>OX387975.1:13814788-15123788 GCA_947578425.1 Eugnorisma glareosa
TACGCGTCGCCGCCATTTTGCATCGCCCCGGATTGTCTCATACGTCAAATTGTCGCGGCCAGTCGACGTTGATCGATGGTTGCACCTGGTATACAACAACCCTTGCTAACTTCATCGCCTGCAACTTGAGAAATGTGATTTATTAAGTCTGTGATGTATGGAGTGAAAGTGAGATAATTTTTTGAAGGTTGTAGGGTGGATTTGAATGGTGTTTTTCGGATGTATATTTGTTTTTTTATAATATTTCCAAAGCTTGGCATTCTACTTTATGTATTTTTGTATAATACGTACCGATATCGTCTAAGTAATGGGAAACACTTGGATAAGGGACGCACAGAACAGGGAAATGTGGCAGAAAAAAAGGAAAGGCCTATACCCAGCAGTGAGCAATTCCGGGCTGATATGATGATGTACCAAGGTATGACGTACCAAGCTGATGAATCGACTTAGATCATCATAATCAGACTTGCCTTTTCCCAACGATTTTGGGGTCGGCTTCCAGATTAACAGAATGCAACTGGATACCAGTGTTTAACATGGAGAGACTACCTAACTGACCTCCACATCCCAGTTTCTGGGTAACATTAGGTACATCCCTTGAAAAGACTAGTTTTCAGACTTTAGGTCTTTCTGCCCGTAACGACGGTCAAAAATCTATTCATTTTACAAAATGTTGAATTCCAGACAAAAAAGGAAATCAAGATACGGCAAACCAATCGAAGATCTTTACCTTTTACCTTTCAATTACCAATAAATATTCATATTTTTATATGGAGACAAAATTAAATGGAAATTGATAGAAATCATAAGATGACACATCGATTCTTTTGTCAACAATTTTATATCAATTTTACCTACAACTGACACCCACAATCCTTAATAAAATTCAAACCTTACCACCCGAAAAATAAAGTATGTTGAAAATATTTTTGAACAGCGAAGTTAAGTTTGGTCATTAATATTCCAATATGCTTGATATTGGATTGGGACCACCCAATGTTGGCTTGAATGGCCTCATTAAAGATGTTAAGCTGTTATCAAAGACTTCGGCAGATGGTGACAGGAGACAGAAAAAAAAAGATTGGATAGAAAGAAAAATATACAAAAATGTGTCAGCTGCTATGATGTCACGTCATGATGTCCAAGAATTTGTGATCAAGGAAAAATATTGATTTTGATGCAGAAAATAATTGTATAGTGACGGAATTAGAATTCGTTGCCTTGATTAAGTTTCATCTTCATTCGTTGTCAGTTCAGTGTCTCCCTGGAAGGAGTTTTGGAATTCACTGCCGGCTTCTCTGTTCCCCGATCATTATAATCTGGGTGCCTTCAAAGTTCGAGTGAATCGGTTTCTTCCAGGCAAGCGTGCTAAACCCTAGGCCGCGTCATCGCTTCACATCAAGCGAGTTGCGGCCGAACGCAAGCCTATAGACAAAAAAAAACAATTGAATAGTTGCACAAGCTGTAGTGTTCGATTGTGAATCTCGTTCATGTTTCATCGGTTTTTTGTTCACGGATGTTTCTTACAAATTTGCAATATCTACACGGTCAAAAAGTATGGAACAGCGGATACTGAATAATTGGTCCCTTTCACTCAGTATAAGGATCATATTCAAACTCACTACCTATCTTGAACACATGCCTGATCATCACAAATGCGCACAGACTCAAATACCAGCTCTATAATTAAACCACATAGCCGGCTCCATATCGATAATTAAGCCGTAGTAATATCGATATCGTCAACTGCGATGACGTCGGCACATCTCAAGGGACAATAGTAAATCAACGTCACATGTCAACTGAGTCCCTTACCATCTTATATTCTTTTCAAAACCACTCTCACCTGACCCATAAGAAGCCATGACTTTAAACTTTCTCATACGAATTTGTGGCAGAAAGCAAGATCTGAGGGGTCTGGTTAAATGGTTGATGATGACTTGCGAGTCTTCTGTCGCCTACCCACTTACTCCTAATGATAATATTAATGCTATCTTTGAAAGCAATCGGTAAGATGGTTTAATGAAAGACTATCTTACTTTGATTTTAGTTCGCGAAATGATTTTAGTAATAGAGTGATTTGTTTTGCCTTTTGCTTTGTCATGTATTTGATCTATGTCTCAAGTTTTTAAGATTAAAATATGATTCGCGGCCGTAACAAATAATATGGCTTTACAGATTTAAAATAATTCTATGAATACATGCGTATCATGGCTGCAAATCATATTTTGTTCAACATACAGTCTGACACTGACTGGCAAATTGCAAAAAACGTAAGAAAGCTACCCTGGCGCCTTACGTAAACGCGACCTTATGCCTGCCAGGGTTGCGGGACTGTTCGAAAGAGATACCGCGGCCCTGGAACACAAGTGGCAAAGGAAGGAACATGGATGGGTTTTAGTCAGTAAAAGTCTGACACTCCCTCCTGCTCAGCCCAGAGCGGGAGGGGTTATTTGATGATTTCAAATCCGAAAAAAAAAATGGTTAGTTTTGATACCTTGAAACACTTTTCTGTTTTTTTTTTTCACGAAAACGGCTGTTGTCTTGCGATAATAGTGTGAACTGGCGGGAGACAATTGTCTTATGTCACGGAGGAAACTCGGTATGTAATGGGTGGTCACCCATCCACGGACCATTCTAGGCAGGTGCGGCTTAATCTAAAGGTCGACCACCACGAGCTCCTGCTCCAAATCATCAAAACAAATATCTTCTTCGCTATTGATAACTGGTCATCCAATCACATCTAACTCCATCCACTCCAAGCCCACACCGTTTACACCAGCCTCAAAACATTTTAAACGAACAATTTCACAGCCACACTCCAGTTCATCCTGTGGACTCTCCCCCGAGATACCGTATAATGCAGCACACGATCCTAACCGAACATTGTGCTATATTGAGACATAAATTTTTCATACGCCGCCGGCCACTTCTGATAACCTCCTTGACCATTTGTTCCCAGAGGATGCATAAAGGACTTCTCTTGTATAAGGAATCACATATTTCATAACGGTGCTGGAATAGGGGTGGCGTGATGTCGATGGATTTCGGGTTTGAAGTTCAATTATTTTGAAGAGGACGTGACATAAACGTAATAAATCATATTTCTTTCTGTAAATTGGTTTTAAAAAACACTTTTACTCATCACATCATCATCATTTCAGCCGAAAGACGTTCACTGCTGGACATAGGCCTCCTCCAAATGTTGCCACATGGACCGGTGCGACTCGCATCAAGCGGATCCCCGCAACCTTCACCAGGTCATCAGTCTGCCTAGTGGGAGGCTAACGCAACGTCTCCCAGTTCGCGGTCGCCACTTCAGAACTTTTCGGCCCCATCGGCCATCCGTTCTACGAGCAATGTGCCCTGCCCACTACCACTTCAGTTTGGCAACTCTTCGGGCTACGTCGGTAACCTTGGTTCTCTTGCGGATGTCTTCATTTCTGATTCGATCACGCAAGGAAACTCCGAGCATAGCCCTCTCCATTGCCCGTTGGGTGACTTTAAGCCTTCGAATGAGGCCCATTGTGAGCGACCACGTTTCGGTCCCGTATGTAATCACTGCAACACACACTGGTCATAGACTTTCGTCTTGAGACACTGCGGTAAGTTGGACGAGAAGATACCGCGCAACTTCTCGAACGCTGCCCAGCCGAGTCGGATTCGACGGTTGACCTCTTTCTCGAGTTAGACCTACCTAGCTGGACCGTTTGTCCCAGGTAGAAGATATAATCGTCTACAACTTCGAGTATAGAGTCTCCGATGGACTGAATAGACTATGTATGTATTGATTTGTGTGCTATCAGAAACTATTTCAGTCCCAGATTTTTCTCGAGATTAAATCTCCGTGGAGTTAAGAAGCGACAACTTTCTTGTAGTGCCGTTGGTTACATTAGATAAACACTCCACAATATTTTGCAATAATTTCTTAATAAAAGCTCACTTCATCGACATTGCCCTCGCAATCTTACCATCCCATCCCTTATTTTCGTTCACACCCTCGACGTTTTTTCCCTGTATCGTCACAAAGGGCTATAGGGCTACCGGACAATAATAAATATTTTGACGATATCGCATAAATATTCTTCTTTTATGAATACCAAGCGGCCCTGTGCCATCTAAGGGCGGTAATTTCTTATATTTTATGGTCACTCCTTAATAAATCGTGGCTATTTGTATGGGATAGGGTTTCGCGCTGTTTTTTGTGAACGAGAATATTCAAATTGGGAGGGGTGTAAAAGGCCTTTATGAGGGACGTTTTAATTTGTCAAAGGGTTCGTTTTTTTGTGATGAATTTTGGGTAGTTGTGGTTGTATATCTACCTCAATGAAGGGGGCTCTCATCAATCTACCAACTTTGAAACCTTGTTGTTGATACCTGAACTCGGCTACGTTTGATATTAATTAAATCTGAAGGCTTGAAAGATTTAAAAAACTTCTTAATAGTAAATTTCCCAAAAAAAAAAATCGGAGACGGTTTGATCATAATATTGCATTATTTTACATAACCTTACCTTTGATTATATAATGTCTAGATGGAACGTTGCCTTACAATCAAAACAAAGAAAACGAGGTAACAAGTTCAAACATGTGGCTGCGTGCTCGCGGTGCACAGACACTGCGTGCTCGCGGTGCACAGACACTGCGTCTATGTCTCTGTGTGCGAACTTAGAAGCTAACAGTTGGCTGATATTTTTGACACGTTTTTGCACATACGATGCTCCATTTAGACATCATATAATCAAAGAGTAGACAGATGTGTACCTAATAGTACACCCACATTTCGCCAGTTATAAGTCCTATGTAATAATAGGAGGCGAGCCAGCCAATCAAGACTCCGTGGATGCAACTGAAAAAAAACAAAAAAAAAAAAAAGTTTGCTTTGAATGTATTTCTGAATCAATAAATAAATAAACAAACTGAGAAATTCCTGATGAAAAAACCCAATATTACTTTGCCCGACCGAATGGGAATCGAACCCGGGACCTATGTTCAGCAGTTGCACTTGCGACCACTAGACCAACGAGGCAGTGCATTATTTTGTGCTAAGAAATATCTAGAACGAAAGCATAGTTAGAAATCTTGTATGCAGAATTCCTATATTAAGTACCGGTAGCTATAGTTAAGCTAGTTCAAGACGTGTCAGCGGTGTGACATTGCCGGAAATTACTTGCAGTCTGTGATGTGTCGGCGAGCACGCGACACCGCAGCTCTAATAGCTCTGTGCCGTTATACCGCGGTGATACGTTTTATATCCAGCTCAGTTATTTATAAATGAAGACAGGAGAACATTGCGGAAATAATATACTTATCTTTTGATTAGGTAATTTTGTAATGATGGGTGGCTTACTCAGTGTCTTCAAAGGATTATTCTATACTAGCTTATGCCCGCTACTTCGCCCGCGTGAAGTTTAGTAACTACCCTACGGGACCATACTACAGGGATAAAACGTCCTATATGTCAAATTAATATAAAATAATTATAATATATTAAATCCTATTTGTTAATCCAGGTTATAAACTATTTATGTGCCAAATTTCATCTAAATCCGATCAGTAGTTTTCGCGTGAAAGAGTAACAAACACATCCTCACAAGTATTTTCAATTACTTACTGGGGATGTCTCATTTATAATCCATGTAACTGCTTTTGGGATAAATAAACATATTTTTTTTCACAAACTTTCGTATTAAGTAATAATATAAATAAGATTTTGCTGACACCAAGACACTTTTGTCATGGCAAACTATGTATTTTTTCAAGAGTGGCCTATTTTATTTAAATGTTCATTGTTCATCAAGAAAAATGGATATGCAAATTAGATGGACAAATTTAGGTACCATCTCAATCAACTAATTTCATCTGGCGAATCTTTCACAACGAAACGAACGATTAATTATTTATTTTTGTAAGACAAGAACCCGATAGAAGGTCTTCGTACTGTATTCGCCATAGTTCTCGACTCCCGTCATCCTAATCTTCAATCAAATCACACAGAAGGGAAAAGAACCTTTAACATGAATAACGAAAAATCTAGCAGGCTTTTCATTGTAATGCTAACATTTTTTTTTAATAAAGATCTACGTACATAGAAAATATTCAGAAAAACTGCCCTGTAATTTTCAAATATGAAGATCAAAGATGATAAATTGATTGGAAAGCATATCCCTTCGGATGATTGACCCTTTGATCCTGGCCAAGCTACTTAGAGGATTGGTCCTTTCATGTCATTCGCTTTTCATACGAAAATGGATGTTCTAAAAAGGTTGAATAATGAAATGGTTTTACTTTTTTTTTGTGTGGAATTAGCTGGTTGTGTTATGGCCAGTGAAGGGAAGGTAGATTTCTAATGGATTATTAGAAGTACTTAGGTACTACCGAGTACACTGAGGGTCTCCTGATGCCGTAAGTAATAAGGTTGAAAATTGGTCGGGCGTAAGTGAACTCGGTAATACTCCAGATTGGTCTAGATGTTATTTGGGTAATCGATACAGATATGCTAAGGTCTGTGAATAATATTAACAAAGAGTTCGTTGAATCTCTTTTTGTTGGCTATTGAAAACTAAAATAGATAACAGACGTTTTTAAAAGTTAGGATCAAACCTAGATTTAAGATTATAAATATAAAATTGTTAATATTTCCCTCTTTTTTCATAATTTGTAGCATGTTATAATTTGTATGTTTAAAATGTTTCGTTGCTAGTCACAACTTTAACGACACAAAATTACTTTACATTGAAACTTAATGATGTCCCAAGGTTTTGTGAAACTACATTAAAAGTGTGCCAGAAAAAATGTTCAAAACAATTAAAAACATGATTGGCCTTATATTAACAAAGGAACGTTTTCATAAAATACTCATAAAACTTTGTAGGCTTATTAAAAAAAATGTTAACAAGACTTGCCAATTATGACCCCTTTGGCCAGTTAGAAAGACCTTCCCTTCCTCTGCCTTAGTCCACAATTTCTGAACTTTCCGGCACATTTTAGTCAAATGAAAAGATCTTTCTCAGTTGGTTTCGTTTGCATACCATCTACTAAAAAAGGTGGGCGTGGTCGATTTAAAAATGCGAAAAGATCAAAGGTCTTGATATTTTTTTGTTGTTTTTGATATCAGTCGCTTTTGTATACTGACGTTTTATGATAGTATTGAAAATGGACTTTTGACTTTGTGCTTTATTGGCATGAGGAAGAAATCCACTAGTAAGTATCCCACCGAAGAATGGGCTCAAGCAATACCAGTGTATGATTATTACTATAATTATTAGAAGGTTTTGAAAATGATTAATAAAACAATATATATAAGGTGTATCTGTATATACACGAAATCTTTTAAGGGGTCATTGTACTCATCATTATGAACAACTTTTACTATGGGACCAACCCCGAAATCGCGAAAAAAAAATCAGCTAGCTGTTCAGTACATTTTGACGAGTTAATGCGAACATATTGTAGGGTACAGCTGATTTTTTTTTGCAGCTGATTTCGTGAATGAATAGATAGACCTTATATATAATATACAATTTATTTAATTTAAAAAACATGTCAAATAATATAAAACCAGTTTATTAAAAGGGACTTGTTCATCAACGTCTATATTGTACAGTACAGCCGTGTCTTGAACATACCCTTTACCTAATAAATGAAGACATAAACACGACAATAACCAATGCTTGTCGCACTCCACCGCGTTCGTAACAAAAAAGAATTTCCCCAAGTCTTCCGCACAGTCGTAACAGTAACACATTTACCGATATTAGGAAGCAGTAAATTAGTAAATCATTGATTATTAACGTTTTATCGTGGTCATATAACACGGCATATTGTCACGCATGCAGCACTTACCTACTGACTGATATTGATTAACTGGGGTTTTTCATTGATTAATCTACTCATTTACCAATTGGAACTTGGTTCTAGTCCTTTCTTGAACTACCTTTCAGGTTTAGGGCAAAAGAAAATCTGTTTTTTTTATAAATCCCTAGCGACCCGCTCCGGCTTCGCACGGGTGCAATGTTTTACATATAAATCTTCCTCTTGAATCACTATATCTATTTAAAAAAACGCATCAAAATCCGTTGCGTAGCTTTAAAGATCTAAGCATACGGGACAGACAGCAGGAAGCGACTTTGTTTTATAATAAGTACTGATAATTGCCTTGTCCGTCTGCCACATGGGTTTTTTGGATATCTAACATACGAATTAGCATTTTGGCATACTGTTAGGTTTCAATGATACGCGCATAGATCAAAGACCAAAAATATTTTTATTTCGGTTTCTTTTGGGGACTATTACGAGTAATACACATTTCAAGCATTAAAAAAAAAATATCTTAACTAGAAAATTCACTGTATAAGGTCTATCAAGCTTTATTATTACACTACTACGAGAAATTTATTCAACATTAAAATGTATAAATTAAAATAACCTAAAGTAACTAACTTATTAATAAAATTAAAAAATGGCGTCAAAAAACTCCTCCTCAACGCAGTCAACTGGTAATGTACCCAAGAAACTGGCGGCGTTGCCACGTTGTATGGCAATGCTAAGCCTTTGGCCAAAGTAAAAGCCAGCCCTTGGGTCACGGGAAGTGTCAACTAAGCGTTTGGAAATGTCCTTGAAAAGGCTGTGAGCACTTGGACCCCACGGACCTAGAGTTTCAACCCCAAACGGCTCGAAAATATAGTTACCAATGAGGTTACTATATTAACGCCGCTTGAGGTTCTCTGCAGCGGCAGCAGCAACGCCAGCACAGCACGATGAGCTTGGAAGATGATTAGTACTACTAGTCAATATTTTTTACGTTCATATCATCATCATCATCAGCCTCCAGCAGTCCACTGCTGGACATAGGCCTCTTCAATCGCACGCCACTTAACTCGATGCTCAACAACTCATCCAGCTGCTTCCAGCCACCCTGCGAAGATCATCGCTCCACCGAGTCTGAGGGCATCCCACGATTCGCGATCTCCACTCAACAACACGTCTACCCCAACGGTCATCTGTTCTACGGCTAAAGGTCTATCCACACATATCAGGGTCGTGGCCGCGACGTGCCAGGGCCGTGGCCGAATGTATGTTGGCACTGAAGCTTCGTCGCCGGCCCGGGCACGGGTGTGCGTGAAAAGGTTCATATAAAATGTACTATTAATGTAATGTAACGTAATGATATTTTTTTGAGGACACGGTCCGTCCGCGTCCCGGGAACGGCCCTAATATGTGTGGATAGACTTTAATTGATCGGATTACGTTTATATGGACCTGTGGATTACATGTATCTCTGCGTTTGGTTTTTCAAAGACTTAATAAGGGCATGCTGGCTGATTACATATGCATTATTTTCAAATTGTTTTTCATTTTCGTGTCATAATCGGCCGAACAACAAATTTTCGACTTTAACTTACATACTTCCCAATAAAACCATTTCATGACCCCCAAACTTTGCAGACAAAAAAAAACTGATTACGAATCGTGTCAATTAAGTTGATAAAGTCATTAAACTCAAGTAACTTAACTGCAAACAATTAAAATAATATTACTATGGTACTTTAAACATTAAGTTTGAAGGTCAAAACGTTGTAAACAATTAAAAACCCAATTTCCTTAATAATAATGAATGTCAGCGTAATTAGAAGAGACCAGTTATGAGAACAATTTTTTAACAAAAAACACGAAAAGATAATTTGTGTGATGTATTTTTTTTTCTACAGCCTGTATATCGTGACACGCGGCAGAAATGGGAATTAACATGACAAGTTCCGAGTTTGACACTTCGTTGACGTTTGTCTATGGTAATGGCGCCGCCATGATGTGTCAAGTTATAATGGGGGAACTGTAATGGTTTTGTAAAGGAACTTGTGTTAAAATGTATGTCTCATCTTGGGAAACTCCATTGTCTAAGTTATTTGCATAATAATAACTATCTTTTACGGTGACGTGAGGTTTATGATGAATCGCACAATTTTAGATAGAAACATTTTTTGTCTTGTTATAAATTTTATTGGTTTTTCTTAGAATTTTCCGTTACGAAACAATGCTTGGTCAAAAACTAGTTCCAAGTTTACTTTTTACAATAGGTACTGTGGTGAGTAATGGTTTAAATGATCATAAAAATTGTGACAATTGGTTAGGTATTTCACATAGAAACCTAAATTTTTAAGAGCACTTATCTATTAGGTACAATGATGCTGATGACTTACACAAATTGAGCCCGATTCATAGTCACACAGTAATCCAGCCTTGTCATAAAAACCACGAAAATCATATTTTAAGTGTTCGTCATATTTAAATGTGGAATTTGGCAGCTTTTTATGCCATTCAACAGTTTTATGAAGCTCTTTATGATTATTTTCATTTAGATCAATTTGAAAATGTGATATCATCCGTAATAACTATGATCACTTGTGGTGGTTTAACTAACGTTAGCTTTAGTACATGGGAAACTTCAAAACGATTAAATATAACGCTCTGGTCATGTGGCCCGAGTGTACGTCTCCTTTTTAGAAGGAAAAAGAAAAACTCTCGCCGACTGGTCGACACTTCACGTGACAAAGACTGACATAAGGGATTAAAAAAGAGAAAATATTTAATAATTATTTCTCGCAAACGAAGGTCGCGGGCAACAACTAGTCTAAAATATAGCTACTAACAATATCTTATGTTGTACTTACTTACTTATCTTATTCTTTCCCTTTTCTCAAATTTGCCGAAAAATTAAAATTGAATTTGTTTTTTTTTTTTTTTGTTTTTTTTTTTTTTGAGGTCCGCTTAGCTTGTATCTCCCCTAATTCTCTACTAATCGTACATAGTCGTAGTAGTCCTATTGGGTTTTTCCATAAGAAATTTCTCAGTAGTAGCCCGGAGTTTGGAAGTTGGCGGTATGATACCCCCGTGCCTCGGAAAGTATGTTATGCCGTTGGTCCTGCGCCTGATCTCCCTCCGGTCGTGTCGGATTGTCGTCCCATCGGAATATGAGAGTAAAGGAACAGAGAGTGCACCTGTGCCTGCGCACACACTTGTGCACTATAATATCTCCCGCGCCGATGGCTAATCACCGCTTAGATTGGCCGCCGTGACCGAAAACGGTCAGGAGGACTATTATTATTACTAGTCGTCATCTAAGAAGATTGTATGACTGAAAAAGGGGTGCAGTGGTCACCCCTTTGGGGTGATCAATGCACATCTTTTTCACTCATACCATCTTTCAAACAGTTCAACTATTCTTTATTCGTTTCTTCTAGTTTACCTAGTATTGCACTAACCCAGTAGCGACCAGTTTTTAATAACAGAAATAAGCGACGATATATTTATAACAAAGTATTATCAAATTATTATTATGATACGTTCACAAAATAAGGGTGCGCGCTAACCCGTGCACGATGACAGAACATGTCATGCTCTACGAATATTATTAAAGTGTTTTAACGTCTTTATTAATATACTACTAACGAGTTAAAGTGCACAATTCAAGCTAAAACGATTTAATTTGAAATTAACAGTTTTGGGGCTTTCCCAACTTTCCCGTGTCAATATTTCGGGTACGTACAAGATAGCCTTTGATGTAACTGACGAAGGTATAATAATTGTTTTTTTTTATGTTATTAGAAGAGAACAACCAAGTCAAAGAAAGAATGGATCGATTGTTGAAAAATCACGACCCCAAATCATATAGGCCAGGAAGATGATAATGTTGAGACATTTTGTGTCTCTCCATTATAAATATTTGCCTTGAAATGCGGAAATACTTTAGGATACGCCTATTCAACCCTTCGGGAATTACGACCCCTAAGTTATGTTATAATTTTCTAATAACACATCCTCGTGTAATGTCGTATAAGACATGCGCCTGCGCAAGGTGAGGGTGCGCGGCGGCGCGTGCGCTCCGCCGGGTTTGTCACGCTCCACGACAATTGGTGGAAAAAATCCACTGAGCACACCTACTAGGGATGTCAGAATAGAACAATTATGATTGCGGAGTCTTCTTTAAAATAAATTATTATGACATTGATTTTAATATTTGGTAAAAATGCTAGATTTTAGTTTAAATTCTGATTTTACTTTTAAGTTCGAGTATAATATTATCTAGTACATGAATAGAATTTTCTACTGTGAACCAAACTTGGAGTAAAAGATAAGATCTGTTCTAATGAGTAATTTTTCTTCTGAAAATATGAAAGATACGCCCAACATAGAAAACGAAATATACCATAACACTGTCATCGTTACTGGGTATCAATTTTATCCTATCTATGTAGAAAAGTTAGACCCTTTTCAATATCGCCGCAAATAATATACTGCCTCACCCTAGGTTGATCACAAAAAAATGTCAGTTATGTATTCTAAAATATGTGTTGGAAAAACTATCAACATAATTAAAAAAAAACATATAAAATTAAATTAATATTGTTTTTTCCAGGTGTCAACCCTAAACGCATGGACCTGTTACGTGGCGTGCAGTGGACGGATTCACTCGCCGTATAAGTAATCGCGATCTGTTAATAAATACCATTCTTCGCTCACAGCAACTGAGTGCGGGCTAGCTACGGCGAATTGTCAGGAAGCAATATTTAAAAGAGATAGAAGTTATATTTAGTCCCAGCAATGGGAACATTATAGACTGATTATGCAATATTTAAAAAAGGTTCTTTCTGAAAATTGTTTAAAAGATTTTGTGATTGAAGCTTTGAACAAAGTCTTTTACTGGTCTTACTCTGATATTCTAAATAAAAATGTTTATAAAATGAACTTAGCATGGCAAACACCAATTTGTTAATATTAAAACAGGTATTATTTTAATGTGACAGTTTTAATATCTTGATTGCTCAAAATTCATTAAACATTACTATTTTAAATAAGGAAAAAATGGTTATAGATATAACATCCATATTATTATTATTATGAACATAATTTAAGGCCATTGAGAAAAACGTTCAAGTGTAAGGTGACATTGACTAATCACGACTAAAGTTTTTTGTCAATATTTGTAAGTAATTATAATGACAACGTTTGAATACTTAATTAGGAATAAAAAGTTGTACTTTTTTTGGTAGATATCTATCAAATTCGTCAAACACACAGTCATAGTCTGATATTATGCTCATGTTGTCAAAAAAATATGTATGTATACTATAAAAATAAACCAATTAGGTAAGTAAATAAGAGGAAGAAAGATTAAAAAAATGGAAATTGTTTTAACCTACAGGGGTTAAAACAATTTCCATTTTTTTCAGATCGCAGCTGAACAGGCAAGTTAACTCATCATTTATTGATTAGATTTTTTTTATGTAATTTAATAGTGTTTATTGTCACAATGAGCTTAATCATTACATTTTTCACAGCCACATTTACCTTTCCATTCCACATTTGATTTGTGGAATTGTCGAAATTGGCATTGCTTGCTGTAAACAAAGAATACAATATAGCCGCCTTTCCTTCATCACAGTTCGTCACACCACAACCGCACCTATTCGTCACAAGTGCATATTGCATTATTCATGCGGTCGGCCGGCCGCGTCGGTCACACCGCGCCCGTAAGAACGGAACCGCTGTGCTTGCGTTGAAAAAACACCGCACCATCTCCAGTCGATTGGGGTTTATCATGCAATTGTTTGTTGACTTTACGTGGAATTGTTTCTCTTTTACGCTCTGTGCACTATGGGTTGATGGACTTAATTTAATTACTACGTAGTTGCCAATCTCTCTACTAAATGTGGCTAAGTGTTTAAAGAAGAATTTTATAAAATTATATTTTATTATTTATTAAATAACACTTTAATAACACAAATGTGTACTTAGGCAGATTTAATGCCAAAGGTATTTTCTAGTTTTTTATAAAAAAATATTTTATTATTTATTTCATGCACACAAATGTACAGGGTGGGACTTAAATACTTCCTATTTTTACTAGTCGATCTTCGGGAGATGTAAAGACAAGCTGTGATAGGAGTAATTCTGTAAATTTAGAATTTCTAATTTGCAATGATTAATCATAGCTGAGCTAATGCTAGTGTGATGTAGATAACAGAATACAAGAACTCCTTAAAACAGAACTTTCATTTCAATTCTTTAATTTTTCGCACATTTAATTGAACTTTTCAGTAAAACTAAAGGGCCCAAGTAATTTGAAAAGACGAAAGTATCATCGATACGAATGAAGAAAGTAATATAATTTAAAACTGAATACATTGTGTGCCTTTGTTTCTAAATCTATTTCGACCTTTAAGTACTAACTTTAACTATCGTCATGACACCGAAGGAATTTCTTAAATTAGTAAAAAAATATTCAGCGAAATCCACCCAACGATAAAGGACGGTACGGCACGCAAAAAAATATGCCAATATTATTTTATAACTCAGTAAATTCGAGCTTGATGATAAATAAATTAACAACTTTACTTAAGCAAGCACCCAATCTTCAAACACACCTTTTGACAGCTGAATAAAGTTTAAAATTGCTTAATTAATATTTTTGTGGCGGTATTTTGTGACATGGTTTTCCGTTAAACGCCTTGGACAGTTCGCGGTAAGGTCGGCAAAACGGTAGATTGGACGATTTCGATGACGACGCGATATTATAAATCGTTTTTGTCAAATGTCAACTTCTGTGGTCGCCTCCGTTTGGGGTTTGGGTCTTTTTTGTAGACCTTATTAGACGTTACTTGTTTACTGTCCACTGATTTTCCACGGATAAAAGGACACAGGACAGATTTTAATTAAGCGTTCATCGGCGCGAAACGTGATACTTTGGATAGAATTAAAAAGGTTGGACAGTCAAATTAATCTGCGGTTTTACTCGAAATTATTAATAACCTACCGATTAGATATAGTAGTAGACTTGTGGTTAGATTTTTGTTTTTGCTTTTTGGATATGAAGTAACAAAATTCCCATTTAATTTTACCTAAAGAAAATGTTGCCGAAAATGAGATGCTAAATTGTGAGCTGGATTTGAAACCTGCAACTAGGCTTGTTACAGCGGGACGCACACATATAAGTAAAGCTTTTCTTATAAATAAGTCATCCTCAATTTCATTACTTATAGTTGAAAAAGCATTAAAGAAAACATCTTAATCTTGAGTTTCCTGACCTTATCCCAATTTATTTAGGATCGGCACAACATGTCTTCTCTTTCCATAGTTCTTTATTACTCGTCCTCTCATTAGACACCACCATTCTAGATTTCTAGTCACCATTTCTGGTATTCCTCTATTCTTATTAACATTCATTTTATACTCACTTTTTCACTACGTTTCCCTCATTCCTCCGCATCACATAGTGCCTGAGACAACCGATTCCCTTACAATTTTTCAGTCACAATCGAAGAAAACATGTCACTGGAACTGGAAAAAATATTTAGTATTTTATTGACAATATTTTAAGTTTTTTGTATATAAAAAGCCTGTCAAAAATAAAATACAAAAAATTCTTTAACAACATCTCCAGTTCGGGCAAATATTTTTAGAACTTTTATCGGCGCATTCTTCTAAGCGACTATATTGCGCACATCAAAGGTACAGTCAGCGTCGTGTTTATGAGAAAGTATGACATGATAGGGACAAAGTTAAGAATGTTAATTGATCCTCTCTTTGATACTAAATGTAAACAAGGGGAGTTTTTAATTTGATGCGCTTAAGTTTGTTTTTAGGGCGAGATTAAAATCGTGTGGGGAGATGTGTATATTTGAGTGGATATACACATTACGCGTGCTGATTTTTGTGTTTTATTCGCGTGTGATACCTACCTACCTACCTTTTATTGATTATGTGGAAGTCTGAAAGTTCAAGACAGTTTTTTTTTTTTTTCAGTGATCTTTGTATACAGTGTTTTGTCATGTGGAAGTAAAAACAAGTGTAGTGCAAATTCTATGTTGCAATAAATGAAAGTATTTAAGCAATTCTAATAATAAATTTTCGTGATGTTTAATGGTTCGAGATGGGTTAATATAAGAATCATTAAACATCACGAAAATTGTTCACAGAATTATAGGTTCTGTTTATCTTTTCTATGTTATTTATATAGTTTATTATTATTCTCAAATCATTTAATAGGTAGGTACGAGTATGACACGTGTTATATCTATATAAATAGAACATAATCCACGACACGTTGTAAAACACAACTCATATTATTTCAACGACAAAAATACCTCGATAATCACAATAACTCAAGAGCTCTATTATTAAGCAGTTAAATCTTACACGCATTAAGTACAGTCACCATCAAAAACATCATACGCACGACAAAAAAGACGGAATGGTACACACGTGTATTCTGTATAACGGGTTCAACGTCCGAAAGCTAAATTAGTACACTTCCTTAAAGTAATGTTAAAGGTATTCGGTTTATTTTTAATTACGAGTACGTATCGTGAGTGCCCTGAGTGATCGTGATGATCGAAGGAACGAATTATGTGACAATGTTTTGAGGCGAGATGAAAAGTCGACCATTTTGTTTTAGGTGACAGTTACATGAATTTAAAAGTGTCAGACACGTGTCATTGTGCAATCATTTTCGAGAAAAGGTGCTATTATTTGTGACAAAGTTCGTACAGCAGCGTCGTTTGTGTAGTGCTCGAAGTCAACTACTATTGAGTCTATCTGTGCTTGATAAAAAATACAAATGAAATCAACACAAAATATGTCTTTCTTGTTTAGACTTTCTTTTGATATTCTATTCTTTTTGTTGGATATTGTGTTCACTTGTGGCATGTTGCCAAATAAACGTATTTTCGCTGTTTCTTTCAATTGTCTTCTATTTAGATAAAGTTCTTAAATTAAGTAAGTACTTACCTACTTATCACGGGAATTAACCTGGCATTGACGTCAAAAATAATTTAAGTAAGTGCCTACTTATGCTGTAACTTATAAAAACTCGCATAAATTATAGTTTAGCCACTACAACACAGCTGATAGAAAAACATAACTTATATAAACTGTTTGGAAACACAAGCTAATTAATTTTATTTAGTCATTATTTGTTTGAAGTAAAGAAATTGTGAGCGGCAACGCAGGGACCTTATTGGTATCGGCGGCGGCGACCTCTCGCGTCCGGCCCTGGGTCAATCCATGGTCCGGAGCGAGAGGGAATGGGACGCCGTCACCTCCTTCTGCGAAGCAGTCATGCTAGCGAAGGAGGTGGGGGGACGTGAGAGGGAGAGAGCCTCACGTCTCAGCCGCCGCGGGAGACGCACCGGGCGTCGGGGGCCACGTGGTGGCCCCCGGCCACCGTAGGCGCGGGCCTGTGGACGGTGAGCTATGGGCTAGCTTGCCGTCCGTCCGTCTTATGACGACAGGCCGTGTCGACGGCGCGTTCGTGTTCCACGCGCGCCTCAAAGAGAGTCAGCAAACAGGAAGGGGTCCGTAAGGACCGATGCCTGCCAGGGTTGCGGGACTGTTCGAAAGAGATACCGCGGCCCTGGAACACAAAAGGCAAAGGAAGGAACATGGATGGGTTTTAGTCAGTAAAAGTCTGACACTCCCTCCTGCTCAGCCCAGAGCGGGAGGGGTTATTTGATGATTTCCCATCGGTAAAAAAAAAGGGACCTTATTGGTGAAGTTCTTCAAAGAAGTAATTGCAACCAGCGTGCGTGTAAGACCACGAATGTACTCATATAAACTTGGACGAGGCAAAGGTAGTATAATTTAAGGATCGCAGCAAGTGGTGTTCAGTAGTTTCTGTAAAAAAAAGGGGTAAATTCAACATCGTATGAGCAATGTTCACTTTAACATTTATTTGACATGCCTTTAAGAGGTTGTCGTTGTATAATAAAATAAAAGTAATGCATATAGTTTGAGGCAATTCATTAACTAACAACTACTTTATTGATTGCTGTTCACTAATTGATGACAGCTCTTTCAAGTGTGTGGTCCTGTTAATGAGTAGGTGGAGTCATGAAAACGAACCTACAGAGGTGATTCTGTTGTAAATACGCCAGCAGCACATCAAGCTACCCAAAACTGACGAATTTTCCCAATTAACCTAGAACTTAATCCTTTAGCGATAAAGTTGAAAATCTATTAAAGAAATTTGACAGATTGTAGTAGCTTGATGTGCTAGCGTCTGTACCCCTGATCCCTTGCCAACTGCCATCCATACATTTACATTCTTATAATTTGTTTGTTTTTTTTTTAGCTGCAGGTACAGGCAGCTATAGTACAAACGAAAACTAAGTTTGGGAACTGGATGATCAAGCCAAAAATTTTCAGACAAGGCTGAAATAGTATTGGTATTGGACCGAGAAAATCTTTGGAAAGACATCAGACGTCGAATAGATCACTATTCGAGGGCTGATGTCCATTAAAATTTGCAGTGCCCTTACAGGGTGCATGTCTTAATACTGCGTCATGAAAATGTAATGCAGAAATTGTAGGCAATGTAATGCCTACTAACCAATGTTTTACATGTTAGCGAATAAATAAATATTTTGTCTTAAGCTCTGATGTTTATACGAAATCAAGAATACCTGGCGTCAACAGCTTACTAAGCACAAACAGAAAGAAGTTAGATTATATTTTCACAGGTAACCATGACAGAGATCAGATATGTCTCCGTTATCATCACCATCGCTCTCCCCTTTTCCCAACAACATTGAACTCGTCTTCCTATATGAACTCCAAAAAACCTTGGTGGCATGGTACCTTTGGTTAAGACACAAAGATCCCTCATCTAATGCTACAAACTTCTTCACTTAAAAATCAGTCTCATAAAAGTAAATTAAAAACAAAGCATCGTTAATATTACCGAACGAAGCTTGTTTGTTCATGTTAGTAACATATTACCCAAAACCGCTGGCCAGCTACTCGTTACAGTGCAGTGTCTTAACGATCGGACCAATTGAAGTACGGGTGGTCTAGTCATAAACGTGAAGTAAGTCAAGACCGGGACATACGGTAGTGTAAATATAGTTTTATGTGTATGATGTGGTGGTTAATGCAAGTTCATGTTAGGTAATTTTTAATTAGAATAATATCTGCTTCTGGGGAATATCCTCTTCAATATGAACTTGAGAAATCAGCTGTAACTCGTCCCGGATCCGCATAAAGGCGAAACTAGACAGTAGTTGGTTATTGTGATCAATTTAGGGACTGATAATGAAGTAAAATATTTTGAGTCGACAGACGACGTCGTTCGACCAGGGTCTAGCTGCATCCTAAGGTGGATCAAAGAAACCATACTAAGGGTGCAACCAGACCGCATTCGATACACTATACAGGGTGTAACAAGACCCTTAACGAAGCCGTCAACCAAGCTTATGTACATCAAACTAAATAACTTTACGCAAAAATTATTGCTGGGAAATTACTTTTTTTATTTGGGGTGAAAAATCACGTTTTATGGTAGGACTCAATGTAACGCTTTCAAAACATTGTGCTGATGGATGGATTGAATAGTACAGGGGTGGTGGACGTGTTTACAGTAAAAATCTTACGTTAAAACATGTATTAAAAAAAAATCTTGTGAAAAAGTTAAATCTTTGACCCCAATATCTCAGTAACTAGAAAGTTCCCAGGTATGGTCAAGAACGAAAAAAATGATCGCAATGATGGGGAGAACAAGTACCATTCGGCTTCGTTATGGGTCTTGTTACACCCTTTATCTATTGTAACAAATTTTGCGACTGAAGAAACTCTGTTAAGGTGACACATCGATAACAGTGTAGCTGCACTTGTTGAATCAAAGAAAACGAACTAAGTAGAGAGGAATCTACGTCGTTCGTAGTATCAATGGTATTATTGGTACATACTATCATACGCTGAGAAAATGGAAGACCACACACGCTGTAAGAATCCTACAGCCCTTTGATGGAGTACATGGTACGGTGGTGTGGTCTGCTCAACAGCTGTGCTGTGGTAAGTGGTTACCGTAGTTACTTTTACAATAAAAACCATTGATTTTATTGCAATTTAATTGTTCTCTCAGAGCTTTCATAAAGTATTTTCCTGGTTTTTCATACGATTCCTGCAATAGTTCAAACGCACCTTATGTTGTACATAGTTTGTCTCGTGGTATCAAAACTTCATTGATCTTGACGATAAAAGAGAATCTTGCTGAACGGATGACATCTGTAAAACAAAGTTTTTCAAAAAAAGAAGACATGTCACAGCATTCAAGTTTACGGAACTAACATGTAAACACATGTATACAACACAACACGTGTGAAGTAACAAAAATGTCTAAATTTGTCACTTGTGTAATGTCCCGAACGCAGTCACTGTGTCAACAAACATCGTTTGAGATATTTCAGTCCGTCCGTCCGTATGTCCGTCGTTCGTATACATTACGACCAAAAGACATCTGACGACGGCTATCAATCTTACAATAAATACCAGCCAAGACATCGAAAACAATCCAAATAATAAATTAACACGAAAGCAGTAACATCTGAAATATTCGAAGCAACTTTGTTTTCATTAACTGTGACTTTAGTGGACAGACTAATTCTTTTACGAGCATTTTATACGTTTTTCACACGTTCCAACATAGCTCACATGTGTTACTGCGTATTAAACATGTTATGACATTATATGAGACGACTAGTATCATTTTTAATATGAAAACAGAGGTTTAAAAACTCTTTAGACGTTCGTCAGAAACTGGTAGGACGTCAAACAAAAAGTTACGCTTTGACAAAAAGTTAATTAGGCGATAAAAAATGTATTACGAGCTCCGTGTCACAGTGAAACTAAACAATATAAAACGACTCGGTGTTTAGTCGTAACTTCCATGGTCTTGTGCATTATTTTGGTTTTTTATTCGCAATGACGTCAAGGGAATTTTAAATGTCGAAAATCTTAAAATAAACTTTTAATTAGAGTATCACTAAGGTGAAGACTTTTGGCCACGGTTTGGTAATTCGAGAAGGACTTTGCGTGAACAAGTTTGACACAAACAAAGAATTGAAAATAGATCGCAATTACCTCTTACAAAAACAACTCAATTATAATTTAGTATGAATAAATTTTGCAGCAATTATTATTAATGAGTTAAATTACGATGAGAATCAAAAACTTATAAAGAGATAAGAACTAAAATGCTTATTCAAAAGTTTGAAAGAAAAGTCTTTATTATTAAGACACATTTTCTAACGAGAACTGGTATTAACACCTCAAAAGTTACAATGAAGAAACTAGCAAAAATAACAAACTATCACTCATTTAATTCGCGTTTCGCTTATAGCGAAAATTCAAAAAGAACATAACAGTACTTGCATTCTTTAAAAATCAAGCCCAACACTGTCACTCAACACGCAACATAACCCTCAAACAATCAACAATCAGCTCAAAAAACCCACCACTTCTCAATGACAAGAACACGTAACTTCCATCATTTATCATCCTGAGGCATAAACAGCATATAAATTAAACTGGCAATCCACCAAACTGATGCATTAGCATCAAGGCATAATGAAATGAGGTGACAGTTACGTTAGTGAGCGCTCGGGGCCTTCCATTAACCCATTTGGGTATATATCTTCATGATGGAGAAAATCGTACTGGTAGGGTTAATAATTGGAAAGAATTAAGCGTTTGTGTGGATGGTTTTCTTTAACCCTTCGTGTGCCGGAACGTAAATTTACTAGGTTTTTAATTGTGTCTATATACTCGGCAAAGAAAAGTTAAGGAAAGTATAAAAGTTGTAACAAGACCCTTAACGAAGTCGAAAGGCACTTGTTCCCCACGTCATTGCGATTTCTTTTTTTTTTTTTTTCTAGACCGTATCTCTACGTAGATATTGGGGGTCAAAGTTCCAACTTTTTCACAAGTTATTTTTACAAATACATGTTTTTAATGTAAGATTTTTACTTTAAACACCTCCACGACCCCGTACTATTGAATCCATCCATCAGCACAATGTTTTGAGTGCGTTACATTGAGTCCTACCGTAAAACGTGATATTTCACCCCAAAAAAGAAAGTCGTTTCCCAGCAATAATTTTTGCCTAAACTTACTTAGTTTGATGTACTTAATGCTTGGTTGACGGCTTCGTGAAGGGTCCTGTGTACACCCTGTAGGTATTTTGTTTGTGGTGCTCTTCCAAAAACGATGTGGCACTTACCATCTCCTGCTTGTACTATCATTTGTTCATTACACATACTCGTACTATACAATAAGGAGAAGAAGAATATGTCCGAGAAAAGTAGAAGAAATAGTGCTGTTGAACTCAATGTTCGTAATTAAAACGTTAAAGGCAAAGTTAACAATGCACATAAATGAACAATTTTTTTTTTTGACGGAACTTTTGTTGTCAGAATAGTCAAATCCTAACATGACAGCAACAAGGAATTCAACGATGACATAGAAACAAAATACTGGAGCATGTAGGCGTACTGAAGAGAACATAATTTCCCAACAATAGTAGAAGACAATCGTAAAGTCACACCACGTGCGACAGCTCACACTTTACTACTAGGTATCAACGCCAATAGCATCCGACCTATTTTTGTCCGGTTATACATCTACTAATTTATAGTGCTATAAAGTTTTACTTGTCACTCACGCGGGATTTATGCTCCGTCCGTCCTAAATGTGGTTTCTTCCGCTGACGAATTTGCTCATGTCAACGTCTACTATAAACATCATTTGAAGCGTACAGCGTAGGCGACAGAGGCGCCTCCGAGCCATTTGCCGTCTTCCATCTGTGACGAAACGGCGACGAACAAAGGAGTATGTCTTCTGACGTAAAGTAAACAAAGTCTAATTTCCTGGACATGTATTTGCTGTACTATTTCTATTGCAGAGCCCCCGCAAGGCACACACTCGGCCCGCAATATCGGTCTTATTGTTTGTAGTACTGAATTGAAAGTCGTGTGTTTCCGATCTGATAAATGAAACCCTGTCGAAGGTGTGTGATGTAAATCGTGCAGGCGGCGCCGGCGACGACGTCGGGACGCCACTGCTCATACAAACAACCGTCGAAGCGTATCGAGGAAGGATGCTTAACACTTGCACCTCTAATTATATCCATGGAACGCGTTGTAGCAACAAACACGTCTTTCTAGTCTGAAAGTTCGAATGCTTTAGGATTTAAGTCGACTGAAACAGATGAACTTGTTTATGACGTAGTATATTATCATGCACAAGAGGAGAAAACGATCTTTCTTCTCTCGAAACACTTGCAATCCTTCAGAAGCCTAAATACTTTCCAAACAACATAATGCAACGTCTTGTAAACTAAACAGTCATTCCCGATACACTTTCGGCCAAAAATAGTTACCTACAATAAAGTTTAACCACGACACGATCACAGAGCGCCTGAGAAGTGTCTCCTGGAAAAATGTTTTTAAAACGATGTAAAAGTTTCTCGGAACACGATTGAGGGCAGGTTTGTTTATGTTGAGAGAAACAGACGTATGTCATTGGGATGACGAGATGACGAACTTCCTCCAGAATGATAGCCATCGAAATAGATGTGCTGGTCATAAACTGTTGGATTTGGGACAGGTGAGTTTATATTTATGGCCAGATGTGTTTGCGAAGTTGTCATTGAAATTCTTTTCTTGCTTTGTGGCACATTTTCGTTATGGCAAGCTGTTGTTTTAAAAATGTTTTTTCAATGCGAGGTTTTGTTTCTAGTAACCGTTCAGTAAGTCCAGCGTTCATCTGTAGATATTAGTTAGTAAAAAAATTAAGTGTTTTCTCCAGAGTTCTACTGACAACTGTAACTCTATAATGAAATAAAACATAAACGATTTAATTTTAATTACAAAAAATAAATAAATCTTAAAGCTCGTTTTGTGCGTACGCTTCAGCATTAACATTTAAATATTTTTATTTTAAGTGGAACGGTTTTTTTACGGTGGTTTATGACTGAATATTTTATTTATTAGTTGAGTTTTAATTTATTTTAACTCTATCAAGATTTAAGAAGACCAAGACCATTTTTGAAAAAGGTTGCTTGTTAATAAAGTAACTGTAAAAAAAGCTTTTTGAATCATAAAACTTCTTACCCACTAAAATATTTATATGAAAGCAAAACACTCATTACCTAAACAGAATCACTTAAAAATTCCTTATTCAAACATTTCAAAAACTTAACCCTGACAATGTCACCCTCCCCCCAATTTTAAACAAACAAATGACAAACAAACCACATCAAACGTTCAATTTGTTAGCGACGTGGAACCATTGACAAAATCCATTAATGTCGAGTCGGTATCTCGGCAATTAGTAAACAAATGAGCCGAATGACAGACCGGGCTTGTTGACGATGTTGGCACGGTGACAAGTTTGTGTCGCGCCGACGAAACAGTTAAGGTGAATGAAACATGAAAATCGAGCAAAATAATGCAGGATTTTCGATGAAAATTTTGGATTTGATGACGTAAGCATAGCTCAGATGTAATTACAAAAGATAACAATGGAAATTAACAGAAAATTCTTTTTTTTTTGTTGAAAAATTAGTAGTTAATTAATAATGAAGTTAGTGGCGCCATTCTAATCCATTAATTTCATGGTGGTCTCGGTGATAAGTAAACAAAGGAACTTCCTGTTTAATTAAATAAAAGAGAAAAAATCAAATTGTTGACAGATCTGGCACTGTGACAAGCTGTGACGAGGGCGGTCGCGACGATGTGATGAACGATTGAAAAGACATTGAGAAAAATCGAAATTAAATTAACTGGAGTATAAATTAAAGGTATTTTATTCACCTATTGTTTTTTTTTTTACGTACAAAAGAAATAATAATTTTATATTTCGGTTGTGTATTTTTTTATTCATTAAACATATTATGCTATTAAATATGTATAATGAATAAAAGTAACACCACCAAAATATAAAATTAATATTTCTATTTTTTCAGCTGCATTCAAGGATGCCAACATGCTAACAACCAGTCTTACCAAGGAATATCGTGTTACCTAGCACTAACTAGGTTTTGGACATCAGATAGTCAGCTGCATCCGGTTAGACTGGAAGCTAACCCTAACATAGTTGGAAAAAAGCTGGGCATACAAAGAAAAAAAATTGTTTATTGACTATGATAATAGGTATTATCCCGTTATGTAGTAATGTCCAAAATTATTTGAAAGTAAGCATAATAATTATGTACCTACAAAAATAAATCCTTTGTAATCTCGCCAGTTTTCAACCGGAAGACGCTTAAAAAGCCATATTCCATTGGAATTAAAACAATTCTGGCAACTTAATGAAGTCAGGCGCCATTGACTATCCATTAGTTTCACGGTGGTCTCACAATTAGTTCACCAATGAGATGAATGTCAGATCGCGATTGTTGACAGTGTTGGCAACGTGACAAACTGCGCTGGCGGTAGCAGGGTTAAAGCGGATTTATAATGGCTGAAACTGTTCGTGTTTAAAGCTGTAAATATTATTTTAATGAAAACGGATAATGTGTTCAAGTTTCTGAATTTGATATTATAAACATTTAAATAAAAAAAAAAATACAATTAAATTTGAAATAAAATGTTCTCTAAACAGCATAACAATAAAAAATTCTCAATTTTTTTTGGAAAATTACCCTTTTGGTGATATTTAATGTTTCTTTTACACATTCTTCTAATTTGAGTACACACTATATTTCTTCGAACCTCGTTCATTTCAATGCTTAATTCTCTTCATGTAAGCTTAGAATAAACCCCGTTTTGTGACTGAAAACACAATAGTTTAAATTACTGTTTTAGCCACATTGAAGTCACTGAGAGGAGTTGAGTCGATTTTCAGATTATTACATACCAAGTTTCCACCGTGCCTCAGAAAGCAGGTTGATCTGTTGGTTCTGGCTGTCATTTGTAGATCTTTGACGGTGGTTACGGGTTGTCATTGGCCCGAAAGTCTGACAACCAGTCTTACCAAAGGGTAATTTATCATCCAGTACTAACTGGGTTGTGGAGATCAGATAGGCAGTCGCTCCATGTAAAACACTGGTATTCTAATGGATCCGGTTAGACTGAAAGCCAATCCCAGCTTAGTTGGGAAAAGGCTACGCAGATTATGATGACATTAAAGTCACTGTGTTTTCAGTTACAACCCCAAAAATCATGCAGCATCTTAATAAAATCCCAAAACATACCGCTGCATCCCCCTTAACAAAACGCCAGTGTGGTGACAGCACCGACACATGTCCCACTGTAAAAACACCACGATATATCCCCAGCCATTCACTGCAGCTATTTTAGATTAATGACTTACAACAGAAGACAATCGCCCATTTTATCTCGAATTAAAGCTGATTTATTTTTTTAAACTACGTTTATTTGATAGCCTGGAGACTGAATTGTTGTTGTCTGAAGGTTCGGTGATAAAGTTATATTTTTAGATGATGTTTTCAGGTAATGAGGTAGATAGTTAGAGCTAATTTGTGGGTGGGGGAGAAATCAATGGTTTAGTATGAATGGAATAACCACACCCACACCCATAATTATGACACCTGCAATCCCCGAAGTGTTAGGCAGAGGTGTACCTAATAGTACACCACATTTCACCAGTTAAGTATGAAGTCCCATGTTATAGGGGGCTCGCTATTGCCATCAACCGGGCACGAATCCAGACTCCGTGGCTTTTACTGAGAAATTACTGATGGAAAAACCGTATAACATTTGGCCCAACCCGGAAATCGAACCCAGAACCTCATGCTCAGCAGTCGCGCTGAGACCACTCGAGCATCGAGGAAATGGAAGTGGAGTAAGGATGGAAGTTTGACGATTTATAATGGAATCACCGACATGGAAAATATATCAGCTCAGCTCCGTGGATGAATACAATTATACTGATAAACTAATAATAAATAAACTTATGGCCAAGAGCCTCGATCGATCAAGGGCCTGATTGAGGGTCTCTGTAGCCCTAACCACCGGTAGCTTGGACCCTGCTTCCGACACCGGCAGACCACTGATTTTTTCATTTTTTTTTTGAAGTTTTTTCTATGTACTTTATTTTTAAGAAATATTTTTCAATGTTGAAAATGAGTAGTTAAATGAATAAAGGAACATAATAATGAACTATTAAATTCAAAACTTATTTTTATAAATATCTCCATGAATATAAAGAACACATCCACACATTAATTCAAATCAAACACATATTAAACGACGAAACAAGATATTTAAGATTTCCCATATTATTAAACACACAACACATTTCTCCCAAAACGTTCCCAATCAATTTCAAACTCTATTTTACAAGGCAAAGATTCAATTTCAATTGACTACTTCCTAATGGGAAGTGTCCCGCATTTATCAAATCTCCAATACGAGTAATGTTTGTCACAACTGATTTAAGTCAATTAGTGCCTTTTTATTCGTGTTTGGCGTTAAACATCACATTATAAACGTCGGCAACGAATTACGAGCAATAAATTCAACTATTTAGTTAAATAAGATAGTGTTTATTTACTTTACTCGTATGATTTATGGTATGTTTAGTGTTTAAGTGTTAGTTCTTGGTATGTGGGTGTTACAAGTGTTTCTAGGGCGACTGAGTTGGTTGTATAGATGTCATATTATGTGTCAGTAATATGATACTTTCATTGTAAACAACAGAATTTACAGCAGAATTGTCTCCATGTTTGCGATAAGTGTGCGAGTTGATTGAGTCTGGACGGGTCACGTTTCTAGGATGAATCCGGACAGATGGTCGGCGAAGATACAGTGGGTGTCTGAAGACGGGCGTCGTAACCGAGGCAGGCTCAAAAACAGCTGGCGTGATGATTTGGACTCTTTCCTAATGGATTGGTAGGAGAAGACAAAAGATAAAGAAAACTGGTTAGATATGGTAGGCCTTTTCCCAGCAGTGGGACAAAAAAAACTGCCTTAAAAAAAAAAATTAATCTATTTATTTCCACATGCATTCACAAAATTATTACATCAAAAATAAAGCTCCATCTTTTTGAGGCAAGAATAGGTGCGCTGTCGATTAAGATTTAGGTTCCTCACTCACATGTCTTTGTCTGGTAGTGGACCCACACGTATGCCCCTCAGAGTTTTCAATGGTGAAAGATGTTTTTATTTGTCGAGGTTTTTTGTTTTCTATGCCTCTTTCTTTTGATTTAATTCTTTGTCTTATTGCTGTTATGCTCTCTTATAGCACCACCCTCTTCCAGCATTGCTACTCGCTAATTTCTACGTTAAATTATCTCTTATCTTAGATAGATACTTCATATTCTACTTTAGTCTGCAAGTTCTTTTGAAATTTTGTTCACCGCTACAAGCAGATGTCACGTTATAAGCCATTTGAGCATACTAGTTGACTATACTTAACATCTTATCTCAAACTTGTAAGCTTTGTCCCTGCACTTACTACTGCACTTACTAAAGTACTACTTACTTACTACTGTGGCGTTGATAACACCGACGCACTTAGAAGCGCCTCAGAACGATATGTTTACAGTACGATCCGTGTAAATGTATAGTTTTGATCATAGCGTGTCATGTCAATGGCAATAATTATTTTTTAAATGGGGTTAAAAATTGAATCAGCCCCTTTGGCGACGAGTTAGAAATCTTCGGTAGCATCCGTCAACTGTTGTCAACCTCAAAGTATTGATTTCCATTAGACCATTACAGGCACTTTTGAATGTCAAAAACAAAAAGACGAAGGTACAGTCCCAGTCACAAGGAATAATAACTTGTGAAACTACTGTAGTTGCCGATTCCAAAACGAAGATCTCTCTGGATACGAATGGGCAAGAAACTCCATAGACACTCCCTTAAAAAGTGTTAGACAGACAAAACCTTGTAGGCATTTCCACTAAAGATGATTCGATTTTCATTTGCTCAGACAAACACTGTAATAACTACAATACTAGTTGAAAAAAATACTTGTGTTGTATAGAAACTTCATAACAACAAATTATTATTGCACTTTAATTCCGAAACTGCCTTACTAATTTTGCACTGCAGTGCATTTCATACCGACGCGCCATCAAAGTAAAACACTATTTCACCTTTAACTTAATTAGAACAATACACTACACATCAGTACAAAATAAATAACACGCGTGTCGTAACGAGCTCACTTTCTTCTGTGGGCATGACGCGTGAACGGGCTCATGTACACTTGGGTGCATTAATTGTTTCTGCCTGCCAGTGTATTGCGCAAAAACTTCCGTTTTATGCCTTGTACTGCGGATCTAATATGGAATTGTTCACGACTGTACAGGAGCAGCCATTTTGAATTAGTACAATATACATTGCTGCTTTTGTTAAGTGTTCCAAATTAGATGTTCAAGTTAAAGCAACAATGAGTGGCATATTTTGTGTTTGTGTGGTTTTAACTATTGTTAGCCATTTGTCAATATACTTGATATATAACAAGCCCGTATAATTAGTGTTACATATGTTTCCCATAGATGTGACAGCTGATTGGCGAATGAAATGCATTGTGCGACACACCGCCGCCGCGCCGCGCTGGCTTCAAAATGAAGGAAATGTCAATGAGACACGCAAGACGGTAATATAATTAGTTTTGCATCAACATTAAAAGTACCTAGTTACTTAAGATGACAATTACTGTTCTTATTAAAGTGACTTTTTACTTACATAGTAGCTTTGTAGATGCCGCTAGTTAGTGTGAAGACTATAAGAAACAGTTGAGCTACAAGAGAGACCTAGAAAATGAAAACAACAACATTAATTTATTATCAGGCACCTTTGGCTCATAGATATTACAGACTAACATAAATATAATAAAATACAAATTATTTTAGCAGACAGACCCTTGAAACTATGTAAGTATCACTTCACTTGCGCACTATGTCACTGCGCGTTCATGTGGCACTTGCCCGTGGAAGCAACGGAACGCCACTCCCTGTGGCCAAAAGACCTACCACTCGTATAGAAATTGTCAGGTCTGCAATAAAAATAGTGTTTAAATATGTTCAAATTATACCATTCACTGAAATATTCATGAAGGTGATTATCAAGGCCATACAACAGAATGTCTAATAGTAACCACTCCCACGGGTTCGGTTGTAGGTATTGTCAAACACAATGACGTGACAATTTCCAGTGCTAGCGGAAAAACGAAAAAGCGGAAAAACGTCATCAAAGAAATGCATGGCAGAGCTTAAATACTTGATGATATTCTTTGTTCTTTTTCAGCACTTCCAAGAACTATCGATGTTCTTGTAAACAGGCTAAATATTGGTGGTATACGTGACTACAATATTCTTCAAAGCAAAAAAAGCCGCAACAACATTCTTATTAAAAGAAAATCTAGGTACCGGTCGAACGTCATGTTCCACCCGTCAGCAAAACACTTAGAGAGATCAAAGAAATCTAGTAACTAGTAATAAATAAGAGCAGTGTATAAAGACACAAGCCGACATTTAATTCAGATTGTTTACAATTTAACACGTGTCGATTTGAAAAACTTGAAGATTCGAATAATGTTGAATATTGAAGTTATAGACTGCGGAGAGCAGCGGTGGCCCAGTGGTGGCGGCTTACGTGCATTAAGTCGTGGGTTCGAACCCAGGCAGGAGCATTACTTTGAGTAATTTATTTCATCACCACTGCTCCCAAAACGGTGAAGGAACATGTGACATCTACCAACCCGCACTGGGCCCGCGTTGTGGATTATAGCATACTGCCTCTCATAGAGAGGAGGCCGTGTGTCCCAGCAGCGGGAACATTCTAGGCTGATTATGCTTATGCTATAGACTGTGATGTAGGCAAACAGTTCAAGAGACTTTCTAGCTGAACTTGAAGCGGTGTACTGAACATATCTGTATATACCTACGCACTGTTCTTCAAACACAAGCAAATACGGAAAATGTTGAGTTTAGAAAAATACAACGTACAGTATCCCACTGCATCAGTAAGTGGAGTTAGCGCAGCTGAATTTTGGGCCGAACATATATATGTGACTGGTAATTAGTGACCGATACTTAAACACGTGATTGTACTCATGATAACAAAAAACTTTCCCAAAGATACATTTTTTTAAACGCATTCACTGTTTTCACAATAACACAACAGACGTATGAAATTCTGTCTACCCACTGTTGCACGGTACGATAGTAATGAGACAAAACGGCGTTACGCGGCTAACAGCTGATAGGTCACTGGCGCGCGCGCACGAATTTCATACGGCTGTTGTGTTATTGTGATAAAGAATAAGTATAAAAAATGTTTCTTTGGGAAAGCTGTTTGTTATCACGAGTACAATCAAGTGTTTAAGTATCGGTCACTAATTACGAGTCACCCTATATACAGGCTGTCGTTTTGCATCCTGGTGAAATTCAAGGAGGTATCTATACTAACGATTCTCGATCCGAATCGATATTAAAAAGGCTACTTTTTTCATGTTTTTTTATGATTTTTTACGGAATACGGTAAGGGTAAATCACCTGTATTAAAACGCAGCCCGTCTGCTCCTAGCGCTATAAACGCACCGTCACACACACAAACGCAAACGTTTATTCCACAGTATAATTATGGACAGTATAGAAACTAGGGGGTGGTTTACGCTTACCGTAAAATATAAAATAAAATAAAAAAACCTGCCCTTTTAATTATCGATTTGGGTCGAGAATCACTAGTAGATGTAGATACCTCCTTGAATTTGACCAGGTTGTAAAGCGACGGCCTGTATTAGAACTGTTTGCCATTTGCGACGCTAAATAAAGCATGTGGGTGTTCACATAGCAGACTAGCAAAGACATGGGTAATAAGGAACGACAGAACTTTTTCTAAATCTTGATGTGTTATATGAATGAGTAGTACCGTTAACTGTAATGATATTGACTCATGAAATTCATGTATGAAAGTGCATTTAGCTTTGCTGTACTTCCAAAAGTGCTGTACCAAAATCCCAAATCGCACCCATCTTTCAAAACTCTCAAACGTAAAAATCCAAAAGAAATCACCACACGTCGATATTACATGTACATTGACTCCAGCAGTAATCCAAACAAAAGCACAAATGACAAACGGTACCCCGAAAAAATAACCACTGACTCATACAGCCTGACCAAATTGGATACACGTCGGGATGCTTCAGAATTCATTGGTCTCGATGACCATCTAAATCTGTACGGTTGTCAGCCCACCCGGGCGTGAGAGATTGTATTTGTTTACATTAATTTTTACAGCGGCCGCGACAGAAACCAGAGCGAGAACATCAGCTAATTATAGACGTGTTTAAAACTTACCACGTGGGGTCGTTGACTGTAAAATGTTATAGAAATCGAAGAGTTTTTGATATGATGAGATTGGCAGCTGTATAGGTGATTGGTACTATCCAGAACCAGTATTCTGTCTAATAAAGAAACCTCTGACGGAAAAATATTGATTCCGTCAGCAATCTTTTCCAAATATTTGAGTCGAAAGTCAAATCAAGTAAATCAACTACTTCATTCTATTGATGATACTGTAAATCCTCTTTACTTTTCTTCTTCTGAAATTACTTTAAATGATATTGCTAATATTAGAAATAATATTAGAAATCTCTTAGTAATCTTACTACACGAATTTGCCTTGTATAAATCGACAAGGTATTTTTGGTATTCAAACTACTCGTATTTCTAAGATAGTTGTAAACTAAATTCCACACTCAGACATCGTCTGTTTTAATAAAGAAGAATTTGGATTAAGTGGGCGACCGTAAAAACGCAAATTTTTACAATCAGCAGCTTTTGGACTACTTAAATGGAAATGGGTAGGTACTAGGTACATTTGGTTTAGTAAAGTTTTTAGTTCTGAATTCTGACACTTACGTTTAGAATATTCATTTGTGTTGATCAAAATCATAGCTCACGGCTATTTAGGAGCATCACCGTCAACTATTTAAATATTTTATCGTAGTCTGGTGCTATGCCAGTTTTTCTAAATGTCCTTGGTATGTCCTTTGATTATATAATGTCTAGATGGAGCATCAAATGTGCGAAAACGTGTCAAAAAATATCAGCCAACTGTTGGCTTATAAGTTCGCACACAGAGACATAGACGCACAGTGTTTACACCGTGCGTCTATTGTGCCGCACGCACACATGTTTGAAATTGTTGACTTGTTTTCTTTGTTTTGACTGTAGGGCAATGCTCCATCTAGACATTATATAATCAAAAGGTATATCATGTATTTGATATACCACCACAAGTAGCAGGTCCTTCTTTTCCAACTATGCATTATGTCTTGGTAGCATCAATTAAATTGTTGGCTTCGTATGAGTCACAGATTGTCACCAGGCCAGATTTACGGCAGTATCCTTACAAAAACCTGATCTCCCAAAAAAGGAAGCAGAATCAGACACAACTTTCCAATATTTTATTAAATACGTCGTCCAAACCAAAATTAATTCAAGAGAGTTAATAATCTAAAGTTCTAAACCCATCTCAATTCATTTTGTATTTGCACAGCATGAAATAAACCTGTCAAGCTAAACGGTTTGCATTGATTTATTTCACAGTAAATATACAAAGTAAGAGAGGCAAAGATATGTACTAACTTACTACAGTTATGAGTTATAGAATGTGTAGGGTATGAACACCGACAACTTTGAATGAGGATCTTTGTTAGCTGTTAATCAAGATCTGAAACAGTCCTCTGTGGGAAATAGGGTTCCTACCCCAAAGTGTCACTACACCTCGCGGTCTTTTTTTGACTTATTTATTTATTTATTTAACAATTTATGTACACACTAAATACAGAAAAGAAGAAAGGAACAGAAAATAATACAAAGGATGCTTATTTCTAAAGAAATCTCTTCCAGCATACCTGCGAAAGGAGAATCTAAAAATGAGATGTAGACATAGTGTGTAAAAGAAAAATAGAAAATGGAATACAAATCATAAAGCAGAACTATTTAAATATAATACCTACAAAGCATATAAGAATATACTAACATACTTATAAATACAACCATATAACAATACTATAAATACAATAAAATAACTAATAATACATACATCATCTCATATCATCTTATATCAGTACCCAATGATTATAAAAGAAAGATACGTTCTTAATAATCAAAGGCTATGTTCATACTGAGCGGCGTTCAAATGTCGTTACATTGTGTACGACTGCGATAAATGATACGGAACGTATGATACAGAAAGAGATAGCTATTGCGCTTGAAGTACTTAAATTACGACAATTGTCTGAATTTGTCTGCAACAATTTGCGTGCCCTAGTGCGATATCTACCTCTTTTTATTTACAATATCATTGTCAGTACCCGTTCAATGCCTTATCTGGCCATCAGACAAAGAATTTGAAGATGATCTAATCCTGCTACCCCAAGCTTTGCATGCCATTGACTCTAAGGGTCAAATACTTTTGACCCTGTAGCATCACCGATGGCAACTGCTCTGTTAAGTAAGCGTAAAACAACATTTGAATCCGGCACTTAAACCACAGCAGTTATATAGCAGCAGCAGTATAAGAATATAACGTTTGACACACCATAAAAGGTATTTAGAAAAATATTCCCGTTGCACGTTGAATAAAATTAATAGAATACCTGTCATCATAATTACCTTCTCACTTTTTATCGTTTGGTAATTCCAATGAGAACGGTAGTAGCCCATTTGTCTGGCTTGGTACGTGATGGTCGTTAGTTCGAACTCAGGCGTAACCAATGTGTTTTTCCAGCGAACCATGCAGTTTGAATTTATCACTGGATCCAAACGGTGATGTTTGGAATCCCGGTTGTTTGCTGGTAAAGTTCCATTTTAAGTTCGCGTTGAGAATACCTGGTGTGCAACTATGGCTAGGTTGATGCACAGCAATGTTTTCACTGTTTGCACAAGTCAATAAAACCGCTTTGAAATGTTGATTGTTTGTAATTGTGTAGCTAACTGGGTGGCAATTCCATGTTCTCAATATCAGTTGCTTTTTTTACACCTGCTCCTACAAATAAAGCATTACTGTTTAGCTCCTTCATCATTCCTGTGCCCATATCCCAATTTACTTGGGGCTGGCGCAGCATATATTTTTCTTCCATACTTCTCTTTTGGTCGTCATCTCATGAGTCAACCCTTTTCTAGCTTAATCATTTTTCACACAGCTAAGCATCTTGGTTCAAGTAAACTTCTGTTTTCGCATTCACAAAAAATTAAAGACGATCTTTAAAGTTTTCTGTTTTCTACGACTCACCATCCTGTATCAACAAAGTGACAATATTCCGAGTAAACGCATTCCGGTACAAGTGGACCGGTAAAGGCGTGGAGACGTTCTACTGAATTACACGAATTCCCGATAAAGACAGGACAAGTGTCCGTAAAATGGGCGGCCGCGTGTGGCCACCGGATGCGTATGAATGGGACATTGTTAATGAATGGGACGTTATTCGCAATGATGCAGATGAAATGATGGTATCGATGAAGTTTATGATTTTTTGGGGAGAATTTCCATAAGAATAACGGCCTCAAATTGACGCCAGATTCACGTAACCGAAATCCAGTCTCGATGAATCCAGAAATCCAGACGATCTGACAGACGGTAGAGACAGATACTACAAAGAGTTTATTACTGATAATACTTAAAGCACAAAAAAGTATCACTCTGGACTTCATGACATAAGCATTTTCTACCAGTCAACGTTCGGATGTTCTAGACACAAACATTGTTCGTTGCAATTCCGAAATTAGACGGTTCAATATTCTTTGGAGACTTGTCCTATGATTTCTTCGTACAACGATCCTGCTTTATAATCCACAAGATTATGAACAATCGAGTAAAGTATTCACACTCAAAATCATCATGGAAATCTCTGGTACAGACACCAGCATGTCAAGCTACTACAATCTGTCAAATTTAATAGATTTTCAACTTTATCACTAAAGCTTTAGGTTGAAGGTTGATTGGGAACATTTGATAGTTTCGGGTAGCTTAATGTGCTGGCGTCTGTACAAATTGAGCAATAGGTAACATCAAGTAATTCAAAAACAGTAATCTTGTCCCAAAAACAAAAATAGTTGTCGCACAAAAAAATGGCCACGCACGTGTAAATTGAAAAGTTTATGATTATGCTAATCAAAACACCTCGAGCATGTTATTTTATACAAAGACGCATGAATCAACAGGTCTTCTTACAAGTTGTGTGTTCAATGTTGTCACTTTTATTATTTTCTTGGGCGAATTTCGGCCATGACAAACAATCTCAGCGTAGTTAGTCATCAAGATGAGAGATTTTGTAGTACAAAAGCGTGTGCGCAAATACAAGTGAACTCTCTCTTTCGTCACTCTCACAATCCGATAGGACGGCTATTCGACACGACTGGAGAGAGATCTGGCGCAGGACCAACGACTTAACGTGCTTTCCTAGGCACTGGCGTATCACAATCAGGGTCACCCCATTAATTAAAATTATCTACAACGGTAACTCCATGTGCTGTATCTGAAAAAAGAACATACTGGCAACATTTCAAATCAAATGATCTCAAAAAGATTCTTGCATTAGTCAAATCCAAACAATTGATCCACATTTCTTAATAAATGGATTTGTTGAATCAAATCTCTACACGGGACCCCATAACCCCGATCCAAAACCGCCTGGTCATACGTCCACCTGTTGTAATTACCTTAATTGAGTTTTTTCAATTAAAACCCGGTCTCGGTGGGGATGTCTCTGTTTCTACATGCTCGTACAATTTGATATGTATCTCTGTAATTAGCCGGGTTTTTTCAATACGTACCAGCATTGCTATGACGGATGTGGCAAGGAGTAGAAGATTGTGATAGAAAATGTTGGTTGTAAAATTGTATTGAGGTCATTTGTATTACAGATTCTTTTCGGAGATAGAATGGAGATGGTTATCAAAGAAACGATGGATGGCCTGTGGCTCCAACACCAAATAAATTGAGACAAGGGCAGGAGGAAGAAGATGAGAAGAATGATGATTCTATTATTAATAGATTAAATTCGTTGTCATAGAAGGCTAAAGGACCGTTTAATTTGGTGGACAATAATAACCCTTATTACTTGGTCATTTCTGCCTTTTTTTTTCGGATGGGAAATCATCAAATGACCCCCCCACTCTGGGCGGAGCAGAAGGGAGTATCAGACTTGTACTGATTAAAACCCATCCATGTTCCTTCTTTTGCCCTTTATGTTCCAAGGTCGCAGTATCTCTTTCGAACAGTCCCGCAGATCTGGCAGGGTCATATCTGCCTTTGAATTTACATCAAAAATTTTCTGTTCTAGTTAAAGAAAGCTTACCGTTATAAGTAATTGGTAGTTATAAAGCTTTACTATCTTATCTACCACAATAAAGCTTATCGTTTAATGTTCCTATGTACTAAATTAGTTTTTACGATGTCACAGTTTCTGGGTCTTTCCTCTCTTCACGCTTGGTGACTGAAGTAAACGTGGAAATTCCTAATGCATAACTAACTGCTAACTGGTTTTAGAATTAAATTATGTTATGGAAACAAATAAGTCGTTTGGTTTAAAAAGCGCCATTGTGATGAAAGATGGAAAAAAGAGTTGAAAGCGATGATAATTGCGTAAGAAATGCAGGCAGGCTAATTTTAGCATTAGGAAATCATTGTTGTAAAAAAGTGGTAAGTCAGTATAAGAATTTTGAGGTTGGTTCTTGATTTGTAATGTTGCTTTTAATATTAACCGAAGTTAGCTTAGCGAAGATAACTTCGGCTTAGAATTCTGTTGTTTGTTGCTAAAGCTTATTTTGTTTTTAAATTAACCTTTCCCCACACTAGGAATTTCTTCTGTACCGTGGGTACGTTTACAAACATTTAAACTCACATACACAAACAGGTAGTCCCAGAACTGGATCCTGTACACTACACAAATATTTGTTCCGTGCGGGTACCAAATCCGCGACACGCAAATTGGCATAGTGGCTGAGCGACTGGCCGCTACGCTAGCAGCCAGAAGCTCAGCCACTACGCCAACCGTGCCGTGCTTTTGAATCAAATACCGTTCTCAAAGAAAATTTCATTATGTACACGTACCTAAAGAAGAAAAAAATTGGCACTTCAAATTGCTCGCAGAATAGCTGGCCGATGGAGCCAAAAGGATTTGGAATGACGATCACGTACTGTACGGCACAGCGTTGTAAGCAATGATATATAAATAAAAATAGGGTTGGAAGGCCTCCCACAAGGTAGAACTAGAACGACCTTGTGAAGGCCACCGGAATCTACTGGATGCGAGAAGTGTATTTGTAGATACTTAGGTCGATGTAACGATGCTTGGGGGAGGCTTCTGTCCAGCATTGGACGATGATGACCTAAAAGGATGCAAGTTTGACGTACGGTCCCCTAAAATTCTCAACAGAACAAACTGTCTCAAAGCGCTTCATTAGCGTTTTTGCTCCAAGATTGCAATCTTGTAGTAATCTGGTATCATAATAGACATTTAACGAAACAAGGAGCTTGTTATGAAAGTCTTGCGTCGCTAATTAAGACACCTGAGCTCTTTAAGATTGTGTCACGAAATGTTTTATGGCCAATTCATTATGCATTGTCTTCAAAAATGTGACAGCATCGTCATTACCAGCACTCATACCCATTTTATAAAATACTTATTGATAAAAAAAATATGTACCATTAGAATATTCTTGGCTATGTAATAACTGCCTCTCGGGTCGATCTTCAGGTTAAGCCACGCTTGCCAAGGTTGGTCCGTGGATGGGTGACCGCCCATTACAGACACTAATCTGCATATTCCTAGTGTGAGTTGAACAAGATTATGTCTGGACTTCAAAAGTAACTATGACCTCTAAGTTTGTTTCGTCTGTTTCTTCTCAGAGTAGTCAAGTACGAAACACCGGCCCCTTTAAAGTTTAAAAAAAATGACGTGTAAAAGTGTTTGTAAAAACCTATTTGCTAAATAATAAATTGTTTATTTATCCGAATAATACACACAGACAGTTCAAAACAAGGTGACTAAAAAATACAATAAGCATATAGTTTAGTTTTGTGCACAAAACATTTAAGTCTACAAAAATAAGTCTATGCATACAAAATAAGTATGAACCCTGTCTCTTAAACTAGGAGACCTGTATCTTAAGAGAGATACAGGTCTCCTAGTTTAAGAGACAAAAGAAATAAAAATCATTTATCATTATGTTTTACGTACCAAGTTTCATCCGTGCATCGGATGCAGGCTAAGCCTAAGCTGTCATTTTTAGATCGTTGACAGTCGTTACAGGTAGTCAGAGGCCCGAAAATCTGAGAACCAGTCTTACCAAGGAGTATCGTATCACCCAGTACAGGCCTCTACTAACTGGGTTGTGGAGGTCAGATAAGCAAATGGTTTGAATAAGATTTGATGTTTAGTTTTTGAGATAGGGACTTTTTTAACCAACTGCAACAGTAACTTTGTTTTTCATTAACATACTATGAAAAACAAATTTAGTTTTGTTGTTGAATGTAAAACAATACAACATATGAATGAGCCTTCAAAATATTTTTATTATATTTTTTGGTGCTACGGAACCCCGTGTGCGTGTGAGTGCGACTCGTGGCTGGTTTTTATTCTTCGACAACTTTCTCCAGGACTTACTTATACCTTTGGATTGCTTATATTAGTTCAATAAAATACAGGGTGTAAACGAACCCTCCACGAAGCCTTCAACTAAGCATTCTGTACTGTATTAAACTACGTAACTCTACGCAAAAACTATTGCTGCGAAATGACGTTTTTTTTGGGTGGTAAATTACCATTTACAGTAGGACTCAATGTAACGCACTCAAAACACTGTAAGTATTGATGGATGCATTGAATAGTACAGATCATGCATGGCGATATTTAAAGTCAAGTTATTACAATAAAACTAGTTTTTTTTTGTTACTTGTGCTAATGTTGGAACCTGGATCTCGAATATCTCCGAAACAAGAAGGTTCCCAAGTATTGGTCTAGAACAAAAAATATAATAGCTGTGATGGTAAGAACAAGTGCCTCTCGGCTTCGTTAAGGGTGTTTGTGCACCCGTTATAGTTTTAACTTCCCCATCGTCGATATACTTGATATAATAACACTATCTAGACCCAATGCTTTTGCTTGTTTTTTTTTTAACCGATTTCTAATTACCTGTTCTTGTTCTTATAAGTGTGCAAGTTGCAACAGGAAGACCATAGACTACCGATTGCAAATAGATCCACAACTACGGTACAGATTCTAGGTTATCCTTGACTTAAGTCTTCTCGCACGCGTGGTTTTACACCCCGTGACGTGACTGGTTATTATAAGATGCGTATAAGGCGTTTAACATAACTGGAACCGTCATCTAAACTATTAATGAGCTCTTTAAAAGTAAACATACATTTTCAATGATAGATACAATTAACTGGACCAGGTGACTCTTATTAAACACATATTAAATTACAGAACATATTTAGCCACCATCGATGAAACTTAATAAAGCGGAACCCTCTATAGTCCTATATATATCAGAATGTTACACTTTTTTCTCAACAACGCATGCAATGAGAATACAAACGAGACATTTCAAGATACTGACATGTTGCTAATGACATCAAAAACGTAAATAAAGTCACAAACGGAAGGTGCAAGGGAATTGCCACAAAGACATCCGACATACCTCAAATACACCATCATATACCATCACACGTTTCATCGAAATTCAACAATTATTAAATTCCCTAATTAGACCGTATAAGGGTCTTAAAAAGTGCCGCTCAAAAACTAGTAACGGTCACCTAATAGACGAGTGTCGCATTGCTGTACGTACGAATTTAATCGCGGCGGTACTCTTTGTGACGTTGCGGACCCAAGATGGCCGCTGTAGATCAAAGGGGCCGCGCGTGTGAGGCTCCCGCGGTGAAATGTCACCGCGCACGATCAATTAACGGTCATCCCATGTTAATGTGTTATTGATATCGGAATAGCGAAGTTCGTATTGCCGTAGCTTATTCGATTTTTTGTATGGTATAAGTGATAATTGGTAAGCGTAATTGAATTCGAGCCGTTACGTCGCATTATTGAGGTGTAATTACTGTAGCAATGGTGGCATTTGCGTTATATGACACTGAATTATAAGATGTCGTGACCTAGGCTTTCATTAGCTTCAGCTTTATATCCTTAGAGCGTGATGATAATTACCTTATCCATCACATGATTGGTCGCTTCAGTTTATAGGGTGATTAGCGTTTGATAGTTATTGATCACAAACTCTTTAATAGTCGATGTTCTTTATTGTAACTACATAAACACATCAAAAAAGGTAAAGTAGTCTATTATTTTTTTGTTTATGAATAGTAAAAATCATTATTCTCTTGCCCTTATCCCAATTATTGGGTAATTATTATTATTGGGGGTTGGCGCAGCATGTCTTCCTCTTTCATACTTCTCTATGACTCGTCATCGCATTAGGCACCTCCTCTCTTTACAGTTTAAGTTTTATAGTAAAAATACATACCCAGATTTGGGCTGAGTGTTGTCAGTTAGAGAGTAAATTTTATATTTTAATTAAGTAGGTACATACGGCTACACATCCAAGCTATACATTTCCAGTATAAGATGACCTCGCATTGTACGGAAATCCTATACAATGCGAGATCAGCATAAACTGGAAATTTATAGCTTGATGTGTAGCCGTGTGTACGTTTAGAATTCCTACCTACCCAGTCTCAAAATAAATCACGTAAGTATACACGTGTCTGCAATAACTCCTCGTCATTCAATATTATGTTTCGGCATTTTTACTTAAAATCTTGATGGTTAGTTAAAAGTGTTTTAAAAACACTACAATTATAGAAGCAGTTTATGAATTTATAATTACGCCAGTAGAAATTAGTAAATTTATCATCATTCTCTTTCCCTTATCCCGACTCATTTGGGGTCAGCGCAGCATGTCTTCTTCTTTCATACTTCTCTTTGACTCGTCATCTCATTAGGCACCTCTCTTTACAGTTTAAGTTTTATAGTAAAAATAATGACAAAAGATAAATCACTAAAAGTTTTCTGCAGAAGCCCGCTATCGCCCATAACACGCACCACGCACAATATTTAGCTGTGCGTCGTGGAAACTAGGCCCAATCGGACTACGATGGACAAACTAATGGCCATAACAAATTGTTACCGGCGTACACATGGCTCAGATGTATACAGGCTAACAGAACTATTAATTTTATTACTTGTTTTGAAACTGACGCGGTCGACGATGAAGGTAACGTTGCGATAGGAGCAAGTGTTCTAGATAACATTATTGAGGATGTCGTAGATTTTGTTAGTGTTAGAAAACGCGTAATGCAAGTTTTCACTAACACTATAATAATAACAGTCTGTCCCACAGCTGGGCAAAGGCCTCTTCACATACAGAGAAGACACGAGCGTTAATCAGCACTTTCCCCACGGTTGCTCAAGACGGGTTGGATTTTAGGCTTATAACTACTAGCGACGCGCCCCGGCTTCGCAGGAGTGCAATACACATATAAACCTTCCTCTTGAATCACTCTACCTATTAAAAAAAAACCGCATCAAAATCCGTTGCGTAGTTTTAAAGATCTATGCATACATAGGGACAGACAGCGGGAAGCGACTTTGTTTTATACTATGTAGTGATAAGTCACCTGAACTTTTTCACGATGTTTTCATTCACCAAAGTCTGTGATGTCCAAGATAAACTTAGAAAGTCCATGAATTGAAAAACTCACATTGGTACTTGCATGGATTCGAACCCACAAGCTCGTGCCTTATACCTGACTTAAATCCAATCAACCGTCAACACAGCCTATACCAGTGCTGGTCATCGGTCTCTCCCAACTTTGTAAAGTTCGTCGGTTGCTGTAATTCATTATTTTACGGTAAAACTAAGATCTTACTGATCTTGGTCGTAGGCGCTATTGCCGAGCATGAGAGTTATATTTCGAGGTGAACAAAAGAAATCCGTCATTTTGTCGATTCTTCCGTCGACAAAACCCGTTCCTACGGTGGTCATACTACGCGTGTTGGGCTTCTCCATCAGGAATTTCTGTTAATGACAAAAGGCAGGAGACGTCGGACATACATACTTCCCCCTCAGTAGCCCCATAATATGCGCGCAGTTTCAATTAGGCATGAACTGAGTCCATCACATGTGTGAAACATTTCCACCGACAGCGGGGACCTTGTTCGGGGCCAGTTGGCCTCGAGGTCTCAAGCCTGCTGGTGGCCGTCCTTTTCCTCGTCGTCGTGGTGGTGGTGAAGTCGATGATAGGGAAAAAAACTCGTCGCTCGAGCTTTACGCAACTGTAGCGACCTGAGACATGGAGCTTATGGTTGAGACACGTTTCAAGGTAGGGAAGGATCCCTATATCATGGTATGTAACATACAGTTGATACGTCCACATTTCGCTAGTTTCAGCTCTAGTTAATTCTACGATGTAAGAGTCATTATCTGCCTTTCCCTTCGTTGGGGTCGGCTTCCAGTCTAACCGAATGCAGCTGAATAGTGTATTTTACACGGAGCGACGGCCTATCCGACCTCCAAAACCCAGTTTGTACTAGGTAATACGTTACCCCTTGGTAAGACTGGTTGTCAGACTTTCGGACCACTAACTATTTGTAACGACTGTCAAAGATCTCTATTTAACAGCCGGGACCATCGGCTTAACGTGCTTTCCGAGGCACGGAGGAAATTCGGTATGTAATGGGTGGTCACCCATCCACGGACTTGGCAAACCCGGCTTAACTTGAATATCGTCCCGAGCGGTTGTTAATATTTAGACACGAGCTCCTCGATGAATACTCGTACAAGAATGATGTCATGAAATATTACCTTTTTGATGCAGTCGAATAATATTATACTAATTACAGTTTGGCAGTAGCTGCATACTCGTACCAACTAAAAATTTAGACAAAAAAAACAACGAAGACAACAAAACCAAATCGGTACTCCAATATCTCTTTTTGACAGTATGAAAAGAAATTAATGCACCTACATTTCTACAGCATATGTATTGTATAGCAAGCATTATGTTCGTGTAATGTGATGGCAATATAATCTGGCTATAGCAACAGCAACAAAAGTAATTCCTTATTGATGGTGGCCGAGATTGCCGGCTCGTGAGGGGACGAACTTATCTACAGCACCTTTAATTACGCTGGGACGTTTATACGATGCGATTTTTGAAGATGATACGATTTGTTTGTAAGGGGCGGTGAAGGTACCTAATTGAATCGTGCTTTGGAAAAATGACTTTGGTAATACGGGAATGGATATTACGTATTTTTTTAACATTTTCTATTCGGTTTATTTTGACTTTTTTGATCCTTTTAGCTCACCTACGCTCGCTTCTAGACAATTAAACATTACATTTTCATCAAAGAGAAAAAGAGAGAGAGAGGTACTTACAACTTTACAACAATATATTATCTTATTTCTTATTCAAAATATAACGCTAGTTTTCCATAAGCTTGTACTTTTTTATCACACAATTCGCTACTGATATATTCCTTATGGAAAAACCCATCAACACTTTGCTTCGAGCAATGAAAAACATGCAGAATAAAAGCCAAATCATCAAAATGACATCTCAATCGAGAAACACTTATTTATACAATGTTTGAAGACCACTTATAAATACCTACGCAGCTTTGTATGAGTCAATAATATTATCTTATTAAACTTAAGAGAAGATAGTTTTTTATTAATCTTGAAGCAAATAAAATTATGATTCATATTTTATTAATGAAAATGAAAAATGGTTTATTGTTTTAACAAATAAGCCTTACTACTAGGCTACTAGTGATTGGAGCCTTCTTTTTAACCGACAGCCAAAAGGAGGAGGTTATCAAGTCGTCTGTTTTTATTTTGTGTGTATGTTCAGCTATATCTTCGCCAATTGTGAACCGATTTCGATGATTCTTTTTTTGTTTGGTAGAATATTGTTTCGCGGTGGTCCCATTTAAATTTGGTGAAGATCTGATGCTGATCTTCCGAGATATACTATGGAACTCTTCAAAAATAGACGACAAAAAAAAACTTAGAATAAAAAACTTTTTTAAAAATAACTTTAGCTTCAGAAGTCGGTGGCAAAAAAACTCAATCGAACAAACAAAAGTCACCGACTTCTGAAGCTAAAGTTATTTTTCCACGATATTTTTGTTTTTGAAGTCGGTTTTATTTTTTGCAAAAAAGTTTTTTATAAGCTAACAAGCCTGTGTTACGAAAGAATATCTAATAATTTAATGACTTCTGTTCCACTTTGTGAACTCAGATGTCAAGAGATATAGAATCGCTATCATAGACGACCTGACGACTTATCGGATCCCCTACAACCCTCCAACCACAGCCACTCCGACTCCGACCAATCGCAACCTCTAAAAGCTACAACTTAGAGACAGATACGAATGTAACATCCATTCACAGTCCAGTTATAGATGCCGCTACAATACGTAGATGGCTGGTCACAGTGTAACAGAGCGGCAACATTTAATGACCGCGTGTGTCCAGTTACTCAGTCGGTATGTATCGTTTCGTCACTAACGTTATGTACAGGAACGGAATTGCGTTATTGATGCTGTTCATGCTGATGCAAGAATTTTGTGACGCAATTTTTAGTTAATTAATTGTCTTGGTTCTGTGTCGGTATGAATCCGGATGGTAGGTCTATGTTAAGTTCCTCATTGTTAGTTAAAGTGAACAGTGGGAGAGGGAGGGCAAAAAAGGATGGATGGATTGTGTGATTCCTCACGATACACGTGATATGAAAGGGAAAGGAGTAAATGATGCCGAGACATCTGAAATGGAAGAAGAAAACATGTTATATTATATGCCGACGATGATGATTTTGTTTTTTTGTATCGAAAATAGTGTCTCAACAAAAGTTGGTCAGCTAGTATTTACAAGATGCTAGCGTAGAAACACCCACGGTATAGTATGTAGGTATTGGAGTCAAATCCCTTTTCATTAAATGCCCCTGGGGTTACCAACAATTTGGGAAAATAAATATCAAGATAGCTGCTGTTGAAGGTCAATAAAGATGCTTCTAACAACACTGTTTGAAAACAAGACGTGTTTGAATATTTAGTGAACCCTAATAGGGTTGAAAAAATATCGTAAGCCCCACTTACATTTGTTAACAAACCATTTCAAATTAACAGTTTCAAACAACACGTATCTTCACCAAACATTGTAAGCACAAACGTCTATTGCGTCCAAATTCACGCAAACTTGGCCAATGTCCATTAACATTTTAACGACGCGACGGGGTACGCAATAAAAAGTGTCTTGCAAGCAATTATTAGATATCAAAGTAACTGAGAGCAATGGTGGCCCAATTGTACCGGTATCGAATAGGTCGTGGGCTCGAATCCAAGCTGGTGTATTATTTGTAATTACTTTGTGTCATTTATTTCACTACCACTGCTCAAACGGTGAAGAAAACCATGGACAGGGAACCGGCAGGACTACCGCCGAAGCGCGACTGCTGAGCATGAACTCCATTTTTTTTTTTTTTCGTATGGGATATCGTCGAATAAGTCCCGCTCTGGGCTGAGCAGGAGGGAGTGTCAGACTTTTATTGACTAAAACCCATCCATGTTCCTTCCTTTGCCCTTTGTGTTCCAGGGCCGCGGTATCTCTTTCGAACAGTCCCGCAACCCTGGCAGGGAGCATGAACTCCTGGGTACGATTCCTAGGTCGGGAAAAGTGCTATTGGGTTTTTCATCATTCTCAGTAGCAGCGACTGGATTTGAGCCCGGTTTATAGCAATAGACTCGACCTTATTACATGAAACTGGGACCTGGGACCTGGCGAAATGTGGGTGTACTATTACTTTTACTTTTTGTGGGCTTAATATTATTGTTTTATTGTGTGTTGTGGGTATGTCGGTGTGGGTGTGTGGGCGTGTTATCTGCACCTCGTCTTGGAGGAGGACTTTTGGCCGCAAGGAGTGGTGTTCCGTCGCTTCCACGGGCAAGTGCCACCTGAACGCACAGAGACATAGTGCACAAGTGAAGTGTTACTAACATAGTTTTAAGGTTCTTTTTACTAACACAATTTGTATTTTATCATATGTATGTTAGTATGTAAGGTCTAGATCTATGGGCCAAAGTGGCCTGAAAATAAATGTATGTTGTTGTTGCTGTTGTTGTTATTAGGTACACCTCTGCCTAACCCTTAGGGGATTAAGGCTTCATTTTATATTGTGTGATGTGAAACCGGCAGGAACTACAACTAAAAATTAAAAGACATGTGACAGCATATTTTCTCAAAGAGAGGCCTCTGTCTCATCAATGAGGAAATTATAGACTGATTTATGTATAAGAGTAATGTTACAGTAACATTATACTGTCCGTTCCATATCGGAACATCTGTCCGAATGTCCGTAATAATACAGGAAACCAGAACAATGCCGCTTGACCTCATATCTTGGAACAAATCTATGTCTCTGGCGGAGAATATTTTGGACGGACGCTTTAAAGGGAAACTCCGGTCGAAATTAGAATTTTGTGGGTATGGTTCAAGGGATGGGAGCAAGCGATATTTAGTTAATTTTCTAGGAGGACCTAACTACTTAAAAAAATGGATGAAATTGTAAGAATTTGTGAATGTCTATTATTATACAGGGTAGAAAGGGACATCGGCGCAAAAACGGGTAGCCATGTATTCAGTACATAATTCTGAACCAAGTTTTTCATCGGTGATTTAGTAAAAAACAGCTGTTTTCTACAAATAATACCTTTCTCTGCAGAGGCAGAGGTCTGGCTTAAGACGGACTGGCTGCTGACTACGCAGGCAGAAGCCTGGCTTACGATGGAATCTACGCATCCGCCATGGAGTTCAGTCCCACCAGTGGCGGCGCTCTGCCTATTTCCAGACGGTCAAAATGTATGGCACAGCTGTTTTTTTTTTAATTTATTTATTTAGGGAAAACAAACAATTGTACAATATAAGTTACAGTACATACTACGACATAAAGATAGGCTAATGTAGAATCCACGACGTTTCCACATATTACTTATGTAAAAGATACAGTGTAGACACAGTATTTTAAATTACAATACGTAAAAAAGGAGACGATAAATGAGAAAAAGTAATAATAAAGTAACGACAAGAAAAGATAAGAAGTAAATGTAAATGTCTTAACTTTTCTTAAGATTAAAGATAAACCTAAACCAAAAGTAAAAAAATAAAAATAAAAAATAATAACACGTAATTAAGAAAGGGAAACACAAACATGACTAATTACACAATTGCAAACTGCTGACTAAAAGTTTCTTAAATTTTTGGCGGTCTAAAGCAAATATGTCAATGTAAATTGTAAATGTAAATTACCGATGACTACTTGGTAACCATTTGGGGCGTCGGTGTCTCGTCCACTATGTATATTAATTTCATCTCAGTTACAATAAGATTTAAAACTGGTTAAAAATAGTAATCTTTAAGACAATATTCGATAAGAAGTAGTATCTGCTTATCCATTGGGATTGGATTCAGATGCTTCATTTAGATGTCCAGTGGTCATCTAGATGTATTGGTTACTAAATGAAATAAATAATGAAGAAGCTATGCAATGTACCTAATAAAAACATCAGTCACACTTTTATCTAAGTAGGTAGATCTTCCAGTGTTTGATTAATAGATACGTCTTCTTGATATTCAAAGCTTTTAGAAAGGTGCACATACAGTGACAAATTATACACTCAAAAACTTGTTAACATTTGAAACTAGTTTTTGAAATGACAGATAAGTATTTAAATACAACATTGTAATCTGTTATCCTAATCCTAACTAATAAGTAGAATAAATATCGGATTTAAGAAATAAAAGGAAGCATATGAAAATCTAGAAGACACGACAGCGTAAATATAAATATTCAAGAATTGGGTAAAGACATCATTAAGCTGACAAAGATAAACACGTCTAATGTTCTGGTTTTTTTAGCGGCTCTCCGACAAATTGTTAAAGAGATGTCTCGTATTTTACTAAACATGATGACCAAAGTTACATAATACTTTAAAGTAGATGCACTTTTTTTTTTTTTTTTTACCGATGGGAAATCATCAAATAACCCCTCCCGCTCTGGGCTGAGCAGGAGGGAGTGTCAGACTTTTACTGACTAAAACCCATCCATGTTCCTTCCTTTGCCCTTTGTGTTCCAGGGCCGCGGTATCTCTTTCGAACAGTCCCGCAACCCTGGCAGGCGTCGGCCCTTACGGACCCCTTCCTGTTTGCTGACTCTCTTTGAGGCGCGCGTGGAACACGAACGCGCCGTCGACACGGCCTGTCGTCATAAGACGGACGGACGGCGAGCTAGCCCATAGCTCACCGTCCACAGGCCCGCGAAGAAGATGCACTTGCAGTTCGCTTTTTCAATCTGCAATTACGTTCCACATCGGAAATCTGCTGCATGTTTCTTGGTACTTCTAAATAATCAATACAAGTCATCATCGTAGTACGTGGAATCCAGTTTTGAGTATGCTCAAAAGTAGCAGCCGGCATCGTAATAAGGACTCTAAAAAACCTTGTGATACTGTCAGTCTGTTTTGCCGTGACTTAGTGATGAGTTCCAGTAGTGCGCATAGCAAAAGACAAATAAAGAGGGTAGACAGATTTGTCTGCTCTTAACAATTTATTTTCCATCCACCCGCATTCTCCAGTCAACCCGCGATAATGGCGCTTGCAACAGCGTCGAAATATCGGGAGCTCAAAATTAAAGGCAATCACGGAAGATAATCCCATAAGTTATTCACAGTTATTCGAAGTACCACACAGTGGTACAAACTACGCTCAAAATTCAGTCATTGGTAGGACGCTTAATAAATTTAACAAAAGATTCTCTCATCTTGATATATTTAATACTACAAAAGGTATATTCAGGAAACAATTAATAATGTCAGTATGTGACGAATTGACAAATAACTAAATAAATATAATTTAAACAGAAGGTATACAGACAATCACCACACACCACTATGACATACCCACACACACATTTGCAACTCTTCATGCACACATCATGCATGCATCTCCTACACACTCATTCACGCTGTACTCTTAGCAATGTTTTGTATAGCTATTAAATTGTAAGTCCGTAATTGGCTGTAGGATTAGTTTATATAGTTTAAGACCCGAGTGGCTGTTATTATTTAGCTACGAGCTCCCCGATATAATCCCTAGAATATATAGATTCTAAATCTCCTTTATTATTTTCAACAGCAATGTTTGCGAAATATACTCTAAAGGGTACAAGACCCTTAACGAAGCCGAAAGGCACTTGTTCTCCCCGTCATTGCGATCATTTTTTTGTTCTAGACCATACCTGCGAACCTTTCAGTTACGGAGATATTGGGGGTCATAGTTCCAACTTTTTCACAAGTTTTTTTTTTTTAAATACATGTTTTTAATGCAAGATTTTTACTTTAAACACTTCCATGACCCCCGTACTATTCAATTCATCCATCAGCACAACGTTTTGAGTGTGTTACATTGAGACCTACCGTAAAACGTGATTTTTCACCCTAAAAAATAGTAGTTTCCCAGCATTAGTTCTTGCGTAAAGTTACTTAGCTTGATGTACATAATGCTTGGTTGACGGCTTCGTTAAAGGTATTGTTACACCCTGTATACAGTGTCCATCAGTGATAGTACTACTCGGGTCATTACTTTTCCGGCCGCTTCCCGCTACCGCTTACAACTCGCACCACTACATCCACCGTACAAGGTGTTATTATGCAAATGATGAGAGCTCCGTTTCGGCTGAGTCAATACGACGGGAAGGTAATCGACAACACGTCCGAACGCCGGTGGTACCGCCTCCTGTGTAGCCAGAAATGAATGACCTTAGTCGACACGATGATGGAAGCAACTTCCTGAACAGTTTCGTTTGACTGCTGCTTTCCAATTTGTTTCTCCTCTTTGTAGACAGACTATTATTTGGAGGAGCTCGTGGTTAATTAATAACACCCACTCGGATCGATCTTTAGGTTAAGCCGCGGTTACCTAGGTTGGTCCGTGGATGGGTGACCAGTGTGATCACCCATTATATACTGAGTTTCTCCGTGCCTCGTTAAGCACATTAAGCCGTTGGTCCCGGCTGTCATTTGTAAATCTTTGACAATCGTTACAAGAAGTCAGTGGCCCGGTCTGACAACCAGTCTTACCAAGGGATATCTTATTACCCAGTACTAACTGGGCTGTGGAGGTCAAATAGGTAGTCGCTCCATGTAGTAGTATCAGTAGCTGAGTACCAGTAATTGGGACTCAGCTGCATCCGGTTAGACTGGAAACCGACCCCATCATAGATAGGAAAAGGCTAGGTTGATGATGAGACAAGCTATTATTTCTGAGGTTGGAGTTTTGAAGCTCTTTTGGTTTACTAGGTGACGATTCGAAAACGATTTTATCACGCGGAATTTTTTGTGCAAAATGCCTTGTTTGTAACGTCTCTTCGGGAAAATCTATGAAAGGTGACCAATTACCAAGAAATAGAGTGACTTTTGACCTGATGACCTAGATATACTATAAATGGCAATCGCGTTCAATGCAACGCATATTTATACTGACTTACAACAGGACTTACATATGCTTTTCCATAGTTTATACTGACTTACAACAGGACTTACATAAGCTTTTCCATAGTTTATACTGACTTACAACAGGACTTACATAGGCATTTTCATAGTTTATACTGACTTACAACAGGACTTACATAGGCTTTTCCATAGTTTATACTGACTTACAACAGGACTTACATAAGCTTTTCCATAGTTTATACTGACTTACAACAGGACTTACATAGGCTTTTCCATAGTTTATACTGACTTACAACAGGACTTACATAAGCTTTTCCATAGTTTATACTGACTTACAACAGGACTTACATAGGCTTTTCCATAGTTTATACTGACTTACAACAGGACTTACATAAGCTTTTCCATAGTTTATACTGACTTACAATAGGACTTACATAAGCTTTTCCATAGTTTATACTGACTTACAACAGGACTTACATAAGCTTTTCCATAGTTTATACTGACTTACAACAGGACTTACATAAGCTTTTCCATAGTTTATTTCATTTTACATAACATAACATTACGCCTGTAATCCCCGAAGTGTTAGGCAGAGGTGTACCTTCCACCCACGTCTCGCCAATTATGTTTTACGTCCCATATGTAATAGGGGGCGAGTCTAATTGCCATCAACAGAGCACCAATCCTGACTCTGTGGCTGCTACTGAGAAATTCCTTATAACACTTTGCGACCTTGGAAGCGAACCTAGGACCTTATGCTCAGCAGTCGCACCTGTGACCACTAGACCAACGTGGCAGTCATATCATCCCCGTAGAGCGAAAAGTCACCCAAAAATAGCCAAAATTAGTAACCAGTTTCATTAAAATCACTTATTTTTTCCTAAATATCTGTCCTTCATTTTTGTAGCTGCTTTCGTTTTTGTTGAAGTGAAAACTAAGCAACTCTACAATTTGGACACCAGTACATTTTTGGAATAATTAACTAATGTAGCTAATGATTATAATTATGTCAAAGTATTTCATTTTAAAACATTATTAACCTTTCCATCTGCAATATCACTGATACAATATCACCTTGTTCAGGCCCGCAGGCCAAGACAACGTCTTGGACAAGATTCCAGAAACACTGAGAAATCAAATAAATTAAACAAAGGCAACATTTTGTAAAAACCAACATTAATCACACAAGGAACAATAATACCTACCTGCTAATCTATTCAAAAGATCTACAAACAAATGAAATCATTTACCTAACCTTTATATAGGCACAAAGTGTCACTTAAAGAAACAGCATGACTACTGATACTGGTAACATCTTATAACAGATGACGTCAGGTCACGATGTTAGCTCGAAGCTATTTAATCAGAGTAGAGCTCAGTGACAGTCGCACTGAATTTTGGCTTGTCGTGATAGCTGCTGACAATTATAATGTACAGAAGTTCCATTATAATAAAAATAATAAAAAAATACCAGCCTATTACTGTCCCAGTGCTAGGCAAATAATAATAATAATAAATATCGCTGGACATTACACACAGCGCCATCTAGGTGCCACACTAAGCTACGAGGCTTGTGTCGTGGACACCAGATAGTTGATAATACTACATAGATACTTTTTTGTTTGTAAATACATACTTATTATACATATAAACATCCATGACTCGGAAACAAATGTCTATGCTCGTCACACAAACATTTGCTCCTACCGGGACTCGAACCCGGGACCCTAAGAACGTTAGGCAGCCTCACTACCGCTGCGCCATTCGGGTCGTCAAATGCCTCTTCTCAACAGAGAAGGCACGAGCATTGATCACCAAGAAGTTCCATTACCTTTAATTAAAAACACATAACCCTCGTTGGTCGAGGGGTTGTAAGCGCGAATGCTGAGCATGAGGTCTTGGGTTTGATTCCCGGGTCGAGCAAAGTGTTTTTGGGTTTTTTAATCAGTAATTTCCCAGTAGCAGCCATGGAGTCTGGACTTTATACCCAGTTGATGGCTATAGATATATATATACAATATTGACTGTAGGTCTCTTCCAAATCTCTCCACTTTTGGCGGTTTTGTGTCCTGGCTATCCAGTTTCTTCCGGAAATTTTAATGAGATCGTCTGTCCCCCTAGTCGGTTGTCTAGCCACATTTCTGCGTCTAATTTGTGGTTTCCACTCCAGCACTTTCTTCCCCCTTCTTCTATTTAGTCTACGGCATATACCCATGGCCCGCCCACTTTTTCATGAGACATTAAAGAAAGAAAGAAAATTTAGTTTATTTGGCATTAAAACACCTTAAAAATTATACAAAATTAAACAAAACAACACAAAAAACAACAAAACAAAACAACACAAAAAACAAAAAAAAAACAAAAAACAACAACACAAAAAAAGAACAACTGAAATACAAAACCGACATACATAACTGGCGAAGTGCGGGTATACTATTAGATACACCTTTGCCTAACCCTTCGGGAATTAGAGATGTGATGATGTTATGTTATGATATTACAAGATCTGATTTCAATTTTAAACCTTCTGCTCATGTTAGTTAGTGTCACCACTGATGTGTTCACAATATTTAATTTATTGAACCAGGTTTAGTCACAACTAGGATACGATTAGGGAAATTAGATGCAAATCTAACCGTAATTTTTCTTTGATTACCATTAATGGGTCATTGTGATGCGTACGGGAAACTAATGTACTGATTATTAGGCCAATTAACTATTTCTACACAGTTTCTTATAAAGAGTTCTTGAAAGCTTGTCCTATAAAAGTCACATGGACTTTAACGAAAATTAATGGCCGATTTTTGGACGATGTGCTTATCTTGTAGCTTAGTTTTTCCAATGGTATCCTAATAAGGAATGTCCAGGTCCTGGATGAGGCTAGTACAAGAACGTGGAGCTTGGCATAAGCAAAGAGAGGCTCACAGCAGTGGGTGAAGTCGGGTGGATGATGATGATGATCCTAATAAGGCAGGGCGAGTGTGAAAGTACATATATAGGGTGACTGGTAATTGGTGACCGTTACTTAAACATGTGATTGTACTCATGATAACAAACAACTTGATCAAAGAAACATTTTTTTATACTCATTCACTATCACAATAACGTAACTGTAGTATGAAATATGCGCGCGCGAGCCTGTAACGTATCAGCTGTTAGCCGCGTGACGCCGTTCTGTCTAGTTACTATCGTACAGTGCAACAGTGGGTAGGCGCGGCGCACGAATTTCATACGGCTGTTGTGTTATTGTGATAGTGAATGAGTATTAAAAAAAAATGTTCTTTGGGAAAGTAGTTTGTTATCATGAGCAAAATCATGTTTTTAATATCGGTCACTAATTAGCAGTCACCCTATATATAAGGTCTATCTATTCATACGCGAAATCTCTTAAGGGGTCATTGTACTCATCATTATGAACAAATTTTACTATGAGACGAGACTCCACTCAGAGATGCACTCACACAAGCTAATTCTTTTGTGCTTCTTGAAACCGACTGTGATGAGGTACATAGAACTCTAATGAATCTTAGGTCCAACAGCGCTTCGGGCTGGGATAAAATATCCACAAAGTTCTTAAAACACACCAGCATGGTAGTGGTCCCCATCATCACACACCTTGCAAATCTGTGCTTTACGAAAGGAATTTTCCCGGCCCCGTTAAAAGAAGCCATAATCACGCCAGTGCACAAGGGTGGAGATGGAGACGATATCAGTAATTATAGGCCAATTTCAGTGCTAACTGCTTTATTAAAAATTATTGAAAAATTAATAAATACTAGACTACTCAATTATTTGAGCAAATTTAATATATTATCCGACTCGCAATATGGCTTCAGAAGACATATGTCTACGGAAGATGCTGTTGGTGCTCTATCCTCTCTAATAACCAAGCATTTAGACAATGGACAAAAGTGCCTTACTGTCTTTTTAGACCTCAAAAAGGCTTTTGATACCGTCTCTACCTCTATCCTTGCAAACAAACTGGAAAAGATTGGCGTTCGGGGAACAGCTCTTGACCTTTTAAAGGACTACCTTTCAAACAGAACACAAAGAGTGAAGATTGGCCAGCATATCAGTAGCGACGCGGCTGTATTGTACGGAGTCCCTCAGGGAAGTGTATTGGGCCCAACCCTTTTTTTATTATATATAAATGACCTCTGTAATATAATAATGCCTAACGCTAAAGTTTTCTCCTACGCCGATGATACAGCCGTTGTCTTCTATGGGAGTTCTTGGCACGATGTCAAGCATCATGCTGAGACGGGTATTTCTCGTGTCGCTGATTGGCTAAAATCCAACCTCCTAACGCTAAATACCTCCAAAACGAATTTCATATGTTTTATCATTTCTAAGCGTAATGAACCAACTGATGAGTTTGGTATCGTTATACATACATGTAAGGGTGAATACGGCAATTATTGTAACTGCCCAAGTATTCGCAAAGTTACCGAAATTAAGTATTTAGGTGTAGTAGTGGATAATAGGCTATCCTGGTACCCTCATGTAGAACAAGTAACCGCCAGAATTAGAAAGTTAAGCTGGTTGTTCAAAACCCTAAGACATGTTGCACCAATGGCAAAAGCGAACAACAAATGCCCGTCTAAAAATTTACTCACACAAGTTTACCTTGCACTTGTACAATCTGTGCTCGGATACTGTATTCCGGTTTGGGGAGGTACAGCAAAGACCAAATTGATACATCTAGAACGAGCACAACGCGCACTCCTAAAGATTATGCATTTTAAAAGGCTTAGATTCCCTACTGTAGACCTTTATCAGATCAGTGATGTACTCTCTGTCAGAAAGCTGTACATAGTCCTAACAATATTAAAAAAGCATAAGTCTTTGCCCTTAAAGTGGGTATTACCCCGAAAAGAAGGAAGTTTAGCATAGCGGTTATACCTTCAACTAAGACCAAATTTGCATCAATATCGTAAGCGATCAGCTCAATTGTATAATAGAATAAATAAAAAGATAAATATACATTCGAAAAATAAATATGATTGTAAAGAAACAATAGTTAAGTGGATAAAACCACTTACGTATGAGGACACAGAAGCATTGTTATAACACGGAATTATTCATATACACACAGACACACACACCCACTTACTCTGACAGACACGCTCATACACACACACTCACACACACACTCACACAAACACACACGCACACTCACAATCTTTAAGTATACTCTTTTGTTTTTTAATTTTTAATTTCTTATTTTTGTTAGCCTAGACTTAGTATTCTAAACTAAATTTTAACATTTTAAAAATATTGTGTTAATTATTACGCTATACAAAATAGGGAGGGGCGGAGTCTTCTACTACAGGCATTATTTGTCTAAAAGAAGATTCCGAACACAACAATTTGTAAACCAATTATTTGACACAATCAATTTTATTTTATTTTTATTTTATTTTTTTATGAGACCAACCCCGAAATCGCGAAGAAAAAAACAGCTGTTCAGTACATTTTGACGACTTAATGCGAACATATTGTAGGGAACAGCTGATTTTGTTTTCGCGTTTTCGGGTTTGGTCCCATTGTAAAAGTTGTTCATAATGATGAGTACAGTGACCCCTCAAGAGATTTCGTGTATGAATAGATAGACCTTATATAGCGCTTGTCTAGTGTCGGTGTTCTTGAGTCCGGTTAAGCAGAAGCCAGCCTCATCGGTTGACCTGCGAGATGCCACGCCAAAAACAAACTCGGTGTTCCTCGTTTGGCTGTCACACTGTTGTACTGGCCCTTGCCTCTGAATGTCTAAGCGAGAGTGTGCAGCAACCTTTAGACTGTTGACTATAGAACGCTCCTTTAGCACTATCAGATTGCCTCAAAACTCTTAATCGATGTGTTTATTGATCCCAGGGTTCGTGTTCCACGCGCGCCTCAAAGAGAGTCAGCAAACAGGAAGGGGTCCGTAAGGACCGATGCCTGCCAGGGTTGCGGGACTGTTCGAAAGAGATACCGCGGCCCTGGAACACAAAGGGCAAAGGAAGGAACATGGATGGGTTTTAGTCAGTAAAAGTCTGACACTCCCTCCTGCTCAGCCCAGAGCGGAAGGGGTTATTTGATGAAATCCCATCCGAAAAAAAAAAAAAACAAAAAAAGATTAGAATTTTGGGAAAAATCCCCAAGATTCAGTCGTTTAAGGACCTTACCGTCAATAGAGGTGTACATTTTTTGTGTCATTTTTTTCTCAACAAAGTACGCACGTGTACCTACTTCTTCACAAGTTGTCTCGCATTTTTTTCCTCTTGTTATCTTTTAGAATATCAATGTTCGACGACAATTTCCCGGACAAAGTATCGGTGATATCATCGCAACCTAAGATCAAGGCTTCTTGTAATAATGTTTGAATGCAATATCATTAAAAATCATTGTATTTGTTTTTATCATATGTTATTGAGGAACTCTGTATATGGAATTGTTTGGTTATCACCAAACAATCCTCCTCCGAGTTCCTCGAAAAAAAACGAACTTTTTGATATTTTTCCTTGACGTATGTCGGAAAAATCTTCTTGAGATTTTTTTATCTTGTCATCTCTATTCATTATTGTATAGATAATTAATTAAAAGTATGATCAGATTTAAAAAAAGGTATTTACACGGCAGAGGTGAGTGGAAACCCGATGGGACGTCCTAGAAGGACAAACACTGACCTTATTTGTGATGTTCTATAAAAAGGTCAGACGTGAACTACAACGTGTGTGATAACCAGATGTATGGACGTGCATTAAGCAAAAGCCGTACGTAAGGAATGGATCGTAGCAGATGGTGTTCTGTATTTCCTGCCTACCTCCTTGTGGAAAAGACGTTAATCCTCAACCTACACCAGTCCACTGCTGGAGATAGGCCTAGGATAAGATATCTTCAATCGCACGCCACTCAACTCGATTCTCAACAACTCTCATCTAGTTGCTACCAGCCACCCTGCGAAGATCGTCGCTTCACCGAGTCTAAGGGCGTCCCACCTTACGCTTGCCGATTCGCGGTCTCCACTCAAGAGCACGTCTAGGACTACGGTCATCGGTTCTACGGCTCATTGCTACTTCCGCTTACTTATTCTGTGAGATGCAAAGATGTTATATGTAAGTAATTAAATAGAACTCAACATGAGCGAAAACACATTTTTAATTACTATATAAAAGTACAAGCAAACTCCTGCTAGTAGAAAACTGTGACTTCAAAGTCTTCGGACTTTGACACATTTTTTGTTCCAAACTAGTTACAACACTTTTTAGTCCATTAAAGACTAATTATCGAGCTCATGGCGATAGACCCGTCCGATTGGATGGTAGGTGGACGGATGGACAAACGCTTATAATAATTATTGCCAATCTACTGCGACGATCTTCGCTTCATCATTGCGTACGCTTTCATCTGTTTGACAACGATGGGTGGTAGTATATGCAAAATGTAGATGATTTAACGAAATTGTTGATTGAGGTGGTATAGATTCATTATCGTCCTGTCCGTCATCATTTCTACCAAAATTGGCCCTTTGCGGGACATAGGCCCCAGGATTCACCACGAAACTGATATTGTACTCCTTGCATGCAGCAGATTCTTGCGACCTTCATTGGGTTCTCTTCTTCTGCCCTAATACCATCTTTTTAGTTGATTTTATCTACTTTAGGTACACTCGCATTAGCAGGTTGTCTCAGAATTAAGTTCTTTCTTAGCCATAGTATTGTCTTTTGTACCGTTCTACTATATTTGCTTTGGTCTGACCTTTCTTCATTAAATAGATAGCTTTGGGTGATTTTTATATTTTTGGATGACTGGCGAAATTCATTAGGTTGAAATTCAACCTTAACCGGTTTATCCCAGTTTTCCCAAACTCTATTTCCTTTCATAAATAAAACACAGCACCAAAAAGATGTTCAGATCTTCATCTGGAACCATCCGTATACTACAGTGCAGGCGGCACATTTTTTGTCACAGCGCCGATAAGATCGCCGGCACCGCGATCCGCTCACAATGGCCCAGTAATTGACAAACCATGACTCGATAAAGTCAAGGCCCCAGCCACACTTGTCTCCTGAGCCCGACTCCCATCACGTTTACGTGCCATTTGATTGAATTCTTTGTAGATTAGTGGATTAGTAGATACCTGTTGTATCGCGTCGCGTTATTTTATGGTTTGATTTGGATTACGAGTTCAATTTATTGGTTGATGTATTAGTATAGCCAACACATTAGTGGTAACAATTTGACAGTTACAACACCTTTATGTCGTAGCGGTAAAGGTTATTTTTTAACTGCGATTGTTGTCACAAATCTGTGGTTAACGAAATAGACAAGTAAAAGAAATAGAAGGTGCTAAAGAAAAAGTAAATACAAACAAATGAAGTAGAGCACCTGTTAACATTTTTTGTTAAAACAACATTTTTGCGACTTTGGAGTCGCTGGCAAATAATAGTGAAGGATTAATAGGTTTTGATTGTAAATATGGATGACTATAACAGTAGACTAAAGAAACAATAAATGAACTGTGTGAAAAATAATATGTCTAGGAAGAGAGTGACGAATGGAGAAGAAGTTATGGAAGAAGAAAACTTACTGCGCTGACCATTATGATGATGAAAATTTAGCTCATTTTGAAGAAACAATACAAATTACGTTAAGGAACCGCATGGCAATTGATTTATCTATTGACTAATTTAAAACAGAAGATCTATTTTCAGCGGAGTCTAGTCACATTGGTATTCTAAGACCGAAATATAATTTATCAAAAACTTTTAAACTGAGACGAAAAACAGACGACGTAACATTGGCACTCATACACTAAAAACAGCGATAAATCATGAACGTCATTTTAAAATAATCTATTGAATCGATTGAAAAAAAAGTATAAATACGTCTGCATGTAACTGTTTTCCTACTTTTTGCTGATCAAACACTTGTGAGTTTGTACATGAAAAGCTCTTTATTTGAGTGAGTTTGACCACAAACGAGAGACAATTTGCTTGGCAACTAAATAGTAGAAAAGTTACAGTCTCGTTCAGCTTTCTGACTTTTGACCAGATTATTCTGTTCAGCATCATCTTAGCCTTTTCCCAACTATGTTGCGGTAGGCTTCCAGTCTAACCAGATGCAGCTGAATACTAGTATTTTACATGGAACGACTGCGTATCTGACCTTCCCAGCTGACAACCCAGTTTTCCGACTTACGGGCCACTGACAACGGCTGCCAAAGATCCACAAACGACAGCCGAGATCAACAGTTTAAAGTACTCTGAGGCACGGAGGAAACTTGGTATGAAATGGATGGTCACTCATACATGGACCGATCGACCATGGTAAGTGCGGCTACCTCCGATCAAAGCCGCGAGATCCTCGGATCGATCTAGATCGGTGTATAATATTAAGGTCCATATAAAATGAAGATCAGAAATGTTATACCCTGATATAAGAAATGAGGGCCTAGATAAAGTAGAATCCTATCGCGGTAACGATGATGGAAGAGTAAGAAATGATGAGTCATAAGCCACCAAATAGCCTAAATTAATCATGTTTCAAAGTCGTAGAAATACGAAATATCTACTTAGAAAGCGATTGACACTTGTACGGGTCAGAAATGCGGTCCTGGATTCAATCAAAGTGTTATTACGTTTTTCCATCAAGAATTTCTCAGTAGCAGCCACAGAGTCTGAATTTGTTCCTGGTTGATAGCAATAGGCTTGCCCCCTATTACATGGTAATTAAACATAACTGGCGAAATGTGGGTGTACTATTAGGTACAGCTCTGCCTAACCCTTCGGGGATTAGAGGCGTGATGTAATGTTATGTAGGTCAGAAACAACATGCTCAAAAACAGGTGCTGACATTGTTGAAGATGGCAATATGAGAGCTAATGAAAAATCAAAACAGCTAAGAAGGCCAATTGTAATATTAAAAAAAAATGTATTTATTGTGTGTTCGAAAAAAACAAAAATTGGGTAATAATAGAAAACTCGGGCGCCAGGAGCACACTTAAGAAAATGCCATGGATAACTCACCTGCAGGAACCGGTACTTTTAATCTTCAATAAAAATCTACCATTTTAGTTTATAGGTCTATTTTTATTTCCCGTAGGTAGCGTCTGGGCAACTAGTTTTTAAGTTCTAAATTAATGTTATAAATAAGATAGCCTGTCATCAATGCACTTTATAGTCATATAAAAGTCTAAGGGTTTAAACTACATACCAAAATTTTGTGGAAAATTTTAAATCTAAATAGGTCACCGGTCGATTCAAAAACTTGAGGCGTGCCACGCGGTCAGATCATCGGCCTCTCATGGCAGCGACCGTCACGATGAAAACCCACCAAAATGGTTGTTTAATTTGGATAGGAGCGACAATCCAATATAAATATAAAGAAAGAAAGCATAAAACAAAAAAAAAAACATATGGAGTGCTTTAGACAAAGGTCATATCCTCAAATTATAATTAACAGAGATTGATCGCGCCTCGCAGAAGTGTTAGGTATCGCTACCCACTGATATAATAAAGGCGACATTTTCCTTAATTGCTTCTCACAATTTACGCGGGGGAGATACGTTCGGCGCTGCACGACTACCGTCGTATTTATAAGTACTGAGAATAATACAAAAATATACCAAGAGACAAATACCTAGATGATTCAAGTGTGCCGCGGCAATCAACTGAGAAATTTCAAGCAAAAATCCATACTCACTAATATTAATAGTTTCACGTCTTAACCGATTTCGACAATATTTGGCACACGTGAGTTAATTATTAAACTCGTAAGCGAAACCGTGAGCAAAAACTAGTGTAGTAGTTACATAAGTACGTATTCCAATGGCGTTGCACCCGACAGGTCAGCACCCACTTTAAAATAAAAGCACCAAATCACAGTGCACGAAACCTTGTCATTAAATCTGACCAGTAACCACAAATAACCAACTATTATGCCCATTATAGCCAAGACCTTCTGACTAATTTCTGAAAAGCTTGCCCAGCCTTCGACACCTAAACGATCAAAAGTCGTGCCTGCGTATCGTTGAAAACGTTTAATCGGTTGCCTTCCGTCATACATACGTTGTACACTTCCGTCATTGATTGCAGCCGACCTCAACATCAGTTATTTAGATGTCACGACCGATTCTCGATTCAAATCACGATCAATAAAGGTCATGGCTAACACATAATAGCGTTGAATACTTTTTGGTAATGTCCACGGGACTCGAACAAGAATCTATGAATGGCAAAGAGTAATTAAATCTTCATCTGAAGATAAGCTATGCTCAAGTGCGATAACGTTTTTGGGTGTTGATTCGTTAGGCTATGGTTGTCTGATGTAAATAAAGACGAGTATAATTTGACTGACATATCTTTTGTGATGACCACAGCGTATGACCATTAATCATACTTTTTTGTCACCTGTTCGCTAACATGACGAAATTATGTTCTTTGTGACGGCATTGTAGGGTGCTCCTTGATCATGGGAGCCTAGTCATCGCGACCCATAATTAGTTTTTAAATTGGATGCCGAGCAAAAAACCGGAGAAGTCCCCATTATTATGTTCTAACGAAATTTTTATTTGGAATTTTTCGTGATTGGATTTGACAAATTACTGCGGGCCGTCGATCAATTTATTTGGTCGTTAGTCATTACTGTTTTTCTTGCTATCAATATTTTTATTCTTAGAAGATTTTCATACATTTGACGTATGATCATAGACTTGCGGTTTAGTATTTTGTTTGGATGCACCGTTAATCTTTGTCATGGGTCAAAATAACGTTTTTCTACTTCAAGTGACTCATCTTATTTTTTTTCTAATTTTTGATATCATTATTTGAATATTCAACTTTATTCCATTAAGCTATTTCCTCAAGCATAAAGTTTTTTTTTAGGAAAAGTTGACCAACACATGACACTCCTAATTCGAGGATTACCTACATGACAAATGTTTTGTAGCAAGATTATTAAAGTTTTAATTCGTCGTTAAAGTAATCTTTGGAGACAAACAGATTTCTCTTTCAAGGATTTTATGCGTTGGATGTATATTAAATACTTGACACCAAAATGACACTCCACTTTCTAATCCATCATTGCGATAATCTTTATCATCATTGATTAATTCAGGTTCTGCTGTTAAATAAAGATCTTTATTATGCACAGTAGCTAGTATGACATCATAGATAGCACCTTGCACTGTAAACGTGTCTAATCTAAAGTCTCGAGTATTACGTACAATGATTTGTTCATTCACTTAAGTAATACAATCTTCTAGTGACGAATTATGTCTCCCGGATTCTGTAGAGATAAGATTGAGATCCATTAAGTTTAGAGATTATGCAAAGTGATTTATTGTCTTAGTCGCGTTTCTGTTGCTAAATAAAATGAATGTCGCAAAATTGGATTTGATAATTTGGTAGACGTTGGGAATGAGAACAAAATAGACAGATGCAATAAAATTATGTTGCCAAAAAATAACGAAGAATATGACATTCACCAATAGGCCCGCGCGGTGGCCCACTCTCCAACACAGAAAGGTATCTCAGCAGTGCAAATGTTAAAGGCTGATATGCTTCTGCTATGTCATAAAAGCTGGCTAAGTAGGCAGTTGCTGTCAAGTAGATATGTCTGTGTGATATCTAAGCTTTCACATAGTTTTGTATAGTACACATGAAATACAAAAGGTAAATCGCCCCTATAAGGGAGCATGTACTCTGTAATGATCTATTTCAGACTTGATACTCTCTTTTAGATCAACAATGCATTTATCGTACAATCCTTCCACCTATTTTTGCCTTACCGGGTGGCCATCCATCCTCATTCTTACAAAAGTAGTACATCCTCATAGAATAATCACCATAAAACTCAGTGAATAAACATATCCGAGCGATACCCGTCGATCACAAGTCATGGAAGAATCATTCTCCTTGAAAATAGAGGCAGCTGAATATAAAACTTAATATGCCAAAGACACCCTTCAGATAAGCGCCATTATATTCAAAGTTCCTCGAACAAGACGTCAATGGGATTTAAATACGTCTCTCTTAGGTATCCCACGTTTTTGGAGCCCTGAAGTTTGTTGATGGTTTTCTGGAACAAGTCTGTAGACATAGCATTTTGTCGGAACGTTTCCTTTTTTTTTGGGGGATTCTTTTCGTTTGGCTGAAAAACCGGCATTTGGTTTCGGTGACAGTGACGTAAAAATACTTTTGTAATGTTATTTGTACTCGTTTTGGCCAAGACATCTTTCTAGGCATTTTTTCTCACCAACCACAACCTTTCCCCGCTAACTTCCCAGCCCCAAGTCTTCAGTCAAGAAACAATCGAGCAAGCCGACGGCGACCGCTCCACTGTACTGTCAATCGTATCATTAAGGAACCCCGATGGTGGGTCACACATCAACCAAGCACTTCATTAGCCACTCTTCAAAGTACGTGAGACACATTCCAGATGGATTTCGCAATGCTTAAGTGGATAGGAGATTGATGTATAATAGTGGGAATTAAGCTGGGTGATTTTTATTTTTATTGTGGACGATAGGACATGATGTGGTCAGATTAATGAGATATTGGTTTAGGGATTTAATGGAAGTAGGAGTAAGCTTTTGAAAGAATACTAAGAATACCATCAATGTGTTCAATATAGTTTAATTTATGACCAAAGAATATAGGACCGAGTATAGTCCCTTGCGAATGCGCTCGGTTCAAATCGCAAGCAATGCAAGATTTCATTGAAATGTATTAGATATTGAAGTGTTCCTACTGATCTGTTTTATCCAGAAGCAATCAGTTATTTTTACAAATGACACACTATTTCAGCATCAGGTTACAGAAATAAAAAAGTTTGTCATACGCACGCGTCAGTTCCAAATCTGTTTTATAGGAAGTTTACTCACAAACGCATTTACATTTTATGAGATTTTTCATTGCATAGTAAAACCATTTTCAAATCATTTCTAGTTTTGATGTTCTATGACGGATGTTTCTCTCTTTAGAGATTCATTTCGTATTGGGTTTAATTTGTTATTAAATCGTTTATAATAAAAATAACGTTTTTTATTTTAAAAACCGAATTTTATTATAACATATGGTTTTCACTTTAGATGTTGATTGTGAAGTACCTATAGAATACAATTTCTACGTGTGGTTCAGTTCATTTTCATCACCTTTGTCATAAAGTTTTTTGTTTTATCCACCCAAATAATAATTTAAATTATTTTAAGTGATTGAGCTTGATAATTTATATAAGTACCCACTATATTTTACGTTTGATCTTTTATATAGCGCGGCTTGTCCTCGTCATGACGAGCAAAATAATTATTAAATGACGAGCAACAATAATGAAAATATTTGCATTATTTCTTTACACGGCAAATAAATTAGACTTCAAACAGTTGCCAACTTTCTTTTCATCTAGATGTTAATTTAGTAGATAATTCTACCTGCCTTAGACTTGAATACAGGTAGTTAATCAAATCCTCAAGAGGTGGATGGTTATGATCTATGCCGTTACTCACATACCAACTCCTGCGCATCCAAATTTTTATTGATACTTTATCTATCTCATGACAGTTCGTTATAACACTTTCCTGTGTACCGAACTAAACGAATACCATAAAAATAAATATTATCTTCAAAAATATGACTAATAATCCTTCAATATCTTCATATTGCATATTCAAAATTGATGTAAAAAAAGGTGTACTCTCACGTCGACCTGTTTGGGCCGTCTATCAACGTATGACGTGCTGAGAACCTTCTTTTGCATTGCATAACTTCAACGCCTCCACTACATTGAACTTAAAAGTCTTAGCAATAAGATCTAATGTTAATTTGCTGGTGTGTATGATGAATGCTTGTGGTGTATGTCGGGATGTCAAAGCGTCGCGAACGAGCGCCGACGCAGGACAGTCTCGTGCTGAGAGTAATCTCAGTCGACCTCGCGGCTAGGGATGTTGAAGATCAGTGAAAGTATCGATATCGAGCTCATGTGGATAGTTTAGTGTTGGTCTGGCGTAGGGAATGGCTCTACTTAGTTGTTAAGTTATGTGAGGGTTCATTATAGGTTAAGCTAATTTATTAACGAAGGAAATCCGAAACCGAAACAAATAGTGAATAGATTCATGAAAGGAAATGAATAGCCAATTAGGAAATTGATGTGTTACCCAATAGATATTTTACTATTCTTTATACATCAATACTACACAGCCTTTATACTACAACTGATGTCTTTTATCGATATCGATGATCGAAGTGATGGGACAACATCATTATTGTCTCAACGGGGCGCTCGGGTCAGAGAGTCGAGACAATCTGTCAAATGGAAAGAATCACACACGAACGAGCCGAGTCCCGCAACGCCGCCCTATTAATCATATTTCGACCTTTTTTTACCATTTCCGAACGTGTGTTCTCTCGGATAATGGCTACTATTCTGACGGCGAAATCACAAAGACCTTTGTCACTTAATAATTACATTTTAAACTCTATATTTGGCACTATAAAGTCTGATTTCGACTGTAGAATCTCCACGTATGGTGGGCCTCAACAAGCGGTAAGGTCTTTTAGACAATAACTTGTCGTTTGATTCGAGATGTCATGTTTTCTGATAAAATCTTGACGAAAATTTCGTTTTGACGGGGTCAAATATGGTGCGGCCATGTTCTTCAATTACATTTGACATAGTTGAGTCTAAAGTAATGTACGTTTGTTTGTGTATTTAGATCATCTATCTGATCAGTCTGCCGATTTTGAATTGTTTTGACATGGCGAATTGTGACAGGTAATGTTGGTTGCGCAAGAGAGCTAACTGAAATAGGCAGTTGAAAATTCGGAGCTGTATTTATTCTACATTCAAATACTCGTGTTAATTTCAAGATCGTAAGTAAGATAATGATTTGAAGGTAAACGATTCTGTGAAGTCTAAACAGTCAACCTTAATGCGTCAGCACCTCTTGAAGTCAGTCAACGAGTAATGTGTTAAAGTCTCCATTGTTTGGCTCTGAGTAAGCTTTGGTCTTTGCACCATGCGTGGGAAACCAAGCAGGTGTTACAGAATCAGAATTATCTATGTCCTCTTTTGATAGGGCATTATCACTATCTAAATCTGGTTTGAGTACTGTGGTTTGTTTCCTGCAAATGTCAATGGGGTTAGTAATTGCTGCATACCCATAAACAGCCAGTACTTTATAGTAGTTATAAACCTTCAATTAATCCTTCGGAGATTCAAGGCGTATCTGATATATGAAGCCTAACTATGTATTAATTAATAATTAAGATATCGACATTAAATCAATACCAGCATTTCATTAACTCATCAGTGACATTGAATTCGAAGCAATATTAATATTTCGTGACAATTCCATAATAGGTAATGCTTCCAAAACTCACTGTTAATCATTTGTGTCTTCACTTTATTTGCCGTCAATTATGAGAGTAAATATCCTTGTGGTTTTATCAATAAGGGTTATTATCGCTTGACTAAATATTCTTGGTGTGCTTGAAGTGTTAATATTGTACTTGACATAGATTTTGGTATGGTGCTCAAGTATCGCCTGGGGCGACATGTGGGCGATTCCGATGACATTTTGTGTGAACTCCGTATTTGAACTTGCTTGAAGCTAGGAGCTTAATGTCTTTTCATTTATTTTTGCTTTGTCTTAGATTAAGGTAAAGGCTAATTAATCCTGGAGGCTTAAAGGCTGGCGGAGAAAATAACACCAAGCGAAGTGTATCAAGTATGCTAGATGAGTCATTAGGAACACAGTTACTTGTGGCTTGTGATCAATCAAATTCGCAGCTTCTTCAACAGCTTCTATGGATGTAACCTTTGGAGTACTTGGGTTTTTATTATGAAAAAGCTCTCGAGTGTTGTTCTTATGCTGTTTTTTATTGCTTTTCCTTTACATGGTAGGTATCTATTAAGTGCTTGACTTCACCTAATATAATTTTTTGAACAATATTTGTCAACAGTATTTATTTACAACTAGCGACCCGCCCCGGCTTCGCACGGGTGCAATGTTATACATATAAACCTGCCTGTTGAATCACTCTATCTATTAAACAAAAACCGCATCAAAATCCATTGCGTAGTTTTAAAGATCTAAGCATACATAGGGACAGACAGAGGGAAGCGACTTTGTTTCATACTATGTAGTGATGATTTTGTGAATATTTCTTAATCCTTCATGAACTTTTTCGAAATACATTTATGTTTCTCAATCATACATTAGAGACAAGCATACAAGTCCGTACATGACACACATGATACATCTTATCCCCATCAATCTAATTCCCATACAAAATTCAATACATACATAAAATGACAGGTTCTCGTGTGTAGATATGTATGACCCTCAGGTCATCGAGGTCCCCGATAGCATCGACTTGAACCCGTCTAATTGTGACATCACGGATACAATTCATCAGCTAGATACTGTGACCTTAGTGTCACGGTGGAGATGTGGGAAGGAATAGATTGATCAGTGATGAATTTAAAGATTCATTAATTTTGGAGGCAAAGAAAAATTTAGAAGTTATTGGTACGTATGAATGTGCTTGATTGATTCTGTATTTCTGAGACAAATATCAACAAGGTTTTACTAAACAAATATTTGATTGTTATTAATCGATCTCAAGTCATTATTCTTTATTCAAACAAAACAGACTGCGAATCAGTACTTTTGAACGTCACAAATGACCGAAAACTATCAGTACCCGAAAATGCTCGTCCTTCACCCATTTCTAGTATTTTAGCCGTGAAGAAGAAATAGCCTCTTGGTTGATGTGTTACTAGCATTTGTAGTTTAAACTAGTTGTAGCCCGCGACCTTCGTTCGCGTGAAAATATTACTTTCATTTTTTAATCGGATTTTGTCAACAATTTCAATGGTTTTTTTTTTCTAAAATAAAAAGTATCCTATGTAATATAGACCTTACAACATCAGCTATCTGCCAGTAAAAGTCCTGTCAAAATCGGCCCAGCCATTTCGGAGATTAGCCGGAACAACCAGACAGAAAGACAGAAAGACGGAGAGAAATTGAAAAAAAAAATTGTATTTGCTATAAATAAGTACCGTATAATATGTTTTCATTTCCATTCAGTAAAAAGTTGTTATTTTTATATTACAAACAGACACTTCAGTTTGATTTATTTGTATGTATAAATGGATAGATTCGGTCTATAATTTGACGACAGTATTTACATCGCTCCAGTAACAATTTTTTTTCTGATAATATCCATCTTTGCACTTTAGACATGTGTAGGTACATTATGTCTAAAGTGCAAAGATGGAACCACATCTTCTTCATCGGTAACAAAATCAGGCAGACCATTGGGTCATAATTCTGCCAGTCGACTTATGTTTTTCATAGTGCTGATGGAGTTATTATAGTCAATCAATTTGACATTGCAAGGCATCACCTTGATATCGTGCAGTAAGGGTTATTTTCGCAGTGCCAGTATTATTACAACTGATCTGGTTGATTTTACCAATATTGAAGTTTACAACAACCTTTTCGAGAAACTTCGGAACAAAAGAAGCGGATTCTCCTAGGCCAAGAGTCACACGGCCAAACACTATGTAATCATAACAAAAACAGTAGGTACGCATGTCCACACAGTACATAATCGTGAACATAGTTAAATAATGATTAGTCACGTCTTAACATAATCAAATCTATCAAGTAGGCGTCTCCTTGCGCCCAAGTCGTGAGAACACCAAAATTGATTTCTTATTAAACACTATTTGTCATTGAGTCAAGTTTTTGTTTGTATACGTGGTATGTAATCATTGTTTTTGAGGTTTTTCCTTGTGTTGTAATAGATTAAGATTTTCTTTCTGTAAAACATAAAATAACTGCAAATAACCCACACATCTGCACACACATACACACACACACACACACATTCACACGATATTAAAACATTGGAATTATTTTTACTTTTTATTATTGTAATACCATTTTGCTTTTTTTTTTTTTGAAAAAAAATACTTATTCTTCATTTACCTACTTACCTTGTTATCAATCACTTCAACAAATTATGTGTTTTAATTTTAAGTAAACGCAACTCCGGCCCCCAAGATACAGGCGCAGCCTAGTTTGGGGACCTCCATTTTCTATATATGTTAAAATTTTACTTGTTATGTTGATTCATAGCGCTAAGTTAGGTTAAGCAATTATGTTTTTGTAACAATGGTTCAATAAATTTATTCTTATTCTTATTCTTTTGTTTTGATTCTTCGCTTGTGATACAAAAGTTTGAGCTATCATTTGTTTTGTCCTATGCGATCTTTCTGATATTTTTAATAAACTATTTCTTCTCTCTAGACATTATGGCGTGTTAAATCATTTAACATTATGCATTATTTTGTATCATCGTGTGAAACATCGACTCGTTACGAAAGAAAACCATAATTATACTATATAGAAAATTGAGTTTCGGGTACTAATAGATCATAACAAAACAAAATAAAACTGCTGAAATAAAACAGATATTTTTGTTTTTTTTTTTTAGATTTATTAGTATTGATTCCCAGGTAACGACCTAAAATCTATCACGTCTTCGAAAAACTCACCTTACCTCCCTAAGAAATCACCATATTTTTCCTGATCAGTTCTACACGTGATAGTTTTTGCACGTTTTTTCTTATAGCTGTCATAATTCGTTAGAAAAACCATCGAGTTTTTTATGATTTTCGGACAATAATAGAAATTGTATGTACGGGGACTTTTTAGATCAATAATATAATATAGTCGTGCTTGTTTGAGGTATATTGATACCTACAACTTAGGACTTCGTAAGTAGAAACAAAAAAAAATGCAAAAAAATAGCGTCAATGCGTATTACAATATGGAAGAAGGCAAGGATACCATCGTTGAAATGGAGTGTAACCCACCAAAGCCATGTAACGGTAGCATTAACGTCAACTGGCATACGCCCCAACTACATACTTATTTGACAATGTTTCTCAACAGAACACACTTGTAAAGTAAAATACGCTTCAGTTCCAGGAATACTGCTTTCTGCATCAAGCCATGATCAAAAACGTCTGTACAGTCGGAGTTCTTTAAACACCCATAATGTATTTTATGCATTAATAAGTATGTAAGTATTAGTTGAGTTAAGAAATTTTATATCTTTCTAACAGTTTAGATGAAACAATTTTCCCTGTAATTATTTTAAGTATCATAGTTTTTAAGAATATCTATAATTAAAATTTAAAACCTTACCTAGAAATAAGAAATAATGTACGATAGCTGCACCTATTAACAAAAATTTATTTGTGTTAACTTTGTTTAATGTTTGTACGCCGTTGACTGCAAAACATAGAGATTTCTTAATTTTATATTTACACCTTTTTACACCTATGTTTAGCAAATAAAAAACTTGGCTTTGACTTTGAACTGCCTAAATTACCTAGATTTAGAAAGAAAGAAAGAAAAATATTTATTTGGGACAAGCACAGGAACAACAAAAAAACCAATAAAAAAAAGAATCTAAAACTAAATAATAAAAAAAGACCTGTGCGAGGCCAAAAAGGCTCCTATCTCAGCATGATGCTGCGATAGATGAAAAACAAATACCGCAGCGCTGGTATTGCTGGTAGAATTCACGAAGCTGCACAGGAACTGGTAGAATAAGTTATGTGACCATAATTAAAGCCGAAACTTTCACCACAAACAAACGATTAATTAAAAAAAACTGTAACAACACATTATGCAAATACAACGACAAATAGCTTTTGCTCAATACGAATATAAAATATTCTCAACTTAAAACAATACAGCATTTAAAAATACAAAACCCTTTCCTATCTCAACCGACATCCACGAAATGTTGAAATGTCGCAAGACAAAAGACCGTGTGAAACTAAATCTTGCTTCATAAGAAAAAAATACAGGCCGATAACTCACTTTGGGAGGCACGAAGAGACAGATCGGTCATTTTAAAAATTATCTAGCTTTAGGCAAGATAATATTGAAGTGACGAAACTTATTGCATAAGTTGGTCACATCACAATTTTTTTTTTTTACTCTTTGTTCATTACGCACGCGACCTTTCTAATGTCTGAACCATCTTTGTTTTTGTTAAATGTCAATTGCTCTTATTTCGTTAAGGTAAAGATCATTTTTGCTTAACCATGTAATTGTGACATCTACCAACCCGCACTGGGCCAGCATGGTGGATTATAGCCCATTCCCTCTCATAGAGAGGAGGCCGAGTGTCCCAGCAGTGGGAACTTTAAAGGCTGATTATGCTATGTAATTAGGAATGGCTATTAAATGTTTGTAGATCACAATGACGTGAAGATCACGAAGTACCACATACCAAATTGAAGCAGGTGATGTTTTTTCCGAAGATTTTTTGGCCGTCGGAGATTTTGATCAAGAATCTTTGAGACAGTGAGGAAGTAAAATATGTATTTTTGGTGTTTATCTGCGTCATCAAGTTCAAGTATCATAAATTAAGGGGTGCAATTAAATGCTGTTATACGTTCAAGCCCGCATATTGTTTAAAAAAACTGTGTTTAGAGGAAAAACAGCTCTCTATGGAGATAGATGACTTTCTTAGATTTAGGAATTATAGGTATTTTTACTTTTACCCAACACAAACTGCTATTGTTAATCCTACAAAATTTATTGATGAAATTTGTCCAATATGAGTCCAGTAGAAATAATTTAGTAAGGAAGGTCCCAGAATTTGAACAGAATTGACGTAGGCTGCATTTTCCATACAATTATATCCCAAGCAAATGGCGACGATGCGAAGGGTTTGATTAAATTCATGGCCCACGTCTTAAAAGTACAATTGTTTAGGATACGATCGTACTGGCATAAGATATATATACGTAAAAGCCCCTATAAATAAATAACGAAAAAAATATCGATGTCAAAACTAGAAGGACTACAAACCAAGATAAACCTTTTGATCAACAAATTCTTGTCACCAAAAACTATGCGAATGTCTCAGTGTAATTCCCATAGAATTTCTCTTTGGTTCCTACGGGATCACACTCGTGATCCCATCTATATACCCTCATACCCACCACAGTTTCAATGTTCGGAGCATAAGACATTGTCTGGGCTGCGGTGGCGGTTGGACAAAAGACTCCACTGTTTATTTGCCGCCCATACCCAACCTGCGGTTTATGGAAATTGGTTTGCATGTAAGTAATTTTCTAAGTCAGACCGACGACCGTTTTCTAAAGGATTTTGACTTGGATGTAGTGGTGCTGGATGTCATATTAAAATGATTAAAACTACTGCTGCTTACGCTGGAAGTTTTGACGGTGTTTATATTGGTACTTCTTCAATAAGTCACTTTCATCTAAAACCTTAATCCACTTCACAACAGCACAGATTAAACAAAAATAAGGGCAGCGTTTGATTGACCTTTGCCACAAAGTAAACTGCGATTATCTAATAACTAATATTAATCGTAGCGGGTATTGTGCGGCATTCTGTAGTTTCTGTCTACCCACGGGAAAATAGCGTGAATTTATGTCATGTTAATATTACTATTTAGAATGAAACATCAAAGAATAATACCCACGCTAGGCAAAGCAATAATAATTACAGTTATAATGGAAATGTTATTTTCAACGTTTTGACTGAATTGCGTAGTAAACAAAGCTTTATGCCTCTTCAAATAACTTTACATCCTCAATATTCTCACTAGCCACAACACCCGACGAAGTTGAAGCACACCGTACAGCACAGCTTCCAGACGAACACCGTGACTTTTCAATTCGGCAGCATTGATTTAGAAATTCGTTTTTCATGTCCATAGATGATTATTTCTTAACTTCCTCCAGGATGGATCGTTGAGGTTAGATTAGTACGATTACTCCGTAATTCTATTACGGAGAACATTTTGGTCTTGGGAGCCATGGATTGTGGTCCTTTTGGTTGCCAATATAGGTTTGAACGGCTTGGGTAAAAATTCTTGGCAATTTTGATTGTAAATTACTTTTTTGTTTGTGATTTTATTCTCTTCTTGCATTAACAATTTGATCAGGCCCTCGAAAATGAAGAGCTTTATTACCTATTTCCCAATATGTATTCGTGAACACTACTGTATAGTGTCGAACGTAAAGAATCATCAATCACCATCTCATATCTTCCCGGGTGTCGTAAGAGGCGACAAAAGGACTACCAGAGATTGGCAGCAGCGTTTTCTATGCTTTTGTAACAACCGTACTGCGATCGCCAACCCACCTGCCAAGCTTTATTTGCGAAGGTGTTTTTACTAACATGGTATTAATCCTCATCAAAATATATATGTTAGTCATCTTTAGAGGTCAATTGTGACCAAAATTGCCCTTTACACCCTTTAATTTAGACTAATATCTTTTGAAATCTTAATTTTTGCACATACTGGGCTCAATAACATTGGCTATAATAACGAGGGTGGGCGCTGATAATTACAAGATATTAAGTTATCTTAGCTTAGGTATTGGCTGCAACTCTAACATACAACTTAATTACCTTAAGGCCTATTTTTATTGTAAACCATATTTTTTACTTGAAGGTGCAAATAAACTATTTTATATTTTTATTTTATTTTATAAATATCATAGAATACAAATAACTTGGTTATGGCATCCCCATTTGGGGGAGGCCTATGTCCAGCAGTGGACGTCTTTCGGCTGAAATGATGATGATTCGCGGACAAACAGTTGGTGGTAATTTAATATACCGAGCGGTCCACACTGTAGAAGAACTTTAAGGCGCATCCCTGATAACGTTTACCGATCGGCATTTTCGGAAAACAATACTGAGCCCAAAAATTGTCAGCAAAGTTCAAGACACCTTTTCAATTCCCCTCGGCTTTTCCATCTGTACCATATTAATCTCGGGTGTCAACGGTAAGCATTTTCAAGATAGAAACGGCATATGGTACAAGTTTTGAGAATTTAAGTGAGTGTCCTCATTCTCTCGGTCTCAGCGTGTATATTGAACCTATTTCTAGGTATTTTGTCTAATAGCGCTAAAGATTGAGCGTCTGTATTTTTTTTTAAAACAATAATAAATTTAAAGAAATAGTCCTTTTGCGAAGCAAATGCCTCTTCTTAAACAGAGGAACTCTTCGTTAATTACCTATCTTTATTTACATCAATTGGTGTTATTAACTTAACTCTTGTATTCTGCCGCCATAAGGAAAAAGGACGTTTCTACATAAAGTACGAAAGACAGAAAAAAAATAAATTGTATTTAAAAAACTATAAAATGCGCTGTGTGAAACGAAATAAACAAAATACTAATTTTGTGGTGCAAAAGTGTGTATTAGAGGTTGATCTATCAGAGATTATTTGTAAATTATAATAAAATAAATGTTATGTTTTCAATATATTACTTTTTCTTTTTCATTTTAGTAAAAAAATGCAAGAAAATACGTGATACTGCAATGAAAGGACGTTTCTGGCCAGAAACGTCCTTTCAACTTAGTATTTTTTTAAACGTCTTTGCCACTTAATGATAATGTGTTACCAGGTTCTAGTTAACTAAATAAAAAAGACGTAAATAGCCATTTGCTGCTTTTCAACTTAGTAATACTAATATTCAATGAACATAAAAAAAATACCTGCAGATTGTTAGATCCCGAACAACCCATAACCCTATATAAACTGTATTACGTTTTTAACATGATAATTTTACTGTATTAAATAAAACACAATGTATGAGAATCAGACTTATTTTTTTAAATAAAGATTAACACAAATCAATCAATCAATCAATCTCTATCAACATAAAGTTCTCTTCTAGAAACAAAAACTAAGTATAAAAACTATCTAAGTGTTTATTATTAATGAATATCTACTTAATAATAATCACAGCTTTGTAAGGTATCTCTTATAATAAATTCTTCGTCATACTTGACACAACTACAACTTGAGTGAGATCGAACTAACACTATGACATCATTTTTTTTTTTTCACAAAAAATAACAACATAAAGTTTAAAACTCTTCTAAAAACAAAAATTATAAAAAACTATCTCAGTTTGTACTAATTATACAAATAATCACATCTTTGTATGTCTTGTTTTAGTCTTCATCAAATTGAGTGAGATCAACACTATTTTTATCAGTAGGTAGATTATACCAAAACGACTTTCTATTGTCAGGCATTAAGGGTGTCAGTTTTTGTATGATCGCTGACTTGCGCTCTTGAGTAATGCCTCTACATTGATTTTTTGGTTTTGGAGGTGGTATCCCAGATTTTATATTTTTTAATCTCAGAAAGTCAAGTGAGTATTCTTCTTCATTATAGAAAGCAGTCTTATAGCGAATGATGTGGGTGCCTCTAAGGAATTTTACTTCACATATATCACATAAATAAGCTCTAGGGGAAGAATTTTGTAGTTTGTAAGTTGAAGAACAGTCTTCAAACTGACAAAAATCATCCATATTCATTACTTTAACGATAATATTAGTTCTGGTGTTTGATACTGCTTGGTGAAAGTCTTCAAAATCATAGAGGTGTTTCTTTCTCTTCATGGATTGCTCCACTTGATGATGGAATTCGTCTGCTGCCATGTGCGTGTGGCCTACCTCTAAATATTTTAATGTAATCGTGTCATAATTGACTTCGACTGAATTGACAAGATGGAGCAAATAAGAATATAAAGTCCAATTTTTATTCTGGGCTGCACAGTTATCTAACCAGATGACTATATTTTTCAGGTCTCTATTTGCCTGCAAAAAAGCTCTGAAACAGCTTATTATGTCACTCATTTTGCGGCCAGCAATTGCTTCATGCCATATCGCAGCATAGGTTTGCAAAGCAGCATTGTTTTTTTTGTCACCTACTGGCACAAAACTTTCATTGAATACGATTATTCTTGGGCAAAACATTACAATTTTAAATTCTTCAATACGTGGGAGCATAATTACTTTCTCCAAATCGGCTGCAAAATAGGCAGTATCTGAGGTGACGTTTGCGTTATTTTGTTTTTCTACATCTTTTTTGTATGCTTGCCTGGCTGATGTATATTTTTCCCGGTGTCGTTCGTAATCTCGGCATTCTTGACAATTTCTGTGTCTTTTCTCCTTGTATTCCGGATTGTGGATAAAAAACTTTTCACACAACTCACACTCTTCATGTCCAAGTTTTGTAAAACATATGTTTAATCTCTTAACAACTTTTCTGTAGTAGTCATAAGAAATCTGTTCGTCAATAGGAAGGTCCTTCATATTTTGTTGTTCGTAAAAGTCTCGATACATTCTGGTCACTGTTAGGTCAGACGGAAGATATTTTCTATTTGGAGCGTGCTCTCGTCTGTAGTGGGATATGGAAGGATTAAAAGAATTTATATGTTCTACAATTTTAGTGTCGTCCAACTTTTTTGGATTAGGATTGGTTCCTCGCTTATCAACTGGAATGTTGTTTGTTATAGTGCTTAAGGCCTTCCTTACAGATTTATCATTTTTTCGACTGTAACCCAGGGTTTCTAGAAAAAATACTTTGCAAACATTCACTTTTGACCCTGTTTCATTTGACAGAAAATATAATACGCTTACGTTTCTTGGCAGTTTTCTGTTTTCTTTAACGGTTTTTCTCTTAGGCTCTTCTTTGGACGTGTTATTTATTATGAAATATTGTTGCTCTCTCCAAGACATGTTTCTGAAGTGGTGGTTTAGATTTTGTCGTGCTTCTTCTGTAAACTGGGTATGACATTTTTTTTTACATCCATCATTACACCCTGGCTTAAGGTGATATTTAGATTCCATATCTTTCAGTTTTTTAATTTCTTTTCTCTGCGCCGGTGATTCATCATACTTCTTACGTTTTCTGATTGTTCCCTTTTTTGTAAGATTTTGTGGCGTGTCTTCGTCGCTTGAGATTTCAGGTGACTCAGGGACAGTAATGTTAATTGACTGTGATTGGGGGATGGTATTTGTAGAAGAATCTGATTCTTCTGAACATTTTGACGTATCTAAACTTGAGGGTAAATAATTTTTATCAAAAACTGAATCATCAGAATCAAAATCCAGGATGCTGTCTGAGCTGTTATCAAGATCCGCATCATTCAAAGAGTTGTTTTCGTTCCTAGTAGACAAAGGCAGCTCATAATTATTAGTATTCAGGTTTGAGTCCTGGGAAGAACTGGTTGATGGCACCAACGAAATTATTTTTGAGCATCGATTACGTCGCATTTTGTCAGACTGAAACAAACAAAATAAACAAAATTGTTAGAAAAAAATCACTACCGCAGAGGAAAGAAATGAAAAAACTGAAAGATATAGAATCTTAAATCTAAATACAAAATTCCATATCCCACTACACACGGGAGCACGCTCAAAATAGTAAATTTTATATCTTCCATGTAACCTAACAGTGGCAAAAATATACATCAGCCAGGCAAGCACACAAAAAAGATGTTGAAGAACAAAATTTACTTACTACAAACAAACTCATTATGGTAATAATAAAAAAAGGTATAAATGTATAAACAGCAAACCTCTTCATTGTTTTATAATAGGTAGGTACTCAACGGTGTAAAGAAATTCAAGACAAAAGTGTTTTCCTAGTTATGATGTTGATTTCTAACAGATTTATTAAATTTTCAAATATTTTAACACAAAAGTAGGTATGTATTTATTTGGTAAGTGTCACCTGATAGATTTGCAGTTTATTTAATCTTAAATCACTCATGAGTATGTTTAATTATACATAAATAATAATTCGAAGAAGTTGACTTACGATTTTTCCGTAGTTATAACTCGAAGAGCCGCGCGCGCGTGTTGTCGCTCTGACTGTCTGGACGCAACTGAAGTGCAGTATTCCAACCGCGAACCCCACTTCACCCCGCACAACTAGCAATACTAAGTAGAAAAGGCACTACTGCCACTTGCGCCTGCCTACTTTTCGTAATACTAAGCTGTAAAGGCACATCTACGCAGAACAGTCTTTTCTTCTTATGACCATGCAGAAGTGTCTTTTCATTTTAAGATGAATTAAATATTTTGTAAACAAATAAGACGCGTCTACTCAAATGCGTTTTTTCAACTTAGTGTACGTCAGAAATGTCTTTTCTGTTTAGTAATATTTGATTCATATCGCAGACGCGTCTTATTTAAAAATAAGATTTATAGGGTTCCGTCTAATTTATGCGAAATATAAAAATAGTGGTGGATGCCATTTTTTTTACTGATTTCGAATATGTATTTAACTCAATTTCGAAAAAAATGTTAGATACGTCTTTTTTCCTTATGGCGGCAGTATTGTTAAGTTCAAAATTAGTTGTGGTATACAAAGAGAAGGTTATTCTTATTACCTTCTATTTTTAGAAGTCTTTTAAAAAGAAATACCAACTTCCATGCATAAACAGCATCTAATGTGGCTCTTCTTCTCTTTTGGCTTCCTCTCTACGAGAGAGAATTCAACTTGATCCATGATTTATCAGAAATGTCTTTACTTAACGCTCTTGAACCATATTTTTTCTTCAACTCTCCCGTTGTCGCTATCGCTCATGCCTTGTACAGAATGCTAGAGATTAGAGCAGAGGGTGCGATTATTAACTGTCGTCTAGCTCTGCGAACAGCTGATCAATCATACGTCCTTAAGATATTAACAAAAGTAAGCTACGAAAGTATTGTGGAGAATAGTGTTTGTCTACAATGTTAGTTTCATTTTTTTTGTCAAAATTATTAGGAAATCGATTTATTTGTAGTTACAGTTTCGCAATCAGATGTTTTAACGATAGGAACGCAGTAGGCAACCTAAACCAATACTCAACTCTTGCATTGTGTCGTGATGTAATGGATAGAATACTCTTTATACAGGGTGTCCCAAAAGGTTACGTAGCTGGGAAGGGGGGTGATAGGGGTGGTCACAAGGGTCACCAGAAAAATAAAATAAAAAATCCCCTCTGGGTATTTAAAAAAATAAATGGCATTTTTTTTAAAACAAAATTTTTCACCTTGTGGGGCTATTTTGCGAGGGAGGCTATTTTTACTGGGAAAAAGTGTTTCCCAGCAATAATTTTTGCGAAAAGTTACTTAGTTTGATGTACATTATGCTAGGTTGACGGCTTCGTGAAGGGTCCTGTTACACCCTGTACATGACTTTGAAGATGGATATTCCGAGTACGTTATCAGGATTATGAAATGCTAAATTACGATGACAATCTAAAAAAATCACGTTCAAACACCGTGAGAACCAGCCAAGTGTTCTCAAGTCCAGCGCAGTGATTACACTGTAATGATAAACAGACAATAATAAATGACAATAAATCGATGGACACTCCACTGATAAGAACGATGGCATGATAAGTGATAACGCTATCTGTGACAAAGTTATTGCAAAATCATTGTGTGATGTGTTCCGACTGACATGGCTGATGAAAGTGTAACATGACATTTTGTTTATTTTTTGTTTCTAAAGTAGGCAAAGCGTCAGGTAATCGGTGGTGATAACTTTCCAACTGGTTTTGGAAAGTTCTAGTTAGGGTTAGGAAGGCCTAAAAGAGTAAATCGTATCAAAATGACAATAAATTGGTGTCAGAATGAATCAAATATATTATTATATAATTAATTGTTTTTAATATTTTACAATTTATTTTATTTTTATATTGTTACTTATTATTTTATTTCTTTCACAAAAAGTGCTTAATCTAATTTACAAATAATAATACAAGAGCAATTTACAAAAAACCTTAAGTCACTAGAAATCCACAGTCCCTAGACGTTCCCGGCGCAAATGAGCACATGGCACTTGCAGCGTTTCCGCTCTCAATTGCCAGGGCTAGCCTCTGCAACAGAAAAGCTAAGCTAAAGCTATCTCTAAGTCGCCGGCCAATCTCGGCCAGAAATTTAATAGCGTCGGACCCCCAGCAACCAGTGGTTTCCACAGCCAGTGGGACAAATAATACTCCGGCTCTAAGGTTGCTTATTTGGCCCGCTTTTTTAGAGCGGCTGATGCAGGCGTGGCACCGGGTGACCCGGCGGCAAACGTACTAACATTATATTTTATTTTATAATTGGTTTCACAGAACAATAAAAACTAAATGAAAAAAAAAAAACTGTTAAGTAACATAACATAATATTACGCCTGTTATCCCCGTTAAGGGTCAGGCAGAGGTGTACCTAATGGTACAGCCACATTTCGCCAGTTATGTTTAAGTCCTTGTAATAGGGGGCGAGCCTATTGCCACCAACCGGGCACAAATTATGACTTCGTGGCTGCTACTTAGAAATTCCTGATGAAAAAACCAAATAACACTTTGCCCGACCTGGGAAACGAACCAAGGACCTCATGCTCAGCAGTCGGGCTTGCGACTAATAAACCAACGAGGCAGTAACTGTTGCGTATGAACATTGAAAAAGAACACAAACAATTGGAGACATGAAGAATAGAAAATATAATTTAAAAAAATAAAATAAAAGCTTGTGAAAAAATAAATAGAGCCTTGGACTATAATAATAAGCCATTGCTATTAATTGCACCGGGTCTACAATATTTTAACCTATGGCTAATCTTCAAAATAATTGTCAAGACACATTACAACTAAGTAATGTTCGCCAACAAACCCACAAACACATATTCAACACAGTAATGCCTGTCTGTCACACTAAGAGTATATCTAATTAGTTGGATATAAGGGCGCATGTCACGTGCCAGTCAAGTGGACATTGATTGCGGTCCAAAAGACCAGGGAGGGCCGCGAAGTGGGGTAAGTCAAGTTAGCTGTGTTTTTGTGGAGGTGTAAGAAATTAAACTTATAAATTTATAAGGCTCATACAAAATTAAGTGTTTAACAACGCAACCGCGTTTTGTATTTGTGGAAGTCCTCAATGTGGTTTATGTTTTAAAAACCATTATTTTGCATTGAAAGTTTCTTGCTTTATTTATCGATCTTAGTTATTAATACGTTATGTAAGTGGCATTTCTATATTTTTACAAATTCCTTACTTAGAGTTACATTTGTTAAATTTTACTGTCCGAAGGTTTTGAGATCAATGTTCACTTCTTCTCTGTATAAGAACACGATTTTGCTCCGCATCAGCATTCTCCTGCCCTTATCCCAATTCATTTGGGGTCTGCGCAGCATGTCTTCTTCCTCCATACCTCTCTATAACTCGTCATCTCATCAGACATCTCCTTTCTTGCCATATCATTCTTTACCCAGTCCATCCATCGTATTTTTGGTCATCACACATTTCATAAATTAACTCGATATCTATTTATTATACTTAATCATTCATCATCAATCATATACTATCTTTGAAACTGTTTTCTGGATGTCACTTACCCCCTCAAGGCTCGTTAGACCAGCGTCAGACAGCCTCACCTGTCTAGCATGAATGCTGAAATGGACCTTTTTGGCGCAGCCGTGAGGCACACAGTACATTCATAATATGTATTTTCTCTTTTTTGGAAGTAACTTTTTTTTTAATATTATTGTGTGTGTGCCTAATGTACTGACGTCGAATAAACATTTTTCTTTTTCTTTCTTCCTTTCTTTCCTCTACTGTTATACCCATCCACATTCATACTCAAAACTTTCCTTACGATTTTCCTCATTCATTGCCAACAAACTGGATTGTCCTTTTATCTGGAATCTAAGTCAGCTACATGCTCCTGTAATATTTACATTAATGTCTACTAACATAGTTGTTATGTTACTAATATCGTTGTTTTTGTACGCTAGCTTATTTTTTAAGTGATCATGCACTAACGTAAAACTATGGAATTTTATTCTGAAATAAAGAGATTATTATTATTCTCTTTATTCATTTAAATACGTATGATTTACATTTATTTTTATTCCTCTGCATCACATACCCATATGACAACCAATTACCACAAACTTTTCAGTCACCGGCGCCACTTTCAGACTTCCTCTTTGCGCGCAATAGGACAGTTATATGACGATAAGTATTATTATCTCCAGAAGCATTATCTACCATTAGACGACTTCCAATTAGTATTACTATGTATTTACAAACAAAAAGTATCTATGTATCTATCAACTATCTGGTGTCCACGACACAAGCCTCGTTGCTTAGTGTAGCACCTAGATGGCGCTGTGTGTAATATCCATCGATATTTGTTATTATTAATTAAAATCTCACAAAATGCACCCCAAAAAACTACACTATTATAGTTACCACACTTTCCATTCAAGATACAAAGTCACAAGACGACCGAAGCTTTCGCCCGCCATTGCCCTTTGCCAAGAATCCCGCAAACATTCCGTTACGATTAACTTTAGTTAAATATCTATAAGTGCCACTTATCCACTATTAATTAACAAGAAATGGACTATTGTCACTGTCAATTTCGTTAATTTTGATGCCTTTTTATTGGTTACTTTATGGCCGTAAATGAAAGGTCCCTACGTGCAAAGCTCACATGAAATACTATTGAATATTTTTTACATAGATCTACAAGTCATATTTTACTAAGACTGAAAGAAGGCGTCATACAAAACAAACAAACATGATTATAGTAAAAAAAAAACATTTTTACAAACAAGCTTTAAAGTGTGTGACGTCATTCATTTTTCCTTTTTTTTTGTCAGCTGTCCCTATTAATTTATCCTCACTACCCATTTGATGGGGGTTCATGAAAAATAACTAATAGTGCGTTATCTTTGGGAGTCCACCGTTTTGGATTTAGAATGACATCACTTAGCTAACCTTGCATAGTCATCCTAATTAAACGTGTATGCAAAATTTCAGCTCAATCGGTTGGGGACAACTGTTCAGTTGCAAGATTTAACCTAAACAAACAAACAAATATTGAAAGTTAAAGGTTGTAAAAAAAAATAAGTTCCACAATAAATTCGCCAATTATTTCTACAACTTAATTGAAACACAGCACACAAAAACAGCCCCTATCAACCGCTAATGACACCTCCACAATTGACAGACCGTCAAGAAAAACAAAGGACGGTGTGGCAGCAATGCCAATGATTGGCACTGCCCATTATCGGGCACAACACGCGTAAGTTCGGCCTGCCCGCATAAGCTGGGATTACAGGCGATTGACCGGGAGAACATTCGCTGTGTGACCGATTTTGCCCGGGCTGGTGTGAGGCTAATTGCGATATAGAAATATATCTTTGGATACAAGTTGACTTGGATTAAATAACGTAAATCAGAAATGTCAGATTATGGAGTAGAATATCGAATCACGAAAAAAATATCAGTTGTCCCATGCAAAATTTCAATGATAAGTCAACCCACATGTAAGGAACAGTTGATATTACATTTCTGACACACGCTGTATATATGACTTGTTTAATATTTTCGACTTTCACTAAAATCTGAATCATTTTCAGAGCGAATGATGTTAAAAATTCAAATGTTAAATACATACAAATTGGTGTTTTCGTAGCCAAAAATTCGTAGACCCAATTGGCTACCTACGAATATATCAAAGTAATAACTTAGGCAAAATCACGATGCCAATTTTTTCGATTTCGACTTAGTGACGCATTAAATGGAGAAAATAATTATTGTTCAATGAAAACGAACAACATTTCATTTTTTTTTTTCATTTTACCAAAAACGGTGCGTGCTGTTACATAACCGGTTATAGTATTTATTAAAAATACCAATAGAGCAAACAAAAATTTTCAGTTGTTCATTTTTTGTATTTCAATATTATTGTAAACGTTCTACATATTTATTTAAATCAATTCCCACTTTGTTAATTACTGTACTTTTACGTACGCATAAACATAACATCACATCTATATTCCTCAAAGGATTAAACAGAGATGTGCCTACAGGGGGCCTAAAATGGCCACTTTAGCAGAATCATAATAGGATCTTAATATGAATTATGTTAAAAATCTTAAAATTTAGACCCCCAGTACCCACATTTCACTTGGTATGTTTAAGACCCATATAATAAGGGCGATGCTGTTATCAACAACCGGACACAAATCGAGACTGTGGGCTGTTTCAGAGAAATGATGGAAAACCTAACACTCAGTCCTACCTGCAATCAAGCCCAAGACTTCATGTTCGGTAAATAACGCTTGCAACCTCACAAGCAATCGCCTTAATAATAGCAGTGTCAGTCAATGGCTTACTTGCCAAAACCCTCGACTGGATCAAGGGCTTGATGACTCAGAAAGAGGTACTCCTGGACATGGCTGTGTTAGGAGGTTCCTTGCTTTGGAGCCCAGACCGTCGGTAGCTTGGATCCTGTTCCCGACACCGGGGGCATTTTTTTTATATTGTTTTTTTTTTTGTTTTTAATGTAAATAATTAAGTAAAGGAAATAATGAACCACGTTAATTAAAAAAAAAAACAAAAATAACTTCGTTCCAATTAACGCTTTCCTTTGTCGCTTCTAGAGATTTTTACGATCTACTATTACGACTGTAAGAATATAAAAGTAGTGCATATAAATTATACATGATGAAATGCCGGAAAATGTATATTTGCAGAAGTGATTGTATAAATTAATTATTTTCCTTCCCTTTAGGGCTGGTTTTTCAATCGCCATTTGTCTTTTATCCGACAAATAAGTTTGTCATTTTGACAGTTTTTGTATGGACACTGTCGAAACGTCACATTTACTCTTCAGTTAACTAATGATTGAAAAATCGGCCCAAAGTAAAAATCTCAAATCAGTAATCGTTAAACAAGAATGGAAAAAGTTTTATTTGCGCAAAACATGACGCATCGCAAAAAAAGCAGGTTTCAGTTTTAGTTTACGCTAAACTTAATAACTGACTTGATTATTACTTACTTTACTGTTCTTTAAATAATCGATTTTTGTAAACACAAAATGAATGAGATAGCTGATATTTCTTGCGATTTCAGGTTTGGTCCCTAAGTAAAAACTGTAAATTTGAACTATGAGTACAGTGATTAACAAAGAAAAAAATATTCTATATATTTATATACTTTTTTGGTAACAATTTTGAGCTTTTCGGAGCAGCAGACGGTAGTAAATAATATCTGTGATTTGCTCTTGAAATTCTTCGTCAATATTAATACAGTCTAATAATAAGCACTCTTGAATGGAATTTCCTTCGCTCAAAGCATTGCTATATCAGTCATTGTAGAGTACCAAGAAATCTTATCTCGCAATGACCATTTCATTTATTTTCGGAGACACAGGAGTCATACCACCTGCACTTGAAATGGCTGAAGCTTTTAGAGAAGCATCAATAGATTCTGATTGTGCCACTTCAGATTATACAACAACTGAAAATTAACCTTAAGCTAAAACAGCAAAGCCTAATGTTCATAAAGAGGACAATGTTGCTGACAAATCTCTCGAAGTTAATGAAACGGAACGAGTAACGAGTAAAATTGTACTTAATGATGCTCATTTTGCGGTTGAATTTGGTCTGACAGGTGATGATATTGGTAAAATGGAATAAGATTCAAGGAAAACTGGGCCTAACCTACCAATAAATACAGTTGGATTTCGTATAGATAGAGATAAAAGTTTCTTGGCGCCACGCTTTGTCATGCCGATACGATCTATATCCGGTGCAGTTTCGGGATGAAAATATTTTTACTTATCTTAAGTGGTTGTATCTGCTTATTAATTACCTTTGGAGGGTACATCTCGAGCTGTCAAATCAAACACTTTGTCGGTACTATTCGATCTCTTAACTAATAGACGATGATTCTTTGAAATTGTGACGTAGTCAATACTTTAATGTTATGTCAAAATGTGAGTGAGCATTCGTAATGGAAAACCTCTTATTTTATTAGTTAAGTCATCTATATTTCTAGCAGACACGTTTTGTATTTGACATTAAAGAGCTGGTTTTTCTGATCGTTTATTGTAGTCTTAGTTAATTTAGCATTATCTACTTAAGTCAGTAGTAGTAGTATTTAATTTTTTAATGTTAGTTTTAGTAGCCGACTATAGAATTCCTAATTTAACTTTCCACATTACGTAGGTAAGCGTCCCCATTAGTGTATTTATCTAAACAGTTTTTACTATTTTTATTTTTATATCTCAAAGCTTGAGCGGGCGGAGTAACAATAGAATTCGCCACCACCATATTTTTAGCGATAACTATCAGTGGTAAGATAAATCTTCTATGTATCGCTTATTATCATATGAGCAAAGTCAAATGTTCCTTATTATACATTCAGTCCTATTTTGAGCTTTAACCACATGTATTGCAGTAACATTAGGAACAAGATGTCCTTACAATGTCTGCATTTCTTCCATATCTAAAATATATTCAAATCTTTACCCCAAAATCACACCCAGATAACAATCAGTCCAATTAAACGATATCACCGAATCAGAAGCTAGTCACCTACCGTTAACATCTTCACTCCTACTTCCTGCATTACTAAGAGATAATACATAGAAATTGTGTATTAAAGTCACCTCATAAATATGTATATGTTTCGGTCTGTGGTCACCACGACTCTTGCGCAACTGTACTGCGCTGTTGATGGCTGGGGACAGGGAAGATGTGGGGATTGCTTTGAGATTATATATTTTCGTTTTTGGTTTTATCTGTTTGATTTTGTTTGTGGTGAATTGAGCATGGAAGAGTGTGTCTTATTAAATGTAGGATAAAAATCATTTTCGAAAAGATTTTTATAATGATTAACTAACTAATTACATTCTCATCAGGCGGTCTGTTTTTTGTGCAGAAAAAAGCATTTAGTTTTCTTAGTTCTTCACCCCTGAATTGTTTACTGTAATTTTACATAAAGATGTACTGCTAACTTTCTTGTCTTGAGTGGATGTTTGATGAATCAAATTCTACCACTTTTGGAATAATTATAAATAACAAACAGAATAACTTACCTACGACCAAAAACATCATTAGCTCACAGGATTTTTCTTCTACTTAACCCTTCCACGTCAGCTTTTTTCATTCCATGTTTTTGTCACTAGGTCAACTCCACCCCTTTTCATGTCCATCACATTGGCGTACCAGGGTAATAGAAAAAGTGATAGGTGGTACACCGCGGATCCTATCACCGTTTGTTTGACGGCAAGAATAAAGCAATGTCTCTTGTACACTGGTTTTATGCACTTTTCAATGGAGTTTTTTCGAAGCGTTGTGGGTTATTGTTTCTTTCTTTGTTTGAAGGAGGCACGTACTGTTGTAGACTACTACTGCTAGTTCAATGTTTAAACTAAATATTCAAGTTTATTGAACTGAAAATATTTTAATACCATCATTATCATTATACTTATTGTCCACTGGACGAACAGACTGACGATCTCAAAAAGATGTATGAAAAAGATGATCAAAAAGATGTGTAGCTGGGGCAGACTGGAGGCGGAAGGCAGACGGTAAGGTATTGTGGCGGGTCAGGGCTATGTCCAGCAGTGAACTAAGATATCCTGTAGTTGCAGTTGATTGTAAAATGCTGGGGGCCTAAAATGGCCGCTTTATCAGAAAAATAATAGGATAATAATCATTATGAATAACGATACTATTCGTAAAATGGTGTCAAAGTAAAAATTCATACGACGTGATCTACTAAAGCGGCCATTTTAGGCCCCTTGGTGGTTGTAACGTTTCTTGCTGTCCTCAACAACTAACAAGATGTAGGCATAAGCAACAGGAAATAGGCATCCTGGCTCATGCCTCCCCAACAGGAACCGTTACAACTAGCAGTAGCCAATTTTTGCTAATATGACTGATTACTTCTTTTGACATTCAGTAATCTTTTCTGACAATTACGTCGTTTTTTTATTGTTGTAGAATAAAAAAAATACAAATTCAATTTCGAATATTGTGACACTTATGTAAAAGTAAGTACATGGTGTTATCAATAAAGTTACGTCTCACTATATGCGTATAAAAACTGTCCACACTTTAAGTACCTAGTGCAGGTTATAGTTTTATACGCATATGGATTGCAATTATCGGCAACAGATCTTCTCATGCAATTCACAATTAATATCAGTTAGGGGTAACGGATTGTTCTAATGCCAGGGCCAGGGCATTCCCCTAGAAAATAATTACAGGCTAGGTACACCGTAAGCAAGAAATTAAAAATGATAATTATTTTAACTAACAGAATCAGTCACTGTGACAATGTACGTCAGCTAGTTTATTTAATTAATGTCAACTTCAATTTTTTTTTGAGTTGCTTGTTTTAAATTTTGAATAATTTTATCGTATCATGACATCGGTGACGAATTTTGAGGACACTCAACTCATTAATTTCAACATTTAGGATAATATTTCAAAGATTTTCTTTTTAGTTTGCATTATCTCTATACGCTTGGTATTATGTATGAGGCAGCTGAAGTCTAATGGACTTATAGGGAAGGTTTTCCATGGAAAAACGTAGCATAAATACAATCAGCCAATACCAGGCCACCTCTCTATGTGGCGATGTAGGCTGTAATTCACCACGCAGACCCTGTGCGGGTTGGTAGATGTCACATGTCAACGAATATTGGATCTAGGACATGCCTTTTTCCTCACAATGTTTTCCTTCCCCGTTAATGTTACAGTGATATCAATGTAAATTCGAAATAATCACCAAAAACTTCATCCTTCTTATTACAAAACATGAGAACCAAAGATACAGCCCACTTCCTTAGCTACCATAAACACGAAATCCCAATCTTTCGCCATAAATTAATGACAAAATATGAACAACTCGCGATAACCATCCGTAAATAGGGTCATGCATTTTCGCAACAAGGAAGGACGGGCACGGTCCATAACACCGGTGGCGCGGAAGGAAACTAGGGAAGTTACCTAACATTGGTCACGCCACACTGTTTAATGCTTCGCCACAACCTACATGCTCAAGTGACATGCGTGTTGCGACAGCTACTGCGCGGAAAACAACTGAAAGAGCAATTGTTTAGAGAATATAGAGCATAACTGGTTAGACCTGCAGGCTGTCTTGTATAGATCAGAATGTTGGGCCACAAAAGGGATGAATGACAGGCATTTGCATGTGAATGAGAATGCTAAGGGAGATGTGTGGTGTTACGCGAATGGATGAAATAATAAATGAGTACATAAGAGGAAGTCTGAAAGTGGCGCCGGTGACTGAAAAGTAGTGTGGTAATCGGTTGGCTTGGTATGGGCATGTGGTGCGAAGGAATGAGGAAAATGTCGTGAGGAAAGTTTTGAGTATGAATGTGGCAAGAGTAGAGGAAGACCGAAGAAATGATGGATGGACTGTGTGAAGGATCATATGACAAGAGAGGAAGTGTCAAATACATTGGGATAAGGGCAGGAGAATAATGACTAGAGCATACCACGAGTCATTGCCGCCCAACTTGTGGAGCTAGTGAAACAAGTGACGTAGGCACGCGTGTGTCGTTTGATGAAAGTCGAATCATCTGAGGCCGTGAACGTGGCGTTAGGGTTAAATATACGATATCTACACGTATTTTGATACTTTTATAAAATGTGTTGCCGACTTCGTTTTGTTTGGTGTTCTGTATGCAGATATAGCGCAATCTTGTTCGAAGTATCGAAGTTGGTGAATATTTATGATGCTATTTTTTTCTGTTTTTTGATGCTGTTTTTTTAATAACTGACGAAAAATTTGGACGCTGGGAGGTACTGGTAAAAGTTTGTGCCACGATATCGATTACACACCAAAACCGAACCCTTATAGATTCATCCTGTCTGACTGTCTATCCGGCCAAATGTCACAGCCATTTTACTCCCAGAGTACTTACTGTTGGTATCACACTCTTGAAATTTGGAGAGCAGGTGCAGGTATTCTATGAACCGCTATACAAAAGAGATGTAAATTGCGAAAAAAAAAAATGAGTGGTCCTCCATACATGGAGAGCAGCGGTAGCCCAGTGTTGGCGGCCCCGACTTACGAACAAGTAGGTTGTGGGTTCGAACCCCGACAGGCGCATTACTTTGTGTAATTTATTTCATCACCACTGCTTTCAAAAACGGGGAAAGAAGACATCGTGAGGAAACCGGCATGTCCTAGAACCAAAAAATTCGAAGACATGTGACATCTACCAACCCGCATTGGCCCCGCGTGGTGGATTATAGCCCATTCCCTCTCATAGAGAGGAGGCCGAGTGTCCCATCAGAGGGAACATTATAGGCTGATTATGCTCCATACATGTGACTAGTAAAAACTACGTATGTAACTATGCGGGGTATCGACAGCTTTTTAAAAAAAAAAAATCAAGGTTTCTCAAGTCGCTTCTAAAGCCGTAAAAATTGTGACAAAACGTAATTTTTACGTTAGAACGTAAAAATAACTTTCTATGAAAATTGGTTTGAATTAGATTTCTTTAGTTTATGAGTTTGTGACTTAGGACAGGACTTTACAGGAGGATAGGACTTAGCAGTAACTTTGATTTTCACTAGATTCATTTGAAAAAAAAAAAGTTTTGCTGTTGAGTATAAATATTGTTTTATGTTGTTTGGTGCTACGGAACCGTTTGTGTGCGAGTCGGACGTGAAGTTGGCCGGTTTTTTACGAGTTACTAACGTTAATCTAAAGGGATTCTTGCCCCTTAGTGAAACCTCATCCATCCTGTTCAATACATATCTGCCTCTTATTAAACGCCACAGATTACATCTTATAATAACTTGTAATAAACTGTTTTATGACACCGATAATAATGGCGGCATATCACTCAATCACAACCTAACTTATATCTAACCAGTTTTAATAATAACTTCATCAGTAACATTATTAATTTATTTTCCCTTTACCGGACATAAATGCCGACAACATTCGTTGATAATTAGCCATAAAATTAACATGTTTGATTATGATTGATTATTTACATGGAAACAATTTAGGTTATGTTACAGTTGCAGCCCACGTCAACGAAAATTAGTAGTATCCGTACAAAAATAACTGCATACTTGTAAATCCTCACACACACATGTCGTGTAACATACTCTAAATATGTCATAACTAGAAACTTAACTTTTAGAACAAGGCTTGCACAACTAGACTGCATCGGTTGGTGATTTATTGGTAGAAAATTGTATACAGAAGTTGAGCTAAGAACTGGATTGTTGATTCATTTCAGGTGCTTCACCGAACAAACAGCATCTTGTATTGAGGTACAGAGGTTAAATATTTGGTGGCATTTTACTTCTTTACATAGTATAAAACAATGTCGCTCCCGCTGTTTGTACGCTTAAATCTTTTAAACTGCGCAACGGATTTTAATGCAGTTTTCAGCAATAGATAGATTAATTTAAGTGGAAGGTTTATATGTAAAACATTGCACCCGTATGAAGCCGCGACCAATCAATATAAAATCGGAGACATTAAAGTGATATAAAACCGATGACTAATCAATTAAAATGAATGAAACCAGTAAGGTTTTAGTATATAACGTTATTCCTCATGGTAGGACAGAAGTTTTTACCATAGATTCATTATTTACAATCATGATTTAAAAAAAAAAAATGATTGACCAAGAATGCAACCAGCGGCTCAAAATGTGGAACCGCTTGAAACACTAGTGGCCACCAAAATCAAAGGTAAAAGTTTTGTGTCCTTTTGGCGTTAACAGGACAATGACCGATAACTTTTACAGAGCTTGGTGATCTGACCCCTATAACACTACTTACTTTTCTCTTTCTTTATTCATATAATCTTTATTTAAAGAACGAAGGAAACAAAAAGTATTTATTAGACTCGCACAGAACAAAACAATGAAACAAAAACAAAATAAAAAGAGAACAACAGTAAACTAAAACTTATTTCAACTTATTTAATTTTTGTTAACGGACCTCTTAGTGCAGAACTTCTTAGTGGGTTCGCCATGTCTGTCTGTCTGTCTGTCCGTGTATGTCACAGACACTTTATTCTGAAATTATTAGGACTACACAGTTGAAACTTAGTAGGTAGATGTATGTGAACCGCTTTACGATTTTAAAAAAAGAAATGAAACATTAAGGCGGGGGGCTCCCGAAATTGAGGTCTCAAAAACCACTTTTTCTCAAAGTCAATTGTTTGAAAGATAGACATTTCCATAGTGGTAAAATGTGTGTTCCCCTATAATTTCTAAAGTTAGAGGAGGAAAATTCTGTAAAAATGTAGGATTGTAGAACGTAACTAAAACTTTCAACCAAAATTAGTTTGAACAATATTTGATGTTAAGTTTTTGAGATATGGATATACTTTTTCATCAAACTGCATTAGTAACTTTGTTTGTCTTTAACATGCTATGAAAAGCAAATTTAGTTTTGCTGTTGAATGTAAAACAATACAAAATATGAATGACCCTTAAAAATATTTTTATAATATTATAGTAGGACTCGTACTTAGTTGGTATTTTACTGTTAAACGAAGTACTAGAATTAACACGAAACAGCTGTTTAAGGACGCCGCCAAAGCGTTTGTAATAAATTGAAACCTCTCCAGCCAGACCTAAAAACTGCCGGTTTCAGTTTGTTACGTCGTAAAACAAGCGACTAAATCATAATTAGTGGTACTAGATACCATCGTAAAACTGACGACATTCGTTAAGTATTACTTGAATATGTAAAAAATACAACGCGCCTGTTGTTAAGCTTGGTGCACACACATCAACTTAGCGTTATGAAGTTTACAGCTGATCACAGGGCCTGCTAAGTTAAGCCACTAATCATTGACAATTAAAAAGTGGTATTTATTCGAAAAGTCAATCGCTGTATGCACAAATAATAAAGAAAATCACATCCATTTTCTATATAATTTACTTGAACAATCTTTTATATTTACAGCAGTGTGTACCCTTCTTACGAGGAACATCGTAAATCTGTAATGTTACCTTACATTGTAGTTTGTTCATTGCACCGCCTTTAATACTAGGCTAATAATGAGCCTAATCACTTTTAAGATAGTTAAACGACTTGGTCCTTAAGTCTCTCTTCATTGACAACCTTGGTCCACCCACTGGTTAATTGGTATAGGCCTTCTTCATTTGACAACTCTTGCTTAAATACCTGACTGTATGTTAGTCATAATATGGCAATTTTAGTAGATTAGTTTCGTCTCAGAATATATTTGAGTACAAAATATGATTCTCACTGAAAATAAAAATTAAAAAGTGTTATAATTTTGTCACATTAGTTCTCTGCATAGTTTATTCGAGTAGGATAAGCATAATCAGCCTTTAAAATCTCCACAGCTGGGCCAATGGGCTCCTCTCTGTGGGATGGACCGTAATTCACCACGCGGGTCCAATGCGGGTCTATGGTTCAAGGATATGATGGTTTCGTCACGATGTTTTTCTTCACGGTTTTTTGCACACACATGCAGTCAAAGTGGCCTCTGCATAACTACCACGGTCGCCGCTGAAGTGGCGAAGTTCTGAGCATAAAAAAGTATAATACTCTTTAATTTTTATATTATTTTTTTCAAGAGTTTGTTCAAGAATCTCAATCATATCTGCAGGACAATGACTCTGTCCTTTCTTTTTCCATTTTATAAAACAAAAAAATAGAAATACACTTTGTTGCCCAGTAAGCAGGGTTCAATTATAAACATTAACATATAGTGACCGGCGACAAGGTTCTCACAACGCTTGGCTGCGTCTGCGTCGAGACATTTCACTTGTGCGTTTTTACTTCTTATCGCTAAAGGTGGGTTGCACCGAGTAATTAATGTTAATTAAAAGGTAGAGTATGTCGTGCTGAAATGGTGATTCTTGTTGAAGAGTGTGTAATGTTATGTCAGATAAGAATGCAATTGTTAAGGTGTAGATGAGTGCTAACAGAATATATAGAATTTAAACAAGGTATACGATTAAGCAAACTCTATTCAAACAAAAATAATATTTTTAAATTCCTCATTTTATTCAATCAAAATATAACTTATGACTTAGGATGCCCATTAAGAAAACCGCCAAGACACGCAATTTAGACATCAACTTAAAAACAGAGCAAAAAAACCACTCTTCACTTCAAAACCACAAAACCTCGTTTAACCTCAACTTAACCTACGGTTAAACCACCCACCGTTCTTACGTTTTAATTAAATAAAATCAGGTGAGCTGAACTAATGAATTCAGTTGTCTGCGACACACTAATCAAAAAGTAATTGTGTGACCGTTTTAATGCTAATGTAATCGCTCGATCGTCTTTCCTGTCGCAGGTCATTTTTAACGCCAGTTAAGTTTTTCTTTGTCACATGGTATGGTGGGAACGACCTTTGTGAAGTTTAGAGTGGTCATATTTGCGTCGTAAATTGTTTATTATGGTAAATTCCTTATGAGGTTGTGTGAAATGTCCTGCTATTTATCTTTTTCTTAGGTATTTGAGACATCGTCAGTGGCTATGGCTATGTTTTTAAAGGTCACAGTTATCGATATGTTTGGTTCAAAATTGAACAATACTGACTACGATTTTAATCGCAACTAGACCGCGTAAGCTGTTGACACCAATATGGAGCGTAAATAAGGTTGAAAATTGAAAATAATATGTATTTGTGTTTACATGGGACTAAGCTGCGAATGGCATTTACTTTAGATTATTCAAAATATATACATTAAATTAAATAATTGTTTGGTTAAAGTTAAAAAAAAACTACTAATTCTATTAAATTCTTTAAAAAAAAACTGTTGTTATCTCGGAAATACAGAGATCTTTGACGCCAAAGTTTATTTTTAATATTTTTTTTATTAGGAAGTTGCGGCGAATATTTCAAACTACCATTTATTATTCTGTTTGGTTAATTTTTTGCCTTTTTATTTATTTTTTCTTTTCTGTCCACTGTATTTTTTGCTTTAAATATTTTCATTGCATTACATTTAAGAAACCATTTTTTGGGAATATTGATGGATGTTTCGCTAAGAGGCCAAACATCCGATTTCAAACAAAGATAGTGTTTATTTTTAAGAAACAATTTAAAAACTGTAACGACATACACTCATCGATGATTCTCGCTTCATTTCTCAAAACCAGTAATGATTGGCGTGCGTCATCACAGCATGTTGCAGACATTACTTTCGGACTTTAAGTTCTAGCTGTATTCACTTGACGATAATATTACGTGCCATGTAGTCACCAGTATCACCAAACATGGAGTCCTGCATGTTAGGCCCATTCCAGGATCGGGATTTTTTTTATAAATTTCGTGGGTAAATAAAAACAGCAGATCGGATCAATCTGCAGGTTACGCCGTGCCTGCCTATGCTGGTCTGTGGATTGGTGACCACTGTATACCCTGATTTCTCCGATTTCTCTGGTCCATGGTGTCATTAGATCTTTGACAGTCGTAACAGGTAGTCAGTGGTCCGAAAGTCTGACAACCAGTTTTACCAAAGGATACCGTATTACCCAGAACTAACTGGGTTGTGGAGGTCAGATAGGCAGTCGCTCCATGTAAAATACTGGTATTCAGCTGTATCCGGTTAGACTGAAAGCCGACCCCAGGATAGTTGGGAAAAGGCTAGGCAGATGATGATAAAATTCTGTAGCTTACAATAGAGAAGTGAAGACCATGCCGATTGAATGAAGTTCTTGATGCAGTAACATTGATCAGATACATTGCGATAGTTTTTTGTCGACAAAAACCTTGTACCGTCATCTGCAATCAAAACTTTTCGAACTGCCATTCTTACAGTGGATCCTAAGCTTAATATTATATACTAAGAACCCGAGTTCACAGGTCAGCTCCCGTGTGAAAGGTCGTGAACACATTATAATGCTCATGTTACGTTGTAATCGCTAAACGATTACCATTAATTTTGTTTCTATTTCGCTGTGAGCAATTTGTTTTACATAGACGGGTTATTCTTCATCGAAGTAATCGTTTGGGAGTTTGTGTTAATATATTATTTTGATAGTATGCTGCCAGTGGCTGCAGTGTTACGTTGAATTGATTGTCACTTGTTTCGTAATGGAGATAATTTTTATCAGAATCTGCCTCGTTAGTCTAGTGGTCGCACGCGCGACTGCTGAGCATGAGGTCCTGGGTTCGATTCCCAGGTTGAGCAAATTGTTTTTGAGTTTTTCCATCAGGAATTTCTAAGTAACAACCACGAAGTCATGATTTGTGCCCGGTTGATGGCAATAGGCTCGGCGAATTACATGGGGCTTAATCATAACTGACAAATGTGGGGATACTATTAGGTACAGCCTAACCCATCGCGGATAACAGGCGTGATGTTATACCTATTCTGTTTTGACATGAGATTTAATATTTATTAGTTTCCTTATACCCAAAACCTCTACCCAAAGCTTCCAAGAAACGACAACATTTTTTGTCCCAAGATCAATGTCCATCTTTATATACCATAGAAAATTAACCAAACAAAGCCTCTATCAACGAAAATACCTTTAGGCACTATCATTTTCGTGGCAATAAATTGTTCTATTACTTATATTTGGCGGTGCCATGATAAATACAGTCCGCGTATTATTTACGGCTTGTTTGATCAGATATCTGTGATGTCCACCAAGCCGCTCCCGTAAGCCTAACAGCGGTAAGTTAATAAATGTATATTTTGGGAAAATGGGAAATATTTTGGGAATTGTGGGTATTTCTCTCAAGTCATTCATCGTAACTGATATTATAAATGTGTATGAGTTTGTTTGTTTATCCACCCTTCTCGCTGAAAGGATGTGGATTAAATATGTCATACGGATGGACAATTATCGATTATTGAGTCGTGATTTGTAATACTTTTTTTACTGGTATGACGTTTACGGGGCACAACTTCCAACCTCCACGGAAGCGAAACTGCGAGGCAAATATAGTTTAGAATAAAAATCAGAATTTTCACATTTTTCTTAGTTTTTTTTTATGTTCTTTTAAAAATGCGGTTACTTTTATTAAAACAATATGTTGCTAGATGGTTCAAGCTATCGGAAGAAAACTAAGCTGAATTTTTGATTTTTTGAGATACCGCTCTTTGGCTTACGAGTGTCGCACGGCTCTGGGGCCCAAATTGGTCCAGTAAATCATAGGAAAAGACTGATATGAAGACTTTTGATATATGTGGCTTTTTGTTAATCTTGAGACGTTATAATTATAAGTGTTTGGTCATGTTTGTGGAGTTTTCTTAGATTTTTTTGTGTAGCTATGTTGTCGTTCAGCCCAGGGGACAGTTTTTATGCTGGCATAAACTGGTTGACGTTTTTTTTTAGTATAAATGGGAATCGTAAGGCAGGTTGCTTTCAAGCTAGATTGACCGATGATATTTGCAGGTTGGCTGGTAGCTGCAGTTGATTGAGAAAGATGACTTCTGTTTGGTGATGGTGAAGAAATGTAACGAAAGTCTGACAAACAGTCTTACCAAGGGGTTATTGTTATTGTTGAGGGCTCCTTCTTCCGCATTTAGACTAAAAGGCGGTCCATTATGCTGAGGTGAGATGGTTGGCTACAGGAGCCAACCCAACTCCTTCCAGAAGCTCAGAAGTTTCCTTGGACGTTCACAGGCTTCTAGGAGCGACCCCGGACTGCCGAGGATTTGTGCCCGTTGATCAGCTTGCCAAGGGGTATCGTATTACCCAGTACTGGCTGAGTTGTGGAGATCAGAAAGGCAGTCGCTCCATGTAAAGTACTAGTATTCAGCTGCATCTGGTTAGACTGGAAGCCGACCCCAACATAGGTGGGAAAAGGCTAAGCAGATGACGATTAGCATGCTCTCCTGTAAGTTGGGGCTTGTTTTTTTTTTTATTTGTTTTACTATACCCTAGTCGTAGATTCGCTTACGTTTAGAAACAGCCTCATGATTACAGATAACGCTACAAAAACAAGACGCATGAGAAAAATAAAAAAAAACAGTTCTAAAATATTTCTAAGGCTTCTTATCCTGGCAGAATCTCAGTAACTTGGCATTGTCATAACAATATTGCATCGTACAATATTACTAATATAAAATCCAAACCACCATACCACTAACATAATCACAATATTGGTGACTCGAAAACCCCAAATGGACATCCCTGCCACCCTCCGTAAGACAATAGTCGTAATTAACCCGTCAATATTGCTTAGCCCGATACGATTAATGGCAGGTGACGTATCGTAAGTATATTGTGCTATTGAGAAGCATATTGTGTTTGTTTTTCGTACCAACAGATATTTTTTTTGAGGATTCCAAAGCCGTTTTGTAATTTTTATTTCCATATAAAAATATTGAAAACGATTTAAACGTTTCTTCCAAAATATCCAATGTTAGTTAAACATAGAAATGAAGCGTTAAGAAGTTTGATTTGCAGGCATCTACCTAATTGAGTTCCACTCGCAAATGCCATAAAAATCACTGTTCATGTGGATAAACAGGCAAGCATTTTCTTCTGCCAGTACAAAATTGACCTTTAGACATAGCAGTCTATACTTCAGTTGCCATTTACCTTACGACAATAGCAACATAAAACATAATAGCCACATAATCTCCTCCATTCTTTCAAGACGAAACGAACATTTGAAATCAGATAACACATTACAACACAGCTTCAAACGGTGACGAACAATGACTAAATGACCCGTGAACCGAAAATATCTGTCAAAACATCATCCATCGACTGGTTGACGACTCAAAGGGATCTCATTTTGTAAGGGAGCGGCAATGGAACAATACACCTAATTTTCGTACAGCATTGATTGATGGCCAATCCCATTCCTTCGCTGACGTGACAAACGTTGATGCTTTGAATAAAGTTCGGGACACGACAATAGATGATATTAATATCAACTAAATGGGTGTTGAGATAGATTTGGTTTTGTAAAGACAAGATTAATTTGGGTTGGTCGATATTTTGTAAACTGAGATTCAAGAATGATGAGGTGTAATGAGTCAATTTACAAACAAATAAACACGTGAGAATGGACACAAAACACCTACTCTTTTGATATGGGGTGCCTTTAGGAATTCCAGACATAAATATTAACATGTTCACATCTAATTTGTTTTGTAAAATACTTGAAAACTTATCTAATGTGAATCAAGTTGACGTTACCTTAAATCGTAGTAGATTCTTATAGCGAACCAAAAGAAACTAAATAAAATACGTATCCAAGTAACAAACACAATCAATTAAACAATACCTGCAGAAAATCTCGAAATACCTTTCCTCATAGCACAAAAGCCGTTAGTGGAGGCAGCTACCGTACCCTCAGAGGTCACAAATAACAGTACAGCTCGTAAACTAGTTGCCGCATTAACCATAACGAATAAAGGCACTAAAAGCACGTCTCAGGTCCCTGAGGGCCGTTTCGGCTGTCAATGCGAAAATTTAAGTTCGCCACACCCATGCACTCTGAAGGGTCGACCTTTATGCCCTTTGTCTCAATCGTTGTTGCTTTTACATTCCGAGAGTCCATTCCAATTGTACTCTGTACGGGATTAAATAAAAGTGTTCGGTAGTTGGCGCAGAATTTTACTGCTGCGAATTTGGAGAGAATATTTTTTTATGTCATTCGTGTTGACTGCTTTTTCTTGTATTGTTATTAGAAACTTTTTTGATATCACTGTCAAATGAGCGCATGTTCATTAGTGGATATTCATATTTCATTAGAACGAATATAGTATTCATAGACGTCGAATCTAGTATTCACATTCGTAGCCTGAGACTTGAAAACAAAGTAAATAAAAACAATGAAAAAACCTTCCTCATTCAAAAGTCAATCAGCATTGAAGATTCATTAATCTCCTCTCATTTACGACTGTCTCAAATTGCACAACCTCTTTTAAAACGTCTACACTATGACATTGCTTCTGATAGCCTCAGGGCTATATCACATTTGTTTATACTTTATTTCTATTTGATTTCCATTCATTCGCTGTCCTATTCAATTGAACAACAGACCTTAATTCCGACAACAGTTTGTGTACGTCTGTTCTAATCTTGTTGTTCAAAGGAATGTGTTACCGACTTTGTGTGGCCATCTATCTTGTTGTAACGACAATGTCTTGATGTATTTTATCACATTTAGCCCCGGTAGAAATATTTACTATCATCGACCAGTATACTGTGATCTTCCCCATCTCCCCTGATTCCTATTTCGTCAGAATGATTATTGGGGTTTGTAAGTTGATCTATGGGTCCTGTGTCATTGGTTTTCGGTTCCGTGGCCGTGGTGTTAACGGTCTTATTTGTCATCTGTCAATTTGCCTTTTATTTTTGTTGGGGAATATGAAAGCTTTCGTTTAACTACGCGTGTCGTCGGCGGTGTTTTGTCATCATTATTTTTGGCTCCTCATAATGATTATTGACAGGACTTTGAACACAATTGATGGCTTGCTTTTTAGTTTGATGTATAATTTTAGCCCCTATTTATGAAATTGTGTCTCTAACAACAGATTGAGTTGAATTTTGATAGATATGTAAATGAATTTAATTCGTTGCGTCCTTTGAACTTAGCATTTTGAGTTTTAAAAGAACTAAAATGTTCGTTACACTCAATTAGCCTTTCTTCTTGACTGTTTCTTTGACCAAAACAAAAGCGTTCCCATTGAAAACAACGAGTAATCAACAGAATTAAAGTCGAATCTGTAACAGGAGGCGAGCCCAATCTCGCGGGGTTTACGCCCAATTAATAATCGTGGTTCTGGGGTTTCCAAAGTTTGATGCATCTCTTTGATAACAATAATCTTATTATATCATTATCTTATTATTATTTACAGTAAAACACTATGTTTCATCTTGTTTATCCTGCTATAGAATCTGCAGGATTATCGAATTGTTAATTTAGAATTTTAGAGTATCAACGTTTTGTCAATTATTTTCATTTATATTTTCACTGAAATAATTGTTTTTTTTTTTGTATTTATAATGTTCTAGATTCAAAACGTGACCGCATTTTATCCACCTGAACGCGGCTTGACCGGGTTACTTTGAGATCCTCTGGTTTAATGGCTGCCTAAGGTTTAGATCCGTGGCGCAGGCGCATGATGTTTAATTAACTAACCCCCTTCAAGGTGCAGTCCCTAAATATAGTGACCGAAAAATAACAGCCCTCCTGCGCCTCCGATTTTGGGTCTTTTTTCATTGCCTTAAATGCATGTAATACGTTTTTTTTTTGTTCTAATTTATTTTTGTTTATAGGGTTGATTTTTCCATACTTTAGTGGATTGAGATGGATCAGGTTTTTATTGTTTGATATATTGTGGTTGCCTTTGCGTTGTATGTTTAGTATGAGTCACAATATGTAACTGAAACACTAGACTCGATAAATCAGAAGAGATGCTTATTAAGATGACCCACTAAGTGAGAACTTGTAATATCGATTTGAAGTTAACACCATCCTTTCTGATAGCGTTAACTTCAAATCCAAGTAGTGAGTGAAAGTGAGTGTGACTTACGATCACAGTCACATTGAAATCAATCATTACCTATTAAAGACTGTGCCATGGTTGTCTAAACTTATACAGTCACTTACGGGATATCTTCCGTGATTATTCCCGCTATCATGGCGCTTACAACAGCGTCGAAATATCGGGAGCTCAAAATAATGAACAATCACGGAAAATAAGTGACAGTATAAGTTTAGTTGTAAAGCGTGAAAGCTTAAAACAGTCTTAATCCCTGGACTCCGCTGCTACTGGGCCGGGCTATAGCCCGGCCCAGTAGCTCCTCGTTCTAAACTGCTGATGTTGCTTGAGGTTGGAAGACAACACGGAAAGTACTGGCGTTGAGGTCTCTTCAGAGTTTAACTGCGCTCTAGTACCTAGCTAGTTTTTGGCGATAAAATAAAGTGCTCCGTCAAGTAAAACGATCAGTATTATTATCAAAAGTATTTTCTCGATACTGATCAGTGGTCCGAAGTTTTGACTGGTGCTGGCATTGGCTTCCCCGTTTGCATTTTGAGCTATTACTACTTCTTGTTTTGAATAACTTTTTCCCATCTTCTTTCTTGATGTTGGTGATTTTTCTTGAATTTGATTGTTTCTTCGGTCTTGGTCTTTTTTCTTTCTTGAGTTCGTATTAAGTTTTGGTTGTCATTTCTACAATTGTTCTTTTATGGCAGGGTCGCCATGAAGTGTCTTCATAAGGATAGGAGGCGGGTGGAAATAACTGTTCATTCCAAAGTTCCTTTTATGAATGCCATTATAACATACAAATCATATTGCTAACTTAGATTACTTAATTACTAGAATATTAATGGTTTGCTTGCGAATCGTGACATGTTAGTGGACCGACGACTGTATTAATGGGGATCAGCAAAGGCATGTCCTTACAACAGTGTTCGGTTGTATAGTAGGTACTACAAACGTTTTTGCTAAATACTTTAACTTGCTGTAACGATGTTGCAACACAGAGTGGTTTACTAAATTATTAATTCGAGCCAAACAAATAAGTTGTTCAAAAATAGTACAACGCCTCTTAAAACAGTTTCAATAAGGTATAAAAATAACAAAATCCTATTAAACTTATTCATCAACAACACTCAATATGACTTGTTTTATTTTTATTCCTCTTCTTTTTTCAAAAAAACTATTAATAACAGGACGAATAACAAGTTTGATTAAAGTCCGATTTTTGTCCCGCGTTTCGGTTCTGTTATGGGGCGGCTTGGTACCAATAGCTGGTACTTCGTAGTGCTCTTAATCCCTATAATTAGAGTCATCCCACACGGAGTGATTGATAGCTGCAGTCTGAAGGAACATGGCGGAGGAATGGGATTCTAATCACTTTTTATAAGGGACTGGACAATATTATAGGCCGTGTGTTTAGTTGTGTGTGAAAATCTGAAGTTTTGACATTATTTATGAAATTAATGAAAAATACATCGTAAATTAAGCGCTGCAGTAACTGAAATAAAAAATCAAATTTAAATGGAGTAATATTAAACAAATACTAATTAAAGCAATGAAGTTTGATCTACTTTAAGTATCTAAAGAAATGGAAATATTATGTTTTCTGTCAAGCCCATTTTTATATCGTTTTTAATGTCGTAAGAATTACTTTTCTGAAAAGCTTAGATATTTTTAGATGTACAGCGTGTAACAGAAAGGGTATAATCATATGGAATCCTGTGGTACGGACCATCAAACTGAATAACTTTCTCTATGGGACCACCATCTAAATCGTAAAAAAATAATCAGCTGTCCCATGCATTTGGGTCGAGTAGATATTGAAATTTTGTATAGGACAGCTGATTATTTTTTTACGATTTCCATTGTGGTCCCATAGAGAAAGTTGTTCAGTTTTATGGTCCCTACCACAGTATTCCACATGATTATACCCTTTCTGTTACACGCTGTATAGATAAGATATACATAAGACGGCTACCTATGCTGTGATGTCTGGTTCAAAAACATATTCTTCCCAAAAAGAAAAAGGAATTAATAACCACTCTTTCTCATGAAAGCTTCTTAATACCAATTTCGGTAGAGTACACTAATAGCTACCCTTAACGCCTCCCTCAGTTGCAAGCCCACCCCCTTAATAAAAATACTATATTAGAAACGCCTATTTTGCTTACTTTTATTAAAACCATGTAATTTTATAAAATGGCTACCAATTTATCTACGAAATCGTGGAGTATAATGCTTTTGTAACAGAAACGTGCGCGGGAGTCGGTTTTTTACAGCCCAACCCCTAACTGATTGTATTTTTTTCTGAATCGTCTTCAAAGTTAATCATGTTTAATGTATTTAGAATTTTGTCTGATATTTCGCTCGTGGCAGTTTTTTTCGTTAATAGTTTAATGATATGCCTTTAGATATTTGTACCCGAAAAAAAAACAGCAAAATATTTTTTTATAAAATACGTCCCGATCATCCTATAATTTCTTCAAAGTATACTTTTTTTATGTTAAAATAATGTCCAGCAAGACATATGCCACACGTCAATAATATTTGGAAAAAAGCATCTAGAAGTTTTTGCAAACCCTTCTGTGGCCCCGAGAAACTAAAAAAACTATTTATTTTCATTTTCGTAAATTAGTACATAGATACCTTTTAGAATTAAAATGGCAGCAACCAGTGTGTCACACGAATCTAGTGACTGTTTCGATGGAAAATTTTACGAGAATTTCCAACGAAAATAGTTTTTAAACTCAAGTTTTACGATTGACGACGACTCAAGCAATTAGTGATGGGCGCACAATTTGAATGTGGCGTACGCGCAGTGGATAGAAAGTGTCCTCAATGCATGGATTTGTAAAAAAAACTAATCATCGCGCGCTCGTTTCATCTTTGACGATACACATTTTTTATATAATATAACCAAAAAAAAAATATCCAATCGAATTTAGCGGATCATCATAAAAATGACGATATGAAATATCACAGTGAAAAATATTTGGAATATCGACCAAATTGCGTCTTTCGGTGATTGTGGAACAAAAAAACTTTGAAGTCGATTTAGTTCTTTGTGTAAAAAAATAAAGGGCGTAATTACGGTCACAATGCGGTGGTTAGCCAGGCGGCACAATTAGATTTTGACGGGTCCATGATAAATGGTTGTCTTGGGTGCTGTTAACCCATAAAAACTGAGGAGACGCGCCGAGGTCACTTTGAGAAAAATCATTTTTAGTGAAATGTAAAATTAATTCTTATTTCTGCTCGCATTTTTCTTGTTGAAACTGAATATCTATATAACGCGAATGTTGTCTGTTTGTTTCCTTTTCACGACAACACGGATAAATTTGTACGAAACAGATGGCACGCAATGACAAAAACCTTTGATATGACTTGATACTTTTTACTCCCACTCTCTCTCCTTTTTTTGCTTTAAAGTTTGGCAGAAGTAACTTTTTTTGTAATATTTAGGATGTCACCACGAATTAACGCTTTTTTTTCTATCCCGGTCGGTATTTCGTTCGCATAGGACAATTTCCTACCTTCACGCTTACAAAACCTAGGGCAAAAGCTACCATAAAACAAGTACCGCAATCGCTGAAATGTAGATTTAACGGGTAATCACTGTGATGGCCATACAAGTCATTATCTGTATTAATTTGTTTATTTTTGTTTTTGATTATTTATCCAAAGTCAAGTAGACATAATTACTAGGTATAAAGCGCATATTATAGTCTAAGTCTGAACAAATATCAAGGTATTTTACAGACAAATCAGCAAAGTGAATGACTTTAATGAAACAGAATTAGCATTTTAATTGTGTGTAATTATGACCAATTTTCAGTAAGTCATTAACTTGAAGAGTGTCCTCATCGTTCGCAATTATTTCTTACAATTAGTACGTGCTATTGTAACTTTATTTTAGCTATTTATTTACATATTGCAAGGTCAATTTTTACTTTAAAAATATGTTTTACAAATTTAATGAACATTTTCAGAGTTCTAATGTAGTTTACAATCAGCTGAAATTCAACAAAAGTGAATACAATTAAGGAATTTGAAAATATTATTTTATGTCATCATCATCATTTCAGCCGAAACACGTCCACTGCTGGACATAGGCCTCCCCAAGTGTCACATTGCCCACATTGGCCACATTGATCGGTCCCGTGCGAACTTTTCGATCGATTATAAGTCACCAAATAAAAATTGGAATAAAGTTTAGACGTTGCTCCACGCAACTTTTGTTCCACAAGATAATTCACTAACAATAATCGTCCCAACTTATTATTAAAAGGATCGTTTCCCTAACCGCGAATTATCAAATTTCTACCATCTTGCCCTAGCATTATCACATAAGTCCAAATGTCTTGAGGTACCATTTAAAAAAACCAGTTTTTAAAGATCCTCATAAACCACGAGACCCTAAACACGATGACCAGTTTTGTTACTGAATGGTAAAGTGACGCGGGGTCTTTTGGAACTGGTCACTTTAAACTCGGGCGATTAAGAGAAAATTGCAAAAGATTACAGAGCCAACCGTAATCCAGGAATCTGCTGTAATTATAAGTATTCCTTTAAATTTCGAACATTAATTAGAGCATCAATGATTTAAGGGGGCCATTTTGTACAATATCTAACATTAACGTAGTTTCGGATAATCTATCAAACTTATTTTTAGCGTTTACTGGATTTAATTTTAATTGTTTCCTAAAGGTATTTTGTTTTTGTTTATCTGCTTGTTTTATTCACTTTCTATTGTATTTTATCTGTTCAACTTAGCAGTTTTTCTGTTAGAACTTAAAATCATACAGGTACACAAATGTTACATTATTTTTGACATAAAAATAAATGGTTTTTATTATTTAAAAATGGCTTCCCCGTTGGTCTGTGGTCGCAAGCACGACTGCTGAGCATGAGGTCCTGGGTTCGCTACCCGGGTCGGGCTAAGTGTTATTGAGTTTTTCCATCAGGAATTTCTCAGTAGCAGCCACAGAGTCTGTATTTGCGCCCGGTTGATGGCAATAGGCTAGCCTCCTATTACATGGGACTTAAACATAATTGACGAAATGTGGGTGAGCTATTAGATACACCTCTGTCTGACCCTTTGGGGATTAGAAGCGTGATGTTATGTTATGTATAAAAAAACTCGTTAAACAAATCTAAAAACATTACCCATACGACATTCTGGTAAACTGAAATAAATATGTAACAACTTTTTATACGCCTACGTTTGTTCTTAAGGTTGTTACCCACTGAAGTGTAACGTGTAGATTAGAGCAAAAACGTGACGTCACACTCGAGTGTGCTCGCAAAAAAGTTCCTTTCTTTGCATTTATATGCGGACTGTTATAAAAGTGATCTGTGATGGAAAATAATAAAGGAGCTTTATAAAATGAGCGTCATTTTTTTGGAAGGAGATAAAAAAAAAAAAATTGACCTTTCGTTTCGTAAATACATAATTATATCACGGGTAATCATTTGTATGGTTTTCTCATATACATAAAAAGTTTAAAATTTTAAAATGTTATTCCAGAGTGCTAATTTAATTACAAACAGCAAAAAATACAAGCAAAATAATAGAGGAAATACCATATTGCGCTTGACATTTAACTTAAAGCAGCGTATTTCAAATGCACTTAATGCAATTGCAGTGTTTTCCACCATAATTATATCAAATCAGTATTTTCAACGCAACTCAAATTCTTAATGATCGGTCGTTTTTTATTGTTGCAGTGAGTTCATGCCTTCATTTTGTTTTCATAAATTAAATCTACACGTGCTAATAAAGGTCTAGTATTGTTATGATTTTATTTATAAAAATGTTCAACTTTGAGACATTCTTCATACGTGTGTTATGTAATTTTGTTGTTTGCAATATTCGTGTCATGAAAACCCATTTATAGCTAGGATGCTCACTCACTTAAAGTCTACTTTAAGGAGGTACTATATGTATGCACAACGACAACTGTTAACGATAGAAAAACAGTCAATTTATCGCTTCTAATAATAAATATGGAACATCTATTACTATATTCAAGTAAAAGCTCCACTGTTTTAATTCTAAACAAGCATTTCGCGGTAACACTGCACTAGTTGCTAAAACACCCTATATAGCTGCTACAGACATTTTTTCCACAATTTTTTCCTTCAAACATATCATTTATTTCTTCATCCATTTGTACTTAACCACTCTTTCAAGTACCACGTAATAGTAAATCATATATTAAGAAATCCTACAGGAAGGTGTCGTTATTTTTTACTTGGCAAGACATTTAATTACGTAGCGTATGAATTATTCAGTTGTGCACACTGTGGAACGGTCACACACTGTGGTGGTAGCGGTCAACTCGCTCTGCTATAAGATTTCGAATTATGATGACCACTTTTATTATACGTTGCTTAACAACTAAGATTGATAGAAAGATTAGAGTTGAAAAGTTTTCCGACGTCTCTGTGAATAAATTTTGAGTGTCTTATACTGTTTTTTTTCCGTAATTATGGGCTGTAAATGTCCACTGTGCTGGCTTTCGTAACCGTTGGGTGGTGGATTAGCGATCGCGGTTTGATTGTTATCAGAGTAACAACGGTGCTTGCTACTGCCTACTTATTTAGCGAACGTGACACAAAATAGCACTTTATAGTGACGACATACGTTTCAACATGCATTACCGTGTTTATTAGATGAATGCTGAAAAATGACACTACACTACGTCGCGAGGGGGCGCCAGAAGGACACACACTGATCTTATTGGTGTTATTTTTTAGCAAAATCAAGTGCGTAGGAGATACCTCTTCGCGACCAAACCGTGACTTTATGACCAGATGTATGAACTTTAACGTGGTCGAAGCAAAAGGAACTTATCTTTAGTATCATTACCGACAAGGAAAACTGTCACAGCATTGTAATCAAAATTAACGTACGGGAAATAAATCACAATCCAAGAAGCTGTACTACTAGATTCAGATTCAGATAACTTTATTTGCTCAAACATGACAACATGAAAATCACACAAATGCATGCAAGGTGTTGTATAAGTAGATTTGTACTAACATGTTTACCATATTGTCATGGTGTGCAAATATCAAACCATTTAGATAAACCATTATTTCACAGAAATAGAATCCATCTAAGAAAATAACCGACAATCATTGAAACGATCACATAAAACTATGTTAGAGGCTGATGAATCACCTTCATAATAATGTATGCAAAAAATATTTCTGCGAAGTAAAGCTAACGGCTCGATGTCCCCGGGCGTCCATCGGACTCGAATAACATCAGCGATGGTCACATTTTGAGCAGAATTTTTGACATTCCGTCACCGCCCTCGGATGAGATTTATCTGTGGGTTACATGGCGCGGTTTTTTAAGAAAACTAAGTATTTTGGATGATCGGAGAATTGAGGAAATTGAAAAACAATTAAAGTATTTTGGATTAAGAGAATGTTTTCAATTAAATGCTGATTAACCAGTAAATTTCGATTGTGTAAGTTCAAGACTAACTGTAAAAAGTTATACTTAAGCCTAGCGACCCGCCCCGGCTTCGTACGGGTGCAATGTTATACATTTATACCTTCCTCTTGAATCACTATCTATTAAAAAAAGCCGCATCAAAATCCGTTGCGTAGTTTTAAAGATCTAAGCATACATAGGTACAGACAGCGGGAAGCGACTTTGTTTTATACATGTAGTGATACACAGAAGCAGTTGGTGAAACCTTTATTAATAAATACAAATAAGTACAATTCAGATGATGACACAGTTTAGTTTGTTTTATACTTTTACTATTTCACACAGTTGACACTATATTTAGTAAGTATAGGTAAATATTGCTGATCAAAACTTTGGGAAGTTAAAAGCAAGATGGCAGGTAATTGAATCCACACAGGAGAGGCCTATTGCAGTAGTGTTAGCTTGACTTGACTATCATCGTCTGCCTAGCCTTTGCCCGACTATGCTAGAGTCGGCTTCCAGTCTAACCGGATGCAGCTGATTACCAGTATTTTACATAGAGCGACTGCCTATCTGACCTCCATATCCCAGTTAGTACTGGATAATACGAAACCTCTCTTAAGACTGGTTGTCAAACTTTCGGGCCACTCAATTGTAACGACTGATAAACAAAATCTACAAATGATGATTTGACCAAAATGTTGTATGTTTTGAGGGTCCTTGCCAGGGTTGCGGGACTGTTCGAAAGAGATACCGCGGCCCTGGAACACAAAGGGCAAAGGAAGGAACATGGATGGGTTTTAGTCAGTACAAGTCTGACACTCCCTCCTGCTCAGCCCAGAGCGGGAGGGGGGGTTATTTGATGATTTCCCATTCGAAAAAAAAGGGCTTCTTCAATGATCGCTTTAATAGTTGTAGGTAGAGGTTTGATGCATTTATTGTGCAATTGTTATGTATTTGTTTGTTTGTTTGTTGTATTTGTTTGTTTGTTTGTTGTTTTTGTGTATTTGTTATATATTGAATGATTATTGTTAATTTATTTCTTGTACGCACGTCATGTCCCTGCGACAAATAAACATTTAGTTTGTTTTATGGTGCACCGATTTCCATATTTTTTCTTGTCGAATGACATCAATAATAATGATCTACAAATGGCAGCCAGAACCTACGGCTTAACGTGCTTTCTGAGGCACGGAGGAAACTCGGTATGTAATTGCTGGTCACCCATCCACGGACCAACCCAGGCAAGCGCGGCTTAACCTGAAGATCGACCCGAACGGATGTTATCATTTAGCCACGTGATGCTCAGCTAGCTTGACAAGAATTTATTAATAGTAAACGATTTCGATACCACGCGAGTAATATAGCTCGCTTTTGTAAATTAACTTCAAAACCTATGCTAATTAAAGTAGTCAACTAGACACGTCAATTACGTTTAAATATTTAAGTTCCTGTCCATTTATATTCCATTGACTGGACGTCTTGTCAAGGCAGGCGATCAAAATGTCAGTGATAAATTATTTCAAAGGCTAGACATTCGCTAGTTACCCAGATAGTTACTGTCGAAGTTGACAGGTGGCGTTACTGGGCCGTTCTTAATGCATTTAACGTTTATGGGGGTTACTATGAAAACAATGGCAATTCCAGTGTGGGAAAGAGACAGAGCTATACAGGTCGTCTTGCGCCATGTCTTAGATCCCACACTGGAATTACGACTGCTTTAAGATCTCATGGTAGGCCACTACGTTCGATTTTACGTTCAAGTCCTTTCCTGGCGATGTTTTTTTACACCCTCTTAACAAGAGCTTCTTGAATTATTTACATATTTAACTGTTTATATGTTATTGTGTTTTTTGATTTATACATCCTGGAAATTAATGATAACTGTACTACCATGACAACTAAAATAGTTTCATAAATATTCTAAATCTTCTTTGACATTTTCGTTTTTTTTTTTTTTTTTTATAAGACAGACTGACTTGAACTATTGCTATTTATCATCCAACAATTATAGTTTTTTCCTCGCTGTTTCGATTGGCTTTAAAAATATACCGTCTTCTATTCAATATTTTTCCTTCCCAAACTTTATTCAACCATTCTCTTCCTTTGTTCCTCGTTTCTCATCCTTACCTTCAACATATTTTCTCTTCAATATCGTCGCCTTTTCTTTTCTCAAAAATATTTGTTCTCACCGACGCGAAAATAGTTACCACGTTTTCAATACATCATCCTGAGCCCCCATACATAGCAATTTTTCATCGGTTATAATAAAAAATCTGCTGTTCCTTTCATTTTGTATTTTGTGCACTTTTTTAATTTTTTCTACACTATTTTGGTCGTGCTCCAACTGTCTTTCCAAACGTCCTTGTGCTCCATGTAAGCCTGGTACTCTAAGTCGCCGGTCCCCACAGGCGACGGTGTCGGATCTGCATAATAATACGCTTCAAGCGCCCTAAAGCGAGACAACTCCGCTTTTTTGACAAAATACTTTCCTTTGTTTTATTGAGATTGTTACTGGCATGTCTTCCATTTTGAGTTTGTGTAAGGAATGTGTTTGATTGGTATACATTTTGAGGATTTTTGAAATGAGTCATCGGTTTCTAGTGTCTTTATTTTGTTATTTTGTGTAGTAGTTCTTTATCGTGTGGTTAGTGCCTAACCTGGTGTCAGAGTTTTAATGCCCCCCATGGGCCTCTGACTTAGCTTTACATGCCGTCGAGAAATATCTTTCAGGCATGCTGGTTTCGTGACGATGTCTTCCTTCACCGAAGCAAGTGATACCTGTACAATACGCACATGAACCCGAAAAATCAGAGGAAGTTGCTGCTACTGAAATCAGAGAAAAGTAGGTACTTGAAGATTCGTTCATTAATAAACAAAAAAATTAAGACATGGATATAAGATTTACATAAATTACAAATAAAAAGAACAAACCTATCATCATATTAACTAAACCAACAGTAATACGCTATCCGATGACTAGAAAGATACAGCAGAAAATAATAATTTCTCAACGAACTTGGCTAATAAACTCTAATAACACACAAAACATAATTATACACCCGAGTTAGATACACATTACAATTCCAATCAACGAAAATATGATTCAACAAATCTTCGTAATTGCAATTTACGCACTACCAACATAATAGATGATACAGCCAACAGAATAAAAGAAATATCGCTCAATACGGACTCGGTGCACGTAAAGATAGTCCGTTACACATATCAGTGTAATCATCAACACAGCACATTATCTACGACAGCTTTAGCAACCTCGGTGAAGCAACATGCAACCACCTAGCCGTGACTACTGACACTTACTAACTCACCAACTTACATTTACCATTCGCAAAACAACAGCTAACACAAAAATAGTACTAAAGAACAACTTAATAAAGATGACACAATTTCGAAACAGATTCTAAAACACGCAATCGAAACTTTGTCGGAACACCCAGCCTTACCACAGAGTAATTACAAAAGAACAAAAGCCAATCACAAAATTGTTGTACTAAATATTCATAGTTGGAATATGATGTACGCTGTGGCACATGCGCCGCGGATGTTACGGTATATGAATTTGTCGCTTCAGGTAATTGACAGAACGGAGTCGTCCAATGGAATATGCGCAATGCGGACTCGTTGCAAGAGACAATAGGCTACGTACATAATGTACTACATAGCGTACGTGGTTGTTAGATGGGTAATTTTACGGTAAGTGCTTCTGACAATAGCCTCCTACAAGTAAACAAAAGGCGCATCTGACTACGCATTGTTCTTTATTTAAATAATTTATAAGACAAAAGAGTAGCGTTCTAAATTCGAAATGATTCGAGTGAAGCTGATGGATTACGTGACAACTGAAAGAAGGCAATGGATTAGGCCTTTATTGAATAAAATTGGCATAATTGACCGGGGATAGTGTCTTGCGATTCTTGATATGACCGCGCCACTTACCAAGAGTGTGACTATTCTATGAAAAGAATGATGAAGAAAGGAATGCTTGTTTATTCGACTTCATATTACCGTTCCTTAAGGTTAGTTGTCACTTGGACGTCATAAAACTTAAAGGTTTATTTTTCCTTTCAATGACCAATGAGCCAAAATGTTACATATCCATCGAGATACTGGTGCAGTAACATTCTAACTATGCATTGGTAATTTTTGTTTTAACTTGTTATTTTAGTATAGCGTCTGGACGGTTGCCCCTTAGGTAGTTTCAACTTGCATGAAGTTTTTTCTCTTAAGTTATAAAATATTAGCTGTTATCCGCGACCTTCATCCGTGTGAAATATACTAAAATATACAAAATATTATTCCCTATTGGAATCGTATTTGTTAACAATTAATGTGTTTAATTTTTTTTTCACAGGACCCTTATCCATTTTCTAAACTAAAAGTAGCCATAGTTACTCCATATAACATCAGCTATCTGCCCGTTCAAATCGGTCCAGCCGTTTCGGAGATTAATTGAAACAAACAGGCAGAAGTTTAAATAAATAAACAAATATTGGGCTTAAATTGACTGTTGATACCATTATATATACTGAGGCCGGTAACTCCTTACAATTTTCAAGGAAAGTGACTGTAATTCCAACCATTTACAATCGAAATACAATAATGGCACATGCAGTCAAGGATAACTAGTATAATATAACCACCATGATAGCTGATCATTTAACATCACAATAGTGCATTGAAATATCGCTTATAACATTCCATAATATTCTAATGGTAGAGACAAAATCCGGAATTAACTAAATTCCTATGTTAAATGTCAAAAGGGTAATAAAATTAATGAACTATGTTGAAAAACAAAATAATTTAATATTTATACTGTTAGTATCTTCATTTAGACTTGTGTAGTATGTACCTACCTACACAGATGATTTAATGGGTATAACCACCCTTAACGAAAGGCCATCCTCGTCATTGCAATATTTTTTTTGTTGTAGACCATACCTGGGGAAAGCAGCCGTGGCCCAATGGTGACGGCCCCGACTTACGAACAGTACAGTCGTGGGTTCGAACCCAGGCAGTCGCATTACCTTGTGTAAATTATGTCATCACCACTGCTCGCAAAACGGTGAAGGATAACATCGTGAGGAAACCGGCATGTCCTAGAATCAAAAATTCGAAGATATGTGACATCTGCCAACCCGCACTGGGCCCGCGTGTTGGATTATAGCCCATTCCCACCACGCCTCTATGGCCTCGCCATAGAGGGGAGGCCGTGTGTCCCAGCAGTCATCATCTGCCTAGCCTTTTACCAACTATGTTAGGGTCAGCTTCCAGTCTAACCGGATGCAGCTGAATACCAATATTTTACATGGAGCGACTGCCTATCTGACCTCCACAACCCAGTTAGTACTGGGTATACGTGTCCCAGCAATGGGAACATTATATGCTGATTATGCTATACCTGGGAACCTTCTTGATGTCAAAGTTACAACTTTTTCACAAGTGTTTTTTTAAATACATTTTTAAAGTTAAAACTTTACTTTAAATACCACTACGACCCCATCGTCAATGCATCCATCAGCACAATGTTTTGAGAGCGTTACATGGAGTCCTGCCGAACAACGTTTCTCATCCCAACAAAAATTGCCCAGCAATAATATTTGCGTAGGGTTACTTAGTTTAGTGTACAGAATGCTTGGTTGATGGCTTCGTCAAGAGTCCGCTTAAACCTTGTATACATGTAGCGTAAGTACTTGATGTCATAAGGCACTACTAGTTTGCTTTTGTGTTGAAAAGAAAATCGGTCACACAGCGATCATGTAAATAAAAGATGATGTCATTAGCCAGAGTAGATCTTCTCAGCTGTCGTGCACAAAAAGAATGCGTCTCTTCTCGCCAGATTGCGTGACAGTAGCAACAGCCTCTTGAGAGTTATTGCTGATAGGCATGATGAAAGAGCCATCATAGTGAGGCATCTTATGAAAACCACCCTGTCTGTAGAAGAATTTAAGTACTAACATAGTTTATAAGTTAAATTGTTACTAACACTCTAGAATTGTAAGTATGTGGGGTAAATGTGTGGATCATGTTGTCTGTTAAATAAATAAATAATAATAATTACGGTCTATTCACAGAGCGAATTTTTCAGCAGTCAGATTTGTTTGGCTGAACTAATGTCGATTGTCTAGAAGACTAAAATGCTAATTACAGACCTACCAATTTTTCAGGAGGACTGTTTTTATTGATTCAAAACTTCTAGATACTAGACAGAAAGAGACGGAAATATGTCATTTGGGTAAGTGCGATCAGTAGATCATGCTCATTTAATACATTTGGTATTAAAGCATTACATTAACAAAATTTTGTAATTAGCACATTTGTCTTCTAGGCCATTGCCACATAATAATCATGTTCCCTATATAAACTGTAAAACAGAAAAAAATAATTAAGTACTTTTTATTTTATCCTGCTACACAAATTCCTGTCATAAATTAATTTTAATTTGCTACTAGAAGTTATTAAGGGCCCAGCATGTCATCAACATAGGCCAAGAAGAAAAAATACTAGGAGCTAACTCAATACCACCGAACGGGGTTCCCCTACCAAATGAAAAAAGTATCACTTAAATCGGCCCAGTAATCACGTAGTAATCGTTGTACATACACGAAAAAAAAATGTTGTTGGAATACATAACCTCCTCCTTTTTAAAAGTCGGTTAAAATCAAAAGATACCTACCTGATTATTTAAAAAATCAGCCCCCAGTTAACTTATACTCTGTTTACCTATCAATAAATACGAGTTTTGTGATATTTCATGATTATCCATCACGAATTACGAATAAAATAAAACATAACCAACTTCAATAACTATCGACTTGTTTGTCTTTTAATAGAACTTTCTACAAATTGGTTTCAATAAACACCAAAACTTAATTGACGCATGACATGTATGTAGATTGCACAACACGATTTCTAATTATTAAAATTTATTAGAAAAACATGTTTTGATGGCACGATAGCCCAAAATAGTTTTACTAATCTTTCACACACGTGCTGTCAAAGGCAATTGAGATACTAGAAGTGGGTTGACTGAGGCACATAAATCTAGAATAGGTAATATCTGTTTACAATATTACATAATTTTATGTATATTATATTTTCGGTTTTAGGCAAAATAGAACTAAAATAATGCTAAAAAGAAGACTTAAACTAAGTTCCTACATATATACATCGACGACAACAGGACATTTAGGCGTCAAAGTACTCCTCCCCATCGATGTCATCCGGAAACGTGCCCAGAAGACTGGCAGCATTGCCACGTTGAATGGCAATGCTAATTCTTCCTCTCCTCTCTATGAGAAGGAATGGGCTATAATCCACCACGCGGGCCCAATGCGGGTTGGTAGATGTCACATGTCTTCGATTTTTTGTTTCCAGGACATGCCGGTTTCCTCACGATGTTTTCCTTCACCGTTTTGAGAGCGGTGGTGATCAAATAAATTACACAAAGTAATGCGCCTGCCTGGGTGGCCACCACTGGGCCACCGCCGCTCTTCTCTCTCGCGCTCTCTTGGTGAAATGTGGGGGTAAGCCTAATAGATACGCTATCTATGCCTGCCCCTTTGAGGACGACAGGCGTGGTGTTAATATATAATACGTAGGTACTGAGAATAAAAAAGAAAATGCACTTTGCCTAAGTAACTCTAGGACTTCATGCATTTTAAACAACAATGAATGGAACTTGGTTGTCTTTGACTGACCAATACCACAGATAAAACAGCCAATAATAATCCAATATTAATAAATATAAAAATAAACAATCACAAACACTGCAATTTCCAAAAATAAACTTTTAAAATGTCACGACCGTTATCGATGTTATGGGGAAAATCATAAAAAAATATAGCTACACCACAAAAAAGTCGTTCGAGTATTTTTCCTTCTATCCAAAACTATCGTAGATTTTTTATTTACCCATAACTCTTCATTAACAATCTATTAAGGAAAAGCAGTGAACCAAAAAAAATAATAAAAAAAAAACATGTGATGGCACTTTCTAAAAATAATATTCAAACGGAACGTTTCAAACTAAAATGGTAATGGTACCTATACATAGTAATTATGCCTACCAATAATACCTTTATCCACGCACAATTTTATCGATAGTTAAAATCGTTAGGTATCGAGTCGATGCTACTTAATTGCAAGCATTTCGATTCGGATCATCGTTATAGGGACATATCGAATAGTTAGGAGATATAGCTGTGGTATATAAATATTTTATTAGAAAATAATTATTTTTGTGAAGGTTACGGTGTTTATATCGAGGTCGATAGTTGGTATAACAGTAAAACACTTGATGTCTATCACAATAATCGTAACAGATAAAGATCTTGTCACGTTGTGATCGTAAAAATCTAGTATTTTGAATAAAATGTCATTGTTATTTATATTTACGAAATCGTAGAGAAAATGGCGAGCTTTTAACTGCTAAACCAAAGAAAAACTATTTGATTTTATCTACCTATTGGATTCAAAATAAATATACCTACATAACAATTGTATACTGAATAAAGTGGCTCTTTCTTCCTCGATAATTGCCATTAATTAGGTTTAGGTATTCAAAAAAAATATAACCAAAAGGATGCTATCTATTTGTAACACTCAATTGCTTTGAAATTAATAAAGCTATTAAGTTTAAATTGGCAAAGTGATATATATTGCTAATGGATATACATTTTAGATAAAAAAATCTGGTGTAAATCTTCTAGGAAAACTAAATTAAATATGTCGTAAAATTATAATTTGTTCGGATTGGTTCACGGGTAACCAAAGTTAAAGCTCCCACATTAAGATAAAATCAATCTAAAAACGAAGAAACAATGACAAAAACTGCATCCATGCAACACTTAAAGATCAAAAGTTAAAAGCAGCACTATAAAAATTGTAAACGAACTAAATTATCTGATGACGGAACCAGTTGTGGGCAATTTAAATTAATGGATTTGTCATCGCAATTAATTTTATAGGAATTAATATGCGAGCGGCGAACGCAAAGAGTTATTTTTTATGTATATAAATTGACATATAATGGACTTTTGGACGATCTATGGAGCGGTGACGGCAAATTGATTGACAAATTGCGTGACGAATTCAAAATAGGTGGATTTCTTTTGAGTGTATCTGTTGTAAAAGTCGCTGTTGGATGTTGGGCCTGTGAGCGGGATGGTAGCAGAGCGGGAGCGTCTTCCAGACTTACTTTACTAAAACTAGCAAGCATAACATAAACTCTGCACCGCAAACTACAAAGTAGAGTTATAAAAAGAGGTTTTGACACATCCTGTGGTATAAATAGCTGCCCATACCACTTGGCTCCACCTTGCAAAGGGCAAAGAGATTTTTTTTTTACGAAAAAAAACGTTTCCCTACACTAGGACACACTAGGAATTTCTCCTGTATCGTGGGTGCGTTTACAAACATTTAAACTCACATACACAAACAGCCAGACCCGGAACAACTACTTGTAGATCATACAAATATTTGTTCCGTGCGGAGAACGAATCCGCAACACGCAGTGCAGCAGCCAATCGCTCAGCCACTGCGCCAGCCGTACCGTCAAATATATATTGAGTTGATGGCCAACCTTTTAAGACAAGACGGCTCTGTAGGGTCATTGATTAAGACACGGAAGAATATTTTATTCAGAAGCAGTTTAAATAGAATCATTATGTCATCAGTCATCTTTATGACATTCACAATATGAATTGAACTAACGTCTACATTGCTGAAACTACCGGTATCGTTAAACGAACTGGTATTCAGTTTAACATAAAAATACGGATACCCACATTCCGATACAAAATAATTGTCTCAACACTGATATTACTTTAGGTGATGTCATGATCAGATTTGTCATGAAATTCTGAGCCAATAAGTACTGAGATGAAAAAATTGCGATCAAATATCCGATAACAAAAACCGGAGTGTGACTCCATCGCTTGAATTAACTCTTGACCTCCGATCTGTATCTTGTTCTTTTAAGTTATAAATATCTACTGCACTTAGACTGGATAGATTAGGAAGCTTGGTTTACCAAGCTTAGTTTTGACCAAAACCAAATACTATTTACAGGAATTGTTTTTTAAATACTAGCAGTTATATCTAGTTTTGACTCGTGTGATTTTTCAGCGCCATCACTAAGGCATTTCCATGTGTCTTTCTGTATTATTTCTAGGAATTGTTTCCTTGCCTTTAATACCTAGTTCAAAGTGAGGCTCAACTTTAATTTAATTTTGGTCGTCACCTCTTTTCTCGCCGACTTCAAAGCCCCATCCAATAGTTGTAAAAGTCTTAGTTAACGGTTTGAAGTTCTCACGACAGATCGATCCCGATTACCAGCCACGTTCATTATTAGTCAATCTGCCTTATTGAAAACGAATGCCGCCTTTGATCGGCATTATGTCAATTTCTCTATATCGAAGCCAATCGTCTAATGTCTTCCGAAGTTTATTGTTTTTTTGGTAATTAGCGGCGTTTCATCCGATTTTTTAATTGTACACCTCTGTTGAAGTACCTACTACAAGGTTATTAAGGAAACTTTAATGGTGACTCTTTGATTTGAAATTGGTGGAGGATAAAAAGGTGTTTTGTCTATTCGAATAGTTTCAGTGTTTTGATGTAGCTGTTTTTTTTTTTAAGATGTTTTAATTGAGTTTTGTAATTGTTGTAAAACCTACTTGCTAAGATACTTTTTGTTAGGTTTTAAATGTCATTTGTAATGTCGATAAAAACATATTCGAAGTTTAAATTCTGTACTCGTTACTTGAAGTTTAAATAGCAACCATCGTACAACGTTTACTGAATTTCTCATTTCGCTATTTCCACAGTATCTATTTAGGAACGTGATTCTTCATATTACAATTATAATGGTAAGAGAACGACACGTTAGAATAAAACTTAAGAAAACCACCCAGAAATGTAAATTAAATAAATCGAATTAAATAATTTACAACCAATCAATTAAAAAATTACTTCAATAAACACGAATCAATCATTTTACGTTGTTGCGACATTGACATTCCTCAACACACGCTACCAAAAAATGTATCTTTTAATTTATTTAATTTGCGCCTCTAATTACACACAATCATCATTGCACGTGATTTCTCGAGACGCCTCTGACTTACAAGGTAGCCTTTTGTACCACCGTCAATGCTTGTCAGACATATGTTTTGCCCGGTAACCTTTTCAGACACCAGCTTTAGAAGAGCCCCAATAAAACTACGCTACCTCCCTTTATAACCTAAGTGTGAGTTCAGTAAGAGGGACGATATAGACCTAGATAAAATGGCCGCTCGATACCATTATCGGAGACTAGTAATCAGGCGTAATCACAGAACAACGAATGATTTTTCGTCGTGACTTATTTTTTTGTCAAATTATTTTGTTTGGTGTTTTTTTCCTTGATTCTTTTTACCGATGGATTTTTGATTCAATGTCAAAGATCGTCGCTCGTTCGATTGACAACAAATTATATGTGATTATGTATGTGTGGTCAGTATAAATTCTAGGTAGGTAAGCATCGTCTGTGTTCACATCCTGTTCGTCTCGTCTCTGTATAGATAGATTAGAATGGATGACAGCTAAATTTTGATGGATCTTGACATAAACAATGGTATTCGTCATGCGCTTTTCAGATTTTTTGTCTCTCATGACTACTTTGTAGGAGGTATAACTCCGCTTTTGTGACATAGAACTGCAGCAAGTCAAATAATATTCCTTGTTGAGGATAATAATTTTATCATCAGTCACACAGTATGTAAACTTAGATGGAAATAAACAATTCTGTGTAAACTCTAACATAGTCATACGAACATCCTATCCTATACTATTAAATGAGCAATATTTGTAATCACGTTCTCGAAAACGACTCTAACGATTTCGATGAAAGTTACAATATAAGCGTTTACAGGAGCGAAAAATCGATCTAGTTAGGTCTCGTATCTGGGTAAAATTATTTTCTTGTGCATCAGCACAATGTTTTGAGTGCGTTACATTGAGTTCTACCGTAAAACGTGATTTTTCACCCCAAAAAAAAAGTCTTTTCCCAGCAATAATTTTTGTGTAGTGTACTTCGTTTGATGTGTAGGTACAGAATACTTGGTTGACGGCATCTTGAAGGATCTGTTTGCACCAGTAGGAACGTAAAAGGCTGCTTATGCATCATATTACATCAGCAACATTCGTACTCCACCACCGCAATATACAATCTCACTACATAGCAACAACCATGCAACTCCCAACAAAATTATATACTTAACAAGCGATACCCCCTCCATTGAAACGCAAGCGCAGGTCGTTAGGCTTGAAGCAGCATAAATAATAACATACGATTTAGCAGGAGGAGTGCAACCACTATCTAATGATCAATGCGAGAACAATCGCCATTGTGCACGGCTGCCGGCGGCGCGGCTGTCACTGGGTGTGTGCAGTTTGGTGCCGGGTCGTGCATGTGATGTAATGCACGATTATGTTGGGAATACGACATTATTATGTGTAGGTTGAGGTACCGGGTCGCAACTGGTGGATATGGCTTTGCTGGGCTGGTCTTTTAAAATTTGGAACTTTGTAGCACTAAGATTTTTTTACTGACGATCATTGAGACATTTTTGCTCTGACTGGACAGTTCAACTTAAATGTGTGTGGTTCTTTCTTTCAAAAGACCATCTCGGGCACTAATCTGAATGATCCTCATATGACTTTATCAATGTCTGGACTTTAAAAGAGACAGTGATATCTGAGTTTGTTTCGGCTGTTCTTCTCAGAGTAGTAGGTACGAAACACCGGCCCCATCTAGTTTTAAAACATAACATGAGTGTCGTGTAAAAGTGTTTTTTAAAACTAATTTCAAGAATTTATATTATATCTAAAAAAATAACTGTTACTAATAAAGTTATCGGCAACTCATTTTGAAAATTTTTATGTTGGAAATGTAAGAAGAAGGGCCGGGAAAATGATTCCGCAACTTTCGTATTGAGGTGGTGCATATTATCATGCACACTTGTTTTTAACCCCCGACGCAAAAACAGTGGTGTTATACGTTTGACCGCTATGTGTGTGTGTAGTAAATGGCTGCACAGATTTTGATAAAACATGTTTAATTATAATATACACATCGTGCGCTTTCATTTGATATCCCACTTGATATTTGAAAATATTCGATTTTTCATACACATTTTTATCCCCCATATCTAGTAAATGGCTGAACCGATTTGGATACAGCTTTTTTCATTTGAAAGCTTGTTTATTGGCAATAGTTCTTAGATATGTTTTATCAAAATCAACCTGGAGCTCCTATAATTTGTAGCAATTTCACACAAAATTCATACAGGAGTTTTTATTTAAGACGAAAGAAACAGCTACAATGAAACAGTTCTTAAAATCTATACGACTAAAGCTTGACAAGTAGTATGTGGCAAACATGTCTGAACGAATTTTATTTATGTCATCCTACATGCACTTTTTATTATTGTATGTGTACACATGTTTGAGCAAATAAATATATCTTTATCTCTTTCTAAAAGGCTTTCTTCGAAGCCAAAACAAGATCTCTAATCACTTCAAAAAACTCTAACACCAAGAGACATTCTTATCAATCTAAACTCCTTGCCTTAGAAGTATTAGAGGTATAAATCTGCTAGTATCTGGAGGCGCAGACGGGTGGTGAAAGTTCAGGCGCGTATCGACGGTGAAGCCTGCAGGCTACGGCCTACGTGAGGGGCGATGCTGACGAACGATAGCTGTGCGATTAAGTGGAGACGCAAAATGTTTACAATGATTTTTATGAGATATTTTTTAAATTGACTGCTTTATAATTGAGGAGCTGGTGGCAAAATAATTACAGCCGCTCAGGTCGATCTTTAGGTTAAGCCGTGCTTGCCTAGATTGGTCTGTGGAAGGGTGGCCACCCATTACATACCGAGTTTTCTCCGTGCCTCGAAAAGCACGTTAAGGCGCCTCCCCGAGCAAAACGCAGCGGTAGCCATGTTTTGTGCAGTTTTTGGGAGCTATCTACTCTTTACCCAAAATAAATACCAACTTATAAAAATAGACATGAAATTTCTGCATATTCTTGACTCCAAAACTGTAGTTTTGGATTTTTGTTTTGTAGTAAAATGTAAAATTAATCTCCTCACAACGAAACCACAGAAATGAGGCAGGATTATTGATGGCTTGCATGTCCTCGTAAAGTAACCATCATTTTGATTTTCTTTTTACACTAGATGGTAGGCAATTTAATAATAAACATTATGCTAGTTTTATTTTTTTCAAAAGACCTAAATTTGATTTTAAAAAGATTTTATTCCAAAATCTGAGCGTACTCGCTACGTATATTGCTATTTTCTATCTCACGATCTTACGCTGGGTGGCGTGCGGTGAAAAGGGACGAATGCTCAAGGTTATTTGGTCAGGGTACCGCCTTAAGCCGTTGGTCCCGGCTGTTAATTATAAATCTTTGACAGTTGTTACAGGTAGTCAGTGGCCCAAATAGTCTGACAACCAGTCTTACCAAGGGGTATCGTATTACCCGGTACTAACTGGGTTGTGGAGGTCAGATAGGCAGTCGCTCCATGTAAAATACTGGTATTCAGCTGCATCCGGTTAGACTGGAAGCCGACCCTAACATAGTTGGGAAAAGGCTAGGCAGATGAGGATGACTGTTATATAATTCTGTCCTCATAATGCCTCGTTTAAGTTACTGAGTTTTTAGTCTGTTATGAAGGAAGAATTATTGCCATGTTATCCGTAGTTTTTTTTAGTTAGTTCGTATTGTCCTACTCTTGGGCAAAGGTCTCCCCCATTTCTTCCACGATGGTGTGCTTCTTTTCGCCAATTGGCAAGGAAGCCATCCAAGGCGTCCCGCCATTTGATGTGTACACGCCTTGTATAACATTGTCCAAATAAAATACTTGAGTATCGAAAATATGTTTTAATGGTACTTTTGGAATTAATTGAAGCGGACGGAAAAAGGGAGTGTGTCGGGATGCTAGCCCTACATTTAACTTGAAATTTCTATTAAAATGGTGTTACCAGTAACCTTCTGAAATTCAAACGTTGAGGTGCTTTCCTCTGTCTATCAGAACGCCTCAAAGTTTGATTCTCATTACTACCAGAAACAACGGGTTGATTAACAGGTAAGTTTTTGTATGTACTGTTACAAGTTTTTGCATCCTGGTAAGTATTTGAAATATGTGCTCCTCGGTCTGCCACGACCCCGTCTAGCTGTCTCAGGGCTCCAGTCTTGCGATATTCGTGCCCACAGCTGTGCTCGCAGACATGGCGTGCCCGTAGAAATGAGCCTAGTCAAATTCGACTTTCAAAGCGTTTCATATTTCTATAACGACTTTCATCTGAATTTTTATTTGGTGTTCGGTAACTTATGTCAATGTAAAACTCTTCTATCTTCGTTTTTGTCGATTGAATTTTACTTATTTTAGGCTCTCTGGTGTCACTATTACTGGTATATAAAAGTTTATTACGTTCATTTACATAAATACAGTCCAAATAAGTAGGCAATGTATAATTTCGTATAATTAAATTATACATAATGGACATCAGTTTGCAATTTGATACGTCAATGGTGGACTTTGATGACCATTAATTTAAACTAGATTAAAAATAGAATTATTGCTGACTTACTATAATTTAAGATATTAGTTTCACAGAGACCAACATTATTGTTTTTTTTAAACCTATGTCAAATTGTTTCAAAATCAACTTTGATGGACACACCTCCATAGCTAACTATTTCCCACAAGTAATGTAAAAAGATAGCAGTGATAGCCTAGTGGTGTGACCGTCGGAGTGCCAAGTCATAGGTCTCAAGATCAAACCCAAGACCTCTGATTTTTTGGATTCATGTGCGCATTGTTTATTTATCACTTGCTTCGGTGAAAGAAAAAATCCTGAGGAAACCAAACCAACAAGCCTGACGGCATGTAAAGCCAAGTCAGAGGCCTACAGACTGCATTTTGCATTGATTTGATTTTGATGTCTCATTTTAGACGATAAAATATCGATGGTCTAAAATTGAATGTCATAACGGACATACGAGTATTAGATTTCAATGTCCCTCGACATTTCAACGTTTCACAGTCGAAATAGCAACACTATTAGAATAATATCGCAAAATATAACGTTTCGCCATCGTCCCACCCGATAGCCCCACCTAGAGCTGCATCACCCACAAGTGCGGTGGACAAGCGATAGGCCATTAACGATTTATAGCCAACAGATTGCTATCATTACTCGCTTGGATTATGTTGTTTGAATACGTTATTAGGACCTTACACGTTGGTGGCTTTAGTTTTATCGCCGTTCTTTTTCTAGAACTACGATATGTAATTGGTGATGTTAATGTGGGATAGAAATTGCTATGTTTGGCGATTTTATGTGCGAATGGAATTGATTTCTGTTGGTGGTTGTGGATTGTGAGTCATCGATGTATGTGCTAGCATAGCGTAATAAGCTTAGAACCTTCCCACAGCTAGGACTCGGAGCGCAGTACTAAGAGTAGTGACGAAAGAAATGTATATTCTTTTTTTCGTTATTCGGCTTGGATAATATTATTTAAATACGTTTATATACTATATAAATATACCTTACACGTTGATGGCTTTAGTTTCAGGAAACTTACGTCCACTTAATTATAACGAGAGCTGAAAATTGAAAATCAATTAGTGCAAGGCATTACATTTAGGAAGGTATCACAGTAATTCTGATAGTTAAATTCTGTTGTTACTACCCTGATCCCTTTGATAGTCCTTTCTATAGAACCAATTTGGAATCTATGAAGTTTAATCGAGCGTTTTTGCAAAAACTCAGCTCCAATAGCAAATAACTTAACTGTTCTCTTTCAATTTCAATGACTTCAAACAACATGACGCGACACCAAAACACGCCACGAAAGAAACTTTTCCCCAAAACGATTGGTGTCATCAAGAATTAGTCCAAGTTCTTTCACCCATACTCCCAAACTCCATATCACTTCCGTAGACTTTCCTCTTTTAATTGCGATCCAATGAAGCGCCACTAATTCCCTCCCCTGACTACCCTGTCTAGCGTCCTTATGGTGTCTCTTCAGCGTTGGCAGATTCGGAATATTTTCCCTTTGTGGGGAAAAATTTAGTAATTGGGGAAATTTTGGAGAAGCCTTCTTCTTCTTTGCGTATCGATGGATACAAATAATACCCGACCAGTATATAGCCACCTGCACAGCTATTTTGTTGGGTTCATTTTAATTCTAGAAATTAAATAATTAGAAAAGAAATGAGAAAATTACCTCAAGGCTAACACACCGTAATGTTTCGAAAATGATCACGCCCGAACTTAAAAGTAAAAGCAATCAAGCGGAAAACCCCCTAATTATTTTTCATAATAACTTGCGTATATGCCTATTCTACACACAGACACTTAAAAGACGCAGATAACTAGACGTCCATTTTGTGAGTAAACATAGTTTAAATCTCTCCATTTTTTCCTCTTTCATTAGAGAGAGGAAAAAATGCAAAAGTTACCATTTTAGAAAAAAAAATGAATGTGGGAAGAAGAGAAACTTGATCTAGCAACACAGGGTTCGGTTTTCCTGGACAAGAATTCGGTCTCTTTAGATAACTGTTGGCTATCGATTAGAAGTTGTAGGTCAAATTGTTAGTTCACTTGTCTTGTTTTGTTTTGATCGGATATTGTTTTAGTTTGTCTTTTGTTTATTTTTATTGTGGGACGGTGTGAATTGTTTTTGTTTGTTTTGTGTGTTGCAATACTAAGTTGTTTACGATCTTGATCTCTTAGCTATTGATTTTAAAGATAGGTAGTCATATTTTTGATAGTAGGTTCGATTTACTTCACTTTTTTTGAAAATCTAACATTTAGGTCGCTTTCAAAAAAATTGTTTTGCTATTTCAGCCTTCCTTTTTTTTAGTATCAGTAAACTATTTTGTTATACTAATTTCTGATAACTGGTACTTCTTAGCCGATGCTTAACTATTTAACTTAATAATTATGCAGCGCAATAACAAATCCCAAAATCACTAAACTCCACTTAACCACTGAAACTTCAACCTCAGATTGTCTTCAAGCAAACCAATAAAGCGAAGTGTCCTGAGAAATCCCGGCCGCCCGGAGCATGCTCGGAATGCATTCCTGTCACATCGTTGCCTCCCTACCTACCCTATAGTGCCCTGGACTGAAGGTATACCTACATCAGTACAACTAACTATCTGTAATTGTGTCTTAAGGTTCGTTAAGGACTTGTGGGAAGGGACGAATGTTTTGGTGTCACGTGAGTGAAATACGGTAATCTTGGTCATTCGAGATTTTCAATATTTTATCACTTTGCTCTCTCATGCCTTCTAAAGTCATTTTTTTAATCTCAGAGACCAAATTGACACGTATACAAATGTCAAACTTACAAATGATGCTGCCAGCTCTTTTGTGTAGTGTTGTACCTGCGATACCGATTTGTTGAACCGTAACTTTTTATATAATTATTAGACGATTAGAAAAAAACGACGATACTAACAACACTGATGGTGTTGTTAGTACACGGTAAAACCGATATTTAAACCCTTTTCTCTTACAAAACGGTAGAATTTTTAAATATTACGGCAATTATTGGAACTTGACACTATACAAACAATTACAATTTTTATAAATGATTATGATAATACGGCAGCTAGTGTGTGATTTTGAAAACGCCAACCCTAAATTTAAAAGGAACAACACTGGACGCCGTTTTATTTACCTAAAAAAACGATACTACTGATTTTATTAACGGCAATTTACGGTACTGGCACATCACTATTTAAGAATTGCTTAAAAACTTTTGGCAAGAGACGAATTTTTGGTTGTCACGTTAGTGAATTAAGGGGTTTGGTGGTTTGTTCCTATATATAAATTTGTTTTTTTTTTTTTTTGAGGCATCTGACACTTGGAGCACACTGTGCAGGTCTGCTAAACGCCGTGTCCTCGTAGCGGCGATCGGCGGCGGCGACCTCTCGCGTCCGGCCCTGGTTCAATCCATGGTCCGGAGCGAGACGGAATGGGACGCCGTCACCTCCTTCTGCGAAGCAGTCATGCTAGCGAAGGAGGTGGCGGGACGTGAGAGGGAGAGAACCTCACGTCCCAGCCGCCGCGGGAGACGCACCGGGCGTCGGGGGCCACGTGGTGGCCCCCGGCCACCGTAGACGCGGGCCTGTGGACGGTGGGCTATGGGCTAGCTCGCCGTCCGTCCGTCTTATGACGACAGGCCGTGTCGACGGCGCGTTCGTGTTCCACGCGCGCCTCAAAGAGAGTCAGCAAACAGGAAGGGGTCCGTAAGGGCCGACGCCTGCCAGGGTTGCGGGACTGTTCGAAAGAGATACCGCGGCCCTGGAACACAAAGGGCAAAGGAAGGAACATGGATGGGTTTTAGTCAGTAGAAGTCTGACACTCCTGCTCAGCCCAGAGCGGGAGGGGTTATTTGATGATTTCCCACCGGTAAAAAAAAAAAAAAAAAAAGGCATCTGACACTTTTAAGGAAGTTGTGCCCCATCGTTGAATGTAATTATCATCAACTAGGGACTCGCCCCGGCTTCGCACGGGTGCAATGTTAGACATATAAACCTTCCACTTGAATCACTCTATTAAAAAAACCGCATCAAAATCCGTTGCGTAGTTTTAAAGATTTAAGCATACATAGGGACATACTGAGGGAAGCGACTTTGTTTTATACTAAGTAGTGATTAAAATATATACTCATTTTATATAAGAATTAAAGTGTAGCAGTTTGGATGTACATACGAGGTGATCTCCAAAACTACACCCGATTTATTTTTGTTAATTTTTTATTGTTGCGGCGAATTTAACTATACGAAAATCGTTCATGACAAACGGTAAGTAGCAAGAGTTAGATACAGATATAACAATTTGAACACGTTACAGATTTTATATTTGAATAAACAGTGATACTTCTTTTAGAACTGTGTCTGTCAATTTTACATAAACATCGTCAATGATAACTAGATTTTATTATGGAAACGAACATTAAACGAAACTATAATAATTTTAAATCGTTCTATTTCAATATCTAGGTTAAGTATGTAAACAACACGAATAGTGAGTCATTTGTTTTTGTTTTTCTAGTTTAAAAATATATTATGGAAACTCAAGTAAAATTATTGTCTTTGGTGAAAGGTCATCATCACCTTTTTTTCTTCATACTGATTATATATCGATTCAATAGCTTGGTACTTATTCAATGTTGGGAACTCCAACAACACGGCGCACTTCGGAAAGCACGTTAAACAATAGTTCCTGCACCTGATCTCTCCCCATTTGTGCCGGATTTTCATCCCACCAGACTACGGCTTGAGGGAAGAGCGAGTGCACTTCTCACTTCCCTGTGCGCACGTGAGCACTATAATATCACTCGTGTTGATGGCCAGTCTTCGCTGAGATTGGTCGCCATGGCCAACATTTGGTCAAGAGGACTATTACTAATTCCGTCTTGGTAGTATCGATTCCAATCGACTAATAAACTACTAACACACCTTAAAAACCTCATACATAACAAAAAGTACTAAACGGTGGATCCTCAACCCAAATCCCTGAAGGATCTTCAGCAAATTAACCTGTCGGGAGGTACTTCCGCACAATTTGGCACAGGCGGCGATACAACCAGGAAAACACGAGGAAAAGCTCGCGCGTTTGATGTCGTCCGTGTACTCAGGTATCAAGTACTTAGTTGGGTAGGGGCGGTGAGGTAGCGGGCAGGATATGATTGGGAAAGAACTTTATTTAAAGCTAGATATAATAATTAAAACTAAAAAAAATAATTTATATAAAATAAACTAACTAAATAAACAACAGGGCGCTTAAGCGTCTAAGTACTCCTCCACGTCGTTGTTTCCAAGAAACGTGCCCAGAAGACTGGCAGCATTGCCACGTTGAATGGCAAAGCTAATTCTTTGTCCAATGAAAGAGCCAGCCCTCTGGACGATATGAGGTTTGTATTTTATCTTGCACAAGCTTCTGACCTCGAGTTTTTCTTTATGGAAGATAACTATAGGTATCTGTAGCACACGAAGATAGTGTAGTTTTATAACAGTGAAATATTAATATGTGTTGTACCTTTGTACCTGTCTTTACCACTATTCCTATATTGTCTCTAGGCTGCATAGTCGGCTGATTGTGCCCTACTGTCTGCGGTTAGTCGGGCTTCCTCTCCCATCCCTGAGCATGTCTTTCCTTGCAAGGCTTGCTCCTGGCTGTGTGTGGTGCTCAATCATCAATCACCAACATCAAACCGGGTTTAAGTTAATCCGTCTGTCTTGGCAACATGGCACCCCGACTACGATTTATCTAATAAGTTCTCATTACTACATTAACTATTCTGTCCTCCACCACTGAATCAATAAATTATTCAACTATTTCATTCTACACTTTTCACAAATCGCCAGTACTTAGGCCCCAACCTTTTTCTACAAAGAAACACGAGCATGTCCTTCACTAAGTGATGGGGCGACAAGCCAGGGCCGGATTACGATGACGAATCACTAAATAAATGACGCCATCTTTCTTTCCTACGTGACGAAAGCAACTGTTTTCGTCTTCAAATCACTTCCCTGTTTTCCTCAGGTGTTCTAAGGAACAATTTGTAATATCTATTTTCATCTTTCTCGGAAAATTGCGGTTTCGTGTTGAATTAGTTTCGGGGGAATTAAAATTCGCGTTGTTATTGTGTGGGTAGGTACTTGTCAAAATATTTATGTCTGCTTTTGGAACTGAATTGTTTTGATTCAAATTCTCTTGATGAGAAATCGAGTCATGATTATTTGTGTTTGCTTTTAGTATGCCAAATTGATTTTAGGATTTTCAAATTAGTTTTAGTTAGGTTAGGTTATGTGGTTTATTTTTAATTGATCCGCACTTATTAATAAACCACTCATCTAATTGTACAAAGTGTTGTTTTTCTGATACTATAATTAATTAAGCGTTATTGTACGTTTAGATTTGCTTGCTTACGCTAACAAGACTAGTAGTCGCTATATTTGTGGGTAAGTAGAAGAAATTCTACTTAAAATTATGCACATGTAGATTGTTATAATCCCACTTAAAGTTGCTGTCGCCAAACCTGCCTTTACAAATCTATCTCTTTACCACCTCCAGGGAAAATTCAAGGATTCATTTTAACGTTTTTGAGGTTAAACACCGACAAGCACTCCACCTCTATCAATAACAACCAAAAATCAGTCGTCCCGAGTCCGCCCCCCCTTGAAGGACATATGGCATGACATCGAGAATTCGCCGTACGCCCCAGAAAGGTAATTACAACTGCTTGATAGACAGTCCGACCCTTTCGCTTATACTCCAACTACTTGGCAAGACACTTACTTGTGCATCGAATTTCTTTATAAATTGTGGGAAATAGTTTACTTAATGGTTCGTTTTAATGTCTTGGACTTTCTTACTTTTTGTGTGTAATTCAGCGTCTTATCGCTGTTCTCTGATATTTTATTTTATTTATTGAGGGATATTAAACAACTACAAATAATATAATAAGATAATGCAACATTACTACTAAGTAGTAATGTTGCATTATCCGCAGATAAAACATATTTAAAGACATAAACTTGCCACTAGATGGGCATTACCAAAATTAACAAATATTATGAAATAAATAAATAAGTTACTATAAAGCTAGCTATAGCTACAAAACTAAATCAGATCAAAAACAATTTCATACATTATATACTTACATTATGCAATTAATAAATAATACGATTACAATTAAAATAGTTTTCTCATAATATTGGATTGTTTTATTATTCATATATACATTAAAATTTATAAATTAAAATAATTTATAGTAACTAACTTATTAATCAATTTAAAAAATAGCGTCAAAAAACTCCTCCTCAACGCAGTCAACTGGTAATGTACATATTGGATTTAAATTTATTTTTATGATATGGCAATGCTGCTGTCACTGAAGACCAGCATTGTCTCTGTGCCATATGATCTTCTCTTCGTGTCACTTCGCGTGACAGTATTTTGTTGGTCCAATAAATATCAACTTCCACGTCATCGTTATTAGCAGCACAGAGGCCACTTTGACTGCAAGTGTTAGGGCTCAGAAGGCAGGATAGAACATGGCGCATAGTTTGCGATGCAGCTACACGCTGGGATCAAAAGTTCACATTTAAAGCGAATAAATAGTGTTTTCTTTCAAATTGGCTTATTTCTTTAATATCGAAGTTAAAATTAAAAAGTACCTTACTTGCGAGAGTTTTAAAAGGTCCCTAATCATATGAAATCAGATTGATAATATCATGATTGACAATTTCCGCTCCAAAGAGTGAGGCATACTGACATATGACAGTCATTTTAAGCATTTCCTTTCAAAATGACGACAAAAAAGAAGAATCTTGAGAAGCTTGTATTATCGTCATTTGAAAAAATAAGAGGTAACACACACACATAACAGCACAACGTAACTGTAATTCCTAAAGGCTTAATCAATAGCATTTCCACATTGCAAAGTTTAAGTTTGAGTCCCATGTATTAGGGGCGAGCCCATTGCTCTTCTGGGACTCCACGCTGCTTCTGAGTAATTCCTGATGCAAAAACACAATTAAATATTTATTTTATTCTGTTTTTAGTATTTGTTGTTATAGAGGCAACAGAAATACATCATCTGTGAAAATTTCAACGGCTTAGCTATCACGGTTCATGAGATACAGCCTGGTGACTGACAGCCAGACAGACAGATAGACAGTGGAGTCTTAGTATTAGGGTTCCGTTTTTACCCCTTGGCTACGGAACCCTAAAAAGCAGTCTGTCAATCTACCTAACAGAATATGCATTAAACGCATTGTAAAATTGAACACAGGTCATAACCATCGAAATTATTTGAATTGCAGATAAATATCTTAATGTAAAAATTCTATTGCATAGGCCATAAGGCACATTATGTCTATTGTTGATGCGAATTTCGAAACTGCCTCAGAAGTCAAAGAAAAGACAAGAATAAGAATTATCCATCAAACTATGAGCGACCTCGAACAATTAGTTAATAGAGGTTATGAATAAAATATTAAAAGCTACTTTATACATAGAAACTATTGTTGCTTCGCTGTAAGATAATAAAATAATAAACACATTTAGGTTACGTTATACCGTGAAGTAACGAAAGTGGTATCATGAATTTGCTTTCTTGCAAAGATGACATGCAGGTGTTTATTTATTTATTTATTCATATTACAATTCGCATTGTGTTTGAAATTATGTAGTACACGAATTAATTTATTACAGCTAAAAATAAAAAAATAAAATATGAATATCAAGGAGTCAATTTCACTAAAAATTTAATCAATAACATATTATGATAAATATTATTTGAATAGATTGTAAATAGTTATTATTTAGATGATTGTAAATGTTATCATGTCAAAATTAAACTAATGATGTCTTGAGTATATTTAATGTCATAAGTATATTTATCTGTTATCGTTGGGACTAAGTCTAGCCAGAGGCACAAAAATACAAAATGGAGTATGTACGTAGTGGAGTAGTATACGTGAGAGCCTAGAAAAGTGACTATTTGTCTCCAAAAACGATGATAAATAAGTAAAAAATGCATTGGATTGACATTTGATGCCGAAAATCTTACTAAAGCAACAAATTATGTGCAATAGCAAGGGCAGCGTCTGGTGGTAAAGTAGTCATATATGTATGTATAAAGCCAGTCGTGTTGAGATTGGAATTGTGGTTGCGGTAGTTTTCGTTATAAAATTGTACCTTAAATGTGAACATTGTCAACTAATGCTGAGTTTCTACCGTAGTATACTTCAAATCAGGCTTTAATGTTCACACTGCTGAGGCACAGGCCTCGCAAGCCGGCAAGAAGGACTGATCACCCACTGTCTTTACCATATAACTTTGGTACTCCTAAACATTTCGCAACAAACCCACCAGGTAACGTAACCTAACAATGCCGCTAGAACAAACGCGTCGTGACGATTACAGCCGATACAAGTACTTAATGGCTCACCAGCTTTTAAATAACAATATGGCCACGCCCCCAGCTATTAATGTATTTGTAATCGACGCGATCTTTCTCAGGGATCATATTGTATACTACAGGAGTCCTTTCAAGGCCTTTACACAATGGTTGTGGATGGTATTCAAATTCTTTAGCTCATCTAGTTCAGGAATGTCTGTAAAATAGGTAAGTATGGGTTACGATCGTGGTTGCCTGGAGGTTTAGACAAACCTCCTTAATGTAGGTAAAGGTTGCGGGTTGAAAAGTTGGTAGGTATGTGCGAATGAGAGTTGCTAATCAATTTATTAAGCAGTGATATCCTAGTGGTGTGACCGTCGGGCTGTCAAGTCATAGGTCTCAAGTTCGAATCTCTGATTTTTCGGATTCATGTGCGTATATACAAGGCACGCACAGAAATGGGAAGTGTGGCGGGAAAAAGGCGAGGCCTATACCCAGCAGTGGGCAATTCCGGGCTGATATGATGACGATGTGCGTATTGTATAATTATCACTTGATTCGTTAAAGGAAAACATCGTTTCTGAGAGATATTTCTCAACGGCAAGTAAAGCCAAGTCAGAGGCACATGGGCGGCATAAAAACTCTGACGCCAGGTTAGGCACCAACCACACGAAAAGAAGAAAAGTGTCCCGATGGCAAAACGTTCAAGCATATTGTGTGCCCCACACTTCAGCTATGTGAACTCTGTTCAGTGACGCAATCATAAAGTGTCAGGTTACAGTAATCACAAGATTTTATTTTCTCGCAAACCTCCGAAAGAAAACAAACCAACACGTAATAACAACCACATCATATAATAAAGAAACTTAATTAACTTAGTCTTTCACAGGGTCCTTGCCAGGGTTGCGGGACTGTTCGAAAGAGATACCGCGGCCCTGGAACACAAAGGGCAAAGGAAGGAACATGGATGGGTTTTAGTCAGTAAAAGTCTGTCACTCCCTCCTGCTCAGCCCAGAGCGGGAGGGGTTATTTGATGATTTCCCATCGGTAAAAAAAAAAAAGGGTCCTGCTTAAAAAGGTGATGCGAAGATGACGTTTGACAAGCCCAATTAACTAAGTTTTTCTCATAAAGATCAAATAACTTTAAACTTTATTTCCGTAGGTGGTTGACTTTTTAGGTTTAGTTAGGCAGGTAGGTCGCTCCATTAAGTGGTAAATCAAGTTGAAATATCATCAACATATTACTTATAAAAACTACTTATAACATTTTCTTCCGTAGATGGTTGATTTTTTAGGTTTAGACAGATGGATCGCTGCAGTAGGTAGAAAACCAACTATCATCATAATATCACAACTAGCTGTTGGCCGCGGCTTCGCTCGCGTTTTTGTCGGAAATTATCCCACGAGCACGTTGTAAATATAGCCTATGCCACTCGGGGATAATGTAGCTTCTTATTAGTGAAAGAGTTTTCAAAATCGGTTCAGTAGATCCAGAGATTACACCCTACATACAAACATACAAACAAATTTTACCTCTTTATAATATTAGTCTATATTAGTATAGAAGTATACATAAATGTTACTTATTAAAACTTCCAATTAATAACTCAATAACTCCCTTATTTCTAACACCTACGGCTCTTATTTTACACAAAGCCTCCACCATATAATTCATCCTATTTCCAACATATTAATTACCCTCGGCGATCCACTAAAAAGGCCTCGTATGCACTTGAAGGCAAGTGAAATGCTAGAACAGTTTGCCCGCGGCCTGCGCCCACGTGCAGATGGGCTTATACGTCTCCTGTCTGCTATGAACTGGGGGATTAGGCTGGCTGCATGTACAGCGTTTAAAAAAAGGCGTAAATTTTCATGGTTTTTTTAATGGAACAAGCACGCCACACTATTCCCAAACCACTATAACTCCTTTTTTTTCGGATGGGAAATCATCAAATAACCCCTCCCGCTCAGGGCTGAACAGGAGGGAGTGTCAGACATTTACTGACTAAAACCCATCCATGTCCTTCCCTTGCCCTTTGTGTTCCAGGGCCGCGGTATCTATTTCGAACAGTCCCGCAACCCTGGCAGGCATCGGTCCTTTCGGACCCCTTCCTGTTTGCTGACTCTCTTTGAGGCGCGCGTGGAACACGAACGCGCTGTCGACACGGCCTGTCGTCATAAGACGGATGGACGGCGAGCTAGCCCATAGCTCACCGTCCAGAGGCCCGCGCCTACGGTGGCCGGGGGCCACCACGTGGCCCCCGACGCCCGGTGCGTCTCCCGCGGCGGCTGGGACGTGAGTTTCTCTCCCTCTCACGTTCCACCACCTCCTTCGCTAGCATGACTGCTTCGCAGAAGGAGGTGACGGCGTCCCATTCCGTCTCGCTCCGGACCATGGATTGAACCAAGGCCGGACGCGAGAGGTCGTCGCCGCCGATCGCCGCTACGAGGACACGACGGTGCTCTGCCCACGCGGGGCAGATCTCCACCGTGTCCTCCGGTCGATCCTCACAATGGTAGCACCCGGGCGTTTCCGATTCGGTGCAGGAACCTCCCGAAACAACCGTGTCCGGCGAGGACCTGCGTCAGGCGGAAGGTGAGGGCGCCGTGGCGCCTCTCTAGCCACTCCTCAAAGAGGGGACTTATCGCCACTATTGTGGCGTGCCCTGCACGGGGTTGCGACAGTCGCTCTCTCCATGTTGCCATGAGATCGCGCCGGAGGTCTGTCCGCTGAGCGACAATTTGCCGCGGCAGCGGAGTTACCCCCCGGCGTAGTGCCTCCACGCGCCATTCGTGCAGGCGCGCGAGGACTATCGCCTCCAGATGCCATGGCGGCAATCCAGCAAGGAGGCTCGCCGCCTCGCTGGAGATCGTGCGGTAACCCCGGACCAGCCTTATGGCTACCACCTTTTGGGGCGCGTTCAGGTAGTGGGCGGCTCGCCGCCTCAAGGAACGCGCCCACAATCACTGTAACTCCTGAAAACCAGAAAACAGCGGCGACCACCAGAAAAGCGCAGCTCGACGAAGTCCCAGAGAAACAATTTATCTGTGTTTAAATTTTCATGGTTATAACGCAGATATTATTATTACGTGTGGCGGTAAGAATAAAGACATACACACATGAACTCACGCCTTTTTCCCATGGGGGTAGGCAAAGACCACAGAGCGCCATCTGCTACGATCCTTACATACTCCTTTTGCCTCGTCCCCATTCATACATCTGGTCATACACGCACGCCGCCGCCGCGCTGGTAGCGAGTAGTAGTACGGAAGTAATAGAAAGTGCAAAAGCAGTTTCTAAGTTAAATATTTCAGAGTAGACATTGAAAATATCAAATCTGTGTAGAATACTTTTTGCAGATACTTTAGTTCTCTTACATCGCCCATTTTACAACAATATGTACATTTTATCTTTGTTCATTCATTCACTCCCGAATATGCTTTTTTATTGGCTCATGTGGCATATACTTTTTATTTGTATCTTAGGTATCTTTGATATTTTTATCTTTGTTAATAAATTCATGTGAAAAAGTAGTTATAGTCGAGCTTATCCTTAGGCTCATTAGATGCTTTCTCAAACGCACGTTGTAGAAATTGCTCCTCTGCAACCAACCTAAAAGCCGCGAGCTGAGACCCTTACGCGGATGCGGCGCAATCTAATAATTTCTTAATGTCATGCGCTCTGAAGGGAATTATTGTTTTGTATTACAATAATGGTGTGCTTAGATTCTTAAGCACAGATTAAAAGCGGCCATTTCCACTGACGTAGTGGCTTTCCATTCAGTGTGGTGTGGTACCGTTAGTGCTGAGAGGGGTAGGCGAGGATCACACATACGGTTGAAGGTACGTTCCATCCACTGTTATTGTATAGAACGTAATATTTGAACAGCACAATAATAATGTTATGTGTATTAATATTTTGTCATTGTGCTTTCAAGGCTCTCACTGGGCGGTTGGATCAAGGGCCTGATTAAGAAGGCAGTACTCATATTCATATTCATTTCATTTGACTCGATACGGCTCGCATTATGTGGGGGTTCCTGCCACTGCAGCCCTAACCACCCGTACCTTCGACCCTGCTCCCGTCATCCCGCGCGCGGCGGACCACAATTTGCTGAATAAGTTTTTTTTTTTTTAATAATTATTTTTTTTTTTTTTAAATAGTAATTATGTAAAAATGTGTTTATAAGATGAGTAATAATTATGATGTGTGTGATAATTATGTGTATTATTTGCATTTGAATCTTTACATAGTATAAAACAAAGTCGCTGCCGCTGTCTGTACGCTTATTTTAATGCAGTTTTCAGCAAAAGAAAGAGGAATTCAAGCGGAAGGTTTATATATATCTACATTGCACCCGTGCGAACCCGGGGCGGGTCGCTAGTTAAGTATTAAGGACATTGGGACTGTGAAAGGACAAAAGGCTATTACGATGCTGTTACGCAATAATAATTGCTATACAAAACACGTTCAGTAATGCAGCAATGAAATGATGCTAATTTAATTAGGTTAAAATTATTAACAAAGTGCAAAATAAGTTTCACTTAAAAAGGCATATACGAGTATCAGAAGATAGCAAACATTAAAATGTTACTGAAAGATTGGATTATTCTCCATTTTCGTAAATAAAATCTCAACGACACTTTTTGAGCCATTTCAACTTCTAACATCCTAAAAACTGTAGCCAAAATCGTGTTTGTTTCTCCTTAACCTTTCTTAGCTCGTTTTTATAATGTCAAGCTAAACGTTCCGTCACGACGTTTAATTATTGATAGCGTGGCAAGCAGTGGCAAATTGGTCTTATTACAATTTTGAAGGGAAGACATTTTGTACAGAACTACAGACGTGATAGAGCACTGATACTTGTGTCACGTAGGGATTCCGTTTAGTCCTTGATTTTGTAGTAATCGTGTTTCATTTTGTGGAATTATTTTTCTTGGCATGTCGCGGTGTTGGATAAATCTTTGGCTTCATTTTAACTGTTTCTGGTATAGTAAATAGTCTTAAACTTAGATGAAAACTGTAGAAGGGAATCTCCATTTCTACAATTCTATGCTGAAAACAGTTGCATTGACTTAAAGTACTACTACTAAATTAACAATTCTATCATCTATATTCATATCATTATCATTCTTCATATTTTTGTCAATTAGTACTCTTCTTGTTGCAATCGAGTGAGAGCAGCGGTGCCCCAGCGGTGGTGGCGTCGACTTACGAACAGTAAGTCGTGGGTTCGAACCCAGGCAGGCGCATTACTTTGTGTAATTTATTTCATCACCACTGCTCTCAAAAACGGTGAAGGAAAACATCGTGAGGAAACCGGCATGTCCTTGAACCAAAAATTCGAAGACATGTGACATCTATCTCCCCGCACTGGGCCCGCGTGGTAGATTATAGGCCATTCCCTCTCATAGAGAGGAGGCCATGTGTCCCAACAGTGGGAACATTAAAGGCTGATTATGCTTGATTTTGATGCTTGCTTTCGAGACACGGGGTTATCATTCCGCCTAGTTCTAAACTACGGGCTGCTTTGTTCTACCTGATAACCGAAACCAGGACCCCTGGCGAAACAGTCACATTTGCGACCACGAGACTAACGAGGTAGTAGAAGAACAATACAATATCTACGGTTAATGTCACCGTAAGAACAGTAGTTGGTATTCAGATTTGTGTTCAATTTGACGCAAGATTGATCGTGAGAATGCAGCAGAATAGTTTTTTTAGGAACATTGAAAGAATAATGAGATCAATAAAAATAAATATTGCTTTTTGTTAAGTTAATAATATTAACTTGCAAGATTACAAGTTAATATTATTAACTTGTAATCTTGCAAGTTACAAGTTAATATTATTATCTTGTAATCTTGCAATATTTATTTTTATTAACCATATTATTAACCTTTTGACTGTCATAGGATTGTGGCTCATCGGACAATATTTTGAGTTCAAAAATGCGTTAGGACATCCATTTCACATCCATTCAACGATACGATATTAGAATTGCAATAAACCTATCATTATTGATTCGATTCATGAACGACGGCAAAGGTCTAATTATCTAAAATTGACAACGAATCAATCAAATCAATCAATCACACTTTGTAATACATTTTAAAGTTCCAATTCACGGAAACACGAACCGGAAAAACATGTAACTGTCAACACATGTGGGCTACGCCATTTTGTCACATCGCGTGACGATCGCGTGCGCACAGCGCATGCGAGAACTCTGCGCAGTGCGCACGATTCGATTTCGCACGTCCATCTGACACGAAAGATAGCAATTAAGATTTTTTCTTATTGTTAGATAATATTTTTCCGGTCTACGAGTGTTCTAAGAATAGATTAGATTAGCAGAATTATTGATTGTGTTGTGTGTCACGGAATGAGAAGTTATGCGGATAATTTAATAACATAACTGAATCCAAAAAAAAAATTCTTAATTATTTCCTAGTAACCGGTCAGCAGATATTCTCTTATGGATGACCCTTCGCGTCGAAATTGACATCATGACATCACGGCACCTAAAGACATGATACAAGAGGCAAATTGTTGTAAATGGACAACAGATCTTGTACATTCTAATTATGTATCTGTATTTCATCCAGAGATTTTAGATAAGTAGGAAACACTCAGAACGTTTCGTATTTCAAAATCGATTTCTAATAACAACACTAAAGTGGCACCTGCACTCATAATGGGTGTAAAAAGACCAATGAATGACTTTTTCTTGAAATATTTATTACTGAATGGGGTTAAATGACCTTAGAGGGTTGTAGAATGATTTTAATGTTTTTTTCTTTTTTTTTTCTTATTCCTTTATTTAACTTTTATACAAATTATTTACCTTTTTATAAACATTTCTTATAAAAAAAAAAAACAATATAAAAATATTTAAAAAAATGTTGCCCACCGGTATCGGGAACAGGGTCCAAGCTACCGGTGGTCAGGGCTCCAGAGAGAGAAACCTTTCTTATTCATAATTACGATTTTTTTTTCAAAAAACGTAAGAAAATTTGAATTTAGCTAGTTACCCTGGCGCTTACACCTTAACGAAGCCGAAAAAAACCGTTTCTTGCCCGCAGCACTACCAGTAATACTTTGTTCTCGGCGTCATTGCGATTTTTTTTGTTGTAGACCATACCTGGGAACCTTCTGGTTACGGAGATATTGGAGGTCAAAGTTCTGTTTCACAAGGTCTTTTAAATACTAGTTTTTAAGGTTATAACTTTACCTTTAATGCCTCCATGAGCCGTTTACTATTCAGTGCATCCATCAGCACAATTAGTTCCATGACCCTTAACGAATCCGAAAGGCACTTATGCTCCCCGTCATTGCGATCATTTTCTAGACCATACCTGGGAACCGGAGGAAAGTTACGGAGATATTAGGGGTCAAAATTCTAACTTTTTCACAAGTTTGTTTAAAAATACATGTTTTAAACACCTTCACGACCCCAGTACTATTCAATCCATCCATCAGCACAATGTTTTGAGTGCGTTACATTGAGTTTAACCGTAAAGCGTGAGACTTCACCTCAAAAAAAAAAAATCGTTTCCAGCAATAATATTTGCGTAAGGTTACTTAGTTTGATCTACAGAATGCTTGGTTGATAGCTTCGTGAAGGGTACGTTTATACCTTGTATGTATATGTAGATATCTGACGCCTACTTATATCAAACCTAACAAACTCAACCGTAGCACATTATTTAGCCAAATCGCTCCACGTTATGATATTTAACAATATCTAAATGCTGGCATTGTCTTCGGAATTAGACACGGCTGTGAAGCTAAAGCCCTTAGCCTAGCCTTAGCTTGGAGAGCTGCGTAGGAGTTGCATAGATTAATAGTTTTACCACATTTTGTGCCTAAGGGTCGTCTGTCGGAAATGGTGAGTTGAGGATAACGGTTTGAGAAATGAGGTTTATGTATATTTAGGTATATTCTCATTTTAACTGACGATTGATTAAGTTTAAAGTCAAGTCATTAATGCCCCGGTTTCTAAAACGAAAATGCTCAAAGCGTCCAAATTAAACGCCGGTAAAGTGATGCGAAACGCACTTAAATATTTTAATATCAATAAAAAATAAATGAAAAATGCTCTTTTTTTTTAATAAGTAAGCCTTAACTACTAGTGTTTGGAGCCTCCTTTTAAGCCAATAAACCTGTGTGAGGAAGCTCCGCTCTTCCATACTTAAAATGTATTATTTACTTGCCTAATCATTTATAAATGTAGGTAATAAGGAAAATATAAATCAATGTGTTTTTTTTTCTTTTTTGGGTTCCGCATTCGGCAAAACGGAACCCTTATAGGATGACTTTGCTGTCCGTCTGTCTGTCTGTCAAGCAGGGACCGAATTACCGTTACTTTTTTTATAACGTTACCAAATACCGTTATGATAACGATAAAAAAGTAACGATATGAATAACGATACCCGTAAGTCCGTTAACGTTACCTAATAACTAAAATTAGTATCGGTAAAAGTAACGATACTTATATCGATAATTTATACGCCAATCTCTTTCTAACGATGTGGGTCGCGCACGCGCTCGCACAGTCGCACTAACTCTAGTCGCGCGTGTATGAATTACCTAGTGAATTAGTGATTGGTGGGTGTATCAACAAATTGTGAAATGGCAGGAAACGGTAAGTATTTTGGTATTTACATGTAAAGTTTTAAATAAGTAGGTACCTACAAGGTTTTAATCTAATTTAAACAAATTCCGATATTTTTTTATCACTCGAGAAGACACGAGTAAAAACACATAATTATCTATCGTCGTTGATAGTCCAATTCCGCGTAACTAACATTGTTAAATACCGCGGATGTGCACTTTCGCTGATTTTACAGGAGGGCCAAAAAACTAATTTTCTAAAAAACTAAACGGCCGAACTTTGAACGAACTTGATTATAGGACCGTTTCGTTCTCTTTAATCTAATGTACTATTTTTAAAGTTAATATTCCCATTACTTTATTTACAAAGTTACTTACGCGGTATAGTTTCAAACGATTCTGGATCATAGACAGTACTTACGCGAAATTGTGAAAAAAATAATAAAAGAAACACAATCTAAATCAACATTTATTTAATAGTATTAATTATTTAAATGATTAAGTTTAATCATAAATATTATATGGTTATAATAGACTAAATTATCCAAGACGTGAAATTTAAAAAAAAAACAACAAGTATGAGAAATTATCAAAAGTAATAAAGAGTATTTCTTCAAGACCATGTCACGCTGTACTGGGATCGGTCTATCATCACTGACAGGACTATTGTCGCCAATAAGCCTGACATAGTGGTGATAGACCGATCAGCGCGCCGCGTAATGATAATCGATGTTACCATCCCACATGACGAGAACCTCGTGAAAGCTGAGAAAGAGAAACAAATGAAATACCTATCTCGACTTAGCACACGAGGTTGTCGACATGTGGAATGTGAACTCGGCTATCATTGTGCCGATTGTTGTGACGGCCAATGGCCTTATGGCCAAAAGCCTCGAAGAACATCTCTCGAGGCTCTCCTTAGGCGGTTGGATCAAGGGCCTGATTCAGAAGGCAGTACTCCTCGATACGGCTCGCATTGTGAGGAGGTTCCTGTCTCTGGAGCCCTAACCACCGGTAGCTTGGACCCTGCTCCCGATACCGGCGGACCACTATTTTTTATATTTTTAAATGTTTTTTTAATATTAATTTGTTTCGAAATATTTAAAAATGTAATTTATATGTATATAATTGAATAAAGGAAGTATTTCTTCTATAAACTTACTCAGCTTATAAACTGCAATTATCAAATAATGCAGGACCATTTTGGAAAATCAAATAAAAATATAATTGGATAAAATAAAACTTATTTAGCAACATAAGAATGAGCTGATGACATTATCATTTAGAAACAAATCAAGCAGTCTCAAAATTATCGCTTTTAATTAAAAAATCTAGAAACAGTCTTCTATTATTAATACCTTTGGAGTTAACAAATTAAAAATCATTTTGAAGCAGATTTACTAATACAAATGGGCGCGGATACGCGACTTTCGTGTCGTAACTTGTTCGTCGAATGATCCGCGGTATTGTTATTTTTGATATACTACTCTTCCTATTGGTCTATTCAAAAAAATGTCATACGGGTCGACGCCAATCACAATCACCTTCCTATAGCCGCGAAATCTCATTTTTGCTTTTTTCGTACATACGCGGTATTTGACAATGTTAGTTACGCGGAATTGGACTATCAACGACGCTATGTTTTTAAATTTAATAATGTAGTTAATGGGTAGCTAGTAGCTACCGCTACTCGAGGAATGAGCCATTCGCAGCCATTCGGAATGGCCCCGAATGGCTCATTCCTCGAGGCGGTAGCAGCTACAAATGTGTAGGTACTAATAAAAGTAATAAAATAGTTTTGTATTTTTTCTTTGCAGATGGTAAACGGTTACGCAGACGCACTGTCTCCCCGAGCCTTCTCGACAATGATTGGGATGTTATGTCCCAATCAATTTTAGCAAGGCCAACGAAGAATTAAAATCTCGGAGGACTTACTGAAAAATCCAGCCAAACAGCAGCGGTAATTCCTGGTAATGACAGGGAATACATACGAAAACTGCAAAGCATGTACGAAAACCGACCCCAAAAATATGAACTACCATTTTGCTAAATTAGTGGAGTCAAGTTTAGAAGACATAAGGCCCTGCATTCTGCCTAATATTTATGCAAAAATCATCACATTTTGGCAGCCATGAGAAGAAAATACAATTTGACACTCAAACTAAATAATTACCAAAGGACTTTTTTTTCTAGACAAGTTTATAATAGTAATAAATAATTACCATGTATATAATTTAGTTTTATTTCCTAACGCAATAACTAATAAATAACCCAGTCGCTGTGAGCTGGGCACATTTTGGTTTTCCCTCTCTTTATACCTAATACAAGGACAAATAAAAAAACTATAATTTCTTTAATAAGTTTAATTTTCTTTCTAATTTTGTAAAACTCAAAAAAAAGTATAAAAGTAAATATTATGTAGTAACTGTTACTACCTACTATTAACTTTATTTTTTACTTAAAACTTATTAAAGAAATTATAGTTTTTTTTTTAATTTGTCCTTGTATTACGGACCTTAGAGTCCGTGCGCGAGCTCAGAGGAATAGGTGGCTTAAGTACTTAAATGATCGGTGGTTTTATTTCAAGTATATACTACCCTCATAGAATGATTTCATAATTTAGTTCGCGGAGAGTGCAAAATTATGAAATCATTATGTAAGGGTAAAATCACCGATGATTTAAGTAAGCTAGCCACCGATTCCTTGCAGCTCGCGCGCAGACTATAATTACAGAAAAATAAAATTTGTTTATAAGTTTTATAACAGAACAACTTTGGCAATAATCAGCACTAAATCTAGACAAATAAAAAACCTGATATTTTTTTCTCGATTTCAGGTTACACAATGCGTAATACGGTAAAAAAAATAGTGAAGGATCACTATTTGTTCTTACTTTATAACGCATTGTTTCGATTTAGTACAATATTTTCAATTAAATCTTATTTTAAATTGTATCTGTACCTAGATACTACAAATTTTAAAGATGAAAATAGCCTCTCTACACTGACTTGTGAGGCCGGGGCAACCAACACAACCTGACTTAACCCATATAAATAAGGAAACTTGTGTTTTTTGGTTTCCCAGTAATCAAAAACTTTTACTCCGCGAGATTGCCAGCAACATCAAGGCGCTGCTGGCCTTTCTCGAGGAGTTAGGGTGGATCGAAAAGATTTCCCACCCGTACGCAAAATACACGCTTGGACGTGGAGTTTCGGACACTAGCCCGCTATACAATACAATCAAAAACTTTGGTAGTAGAATTAAGTAATTAAAAAAACTATAATTTTTTTAATGAGTTTAATGACTGGTTAAAAAAACCGGTCAAAATATAAAATATGGGTATTGGTACCTATTTTACGAAGATAATAACTAATAAAAAACCCACTCATATTACTGTTAGGTACCTTTTATTATTACAGTTGACAACACGTAGCTGCATATAATTTGACCTCTACAATTTGTCTTTTAAATATTTTCGTAATGAAAGAGTATCCAGGGCCATGTGGTCGACTATAATAATGATTAAAAAAAAGACATAAAAGTCCCATCATCAACATCTAACGTAAAGCTGCACAGAACACACTTTTAGGTATCAGCGGGGCGCGGGCGCAGCGGACGCATCCTCTTATTCATCTTGCTTGCTTGACAGTCACTCGCTCATTCGCAGTCGCAGCGCACTTCCGAACCTAATCTGTGTTCCGATTTTCCGAACCTCCATAAAGCTTGAACAGAACTAAGCAGTACTCAAAAGCACTCAATGGGACTTTTATGGTCGAAATAAATATTTTAATTAAAGATTAATATACATAATTAGAATGATATAGTTTAATTAGAAAGGTGAGTAGGTACACACGGCTACAAATCAAGCTATACATTTCCAGTTTATGCTGATCTCGCATTGTATAGGATTTCCGTACAATGCGAGGTCAGCTTATACTGGAAATTTAGTAACTTGATGTGTAGCCGTGTGTACTTACGTTTAATGTGTTATTGCACAATGTGCAAGTGGATGTTTTCTTTAAAACTTTTGAAATACTGATAAACTCTGTTGCACTTCTTTCGGCCCATAATAATATTTTTTAAACAAACAACTAATTATAATAACAGAACAACAAAACAATTCTAATTTGGCGTACGCAATGTTTTATGACGTACTGGTACTGGACTATAAAATGAAACACGCGTAACTGCGTAAGCGCAAGCAATTTGTCGCGTTTTCGTAGATATCTGTCCGATCGTTGTAAAATTCTAGCTGTTGCCGCTCTGATTAGCAGAGCCGAACGAAAAGACGCGCGGCGCGCGTTCGGTTTGGCAACGTCGCGCCAGATATTGTTACTTTTAGTGAATTAACGTTATTAGTAACGTTACTTAAATACCGGTACATTCTATAAATTAACGTTATGTTTAACGTTAATATTTAACGTAGCATAACGTTAATGTTTGGGTAATTTTACCGGTATTTGTTTGGTAACGGTAACCGTCCCTGCTGTCAAGACCCTTTTTCTCAGGAATGCGTGGCGGTATTATGCTGAAATTAATACCATATACTCAAGTCTGCTACCTCTTGGAGCAATGAAAAATCAAACTTACAAGTCAACGCGATCAAAAGATACTAGGTACTATCTATGTCAGATTATGCGATTTCACAAGGGAATCAAAACCTATGGGGTACTTCCCTTTGACCTAGAATCATGAAATTTGGCAAATAGCAAGGCCAGCACAAGTAAAGGAAAAATTCCAGAAAATAAAAAAAGTTGAAAATTAAAGGGTGTCTCCGTAAATACATAATTGACGCCGATTAAGAATTTTTTTTTTTAGAAAATGGTACGGAACCGTGCGCGGGTCCGACCCGCACTGGCCGGCTGTTTTATTATAATATTATGTAGAACTTGTTATGAGTATTAGAATGTAATAGGTATTTTATTGACGATTGTGTGTTGGAATTGTTACAGCACCATGCTGAGATACCTTTTGGCTTCGTAGAGGACTACTTTCGTTGTTTTTTTTTTTAATTATAATTTTATTACTACTTTTATAATTTTGTTGTAATGTAAATGTAACCATATTTTTGTTTTATTTCGTCCTGTGTGGACTAATAAATACATTTTCTTTCTTTCAAATTTATTTTAGTTTTTTGCAAGAAATATATGACTATTTTATTTTATTTTTGCTAGAAAGATATTCTATTTTATAAATTTATTTATCAAGTGATGCGAATGGCTGTTGATAATTCATTAATCTAGTCACAGCACTTGACTTGCAGCTACTTTTGACGTGTCGATAATTTTCGTCCCAGAGACCGGGGGTAAGATCCATATCTATCATCATCTGCCCGTCCTTTCCACACTATGGTGGAGTCGGCTTCCAGTGTAACTAGAAACAGCTGAATACCAGTAGTTTACGTAGACCGACTGCCTAACTGATCTCCACAGCTCAGTTCCTTGGTAACACGACACCCCTTCGAAAATGTGATTGTCAGAATAAAGAAACTTACAATTGAACTTTAATTTAAATTTTCAACTAGTTATTTATTAATTTCAACGAGATTAATCATTCTTGAGCCCGTCATTAAATGATAGAACCAAACCACTATCACTGGTATTTATAGTCAAGATAAAGTAATTACTTGAGTTTACCTAAGTAATTATTTATGCAACCATTTTTATGGAATAGGCAAGAATTTAAACAAAGAAAGACTACTTTAATTCTAGGAATCACTTTGACTTGTTTATAGATACGGGTGTATGAATCTGTGTATGCATTCTAATACAAATGACACGATACAAAGAACAGTCTACACAATAATCTATGGCCATAAGCTTAGTCATAGGCAAGGAAACGACGCCTAAGGCGGGTCAAAATGGTCTCCAAGAGAGATCACTTTGTGCTGATAGTCTAGCCGTAATTAACTGTAACTATTCGTGGTAATATGTGAATATTATGACGGAGAAATTGTGCTTGTTATTGAAGATCTGGTTTGGGAAGTTTAGTTTTGTGTAAAGGGAAATTAATAAAATAAGACTGTGGACTTTCAATACAGTTTGTATTCAGTCTCTTTTATTTTTACTTGTCTTGTGTGGATTGCCACAAAGGGCCAATATTTAAAAAAAGAAACTAGAAAAATAGCAGACAGAAAAATGTTATCATCAGCCATCAAAAGTATATTGGCAATGCCGCCAGTCTTCAGGGCGAGTTTCCGGATGACATCGATGCTTGACGCCTGTCCTATTGTTGTCGTTGTACAAATGTAGGAAATTACTTTGTCTTCTTTTTAACATTATTTTAGTTCTATTTGTAGTCTGTATATAATGTTAATAGTAGATAATAATATCCTATTATTTAAAAAAATCTTTTTAGTTAATAAGGTATTGTTGATTGCCTAGAAATCAAAATTAACAACAAACAAAAACTAGGTCATAGATAAAATTATAGAATCTTAAACGAAAGTATTGTTTCTAAACTTTCTACTGTTAGTTTTGATGACAAAACAATATAATTAATTTATTCTAAACTCTAATGATATTGACAAGAACGAAAGCTTGAAATACTAAAGAATAAATTAGTCCTCAATAACAATATGTATGATGTCATTTAAATATCAAGTGAAAGTTTTACATTCGAGCATTAAAGATGAATACAAAATACAAAACCAAAACAAATGACGGTGTCAACCATTCAATGTAGTTTTGTTATCAAACAAGTTTCTATACAAATACTTAATAATATGCTAGATTAGTAACATAATAGATACATTTATCATAAACATTTTAATATTAATATTTCTATAATGTGTCAATTTTTTATTGCGAAACGTGTTTTCACACCTTACTACAAAACGACATGGTTGAAGCAAATGAGTTAAGTTTTAAAAGTATGTCATGATATTTAATAATTGACAATCAATTTTATTGTTAGGTGAAATCGTTTGTGAAGTGGTCACAATATTATATCATTATGTAATAAAGTATTGTTTGTGACACTTCAATATGGTTCATGGAGAGAGTCCATGGAGTTTTTTGCAAATTCTTCTCCATGAGATCTACGATTTTGGAATGGACAACATACAGTCCATTTCCAGTTATTATGCCTGTGGCTGGACTGTAGGTAGCTAGCTTATTTTCGACTTTGCAAAAGTGCCTGCCACGGGTCTATAACTACATAGTATAAAACAAAGTCGCTTCCCGCTGTCTGTCCCTATGTATGCTTAGATTTTGCGGGTCGCTAGTTTGAAATAAATGGTTTGAGTTTGCCCTCGTAGGATCTGATATATAGACGGCTGTTTTTTGATATTTGGAAGGATATTGCAACTAATTTCGTGATCAATTCGTCTCCTTATGTAATCCTTCTCGTATGTATCTATGCCTGTCAAGATACTCGATGATGTTAAAACTTGTAGGCTTTATCCTTCAAGTTACTGACCCTTTTAGTATTCAATCTTATTTATTTGTTTAATTGTATAATACATAAAAGGCATAGGCTGTAACTGGAGAAAATATTGAAGCCAGCAAATCTTTCGATCAAGCCTCAATGGCGCCAACGTCACAAAATGAAAAGAATTTCTTGGGCAAAATAACACTTTACCAACATCACAAAAATAACCCTTACCAAAACAATAACCCCAATAAATAAATATCCACACCCCTTAACACATCGACATCCACGTCCAGCTAACACAATTACAATTCAGCCGCGACAAGTAATAAAATAGCCGAAAGAAACGGCCATTCGACACTCGAGGCTAAAGAGCTATTCGGTATTCTTCTCACCAACCCTTAGAAGCCACGAACCACGGAGGGAAAAGAGCAAACACTTTAGCCAAAGGACCCAAAATAGAGAACGTATTGAGTCGCGAAATAAAATAAGGGTGTGTGTGGAAATTCTTGGACTAGAGATGTTTATAGAGCTGTTGGTGTATATTTTATTAAGGATTACTTTTTTAAATAGGTATTTGAATGTTAGCAATAAAAAGTCCACTTAGTTTATTTATTTATTACTTTATACTTCAACCACAAAGTACAGAGGTGGACTTAATGCCATAGCCATTTTCTATCAGTCAACCTTTGGGTGATGCAGAGACAAACAGTGGTAGGTGTATATCTGAAAATAATTTTAATTAATACTACGGAATACTACAAGGAATAAAATACTATACATATATATCAAAACTACTACTATACTATAAACAGCTACGTATCTTCAAGTAATTAACGAAGAGCGTTTGGAACTATTTAACTTACAGTCATTCGAAGAAAGTTATCAGTCAGGCTTCACCCTTGATATGCTAGCTTCCAATATTGAATATGTTGTTTGGTTTTTTTTCTTCATTAATTAATTATTTCCATTTCTATAAGAAAATTCTTCTCCGTAAAACCTTAGTTGAATCTGAAGTTATTTAAATTTTCGTCAGTAGAAACATTTATTTTTAATAACACAGAAGTGTGTTTATTTTAGCGGTTATAACAACTCCACAAACATACAGTGAAGTGGACAATAAGCCTGACCGCAGGTGGCGTTTGGATCTCGCGAACTTTTCAAATATTTGCCAGGACTTTCCCATGGATTTGTTCCTTTTTCCCCTTTTGTCGGAACTAACGTTAACATTTATCTACCGAAGCGGATCAAGTATGCTTTGACATAGAGCCACGAATATCTTTTGACGAAATATTTGTACGGGACCCAAATGTTTGAACTTTTTGTGTAAGGGTAGGTAAGTGTGTTTTGATTGAATTATATTCGCAAATCTGACTTGAATTGTTTTTTGTTTTGGGTGGGTACATTGTTGTTTTGTCCTTTCTTTAGAATTCGTTTCTAATTAGTCGCTAGAAAATATATAAGTGGTAAGTAATGGTCATTTAGATTTATGTTCAGTCTGATTCCCTATGCTACCTATATTTACTTTTTAACGTACAGATGGTCAATTCGGTATGATTCTAGAAGCATTTATAATGTGTTTTTCAAATCTTGTATCTGCATTATTGTTGTGGATAAACAAAGTAAAACAAGCTATCAACACCAACCGATATCCACGGTATCAAACATAATTATTATGATATCATAACTCAACAATTACCTCACACGAATTCGCGTGGTCCTCTAACCAGCACGCATTACATAATAATCGATTAAAAACCAACTCCGATCGATTCCCGCTCACCGATGACCATCACTAATCTCATAATATTTGACATTTGGCAACACCGCGATTATACATTTATTACACAGTAACACTTTATAAGCAAATCATGATGCACCTGACCTTAAGAAAAATTTCAGTTCCTACAATCGAATTTTAAGTTTTTTTTTTGCTTCTAATAAATGAATTGAACAATTGGATTCCATTATGGCAAATTGATTTCCTCAATGTGTTGAGTATAACGTCGCAAATTGGACAAAAAGCTAACCTGTGCAATTAGCACTAAGATAAAGCACTTGTAACGACCGTGGGAGACTGATTTTTTTAATCTGTGGCCCAAGAAGGTAATATACAGCGTGTACTGCGTGTAGTATAGTATGTTTACAAATTTTATAGCTTGTATTTGTTGCCGTTTTTGTGGTATTTTTTTATTTGATACTGTGATGTATTATTGTATTGTTGCTACGGGATCGTATTAAGTGCGATTATCTGGGTTTTATTATGAGTATTGACTTGTTAAGAGTCAATGCAATCTTCCTAAGGTATTTGGGTGTCAAAAAGACAATAACACTTAAGTTTGGTAAGCCGGTGACGATAAGAAGTTTTTCATCACCGATGCGGTAAAAACCTACTCCACATTAAAGCACAAAAATCTTGGTGTCTCCAATCAATGTACAGACGCCAGCCCAAAAAGCTACTACAATCTGTCAAATATCTAAAATAGACTTTCAACTTTATCGCTAACTAGCGACCCACCCCGGCATCGCACGTGTGCAATGTGATACATAAAAACCTTTCTCTTGAATCATTCTTTTAAAAAAAAAACCGCATCAAAATCCGTTGCGTACTTTTAAAGATCTAACCATACATAGGGACAGACAGCGAGAAACGACTTTGTGATAGTGAAGCTTCGGTTAGAAAAGTTTCGGGTAGCTTGATTTGCTGGCGTCTGTACTAGTCAATTAATTTCGAATAATATTTTCACACAGCTTATTTATCACCAAAAATTACATTCACAGCGCAAAGGCCGTGACTACACAGTCCATTTCCCACCAAACCGGCTCCTATGACTTAAGCCCAACAGTGAACAATCTATAACAACAAGTGATAATCGTCCGTTCAGTCAACGTTCGTGTCAAAAGCCGAGAAATTAATGTTCGCAATCACCGTTAGAGGCCAAAGTAAGGCCGAAAGCCGAAATTCTCACGGCCGCACCCAAATCTACGAGGTGCATTACGAATTTGTCATTTTATTAAGTTGATTGCAGAACGGAGGACACGATAAGGTGAAGGTAGGGATGCGACAGGTTTTGAAAGTTGATTTCGGCATAGAAATATCGAGTAATGTAATGGACGAATAATTTACGCTAATTACTAGTTGCTGGTCTTAATATGTCAATTTGGTTTGCAAATCCCAAGATAGCTTATGGTTTACTTTGGGCTGTTTTTAATCCATGTGCATTTTAATGTAAAGCATAAATGTTTTTAACAAAATCTTAAGTTTAAGGTAATTTTAATTAAGTACGTTTTTTTAAATCCATATTACATTCCTTTAGGTTAGGTTATCTACGTAATATTTAAAAAACCCTTAAAAAATCATTACTTGATCTTTCGACATAAACTTAATAATGTATTAAATTAACAACAAAACAATATAAGACCATCACCGATCACTTTGACGCAAACAATAACTTTGAATATGATTATATGGAAATAAATATTCATCTAACAAATCGATATGTGGATTGCACGACACTATTTCTGCAACTGATATTTTCTGCGACAAAGATTAATGTTCGCGACACTAGAACGTTTAGCCTATTATTACACCAACATATCTTGAGATGTGGTGGAATTTGGAACAACATTTGAAATGTACTGAATTTGACAGAAGGATGACATTTTTCTTAAAAAGTAGCGCCGCACTGATGGCTCAAGTTCTGTTGGTCAAGTTATACCAACTACCACAGGATAATAAGTTATTCAATGAATAAATCTGTTGTTTACAAATAATGTTGTTGGTATTTTATCTCGACTGTATGTATGATACATATTGGTGCTCGTGACTACACAAATTGGATTGAAGATCACTGTAAAAAATGGTATAGTGAAGACATTTGTGCTCGTGATTGTACAGTCGCCAGCACATTAAGTTACCAAAAATTTCAAAATTTTCGCATTCGATTTTAAGTATTGTCAAAACTTTAAAAATTTTCAGAAGTAAATTGTGCACCACAATCGAGTAGAATACGGAATCTCGGCGCACAAAATTAACATAACCATCAACATTTAACGGTTTACAATAATTTGGAATGAAATTTGTCAGTTTGTGATATGCTGGCGATTGTACCAACATTACGATTTGAACACAGAGTGAGTCATTGGGAATCACTGAGCTATAAGGAAAGTTTTATTTTGAGGAATGCCAATAATTTAAATTCATATTGGTATTAATAGTTACAATAAAAAGCCTGCATGGCTTCTTGTTTATAACTAACCCAATTATCCATCGGTAGACATGACGAACGTAAACTATACATACAAACTCTCCAAGGGATGATTTTTTAGAACAACATCTCCCTAAGGGATGAATTTTTAGAAATCGTTTCTAACTGTTTTCTTGCGTTAAACCAAATGCTCTTCTGCTTATACCCATACCCAGATTTGGGCTGAGTGTTGTTAGTGAGTAAATTTTACATTTTAATTAAGTAGGTACACACGGCTACACATCAAGCTATACATTTCCAGTATAAGATGACCTCGCATTGTACGGAAATCCTATACAATGCGAGATCAGCATAAACTGGAAATGTATAGCTTGATGTGTAGCCGTGTGTACGTATAGAATTCCTACCTACCCAGTCTGAAAATAAATCACGTATACACGTGTCTGCATTAACTCGTCATTCAATATTATGTTTGTACTTAAAATCTTGATGGTTCATTAAAAGTGTTTTAAAACACAACAATTATAGAAGCAGTTTATGAATAAATAATTACGCCAGTAGAAATTCGTAAATTCATCATCATTCTCTTGCCCATATCCCAATTCATTTGGATTCGACGTAGCATGTCTTCTTCTTCCATACTTCTCTATTAGGTACTGGTCATCTCATCAGAAACATCATCCTTTACACAGTTCATCCGTCGTTTCTTTGATCTACTTTTACACCCATCCAGATTCTTACCCAAAACTTTCCTCACGACATTTTCCTTATTCCTCCGCATCACGTCCATATGATACCACAAACACCGTTTACCTCACAACTTTGACAGAAATTCGTCAAGAGTCTTTCTAAGTTCGATAACAGTGAAAAGTTTTTAATAAAAATGGAAAAAAGATGGGTGACATCATCATCATTACGTCGACCACACCAATGTCACATGTAATAATGTCTTATGCAGATGTAGATGACCACATTTATTTTCCGGCAATCATTGGACAGTCATCCACAGATGCTGCCGGTCATCCGATCATCTCACGGATTGGTACGAACTGCTAACCTAACCCGTCATCTTTGACGTCATTCCTGGGAAAAACGATTCGCAGCCGGAACTACACGACCACCGACGTAAACTCACGAAGTTAATCTTCTTAAAACGAGAATACTATGCTCTTTCATGTAATGATATAGTTATCTGTTCAATTAATAACTCTTAATAGACTTGTTCGGCAAAAATATAAAAGAAATCTGTCAAATTTTGCAGTCATTTATATAGTAAAAAAAAAGATATTTATTGCATACAAAAGATTGGACTTTAAATTAATTACAGATTTTACAATGTTTTTACTGTTATGTCTAATTAAACATTATGGTTGGGATAATTAATTTCTAGAATTAATGGCGTAATCTATCTAGGAGTTTAATTAATTAATTCGAAGTGTATAGACGCCAACAGACGCCAACATATCAAGCGACCCGAAACTGTCAAATTGTCCCAATCAACCTTGAAACTTATGCTTTAGCGATAAAGTTGAAAATCTATTAAAGAAATTTGACAGATTGTAGCAGCTTGATAACCTGGCGTCTGTACTTATTTTATAGAATCGTAAAATAACCGGTAGCTAAACGAAGGAACTGAAATGACGAATGTCAGGGGGCCTAAAATGGCTGTTCTAACAGAATCATAATACGAATCACGTTAAAAATTTAAAACTCTTAAATTGGACTGTGTGTTCATAACCATAAATACCATTTTAGGTTTTTTTTTTTTTACGTGATTCATATTATGATTCTGATAAAGCTTCCATTTTAGGCCCCCTGAACAGAAGTGGCATAGGCCTTAAACAATACATTACGCTAACTAACTCGTCATCATCTGTCTTCCAGTCTCACCGGATGTGGCTGTATATCAGAATATTACTTGGAGCGACTGCCTATCTGACCTCTACAACCCAGTTAGCACTGGGTATGGGTAATAAGATACCCCTTGATAAGACAACCAGTTGTCGGACTTTCGGGCTCCTGATTATCAATTTGTAACGACTGTCAAAGACCTAGAAATGACAGCCGGGCTGAGCCGGGACCAACGGTTTAACGTGCTTTCCGAAGCACGAAGGAAACTATCGTTGGTCACTCATCGACGGACCAACCTAGGCAAGCGCGGCTTAACCTAAAGATCGACCCGAGTCACTGTTATTATTTAGCTACGAGCTCCTCTATAAAGCTAACTCGTAAGGTCATCAATAAAAATGGGTGCGCGGAAGTTTTAAATTTCTTTTTGGGTCACGAATAACATAACTTCAAGCAACCACCATTTGCAGGAAAACATCAGTAATTAGTATGCGATTGCCCGAACTATCTTCCCAAAAAAAACGTTAGATCCATAGGTCGCTGGTTGAGATCCGGCTCGAAGGACCATGTTGGGGTTTACCCCTTGTATATTATTTGTAGTGGAGGCTGTTTCCAGGTCGAGGATTCGTTGTAGAATTGAAAAACCTCAATAACTCACATTAATTAAATTGTATTGCTGAATAGCACACAGAACACGTCGTTACAGTTATATTTTTATGGAGGCAAGGAAACAGTGTGGCAACACTGTTTCCTTGCCTCCATAAAAATTTTATCACATTTTTTTAAATATATATTTTCATTTTTATTAATGTTATAACTTTACTTTAAATACGTTTATGACCGCTGCACTATTCAATGCATACACCAGTTTAATATTTTGATTACGTTTGATTAAGTCTTACCGTAAACCGAGATTTTTCACCCCAAAAAAAAAATTAGTTTCCCAGCAATAATTTTTGCGTAAGGTAACTTAGTTTGATGTACAGTATGCTTGGTTGACGGCTTCGTGGAGGGCCCGTTTACACCTTGCATGGTTGTTGTGAACGCAGTAACATTCCATGTTACCCTCAACACAAAATACATGTTTCTGAATATAGGGCGTAAAGAACACAATGCAACTTCAAATATCCCACAATTCGATTGATTCGACAACCATGCTTCGATTCCTTTCATCATCCGTCCACATCAGACAGTCGCATTAGCTCTGAAACCTAGCAATAAATTAGATATCATTTATTAATACACTCGGACGTCTCGTGGGCGGAGTGCTAAAATTTTATGAGCAAAATTCAACCTGATGCAACGTGGTACCATGGGAGATTGTCGCGGGACCAATCCCACGATATAGTTTGTCAGTTGCAACATTAGTTGTTAGATGTGTTTATTATTAATTGCTCTGGTAATCGAGATTTGAGATTTAAATTGTTGTTGCACTTGACGGGTTTGTTTGAAAAATGTGGAGATTGAAGTTGCAGTAAACTTAACTAAATCATAATCCAATTCGTTTTCCTACATATTAAAAAATCGGTCTACGTAGTGACACAAGCCGCTTTTCAGGTAAAATTCGTGAGTCAAAACCGAAAAAGCTCGGGATCAACATTCTTGTATGACTTTATTCCCAATGTCCGCTCTATAATTCTTTTTAATCTATTTGTATGGACCACAAATATTCGCAAAAAGTTAACTAGTATCTTCATTTCACAGTTAAAGTTCACACTGATTTTTAGGGCAAATCCCCATTCATCGGTTCAATGTTTGATCGTGGCAGGATACCTTCACATTCGTCGGGTTGTTCGATTCATGACAAGAATTTCTGTAGTATAAGTATCTACTTACTACTAAAAAGGATAAAATAATTTTTTTTTTGCAAAAAAAAAACTTCCAAAAAACACAAAAAAAAAGTCGGTGGCAAAAAAGTCAATGAAACAAACAAAGTCACTGACTTCTGAAAATAAGGTTATTTTAGACTATTTTCAGAAATTTTCTGGAAGTCTGTGTTTTTTGTTAACATAATTATGTTGATGACAGTAATTTCTGTCATGATAACATACCTGCCACGTTAAAGAATTTTCCAAGCTATTAAATAAATTCTCTCAATATGGATCATACAGTAACTACAAACTAAGCAAAAACACAGAGTTTGTGTTAGTTTGTGTGTAAAAACACTCACACTTGACAATATTTCCAAATACACTACGAAATGCCAACAATTTATTGACCTCATCAAAACAGTTATTTGCATAATGTCAACAGCTATTAAGGCCAGTCTATAATTAATTAATTTAAGTATCTAGATAACGTGATAGTTTCCGTAACAGTCTTAAGTTATATATATTAGTAAAATCGGATATAGAAATATGAAGAGGATAGATAAACGAAAGGATCCGTTACTGTCCTTTTTAAAAATATTTAATGGGCCTTCTCTTGACCTCAATTTGCATAGCTATTCACAAACGCCTCGATTCGATTACGCTTCGAATCGAAATCGAATCGAAGCGTTTGTAAATAGCTATGCTGGTCCCGAGGACAGAGATGAGGTCGACGATGGAACGGGCTAACCCAAAAGAAGCCTATTAACTCGCGATTTCAATAGATTGGGGTCATATGAACTCGGGAACACCGACGCAGGCACGGGAATTACACTCCTTGGCTGTGCGCATAAAGAACGATGTAGCAAAGCGCTTCGTGCAAATGTGTGGAACATCGACTAGGTATGGGTGATAATCTGCAGTACGTCTGGACTCCCGGTGAAAGAAGGGAGATGGTGGAATGAGCTCGTGGAGTACTGATTATTTAAAGGTTCCTTATTAGAAAGACTGCCTTGTTGGTCGAGTGGTCGCAAGCGCGACTCTTTAGCATGAGGTCCTGGGTTTCCCAGATCGGGCAAAGTGTAATTGGGATTTTTCTATCAGGAATTTCTCAGTAGCAGCCACGGAGTCTGGATTGGCGCCAGTTTGATTGAAATATTCTCGCCCCCTATTTCATGAGACATAAACATAACTGACGAAATGTGGGCGTAGTATTAGGTACACCTCTACCTAACCCATCGGAGACTACAGTCGTGATGTTATGTTATTAGAAAGAAAACAATAAATTAAAATTTATACAACGGTGTCGGTCAGGAAATACCCCACGTGAACGTTTTAAATATAGCCTTTGACATTTGGGGATAATGTAGCTTCCCCATTAGTGAAAGAATTTTCGGAATTGGTTCAGGAGTTCCGGAGATTGCCCCTTACATACAAACTTTACATTTTTATAATATTAATATGAAGGGATAAGCAGGGGACACGCATTTCGCCAGCTACCTATGTTTAAGCCCCATGCCCCGAGCCTATTGCCATCAACCAGGTACAAATCCAACTCCGAGAGAAATTCCCGATGAAAAACCCAAAAACACTGCCTGACCTGGAAATCGAACTCAAGACTGCTCGCTCAGTAATGGCGCTTGCAACCACCGAAACGTGGCAGACACGTCAAATACGTTTAGTTTTTTTTTTTGCTAAATATTAATGCTCTGAGCCTTGTCAATTAACGAATATGCGACAATCAATGAATATAAAACACCCGTCTGCGTTTGGTCGCCATATTCAGTCGCATAAATCAATGGATGAACGTACGTGACATTTACTGTTGTGACAAATCACTACTAATCTCCATGCAGGTTTTGACCTATCAGCAGCTGAACTCCAAAATCGAATTAATTGCCACTTGATTCATCGCCAGCTTAACAGAAAGCATGCTTCCTTTACAGAATTTTAATACCTAACCGTTAAATCCTCTGATATTCAAATCACTCTAATCTTTATTACGCAACAAGTATAACACTTCGGGCATCTCCGTCTTCTTTCGGCAATCGTGTCCTTGCTTCGTCTAATTACGGTTTGTAAAGCAAAAAATGCTTCCTAGGATGTACAATCTGATATTTTTTGGGCAACAATGGCTCCGAGTGTGTCATGCTTTGCCCACATTAGTCGTAATAGCGTGACTATAGCTATTTGGCGGGACCTGTCATAGTTCAAGGTTATAAAGTGACGTTCACAATAGATTCGAAATCGTCGCGATCGTTTGAGATTATTAATGGTCTAAATTGTTATCATTTTAGTGACATTCTTGGATAGTTATAATTGTGCATTTGGTTAATAAATTGAGGCAATAGCCGTTTATGTCATGACAAACTTAGAATGATCCTACAACACACGAGACAGCGATTTGCATAAGCTCCTTGCCTCAATTAATTAAATGTCAATGGGTTTAAACCATGTCACTATTGAAATATTTCACTAAGTTGCTATGCTTGCTATTTATCTCTCAAAACGGTGAAGGAAAATATCGTAAGGAAACGGGCATGAATTGCTGCAAAAAATTCAAAGATATGCATGATGTGCCAACCACCAAGCCGCACTGGGCCCGCATGGAAGACTAAATCCCACTCCCTGTCATAGAAAAGGGCCTGAGTCCCAACTGCTCGCCAAGCCGTGACAACATTATACGCTTATTACTTATTTTGTGTATGCCAACTTAGTTTATCTTATTGTATACGATATGTGAAACTTACTCGTCAACAAAAAAATACAGGACAAACCCTTTTACTCCATACACGTCTGACATCGTTCATTTACCGTGTAATGTTAAACGCAGCGATCAGTAAGGCAAGTGTGTGCGCACTTTTATTTGCCTTCGTCGCAATGTTAATAGTGTCCTGAGGCGCTTTGACCACAGATTGAGACAATTATAACTGATTGCAGGCCAGATTGTGTTACTGTATTTTTTAGACTGTGTCTTTTATGTGATTTATGCCATACATTGTATTCGCGTGTGAGAGAATCTCTGTGGAATGTAAAAGTACGGGTTAATGATAAAATTGTGGAGTTTTGGTGGTCTTCTGCGAAATTTGCTAGAGGCTAGGGGACATTTTCACAGTTCTTATTATGATGATAATGTGAATAATAGCTTTGAACTTTACGCCCAAATTGCTACAAACATTAGGTGGGAAAAACCGTTTGGCCGTTTTTTTGTTGACAACAAATAACGTAATGTCATTTAAGTCGGGTATTATATAAATCCCAATAAAATCTTCAAACAGAAAAACCCAACAAGGTACTATTGAAAATGATGCTTAAGTCTTCAAATCGAAATTACGATTTATTTGTAAAAATCACAAATCAAGAAATTGTAAAATTCCAAAAATAGATCACAAAAGCTGCGTTCAAAATAAGGGTCAAGGCCGAACTGTGTTAGTCACTCGCTCGCTAGTCCACGCCAGTGAATGAACGAGTAGTGCGTGGGTGTTTGTGTACCTAATTAATTCTATACGCTAATGAACGATAGTACTCATTGTCAATGTACATCGATAGCTTATTTGGGTACTGTGAGTCAGTCGGCGTGGGCTTGAGACGACAATTTCGTAAGCGAATGGGCTTAAAAGCTTTTGAACTAGTTTTATGTTTGAGCCTATTGCCATCTAACGGGCATAAATCCAGACTCCATGGCTGCTACTCAGAAATTCCTGATGGAAAAACCCAATAACACTTTGCCCGACCTGGAAATCAAACCCAGGACCTCATGCTCTGCAGTCGCGCTTACGACCACTCGACCAATGGGGCAGTCCCAAGTTTGCATTTTAACGTGGACCCATTTCTAACACAAGTGTAATTTGCTTAATAGTTTGAAAAGTGGGCAGAAACTACTCACTACAGTACTGGTTCAGTAGCCAGAAGTCCTAACTATCGTAATCAGTTTGTTATCAAATTCAGAGACCTAACTATGGAAAAAAAAAAAGTAAAAAAAAGAAAGGGTAAAGGGTCAAACTTGCATTTAGCTACATCTGGCTTGAAATTAACCTCAAAGTGTAGTTTTTTGAGCGACATGGAGAGAGCGACTGTCGCAACCCCGTGTAGGGCACGCCAAATAGTGGCGGTAAGTCCCCTCTTTGAGGAGTGGCTGGAGAGCCGCCACGGCGCCCTCACCTTCCGCATGACGCAGGTCCTCACCGGACATGGTTGTTTCGGGAGGTTCCTGCACCTAATCGGGCGGGAGGAAACGCCCGGGTGTCACCACTGCGAGGATCGACCGGAGGACACGGTGGAGCACACTGTGCAAGTCTGCTCCGCTTGGGCGGAGCAACGCCGTGTCCTCGTAGTGGCAATCGGCGGCGGCGACCTCTCGCGTCCGGCCCTGGTTCAATCCATGGTCCGGAGCGAGACGGAATGGGACGCCGTCACCTCCTTCTGCGAAGCAGTCATGCTAGCGAAGGAGGTGGCGGGACGTGAGAGGGAGAGAACCTCACGTCCCAGCCGCCGCGGGAGACGCACCAGGCGTCGGGGGCCACGTGGTGGCCCCCGGCCACCGTAGGCGCGGGCCTGTGGACGGTGAGCTAGGGGCTAGCTCGCCATCCGTCCGTCTTATGACGACAGGCCGTGTCGACGGCGCGTTCGTGTTCCACGCGCGCCTCAAAGAGAGTCAGCAAACAGGAAGGGGTCCGTAAGGACCGACGCCTGCCAGGGTTGCGGGACTGTTGGAAAGAGATACCGCGGCCCTGGAACACAAAGGGCAAAGGAAGGAACATGGATGGGTTTTAGTCAGTAAAAATCTGACACTCCCTCCTGCTCAGCCCAGAGCGGGAGGGGTTATTTGATGATTTCCCATCGGTAAAAAAAAAAAAAGTGTAGTTTTGAAGGCTAGGAATATAACAAATGACTTTATTATACTTTAGCACGACAGTTATTAGAGGTTCTGTACAACTACACAATATAATATTCAATCTTACCAAATATTTTATTGAATAAGGATTACAACGACTTCCTCTGGCTGTGAAGCCCACAAGCCGATTTAAATGACAATAATTTAATTTAATTAAAGCTAAATTGTCACGATCCTTTGTGCTTCACACCATATTAGCACTAGTGTGAGTCAGTGACGTGGGCACTAGAAGCCAGTGTTGTAAGATAGTGGTAACCGACACTTGACTCGCCTGTGTCAACGCACCCACGGAGTTTGACATCCGATACGTCTCTTTGGTCTCCCAGCGATTAGGATTATTTTCTAATGAATATTCAAAGTTTTCTTCCGAACAAAAGAAAATCTTTCTCGATAGCCTTTTGTTTCCTTGAAATTAAAAGACTGATTTTAAAAAGAGTTCGCGTAATTCAGAAATAGGAAGGAGTTTGGTCATCTGTGAATGAACACCACCATAAACACATGTTTATTTGGACACTATAAGCTACAAGAAATAGGTAAACCGACGAATTTTTTGAACACTGGAATGATTTTTTTTTATTATTTTATCTGACAACCAGTCCTACCAAGGGGTAAGTCTTATCGTATTACCCAATAATAACCGGGTTGTGGAGGTCAGATAAGAAGTTGCTCCATGTAAAATACTGGTATTCAGCTGCATCCGGTTAGACTGGAAGCCAACCCCAACATACTTGGGAAAAGGCTGAGCAGGCAGATTTTAATAAGATACTGGGCTTTCTTAAGATATAACAGAATCTTAGAATAAAAAAAAAAAACAAAACAAAAAAAAATAAACGAAGAATTCGCACTGTGCCAAATCAGTTGACCATACAACTTCACAACAGTGTCCAGTACTTACCACACCTTACTTAGCCTATGGGGACACTTAAGCAACATTAACTTAAATCATATAATAAGCTCTGCTTAATAGTAATGAGCGTACTTAGACGCATGTCAATTGGTACATCGGCGTAATGGTCATGTTGTTATTTTGTTCACGTTTGTAGTTATGTTATGATTTATTCTAGTTGTTTTTGTTTCTTGATTTACCGTTTCCGAGCTCATCTTTGATGCTATGACTGTCATTGTTTGCAAGTGACAGTTCTTACAAAGGCTCTCAAGAAAAAAAAACTTACAAGTTAAATTGACCCACTTTTCGGTTTCCGATTGAGCTCAAATTGTTGCATACATGTTTAGTTTCAATGACAATGCATGGTTAGTTAAAAGACGTCATTGTAAATCCAATATGGCGGACTCCCAAATATGTTAAATAAATAATAATAAAAATTCTTTATTTCAATACAGTGACAACATTGTTATAGACATCTTAAGATATAACATACAGATTATGTTCCACAGATAGGTCCCCTGGCTCCCAAACTAGGTTTTCACCTGTGACTTGGGAGACAGTGTTTCTCCATTAAGAAAGTCGTTATGCATGTCATAGCCTCATAGGTGACCAAAAATGTATTGAAAAAAGTAGAAATGAAAATGAACAAAAGGTATTTCTTTTCTATGCATAATACAAAAATCACACTCATTAAAACACGAAGTGCATGATAGTGTGTTGTGAGAGGGTGTGTGTGCATGTGTGAGTATGTGTGTGCCTGTGTGAGTAGTTGTAGTAGAGTAGTGTTAGTCAGATAGGTTGTAATCTGACCAAGCAGTGTCCAAAGCAATTACTTACGAATGAGAATATTCACAGTTCATTGGTACGTACTACGAATAAAAAGGGCTTTGAGTGAAACATCACGCTTTCTTATAACGTTGACAATAAGAGCAACATGAATGATATAACCAAGATTTTGTAACAATATTTTGATTTGAAAGAGTGTCCATGGAGATCAACGCTTTGGAATGGGCAACTACAGTACTGTTACAAGTTATTATGCCTTGTATGCGACTGACTGAAGCTTCGATTTTTTTTTTTTTTGACATTCAATAGTGCCAGTTATGGTCTAATTGAAATAAATGCTTTAAATTGAGTTTGAGTTTCCAAATTATCCCAATGGATGCAGGACTACAATCTCAACTAAATCCTGAACTATCTGATATTTCATTACAATGATAAAACGTTCACCATCTCAGTTCAGCCACAATTCTAAAGCTTTACTGCCTTATAGGTCGATGACTCATTTTGCCACGCTGCCTTCTACCAGACATTTTGTATGAAGATATACTGTTTAATTACTATTGATTACTTCTCTTTGATTAAGTAATTGTTTAAGATTGAATTTGTGGTGTACCTTGAGCTGTTTGCTTCATTGATTTGGTGAATTAGGGTTATGCCCCCTTTTTTGGTACATAGGAGCTGCATGAAGGGTTAAGTAATAGTTTGAGGTTGATATTGTCTCCTTGAAAATGATGTGCAGTTGTGACTTTCTGAGCTCGATGATTGTTACTGCGCCGTTTTTTTTGTGCCCTTGTTTTAAATGTTACAGCACTATGCTGAGATAGTGGCCTTTCGGCCTCGTACAGGACCAATTTTAGTTTTTTTTACGTCTTATTTTAAAGTTTTTTTTTTTTTATATTTACTTGTTATATTTTTAGTTTTATTGTTAATTTTAATCATTTTGTTTTGTCCTGTGCGAGACAAATAAATAGGTTTGCTATATTTATTTTTCATTTTGGTGCAGAAAAGCATTTTCATTTTCATAGATTTCCACAATGTGTCATTTACATTCAGTCTACCAGTCTTGTTTAAAGATGATTCATCTTCAGTTATCCAAAGCTCGAATTTCCTGTTCTTTTAATTCCAAACCCCTTTGGCCCCAAGTGTCTTCCATATGCTTTGCAAGTTTTTTTTGTCTTTGGCCTGCTAATTACGACTCTTGCTTATGATTTCTAGGAGCTATGTTTGTGACTAAGGTTACTTCTACGCCTGTAATTACTGATGGGTTAGGCAGACGTGTACCTATTGTATAACAGGCTGGTGTTCGCAACTCCTAAACGTCCAAGCGCGTATTTTGCGGACAGGGAAATGTATGCGATCCACCCTACCTCCCCAAGAAAGGCCAGCAGCGCCTTGGTGTTGCTCACAATCTCGCGGAGAGTTCCTACCTGGGTTACCGAAGTACTTTAGTACTTTGCCCTGATATGGTGCAACCACTGGGCATTGCAGAAGCACGTGGATGGCGGACGTGTACCTAATAGTACACCCACATTTCGCCAATAATGTTTAAAGTCTGTAATAGGGGGCGAGCCTCTTGCCATGAACCGGACACAAATCCAGACTTCGTGCTTGCTACTGAGAAATTCCTCATGGATTCCTGATGGACTTCATAGTCAGCAGTCGCGCTTGCAATCACTAGACCATCAAGGCGGTCAGTCCTTATATATCCTTATAACTTAATCGTTTCTTTTTATCTAATCTTATCTTTTCTCGATTGATTTTCCTCCCTTATGTACATCTTTGACATTTACCTAAGTTAATTTTCAATCTTTGCGTAACTGTCATCTAGTATTACCTACTCAACGGCGATTCACAGTATATAGCCATTATTAAGCAAACATTATGAGGTTTATATGGCTATTAAAAGTAATGAAACGTGGGTCGTTGTAGCTCGTAATAATTTATATTGACAATTTCACAATAGCACGCAGGTCAATGAATATTTAGAGATTATTAGACGGTTGAGGTGTCTGGGTAATGCGTAATAACTTGTATATTCTCTTTAAACGCGGGTCTTACAGTGAAAAGTGGCTCTTTGAATGGGTTTCATTTAGATGAATTTATCCTATAGTGTATTCATGTTCTTGTTTCCGATTAATGTTATTTCTGTATAAGCAAATAGCAACTTTATTCTAATATAAATTAAATTGATTAAAATAGCCACCCATTCTAAAAAATACATCCATTCTAAAATGGGTGGCTATTTTACTACAATTACTATATGAATGTGTTATAAAATCGTACAGAAGTAACGTTCAGACTGCGTAAAAAGAAATGTAATTTTGAAAAAATCATTAGTTTTTTCCATATGCTCTCGTGCCAGCACGCCATAGAAAGAAGTATCCTGAAACTAAGAAGAACAGATAAAGGGCCATTTAGATGGAGAGACTTTCTCGACTCGAAGATACGATTATCGAAAGAACACTAAAAAAGTTTCTTCGTCTAAACATTCACGATTGTCGCCCATTCCCTTGGCCGATAATTGCCTCGCAATAGAATATATCTGTCTCCGTGTAATCAGATCTACAAAGCGAGAATTGTATTTCGAGGTTTTGTGCTAATCGCTACCATACCGCGAGGATGTCCTCGCGCACTGCACTCATGGACATTCATTCAAAAAAAAAAGGTGGCAACCCTAATTACATTACACATTACATAATGTGTAATGTAATTAAGGTTGCCACTTTTTTTTGCAGATAAAGTACGTTAGCGATAGTAAGAAAAAAAAAAGTATATAGTATCAAAATAAAGTACAATTTATTTTTCTTTAAGAATATGTTTGAAAACATATTTTTTATTGCTCTTTGCAGTTTGTATCAAATTAGTATCTCTACTAAACACAGCATCTTTACAGGCTATATTTAAATTCAAGTAAATAAGTATTCCATTTTTTATCAAATTCAGGGACGCTTTGTTTCTTTTCGTCTCGCCATTTGCTATTCCTCACAGAAAAAACTCTTTCTGTGAATGCTGACGTGGCGGGAATAGACAATAAAAACGAAATTACTATAAACAAGTTTAAAAAAAATGAAATTATTAGTGACACTGGCATTGTTGGCATTCGAGTTTAGGTTGCGTTCAGAAATAGTTAAAAACGAGTGCTTAAAAGTGATGTGGCGCTGGCGAGTGGAGACATCAATCCAGCACCAATCGATAAATTTCGTTTAACGATAAAATACTTACGACTAAACTTTCCAAAATCCCAAAGAAATCAAATAATGCAAAATAAAGTTTTCGTGTACTTTATTGTTCTCATAAAGTACCTATAAAGTACAATTACCTGAAATAACGTACAATACTTTATTATGAAGTACGGGTGGCAACCCTAAATGTAATGCATTAAGAGCTGTATTTCTTGCATCCATTCTCCGTAAATTCTATAAATTTCAAATGAACTTAACATTATCGGCAGTACCAAATTTGAATGATTTTCGTGTCACTTTGAGAACAATACCGTAGTACATAATCAGTAAACACGGAACTCGAATGGCAAATCTCGCACACAAAAACGGTTCAAACCGATTTGTACGATACTCGTATGAACTTGAAAAAATGTCATACGAGATCGTGTTTATACAAGAACTCGTAAGCAAGAATCTTCTTACTATAATAATTTTCGCTGTGTAAACAGTTGCGAATCTTGTATGACATAATCGTAGGTGAGAATTCAGTTCTTGCCTGTATGTAAACATTATGATACGATAATCTTATGGCGATTATTCCTTACGATACGAGTAGTAGCGTACGATTTCTCGCCAAGAATCGTTCGAGAAACTCTCTCCATCTAAATGGCCCTTTAAACACGAAATGCTATCATATATACGCAACAAAACAAAACTCACGGATGCACTGCAACAAGCCATGCCACTGAAGTGGGCAGGCCATACAGCTAGGTACCAGGATAACATGGGTTGCTGACATTATAAAAACAGCTGGCAAAAACTGGATGAACACCGCTCAAGATAAACAAAAAAGGAAAAAGATGGAGGAGGCTTTTTACTTTACAGGGGCCATACAATAAAACATATTTTGTGTATTTTTTTAATAACTGAGTATTTAATTGTATGGATAAATAAAGCTTAAATAAATAAATAAAAATACTATGCTTGGGTAGTAATATTATACGGGGTGGAATAGAGATCGACGCCCAAACGATTAATACATATTTTCAGTACAACATTCTGAACATGGAATTTTTTCATTGCTCGATGTTTCATTCCTCTCTGTATTTCCAAAAATCATATTATTATTGTTTACATTTTTGGAAACTAAATTGCTAACGCTGGATACGTGTTCAACGATACTAATGCAGGACTTGTCGTGACTATTTGTGGGACAAAATGTGAATGGGCGAAGCCAATATCATTTTGAAATAGTATTTCGTTAGATCTCATAAATGGAAGTTAAGAAACTGGGATAGATTGTGATCACAGTAGTAAAAGTTGAGACCAGCATACATAAAGCCAAACTAAAAAACAATATTAGAAATAATAATCAAGCAACAACTAGGGCTACAACAAGAGCTTGAGGACCCGGGTTCGATTCCCAGGTCAGGCATAGTTTTATTGGGTTTTACGTAAGGAATTTCTCAGAAGCCGCCACGGAGTTTGAATTTGTTTCCGGTTGATGACAATAGGCGCAGCCCCTATTACATGAAACTTAAAACATAACTGGAGAAATGTGGGTGTACTATTAGGTACAACTCTGCCTTACACTCCAGGAATTACAGGCATGAAAATTATTTTCACAAGTTAACCAGAAAATTCTACACACCAAAAAATACGGTAAACAAATCCAAACTACTAATTGCTAAACTAATGGCTTAGATATTTAATAAAAATACCTTTATTAAATATCCGTATAATTTTAATAACCAAGTTTCCCCTTCACTTTATACCGTATCAATAAAAATAAATCACGGAGCAATTCAATTGAAAATTAAGGAAAAATGCATGCGGAAAGCATCACGGCTAATAGATGCATTAGTAACGTGTGTGGTTGGAAGTCGTGACGGCGTGGAGGTAGACCTTCGGAGCGTGGTGATAAAGTTTTATATCAACTGACTAATCACCACAGTTGTTGGACGTGATTTGTATTTGTTAATTGATGTAGGCTTTAGTTAGATGTTTCTTAGTAATTATTAGTAGATACTAGGTAAATGCTATGAGGATATGAAATGAATGAGTCTATCAATCAGGTCGATCAGGTTGCCTAGCTCGGTGACCACCAGTAACATACAGAGTTTCCTCCATGCCTCGGAAAGCATGCCAAGCCGTTGGTCCCGGCTGTCATTTGTAGACCTTTTGATAGTTGTTACGGGTAGTCAGTGGCCCGAAAGTCTGACAACCAGTCTTACCAAGGGGTATCGTTATATGGTATTACCCAGTACTAAGTAGGTTGTGCAGGTCAGATAGGCAGTCGCTCCATTTAAGATACGGATAGACAGCTGCATCCAGTTAGAATGGAAGCGGACGAAAACATAGTTGGGAACAGGCTAGGCCGATGATGATGATGAAATGGGGGTATGAAATGAATGAAACTATCAATCAAGTGAGCCTGTTGCAGCCCAACTCAGGAGAGGGCTTTTCCAGGTAGCCCTCTCCTGAGTTCGACTGCAACATCGTATCCTCGGACAAAATAAAAACTACTTACTACTGGCTTTCGAATACAGTCTGTCTTAAATACTATTTGTAGGTCCTCGGTTTATCTCCTGACTCGGCCTGCCGATACGTGGTCTTCACTCTCGGACTCGTTTGTTCCTATGTCGTCAGACCGTCCGCGTCGCCAAAAACTAACCACACCTCTGCCATTTCAGCTTGCTTTCCCTGCAAGCTTTGTTCCATTAAATGAGTAAACATCGAAAATAACAAAAGCGATTGCAGGGATCTAACCAAAATCCAGAAAATTGTAGATATGCATTCGGCCTTGCACTAACATGAGCTTTGGGAACACGGTCCAAGGTACCGGTACCTCTTTCTCTATTCCTCACTCTAAAGACAGTAACCACCTCACCAACTTTCACCTCATCTTTTATACCAGCATGTCCGAGTAGTACATTTTATGTGTCGGCAGCTCTGTATACAAGAAGTTACATATCAAATTATAGTACAGAAGAATTTGGACCAACAGATTCATTCATACATCCATTACTAGACACATTACAAAAACAAAATCTTTTTTAAACTATTACCAAACAGCTGACCCAAGGTACAATCATGCGAAACAGTTATTACCTATCATCCTATTAACTCACTGGTGTACAGAACTGTACTAACCGCCTGACCTTTCGCTACACCAAGAGAGTTTCAAGGCAAGAGACGAACATTTATTAATTTTGTCGCGAATTGCGCAGTGAGGCTATGTTTTAAATAATATTATTACTGGTTTACTGTTGCTCAATGAAACATTTTATATTATGCTCACGCGTTCACTTGCGATCATTATAAAATAATAAGAGGGAACAGGGCCTGCGAGGCAGGTATTTGAAGAAACTATTGCCATCGCGTTGCATCAAGCCTGCCCCCGTAGAGTGGACGAGGCCGACGTTTCGTATTTTTTACATGATTTTTTTAAAGTAAAATGAAAAAAAAAAATAGAAAAAAAAATATTAATAAACAATGATGATAAATAAATGATGGTTAATGATGATGAATAAATTGAAAGAGTAATATGTAGGTTCCTATCAATTTCTATTATGTTTTTTTGTTTTTCGAATTTGTCTGGTATGTCCTCTAATTACGGCCGTAACAATGGAACATTTTTTGTAAGTTTTGGAGGGTCATATTTTCTTGATTTTATGAAAAAAAAAGATTCCTCTAGAGGCATTATTCAAGAAGAAAACAGCGGAGTACATGTATGGAGAATCGCAGCTCCTGTTCGCTCTTAAGGTACGCACAGCGACTAATCAAGCTATACCCACCCAGTATAAGCGGATCTCTCATTGTACGGAAAATATATACAAAGCGAGGCCATGTTATAGAGCTGGTAATGTCCCTGTGTGCACAATTAAATTGCCTATCGTTGTTTATGTATCTAAGTCCGGTGTCTGAAGATATACTGAATACTCATTTTAGGAATCCTATTTCTTTGTAAATGCTTCTCTGAGTACGTCTTACATGTAAGTACTCTGCGTAAAAAGAGAAATTAACTATATCTTCTCCAATTTAGTCAATTTCTTAATGTTTTTGAACTCCAATGGCATTCTTTACTAGTCAAACTTTGGGTGATGCAGAGACCAACTGTTTTCATATGTGGCTATCGTTTTAGACCATTTCCAGCACATCGAATTAGGAACAAGATCCATAACATTGCTCTCAAGCATAAGCTTTGCTCATATCCATCATAAAATAAAGCTTGACTAATCAAAACAGTGATTCAAATGCAATCCTAACACCAAAAAAATAAACCCCATGTCGACCAACCAATCAATAAATCATTAAAAATGGCACATCCTTCAGAAAGAACATTGACTTCTGACCTCGAATGATCACAATGTTTTTATTACAAAAAAACCGTTACTTTTGAATCATTGTGAGCTACCGGTATTTAATCTTAATTCTATTAGGAATGATGGAAATGATGACATTTTTATTAATAGTGGGCGAGCAGTGATGACACTGTAAAAGAATGTGTGATTTGTGGGTCGTTGGTTCGATTTCCGTGTAAGTTTGTGGTGGAGATTTGTGTCACAGCTGGATATTGAGGTAATGATTATATCATGCTCTTTTGTTATGACAAAAGTATGCAACTAAGCCTTTCATTATAACATGCGGTTTGTGTCTGTATAATCAAATTCTCACATTGTTGGTCTAGGATTAATTTATTAAAGACTTCAGACCCACCAAACTCTTTATATTTTTTTAAACTGCTCAATCTTCGCTTATTATCAATAAGTTCCAGAGAAGGACAAATTATGCCAGGAGCAAACCAGTTTTCTAGTACAAAAGCTGAAGTGGCTGACCGCAGCAAGAAAGACCTGTTCAGATGGAGGTTCATAGAAGACTCAGCCCTGTAGTGTAAATGTGATGTAGTTCCACAAACGATGGGACAGTAACTTAATGCCGAGGTCTGTGTTCTGCAAAATACATGAGCTTGTGGATGCTACTGAAAGTGCCAAACTCGTCGCCAAATTTTGGGCTGGTTTAATTATGATTGCCATCGTCAGTTCGACACTCAAAGAAGAAGAATGGCAAGATAATAAAGAAATACGGAAGAACACACGTGTAGACACCAGGAATTGAAGAAAGGGCCAGAAAGATGATAAAAGGCAAGTGTGAAGAGGAAGTGGCCAGTATTTTATATGGAAAGTCGCTACAAAGGTATATGGCCACACGACTGTATTACGTGATGTCGACTACGGAAGCGCGATTAACGCTTGTGCGACATTGTGCGAGTCACTGTAGTTCGAATGCACGCTTGTGCGACAAACTGAAGGTCGACGTCACGCTAGTACGACAAACTCAAGTTCTACATCGCGCAAGTGCGACATACACCACGCCCTGGACATAGGTACTCCTGTCGCCGTTAAATACACAATTTGTAAATTACGCACATATATTTTAGAAGGCAATTCAACGAATACTGGTAGGCATCTCCATTTCCATTATAATATTTAGTACTAAAATACGGAGATGAACAAGGATGTCATATCTCTTCGGTCATCATTATAAATATTAATATCGTTTCAAGTGTTAAAACTTGCCGCCGATCACATTCATTTCAAATTTATCACAGAAAAATCCAGAAGGTTGACTTTGAAGAGTGAATGGATGAATCCTAGACTACAGTTTGATTAAACCTACTTAATCTTTTCACCAAACCATTGCCACAACTATCAAATTGTAAGGAATTACAAAAGAATAAAAATTTTAAAGTGCAACATGCGCAAAGGTACAGACGTTAGCACGTCAAACTACTACAATCTGTCAAATTGCTTTAATAGATTTTCAACTTTATAGCTAAAGTATTAGGTTCAAGGTAGATTGGGGCTTTAAACACTTCCAAGGCCCCCGTACTGTTCAATCCATCCATCAGCACAATGTTTTGAGTGCGTTACATTGAGTCTTACCGTAAAACGTGATTTTTGACCCCAAAAAAAAAAAAGATGTTTCCCAGCAATAATTTTTGCGTAAAGTTACTTAATTTGATGTACTTAATGCTTGGTTGACGGCTTCGTGAAGGGTCCTGTTACACCCTGTATAACCTAAAACGAAGAAGACTGGGTGATATCCCGTAAACCGATCAAATGTTGCTGAACAAAACAGAATAGGACTAAAATCTATTCTACTCTATTCTACATTTTGACCGTGTAGGTATTGCACTTTGGTAGGAAACAGCAGATCTTTTTTTAAATTACCAATGAATAATTTATATGTGGGGTTCAGAATCCTATATGAATATGTAACTAAACTGGGTATTTGGCTTCCTGTTCTGCAAGGCTATTGCGTATCTCTGTTGACAGTTCATAGTGATCATCACTTGGCGAGTTTTGGTATACAATGACCGTTCTTGTTGGTTTCAGAACAGAGATAGTCGTCGTTGGTTTGGTAAGTGTCAGTATTCACCGCTCATTGAGGTGAAATTACTCTGAACGTTGATAAAGTGACAAATAAATGACACAGCCAACCAGTACAGCAATCAAACTCGGGTTTTCTTAGAATAGACTTTCTGTTCGATCATCTATTTTGTGACAAAGCGAAACTTATCGTAAACATACATATTTATTGATGATCAGACAATCATATTAATGGACAAATGGGGCCAATAATTTATGTTTCAGGTTGTAAACGTTACTGAGAGTCCTTGCTTTTATGATGATGTTAATTGATCTAGAATGTATATTATGCGGTAGCTATAATAATTGTGAATATACAGCGTGTAACAGAAAGGGTATAGTCATATGAAAGACTGTTGTACGGACCATCAAACTGAACACTTTCTCTATGAGACCACTATCGTAATCACAAAAAAAATATCAACTGGCCCAAACAAAATTTCAAAACCTACTCGACCCAAATGTATGGGGCAGCTGATTATTTTTTTTGCAATAACGATGGTGGTCCCATAGAGAAAGTTGTTCAATTTGATGGTCCGTACCACAATATAACGTCTTCCATAATATGAATATAGCCTTTCTGTTACACGCTGTATAAGTGAGATTGTGTCTTCTCGCAAATTAAGCGGATTTACTTTGTAATTTAATGTTTATACAACATGTAACAGAAAGGGTATAATCATATGGAATACTGTGGTACGGACCATCAAACTGAACATCTTTCTCTATGGGACCACCATCGAAATCGTAAAAAAATAATCAGCTGTCCTATACAAAATTTCAATACCTACTCGACCCAAATGTATGGGACAGCTGATTATTTTTTTACGATTTCGATGATGGTCCCATAAAGAAAGTTGTTCAGCTTGATGGTCCGTACCACAGTATTCCATATGATTATACCCTTTCTGTTACACGCTGTATACAAATGCATAACATAAACATAAACATAAAATTGCGCCTGTTGTCACTGAAGAATTAGGCAGAGATGTACATTTTACTACTCCTACATTTTGGCAGTTATGTCGCAAGAGCGTCGCAAGTAATAAGGCGAGTCTTTTTGCCAGTTAGCAGGCACAAATACACAAAGGGCAAAAGATGGAACATGGATGGGTTTTAGTCAGTAAAAGTCTGATACTCCCTCCTCCTCAGCCCAGAGCGAGAGGAGTAATTTGATGAATTCCCATCAGAAAAAAAAGGCTGCGTGGCTGCAACTGAAAAAGTCATTTATGGAATACCCAGATCTTTTTGCTCGGCAGACGCTCTTGCGAACACCAGGCCAATGCTTGCCGTTCGCTACGTGCGTGTTGCCATGCTTATAAGGAAATAAAACAAATCAAATTTATTGGATTCCCATAACATTCCTGAAATAATTTCTTGTACCGTTCATCTTAATATGATATACTGAATTCACCCCATCAGTCTGTGGAGGGCTGTCCCTCCGAAACTGCGCAGAACACAATTTTAGGTATCAGTGGGGCGCAGAGGACGCATCGTCCAGCACGCCTGTATACTGCGCAGATCGTCACTCACAGGAAACTTCCGAGCCACCATAAAGTTTGAACAGAACTATACGAAGTGTCAAAGTTACTCAATTGCCCTCTTTTCATCACGGGGTAGAGTAAAAGGTTTTTAAATTTTGCAATCGACGGTTAACCCATAAAGTAAATAATAACTAGAAAATGCACATCATTGGGAGTCTCCTGCCCTTATCCCAATTTATTTAGGGTCGCCCCAGCATGATGTCTTGTTCTTCGAAACTTCTCTATTCCTTACAAAAAATGTTTTGTTTTTCTTTTCAGAAAATGTACATACAGATCCTAATTCTAAGACCAGCCAATCAAATGCTTCTTTGAAGTGTTTATCTTATAGAAGACATTTAAGAATCTCCGTATAACATTTCCTACTTGCTACTCATTTTACGACGCAATCACATAATCTTTAACCTTTTAACTTACAATCAAAGATAATCCTCACACACATTAATCAGAGACCAACAGCGTCTTTTTATGTTCGGTGACAAAAGTTTTATATATAATTTACTGCCTCTACGTCGGCAGTTTGACCTCTGCTTGCCTCTATGACTTTAAAAGGCTACTTATGCTAATTTGAAAGACGCGGAATTGTAGTCACTTCGATTCAGAATATACACACATCAAAAGTGTCTAGGGATCAACATATATTTTTGCAATAACTTTTCTCCTGATTGATATTAATTAAAATTTTCTTTAAGGATTCATCAAATAAAGTGTTTTCGTTTGTCACAGTAACGATAAACCAAGTCACCTTTGCATTAATAAAGAAATTTGCCATTTTCCTAATAAAGGGATTTTTGACATTTGAACCACTAACACAAAAGTTCGAAAAAAAGACTGAAATAACAGTTTTCTTTAAAATTTTATTGGGTAACTTAAACAATTAATAATCCGTGTTTCTACCGCGAACACTAACAACACAAGAACATCGGTTTGGCATACTCAAAATGAGTTCATCCAAATCACGCTGTGGAATGGCCGCCCATGTTCGTTGCAACAACAAAAAAAGGTCTTCTTGCGACTGGATACCCTCCATATTCGGCAGAGCTCTTCTCTGTAGCATATCCCATGCATGCTCAATCGGATTCAAGTCTGGCGACTGAGCAGGCCAGGGCAGGACATTGATGTTAGCTGCGGCGAGAGTCTGTCTTACAACTCTTGCGGTGTGCGGTCGTGCATTATCATGCATTAACTGAAATAAGGGACCGATTTGCACTTGTAGAGGAACGATGACGTCTGATACAATCGTCTCAGCATAAATTTGAGCGTTGAGGTTGCCTCTGATCCAAATCAACTCAGTTCTTCCGCCGATCCAAATACGGTATGGGCGGATACCATGATGGTTCCACCACTATAAGGATGGACTTCCTGGCAGGATTTTAATCGCTGTTGGCGTCCAGGGGTTCTCCAGTGTCGTATACGTCTTGTATCCGGTCTCATACCAAAACGAGACTCATCAGAAAAGCACACGAAACGCCATTGTTCTTCTGCCCAATTTCTGTGTTCAAGAGCCCATTGATATCGTATCCTACGATTGTGCATTGCTATAGGTGGTACCCGTAGCGGTCTTCGGGAATGAAGGTTCACTTCATGCAAGCGGTTTCTGACTGTTTGGTCGCTAATTAAGTTCCCTGAAGAGTGATGAAGCCTCACGGCTAACATCATGGCGGTTATTGTTGGAGCTCTTCGAGTTAAGATTTGAATGTATCGGTCTTGTCTCCGTGTGGTGCAGCGATACCGTCCTCCATGGCGCTCAGCCACGGTACCAGTGCTTCGGTAACGTGTCCAAAGTCGACTGATAACACTCTGACTTGTATTCAGAGCTAAAACCACAGTACGTTGCCGGGAACCAGCTTCTATCATTCCCACGGCTCTGAGCATTTCTTCCCTGCTTAAATGACGTCGCCGCTCCATAATAACGTTGGTTTTAATCAGTAGTAGGGAAACAGTAGCACTAATAATGTCTTCAATGCGTTGTATGTTTTTATAGGGAAAATATTGACAGCTGATTTTCATCTTTTACTCGAATTTGATTCACAGTTCCTGATTCAAATTATGAAATGCACCAAAAAGGATCCATATAAATTTATAAAATCATACATTTATTACAAAGCCACATCTCAATCTCATGAAATCCACATAAAAATGCTTGATCCCTAGACACTTTTGATGTGTGTAGTTAAGTAGTACTGTGTAATGTCTGAAGATAATATCTGCTAAATACCTTTTTATTACTTACTAGCTTATGCCCCCGGGCTTTGCCCGCTTCGAGATCGGTTATTATCCCAGGGGATCGTATTATCGGGATAAAAAGTATCATTTAACAGGTCAAAAACTATCCGTTTGCCAAATTTCACCTAAATTCTTTCATTAGTTTTTGTGTGAAAGAGTTACCAACATCCGTCCTTCCATCCATATATACAAACTTACGCATTTTTTTTTTGCATTTTATTATTCAATACACACTTACAACCATTAACAAAACGTAAACATACCACACAAACCATCGTGGGTTTAACAGTGGTATGCCAGACACGGCAAACTCGGTGCCACAACATTATTATATCAGTAAATCATCATAAACAGTAAGAACTAGGTATAATATAGGCAAAGATAGAATAGTATAGTATAGGCCCCAAAAAGACACTTCCTAGATTACACCACAATCCAGAAAGTATCTCTTTAGTGCCTTTGAGCAATTTTTCACATTGATTGCATTGCAGATTGCATTGCAGGTATCTTAAATGTGGGTAGATATGACAAACAACGTAACGACTTTAGCCTTTCGTATTTTCGAATTGAACCTAGGTTGTGGTAGTTCTCGTTTAGAACGAGTATACGCACCTTGTCAAAGACATTTACAATTTGACAGTGCTTAAATAGACCCGTGTTATCATCTTGGAATTCTTGTTTTATTCTCCTGGGTACAATCGTTTTTAAAATACGTAACTGTAACGTGTAAATGTCCTCGATGTAAGTCTTGTATGTGCGCCCGTAGCTACTTAGGCCGTAGTCAATAACAGAATCAGCTAGTGCCAAGTACAATGTTCTAAGCGTTTTATATGGAAGTTTATACTTAAGTATTGATAACTTTGATAGTACAGATCTAAGCTTATTACATACGTGATCAATATGCGAAATTACTATCTATTATCAGATCAAGATACATGTGATGAGTCACCAACTCCAATGTCGGGCAACTACACGCTTTGGTCGTTCGGTGTAAACACAGATGCTCATGGGCAACGATAAAAGGTACAGAAGATGCCGTCAGATAAGGTGAGTGTATATGCAGAATTTTGTTTTTTTTTTTGCATTAATAACAAGACCAACGTCGTGAGCCCACTTACATAGGAGGTCGAAGTTACCCTGCATCATTATCTGTGCCTCACGTATGTCTTTGTGTGCAGTAACTAAACATGTATCGTCAGCAAATTGGTACACGGAGCCTTCTGTGAAGATGTTACACATATCGTTCACGTACAGTAGGTATTCGGTCGGCCCGATAATCGAACCTTGGGCTGTGCCTTTATCGGTTGGAATCATGCTACTTAACGAGCCTGCGACACTCACCGACGTGAAGCGGTTTTTGTGGTAGTTTTTAAACCATTCTAAAAAGGGACCCCGTATACCTCTTTGCTGCAATTTATTAAATAGCGTCTTATAATTTAAACAATCAAAAGCTTTGCTGAAGTCAATGAGGACAACAAGTACATGTTCACGATTGTTCAGGCACTTGTTGACCTCATTACTAAACTTAGACAATAATTGCGAGGTATTTTTGTTTTTTTGAAAGCCGTATTGTTTATCATTAATCACCTCATTTTTAGTCAAGAATTTGTTAATTTCTATTTATAATCTTAAGAAGGGTTACATATTGGTTCCTGTTCCTAATTACTGTATCGCTTTCCCAAAAGGTGCCAGTTAAGCAGCTGATTGGCATTAGACGTAAGTTGAAACACTTAGCGATTACGATTTACTTATCTGGATTTGTCATTAGTTATTTCTTTAACTCATTTATCTTATCATAAATTTGGAATTCGCAAACTTCTGCTAATAAACGCCTTATTTTAGAAATATATTTGTAATACTTATCATCATTTGCCTAGCCTTTTCCCAACTATGTTAGGGTCGGCTTCCAGTCTAACCGGATGCAGCTGAATGCCAGTATTTTACATGGAGCAACTGCCTATTTGAACTCCACAACCCAGTTAGTACTGGGTAATACGAAACCCGTAAGACTAGCTGTCAGACTTTCGGGCCACTACCTGTAACGACTGTCAAAGATCTACAAATGACAGCCAGGACCAACGGCTTAACGTGCTTGCTTTTCGAGGCAAATAGGAAAACCCTGTATGTAATGAGTGGTCACCGTGGGTTGTAAGCACGGCTTAATCTAAAGATCGACCCAAAAGGCTGTTATTAATTTGCCCCAAGCTCCTCCACAATACTACAACAGTTTAATCAGAGGTCAATTTTGATCGACCAATGCAATAAGAATTAAACTTAAGACTTGAAAACCAACCGATATTTACCTATCAATACAAATACGAATAGCAAGCCATAATAGCAATAGCCTTATTGGATATGAAGATACTAATGTATTCATCTCTGTATTTACTGGGAACTTTTACTATATTGAATAGCATTGCAAAAGGTACGGATGGAACCTGATCACTTACAATAACACAGACATAGGTACAGGTAATGCAAGCCCTGATGTCACGCCACAACCGGTCATCATAAATATCAATATGACAATTAACTTAGTATTCGCTTACTATTGTTAATTGAATAAATAAATGCATGCCTACATTCCTAGATAATAATTCTACTGTAACTTAATCGAGACTCATTGATCGAAATAAGACTGAGAAAAAGCACTTTTTGAACGCAAACATTAGCTCCATGAGTCAGCCCCCCAAAACGTCCCCGACCCCCTTCGCAACATTTTATTATGAGTTTTCCCTAAGCGGACATCTTTAAAATCTGAATTGTAGGAGAATTTAACGAAATTACTCTATGTAAAAAAATGTATTTCATTTCAATCCAAGATTTTCCAAACGTATGACATTCTAAGAATAAATCTTCACACGGAACAAAACACATAATCTAACTTTAATTTCAAATTAATTCTTATTATATACCAGATTACCAAATCTTTTACATCTTTTGCATAACAATAATAGCAACAAATCATTAATAAGAAGCTTATCACTGAAAATCTAAACTCAAAATCAAATCTGACCTCGCAAAAATCTAGCTGCACTACTTTTGATAGATGACCTAAAGTTGAGAAACTCATTTTAGTACCATTTCATAACAACTAAAAGTCTATGGTACACGTACCATTAGCGTGTGTTGCCAAACTCTATGATTCATGATGCTACGCTCATTGTCTCTGGTTAGTTTGTTTATTTTGTTCGATTTTTGGGGTTCCTTTTATAAATTGATTGACTTCATTCATGAGTGTTTGGTTTGATACCTCATTTTAATACTAGTCACTTCTTTATATGATTTCAAACTTACAACGTAGGCCATCGCAGTCTACTACTTAAGGCTACTACAAATTGCATTTGTGATTTATATCTGGTAGGTAATAACTAAGCATTCTTATTAACCTTTTCTTACGGAGGTTGCAACTGGTAACTGATAACCAAACATCACTTGCATTAATTCATAGCACTTGCTCTTACAGATTACTTCATCTTCAAGCTGTGCTTTCCCATATTACTTGAGATCCGCGCAAATTATTTACGTCTTCGCTTCTCTCCTGTCAGCAGCTACTTAAATAATATTATATTCTTTTATTTATCATTAACAAAAAAACAATTACACATACGGAACTCTCAACCTAAACCCGAAATTCTCACTTCACATTATTTTTAGGGTTCCGTACAAAAAATGAAAAAAAAACGGAACCCTTATAGGATCACTCGTGCGTCTGTGTATGCATTTGTTGTCTGTACGTCAGTCTGTCACAGCCAATTTGATCCGAATCTACTGGATCAAATCAGGTGAAATTTGGTAGGATGGTGTAATCCTATGACCCAAACACAAATATGCAAAGTAAATAAATATTTCTTTTAAATAAAGGTAATTTTCGGGGGACAAATTAGGAAATTAAAAAAAAGCAAACTATATTCTGTAGTTTTGAAAAAAATACAGAATACAGGTAATTACTTGGAGATTATAGGAAAACCTATAAGAATTCTATAAATGGAAAATAAAGTGGTAAACTGAATATAATACGTTCACATACGGAAACTAGTACTCTAAAACACCATTTGTACGGAACCCTCTCCACGCGAGTTCAAGTTGCACTTTGCCGGTTTTTTCGTAATGCTGGCTGGTGTTTGCCGTAAGTTTTAATGCATACGTGTTGATTGAAGAAAAATAGTTCACTGCAATGTTCTGTGAATATGTTCTTTTACAATAATGAAGTTAGGTTCGTTATGTGAAATAGTGCGAGCTTTCAAAATGTAATTAGTGAATGGTTCAAACAATGAGGTTTCTTTTGAGGGAAAATTGAGGATTTTGGTGATATTTGGTGATTCCAGTCAAGTCTACCAGACTACCAGTGAGTGAGCTCGTGGCTAAATAATAACAGCTGCTCGGATCAATCTTCAGGTTAAGCCGCGCTTGCCTAGGTTGGTCTGTGGATGGGTGACCACCCATTACATGCCAAGTCTCCTCCGTGGATCGGGAAGCAATTTAAGCCGTTGGACCTGGCTGTAATTGGTAGATCTTTGACAGTCGTTACAATGGCCCGAAAGTCTGACAACCAGTTTTACCAAGGGGTATCGTATTACTTAGTACTAACTACCAGGCAATCGCTCCATGTAAATTACTGGTATTCAGCTGCGTCCGGTTAAACTGGAAGCCAACCGCAACTTAGTTGGGGAAAGACTAGGCATATGATGATTAGTCAACTCTACCAGAAGTAACTCCTTCTCACACAGAAGAGGTATGTGTATCAGCTGCGGGAATCATGCTGACAGAAGTAGCAGCAATAAAAAGTGAAGAATCAAGTGCTGTAAGTTCTTCATTATGTAATTTTGAGAAGAGATCTTTAAAGTGGAGCTACTTAATAGAATATACGAAATTCTTTTTTTTTAGGTACGTTTAATCGCAATGCGTATATCAGTCCCATGGTACCTTAAATACACATTGTTCATATCTGAGTCATGAACTTAGACAGACTCTTCGCATCATCGCCATTCGGTTGAGCCAGGATTTTATGGAATGTGCTTATTTCAAGTCTATTCAACCTCAATACCCTAAACAGGTCATTTCTCCCAGACTCATACGGAACACAGTCCATCAATAAGTGGTGTAAGTCTTCAACACACTCCACACAATTAGGCGAGTTCGTTTTTTTTCATCACGTTTTTTAAAAATATAGCTTGACATTTATTGCAGTTTTTTTTTTCTCTTAGACCAGAAAATAAACTTAAAATTCTGCTCTGAACTGTACCAATTGTAACCATAAATGCGGCGCGGCGTGCCGGGAACCACTGTGAAGCGAGGAAGCGACGTACTGGGAATCGAAGTAAAACGGAAAGCGACATTATGGGAAGCGACGTTCAGCGAAAAACTCCTCTTGAAGATAGTTTTTCGAATTAGATTCACTGTAAAAGCAGTTTCACAACTAAGCAAATGGAATGCATTTAAACAGAGTACTCACTCCGTTTCAAAGTATGAAACAAAGTAGATCCTCCTTCCTTCATTACTTGTGACCACATACGACACGTCTCCAATATTGACATACTTACATCTTGTCAAATTAACCTACACACAATTTAATGCTGATTAGTTCCATGTTTCGCTTTCACTATCCAATAATGGAGCCCACACGACTACACGCATCACAGACGGACCGATTTCATCATGAACTGATCAATATCTGATAGCGATCAAAGTATTAAACAATAGCAATAACAATACTTACCTTCAAACAAAAGATGAACCGGATTGCGCACGATTAGCGCAATGATCTAGTACTAGGGAGAGATGAGACGATGTTTAAGCAGATCGGGCACGAATCTTGATTTTTGCGTTACCTTGAAAGGTAGGTTGGTAAATTGTATTTGTTACACGTAAGTGAATAAACGACAGTGACAAGATGGATGGATTGTATGAGGAATTATATGAAAAAGAAAGGACTAAATAATGCCGTGACGTCTGACAGGGGAGAATGGAAGAAGGAAACGTGTTGCGCCGACCCCAAATAGAATGGGACAATCACTAAACTTACAAATCTATCATATCTTAAAAAACAATTATCGAGGATACTCTGCAGATCGTGATGCACACACTGGGATATACTAGCTAGGTAAAGCGGTATTCTTAAGATCAAGTTTTAAATACCACATGATTAGTGGTCCCAATGTCCAGCAATGAGCAACCATAAACTGCTGATGATGATGAACCAGTAAAACAAAGGCTAGTTCAAATTAAATTAACTTTTGACCTGGACTGTAGTATAGATAATGTCAAGCACTACTTAAGGCTACATTACTCCACAATGTCATAGAATGTCAAAATTCACCAACACGGAGGTCGTGATCAAACTAAACTAATCTATGAAACGCAACACGCTGTATTTTACATTATGCCTAATAGTGTTTTTATTGTGCCTTTTTTGTTACAAATTATGATTTAATTCTACAAATGTGGCCACGAGCAATGTCAACGTAAGTAAAGCATTCAACACACCGAATCGATTTGAGGTCGCGAAAACTTTTGGCAAGATGTTTATGATACGAGTATAAACAGTACGGCTTAGCAAAAATCGATCAGCTATAAAACTTTTACAGAAGATCTATATTTATAGACCAAGCATGTGTATCTTCGATGAAATGCACAACAAAAGTGTATTTTTTGTGGATCTCCTACCTAGACGGATTGATAAGTTCTCTTGGCTATTCTCAAACTTTATCTCAAGTTGTCCATTTGATTCAGACTATGTTCTGCTTACTTTACTATACCTAAACTGACTCGAAAGTGAATGTAGATCAACGTAGATATATTCTAGAGGTCCTTCGTGTTCCTTCATGAAGCCATTCAAGAAAACCCAGGTGGCCGCGGAATCAGACAGTATAATCCTCTTAAAAACTGATGTTAACAGTGCACCTGCTTTATTTACTCTACCCAAGTAGTCTCACGTAAATCGTGTTTTTTTTTGTACCTACGCGTTACGCATCGCACGACCGCGACTTCATCTAGTGTGTGAAGTACCTAACTCGAGTCGAACGTCGCGCAATCAGTTGACAGGCGTGAAGGTTGCGGAGCTGCACGCTCGTGACGTCAGCCGCCGTGATTGCCCGCAATTGTCATCAGTGGCATAGGGCTGGTAGGATGGGGATTGGGGAAGTGACGGGTCTGTGTACTTGCTCGTTCTTTGTTTTTTTTTGTTTCATGGAAAGGATTTCTTCTTCTTCATGTCGCTGGCATAGGTAGTGTTTTGAAATGAATTCACCCGAAACTTCGGCACGCAGTCGGAAGCAGCGTAGATATGTCACTTTGTCTGCATGTTTTGGAGCATAGAGAGCATGTCAAGAGGTGAGCATAGTTATATCTCCAAATCCACACTCTGACAAAGAAGAAAAGGTTATGGGACGAGGAAAGTTAATTCCTCGTGGTCAAACCAGTTGGACTAAAAAGTTTGACTACGAGGAACCGGTGTGAGAGACAAAAGCAAGTACCAACCTACAGATAAGTTTAATTATAACATTTTAGAAAATGTTTTACTAATTGAAACTTAACAAAAACTTCGTGTAAATAAATATTTCGATACATAAGAGAGAGCAAGAAATTTTACATAGCAAATTATCACAATGGAAAATTTGATAGCTCAGTAAGTATAGTCAAAATATTTGCAACGCAACAATGCAATTCAATGTTGCAGACGGACAAAAAATATATATCAAAATAATATCCGGGCCATCTTTGAATAGTGTACCTATCGTAAAGTCTTTCTCCTATAAAAGTAATCAGACAATATTATTATTAAAGAATAGACAAGAAACACAATGATGGCTTGACTATATGAATAAATGAAGAATGAAATATTTGTATGCGTAATTATACTTTAGTAATAGTTTCCCATTCATAAAAAATACTTTCACCGTAACTTCAAAATATCTAGTCAAAGCAACACTTAATTTAAAAATAATTGATTTCGCGTGAGAAGATTTATTAGTTTGTCTAATTAGTAAATTAAATTCAATAAAATAATAGACTGATTATTATTTTGTCTTTTGCATATTCAATAATGCATTTTGCATCTCATTAAATGTATTGGTTTGAATAACATCGACACCGTAAGAACTAATTAGATATTTAAATTTTAGGTGGCATGTTTTATAACTTAGAAGATATATCATTATTTTACATTAACATATATTAAATAAAATAATTAAGATAAGAAAAGGTAATAATCTTTTCTTATATTAATTATTTGATTTCGTCTAATCTGACTTAGTAAATTCATTTTAAATTCACTTTTTGCATTAGCTTAGAATTGCAGATGTTATTTTTGCGTAAGTTTTATAGATGGATCCTATACAACTTTAATGCATCCAATTAAAGTGATACAGGATTAATCAGGGACGCTATATGGATATTCAAGCAGAAAACTAAGTACAGTGAGAATTGTATAATTCTTTTATATTTTATTTATTTGAGCAAAGTAATAAAATTAAAAAAATATAAAATTCTATCGATTCGTATTCTAAAATCTCAACCATTTATGCAAAGGTGGGTCAGCTAATTGCACACTGTACTTGCCCTCATGCTGTACCTAATCTTAGATAGTAAGGCGGTTATCATACGACACCGCTCATCCGCGCGGTCGGACGGTGCTCCGCCATCAAAATCTTCGCTGCCTCCACGCGGATGAGCGATATCGAGTGATAATCGCCAAAGTCACAAAAATAATGTGGCCATAAAACTAGCTCAATATTAAAAACTCAACGAGAACAATCAAACAACTATTCATCCATACTGTCAACCCTGAACCGCTGATGATCACCGCGACCTTGGCAATAGTCACGAGTTGACAAAACACCGTCGTTTGTGGATTTGTTTAATTTTAGAGGAAAAACGACCGCCGTGAGCGGCGAACTAATCAGGTGACGAGTGGTTACTTTGTAGGGAGGTAAGGCATATGATGTAGCGGAGAACATTTTTTCAAAGAAAACATTAGATAGATAGATAAATCATTTATTTAGTGAACACAAAAGACACAACACACGGAAGTACAATTAAATTATAAAATGTACATGAACATTCTTTAAATACCTATAAAAATAAAAAACAAAGGTGCCAATTTGCAAAAAGGAAAACATAATTTATGAAATAAGTATGGTAACACCATGACAAACTTCAATAAAATAACGAGTATTTAAACAAGGTGCGGTGTGCGCCTCAAGGTTGCACCAAATGGGAGTCCAGCTCAGCATGGTTGGTCACATTGGTTTTAGCGAATGGATTGCAACAAGCATAATCAGCCTTTAATGTTCCCACTGTTGGGACACATGGCCTCCTCTCTATGAGAGGGAATGGCCTATAATCTACCACGCGGGCCCAGTGCGGGGAGATAGATGTCACATGTCTTCGAATTTTTGGTTCAAGGACATGCCGGTTTCCTCATGATGTTTTCCTTCACCGTTTTTGAGAGCAGTGGTGATGAAATAAATTACACAAAGTAATGCGCCTGCCTGGGTTCGAACCCACGACTTACTGTTCGTAAGTCGACGCCACCACCGCTGGGGCACCGCTGCTCTCACTCGATTGCAACAAGAAGAGTACTAATTGACAGAAATATGAAGAATGATAATGATATGAATATAGATGATAGAATTGTTAATTTAGTAGTAGTACTTTAAGTGTTTTCAGCATAGAATTGTAGAAATGGAGATTCCCTTCTACAGTTTTCATCTAAGTTTAACCTGAGCTAGGTAAGGTAGCGTTGGGCGTCACCAGCTAGTTAGACTGAAAGTAGGCTAGTACAAAGTGAATGTGGAAGACTGAGGACGGGGTGTTATGGCGATGTTTTGGAGAGGCAGAGGACTGCAAAGACTGAGTTTGGGGTAAAGTGTACAGTCTTTAGCAAAGAAACTAGAGTCTTTTAATAACTGGTACCTATAATTAAATACTGATATACCTTTATGTGGGATACAACATCTAAAATCTTTGTTGTTAGGTTAGTTACTTTAGGTTATTTTAATTTACCTGGCGGAGATGGGGCCGGATCTTGCGGAACACCAGTTTGGTTTCCGCAGGGGGCGCTCGACGGTGGACGCCATCATGCGCGTGAGAGCCCTCACGACGGGGGATGCGGTGTCCCGGGGTGGGGTGGTCTTGGCGCTGTCTCTCGACATCGCCAACGCCTTCAACTCCATGCCCTGGAGCTGCATCAGGGAGGCACTCCGGTATCACCGGGTGCCGACCTACCTTCGTCGTGTGGTCGGGGACTACCTGTCGGACAGGTTTGTCATTTACCCTGGTCACAGCGGAGAATGGAACCGGCGAGAGATGTCGTGCGATGTTCCACAGGGATCGGTTCTTGGGCCGCCCTTGTGGAACATCGGGTACGACTGGGTGCTGCGCGCCGACCTCCCTAACGGCGTCAGCGTAGTTTGCTACGCAGACGACACGCTGGTGCTGGCACAAGGGAGGTCGCACGCGGCGGCGGCCGAGCTAATGACACGCGGGGTTGCGATGGTCGTGGAGAGGATCCGGCAATTGGGTCTCGAGGTGGCATTGCACTAGTCCGAGGCCATGTGCTTTCATAGGCCTCGGAATGCGCCACCGTCGGGATCCATGCTCAAGGTAGGAAGGGTTTCCATCGGCTTCGAGCCGACGTTGAAGTACCTGGGTCTCGTCCTCGACAGCCGGTGGAACTTCGTGGAGCACTTCCGACGTTTGGCCCCCAAACTGGAACGGGCCGGGGCTGCCTTCGAGCGGCTCCTGCCCAACCTGGGGGGTCCAAACACCTCCTGCCGGAGGCTCTACGCGGGGGTCGTGCGGTCCATGGCCCTTTACGGGGCCCCGGTGTGGGCGCGTTCCTTGAGGCGGCGAGCCGCCCACTACCTGAACGCGCCCCAAAAGGTGGTAGCCGGAAGGCTGGTCCGGGGATACCGCACGATCTCCGGCGAGGCGGCGAGCCTCCTTGCCGGATTGCCGCCATGGGATCTGGAGGCGATAGTCCTCGCGCGCCTGCACGAATGGCGCGTGGAGGCACTATGCCGGGGGGTAACTCCGCTGCCGCGGCAAATTGTCGCTCAGCGGACAGACCTCCGGCGCGATCTCATGGCGACATGGAGAGAGCGACTGTCGCAACCCCGTGCAGGGCACGCCACAATAGTGGCGATAAGTCCCCTCTTTGAGGAGTTGCTAGAGAGGCGCCACGGCGCCCTCACCTTCCGCCTGACGCAGGTCCTCACCGGACACGGTTGTTTCGGGAGGTTCCTGCACCGAATCGGGCGGGAGGAAACGCCTGGGTGCTACCATTGTGAGGATCGACCAGAGGACACGGTGGAGCACACGGTGGAGATCTGCCCCGCGTGGGCGGAGCACCGCCGCGAACGTGAGAGGGAGAGAACCTCACGTCCCAGCCGCCGCGGGAGACGCACCGGGCGTCGGGGGCCACCGTAGGCGCGGGTTTGTGGACGGCGAGCTATGGGCTAGCTCGCCGTCCGTCCGTCTTTTGACGACAGGCCGTGTCGACGGCGCGTTCGTGTTCCACGCGCGCCTCAAAGAGATGTCAGCAACAGGACCCTTGCGGACCCCTTGGTCCGCAAGGGCCGACGCCTGCCGGGGCTGCGGGACTGTTCGAAAGAGATACCGTGGCCCCGGAACACAAAGGGCGATGAAGGAACATGGATGGGTTTTAGTCAGTAAAAGTCTGACACTCCCTCCTGCTCAGCCCAGAGCGGGAGGAGTCATTTGATGATATCCCATCCAAAAAAAAAAGTTATTTTAATTTATAAATGTATACGATATTTAGTTAATCATCAAAAATAAACCTTTCAAACAAATCTAAAATCATTTTGCGACGTCACAAGTTTCTCCCTTGCACCACACCAAACCCCTACCTCATCCGTAAATTCGTATTGATACGCGCATTTTCTATGCAAATGTCGATTACTTTAATTGGGATGGCCTTTAGTACGTACACGATGGAGTAACCCAAGATTGTTTCAAGACTTTTTATTTATAATGTCGTAAAGCGTCTAATTCACATCGAGGACAGGTGTTAAGTGTGGAGATAGATTATTTATGTGTGAAACTGTGAAGAGGTCGTATTATTACGATTATTCCGTGCAATGATTAGGCAATACAGTCACATAAGATTGGTGATTTTTTTTGGTTCTTGTCATATTGACCTGTCATACTGGTGACTTCGTGCTGCTATTCCTCAGTTGTAGACTGAAGCCTTTTTTTTTTTTCGGTTGGTAAATCATCAAATAACCCCTCCCGCTCTGGGCTGAGCAGGAGAGTGAGTGTCAGACTTTTACTGACTAAAACCCATCCATGTTCCTTCCTTTGTTTGCCCTTTGTGTTCCAGGGCCGCGGTATCTCTTTCGGACAGTCCCGATACCCTGGCAGGCATCGGTCCCTTCGGACCCCTTCCTGTTTGCTGACTCTCTTTGAGGCGCGCGTGGAACACGAACGCGCCGTCGACACGGCCTGTCGTCATAAGACGGACGGACGGCGAGCTAGCCGATAGCTCACCGTCCACAGGCCCGCGCCTACGGTGGCCGGAGGCCACCACTTGGCCTGGATTTGTACCCTGTTGATGGCAATATGCTCTGGCTCGTCTGCTTTTACATGGGCCTTTTCTGTATAAAATTGACTATTGTGTAAGTTTATGCTACTGATGTTATTTATTTGACATTAATGCAAAATAAACTAACACAAAAGTGAATGCTTCGTTGGTCTAGTGGTCGCAAGCGCGACTGCTGACCACGAGGTCTTAGGTTCGTTTACCGGGTCGGACCAAGTGTTATTGGGTTGTTTCCATTAGGAATGGACTTAGCAGTATCAGGCGAATTGTGAGTGTAGTATGGGTAAAATTCTGCCTATTATGTAATTTACTGCTACTGGTTTTATATATTTGACATTAATTTAAAAGTAGTAAACTTTTGTGGTTACGATTTTGTTTTATTAGGGAATGGATGATTGGATTTGTGATTGCAAGTCACAGATTACACTGAGTTGTATTACTTGTTTATTTAGTAGTCGGTAGCTAATTGAGGTAGGCAAATAAAATTAAAATATTAAATATTACTCACTTCTACTTGATGAGGTTAGATAGCACCTCCAAAGGTGAGAAAAAATAATAAAAAACAAATGAATTCTGTGTTATTTACGTAAGTATTGATGTGAATTTAACAGACTGTTATCAAATGATTATACCATTATTATGATTAATAATTTGTCAGATTATAAAACCAGTATTTGCTAAGATTTCTTCGCTGTCTGCGACATCACAATAATTATCTAATTAAAATCAATTTATGTAAATAAAATCGTGTGACAGGAATTAAATATAGTGGGAAAACCAACTGACACGGTATGTTTATAAATAACCTGACGTCATTAGATATAATAACTCAAATTATATATTGCACAGCTATTTCAAGAGTAAATTAAACATCACATAAGTAATGCTCATTCCAGATTATATTTTTGTCAAACCTAATAACTTAGAGCTACACAGTCGCTAGCACACGTTACCACAAACTTCCAAATTTCTCCAAATGATTTTAAACCATAAAATGTTGAAGGTTAAGTTCAAAATCGAATGAGAAAATTTGACAGGTTGTGGTAACTTATTGCACTGGCGACTCTCATCGAAGATCATCAGCGTAGCATTTTCCCAACTATATTGGGGTCGGCTTCCAGTCCAACTGGATGCAGATCTAAATGATTACCAATATTTTACAATAAGCGACCGTCTATCTGACCTCTAATATTTATTGTTAGACTTTCATAAGTCCGACTATCTTTGGGAGTCCTGTCAATGATCTAGAAATGACAGCCGGGACCAACGGCTAAACGTACTTGTCAACATAAGAGCACGCCTGAAATAATCCCCAAATGGTTACATAGATAGAGGTGTAGGTACCTACAGTACAGCCACAATTAGCCGGACATGCTGAAATTACATGAAGTAGGGGGGTTATACTGACCTCTGGGGGCCTAAAATGGCCACTTTATCGGAATAATAATACGAATCACGTTAAAAATTTAAAACTCTTAAAATGGTCTTTTTGGTTATGACCACAAAGTCCATTTTACAGAGTTTTAAGAGTTTTAAATTTTTTCAACAAGGCTTCTTCTGAGATACTTAACTATGTAGTAAATGTCCTCTAGCAAAATTATCAAAGATTCGAAATCGAATACTGATGGAAAGTAAATCTGTTTGATTTTTTCTTCAAAAGACCATCTCAGAGACTTATTTGCATCTGAGTTGTCCAAGATTATATCTGGTCCTTAAAAGAGAATAAGTCTGAAGAGAGTCGAGTCAGAGGTACGAAATACCGTCTTCATCTGGTTTTTTAAAAAGAAGACAAGACAAGATAAGTGTTTGTGAAAACCTATTTGCAAAATAAACACCATATCAAATCAAATGGTTCCAACTTGTAAAGCTCTAAATCAAAAGGTTAAAAAATAGTGATTTTGTTATCGTTTCTGGGTAAGTATATGAATTAAAAACATATGAAGCAAATAATGGAGCAGATGACATCAGGAAAAAAAACGAAAATGTCTAAATTCTACCACAAAAGATCGTGCGTGCGCGCACAAAAATCGCGAACCGTTACGTCACGTCCTTTTCTCGCAAATTGGGGATTCACACGCCGGCATGGTGTCATTGCAATTAATATAATTTGACATTCGTCTCGCTGGTGAATCTATTAATTTTTTGTTCCATACAATGGATAGTTGTAATCGTAATTGCAAAATTGATATTCACTGTTGACAGTCACGAATCAAAATAAAATAATAAATATTTTGTCCGCAATTTTTTGGCAAAGTATGACCTTTGCTTACAAAAATTATGAGTGGCCTGATAATTATTATATGGTAGAGATATAACCCTGAACTAGCTGAGGTGTGGAGTTCAGATAGGCAGCTGCTCCATGCATGTATACAATATTGGAATTCAGCTGCATCCAGTTGGTGGCGGCGGCCACGCCTTACGAACCGTAAGTAAATCGTGGGTTCGAATCCATGCAGGCGCATTACTTTGTGTAATTTATTTCATCCTCACTGCTCTCAAAAACGGTGAAGGAAAACATCGTGACGAAACCGGCATGTCCTTGAACCAAAAATTCGAAGACATGTGACATCTACCATTGGGCCCGCGTGGTGGATTATAGCCCACTCCCTCTCATAGAGAGAAGGCCGTATGTCCCAGCTGTGGGAAGATTATAGGCTGATTATGCTTATGCAGTTACAAGCCAACCCCAACATAGGTGATGAAAAGGCGTGGCAGATGAGCATCTAAGACATTTGCTATAAAAACTTAAGTATTTAAGCAACTTCGTGACTTGCTTGCATCCCGTTATTAAATAGATACCATGTTTTTGTATTATTTACTATGTTAATTAAAGGATTATGACTAATTATAACTGTTAAAACTTAAGGAAGAAATAAATCACAGTTTCTAGCTAATTAGTCGTGTTTTTAAATGAACCGCAACTGATTAGTGGTGCTAATTTTTTTTAATTATTCGATTCGTTTTGGAATGTCTTCACGTTGTATTAATTAGCATGTACTCTTTCCTTAATATGTTAATTGTAATATTACACCTGATTTATTTGATAAGAAAATTCAATGAGTTTCATCAAACTGTAACCCTCTTTTCACAACCCTCTTTTCTTAAGAGAGGGAGAGGGCTATTATACTCCACCACGAGAGGATCCCGTGTACCCACACGGTGGTGGATGACACAACTCTTCCAATGTACAGTACGACCAGTTTAAGTTTGCAGTTCAAGGTGATGGAGCTTCTCAAGAAAGAATACATCAATATGTCAAGCTTCTTTCATTTATTAACTGAGTTCCAAAAGGTCCTGGTTTTCAATTCGTCTGTTTATCTTTTTCACCCGACTGCGGCGAAGCCCAAAAGGAGGGATATTTAATTCTCTGGTTTTCCACCTGCACATATGATATGTTGTTCGAAGTATAGTCTTCTCATTGTGACAGTCATATCCATCCTCCATTATTTTCTGCGACATGACACGCCTTACCAGACCCGTGACAAAATCATAATTTTCCCATTCATTCACATGGAGTCAACGCCATTTTTTGCGTGTAAAACATTTTATGCCTAATATCTACTAATTGGTGGCAATACAAGTTTGACCACAATTGCTTACGATGCCGTAGCGGAGACAATTTGAAAGTACCATCACAAGACTTATCGTGTGTCATGGAATATTTCTAGTTTTAGATTCGAAACAGGTTATTAAAGAACTTTCATTGAGAACACGACACATTACGACACGCCTTTTTAGCATGGAGTTGTATAAAAACTAGTAAACCCTTGGCTAGATATTCAAATTGTAATAAAGTAAAATATACTAATAAGAATAAATAAAATAAATATAATAATACTAATAACAATATTTACTAATATGTATAATTAATTATGAAGACGACGACTCCAGAAAAGCGTAAATCCACAACTTAGTAACTTTTTGTTGAGCAATATTTTAAAATATGGTGACATCAAATAACACTCCTTAATTGTTGCAGCTTTCGCTATCCCTTTTGTTATCCATTATTGCCTACTAACACTTGGAATCATCATCATCTGCCTAGCCTTTCCCCAACCATGTTAGGCCCGGCTTCCACTTTAACTGCATTCAGCTGAAGACTTGATTCTGACCTCCACAGCCCACCAACACTTGGATAAAGCTCCAGAAAAAGTAACCGCAGAGTGGATGCAGCTTAACGGAAAATAACGTAACCAAAGCTTGAAACATGGATCTCAAAAGCTTTAGTAGTATTTTGATGTTTAATCTGTTTTTCTATTAATGTGTAAAAGTCAAGGGGCACGCTTAGGATGTGAACAAAATGCAAATAAAAATAATTTTCTCAAAGTGATATTCATCATAAATTCTTCAAACGCCAAAACACGGGTTCACATCAAAAAACCAAGAGTCCGAATTTAACAGTCATAGGCCAAGAACTTCTCAAAAATTAATCTTCATTACGAAAAACAGTTTTAAAGAGCCAAGTATTAATACCGACACGTTTCTCGATAACTTATTTAAAACATGAGTTATTTCGATAGCATGTTGAGAAAAAAACTTAACCAGTTTACAATTTCGGACGACACATCCACAAAACAGATGAATACAGAATTCCCAACTGGCTTGTTGACAATTTTATGATCACGTTGGCGACAGCGGTTGAAGATGCACAAGACTTTTCTTCTTTTGCTTGAGAAGGGTTTCTTGATGTTAATTTGTTTCCTGGTACGTTTGGCATAAGCGAAGTATAGAAAGTACTGGAGGAATATAGACAAGCACTTTTTTTACTAAAGGAACCTTAAAAACAGAGGACCTGGTCTCCGCATTTAACAAGAATTGGGATGCTAGTTGCATCCCAATTCTTGTTAAATGCGGAGACCAGGCCCTGCAGTCTTGACATAGTTAGCGATCGCAAGACAACCGAATCCGGTCGCAAAGCCATATCGATGCGGCAATAAGGTGGAAGCTGACACCGGCACGGCGCGTCCGCATCGTTATGGCTTTGCGACCGAATACGGTTGTTTTGCGATCGCTAACTATGACGAGACTGCAGGGCCTGGTGTCAGTAGTGACAACTATAGTAGACACTACAAATCATACTTAGAAAAATGCAACTGCAGCTGGTTTATCGGCCACTATAGTTGATCAGAGATGACTCGAGTATTGGACTTCTGTTTGTCAATATTTGGTGACAAGTCTAAGTATTGGCTACTGTGGGAACTGGGTCGGGACAGGCTTTATTTTGTTGTGACACGGTGGCGCAGGCGCCGGTCGACGACAAACGTGTGTGGTGCAAGTGTGGAGAGGAGAGAAATGTAATTTTGAGGAATAATATTGAAGAAGATTTGCCAAAAATAAATGAAAGATTTTGAGTTCAAATTGCTTCTCAACATCAAATTGAATCTTGAAAGGATCTTTAATTTGTGGCTGCAGCAATTTCAACTTCCTTGTATTCAGATTTCTGAATAGAAAGAAGTTTCAATCAGTCTAAGGATTTCCTTAGACTTGCTACGTAAGGTCGAACAACAAAAAATACTTTAAAGATAAAAAAATATACCTTTCTACTCTAAAAAAACCTTTGAGGGATCAGCCTTTGTCCGCACTGGCGATCAATTTTTTTTTCAATGCTCGATTCAATTACCAAAATCTAGTGCACTATATAAATCCTCCCAGGTCTTACTGTATTCATAAGCCAGTCACTAGTAAGATTTTTCTTAATCGCTACCGCTCATACCTCGCATCTACTTTCGAGACGTTTGACATTAAATAGTTCATTAGAAAGAAGCACCAATCCGAATTCGTTACGTGACTCCATCTCACCCGGATTGTTAAAATGACTCGCTGTTAGTGGTGGAGACAATTGATAAGGTGTGTTGACTTGTGATTGTGGCTAGTGTTGCGCTGATGGGTTCCCATCGACGGTGACTGTGGAGTATTGGTATTCGTTATGTTGCTGTTACAAGAGGTACCTTGGTTTTTGTTTGGTCACGCCAATTTTCCAGAAGCATCTTCTGAACTTTTCTAAAGTTTCCTAAAAGGAGGTTGAGCTAATGTGGCAGAACGCCTTATAGCTTTAGATAGGTACCTACATGCCAATGGATAGAGCTCAGTCAAGAAAGTCAAGGAGGTTTTTTCTTATGACTTCTTTCGATTGTTCTCTAATGTCATTTGTTTTGACTGCCCTGTTGGTCTCGTGGTCGCAAGCGCTACTGCTGAGCGTGGGGTCCTGGGTTCGATTCCCGGGTTGAGCAATAAGTGCTATTGGGCTTTTCATTCTTCAGTGGTAGCCCGGATTTTGGAAGTTGGCGGTATGATACCCCCTTGCCTCGGAAACCACGATAAGCCGTTGACCCTGCGCCTGATCTCTCTCCGGTCGTGTCGGATTGCCGTCCCATCGGACTATGAGAGTAAAGGAACAGAGAGTGCACCTGTGTCAGCGCACACACTTGTGCACTACAATATCTTCCGCGCCGATGGCTAATCTGCATTGAGATTGGCTGCCGTGGCCGAAAACAGTCAGGAGGATGTGTAATGTCATTTGTATAGGTTTTAGAACAACTAACGTAGTAAACTTATATTGTCATTTACCTTTTTTTTTTTTGTATTTTATCTTCCGTGATTTTTTATTATTCTGTGCTTCCGATATTTCGACGCTGTTTCAAGGGCTATGATCGCGGGATGACTGGAGAATGCGGGTGGCTGGTAAATAAATTGTTAGGTGCAGACAAATCTGTCCACCCTCTTTCTTAGTCTTTCGCTACGGGCACTACTGGACCTCGATATAAAGTCACGGCAAAACACACAATATCACCAAGCTTTTTGAAGTTCTTATTACGATGCCGGCTGTTGCTTTTGAGCGTACGTAACTCTGAATTCTATGTTACTTGACAATTTGAAGCCCTCCTCTCGATTGAAATTTTTAACTAACGTAGTTTCATATCTATTCTGCCGTCTTCTTTTATCTTTTTCTAGTTGGAAGAATCCTACGCACGAAGACAAGGCACAGTCTATAAGGAACTCTGCATGCGGTAATACAAAATGAAATTAATACTGTCATTCAATGTCGAAACACCAGATCAAGATGACGACCAAAAAAACTTCTGTGAGATGTCATGAATGTAATTGTTTTTTCTATTTAAGATGTCGTGGGTGTCTCTTTTTATTTGTTGATAGACACTGTTCCATCTAGAGACACAGTGTCGATTCTAACTTTGATTGTTTCTTTGGAGAATGTTACACTGTGTTTTAGTGTGTCCAGTGTGTTCGATGGTGGGAAATGACGAATTTAATAGTAGCTCCCCTGCTGGTTTCTCCATGTACGATTGATAGATGATACGAAAGTCGGTTTATCGTCCCGCGTTGGATGACTAGGTTTTTTATCATGGGACCTTTTAAGTGAGAATTGTCTTCTTATATAGATTGGATTTTTATCTTTTGTGATTTGTAAGGATTTGATTGGTACATTGTGGAAAAAAGTCGTCCAGTTATTAAAGTATTTTTTTTAGCAGCTGTTGAACGTTTATTTTGCATTATTAAGTCCTAATTTAAATCTCAAAAAAAAAAGATAATTAAAAGCGAAGATCCCAAAAAGGTTTTTCTCCTAAAAGAGCCGAGGGCCTTGACAAAATGACATTCTATCAGCGAAAATGAAAATAGAAAAGCCAAAACGGTTTTAGATTACACTTCAACCAACTTATCTATGCAGGCGGGAAAACTAAAATAAATGCACCAAGTTTGATATTATCTATACAAATTTTCTTGACAAGCAGCGCCATCTTGAACTGCATACATAAAGTGGTCATACTATACCGTAAGCTTATGTCAATTATGTTGAATGTTATAGTAGAGCTAACAATACCATCGCTTTGAATGCGATTTCCTCTTATCTAGGCTCTTCCATCGTCATCATCTGCCTAGGCTTAACCAACTATGTTGGAGTCGCCTTCCAGTCTAACCGAATGCAGCTGTATACCAGTATTTTAAATGGAGCGGCTGCCTATCTGACCTCGACATCCCAGTTAGAACTGGGTAATATGATACCCCTTGGTAAGACTGTCAGACTTACAGGACACTGACTACCTGTGACGACCTTGTCCAGAACCTTTAATTTACTCAATAACTTATTAGTGTTAATCACAGCATAATCAGCCTTTATTGTTCCCACTGCTGGGACACTCGGCCTGCTCTCTATGAGAGGGAATGGGCTATAATCCACCACGCGGGCCCAATGCGGGTTGGTAGATGTCACATGTCTTCGAATTGTTGGTTCTAGAACATGCCGGTTTCTTCACGATGTTTTCCTTCACCGTTTTGAGAGCAGTGGTGATGAAATAAATTACACAAAGTAATGTGCCTGCCTGGGTTCGAAACCACGACTTATTGTTCGGAAGTCGGGGCCGCCACCACTGGGCCACCGCTGCTCTTTATAATCACAGATGGTCTATGTGTCTATCTGTGGTGATAATATTTTTGCTTGTTAAAACTTTTCCAATGGTTAAGATAAATCTTCATGTAAGTTATATAAAACAACAATAACAATACTATAATCGAACATAATCAAGAGAGTTAACAACACAGCAGAATCTATCAAATAAAAACACCAGAATCTATCAAATAAAAACTTTACAAATTAAAACAAAAACACTTCAAAGTAGCACTTGGCGATCTAAACTCTAACCTGTCGCCAGGTGTTAAAGTTCCTTTTAGTTTGGATTGTGGTTTCTATTGAAATTATAATACAATTTTAAAGCCATTTGTCAAGCATTGGGTCAAAGGGTGCGGAGGTGTGATTCGTCTAGTGGTAATCAACACACAGACAGACCAAGTCATCAATTATTATTGTAAGCATATGACACGGTTCGTGGGTAGGTATACAATATGTACGAAAAAATACTTATCTCATTAGTAGACAAATGAAGACGATGGGACTGATAAATTCTCTAAGACGAATTAAGTAATCGTAGACTTTTATTATTGGGTGTAAAAGTACCCTCTTTAGTCTTCCCCGTCATTGCGATCATTTTTTTGTTCTAGACCATACCTGGGAACCTTCTAGTTACGGAGAAAAATTGGCGGTCAAAGATATTTTTCCGACATTTTTCAAAAAAATATATATATATTCTTACGCTATCTCTACTATAAAGCTCTGGAACGCGCTACCTTTTGGCATTAAGAAAGCTGAAAGCAAATTCACTTTTAAGAGAAAAGTTCGTAACCACTATCTAAGTCAGAATAAATAACTCTCAATTTGAAGTCGAGTCACGGTAATTATTATTAGGTTTTTTTCGTTTCATATTTTGGTATTTGTTATAATATTTATTAGTTTATCTTGTATGTATTATGTGTATTAGTATCACTATAAGTACTTATATTTTTATTTTTTTAGATTGTTTTTTTGTACCCTACCACAGCGTTTTCTTATTTAACCCAAAGGTTGACTGGTAGAGAATGCCTACTAGCATTAAGTCCGCCTATGTACCACTATTGTACATGAAGTTTAAATAAATAAATAAATATCTATTTTTTTACTTTAAATACCTCCTCTACGACCCCCGTACGAATATTGCGATCACATCAGGTGCTACGACTGTTGACTATTCATTCAATGACGAATCCAATCTATGCCCTTAACGACGTCCATTGTCCATACGATGGACAAGAACCAAGTCTACATAGTGTTATATGAAGTACTCTGTACTATTCATACTTTATGTATACGGTAAGGAACGGCAGCAACAAGTGTCTGCCGTCTACTAGACCATCTATGGACCTACAATCCCTTTAAATGCCCTTAAAGCCTATAGACAAGGCCATGACAGATCGATGGACAAGACAGATTCTCCAGAAAACCTGACGTGAACAAGCTCTAGGTAACCACAGATTAATGCCAGTCGTGCATCAAACACTGCCACATTATCTACATCTTAAACCAAAAGCAACAACCACAATTTATAATAACAAGCACGAATTACGAATCACCCAGCAATTAGTAGGAAACAAATCGCTATTGCTATCAAATGTTTAGAGATATTTATCAACGAGTTGGAGTTGCACATGACATGTAATAATGCATTCGCTATGCTAATAGCAATGCTGGGGATAATCTTGTGAGACGTGCGAATGTCCTCGTTTGGAGTAAAGGACGTGTGCTGAGATGAGGCTTGGGTCCAATGTGGGACGATACGATATTTTCATTAAATAAATTCAGTTTCACTATACTACTACACTTTGCAGGAAGTCAGTGGGCCGAAAGTCTTACAACCAGTCTTACCAAGGGGTATCGTATTACCCAGTACTAACTGGGTTGTGGTCGTTGTGGAGGTTAGATAGGCAGTCGCTCTATGTAAACTACTGCCGGATCGACTGGAAGCCGACCCCAACATACTTTGGAAAACACTAGGCAGATGATGGTGAAGTACAGTTTCACTATGAGATTGGGTCTTTTGTAATGAACCTGCAATTTCATCACCTTCCAGTTTAATAGTAAAGAAAACCAATTGATCATTGAAAAAGCAGCTTTTCTGCTCCTTGAGGACATTTCATTCATATTTTAATCCAAACAGTATGTAAGGATCTTAGCATGTTGATTTCTGTAATTTCTGCCTACCCACATGGGTAAAAGGCGTGAGTTTATCTAAGTATGTATTTCAGTCCACATTACATATCTATTCCAATCAAAATCTTACCGCATGAACTAGAGCCAGACTTACAGCGCGCAGGAGAATCTAACGTAAAAAAATGCCAATTAATTAATCTGAAGTGCATCAAGAAATCTTCAAGTTAATGTAAGTAAAAAAAAATATTTAATGCTACTTCAAGAAACCGCTCCCAAAATGTAACAATGGAAACAAACCCCCGATTAGTCACAACACAATCAGCCATTTACGCAAAAGTAACACTCGAAGAGTTCACGACTTCTCAGCAATTATACAACGATCGGGACTCGAATACGTCATCAATTCATGACTAAATCACGAAGCACTGACTAAGTACGTTCCCATACAATCATTGAATATAAATAAACATACTTTTATTCTGGTAAAACAAAAAGTTAGTGATGAAGTGATCTCACTCTTGAATGGCACAAAATGATATGCGTGAACCGTATTGTTAACAAGAATGGAATCAATTATAATGTCTTTAACAGCAATAAATCTTTTGAAGTTGATGTAATCGGAACTGATCTAGGAGCAGGTATTGTTGTGTCAGGTGTTAAGATTCTTGCGCAATTTACGTCCAGGAACCAATAGGTTGACTAACCAATGGAACTTCAATTTAATTGTAAGAGGCCAAGGTGGTTCTTAGAATTACTCAACCGAATTTGACATGTATTGTCGTAAGAAAGTTTAACTGATGTAAAAGACGATGACGAGTCTCTTTGACTACTTGCGAAGTAATACATGCTTCAGAACAAATGCTTTGTTAATCGAAACCATAAATTAACCTTATTTTAAGCTCATTGACTGCCTTGATGGTCTAGATGACGCAAGTGCGACTTTTGAGCATGAGGTCCTGGGGTCTATTCCCAGGCCGGTCAAAGTGTTATTGGGTTTTTCTAACAGGAATTTCTCAGTACCGCGGAGAGTAGCCATGGAGTCTGGATGTGTGCCCGGTTGCTGGCAATAGGCTCGCCCCTGTATAACATGTGGGACTTAACATAACTTGTGAAATGTGGGTGTACTATTAGGTACACCTTTGCCAAACCCTTTGGGGGTACAGGCGTGTTAAGCACATTTTTGATTAAATTACGAGCATCAGATCTTTTGAAGATGATATAATATTCAATGGACATACAAATCACGACAAGAAAATATGTACAAACCGTCACGAATGCAGTTGGAGGACAAAACCTTATACAATTAGTGACCATCACACAATCTACTATTGTACAAAATATAATTCTACATAATAGTTTGGATCTCGTGATAAACCTCACGTTTCCATTTAAATGATCGATTCGCTAACATTTTTATTATAAACTACCGTCTGTCGACGTGTAAGCTTCCTTAATACATTCTTTTTACTGATTGATATCTGCTTGTTTGTTATTTATTATGTTTAGACGTGGATTCGTAATCAATTTTAATGTTAGCTAATGAGTAGTTTGTGTGAGGTGTTTTTTTTGTTGTAGAATCATTGAATGTAGTATTTTGTGGAGGAATATTCATTCATCAAAGGTCACAGTGTAGAGGAGCTCGTGGCAACATAATAACAGCCTCTCGTGTCGATCTTCAGGTTAAGCCGCGCTTGCCTAGGTTGGTCCGTGGATGGGTGACCACACATTACATACCGAGTTTTCTCCGTGCCTCGGAAAGCACGTTAAGCCGTTATTTTCGGCTGTCATTTGAAGATCTTTAACAGTCGTTACAGGTAGTCAGTGGCCCGAAAGTCTGACAACCAGTCTTACCAAGGGGTATCGTATAACCCAGTACTAACCGGGTTGTGAAGGTTAGACAGGCAGTCACTCCATGTTAAATACGGGTATTCAGCTGCATCCGGTTGGACTAGAAGCAGACCTCAACATAGGCGAGGCAGATGATGGCCATAAATCATTCTACATAATCATATTTTATGCGACATCAGTTGATACTTTAGGTCATAATGTTTCCTACATCTTAAAACAACCCTACTCGCAGTCAATACTTCCAAAAGTATCTGTCTTCAAACCCTATCACTAACGGGAGAGGGAGATAACAATAAATAAATCAATGTCGAACACATTTCCTTGCTACTGAATAAAATAGGTGTCTTTGAAATATACCCATATTATCGCGATACATTGCGGCAACCCTACAATGTCTACAGGGTGATGTCAAAGTGAACTGTCAGTTTTGACAGCTGTATGAATATGTGAATGGTCGTGAATTTTTATTTTTCGAGTGTAAGGAAGATAGAAGAATTTTCCCATCCATCCGTTGGGAAAAATGATAGAATAGGTACGGATATTATTTATTGTGAGCAGAAATAAATTCATATTGTTTCTGTATTTTTACCGAACTGACCAAGAACGATGGTATTTTTTTTTCGTGCACATGGTCGTTACTTTTTACAGAGCAGGTCATGTAATTTAGTATTAATAATTTGAAGTCATTGCCTGAATTAAGTAATAGAATATTGACTTATTACATAATAGTTAGGAGAGAACCGGACAACAAGCAGGTTAATTTTACTTGGTATATTCTTACGAACATGTCTTTATAATTTTATGGGATTCCGATTTCTATGGTTTGCAAAGGCAGAACAATTCCCTTGTTTAGAAGAGCATTCGTCTAAAGCAGTCTCTGAAGCGTTTCTAGAGACGAAAGACCATTTTTTACCCCTACCCCCCTTTTTTGAACATTTGTCTTTTCACGAAGATTGCGTTTTGAATGTGCAGGATTAGGATTAAAGTACAAAAAATAGCCTTCTGATGCCAATTATCTTCGAAAATGATAAGCTTGACATGGTTATGTAATTCAATAAATGCGTACACATTTTGTATGACCTAATAGCTGTCATTACTTATTTACTGATGAACTTTAGCCCAGCACGTTCCTACTTCATGCAGCTTAGAGCCTTGCTGACACACCTACTGTTTCAATATCTTGACTCATTGTTTGATATTTGCAAACCAAGATGCAACTTCTGGTTAGCCTATTCTAAACACAGTCGCTGTGAAGTCTGTACAAAAAACAAGTTTAAGCATTGCAAAATATTTTTGATACAAATGATCTGACAGACAAATTATTTGGCAAATCCTACAATAAATAGCAAACTCATTTAACAAATCTTAGACTCCACAGCTGCTACTAATCCTGAAAAAAGAATCCTAACTCTATCTATCTAACTAATCCAGAAAATCCTGATCGAAAAACCCAAAAACACTGGGACCGACCTGGGAATCGAACCCTCATCCCCTGCAGGGACCTCATGCCCTGCAGTTAGTGGTTGCGACCACTAAACATCGAGGCAATAATATTAAACATGTCAAGGTATTCGGATCTTCAAAAAAAAAAGTGTCAAAGAAATTACATCACATACGCAACATCCTGTACTCAACCGGACAGTCGCAACAAAAAGTGTTAAATCTCCGGAGGTCGCGATTACCATCAGACGGACAAGCTCATTATTTATGTATGGCGACGGACCCCGGCACGAATATCACACCCTACAGCCAGGGTTTTAGGGAAATTGGCGGAGGAGACAATTTCCTTATTAGATTTGGATAAATCAAGTACCATGAGTTGTTAACCCTATCGTGGAACGTGAGCAAGAGAGTAAAAGACTTAAAAGTACCAGAAACGACTAGAACAAATCAATACAAACATTGTGTTCTGGAACAATTTGTTCTCTTCAAAATTAATTATTTTTGTAAGATTCTCTAATTCAGTTTTGGATTTATCAGGATCCAATGTTTGCTATAAAATATTTCCAAACATTATAATTTGCGTAGTCAGCGTCTAGTCTAAACGGATGCAGCGGAATTCCAGTAATTTACATAAAGCGACAGCAGGCTTTACAAAGCTCAATTATGGCACTCCATCCTTGAATAAATTAAAAAAAAAAACAATATTCGCAAGACAACATATTAGCAAAACATGATTTCACAAAAGAACATACTAACAAATATGCCATTCTCAAAACATCATCTAGAGCTAAATAAACAAAAATCACTTTTGCCTGATAAATATTAGATTATAATGGTAATTATCACTTAGAGTGAAAAGAATACACATAGGAACTGGATGCACAGTTAGGTCTGTGCATCCTCATGTGCGGGATTGATCCAGGTATAATTAAGGGAATAATGGAAAAAATACGTTGCTTTATGTGAACGTGCAATTTTATTGTGAGTGCAGTACTGATGACTTGGATGGTCAGATCTGCTGGAACACTCAAGCTCAACAAATGTTGGATTATAAAAATAAAGGAGATTTTAATGATACCTGTGACGTAATGTCGCGTTCTAGTAATCTTATGTGTTTTAAATGACCGACTATTCAGTTGCCGAAAATTCTGTGGTTTTTATACAAACTAGTTAGAGTTCCACGACACATTTATTAGTCTCAACCGTTCAAATGATGATATGGACGAAATGAATAATTTCACTATTTGAGGTCATCCAGTGATCCATAGGTTTATTCCACTTTGTTCACCTGGGTGATATCACCCGGATGAACAAAGTAGATACCTGCATAACAGTATTCATAGTCAAGATTTACGTCTCTTAGAAAGTATGTCAGTTTAGTAACAGTACCTGAGCATCATCACATGAACTCATCTGTTAGTTTAACCCTTGATTTATCTTCTAACAACTATAATTCAAAACTGTAACAATAACAATATTATTGGCTGAGTCTTATGTTTACATGCCCTCTTGTTAAACTGTGGTGGCTGAAATAATTTAGAACAGTCGAACATGCATTGGAAACGGACAGCAACATCCTCTTATGTTCTATGTTAACAATATTCTGAGATCTAACATAACGTAACATTATCACGCCTATAATCCCCGAAGGGTTAGGTAGAGGTGTACCTAATAGTACACCCACATTTCGCATTTTATGCTTAACTCCCATGTAATAGGGGGCGAAATTGCTATCAACCAGGCACGAATCCAGACTCCGTTGCTGCTACTGAGAAATTCCTAATGAAATAACCCAATAGATCCCAGAACCTACTCATGCTCAGCAGTCGTGCTTACGGCCACTCGACCAACTAGCCAGTCTACTACAGTACTATTCTACGATCTACTAAGTATAATATAAACTTATACTGTCACTTACGAGTCAACCCGCGATCATGGCGCTTGTAACAGCGTCGAAATATCGGGAGCTCAAAATAATGGACTATCACGAAAGATATCCTGTAAGTGACCGTATACGTTTACTTACAAACCGTGATAGCTTAAAACAGTCTTACTATAATATATAATGATGTATACATAATTGTGTAATAAGTGTACTTGAAAATATAACAAGCTAGTAATAAAAGAAAAGAGAGAAGTATGGAAGAAGAAGACATGCTGCGCCGACCCCAAATAAATTGGGATAAGGGCAAGAGAATGATGATGAATAATAAAATAAAACTTCACAAGATATCTACGAGTAGCAGTAAAAAAGCATTCGCGGTTTTCTGTGTCTAAACAGCATGGGTTTTCAAACGACACAACGCTCCAGACATTAAGCTGAGACGCCATTTTGTTTTTAAGCAGTTCCGAAGCAGCTAATTAGCTACTTTTGCAGGTCCACAGCGGAAGTTAACCGCTTCCATCCGAAGTAGTCTATTTCGGAATCAGAAATTTAAAAAAAAACACACACAAACCATCATTATAGGTACCTATACAAATAAACCACGGCAAAACAGTCTTGATCCAAAACACACACAGTAACACAGAAACCTTCCTTGATACTATCAGCAATTATCGTTAATCATCTGAAGACAACAAAACAGGACACATTTGTTGGCTACAGTAGGTATTCTGAGAGCAAAGTGTTTCATGAGATTTAAAACTGTTTAATGTTTATATTGGACATTATTTGTGGTTTACTCGAAGCATGACTGTGTATCCGATTTTATTTTTAGGAATTTAGTTGTAGTTTGAAAGCATAAGTGAATAACGAAACAGAGCTGTTGTCCTCTACTGGAAATTAACCGCTTCTTTTTGTTTATCGTGTGGTTAATGCCTAACCTAGTGTTAGAGTTTTCAGGCCGCCCGTGGGCCTCTGACTTGGCTTTACATGCCGTCAAGAATTATCTCTCAGGCGTGCTGGTTTCCTCACGATGCTTCCTTTCACCGGAGCAAGTGATAATTGTACAATACGTACATGAATTCCGAAAAGTCAGAGGTGACTTGGCAGTCTGACGGTCACACCATTAGGCTATCACTGCTACATTAACCGCTGAATTAGCTAATACAAATCCTTACAAAATGGTTATATCAAAATGCATCAGTCGGATCCTTTGAAATTGGACCTGATCCATCACGACTGTACAATACCCTGAAGGTATCTGTACGACACTAATAGGCAGTAAGCAAAACCATCCCTTGAAACTATCAAGGCTGTTACGGCATATGGATGATGGTCAATGACTGTTTTATCGATCCAGTACCTATAAATTGCAGATATCTTGTTACTCCATGTGGTAGTTAGATAGTTTCAAAGTTAATTAAGTTTCAATATCATCATCATCTACGACCCGACTTCACCCACTGGCCTCACTGTGCCTGTGCCAAGCTCCACGTTCTTGTGCCCGCCTCATCCAGGATATTCCCGGGATGGCAACAATGTCGTCTGCCCATCTCGCCGCCGGACGACCAACACTTCTCTTTTCAGTCCTTGAACGCCACACGGTCAGCTTTACACCACCTACCATCACCACGCTAGGTGTCCTGTCCAACTCCAGTTGAGTTTTCTACGCATATCGAATACCTTCGTACGTCTCCGGATTTCGGTGTTTGGAACTTGGTCTACAAGTTTTATGCCGAGCATTAAACGCTCCAGTGTTAATATTATAACTAATCGGATTTTTATAAAAGTTATTACAACGCCAACTATACAAGGCAAACATTCCTTTCCAGAATATTTATTTCCAGACGTCTAAATTGAGACATGAAGTTAGTCTGAAACGCCGTGTCAATCCGGACGACTGATACATTCTTATAAATAAAATCTGCTCCTACATCGCCCAATACGCATCGATCTTCGACTAAACCCGTGTTATTAGGGTTGTATAGGTTTTCATTTAGTTTAGCAATTTATTTAGAAGAGACATTATTTGTAGATGTAAGGACTGGACTCGACTATGAATAGTTCACATTGTTTTCTGACCGTAGAGGTTCGGTCAAAGTGGTACTGACAATTTTTAAATATGGCTCCGGAAACCTAACTCTGATTGACAATGAACTGAAGACTGCCTCGTTGGTCTAGTGGTCGCAAGCGCGTCTGCTGAGCATGAAGTCCTGGGTTTGATTCCCGGATCGGGTAAAGAGGTATTATGTTTTTTCATTACGAATTTCTCAGTAGCTGCCACGGAGTCTGGATTTGTGCCCGATTGAGGGCAATAGGCTCTCTCCCTATTACATGGGACTTAAATATAACTGGCGAAATGTAGGGACAGCTCTGCCTAACCCTTCAGGAGTTAGAAGCGTGATGTTATGTGAAGACTGAAGTATCTGCCAGTGTCTGGGTGTCCACAGCTGGTCCTCAATCTGTGCGTACTGACAGAAACGTTCGACCGAACCTTACGAGAACTATGACAAATATTCCCTTTCTGGGTCATGCCTTGAAAAAGCCAAACTTTTTATACTTTGGGGTCTCACAATGAATTTTTAATATCAGACATTTCTTCAGTTGACTGTGAATTTCTGGATTCCCGACACTAAGCTTACATTCAGTTGGAAATAAAAGTTTTATGCCAGTCATTACATCGATGACGTAGAAATCCATTACAACTCTGTAGTAAATATTCCTGATATAACATTATATGACTTGCACTTAATTCATAAGTCTTTGTTTCCAAGCTAATCTGCTTTTGTAAGACCACATTACCCCAAATCATTGCCCCAAATTTTATAAATGATGTTCCAAATTTTTCATCATCAAATGAAAAGATATGAGACCACGATCATCATCATACTGTATTTTGACAGTTGGTGTCTAAAGCGACATGAATTCCAATAAATTTAAATCCGCGTTTTAGTTAAAGAATCTACGACGATAGATAAACGATGAATTCCTATTAAAATTAAAACTTCATAAGACGACAGGGTTGTCAAGAAAATAATATCAAGATTTGGGATCTGGAAATTTGACATCAACATATTACGTTGTTTGTTTTTCAAGCAATTTATTAGGGCCAAAATAATAACAGAGTAGGTACCTTGCCTTCGCCCCACTGTGTCTGAGTTTTTGAATACTCCAGGATTAACCAACAAACTACATAATAAAGGCCATTTGATAACAACATCACCACCTTAGTTTGGAATCCATAACCCAAGTTAAGATGTCCACAAATTTAATCACTTTCTACTTTCATTCCAGCGTGCCATTGATTTTTTGAAGAAAAAATTGTGACACATTAATATGACGACCGCATTCCATCCACTGCCATCTAGGAGATTACTCCTGCAGCGAATGGGATCTGAACCTCCACCCTCCAAATTCGTTAGTTTCATGGGTTGGCAGGATGAGTAAAGGATTACATTATCGCATCCTTCCAACCCCTACTAATAAAATTATAATATAACGTTGTAGGTAGCCCTAGCTCGCTGTCGAGTGGGCACATAAACGTCACGTATCGACACAAACGCGATACAGCACTTGGCTCGTGCTCAAATTGATATTGAATTTATTTTCAATTTTAACGCGCCCTCCTTAGGTGTGCAGAGTAGTGTAAATGTTTGGAGGTTGTGACTATTGATTTAATAGGTTTTAAAAGAGAATTTCGTAAAACAAAAGGCACATAAATGGATTTTAAGACTACTTAACCACTTTCAAATTTTCAGGGAAAAGTAAATACTTACCAAATGAATAATAATAGTTAATCGCCAACACTTTAAAAGTGTTGGCGACTAACTATAATCGCCAACACTTTAGGAGGTTGTGGATTGCGCGACTGGGTTAATGGGTTGATTCAGAAAGCAGTACTCTTGGACACGGCACGCATAGTGAGGAGACCCTGACCACCGGCAACCTGTTCTGATACCGATGGGTCATCATTTTTTTTTATTTCTGTGTTATATTCTTTTGTTTTGAAATATGGAAATTGTAAGAGAATACAGAAATAATAATAGTTAATTAATTAAGTTAATTAAATATGTACTTAGATAAGCAGCACCAAATTTGAAGAAAATATAACCACTGTCTATTTAGGTATTTATTTATTTTCTTTTTTTTTCTACTTTTCCTTTTTATTATTATCTTCTATTTTTATTCATAGGTTCCGTATCCTTTGACATTTCAACCCACAAAAATAAAAACTATCTCACACTTCCAAAACCTTCCCTGAAATAATCACCCAAACTCAACACCTCTCTCTGTCCCACACACTACTCTGTAAATGTTGACAATGAACAGGCGCCACCGCGGATACAAACGTCAAACTCTATTTCTGGTGCGACTGTGGTGTGCCCCCCTCACACCCCCTTTCACAGCTCCCTCCCCCTCTATCGCCATAGAGTTTGTCCCGTAAACAAGTGCGCAATGTGTGTGCTTTTGTATCTATGGATTTTTCAAAAACTATTTTCGATTTAGGTTAAGACACGCAGCGGGATCTTGGTAGATTTTTGAAGTTATTTTTAGAGGGTTGCTTTTAATGGGAATGAATTAGTGATTTGCTGTGATTAACTAGAAATGGATAGGTAGTCTTATAATTTGATTAGGGTTTGCTACATAAATGCAATTACGTCGTCTACCTTTACCAATTCTTGATTATTCCGAAAATAATTTAATTGAACTGATTCTAATTACTACCTAGTCCGTTTTAAGTCCCAACCAATAAAATATGTAAAAAATATAATTAAGCTTCAATTATTGTGCCGTCTACGATATGTTCTATATATTACGATTTTGGTTTCCGAACTTAGTCCTTAAAGTGGACCATAATAATATATTGTACGTGAGTCATGGCGGCCGTTATTCAAACCAGCCCACCACCCTTCAGAAGCAGATCGATCTCCCGTCTTCTGAGGATATCCACAAGGGATCTTCGAGTTCCAATAGTGTCCTTGTGGACCTGGGTGACGCCGGTGCACTCGAGGAGTACATGCGGTACCGTTTCCTCCGCCGTCATGCATGCTCTGCACAGGGGACTGTCAGTGATACCTGCCTAGGGTGTGAAAGTGTTTGTGTGAGCAGTGTCCAGTAGCTGTCTATGATATTGTTTAGTTAATAAGTTGGGCCTAGTAAGTGGCCAAGCCATTAGCAGCGTCAGTGGCGTTCATTATGCCCTCAAAAGTGTATAATTTTATTAGCTCCTTTACTTTTTTGTCGTGTGATTCGTGTGGTTAATGCCTAACCTGGTGTCAGAATTTGTATGCCGCCCATGGGCCTCTTCCATGCCATCGTGAAATATCTCTCAGGCAAGGTGGTTTCCTCACGATATTTTCCTTCACCGAAACAAGTCGTAATTATACAACACGCACATGAATTTGAAAAATCAGAATAGCGTATCTTGGGTTCGAACTTGAGACCTATGAACTTGGCAGTCCGAGGATCACACCTAAGGCTATCACTGCTTAGCTTCTCTGAGTTGACAGCAATATAAAATTTTACTTTTATAGATTTTAGTACAAAAAAAAACCTGCTATGATCAGCCCAACACCATCTCATCAGAAACACATCTAACTTTCAAAAGAAAGTCACTTAACAGATATTTGATTACTCAAACAAGAAACACGCACGCGCCGAAAAAAAAACAAAAGAAAAAAATATAAAGACCCCAAGTCACGAGACAGAAAAATAGAGATGTTTATCTATGGAACGATCACGATGCTTCGCGTCGCAGGCGCAACCGTGACAGATCGCGACAGATAGGTAGTGCGCGACAAAGGACCTAGTTGCTTTGAAATTGATTGATACCGTGATAGGGTTACTTTATTTTCAATTCTATGTACCGTAACGAGAATATTATTGGATGAAAATGGAAGTTTCGATTTTGTACTTTTAATGTGCTTTTTGCAATTAGGTAAGTCCACTGGTATTGACAGATTTTTAGCACATCGTAAAGGACGAAAACCGACATCTCCAAGTTCGTATAGTTTTTAAAGGTAATTCTAATTACACCATCTCACCACCACTCTGCACGTGACCAGAGGGCTAGTCTTTTTTTTGGTCAAACAATCAGCATTGACATCCAACGTGGTAATGCTGCCAGCGTTCTGGGCACTTTTCCTATTGCCAGCGATGTGGACGAATTTTTTGACGAACTTTGGAGCTTCTAGCACATCCTTCTTCATTCGAAACCGTTGCAAATGGGCAACTAGAATATTAACTCTATTTTATTTTAAGACATTCAAAAGCGTCTTTTAATGGCTTTAATTTAAAAAAGGTGAGATTTGGTAACCACAAAAACCTAGTTTACGAACCTAACTATATCTAAAGCTTATATCTCAGTATCCATGCGTTCCAACGTTACTCTGACATTATCGTCTACCTGTCGATCTAAACAGCGACTTTAGAATATCATATTCATAACCAGCGAATTAATGTTATTTTTGGCGACTACGCCACCAACACGCAGGCAATCATACAAAAATATTTTGCGGTGCATTCTCGTGCCAATAGTAGCATGTCATTCTTCGACAATGTCATGCTATTTTAGATTTGGTTTTGTTTATTGATATTTGCAGACACAATGGTGTATATTACACCTGAAGGTCAGGTCTTGTAATTAAAAACGTTAAAAATCTAGTCGCATCTCATAGACTGGGTGTTGGATAAAATCGAGTGTGTAAAAGGTGAGGAACGTGTTTTATAGATAGTAATTTTGATTTAGATTATAATTTTGTCTTTACAATCAAAACAAAGAAAACGAGGCAACAATTTCAAACATGTGTGCGTGCGGCAGCGTGCTCGCGGGGCACAGAGACAATAGACGCACAGTGTAAACACTGTACGTCTATATCTCTGTGTGCGAACTTATAAGCTAACAGTTGGCTGATATTTTTGACACATTTTCGCACATTTAATGATCCTTCTCCACATTATATAAACAAAGAATTTTGTATGTTGCCAAATACTATATTGGCCCATTTGTTTTGTACCTACTCCCCTAAGATACCACGAAACGTCTTAATATGACGAAAGTAGAAGTGAATCATTAATTTATTAAAGTAACATAATTAAGAAACATTGGTCAAGACCTACAACCAAAAAGCCCTCAAAAAAAGATCTGAAAATAATATTCATTAGTTTAGTAATTACTATCATATAGTTTAAAACAAAGTCGCTTCCCGCTGTCTGTCCCAATGTATGCTTAGATCTTTAAAACTCCGCAACGGGTTTTGATGAGGTTTTTTTAATAGATAGAGTGATTCAAGAGGATGGTTTATATGTATAACATTGCACCTGTGCGAAGCCGGGGTGGGTCGATAGTATTACATAACATAAAAACACGCCTGTTAATCCCCGTAGGTTTAGGCAGAGGTGTACCTAATCGTGCGATCTAATGTATGGTGGTTTCAAAATGTTGGCATCGTGATACCGATTACTTGAAAGTACAAAAAAGTAGTCATCGTGCTACGAAATCATTATAAATAGTACACCCACATTTATCCACTTATGTTTTATGTCCTACGTAATAGGGGGCGAGCTTATTGACATCAACCGGGCAGATTTCCAGACTCCGTGACTGCTACTGAGAATTTATTGATGGAAAAACCCAATAACACTTTGCCCGACCCGGGAATCGAACCCAGGACCGCATGCTCAGCAGTCGCGCTTGCGACCGTTCGATCAACGAGGCAGTCAGTAATAATTTTATCATTGCATAAAAAGCTTCTTAAAATTCAAAATGTACAAGACTTGCAAAGCATTCAACCTACCAAATACATTGACCAACATGCAGTCAATGGGGGCTATCGCGTGTGAATTCGCCGCTAGAGGCGCTAGTGTAGCGCGAGGTCACAGAAATGTCAGATGTCATATAAAGTTCACGCGTTGCGTTGCGTGCTTTTTTTATCACATATTTTTACTAATATTCACGATTGTGGTCTAGATTTAGCTATTCCTGATGAATTAAGACTTGAAGATTTTAAGTAGCAACTTAGGATCTTATTTGTTAGTACTTGGAGGTAAAATGATTTTTAAATGTTTCATGCTTGCTAATTTTAGGGAGAATATTGTAAATAAATGTATCTGAAGTTTACACTATGTTGTTAAAATACATACATATACTTTTTATGAAGTTATTGGTACTTTAAAGTATAAAATAGAATTATTGACATGACCATACGTGACAGTAGCGCCATCTGGTGAGTAGGGATAGATCCTCGAAAAAACACTCTTCGTCCAAGACAAAAAAAACTAGAAATATAATTCTCTCACAATTAGTTACCAAATAGCGAAATAAAATTATTCTCTTGTAACTGGTTGGTTACAAAAATGGAAATAATTTGATCTACGAATATGGAAAAATATTTCTTCTCTCAGTTAGTTACAAAACAGTGAAAGAAAAATCTTCTCTTGTAACTGGTTAGGTAACTTTAGTTACCAAAGTGGACGAAGGGAATTTATCCCCTGCACCACGTCAATGATCCAATGCTTTACTTCATTCACCGCACAAAATCCTCAATAGAAACTCCCCTCGATCTCCCCTCACATATCTTTCAAACCATCAAAATAATGTGACGACACCAATTCACTAAAAAGCATAGAAATTTATACTCCATGGTGCAGAATGTGCACATGTCAAAAATATCACTTCCGGGTGTCATGGTTGCCTCTAATGTTCGGTGAATTTTGCATGTGAATACCCTTCAGGCGGGGCGGTAATGTGACAAGCGACAACCCTGTTTGTGTAGACTCTATATAGAATATAGGTTCGTCTGTCTGTTTTGTTTCGTATTGTTTAACAGGATGTGTTGCAGGAAATACGTGTAGTGTAATGTTCTGTTTGGTTGACGCCTCATTAAGTCGGATTGGATGAGGTTGCGGGTTTGTCTCTGTTTTTGGGATGTAGGAATGTCAGTTTTACTTTTGTCTGCTACAATTCGTTCTCATTAACTCCATCATTCGTACTAAATAGTGTTTTACACTTACCATCGCGATGTCTTTAATTAGACAAGTTTGGGTCCAACATTCATTGCGTTATCTACATTATCGAGCACATTTTTTGAATATTATATAGCAATGGTCATTTCGCCAAAAGTCTCTGGATTGTGGTTAAAAGCATGTTACGCTATTGGTGTTTGGATCTCAGAATGTCTTGGGTATTCCTCTATGCGCGCGAATGTACGTACAAGTCGCCAGCGCATCAAGTTACTGCAAACTGACAAATTTTCTCATTCGATTTTGAACTTAACCATCAACATTTTATGATTTCAAATCATTTGGAAAAAATTGACACTTTGTGGTATCTGGTGACTGTAATTGTATCTCCCGGGCCCCCGGCACATGTTAGCAGTAGGAACAGTAGGTTTTTAGTCGGTTAGATGCCGACACAAGCCGAGGGAACCCGTGATGACTTAAAAAATAAAAATAAACGGTATTCCCTAATTAATTCAGATGATAAATTCTATCAACTAAAATACTAGTATTCAGCTGCATCCGGTTAAATTGGAAGTCGACCCCAACACAGTGAAAAGGCTAGACAGATGAAGAAGTTCCGTCAACAGTGTTCAAATCGACAACTTCGCTTACTAGAGAGCTTCAATTAATTACAAGTCAAATGAGTTTATCCCTGTTAACAAGGACATCCTTATAAACTCAAACTTCCTTTATCTTCTTCAACAAAATCTATCACCACATCACTTGCTTCACCTACTCGACTCATGAAAACACCATAACAATAATACGCTAACACTCGTCTTACAACCCTATGCCTACTAACGCTACGTTTATGGGATTTATCGCATTCACCCCTTGCTGTATGCCGGTTTTATGGTTATCTGCATTTTATGGTGATTTTTTGGCTGATTTCAGCGGTCACCCTTTTTTTGGAGACGGTAGGTAAGTACCTTTTTAGAAAAGTTGTGGGTAGAATAATATTTTTCTTAATCTTTTGTTCGTTTAGTTGAAACTTAATGTTAAACGGCAACTCTCGCTCCAGTGCTCGAGCCCGTGCTCGCGCCACTGATGGGAGTAAGTGCTCTCGCCAGTGCTGGAAGCAAGTGCCCGCGCCAGTGCTGGAAGCAAGTGCCCGCGCCAGTGCTGGAAGCAAGTGCCCGCGCCAGTGCTGGAAGCAAGTGCCCGCGCCAGTGCTGGAAGCAAGTGCCTGAGCAAGTGCTGGAAGCAAGTGCCTGAGCAAGTGCTGGAAGCTAGTGCCCGCGCCAGTGCTGGAAGCAAATGCTCGCGCCAGTAGTTTCGGTGTCTTTAAAATATGAATTATAAACGCTACTTACATAACATAATGATGGTGATGCTGTTGATTCCATACAAAAATATATTCATAGAACGTATTTAGAATTCCCCCCGCATTCCGGACACTAAGCTTGACTTCCGGAATTTTTCGGAAAATTCTAGACGTATGGCAACCCTAATTTAGTACGAATTCATTTATGTTAACGGTTAAATATCAGTCAGTCGGCTGTAGCAGGATTTGGACGTTCTATAGTTTCACAAAAAGATTTCCGTCATTAATTCCTAAGACAATTATAGAAACTCATAAGCAATACCTAAGTATAACTTAGTTCAGGATACCACGAAAATTTTGATGTAAATGTAGTGCAACAAATTGAGTACATTTTAAAAGCAAATTGAGTTCTAATTGAAGGGCGTAAGTGTTAAATTTGACCAATGAATCCAGTGCTTTGTGATTAATTAAGTATTTATGAGGGCTAATTGTTGACTAATATGGTTATTATAACAACTGCAACCGATTAAACTAGAAACTAACCCCAAAAGTCTAAGGAAATACTTCACAAGTGATTTTTGATCATAGAAAACATTTTAGGGTTCCGTTAACACCTCCGGAAAAGCGTTACTTTTTTCATGTGATAACTATTGAATATTTCTTTCAGCTATTCGAAGTCATAAAGACATGTTAATTTTTAAGATACCAGACTACAAACACGAAAAATAGTAATCAAAACACTTAATTTTGTCTTACAAAAAATGCTACATTAACTGCCCCATACAATGTAAAGAAACAATACACACTCATATGCGTCATACCCATACCACAGTTCTCACGACTGAGCCAGTGGAAAGTGCGAGTCGAGTGAGGTAGTCGCAAGCAACTCGACTGATAGCGTCTAATTGACGGGCCGCGTTCAGATAAAAGCCAATATCTGTCGATTTTCGAGAGAAGATAGTAGGAGATTCTCACGGTGTGCTAAACTTTCAATTGTTTTTTGGGACATCGCAAAATGTGGGGCCGAAATGTGATGGTCATTGATCGCATTTTGTTTTAACGTGTTTGTAGTAATATGAGCTCAATCAACTGACCACAACTCCGGTATATGCCCATTGTAACCCCATACTAGTACGCCACATTTTTAAATTTTTCATTTCATTTTAACACTTATGTTTAAGTTCCATGTCATTGGGGACAAGCCTATTACAATCGAGTTGGCATAAGTCCCAATTCCAGGCTGAATCTGAGAAATTCCTAATGGGAAAACCCAGTAACACTAGACTTACATTATACAAACAACGAATTAAAAAGTTCTTTAATTATATAACATGCAGAGATATGTTATCTTCTGATCCCATAATTTTGAATAATAAGAATACTTTTTATTGACAAAATGAGGGTTCAATATCCTACGCAGTGCAGCCTTTCAATCCCAAACTAGGTAAAAACCTATGTCAGGAATCAGCGTCTTCCCCCATTTATATTATCTATGTTTATATTGTCAAACATATTAATCTTACAACTTACAGACTATGTTTATATGGTAAAACTGACATTTTAAAAATGGCAGCATGCAGAAATTACAGAACGTAGAATAAGTGAATAGAAGATTGATATACGTATAGAAAAGTTTTTCGGTTTTTATTCCAAAACATAGCCCATATTCTTAAGTGTAAAATGAAAATGAAATGAGCGAAAAGAAAAACGTGCCTCTAAATAAAAGTACTAGATAAATTATCAGTACATTCAGAAAAAAAACTAACATTTAGTTAGGTATAAGTCACACATATCACGATAGTTGTCCAACCGTAGGCGTAATACTCCTCACTAAATATTAATTAGTCAATGATTTTAGCACACATTACATCATTTCACCTTGAGGAACCACTTCTAATCGCAAACATCAGGAAACGCGCCGTGACAAACATATAGGTACCGTAGCGAAATCTATCTTCATACTTACTTATTTTTCTTCAAAACCATGAGTGACTAGGGTTGGACCTGAAGCTTTCGGCTATCGATATTTTTGCTCACGAAATATTTTCTAATCAGATTCTCTATGTTACAAATAATATCACGATTGTAATTATCGTAGTGTTAGGCAGAGGTGTACACAAACATTTCGCCAGTTGTAGCCTGAAACAAAGGTTCAACCTAGTTCAGGCAAATGCAAATGTGCTCTATTTTAATTGTCAAGTTAATTCATTGTAAATGTGACCCTTTTTATAAATAAACGATTTAATAGTTATGTCAAAGTCCCACGTAATATGGGGCTAGCCTATTGCCCCATATATAGAGTTTTATTTGTTAAAACATTCCCCAAATAGTTATTATTGATGGACACAATTCCACCATATAACATCTCTAAATATTATGTTTTTCAGGTACTTTACTTATGATAATGAACATAAGGTCTGAACCAAATTTTATCATTGTCCCATCCCTACCGTTGCTGACCAGATGACCATACAGATGAGTAATTCACCTCGACATTTAATTCTACATGACCACGGTAATTAATATTTACTAACACGAACTGTCAGACGAATTCACTAAATATGTAAGTATGATTGATCATTACAGCTAGCCAAATATTTCGAATGTTTCTGGGTGAAACCTTCGCCTTTGTGTGGTGTTTCGGTTGCAACCAAAATAGTTAGAGACCCATATAAACGTAACTAGAAAAACTCAAGCTCAAAAGCTTTGATTAGATAATTTCTAAATGGAGCGACGCCCTACAATCAAAACAACGAAAACGAGCCAACAATTTCAAACATGTGTGCGTGCGGCAGCGTGCGGCCATTGTTTTACACTGTATGTCTCTGTGTGCGAACTTATAAGCTAACAGTTGGCTGATATTTTTTGACACGTTTGCGTATATGTGATGTTCTATCTAGACATTACATAAAAAACAAAAAAAAAACAAAACAATAATAAATACAAAAAAAAACTGTCTAATAAATACTTTTTCTTTCTTTCTCTTTTACATAATCAAAGCTCCAAAGATTATTTCAAATAGACCAGTTACAGCCTCTTTTGAATTGTCAGAAATAAAAAGATGAAGCTACATTCAAAGTCACAAGGCATAATAGAAAAAATTGCTTTAGCGCGCAGTGTAATTAATAATGCGTCGATTTTTTTATCGAAAATTCAAATCCTATAACATTTTAGTTTCATTGTTTGCAACAAGCACAATCAGTATCATCTATAGATACGAATAAATTCTTCATCATCGACATCATTTCAGTCCGTTGCTGTCCGCTGCGGAACACAGGCCTACACCAATAAAAAAATAAAAATTAAATGATGTTAATTCTTAAAATCATGAAAATATTCTAAGTGAAAAGAGTATTTTTTTGGGATCCGCAGGATACGAGACGCACGGAACCGGTCAATGTGGCGACACTTGGGGGAGGCCTATATCCGGCAATATAGTCTTTAGGTTGAAATGATGAGAATTTTAATTAAAAAAAAGACGTTTACGTTACACGATTTTCATACCACAAAACACAACGTCAAAAATCTCAATACAAAAATTCAAAAGTAACCGTGACCCAATATCTAGAACATGTAAATCCTCAGCTGACAGAGCTGCCAACATAAAAAGCGTGACGAGACATTTGACGGTTGGCAGTACCGAGCCCAACACTTGACGGCTCAATTGTCTTTGATCACAAATACGTGAATTATTCAACAGTTCCCCTCCCTATGAGAGTTCATAGATCAGGTACGTGAAAAGGCTGGGAGCGTCTTTGTGTTGGTATTGTCGCATTGTAGAACTTTTATGAGCCAATTAGAAGTCAGTACCAACTTTAACTTACTTAGGTAACTTAAAGCTTGTGGTTGCTTTTCCGAATCAATAATATTTAGGTAACCCAATTTGTGAAATAAGGAGACATAAGTTAAGTGGACCAGTTAGAAAAATACTAATTTCTGCGCGTTGACTATAATAATGATTGGCATGGTATATTAATGTCTGGCAATAATTATACTGGGTGGAGTGGACACCGACGCGAAAATGGTAACCACTCAGTACATCATTATGGAACCCCGCATGAACACCCTGTATGATTTAATAATATTTTCATATTAATTACTGTTCAGATCTTCACATTGACTGAACATTCAGCGGAGCTCTGTAAATAGTATCATCTTACACATAAACTGTCACTTACGGGATAGTAAGTCAGAGAGACAAGAGAGAGAGTGAGTCAGTCAGTCGTGGTAGTCTTCTTAGTATCATCTTACTGCCATGGGTCATAAGCTCAAACCGTTATGACATAACTAACGCTTTTAGGGTGCTATTGGGACTCTCGCGGTTCTGAAGCGCATCGAACATGTTTTCTGAACTAGGTACAGATGGCTTGCAAGCTGTTATGCAAAAAAGAACAGCATCTCTGATGCGAAGGATTCGGGGGAGCACCAACAGCATTTTAAAGGTGATAAAGTGATAGTGGCAGATGCCCGTTCCTGGGGCACTGGACCCGTATGCGCAGCTGCAGGTCTGGTGCAGATGTGGATATAAAAATATAAAATAAATCTGATCCCCAGGCTATCAAATTCATCGGCGGCGGCGACCTCTCGCGTCCGGCCCTGGTTCAATCCATGGTCCGGAGCGAGAGAGAATGGGACGCCGTCACCTCCTTCTGCGAAGCAGTCATGCTAGCGAAGGAAGTGGCGGGACGTGAGAGGGAGAGAGCCTCACGTCTCAGCCGCCGCGGGAGACGCACCGGGCGTCGGGGGCCACCCGACGCACACTCACTGGAACACAAAGGGCAAAGGAAGGAACATGGATGGGTTTTAGTCAGTAAAAGTCTGACACTCCCTCCTGCTCAGCCCAGAGCGGGAGGGGTTATTTGATGATTTCCCATCGGTAAAAAAAAGGCTATCAAATTCAGTCTGATCTGATCTGATTATTATTTTTTTATTCCTGTCTGATCCACTATAAACTTTATCATTCCGTCCTGATCCCCGTACTCTCTATGGCAAGTATAGTGAAGTGAAAACAGTTGTTGATATTTTTTGCTAATTGTTTAAAATCGTCACAGGCATTATACCCATTTGATCTTTTAATTTGGGCAAACCTTGAATTATTTTATTCTTATTTATTTTTGTTTTGTTTTATTTTATTAAGAAGTGTTACTAACAACAATGTAATTCATTTGTGTATAAATAAATAATAATAAAAAAAACGGCGTATAAAAACACGTTCGCTTCTGTAAACTATTCAGCAGTCACTTCACTGTCGTAGAGATCGCGGTGAAATCGAATTCGCATCATAAGGGCACCGCGACAAGTGAAACTCGTGGCCACCATTTTAAAATTGAAATGGCATGACCCGTCATTTCTAGTTGTCTCGCTGAGTGAAAAGGGCGATCACTTTTCTATTTGAAGGAATTTGTGTGAGACAGCAGGGTTTTGGTTTTCTATTCAAAAATTATCAATGGAAACATGGAATCTAGATAGATAGTTTAATGCCTGCCCTTCTTAAATACCAATAGATTCGTAATTACAAACTAAAGTAAAAAAAACACATATACTTAATTTATATACCAAAGTTGAAATAACAATAAAATTATGTACATATGTAGAAAAGAAGAAAAGCATTAAAGGACGTCAAAAAATACGTTCAAATCGCTGTCAACAGGAATACTGCCCAGACGGCTGGCAGCATTGCATTGCCATGTTGAATGTTGATTCTTTGACCAAAAAATAGGCCAGCCCTTCTTTTACGGGAAGAATCGACTAACCGCTTTTCGATGTCTCGAAAGACTACTGCGGTTAGTCACAATTCAATCTGAATTCGGCATTTGTGACGTTCGTATAAATGCAGAATATAAATAAAGGGGGTAACAAGACCCTTAACGAAGACGAAAGCACTTGTTCTCCCCGTCATTGCGATCATTATTTTTGTTCTAGACCATACCTGGGAACCTTCTAGTTACGGAGATATTGGAGGTCAAAGTTTCAACTTTTCCATAAGTTTTTTTTTTTATACTTACCTGTTTTTACTGTAAGATTTTTACTTTAAACAACTCCACGACCCCCGTACTATTCAATCCTCCCATCAGCACAATGTTTTGAGTGCGTTACATTGAGTCCTATCGTAAAACGTGATATTTCACCCCAAAAATAATGTTGTTTCCTAGCAAAAATTTTTGCGTAAAGTTACTTAGTTAGATGTACAGAATGCTTGGTTGACGGCTTCGTGAACAGTCTTGTTACACCCTGTATAATCTACCGAGTATAATTAAATATAGCTTTACCTGGAAACAAAACTTCTAAAAATACCTACAATCTACCTAAAGAACAATAAATAATTAAGAAAACAAAATTCCTTATTCAAAAATAAATAAGTAAAGGCAACAGCCCCGGAGCGTAACTGAGCTAATCATTATTATCCGTTTGAACTTCCATAAGAATTCTTAAAGAGATTAAAAGAATCATTATATATTCTCACTTGAGGGACGAGCCATTTGAAAAAGACAGGCCAGATTAAAGCCACGCTCCAGGCATTTGGTTTCTTCAGAATATTTCATGTTTTCAAGCATTTTCCGGGTAAATTAATTAGGTGCACGGAGATGTAGATTTCTGAGAAATTTTTGATGCTTGAATTGAATTACTGAATTGTGGAGGTCAGATACACAAACACTCCATGTAGAATACTGGTATTCAGCTGCATCTGGTTGGACTAGAAGCCGATCCTAAAATAGTTTGAAAAAGCTCAGGCTTAGCTGATGATGAGTTGAATGAACATATTACTATAAAGGGTGTAACAAGACCCTTAACGAAGCCGAAAGGCATATATTCTCCCCGTCATTGCGGCCATTTTTTGTTCTAGACCATACCTGGGAATCTTCTAGTTACGGAGATATTGGGGGTCAAAATTATAACTTTTTCACAAGTTTTTTTGTTAAATAACGTTTTAATGTAAGGTTTTTACTTTAAACACCTCCACGATCCCGTTCTATTCAATGCATCCATCAGCACAATGTTTTAAGTGAGTTACATCCTACCGTAAAACGTGATTTTTCACCCCAAAAAAAAGAAAAGTATCCCAATAATTTTTGCGTAAAGTTACTTAGTTTGATGTGCAGAATGCTTGTTTGAGGGATTCGTAAAGAGTCCTATTACACCCTGAAACGGCCACTGCTGAAGTAAGACCTCGTCAATGTTAACACATTACCAAAACGCACTTTTCCATTTTTTTTATTAAACCTACTCTACTGTGCTTATAAACTCAACTTACTATAAAATACAACTTTTTATAGTATTTTCCAAGTGTCTCAATAGTTCTCAATATTTCTACATCTAGTTCTCAATGCTTCTGAAAGCACATAGCTACCTCCACCGTAATATTTACCCCATCATCCTAAAAGCACATTTCTCCACCACTTAAAATTACCCTGCACATTTACCCCGCTGCTAATTTTTACCCCTCTTCAACCCGCGCAAATCCCTAAGATCTCTACTTACCCCCAGGCACGTCTTTGTACATTTTGTCAAAACATTAATTAAGAAACTGTGTGCCTTATACTGTAATCTGCGAATGAGGTATTATCTTTGAAGTTAAGTTTACTTATACCGTCTTATATATCATGAGATTTTGTTTATTAATTATTTACGTAAACGTATCTATATGTTTATCTCAAAAGGTAAATCGTGTATGCTTTTACAAACAGTCTTCTCCAGATTAGACCCTGAAAAACTGTAGGTCATACAAATACAAGGTGTAAAAGGAACCCGTCACGAAGCCGTCAACCAAAGCATTCTATACTTACGTCAAATTAAGGAACTCTCTGCAAATAAATTTGCTAGGAAACGACTTTTTGTTTTGGGGTGAAAAATCATGTTTTACTGTAGGTCTCAAAGTAACGCACTCAAACCTTGTGCTGATGGATGCATTGAATAGTAAGGGGGTCATGGAGATATTTTAAATAAAATTAAACACCAACATCGTCATTAAAAACTTGTAGACAAAAAAAAACTTGTATGTAAGGTATGGTTCAGAACAAAAATGATTGCAATAACGGGGAAATCAAGTACATTTCGGCTTCGTTAGGGGAATTTTTACACCCATTATATTTTTTCAATGTCGAAACCGAACCCACAAACAGTACCTTACACGCTTATCGCAATACTTATTCAATTATTTCTTTAGATCAGTCATCTACTTACCTGTCAATCGATTATTTAACAATTATTGAATCCATCCCATGCATAATAATATCTTTAAGACACTACTATGTTTCCAAAAGCATGTTCTGCTTATAATCGTTTTCTTAAGCTTTATAACTTAGGATGCAAGAGCGAGCAAAGCGAGCTCGGGACTTGGGGCACCCAGACTACTTTAAACCCTGCAGACAGAAATAGAAACCCTGCGTAGCGGGGCTACGTCTACTACGCCTTATTACAACAATTTGATATTTTTCTTGACGTTTACTTTATTCCTGTTTTATTTATAGTAGGTTAAGTCTAAAATAATAGGTGAGTTACGATGAAAATGACTAACTGTAGTTTTCGGTAAAACACAATTTAATCTGGCGGAAAAATATTACGTCAGCAAATGCTGTATTAGTTTTCGGAATTTTCAGTATTCTATAAGGTCGTTTCTTTGTCCTTTCAGCTGTCGGAAAATTACAGTATAAATTCCAAAAAAAATAACACTCTATATTTTTATGGCATTAATCGATAGGGTCAATCATAAGGATCAAATCTCTTTAACACACATGATAAATTAAATGTAAGGAAAACCATGTATTTAGAGTACTTTCCCTCCAGGTGGCGTTGAAAAGTTCCAACTTGTATAAAGCAGTAAATTTCATATTTTGAGTATGCTCTTTTTTTTCGAAGCTTTTATTAATACCCCTTACTAAAATATCACTTTGCCCTCATATTATCTTGATGCCCTCTATAGCAAGAACTTAGATTTAATCTAAACCGCAATCACCCAAAGTTACCATACCTAATACTAACAACTTGATCTTAATACAGCAGTTTAAGCAATAGACAGACACCGCCGCGGGCTGACTTAGTTTGTTTGTGCACAGTTAACGGTAGTTTATTAATTAGGGTTTGACAAACTGTGCGGTTCGACCCTCCGTCTAACCTTTGTTTAGTTATGAGCTGGGGAATTTAATACTGTTTGTGTGGGATGACAATTTTGGAAGATTTTGCAAAGGGAATGTGGTATTGTCGTGGTAGCGAAGATAATGTTCAATGTCACTTTTAATTTTAGACGAAAGTTATTTTGATCAAGTACCAAAAAAATAATTTCTTGAAGCACGAGAAGGTTTTGAGCTTCATGAGCTCTAAAAATGACATTCCATTTGGCTTTGTTGTAAAAATAAAAATCACTTAATTTAAAATTTCTAACTAGTATCTATCTATAAAAAAATCACGCACAATGGTCCACTTTAGTGAGTAAATGCGGAAACCAAACGCATAGTATCTATAAAATCAAAATGCCGACTGGTCGACATTTCACGTGATCAAGAGCTGCTTCGTCTTCAACTATTCAACGTGGCACGTTGGCCAGTCTCCTGGGCACGTTCCCGAGTGGCAGCGATACGGAGAGATACGTTTGCGCCTAAGTGTCCTGTTTTAAATACAGGGTGTAACAACCCTTCACGAAGCCGGCAACCAAGCGTTCTGTACATCAAACTAAGTAACTTTACGCAAAAATTATTGCTGGGAAACGACTTTATTTTTTCGGGTGAAACATCACGTTTTACTATAGAACTCAAAGTAACGCATTCAAAATATTATGCTGATGGATGGATTCAATAGTACAGGGGTCGTGGAGGTATTTAAAGTAAAAATCTTACATTAAAAACATGTATTTCAAAAAAAAACTTGTGAAAAATTTGGAACTTTGACCCCTAATATCTATCTCCATAACTAGAAGGTTCCCAGGTATGGTCTAGAACAAAAAAATATCGCAATGACGAGGAGAACATGTGCCTTTCGGCTTCGTTAAGGGTCTTGTTACACCCTTTATGTACGTACAGTATACTTACTTTACTTCGCCCTTTTGTATTTAAGATTTAGTTTAAATTATTTGTTTAAGTTGTTTGTAAATTATGTATATTCCCATAATAAAACCAAGTAAAATTAAATTATATCAAAATCTAATTCCAGAGCTTTTATTATTTTGATTCTAATGTGTAATTGACAATTTAATTAATGACGTTACGGTTGGCCGGTTGGTGCAGCGGTTGGGCGATTGGGTGCTGCGCTGCGTATTGCGGGTTCGATTCCCGCACCTAACAAATATTTGTATGATCTACAGGTATTTGTTACGGATCTGGCTGTTGGGTATGTGAGTTTAAATGTCTGTAAACGCACCCACGATACAGGAGAAATTCCTGGTAGTGGGCATCAAAATTGCATCGACTTTAAGTACAGTTTATGCATTTTGTTTTAAATAAAAGTAGGAGTGAAGTCACCTACTTTTATTTTCAGGGTAGCATTTAATAGATTTCAGACGTGACCATTATTACAAATTAATATCAACATTTCTAAAATAAACCGCAATTTATCGTATTATTTAACATTATCATTTCCAATGTTCGACGTTTTATGTCTAACATGGAGTGGTGGCGCTATCTATTGGCGCTCTGCGAACAACGCTGTTACGGTTACAAACGCAGGCAAGTCTTTATTTATAATTCACTGTATTTTGAAGTATTTGAAACTACATAATATCACGCCTGTTATCCTAATGGTTAGGCAGAGGTGTACCTAATAGTACACACGGCGGCACGTGAAGCTGTACGTTTCCAGTATAGCTTGGCCTCGTTTTGTATAGATTTCCTATACAATGAGAGATCCGCATAAACTGGTTTTATTACAGCTTGATTGGCCATCGTGCGTACCTTACACTCACATTTCGCCTGTTATGTTTAAGTATCATTTAATAAGGAGCGAGAATATTGTCATCAACTGTCCACAAATCTGGATTTGTGGACAGTTGATGACAATATTCTCCGAAGCTGCTATTTAGAAATTTCTGATGGAAAACCCCACTAACTTTGCCCGACCCCAGGACCTCATGCTCAGTAGTCGCGCTTACGACCACTATTCACTGTCCTTTGAAGTATATTTATTATAAGACGTGGACGTGGCTACGCTCGCGTTCTGCTCGGAAACTATCTATCTCACGGGCAATATAGCCTATGGCACTCGGGGATAAGGTAGCTTCCTATTAGTGAAAGAAGTTTCAAAATCGGTTCAGTAGATCCAGAGATTACCCGACAACCTCACAAACTTTACCTCTTTATAATATTAGTATAGATACCACAGGTTAGGTTAGGTTTCTACCCACTATTTCTAACTAAGGTACTTATACGAATATTGTGTGTTCAAATCAAGAGAAACTTGAGGGTTTTCGTAGAAGAAATAGTAAAACATTTAGTTGTTGGTTTTAAATTTATAATGCTTACATCAATTTTAGCAATGGTGTCCCTTCCTCCTTATATTGTGCTACTAGCTGTGCCCCATGGTTTCACCCGCCGTCACCCGCCCCACCTGCCCCACTCTAAGAGCCATAGTGTAATGTCGAAAGGGTTAACTTTCCTCAAGAATTTAGACATCGAATGTAAAAAGCATTTTACAAATCCGACTATTAGCGCGTTCAAACATAAACAAACAATTCAGCTTTATTATATTAATATCTATAGATAAATTTCCAAGGAGGTGTTAGCTAAATAATAACAGCTCCTCGGGTCGATCTTTAAGCTAAACCCTGCTTGCCTAGGTTGGTCTGTGGATGGGTGACCACCCATTACATACCGAGTTTCCTCCGTGCCTCGGAAAACACATTAAGCCGTCCAGTCCCGGCTGTCAGGTGTAGATCTTTGACAGTCGTTACAGGTAGTCCGTGGGCCTAAAGGTCTGACAACTAGTCTTACCAAGGGGTATTGTATTATAATACCAGCCTATTACTGTCTCACTGCTGGGCAAAGGTCTCTTCTCAACAGAGAAGGCACGAGCATTGATCACCACGCTTGCTCAAGACGGGTTGGCGATTTTTTTTTTATAAGTCCAGGTTTCCTCACGATGTTTTCCTTCACCGATGTCTGTGATGTCCAAGATGAACTTAGAAAGTACATATGAATTGAAAAAGTCACATTGGTACTTGCCCGGATTTGAACCCACAATTGGGTATTGTATTACCCAGTACTAACTGGGTTGTGGAGGTCAGATAGGCAGTCGTTCCATGTAAAATACTGATATTAAGCTGCATCAAGTTAGACTGGAAGCCGACCACAACATAGTTGGGAAAAGGCTAGGCAGATAATGCATCATTATCTGCCTAGCCTTTATCATGATGATGATGATGATGATGTATCATTTCCATTAAAAACTGACATAAGCATTGCATAGAAATCGTAACACCTACCGGTCTACTAAAGCAACAATAGTTTTAGAACTATTGTTACTTTAGTAGACCGGTAGGTCAAACAAAAACAATCAAACACAAAAACAATCAAACTAAAACTTATCACAACTATTTTCAAGGCAAACTATTAAAATATTATCTAAAACGAAGCTTCCATAATTATCAATAACACTTCGTCCCTAATTTCCGTTGCATCCATATCATATAACGCGCACGCGAGGTACCCAAATCACGAACCCTTGTTAGGGAACCCTAAAATATTAAATAATGAATATTTGGTGCGTCCGCGTGGCCCTATTATTAAATCATGGAGGCTCGAGCAACAATTAGTGATGTTCTCACACCGACGGACAGTCACTCGGTCATTATCGTTATAATTGTCGGAGTAAAGGAATGTTTTTTAGATAAACTTTGAAAATAAATTGAACTTCAGTTTGGAAAAAAACGCCATGAAATAATGGGTGTAAAAATGAAAGGCTCTTCTCCTCCCCGTCATAGCGATCATTTTTTTGTTCTAGACCTTACCTGGGAACCTTCTAGTTACGGAGATATTGGGGGTCAAAGTTCCAACTTTTTCACAAGTGTTTTTTTTAACACTGGGTTTATTTTAGCCCCCATGACCCGTTCACTATTCAATGCATACATCAGTACAATGTTTTGAGTGCGTTATATTGAATTTAACCGTAAAATGATGATTATGATTTTCACCCCAAAAATAAAAAAGTCGTGTCCCAGCAATAATTTTTGCGTAGAGTTTCTTATTTTGACACACAGAATGCTTGGTGGACGGCTTCGCTCACACCTTGAATCTAGTTCAAAAGCTATCAGATTCAATATTCCATAACAATGATGGCATCGACAGCTCTTGAACGCAGTTCAGTAGATTTGCCTATCGCGTTCGGTTTGATAAGTGAAGTTCGCTTTAGGAGTCAGTACGGTTAATAGATATGCGTTATATTTGGTTTCCATATAAAATTACCAAATGTTTGTAGTTATTGACGATTATGCGAGGCGCACGGGACCGGTCAATGTGGCGACACTTGGGGGAGACCTATATCCAGCAATGGAAGTCTTTGGGCTGAAATGATGATATTGATGACTCGTATTTTTTAACGCCTACCAATAAAATTTCGCGTAGTCTCCGTAGCTCAGCTGCGTAGCACCCTTCCTGTTAGTAGTATTCGCACTCCTCAGGTTAGTTATAGATAAGTATTTAATAGTTCTTTACAGGACCAGCTATGAAATATACATAAAAGAAAAGCTTTGAAAATCTATGTAGGTTAGGTGCATTATTGAGTAACTATGGGCTGAGTTGATATATTTTCTTAATGCAGAAGATCATAAGATAAGACAATATTTAAACATAATCATGACAGACTATAATTTCCCCTCTGTTGGGACACATGCTTCCTCTCTATGAGAGGGAGTTGGTTGGAAGCCACCACGCAGCCCAAGGCAGGTTGGTAGGTGTAAAAAAATTAAATAGGTGTATAAATGTCAAATTTGTTTTCGATTTTGTTTTTGATTCGAGGACAAATCGTTTCCTTGCGATGTTTTTCTTTACCAGCAGAGCAAAGCAATCTTTAGTGATGTTAATAACTTTGATGACCAAGATGATGATGGTGATTCTTAATTCCGTGCCTCAGATTCATCAGACTCTTATGTTACCTATAAAAACTAGTACACAATAACAAAGATCGCCCGGCTAGTTGCATCTGTTAAGTGTAAGGGTTGATACAAGCTCATCTTGTGACAACATATCCACTTTGGTCAGGAAAGAATTTGGTACTATTATTACTACTATTTTTACTGAAAATCAGTCTGTTAATGAAATAGATTATAATTTAAACCTAAAAACCTTACAACCTTTATAATTTAAAGCGGGCCAAATATGCTGCCTTAGAGCCGAAATACTATTTTGTCCCACTGGCAGTGGAAACCACTGGTTGCTGGGGGTCCGACGCTATTAAATTTGTCGCGGAGATCGGCCGGCGACTTAGAGAAAGGGGCGGTGACCCACGCTCTGGTTCGTTCCTGGTGCAAAGGCTAGCCCTGGCAATTCAGCGCGGAAACGCTGCAAGTGTCATGGGCTCCTTTGCGCCAGGAACAACTATGAGCGTCTAGTGACGTAAGGTTTTCTTTTTTCTTTTTTTGTGAATTTTGTTATTTGACATGCTTATGTAATTATTTAAATAAATTGACTACACCTGATTTAAACCTCTATTTTTTCATAAAAATCGAAACAAAGTTTCTATATTGCAAGAAGCTTTGAAATGTGATTTCAGATTATAAAAAGTTTTGTCGACTTTTAGTTTTAAAAGTGATTGCAAATCATCAAACACGAAATATTTCTCAGTCCAATAAAATAACTAATAAAATAATAAAATCTTTCGTCTAATTATTATGAAGTCAGTAACATCATCAAATATTTCAAATGGTCACCTAACGATACATAATTACTTTCTCCGTAATTAATAATAACATAAAATAATATTAAAAACATTAATTTATTCATATGGCTACTGTGAATTTAGACGTACGCCATTATACAAACTAGTTTACTGATATATTCATAGCTACAAATTGAATGCTAACATTATCATATTGTTATTGTATTCGAGTTAACGGGTTTCCAAATCAACATCTATTGAAGTTAAAAGCTCAAGAATTAGTAAAAGCCTCGATTAGTCAATTATCCAATCAAGCTTCAAAGGCAACTTTTACTTAAAACCCGAGCATTATTAACGTGAAAAGGAACAAAAAGTTTGTTGGCAGATGCTTATTATGTTCCAGTTGAGTAGCTCCAGTGCCCACAACCGACGCCATTGCTATTAACAAGCGTAACCAGATTATCTCGTCAATAATTCGGCACACTCACCACACAAATAAAAACAATTGTATATTTTTTCCTCAATGAGTTTATTGCGGCAGAACAATAAATGAAGCTGATCATATAACGTTTACTTTCAACATCAATTACGAATACTCTACACGATATCATGTCGTACGCCGAGTCCATTAATATTTATAATATTCGAGTCCGTATTGCACTTCGCTTCACAAACGTCAACTCAACACCCAAGCTGCTATCCCTATTAACTTACAGTTCGTGGGATCGATCATTACGATATATTTGTCTAAATATCACAAGAAAATACAAAAACGAAATACGAAATAGAATTAACACAATTAAAATTATTAACAATTAAATATACAGAGTCTGTGTCGCTTCAAGACGTGAGGTATCACCAGGGTGAGCGCGGGTGGCGCGAGCGTCATGACACCGGCACATGGTGCTGGTACAGTTGCTCCTGCCGCTCGCACAGAGAGGTCATCTTCTTGAACGACTCGGAGGTCTCGCGAAAAAGCAGGTTGGCGTCGTCCCGGGGCCGCGCGTGCGCCGCGTCCAGCCGCCCCGGGGAGATCACGGGCGGGGACGACGCCGACAGCGGCGACAGCGACTCCCGCGCCGACTGCGCGCCCGCCGGTGCCCCGTACGGCCCGCCACCTGCCTGCGGCACTCCGTTACCCATCAGGAAAGGGGACGGAAAAAACCCCCGATCACCAAACTGTGGAAACAAGCCTGCTTGCAGAGCAGTCAAGTTCCGACTGTAGAATTTCATAGTTTCAGTCACGTAGCTTGGAAGCTGAGATGCTTCCTCGTTGCCACCGTATCGCAGGCTCTCTAGTGTTGATGCGAGCCCTTTTATATCTGCGTATAATTTATTTAGGAGTTCTGCATTGACTTCAAACGCTGGCTTCTGTTCCGGCGAGCCAGTGGACAACAGCCGCCGATGCAGGTCAACGTTCGAGCTGTGTCTGTCTCGACTCCGCCGAGAAGGGAAGGCGGCGTCACAACCGTTCACCTCGCACGGATGAAGCAACTTCAAATGATCATTTCTGTAATGCATGCGCAGCGTGAAGTGGTTCTGAAATATTTTCCCACAAGCGGTACATCTGTCGGGATTCTCGTCGTCTATGGGTATTTCTAGGTCGTTGATATCTGATCTGTCATCTGTCCTATCGCTGCTGGCTGACGGGGAGCGCGCCCTTGCTAAGCGCTCTTCCAATGCATGCAAGTCACTCCCGCTGTCGCTCGGGGTATACAGATCGGAACGTAATCTCAGCCCTTCGCGGACAACGCTAGGGGCACTTGACTCATCGTCCGACTCACTCTCACCCTTCACACGCGTCACCGATTCCGAGTCCACAGTAGCTTCCTCACCGTTCTGAAATGACTCCGTACTTTCAGGTTTTTGTTTCTTGAGCGATAAGGGTTCCTCCTCAGCGCGACTCGAGCTGGGAGTTGACAGGTTTCTAAATAAATCCGCTTGATATTCTTCATCGGACACGTTGTATTCATTGTTTTGTGAGCACCGGGTGGGGTTGCCGCTCTTCCTCTTACGTTTGTTAGGAACGTGGGACGACGTCTTATCGTCCGAGGCGGTGGGGTCAGCGCGGCTGTTTACACTATCAGGTTTCACAACAACGGGTTTGGTATCGTCTCTGTTTTTATTCACACTTAAATCTTCAGGTTCATCCTCGTAGTTCAATCTTTCTACAACCGGAGATGTAGTCCGTTCATCAGGTCTATCTTTATTATCGTCATCGGAAATATCATCATTAATTTCACTATAATAATTGGACTCTTCTTCGTGCATAATATGAGGTTTGGCAAGATCTAGTGCACTGCGGTGATGATGTTCATCCGAATGTGGAAGCTTTCTGTACATTTTCTCAATTTCACTGAAGTTGCGGAGATCATCGAGTGGCACACGCGGAGGAAGTGGAGTAGGTCCCGGAGGCCCGCTGAGCTGAGGAGGCAGGCGCGCCGCCAGCTCGGGCGGCAGCAGCCCGGGAGGAGGTATGGGCAGCCGTGCCAGTGCGGGCAGCAGCGGGAACGGCTGCGCTGAACGACCGTCGTGTGCCGATATTTTACGTCTTACGTGCGGCGAATGCAGCTTCGGATTCGGGTTAGCACTGTGCCGGTTTCTCGACCGTCGCGAACTGAACATCATGGTGCATCCTTCCACTGTACACTTGTGCATTTCTCGCAGGTGCACCGCCGAAAAATGAATTTTTAACGCGCCTTTATCGCAGAAAGTCTTGAGGCAGACGTTGCACTGAACTCTCTTCTTGCCAGTCGCGGGGTTGACGAACTGGACGCCGAGGCCGAGAGGCCACGGGGCCGGCGGCGGGTCGCGCCTGTCCAGCGGGTACTCGGGCGACCGTCGCTCGTCGCTCTTGTCGTCATCTCGGCCGCTGAAGCTAGCGCCGAGCTTGCGGAAATCGAACTGAGGCGCAGGTTGAGTCACTCGAGGCATCATAAAATAGTCCAGACCGGCCGGGAGGCCGGGAACCGCACCGTACTCTTTGGGTTCCATCACGTCACTGTCATAATATGCGCGCGTAGTGCGAAGCGGGTGGCGCGCGTCGCGGCCGCTTTGCGACTGAGGACGTGCGACACAGGTGACCGAGCGCGGGCGGCAAGCGACAAAGGCCAGCGGTGCGGGGGTGTGAGGGCGGCGCGGCGGGCGTGCACGGTGTGGGGTGCGGGAGGGCGCGGGGGGGCAGGCCGCAGGTGGGAGGAGCGAGCGCTGGGCGGAGCGGATCGATGCGGTGGGGACACGCGACACTCGCGCACTCCGCCACTGTAAACACTGGAGAACTAAAGCATCGCATGTTACGTAACGACGGCACATACGCCACGGTTGCACATAGCCATACCCAACGATTGCATACCGACTCAGTTCCGTGTTTAATTATAGAGATGTCGACCGCTTTGTTCTTCGTGAAGGAACGAACAAGAAAACTTACTTCATTTCGTTTTGGTCTCTGACAAACCCCAAACAAGTCCATATAACCGTAACATTACTCCACGCGTTATTTCACAATTAAAAGCAGAAAAAAATGTTCCTATTTTTTGTTTTGAATCTTGAACTTCATATTCACAAAAACAAACTAAGCGGCTTTACCTGTTTCTACGAAACGTAACACGTCTGACGGCGCCACTAAAGCGTAAAGCATTTCTTGGAACCTCCAAATTGAACTCTTGAATGAAGTATTCTTCAGACAGCTGAAACTGTAGAAATGTGTGTAGTCTCGTAGAAATATTTAAGTACCTATATTATTTTATTTTATAACTCTGAAAAACAAAATCAATCAATATTATATTTTTTGCTAGTATTTTAAACGATGAATTTATTTATTTTTGAAAAGTAAGTCGTTGGTCCGGCTGCCATTTGTATATCTTTTGCAGTGGTACAGGTGGTCAGTTGCCCGAAAGTGTGACAACTAGTCTTACCAAGAGGACCAGTATTAGGTACCTAGTGCTAACTGGGTTGTGGAGGTCAGATAGGCAGTCGCTCCATGTAAAAAACTGTGGGTTCGAAACTTCGAACCCAAGCAGGCACTTTGCTTTGTATAACTGAACACATCAATCAACACGGCGAAGAAAAACATCGTGAGATAACTGCAAAATCTTAGAACTAAAACTTCGAACTGTGATATCCACAAACCCATACCGGACCTTCGTAGTGCATCACAGCCCAGTCCTCTCCATAGAGGAGGCTTGTGACCCAGCATGGAACATTATAGGCTAAGACTTAGCCTTATACCCCCTAAGTATAGCATATACTTGCGTTACGCTAATATGCTAAATATCCGAAGCTCTATTGGTGCGTTTTGTCATGCTCTTGAAAATTTTTTTTTAACTGACTTTGGTGATCAGTGTAACTACAGAAAAGGTATAACTTCTAAAGAATAGAATTATTTTCACGTTAATGGAAACAGCAATTTCATGTGTTGTATAGAAAAAACTTATCGAGAACACTAATTGACATGGGATACTTTGTCTTTTTCAGACAGGTACTAAACCTTAATATTAATTATGGAAGTAGATACTCCTTATCTAGGTATGTATAACATTACGCAGTTCCCCCTAACGGTAGACAGAAGCTACCTATGCAACTCTGCCTGCATTAGTGTAGGTTTTATTTATTATTTATTTATTTATTCAGTAGTAGGTACATACATTTTATACATTTAAGTTGGTGACAACATAAACTCATTAGAGTTTTACCGTGCACCAAGACGACGTGGCGACGTGTTTCGTGGTTTCGTTTACGATTCGATCGTTTTAATTTCTACTTCTTAAGAAACGTGTAGTTACTACTCAAAAACATTCACCTATAAAGTTGTATAAAACACAAATTATTTTAACTGAAAAACTCGCTGTAGGTAGCTAGTAGGTACTAATGTAAATCTTAATACTAATTATGTTCTTTTAAAAAAATTGTAAAATTTGAATTTTTTTTATAAAATGTTACACTCATAAATGTTATATTTTTGAATGTATAATTTTGTACAAAACAAAATACTAATCTATTTTTTTTTGCAAAATTATTTAAAAATATGGATTTTGTTTTGTACAATATCTTACATTCATAATTGTTATATTTCTGAATTTATGTTTTTATGTTTTTACAATATTTTGCATTCATAGTAGTTATATTGATGAATGCCTGAGCTTTCATACTCCTAACGCCATCTATATTTATACCAACGAACTAAACAACACATCAATGAAAACCCTCAACTTCAGATCACGCATGTCAATAAATCATGGTTCTATATTTAAAAACGTTTGGGAACGTGTTATAAAACAAAACATGGCGGTTGTAATAAAATAACGGATTTTCTTCAAGATTTTTTCTTTTTTGTTTGATGTTCAAGTCTTCAAGGAGGTTTTATACAAATTAAAACGTTTTGTTTTGAGTTTGACTATCAAACAGGTTGAGCAAACGGTTTTCGGTAGTGTATTAGTGATTTTTATAGTCTTGTTCGGTAGGTAAATTAAAAACTTAGGTACTTTAGCACCTCCTCTCTACAAGCAGATTCTAATCAGTATTTGTTATCTGCGTTCGAGTTGGACTCGTGCATTACCAACTTGACTATTCTAAAGTACCACTCAGTCCTATTAGTAATTTTTAGCCAACTTAAAAAGTAGGAGGTCTTGTAGGTATAAGCGAGTTTTTGATACAGGCAGAAGTATTTTCCAAAAAAAAAACATGATTTATAACAGATTTTCTCCGTCGCGCCACGCCTTGGTTCACTTTCCCAACGTCCTCCCCATTTCTAATTCGAAACATTCTTTTTAAAACAAACCAATCGTATTTAAAGCCGGGATCGGTCCAATCCCTCTTAATCTCGGGATATAACCGTCAGATGCGTTCCATGGTCTGTTAGATGTCGTATCGCGCTTGCTCGATTATTCTCCATCTCGGAAACAGTTACAATCGAGTATCGTTCCGCGGTTCACGCGTAAACAGAGCTCTTTTATTGTGTGGTGTAAGGCATAGGAGAACATAACATAACGCCGATATTTCCTTATAAGAAGTTAAGGTCCCGGGTCTTGTAAAACCCAAAGAGTACCAATAAGAATTCAATTTAATCGTTCCTTATCAATTGTGACCGACAGTTAACCATACTTATTTTATACTCTGTAAGTATATAATTCCTTTAATAAGTAAATCAAGGACCCACTATAAAACCTGTGAATTTATCACTTACATCACAATTAACTCAATCATAGTGCGATTGACTAAAGATTTCTTGTTTGACCACACGGCTGGTATCCAATTAAGATGTAGCTGTCCATGGAGCAACTTACTGCAAAGTCAAAATTCGAATACTACAGTCAATCGACACGAAAAAGACAAAAATGATGAGCTACTTTTATAGTGCATCACCCATATCTGCAAACCAATAAGTCTCACACGGGTATTCTTAGTCGTGGATTGTACTTAAGTCGGACTTGACACGCCTACATTCTGCCCCATTAACACACAAAACAGTCACAACGTCGTTTTCAAAAACCGCTATCGCTTATGACATAATCGAATGACTTGATTAAACAACTCGCTGTTCGCTCATAACTTGTCCCGGAGTACAGTCACCCATATTATACTCTCAGTTTCGCGGTACGTAACATAAACAAGATCTCTTTTTGTCCTAAGTGATCCGCCTCTGGTCAACGTTGATTTTTATATCGGCTTGAGAGGATTTCACACTTGACTTGATGGTCGCCGGAAAAAAGTTAGTTCAAGTGTTTTTAAGTACGAAAGGATTCTTCTTAGAAAAGTGGTTTAAAGTCATGTTTCTCACTGTAGGGTTGACATTGTTGATCACTGTAAATGTGGAGTCTACAGAATATCTGGTCTAATAATCTGGTATTAAATTAAGATATAGGTTTTTATTTTTGCTATACGGACAGAAGATTGCAAATACCTTAATGTCAAAACCACATCTACCAGTTCTTTCAAAATTATTTATAATAATAACAGTAAAAAAAAAATCATACGAGATACCAAACTGGTAAAGTAAATTTTAATCAGACACCTGCCCATTTAAATGCTAAGCGACTGCCACAATTATACATGGTTTTAATTTATTTTTGTATTGGACATCAAAATAAAAGTGAATCTGCATAATGATTCAATACACCCGCGGCAGTAAGGTACAGGTCGCGCCATCTCTTATGATTTTTTTTGACTAAACTTTTTAAGTGCAACGTAGCGTAGCGTTTATTTTACAATGAAACCTATTCATTTTTTTTTTAACTGTTGTCTAAATGGTTTTCGATTAAGTAATTGTGGAGTAATATCTGGTTTGACAACTCATTTTGACAATTCGTTCCGTTTTTATTATTTACTTTTCCTAAATCCTGCAATAGTTTTGCATAAAATTTGTCATCTACCATTTTGAATCCTGAAAAATCAATGGACGGTGTGTCTCAGTAAATAATTCAAACTATTTTAGGCGTAGCGCTGAAAAATTAAAATACTTATATATTTTCTTCAATTAATTTCACAACTAGATCATCCTATAGTAGTCTTCCAATAATTACACTTTTCACCAGAATAATGTACACCCCTCCTAACTCGATCCGACCGACATATTTATTTTGAAGAGCGCCGTATTTTGTTTGGATTAAAAATATTTCTGGCTACACTTGCACACGACACTAAACGAAGTATCGCCCTGTACACTGGCAAACAAAATTATAGACACGTGCCCACATGCTGTATACTTTTTTGTAGCATGACGCACATAGGTCGAGTGGATTCTTGAGACGATTTTTCTGAATGTCATGTACAGCTTGAAGGTTGATATTTCAGTGGATTTGCAATGAAAAGTTCTGTTTGAATGGCATAATTATGTTTATCAATTGGAGCTCTGTGCTGTTTATTTTGAGAGACATGTGAATGATGTACTCGTGTAATGACGTTATTAGCCATGTCTTGAGACATTGCTAGTGCATTCAAAAACCCAGAACGCGCGCCATGGTTTTGTTAGTTCCAATTTCGATCGTCATGGCTGTATCAAATCTTTATTACGATATGATCTGTTCTCTCATAGCTCTTGCACAGAGGATAGATTTCTAGAAATTGTGATTCAAATCGTTGACTGATTGCTGCAATCACTTTTTCTCACCAAACATATTTTTTTACCAGAATTAATCCAACTCGAAAACTGTACTTTTATCAGAAGTACAGTTCTCGTACCTACTTAAAAACAACATTCAAATTGCAATCGTATCTCAGCGACAACGAAAGGCAACTTCTCAAATATGCAACTAAGTGAATTAGCAATATTATTACAGTTTTACCCTGGTATCTATAGTCTATAGACAAGCTAAAGTACTAACTTGAGTTTAAGCAATAACGTATGCAACCATTTTTATGCAATAGACAAGAATTTGAACGAAAGCAAAGCTAACTTTAGACAGTTCTAACTTCAAGCAATTACTAAACTTCAGAGTAAAAATCGTATCTTTATTTATTACTTTTAGTCAAGTAATCACTTTGTTTGTTTTATAAATACGAGTGTTAGACTTTGACAGACTTGAGATTGAACCCAAAATACGCTAGTTCAAAAAAAAACGCGATTTGCTATTCTGATAGATTTCTCCTCCTCCAACTTCGATCGCTAAACTTCAAGGCAACACTACTGATTTACATTTCCTTTCCTCAACTGTTCAATGAGCATGGAAGTGTCTTCAGTAAACATGTAAGCAATACCAACACATAACACTTTCGTTGCGCACGCCTGTTGGCCACAGATCGCGTGCTTCATCCTCACATCCGGCTGAACAAACGGCCACCGGAAGTTGTTACAAGTATCTGCGTTTTTTCCATCTTCAAATATGACTAGTATCGTGTTTATTGTCATTAAATCGGTGTTCTGAAGCATTTATAAATCTCGTGGAAACTATGAAGGTTGCATCAAAAACGGTGGAACTGCATGAAAATCATGAAAATATTTGACGTTTCCGCCAGAGTGACTGGCAGGTTGTAATGATTTTGGTAGGTTTATGTATTTATGAGCAATTTTCTGTATTTATTATTTTAATCTTTTGTTTGGGTAAATTGAAGGTCTAATCAATTGTTTGTTTTTTTTTTTGTTGTATTACCACCTTAAATGTTAATTTTGATTGATCATGCATCAGCGTATGCGAGGCTAAGTTTCACTGTTATATAAGCACCATTTTCTATTAGCTGATTGATTTACTCGATAATTTACTTCAGATAATTGTGCCTAATTTTCGAATCAAACATGACAGCCTTAACAGATATTACAACGGAAGTAATTTCCCAAGAAACTGTAATTTTTCACTTTTCTTTAAGGTCTGATTTAAAGGACAATAAAGGATATCCTTCATGAAACCGTTGTAAATTCCAAGTTCATTGCCCACCTAAATCTTTCTTAGGTTGTGGAGTTCAAACAGCAGATGATCCGTGATAAGCCACTGCCGTGGCCTCGATATGATATTCAGGTCGACGTCTAGTTTAATCAGATTCTCTTAATTCCAACATATACTAAGTTAGTTATTAACTCACCGCACCCGAATTCGTCATTACCATAAATAACATCTTAAAAAACATCAATTAAAAACACGCATTACGCTAACAGCTTCATAAATTCATAATTCTAATGTAAAACACGAGTTTTCAAGATGGCCGCCGCCGAAATCCGTAACACTTGACAATCAGAGCGTTGTTATCGTGCGAGGTGGCACGCGAGGATGTATCCTTGACTTGGATGTTCGAACAAAGAATATGAGTAATCGGTATATCATTGGTACTCACGATACTGGTTGGTTGAAGTTGATTGGCGTAGCAAAGGGCTAAAACGCCACGCCAAGCTCAAAGGACACGCGTCTTGCGACAGAGACGGCGGAAAAAACAAATTAAAGAAAATGCTAAGTATTGCACGTCAACAGACACCGCAACGCGGCTTAGGCTCCACCGAAGCGGGGACAAAACGAGAGGAGAGGAGATGTCTCGTAATTGTTTAGACCAGCGGAGACGAAAATAATTGTGAACGCGCTGCGGTGAGCAGTATGTGGCGGTCGCTAAACTGGTCGTAAGTAGCCTGTACACACATATCTGCTCCAGTCTATCCAGTACGCATCTCCACACAGCTTCGGTAGATACACCCTAGCTTCGAAGCATCTCCTCCCTGTCCGCTTCGCACATCTACCGCACGGCTCCGCTTTAGTGGAGTTGTGCTTATGGAGCGACAATACTCAGTTACCGCAAGTCGCATTTTCCGAGGTCTAAGTGAGACGCCAATGTGCCCATTCATCCCATGAGCTAAAAATATCGCTACTCATACTGAAACTGATTATCTTATATTAGCGCAGCACAGTGTGAATGTGGGACAAAAAAGACTGATCGTTGTGATACGGTGTTCATTTTAAAGACATCAACCCGAATGAAAAGGTGACGTGGTCTTGATTGGAGGCATAACATAGTATATTTTCCCGGGTTAGGCAGAGCAGGAGGGGAGGAGCCTATTGCAAGGTGATGCAAAATTTATAATACTTGAGTATCAGATTATGGATGTCCAAATTAGTCACCATTTACATAATTATAATCTATCAATATGTATAGCGGTGTTCTGAAACGCAAAACAAGCACGTACTACGTACTCGTACGTCTTAATTAAATTTTCAACAACACATCTACATAATTACACTAATTACTCGTACAAACATAATTAGCTATACTGAGCAGTCATCCACACAATGCACTACTAGCTGTTTATACAAAGCCCTGACAAAATCCGCTGACGAAGGAAATAATATATCACCCAGGTACATAAAACAGGTATTACGAAATTATCGAAGGAAAAACGGTGCCAAAGAAATCGTATCCTCGGCCATCAGACCTCCAAATATAATGACAGGACAATCCGCCCAACTTACTTAAAAACTGCATGAAAATACTGAAAACAAACCAACCTTATTTCTGAGGTGTTAAGGTTGTAATTGGTTGGTCTTAATGCTGGTTAGAAGTTTAATTTATTAAGTAATTCGGCGTGCGGCGCGGGAGTTGGGCCGTGTAACGCCCGTGCGGATGCTACAAGTAAAAGCAATGATACATCGCGGATTTCGTCGCGTTGTTGTTGGGTTCTGCTTGGGGCTGTTGCATTGGTACCATTTTCAATTGAGAAACAACTGTGTGTAATAATGCTTGGTCGTATTGTTAACAAAGTTAGTACCTATAAGCTGGCCTCTTATTTCTTTGAAACTGGACTACGCTAGGCCGGCTCAAGTTCTAAGTACATCACTTACGTTTGGCATAACTGCCCAACTATGCGTCAAGAAATAAATCAACATGTAAGCAAGGCTTAAAAATATTTTTTTTTTATACCAACTCGTTTATAAATGATGGTCTTCTCTATTTAGGAAATCCCTGAAAGCTAATCAGACAGCATGAGTAACAGTAATTGTGATATTTCTGTGAAGCAGCAGTGCTAATTCAGCTGGCTGTTAATATCTGTCTTCTCTAAATCAAGTATCGTCAGACACTTGCCAGGTTGTTAAAATTATTTATTCAAATTAGTTTGAAAATTAACTCTTTTTGTAAGTCAAATTACATTAAAAAGTCAGTGTTGGTTGAGCTTGGGAATTAAAAGAAGTGGTGTACTAAATTATGAGACGAATCTGATTCATATTAATAATTTCGTTGCAGATCAAACCACCGCCTCCCAAGCGGAGTAAACCGTCGGCAAGGCGAGGACGTATGTACACACAGAGGAAGTGATTCAGGCGAGGCCTGCTTGTGCACCGAAGCAGTGCGCCGCTTGCGCAATAACCCGCGAGCAACTCCCGCGCAGCGCGCACGCGATCCACAATGTATGTCCACTTGTCTTGGCGATTAGTATATAACAAGTTAAATGTTGGTCGATTTTTTAGATTGTTCCGTTGACAGACGTAAACATTTATAAAAAATGTTTTAAAAAAAGATGGCGGCGTTAGATTAAAGGAGGTGTTTTTTCCCCCATACAATTGTGGCCAAACAATGTACCTTAACAATAAAGGTACGAAGTTATAGGAAAAAAATCGCAGATTCTGAAAAAAAAAAATTGGATTTATTCATGCATTTGTACCACCTGAAATTGTCGATCAAAGATGCTAAAACTTGCAACCCAAGAATTTTAATCTGGCAATCTCGTGATTCATTTCTCCGATGATGCGTTTCGTTACTTCATTTTGTACACGTATGAAAACCTAAAAATATACTATTTAGAATTTAGTTTTGTATTAAAGATAGGTTATTTTTCCCCGGCACACTTTTTTGTGAAACATTATGGGATCAAGAATTTAAAAAATACATTTATTTCACATTTCAGATTATTTTTTGCGTTTGGTTAGCTACTGGCCAAAAGACAGAGCTCCAGGGTCGATCATTTACTATTTTATTCCTTTTGTTGTTGTCGTTGTCAATATTGTCATTCAGATTATTCTAGCCCTTGTCAGACGATCGATCTCGAAAGAGTTTAATATTTTGACAGATGGAATAGTTTGACAGCCGCCAGCGCTGTTATGAACGTTTCTTTGAACGCAGTTACGATTCGAGTTAGGGTTTTTTCATATTCTTTTATTTCTTAACCTATCGAATATTGAAGGATTTAAAATACTGCTAATAACACAATATATTGGGAAGAGTTTAAATAGTAATTTGTACCTCGGTACATGTTTTGGCCGAAAAAAAAACACCTCCTTTACACTAGCGCTTTTTTTAGTAGTCTTGTATGTCCCACAGCTGGGCAAAAGCCTCTTTGATTGTATTGACCGCTTTGAATGCGTAACACAAAATTGCCTTCAATCAACACCGCGATTTGACTTCACCTATCTTTCGATTCTTTCTTTTTATAGCTGTGATTATGTTTCTACTCAAAGAACGGTCATTAACTTCCTTCTATAACCATTTCATAATGCCACCAGACTTTAAACGTGCAAAAAACTAAGTGCACATTTCCATTTCTCTGAAATTTCTAATATTTTCAAACCCTCTTGCTAAACGCAAGTTTAGCATATAATTCATCAGTAATGCAACAAATTACCACCCTACACAATGACTGTGTTCGATGTGCCGACGGCGTGAAAATTTATGGTTTCTGCTTGTGCCTTTTAAGAGGTTGCATGTCGTAAATGTTGGAGACGCGAAAATAGGTACAGATCCAGTGGAAGCTATATGCCAGCTTCTTCGATCGGCGTGAGAATGAAAAGCAATTTGAATTTAGAAAAAATGCGTAGCTACAGCGTTTGGCTGTACCAATATACCGTGTGTTTACATTATTAAATTCAGAAATACCAACAGAAATCAATCCAAAATGGTCTGAAATATTATGATATTTTCTCAAAAGAACATACGTTTCGTTGTGACGTCAGTCAGGCTGCAAAAGCGACAACACAACAAAACATATTTTCTGGAGACTAACACAATATTAAACGCCTAAATTATGAAACTTAATTCTGCTTTCAGAACTTTTCTTTTCGCTTTCATGATGACGACAAAATGCAAGCCAAAGAAATCTTGACATTACATAAACTAATTGTCTAATGCGAAAAGCTTGTGTAAACGAACTCTTTATCGCTAAACGTAGCATTCACTTTAGAATAAGAACGATTTATTTGCATAAAGTACTGGTGTTACCAGATATAAAAGCCGGTGATGTGTGCACAAACCATACTTTGCTTGTTTAGGGCACGCAAATTTGTTTTACATTATTATTTATGTAATGCTTATTTTGTTTAATACAATTGATTGTTTATGTCTAATTTAAATTAATAAGGGCTATCGTTTTTGAGTCGCATAAGGTCATGTCAGTAATTCTATTTTATACTTTAAAGTACCAATAACTTCGTATAAACTTCAGATCATTTATTTACAATATTCTCGCTAAAATTAGCAAACATGAAACGTTTAAAAATCATTTTACCTCCAAGTACTAACAAATAAGATCCTAAGTTGCTACTTAAATTCTTCAAGTCATAATTAATCAGGAATAGCTCAATCTAGACACTGTTTTTTCTGAAGCCTTCATTCTTGTGCCAGATATGATTGTATTCGAATGAAATACCTAAATTTTTATTGTTTAACGCTGGTATAGCGACTCATATGTGATTTACATATTTTTTCCTGGTACGTATATTTTTTGCCTGAATAAAGTAATATAAATAAAATACGTGATAAAAAGCACGCAAAGCGTGAACTTTCTATGACATCTGACATTTCGGTGCCCTTACACTACACTAGCGCCTCTAGCGGCGAATAATAGAACTGCTCAACTCAGTAGGTACCTTAAAATAAAACTATTTACAAAACCACTGTGTATATTCTTTAAAATATACACAGTGCTCCATAAATTCTTGTAGACAGTAAGAGTTTTATACAGCGTATCATATCTTGTACTACACAACTTACCCCAAGTTCATTAAAAGCTTGTCGTTTAGCAAAAGCTCAAGTCACTGTCATCATTTGTTTTGTCGCACTTACTCGCGACATTTCCACTTTTCATTTCGACTAGACACACTCATTAACTAAGTCGCTAACTCATTTTATTTTGTGAAACTTTGTCTTTGACTCAAGTCTTCAATCATTGGATGTTATGTGAATGTGAACAAGCTTTTAGTTATATAGAAAAGTTTACCTTTATATATTAAAATTACCTTGGGAATTTTCTAGTATGACATTTAATTTATAGCACAGCAATTTATGTCTGTATACTGTTAAATAAAATAATAACAGCCTATTTCTGTCCCACTGCTGGGCAAAGGCCTCTTCTCAACAGAGAAGGCACGAGCATTGGTCGCCACGCTTGCTCAAGACGGGTTGGCGATTTCAGACTTTTATAAGTCCAGGTTCCCTCACGATGTTTTCCTTCACCGATGTCTGTGATGTCCAAGATAAACTTAGAAAGTACATTATGAATTGAAAAAGTCACATTGGTACTTGCCCAGATTTGAACCCTCATACATGAGAGGCGAGGCCTTTACCTCTGGGCCATCACGACAACTACTGATACAGAGTGTTATTGTTAATTTCATTATACTGATACTGTTAGCCTGCGTCATCCCACTGCTAGGCAAATGCCTCTCCTCATGACTTCCAGTTGTTTCGATCCAGGGCTAATGTGGGCCCCAGGTCGTTAGTTTTCTCCAGCTCGTCCCGCCATCTTCTACGAGGTCTGCCGCGACGCCTTCTGGCGTTCAGGGCTCCAGAAAGTTGGCCCACAGCTCGTTGGGCATGCAGACATGGCCAGTCCAGTCCCACTTCAATTTCATTATGTAGGGTCTAATTTAGTACAGGCGAGGTGTGATGTTATGTTTCATATACAGACTTGTTTTTAAGAAAATCTCTGTAGAATCTTTCACCCTTCACACTATAATAAGAACCCAATTATTTGTAAAACAAAAGCAAAAAAAACTCGTTTAAGGGTAGTACCCACTGACTCGATATAATGTTTTAATGACGAACATTATGCAAACACATTAAGGGTATCACCCTCGTTGACTATCGGATTTGAATGTGGTCCAAGTTTAAAAAGTGGAGCGGATCAACAGGTAACAAGTGTAATCGATAAATTTCAGAGAACAAATCTATACTATAATATTATAAAGAGGTAAATTTTGTTTGTAAGCTTGTATGTATGGGATAATCTCTGAAAATACTGAACCCATTTTGAAAATTCTTTAACTAATAGGAAGCTACATAATCCTCGAGTGCCATAGGCTATATTTACAACGTATCCGAGGGATAATTTCCGACCAAAACGCAAGCGAAGCTGCGGGCAACAGCTAGTCATTAATAAATTGTAGTCTTCAGGTTTACTGATCTCTCTAAGCAAGTTTTAAATAGAACTCGATTCTCACCTTTTTTTGTTTTTGTTGCTCTGCAGGGAAAAAACAATTTCCTTGGTCACTGATAGCTTTTTTTTTTTTTTTTACCGATGGGAAATCATCAAATAACCCCTCCCGCTCTGGGCTGAGCAGGACTATCAGACTTTTACTGACTAAAACCCATCCATGTTCCTTCCTTTGCCCTTTGTGTTCCAGGGCCGCGGTATCTCTTTCGAACAGTCCCGCAACCCTGGCAGGCATCGGTCCTTTCGGACCCCTTCCTGTTTGCTGACTCTCTGTCACTGATCCCTTAGGTATAATTTCAGTGCTCACTAATATAACATAAAGCATAACATAACAACACGCCTGTAATCACCGAAGGGTAGGGCAGAGGTGTACCTAATAATTAGTACCTCCACATTTCGCCAGTTGTTTTCAAGTCCCATGTACCTAATAGAGGGCAAGCCTATGGCCATCAACCGGGCACGAATCCAGACCCCGTGGCTGCTACTGAGAAATTCCTGATGGAAAAACTCAATAGAGTAACAGTTTCGGAAAGAGAAACTCGCTATCTCCTCCGCTTATGAACCCGCCACCCTCCTATAACTTGACCTCCCAAACATTTTTACTTGCCATCTTGCCCACTAATGCGTTCAAACACAGCAGTTATGACGTAATGTCTTCCGAAACGTCGTAATACCGTGACTAAGCCGGATTAAGGGCATCTAGGGACGTTTAAATTAAAACGGCTAATTGATTACGGAAATATGGTTTTTTTTTTTTGTTTGTGTGTTTTTTTGTTTTGTTTCGGAGGTTTACGAGAAAATAAAATCTTGTGATTATTGTAACCTGACACTTTATGATTGCCAATGTCAGTGAACAGAGATCACGTAACTGAAGTGTGGGGCAACGGGCATACAATATGTTTGTACGTTTTGTCATCGGTATACTCTTCTTTCTTTTTCGTGTGGTTGATGCCTAACCTGGTGTCAGAGTTTTTATGCCACCCATGGGCCTCTAACTTGGCTTTACATGCCATCGAAAAATATCTCTCAGACATGCTGGTTTGGTTTCCTCACGATTTTTCCCTTCACCGAAGTAAGTGATAATTAAACAATACCCACATGCATCTGAAAAATCAGAGGTGATGCGTGTCTTGGGTTTGAACTCGAGACCTATGACTTGACTGTCCAACGGTCACACCATTAGGCTGTCACTGCTACCGATATGCTGAAAAGCAGAATCGTGAAACACACTTGACCCACTTGAAACTCACAAGAAATCATAGCGAACTATACAAGCATTTTCATGTCTAAAAAACAGGTCTTGCGAAAGTAACTGCAGAAGTTACCTAAAACAGAAATCATTGACTTATATAATTTCCTTAAAAAAATCATCGCCATCTGTTTTAACTAAACAACCCTGTCAAAAGCTCAGGCTCAACCTGGGATATGAAAGACCTTTTCCTGTTTTTATATGAAAAGGTTTTCCTTCAAACAAAAATACAAATGTAACTTTCAACCTTTTTATTAAGCATTTCCTGAAAGGACCAGCGCCCTTTTTTCCCCTATATTTTCTAACAAACGTATTGCGACTGAAAGTTTCAATTCACTGACATTGTGAGGTGACGTGTCGACAATAGACGGACTTGTCGCAACAAAACCGATCAACAAGTTGTTTAAACCCTTGTTATGCCTGTCACCACGTAATACTTAGAAATGAGAGCTCAAAGAATATTAAACTTTATTTTGAAAATAGTAGGGTTGAGTATGAATTTAGCTTACGTAAGAACTGGAGCCACAGACTGATACAACGTCGAACTAATGTAAAGGCGAATTCGCAGTATGTTAATGATGCTGTGGGCAATTTCAATACTCTGTTTCAAACTCAACCCTCCGCTCGCAAAGGGTCAAACTAGAGGGGAGCGAAAAAAATCTTCGACGAAAAAAAAAATATAATAACACAGACTTATCGCCTTTACACTGCGGTATCCGTACATAAATAATGATAAAAGGAAATTAAATCAAAGTCTTATTAGAATATTAAAAGTTTCGTAGGCGTTTTTTTAATGTCTCTCGCGGCGTTTGGGGATGCATATTTCACTCAATTTGGTAAATGGAGGATGGTGTGTTAGCCATAGCTATTAGAGGGTTCTTTAGTTGGTTTTAATATTTTTTTACGGATATTAAAATGCATTTATTAATTAGAAATTATGGCGGTTATGGCTTGTCGTTAATTTTTATGTTATCGTGTGTTGTTTGCGGAGACGTTGAAAGGGATTCACAAGCAAAGACACAAGAGTAGTAACTCTTTATTTATTTACTTACCTATGGTTCACCCACAGCATATACATACACATTCATATACTAAATCGTACGTCGATATTCTAATATATATGCCAATTGCTCTTACTTAACCTACGCGCTTAATTGCTAACTTAAGTCTAGGTGTACAATTGATCCAGGGTTGCGGGACTGTTCGAAAGAGATACCGCGGCCCTGGAACACAAAGGGCAAAGGAAGGAACATGGATGGGTTTTAGTCAGTAAAAGTCTGTCACTCCCTCCTGCTCAGCCCTGAGCGGGAGGGGTTATTTGATGATTACCCATCCAAAAAAAAAGGTGTACAATTGATTCAGAAAATGGGATCTAAATTTTGTTATGAAGAAAATTAAAATTAAAACAGAGTAACTCATTCATTAATAACATAGAGAAATTTTGACTACGTTTCATTGGTTTAGGGAGGCTAAGGTTCTTGATTTAAACTTCACCTTCTTTCAAAATATTTAATCACAAAATTCTGAAATTATTTATTTACTTTTCTTAGACGAACGGGGTAGATGCCTTTTAAAAAAAAACACAATAAAAAAAAAAAACGAAAATAACAAACCAAAACACAAAAAAGTGAAAAATAACTTTAGCTTCAGAAGCCGGTGAAAAAAACATCAAATCAATCAAACAAACGTCAAGCTTCGAAGTCGGTGACCTTTGTGTTTTTAAAAAATATTGAGAATCGGTCCACAAATGGGGGAGAAATCAGGTAAAACAGATTTAAAAAAAAAATACATACACACGAACATATAATCTCCTCCCTTTTTGAAGTCGGTTAAAAATCGAAAACTATTGTAGAGAAAAATTATCAGTGTCATTCCAACTAACAAAGCAAAATTGGTGTAATTCCCTCGAAAACATTTATACAGGCACACATGTTTGTCGGGTCAATATCACCAAATATTACCAAAGTACATTAATACTCCACATTATTTATTTATGTTTATTTGTACACAAAAACCAAACAATACAATTTTAGTGACGAGGATTAAGTTGTACAACAGAGACAGTTTAAGAACGAACATTTGACTGAACTTGTTCCTCGAGGTGAGGTGACATACTGACTATACATATAATAATCATGGTGCATGTACTTTTAACTTTCTTTGTTCAAATAGGTATGTGAATATTTTACTATATATATAATTCTATTATATATTTTCTAATATTATTTAAGAACTTATATTGCATTACCCACTATAACATCCAGACCCCAACCTCGTATCACTCGAGTCCAGCATTATCACGTAAACCTTTAAACAAAATCTAGCACATCTGCTAGCTAGTGGTAGCTGTGTATCCCCGGAGTAAGGCCGCTGTCTGCCGGCCATGCGTCTTGTCTTTACCGGCGCGCTCCCCGGATGTATCGTGTCGTGTACACCGGGGCATATGGTTTTGATACTTATCTGTATCATATATAAAAAGAGGGGGGAGTATTAGATAACAGAGGGCAAGGAGGAAGTTGATTAGTATAGTGCCTTTTTTTATACCGTTCATACATACGTTGAGGTGTTTTTATGTTATTTATATTCCAAAAGTAAGCGTAATATGTTTTCTTTACTTAAATAATATAATATAAATACTGTATGGTGTCGGACGTAAAGAATAGCACCATCCCATATCGCCCCGTGGGTGTCATAAGAGGCGACTAAGGGACTTACCAGAGAATGGGCAGCAGCGTTCTGTGTGCTTTTGTAACAACTGTACTGCGATCGCCAACCTGCCTGCCAAGCGTGGCGATTATGGCAAAAACCCCTCTTTGGGGGAGGCTTATGTCAAGCACGTGTGCGCAAGCAAGCAGTGGACGCCTTTCTGCTGAAATGATGATGACTTAGATACAAACTAGTATTAAAAAGTAAGGTATAGAAAAAACTCTATATAACTATAAAGTATCAAGACCTCTACAGCGAGTACACCACAGTCAACCATTAGGGAAATCTGCGCGGCAGCGAGTACTGTTTAATTTATACGCGGGAATATTCTTAAACTATCGGTTTTGTGGTCACTGTGGCGATTCGGCCTTTATTTATGTTTGGCCTCGGCGTCGGCCGACGCGGAGCCGAATTAGCGGACGCTCTCAAGGGATGGTACCGCTCTATTTTGTATTTGGAATACTAAGATATAGTTGTTTGGAATGAAAGTAGTTTTATCAAATTTAAATAAAGAATTACCCTGAATATATTCTTATTACCGATTTCTTCCGAGTACCTTGAATAAAAAAAGAAATCGGTCCTATTTTATTTTTATAATTATGAACTTGTAAACTGAAATTCTCATTGTAACTTTCAATAAACATACAAGGTTATATTCTTATGCCTTGTTATGATTGGGAGCGCTTATTAGATAAGAATTAAACGTAAGAAGCGAAATATAGGTGTGCCTACTATAGGTACAGTGGACATCTCTGGCTTACCTGTCGGGGAAAACAGGCGTCATGTTTTCCTATGCTATTCTTATCCCATCTAATACTTAAATACTGGTTATCGCATTTTTTAATCACTTTCGCACCACGCCCAACAACCAAGAAATACCAGTCACCAATCTCCCAACCTAAATAAAATACTACCAAATTTTCGTTTTAAACCTAAGTCGTCTGGGTTAGACACAAATATGGCAATGACAAACAGGAATAAATATTGTCTACTAATGTCAACCAGCCAGTACTAAAAGCGAATTTAAGTAACGATATTGTTATTAGTGGGTCTTCGAATACAATAAAGAAGTGATATTAGTAATCATGCCCCATTAAAATAATCTGCCAAAATTATCTACACACTCACCAACACCAAAGCTGACGCTTCTCCTAAACTCATTACGCGCCCAATTTACACATTTCGGTCACAATTCATATTGGGGGCATAAAAAACCAATTTTGGGAGAAAAAAAGGCATAAAAGCCAATGTGTAACATACGAGGCCATAATATCAATTTGCCTCTCATACAATATTCATAACACATCCTACGAAGTCATATAATTTATATGTTAGAAACAAATTCACGAACGATTTGGCTGAGGTAAGAAGCGGAATATATTCACGGCGCGCGGTCTGGTGGGCAAGCAGAGGCAGTATTATGCATGCGAGGTGTATGCCACTCTAGGGGGCAGTTACTTATGCCACGCATATCTGAATTTGTGAATATTTTTGGTGGAGTGTTGGTAAAGGATTGTAACTCGTTTTTTTTTTCTGACTTTTTCTTGAGTAAATTGGATATTTCTATGAGAGAGAGACTTGTGATTTATATTTGATAAAAGCTGAATAGTTAATGCATATAAAATTAATAATTATATAAGAATCGTATAGTAAAACAGCATGTAAAGAGCATCATAAATTAAATGTAATCTTCCTCATCAACAAGTTGATTTTACGAGTATGTGCCTAGTTGTCAAGACTTTTTCGTTTTTGTTGTAAACTGCTTAGTCAAAAAAAAACAGAAACACAGCTACATACAAAACACATATTACATTTGTTTAAATACAGCTATATTTCAACTTTCTGAGTTAAAATTATCTACTAAGCAATTCATGCTCCGCTTCCCACTCCTTTAATTATTATCAAATGAGACACCTGCATCGTCAGAAAAAGTTACAACCTTAATCGTGCAACCCTATACATTTTCACGTGGATTTTCCTGTTCATTATAATTCGCGACATACATCATTCGTGTCAAGGTGTCATGACTATTCTGTTGTGTGACAACACAGGGAAATATGAAGGCAATTTTCATGTTTCAAAAGTACCTACGTTGAAACGTGTTTCTTTTTTGGCACAATAGAGCAGCCTCATTTGGAGTAAAGGCTCTAGCTGCTAGAATTGTTCAGGTTGCTGTTTTATTATCCCTTAGTTTTCGGATTAGAAAGTGTTCAAAAGTTTAGGTAGGTACTTATTTTTCATGGTCATCGCTGAATATAAAATGAGCTCATATACAATTGCTGATCTCAATTAACCGTAACACTTTTTTCTTCAGAATTACTTATTGATAATTTAATTAATTCGTTACGACCTTTAACATCAAAGACTAATTAAATATAGGTAAATCAAAAAGGTTCCCCTCTTCCTTTGTTAGGACCGTTTTTTTCAGAACTAAATAGAAAGTAAGCACTTTTCAATTCGATTTTTCTAGATATTCCGTGTTCTTATTACGAAAAAATTACCATCACAGTTTAAGTATCATTTTCTATCTCATAATTAAAATAATAATGTAGTGTATAGCAACGATTGATTCTGATTGGCTGCCCCGAGGCGAGTCGGTGATCAAGCGGACGCAAACATTGACCGCTCCGATCCTTTGACAAGGATTGAGTAAACATAAATATCATTTATACGGGCTAATGGAAATCAGGGAAATTGATTTTTCAGTCTAATACTGATTGAAGCAAGAGAGGCTGTCTGAAAGGTTTTAAGTGTGATTGTGAAATTAAGAGTAAGTATAATGGCTACCTCTATTGACAACACTTTTTTTCGTTAAAATGTTTTATTTTTCCCTTATTTTTGTAAAATTTATTTGTAAGTAAATGTTTTGTTATCTGGTTTTTATTGTTATTTTAATTAATTAATTGTTATTTTTTTAATTGTTCTATCTGTATTTCATTATTAATTTTTAATGTTTTTACTATTTTTACCAATTTTTCGAAATTATAATTAGAATATATTTGTACACATAGCACTCATTTTATTAATATTGACGTCTGGGGGCCTAAAATGGTTGCTATATCAGAATCAAAATATGATTCACGTTAAAAATTTAAAACTCTTAAAATGGAGTTTGTGGTCATAACCATAAAGACTATTTTAAGTTTTTTTTTTAACGTGATCCGTATATTATGATTCTGATAAAGCAGCCATTTTAGACCCCCAGTACTTTTGTTTACCCATGTTCTACAAATAAAATATTTGAATTTGAAAACCTTTCGTGGATTCCAAATAAAACGGTATATTCGGGATTCGGCACTAGGTTTTATAAAAAAGTCACACTTATTCTTCAAATAAAAGACGTAACAAAGATGAGTTCGTAGGCCTTGTAGGGTTCTAGATGCTTCTTAACTTTTTATCTTGTTGTGATTTTTTATGTATTATGCTACGAATTATTGTCGGGCCTTCGCTATCCTCCCATACTTAAGTAGGTACTAACGCTGTAACATAATAACAGTGTAAAACCGAATAATTTAAAAAAAAAGCAACCATCTAGGTTCTTGCCGATTTTTTCCATATGGACCGAACAATCCGAACCGTGCACCTTATCACGACGTTTTAAGTGCCCATGTTTTGCTCTTCTTCTTCAACCTTTGGCCACCTAGTACTGTGTGTCTCTTCCAAATGTCTCCACTTTTGGTGGTTGTGGCTATCCAGTTTCTTCCGGCCACTTTAAGAGATCGTCTGTCCTCCTAGGCGGTTGTTTTCCATGTAGGCCTCTGTCAAATAAATATTTTGATTTTGATTAAAACTTTCGGACTCTATAGTGCGCAATGCGCATATACAGTTCATGAACAATATCTGTATTCTAAAGGATGTAACAAGTCCCTTAACGAAGCCGAAAGGTACTTATTCTCCCCATCATTGCGATCATTTTTTTGTTCTAGACCATACCTAAGAATCTTCTAGTTACGGAGATATTGAGGGTCAAAGTTCCAACTTTTTCACAAGTTTTTTTTTTAAATACATGTTTTTGACGCAAGATTTTTACTGTAAACACCTCCACGGCCCCCGTACTATTCGATCCATCCATCACCATAATGTTTTGAGTGCGTTACATTGAGTGCTACCGTAAAACGTGATTTTAACCCCAAAAAAATAGTCGTTTCCCAGCAATAATTTTTGCGTAAAGTTACTTAATTTGATGTATAATGCTTGGTTTTGACGGCTTCGTTAAGGGTCTTGTTACACCCTTTATAGATTCTTCTAGATCTTCTTTATAGATCTTCTTCTTAGCGTATCGATGGCAAAAAATTCAAATGTGTTTAGCCCAAAACTCAGCCAGATTTTGGATAATGAACTGTCTTATATTTTATTTTATTTATTAGGGAAAAAAAACAATTACACACTATAAATGGTTAACAAAGAATTGTACAAGACTGCATCAGTGTGCAACTAACTACGTTATCCACATCTTATATAATTAAAATTGGAAGATAAATGCACGAGTGCAATAGCCTTTGCTTTATTAAATACTAAATAAATTAAAAAGAGAGATTAATAAAAAATAAAACTACAACAAAATCTACTGATACAGAACTATGTAAGTTAATCCTCAAGTTTTTGATAGCTTTAAGGATATCATTTCGGAATCTATTAGGTGACAAAGAAAATAAATCTAAATTTGAGAATAGGGTGTTATAGATGCTCTATTCTAGCTTTCTGTGTTCACAATTCTCTCCACACACTTTCAACCTCCCATGGACACAAATAAACCCATGAACTTCTTCTTCCACCATAAAACACAAAATAAACAGCACTCCTTAACTACGTGCTACTAAATTAGCAGTAAAGACTGGCAGGGTCCCCCTGGTGGGCTCTGAATAAACCATGTGAGGTATTCTCATGGGGGCCGGGAAGGAATGAGTGTCTAATGGGCGAGCGACAAATACTCATTATAGTTTAGTTGCTAAGGTTCTCCTGGCCGTGTACACAGCGGACGGTGATGGACAAAGTTGAAGATTGATTGTTTAATTAGTTGCGTTATTTATTAGCGTATAACCCAACTACTAAGGCAAAAGGTCGAGTATGTAAGGATCGTAACAGGTGGCGTTCTGTGGTACCTATCTGCATACCCCCATGGCAAAAAGGCGATAGGAATATGGGTGCTAAGTATACAATGAAGCCGTCAATCAAGCATTCTGTACATCAAAGTAACCACTCGAAAAATATTGCTGGGAAACGACTTTTCGTTTTGGAGTGAAAAATCACGTTTTTCGGGAAGACTCAATGTAACGCACTCAACAAATTGTGCTGATGGATACATTTAATAGTAAGGGGTCGTCAAAGTATTGAAGTAAGGTTATACTCGTAACATTAAAAACTTGTAAAACAATAAACTTTGTAAAAGTTGGCACTTTGACCCCCAATATCTCCGTAACTAGAAGGTATGGTCTAACTCCAGACTCTAGACCAAAAAAAAATATCGTAATGATGGGGAGAACAAGTGCCTTTCAGCTTCGTTAAGAGGGCCCTTCCCGGCGCGTCGATCGTCAACGCGAGCATGGTCAAAAAGCTTGTTGTTTCATCCAGAGCCACAGTGGTGATTTTCTTTCAACTCCCCGTCTTACCCCGCCCCGACCCCGCACAACTCGTCTCCCATGCACTTCATACCGCCTAGCGCGATGATATTGAACGAAAAATAGTGTTCGAAAATTTCTTAAACTTGTTCTAGGAAATACGTGTTTTTGAATAAGTCTTACAAGTGTGTGAAATAAATATTTGTCATTAAGAATCTGCATTACATGTGCAAGGTTTCTATCGAGATGTTTTCTTTATTTTTACAGTTTATGAGTACATTATGAACGGCCAAAGTTCAGGTAAAATTTGTGAAAAACAGCAATTTTTGGAGGCTTATACTGAATTTGTTTTTTTTTATTTTTTGCAACTATAGAAACCTAGTTATAGTGCACAAAATACCCATTAGTTCAAAAAATTCAAAGATAGATGTGTAATAACGGCCTTTGTATGAAAAGTATGACGGGTTGGCCGCTCTTAAAGTACACTTACACCCTTTATGTCCAAAATTATTTCCCTAGTACTACAGGCGTGATGTTATGTCAAAAACATAAACTAACAAACTTAACCAATACCACACTACATAGTCACTGATGATGTGTAAAAAATGCATTGAACCCGAACAACACTGAACCTGATCAATGCATTTTTAACAAAAACACGACCGTCATGAGCATACCTAAGGAAAGTCCACCCCACCACCGACCACCCCGTGGGAATGAACCACATGCTTTATTCAGACAGCCCTGACTTCAGGCCTGAAGTTCACACACAAAAGGAAAAACGGAACCCTAATAAGATCACTTCGCTTTTTGTCTATCTGTCTGTCGGTCTGTCAAGACCACTTCCTCAAAAACTGGCTCTTATCGCACTACGAACATTCAACATGAAATGTATTTCACTGCGGCTTCATATCTTTGCTTCTCCTTTAACCTGACGAAAGCAAAGCACGGAAAAAAAAACCCAATTATCATAGTTTCTTAATAATTCATGAAAAAAATACTTTTCGTTATTTTATTTCTTCTAAAGTAAAAACGTCGTTTGATACACGCAGGTACTGCAGTTCTCGGCTCCGTAACTACCTTACCCGTGGCTCGGGTGTGAATTCCGCCTCGAATGCAATAACAAAGTTTTCCCACTTATATCAATATGTACTATTGCTCATTCGCCAGTTAATCAAAAGCTACTTCCCGTTGATCTACAATTATTAAATTAGGTAAAGAAGGGACACATGGAGCGACTGCCTATCTGACCTCCACAACCCAGTTAATACTTGGTAGTACGGTACCCCTTGGTAAGATAGGTTGTCCGACTTGCGGGCCACTGACTGCCTGTAACGACTGTCAAAGATTTATAAATGACAGCCAGGACCTACGGCAACTCGGTATGTAATAGGTGGTTATGGTTACCCATCCACAGACCAACATAGGCAGGCGCGGCTTAACCTGAAGATTGATCCGAGCGAGTAAAAAAGAAAAACAAACTGAAAATGAGTAGGTACCTATACTTCACAAGCTCCTCTATTAGTCCCCAGTAGTTGCCGCCGTGAGAGTTGTGAACAACGCGGAAACACTTTTAACCCCGTAGCAACATGTTTGTAATTATTTCCGGTGAGCGAGCATAATACTCGGCTGAACCGACTACCATATTGACGGGGGATGGAGCTAACACGGACGGAGGAACAATGTCTTCTTTTTTTGAGAAGATTTTCTTGTCTTCAATATTGTAATAAACTAGTAACAGATTCTTGCCGTGCAAATTCGGATTATGGCTGAAGAAAACATGAGCAGGAACACCCACATTTCGGCACTCATGTTTAAGTCAGGGCGAAGTTGTATACCACTTGCTTCGGTGAAGGAAAACATTGTGAGGTAACCAAACCAGCATGCTAGAGACATATTTCTCGACGGTAAAACCTCTGACACCAGGTTATGAACTAACCACACGATAAAGAAAAATAATAAAATACTTTTAAAAATGAGAACTCGTCCACATTCCTTCGTACCTCGTTGTATTAGTCAGATTACAATTGAAGCATGTGTTCCGATATATTTTCACGTTGGGGGTGGGAAAGTGCTCCTCAGCGTCCTAAACTAAAACTAACACGTTAGCCAAAGCTGTTATGAGCTTTACTTTACTCGTTTAGTTTGCCCTACTAACTGAAACTATGTAATAGTTACTTTTCATGGCTTTCAACTAGAGTTGAGACACAGTAGAGAGAACAGTGGTTTGAAATAATACCAGCGCTATGACACTTTTTTAAATATTACTGCACCATGCTGAGGTACGGGCTTTTTGGCATCTTAAAAAAAAAATAAGACATACGTTACTAAATGGGGGCTATCGCGTATGAATTCGCCGCTAGAGCCGCTAGTGTAGCGCGAGGGCACCGAAATGTCAGATCTCATAGTGTTAGCGCGTTGCCATGCTTTTTATCACGTATTTTTACTAATATTCACGATTGTGGTCTAGATTGAGCCATTCCTGATTAATAATGACTTGAAGATTTTAAGTAGCAACGTGGAGATAAAATTATTTTTAAATGTTGCTTGCTAATTTTAGGGAGAATATTGTACATATGTATCTGAAGTTTACACTATGTTGTTAAACGTAATAAAATGAACTTTTTATGAAGTTATTGGTACTTTAAAGTATAAAATAGAATTATTGGCATGCCCTTACTAGACTACGGCGCCATCTGGTGAGCTCAAAAACGATAGCTTTTTTCTCTTTTTATTTTTTATTGTTTATTTAAACATTTTGATTTGTCCTGTGCGAGACAAATAAATACGTTTTCTTTTTTTTTTTTCAAATAAAAAGATACCTATAGTTTTACAATAAAAGGCCAGCATAACTACCTCCACGTTTAATAAGAAATATCATCCTCTTTAGCCTACAATTCACTGGTGACGTAGGATTTTCCCATCCTTCTAGGCAACTCTCATCCAGCCGCTACCAACAACCCTGCGAAGTTCTCCGCTTTACCTTGCCTGACGGTGACCTACTTTACCTTTGAAGAACACATCTACCCCAACGGTCTACGGCTCATATGGCCAGCCCATTGCCACTTCCACATGCTTGTCCTGTGAGCTAAGTCGACATCTTTGGTTATCTGCTTGATCACCTCGTTCTAGATTTGAAAATAAATTATTTTGATAAGTTTTTCTTGAAGTGTAAAATAATAAGTTAGCAAAATGTTATAATAATAAAACCAGCCTATTACTGTCCCACTGCTGAGGAAAGGCCTCTTCTCAACAGAAAAGGCACGAGCATTGATCACCACGCTTGCTCAAGACGGGTTGGCGATTTCAGACTTTTTTATAAGTCCAGGTTTCCTCACGATGTTTTCTTTTACCGATGTCTATGATGCCAAAATGTTACCCGATGAAAAATGTTTATCGCCAGCTTACCTGCAACATTAAACGTTTTGCTGAAATGCCAACATTTCTGAGAAAAATCTCCATCATCTTTTCGTTTCGTTGGCAACCATTTTTTTTTCCAGCCAGTAAGTTTCTGTGAGACCTCGGCATCTGAAAATTAAATGCATTATGTATATGTCATCGACTGTCTAGTTATACCCTTCAATCGAAAACATTTATATCTGACTGGTTTAAAACCTTTTAAAAGTTAATTCACATCATCCTTGCCAGACAATACAAATAACTTTTAATAAACAAATGAACCATCTGCGGGTACTAACAACTCAATCATCCATTCATTCATTCACTCCTCGCCATATTGAACGTATTGAATGAAGATATTATTTGCGAGCTATCGCCTGTCGATCTTCTGTCGCTGATCTACAATTATTGGCCATTTATGCAAAGTGCATCTACAGTGGGCTCAGAACTTTATTACAAACTACCTTTTGCCCGCGGCTTTGTTCGCTTTATGGTCGGAAATTATTCCCTTAGAACGTTTTAAATATAGCCTATATGACAGTCGAGGATAATGTAGCATTATGGGAGTAGGATCAGTAGTTCCGAAGATGTTAATTTTTCATATATTGGTTCCTAAGAAAACCGACTTTTATCTCTTAGTTCAGTAAGTGGAAAAAATAGGAACAGAAATGTATTAAGTCTGAAATAGTTTATATTTTACTAGCGACCCGCCCCGGCTTCGCACGGGTGCAATGTTATATTAAATGTTGAATTACTCTATCTATTAAAAAAACCGCATCAAAATCCGTTGCGTAGTTTTAAACATCTAAGCATACATAGGGACAGACAGCGAGAAGTGACTTTGTTTTATACTATGTAGTGATTTGAATTTTATTATTCAGTGCCAAAAATAACTACAGGTCTCTGCTTATGAGATAGGTGACGGATGATGAATATAATTTTGGCATTTTGATAAAAAACGCTAATTTAGATTTTATTACTACATCAACTTACATTCACAATTTCACCACTCACAAGTCACAGGCCACTTCTGCCAACCTCTTAGTACCTTTCCACATAACATTTGCGACCATTATGGAACAGTCATTTTCAGTAATCCGTAAAACACCCACGCAAGAGATTGAGCCGTCAGGTTATCCTGTACTGTACAAGTATTGTAATTTGCAAGAACTGTGGTATTGTGTGCTGCCACATGATTATGAGCTGACTCAGCGTGGGAACATGATAACTGATCAAGATAAGTATTACTTATTTAAGGTTTATTTTGGGGCCAAGTTGACATTACATACATATTGCCGACATAAATACCGTATTTCCTAAGATATCATTTTTAGTGAGCAACAAAATCTTCGGTTTATAATGAGCATAAAGCTATGATCTGTCATCTTGAACTTTATTCTTATTAAAATACAGTCGTTTTCTATAGTGAGATTCCTAATCGAAAATAAAGATCCTTAATGGACATACGAATTATTTAATCTAAATCCTGGATCTATCTAATATAGCTTCCATTTCAAGCATTAAAATATCTTTATTTCCAAAATGAAGCTATCAGGAAACCTTAACCAAAACAAACAACACTTCATTTGTTTCGAAATCACCTTTACGACAAAACTTCATTCAAGGAAACCCAATATTTATTTAGAACTCGAAAACACTTAACCCTTCCAAACTGCGGGAGATTTTTCGACCCTCGCGCTCAAATTACCTTTAACCCTTCATGGAGAAAGCTGTAAAATCTCGAAAAACTCCCAAAAGACTCTCGAAGACAATATCAAGGACATAATTCATAATGAAAAAGTTAATTTTCACGGAGCGAAAACTCATTTACATATTTTTGTGTACAATGTTCAATTATTTGAGTGTGCGCTCACTCTTTCGTACTGAACCTTAATGGTGGTCCTTTGGGCCTCGTTCGGGACAGGGAACCCTTTCGGAGAATTAATTTTTCTTAGCCAATTAGCGAGCTATGTTAAGAGGATGTTTTGCTATCGATCTGCATCTTTGTCCAACTCTTTCATTTTGGGAAATGTTTGTCACAGTATCAAGTATTCTAATCACAAAACACTATTTTTCAATAAAATGATAATGATAAAAGTCTTTTGACAATTAATCCACCTTAAACGTCCATGTCCTGTTCTTTTATTTGTAGTGTATTGTATAGAATAATTTGCCACCGTAATTTTTTTTATTTTTTCCTATGGTAAGCCCTCGAGCTGTATTGGTGCTTATGTTACAGGCTTTGCCTAGGTTGAAGCCAATGTAAAACCTTTTTGTAATATGTTTAGCAATAAAGATTTTGTATTTGTATAATCGCCCTTTTGAAATATTATTTATTTTATTATCAAAATGGTTTCGTAACCTTTTTTGACTGCACCTTATCCTTACTTTACTTAATTTCCATAACAGACTAAAATAACGATATTTCCCTTCACCATGTCTATCCATTTGTCACACCCAATCATTTTAATGTAGGCGCGTGCCTCAAGCCATCAGGTCACGATGTCTTCTGAGAATGGGCCAAATGCGACCAGTGTGTAGCTATCATGAACCATAGGACCAGGCTTTATGACCGTGGATAATGTCTTACTTGTAACCGAAATCAGTAAGTAGGTACTTCATTTCCACGCTGAATTGAAAATGAAAGCCAGTCTGGTTAGAACTGAAAGTGGTTGTATATTTATCAAAATACTTGCCTCGTTTATATCAGAATAATCCCACGTCGAGTAGACAATACTGCATACCGGTTTACAAGAAAAAAAATTAAACATATTTTATAAAAAAAAAAAAACATTAGGTTTGCGTTTTTGTCGTCTTAAATACAGAAATAGTATTGATACAAGTGGGGAAACTTTGTTATTGCAGCCGAGGTGGAATTCGAAGTGAAAAAATATTATTTTGACACTGACTTAAACTATAATTTAATTCGACTTCGGTCTCGCGATAAGATTCGAGATAAAAATATGTTTTTAATTCTGGTCTTCATATACAAACTGTATCGTCACAAAAACAAAAAAAAATACATTGCAACATTTCTTTTTACGCACCTTTTCACTTCAAAATAGGAGGAGACTACTGAAAATAGACACGGTGTATTTTTTACTCGTAACTCCGCGAAAGTAGACACAAGCAACAACATCCGAGACATCGCATACACAAAAAAAGCTCTATTCGAAAACTCTGAAAAGGCTCTTTTGACCCGGGCACTCTAATTGAGACCTGTCTACAACGACCCACTCAGACGGTATACAAGATCCAACACGTATACATTTTAATAAATGTATCGCCAGTGAATGGATCCTTTTATCAAAAAGGAGCTTGCTTACATAATGTAAAAAATATACAAATTAAGTGTAGGTGGTTGAATGGGCCCCGAGCGAAAATAAATGAATGGTTGTGAGCGAGCAGTTGGAGGGTTAAGTACACAATATTGGCGCATTGAATTGAGATGTTACTTAATAACACTGTAAGTGCTGCCCGTAAAGAGGGTTTAAATATTAATTTTTGGAACTTCTTGATTATGGTCGTTGGAGTTACTTAGCGGGTCGTAAGTTATGCTAAATTAGACCTTGTATATTAAAGTACTTTTTTCACTTACTGCAACCAATAAGTTGTGTTTATCAAGAGTGATAGTATTTGAGAACGGGACTCCTACTTTGAATTAAAAATATCATCGCTCCAATTTTAGCAGGCATTAAAATTTGCCTAAAAACAGGAAGGAGCCAGCCAATTAAATATTTTATATTTAACCTATTAGTCAGGTTTTAACCAAGATTGCATCGTGCATCGTTATTTTAATCTTACAAACACATTTTTGAGATAATCTTATATTTAACACAACATTAATCCACGAAGGGTTCGGCACAGGTGTACTTAATAGTACACCCACATTTCCCTAGTTATGTTTTAATTCCGTTTTTATATGGAGTGAGCCTATTGCCATCAACTGGGCACAAATCCAGACTCCGCGGCTACCACTGAAAAAATCCTGATCGAAAAACCTAATCACACTTGGTCCAGGTATCGAGCCCAGGACCTCATGCTCAGCAGTCGCGCTTACGACCACTCGACCAACGAGGCAGTAAATACAATTAAGACAATATAATCTTATTACCAAATAGTTATCATAAAATATTGATGCAAGGACTCGCTTCCAACCTACCTTAGTCCACTACAATATCGCCCATAAAAAAATCGCCTCCACAAAAAACAGGCCTGACCTGAAAAGGTTTAACTTCAATACTTTTTCAGGGAAGTGAACAAAGGCGAGGTTAGTAAGGAAGGCACCCCCTCACCCCCCCCCCCCACTTCACCCCCAATGGGGAGTCAAGATGCGCCTTGCCTTGTCGTTTATACGTCATTATGGTTTTATATCGCTATATACCGCTTAGGGAGGAACGGTGGATGAGGCTGTAAAATACTTTTGGGAGGTAGAGGATGGTATGCTAATTTTAGTTACTGTTTTTGTTTGGGGAAAGCGTAGATGGTAAGAAAAGATAGGGATTTAATAATAAAGGCTAGAACACTTTCTGTTAACATTATAAATATGTATGTATAATGGATTTATATGTATGTATTTAAATTATATAAAGGGTATAAATAGACCGTTAACAAAGCCGAAAGGCACTTGTTCTGCCTGTGATTGCGATCACATTTTTGTTCTAGACCATACCTGGGAACCCTATGGTTACGGAGATATTGGAGGTCAAAGTTCCAACTTTTTCCCAAGAAAGAGTGATTCAAGAGGAAGGTTTATATGTATAACATTGCACCCGTGCATAGCCTACTAGTCTAGTACTAGATAATAAACAGGCACAGAATTCAACAGCGATATCCTAAATGCTAAAATCGCAAACTGTTTCAATGCAGTGAAGTCTCATTGCACACTTTTAGTGGAGTATAAAGGAATAGTTTTCTTGTTGTAGTTACCAACACATCAATATCAATAGACCCTAGATCTAATGGAAAGAGAGAAAGAAAAAGTATTTATTAGCCCGCACAGGACAAAACATCAAACAAATACATGGTTACATTTACAATAGGTACAACAAAATTATAAAAGTAATAATAAAACTAACCTGTAACACAGGTATATCACCTAGCACAGGAGTCAGGGACTTCACACAATTTTGTAACCACTTTCTTGTGTAATAAAGATTATTATTATTAAAGATTATCCTTCATCATCATCATTGCAACCGAAAGACGTCCACTGCTGGACATAGGCCTCCCCCAAAGGGGAGGTTTTGTAAAGTACCCTTAACGACGCTGAAAGGCAATTGTTTTCCCCGTCATTGCAATTTTTTTTTTGTTCTAGACCTAAATATATTGGGGGTCAAATTTCTTTTTCAGAGTTTTTTTTTTAATACCAGTAGTTTTTAATGTTATAACTATTTGTTATTACTTTAAACTAGCTGACTTCGCTCGCGTTTTTATTAGTGAAAGAATTTTCAAAATCAGTTCAGTAGATCCAGAGATTACCCCCTACATACAAACATACAAACTTTCTGTAGAAAACTATCTGTAGTATCAACTTGTAGCATAGCTAATAGGTTGATAACACTATTTACTAACTATATCACAGGCTCACCAACACCACCAAGCCCCAGTCCAGGGTACGCTTCAACTTCCAACTTCCCGCCATTCGTGGTGACTGACAGTTGTCGTTATAAAAAATACTCCACCACATACTAAACCTCTATCCCTTGAGTACCAATGCCAGCATACTAAGTCATAAATGTACAAGGTTATATTAAACTTTCCACTAACTTAAACCAAGCCACCACGCCTTTCAAACTTTTTATCGCCACTAAAGCCTCCCACTTACGCAACGTTGACATAAAAAACTTTTCAGTCTCTCCCCTGGTTGGTGGAAAGTGTCGCCTTGGGCGTGGTCTCAGGTTTTGTCGCCAATAGGCGTGGCAGAGTGAGACAAAGTCGGTTGTCACTGCGAGGCCTTTAAAAAGCCTCCTTAGGGTGGGTATGGGATTATGTACCGAGTCTTATGTGGTTGAAGGCTTTTGAGGGAGGATTATCTTAGTCATACACGGATAATCATATACGGATACTGATTTTTACTTTTTCATAAAAGAAAAAGTTAGAAAAGTACTTTTTCATACATTACTATGGGTATTATTTTAGTTAAAGGTAGAATTGAAGAAAGATTCATGAAGATTCGCTGATGGACAATGAAATCATTTTAAACTTAATTGCCCTTTCAACAAGGTTGCATACTTACTCGAAACTTAGGACCAACTAAAACCAACACGAACTCAAACAACAATCCTTTGACTTGAAACACTACCTTCGGCCTTAGATCAATGAATACTTCAGACCAGTTCTTTCACACTTCAAACTATCGAATGTTAACTTACAGCTTACTTTCTTGATTAAAATCCACGACAATCTTCCATAATAAGGCTCCCAGCCTAAATAAAAGTAAAATAAACATAAAAATAGCAACATAATATCACCGCCCAAGACCGGGCGGGGTGGTTAGGGCGGGCGGGTGCGGGGTGCGGGCGGGGAGTGGTAGCAAAAAGCTCAAGTGCAGGAGGCTGTATCGATCCAGGGACGGCGACCGGCGACATGGCCGGGTCACATCGGTGGCGCTGTGACTTGGTGATGAGAGGGGCGGACAGCGATAAGCGGTAGCGTGGAGTGGGATTGAATGTGAAGGTATCATTGTTAAGGTTGCTTGTATCTATGGTTCGTTCCATAACACAAGAAAAAGGTTTTCTAAGAAGGGCCCATCATTTCAAATAAACAATTCATAAAATTTAATATTCCATTAACTTTTTGCACTTACCGTTTTATATTTTTTCATCGCATTAATTAGTGATCGCCAGATTTCTATATATTTTTTCTGTTTCTCCTGTTAGTACTTGTTAGTGATTCCGTGTTATTGATTACTTACTCAATGGCTATCCTTATGTCATTGCTGTTAGTTCTCCTGAACTTTAATAAATATATGTGACTCAAGCTATTCATTGTGATTACCGATCCGTTAGCTAAACGTGATAATTATTACGATTGGCTATTAACATATATTTCATAGAATGCCTATAGTCAATCACAGATGTACCAATACAGACAGATTATGCAAATAGTCTGTGATCGTAACTAATTTAACTTAGTCCAGTGGACCCACGATCGACATTTAACTGAAACCCCAAACTATCATATCATACAGTTTTTTCTAGAGCAGTTTGGTAGATGGGTGCCTACAAGCTAGCTAATAAAAGTGTCTGGTCCAAAACCAAACTGCTTCTACTCATCAAGTCATCATGTGACATAAACTTATACTGTTCCTTACGGGATACCTTCTGTGTTTTTCAATTGCTGTTGCAAACGATGGCATGATCGCGAGATGACTTGAGAATGCGCGTGGATGGTAAACAAATTGTTAGGGGCAAACAAATCTGTCTACCCTCTTTCTTAGTCTTATGAACTCTTATGTGACATCTGTGTGTGTGACAGAGGAGGCATGTGTTTCATCAGTGAGAATACCGTAGGATGATTATGTTGGCTGCGGGACTGTTCGAAAGAGATACCGTGGCCCCGGAACACAAAAGGTGATGAAGGAACATGAATGGGTTTTAGTCAGTAAAACACTCCCTCCTGCTCCGCCCGGAGCGGGAGAAGTTATTTGATGTTTGCCCATCCAAAAAAAAGAAAAAAAAAATATGTTTTAATCACCATATTAATTAAAATATTACTAAATCTTAATTTCTTAAATAATTTAATATTAATTACTACTTATATAATTTAAATATTATTTAAATAATTTAAAACTTGAATAAATGCAGAAAGTATAAGAGTGCTCGTGCTAGTGCAAAAAGGATTACCCCTTAAAGAACTTATCAAAACATCTCAAACAAAATATACTCACGTCTTAATATTCACAAGACAAGACAAGTCAACAAGCAATAAGACAAGATAACAATCCCTAAACAACGAACAAGGCGTTAATTCATTCAAAACACAGATAAAAGAGGCTGTCACTCCGCAAAATAAAATCCAACGACACCGGGGGGAACCAAAGAGAATATTAACTTAGAATAGCTAATACACGACAGTAGGACGTCTTCTAAATCATTCAGAGCCACCATTTTGTACGGGAATGATATTAATAACTGTTTTCTTCGTCTCTTCGGCAATTACATTGTTGTCCGTATCACTGCGCGCGATTGGCATAGAGTAGTTGAAAAAACGTAGAGGCGACATTACCGAGACAGTCAAATTTTAATGTAAAAAGTACTACCCACAATTATTAAAACAATTATTCTCGCTAAGCTAATCGCTTCTTCTTCGTTGATGACCTTTATACGTGGAGGCACAGCTAGACATAATCGGTTTGATATGATACAACAGTTTAATTCATGTACGCCTCAACATGATTTTTTTTGTCAGGTTCAGTACACACAGTCAGCCATCTTACACTGCTCACACTCTCTAATTTATCCAAATCACCTCTATTGAATCCAAAAGATATTCAACTCAAACACTACCCTTTCTACCTAAGACTCCCTTCACAACAGATACCGATCTGCTACTCTGTGCCCCTGCCTCAAGAGAGGCTAATTTGACTCGCGACAACCGGGCGATTAAATTTTAATATTTGAAAAGCTAAGTCGAGACGCGTCGGGACTCGGGACTTCGACTCGATGGGGCTTGTCGCTGTTTTTACGAGTACGACTGTACCGGTACAACTCGCTACGCTACGCTGTGTTCGCCATTACTTTTTACGTTCCTTTTTCATTCAAATTACCTATGGAAACAGGTGTATTTTTTTGAGAATGTTTTTTTTTGTTTTTTTTTTATGATTTTATTAGGTTTTATGGTAGTATTAGGGATTATAAAACATAACGTCATGCCTGTATTTTTTCGAAGGTCCCAAAGCACCTGCATTGCACCAGTTGTCGATCAGTCCAAAGTAAAAGGCAAGGCAAGGGTTTTGACGTAACATTTTGATTCAGGAGATGTTTTGTATTTTTTTTTTCGATAGCCAGAAAGGAGATAACTGCTGAGATGACGAATAAAAGAGAAGAATGGAAGAATAAGACATGCTGCGTCGACCCCAAATAAATTGGGATAAGGGGAAGAGAATTATGAGATGACGATGATGATTTTGATTCAAAAGATTTAATTTTACCGTCAAAAAAGTCAAGAACTTGAACTTCTACCATCAATACAAAGGAAGGGCCCAATCAACAACAAATAAAAAAACGGAAGACACCCCTAATTCACTCCCAAACGGTAACGGTTCAGTAACAAATATTTGGTAATATTTCGCCAATTACTCGAGGCGAGAGCCAAACAGGCATGGGGTTCGACTCCCGTAATAAAGAATACCAATCGGGAGGTCCCTAGGGGAGGCCCTGACCTCCTCAGAAAGGGGTGAGATAAAATACACGTTCGATGGCAACGCTTTAGTATTTTTTCAATTAACTAAATAGGGTTTGCGGTTTTAGTCGATTCCTTTGGATGCGGGGAAGTGGAAAGCTTTGAACTGATTTGTAATAAAAAGAAAAAAGGGTTTGTCTGTGGTAAAAGGATTGTAGTGTTTGTATATTAGCTGAAGGCAATAAATCTGAAGTCTTATAATTAAAGACGTCGGTCAATTTACTTTTGTGATTTTGTTTTCTACTTTCATCGTTAGTTTCAGCATCTGAAAAAATATTAGAACTTTGGGTGTATTATTATCCGACGCCTAGACATTTTAGTTTTAACTTTGACGATTATTACGACGTTTATGTTCATACGTCATTGGGAATAAATTATCTAAATAATGTTAGAAACCGGATCAAACCGCATCCGTTCCGTTCATTTAGTAACACAACGGAAAAGACTTAAAAAAATTAAAACGCGACTAAGGTTTATAAAAATAATTTGAAATAGATATTTAATGTAATCAAACCAAATTAATAACATTCGGGAACATTTATTTAAACCTCAAGGATCACGCTCAAGAAAAACATCCCAAATAATAAATCAATACTTTCACTTTACCATTCACTGGCAACCCAAGAGATGATAGCTAATAACTCTTAAATATAATGTTCAGTACATTTTAGGATGCCCCGGGATGCTTAGTGCGGTTTAGCATGCGATACGCATCCCCGGGCAGACAAAATAAAACATATCCTTGGGCGTAAAACAGGTAGCCGGCAATCATTTAATTTGGTCGCAACCGCATGGGCCGAAAGGTTTTGATACTTGTGAGGCAAAATATTGTAGAAAACTTAAAGCTTTGAGCTTTTTTCAAAGTTTTACCGAATTTATTGTAGTAGTAGATATACATATACAGGGTGTAACAGAATAAACGTAAGTCCTATCGAGTGGAGACCATGAAAGTGAATCACTTTTGTTTTATGACCTTTGGAAATTCGTAAGTTTATTTATCAGCTGATCACGTCGATTCTTTTGGAAATCCAATTTTGTTTTGCGAATTCCAATAGCCCGTAGAACAATAGTTGTTCAGTTTCATAGGCCGAGACAATAGGCAAGAGGTCTTGCTTTTATTATGTTGCACCTTGTATAGCTAGTAGAAACTTGATCCTGCTCTTAAAAATTGGATTGATGAACACTCAAAACTAATTAGAAATAACATTATCAGGAAAAGCGAGGGGGTAACACATCTACAAAATGTGTTAAAATATTTAGTTTCCGCACACAATACACCATCAAAGTATTTCATATTTAGAAATTAAACTGTCGATGTTACCTTTTAACTGGCATTTTAGTTTTAATAGCAGACTCTAAAATAAGCAATTTTCCCATGGAAAGTTTTAAATCTAATATACAACTTCATCCGCAAGTATCAACCACATTCATACTTATACCACCAAAACAACGCGAGCAACCAACAAATGGTTGTTTATTGAAATTCGACGATTATTTTAATAGGACATCCGGTTAAAACGCGATGCGTAGAGATCATGCATTAATGGCAATACACAGAAAAACCGCCAAAATCTTCAGTATTAGAATAATAACATGTTTTTCGAAAATCTCGGCTTTGATTCTGCTCTATAATTAAGAAATTCGATGTTTTGAGCACTAATCTCGTATGCTAATGCACAGGTGGATGTGCGATACGCACTTTTGTTAATGATCAGATGATACTAAGGTATTGTTTGGCGAATTTGATATGATCGGTAGGTATAGCTCCTGAGTGTAATCGGATGTGGAGAAATTCTCCAAGCGATGATGAGCTTCGATTCATTTGAGGTTTCAATTCGTTACACTTTGTTTTTTCTACATACTTACTGTGTTTTGTTCTTCCAACAAATTTCAGAGAAATAAAAATTTCGGTATTGAGAGTTTCGCTTATAAAAATTACAGCGTTGAAGCCTTTTCCTAGATAAGCTTTCTTATTTCCACTTTTCTCTTTGAAATCTTAGATATTCTAAAACCTTGCGGCGATAGTGATGTTGTTCTGAAAGTTATTCAAAATATTTAAGAAAAACAAAAAGAAAATCAACCAAAACCACAACACCCACATGCTTGAGAACCCGTACATATTTGCAAAGCGTTGAACCAAGGATTTTTCCCACCGTGCCCAATCTTCCCCAACAGGACTAGCTCCGTCCGGAGAATTCCCAAAACGCCCGGACGTGTCCGAGATCTCTGTGAGAGGGTCTTGAGACCCTTTCCTTGTGTGTCACATACGATCAGGAAGACTGGCTAGCTTTCTGCGACAATTTCCTAATTATTTTTTCTAAAAAAACTTGTTACCAACGTTCTCGAAAACGGTCGGTATTGTACTTTGCCTTTTTGTTTTTTTTTTTTTTTTTACCGACCGGCGAATAGTATTTGTCATTTTCTCATGAGACTAATAGAGAAGTACTCTTCGATATTGTGTTATGAGCGTTAACGTCTTACGGCATTTCGTACAAACTTTGAACTCATTTGTTTTCGAAATGACTGAACCGATTTTAATTAAACTTCATACACATAAGCAACATACATAAGTCTAAAAAGTTGACAGATAATTTTTTTCTCTCAAAAAAAGGCTATCCATCCCACCCGCTCTTGTTTCCCACCCACAGAACCCACGTATATGTCACCCGTCATTTATATTGTCGCTTTTCATCACACGCAAAGGGGACTCACAGAATCCACATTGACCCTTAGAAGTGGCATTTTGTTCCAAGTGCCCATTATTTTTTTCTTTACCATAAAGGTTATGGTAATGCCATTTGGATGGGGTTGAGGGTTGGCAGTCGTGTACAACAGATGTTCTGAGCCGTTTGCCAGTTAGCTTGGCCTTAAGATTGGTATTTGAAAGACATGTCGTGAATAGAAATGGTTATAGTTTTTGGGTTAGAATGTTCGGAAGTGTTAAATAGTTTATTTTTCGAGTGAGGCTTTTCTTTTGGACTTTTGGCTGCCAAAGTGTGATTTTTAGATGTTAGTGTTTCGATAAAATTTTGTCAAAAATCACCGAGTACTTTTGTAAATTTATAACTTTTATAAAACCGTAGTTATGTCATCGATATAGGGTAGCTTTTGTATTAAGATGTAAGCCGTTGTTTAGTTGTTCTGATTAGTTTCTTTCTGAAGAATAAGAATGTATTTTTTTGCTTTTAACCAAACCATATAAACAGGCGGTAAAAATACATTTTGGAGCAACATGTTTCGCTAACTATAAGCTTTAAGTATCTACATTAACGTTATTTGTCAATGAAGTCTTAATAAAAACATCTATCTTTATAGGGTGACTGGTACTTAAACACGTGGTTGTACTCATGATAACAAACAACTTTAAAAACATAAAGTTTTTTTTTATACGCATTCACTTTTTCCAGAATAACACAACAGACGTATGAAATTCGCCGTGCAGGTGCACTGCCTACCCACTATTGCACGATACGATGGTAATGAGACAGAACGGCGTCACGCAGGTAACAGCTGATAGGAAGGAGGCGCGAGCGCGCGAATTTCATACGGCTGTTGTGTTATTGTGATAGTGAATGAGTATTAAAAAAACGTTTCTTTGGGAAAGCTGCTTGTTATCATGAGTACTCCTTCACTACCAGTCACCCTATATAAAAATAAAATATTATCAGATAACCATTCATACAATCTTGTTAAATTAGAACGTAAAATGAGGTGTTTCGTTTCAAACTTTCGTAAAATGTGGCCAACTAGGCGAACGTATCATCGATTCGAAGAGAAAACTAAAACCGAAGAAGAGAATCTTCGGGTTTAGTTTTCTTTTAATCAATTTTCCTTAAACTTCCATCTTTCCGAAAAACCACCAGTATTACGTAATGTCATCATACAATAAGTATATTTTCTCCAAGGGTCTGCAAGTTTTCCGCAAGTTATTGTACAAACTTATCTCTTGCATAATGGATATGCCCTGATAGGTTTCCGTAAGTGATTGATAGAGTCCGTGGTTCACTGTACTCTGGTTTATGTGGGTGGATTGGATTCTGAGTGTGTTTAGTTAGTAGAGAAGAAGGGAATGAAATCCGGAAATATACGCAATTTAAGATTTTTCTACAAATTTAAAGTTGATCATTAGTTTGGAGTATACTCTAACTCTTTTAAAGGTTTAATATTTCAGATAGTCTAAGTTTACTTTCCCTAATTGTCTTGTGATATACTTTTTCCAGGGCCCTTACAAAATATTGATCACCTACCAAAATCAGAACAAAATTGGCGAAAAATTGAGATTTTACTTGGAAAACCTGATTCAAAATTTTGGTATCCTGTATACATAAAAACAGGATAAATCATCTGCCTAGCCTTTTCCCAACTTTCTTGGAGTCAGCTTCCAGTCTAACCGGATGCAATTGGATACTAGAATTTTACATGGAGCGACTGCCTATCTGACCTCCACAACCTATTTAGTACACACGGCTACACACTAAGCTATACATTCCCAGTTTATGCTGATCTCGAATTGTATAGGATTTCCGTACAATGGGAGGTCAGCTTATACTGGAAATGTATAGCTTGATGTGTAGCCGTGTGTACCTACTGGGTAATTCGATACCCCTTGGTAAGACTGGTTGTCAGACTTTCGGGCCACTGACTACCTGTACGACTGTCAAAGATCTACAAACAAAACCAGGATGCAATTTTGGTTTAATTCGCTCTTTGGAAAATAAAAAACAAGTCGTATTATGTTGTGTAATTTAATCAACGTTTTTCAGATGACTTCGAAAAACCCATTTCCCGTATCAAATCCTCCAACCTCAACAGTCCCACCATCTGATCAAAAGTACATCTCCATTAAAATATATCAGTAGTCATGGCATGACGGATCGGTCCGCTTTGTTGTGCTAATGTAGCCAGTGTTGCCATGTTACCCGCCGAATATATGGAAATAAAGTTTTTAATGTATCGGCTGTTTGGACTGAAGGAGAGACTCCAGTGGGAGTTCCTGCTGTTACGATGAGGAAATTGATTAGAATCCAAGTATCGTTGTTTTTCCTTCCAGTCAGTATATAATTACTAGCGACATTTTCGATGATAAACTTGCTATCTATCAGTAGACACTCACACAAAGAAACAGTCGGTCACACAATAATACAATCATGATAATACACGCAAAGATAACAATAACATAAAATCATCACCTCGTTAGGACAATGGTTTTTACTTTTTGGCGATATAGCCCCACCAATGAGCCCGAAAGGCAAGCCATAAGTTCAAACTAGCAGCTTTGCCATTTTCATCATCATAAAACGAGAAATTGTAGTATGCATTACATTTTAAGAATGCAACCACAACAAAACAGAACAAGATCTAATAATCAATGAAAGTAACAGAAACCCAATGAAATAAGAAGCAAACATCAACATTCTCTTGATTATTTCATAACATAACATCAATCCTGTAATTCCTCAAGAGTCAGGGAGAGGTGTAACCATACTTTACCCATATTTCACTTGTTAGGTATGCTTGAGTCTTGGCCAATAATGGGCAATAGTGGCACAAGAAAGCAGCGGAAGGGCAAGTAAACATAAAGTAAATTCTGTCTATTGTCAAATTGAAAATTCTTGTTTTGGACTTAACAATAAATTGTTTTTAGACTATCAACAGTGGAAACCCATTGAGGATTTCCACTACAGCATAGCACTCTGCATATTAGTGAGAATTTTTGATTCATAAATCGTAACATTTTTATCATTCTAAACCAACTTATAAATAATATGTTATTTTACACATACAAGTTAATAATTTTTTATGCAGTTACATATAAGATAACTTGAGATATGTTAGTAGAAAAAAAATCAGTTCCAAAATAAACCCCTACAATTCACCACTCTTCTATCACTGCATTACAATTAAAGCTGCCATCTTGCAACGTCATCGCGTCACGATTGTCTATGACAAATGATCTGTCACCGCGACCCCGCGAGGGAGGTCTGTAGCAAAGATTGTAGACGAAATTAATGTTCTCCCTCACGCCTCGTTACTACTGGCACAATTGGGAGTGACGAGTTTTGTTTTTCGGAGATTTTGAATTTGGAACAACAAGAACAAGATGTATTTTGACAATGATTCGGTGACAATTATTAATTTATTTATCCAATGGATAATTAAAATTTAAGTATTGAAGAAAACGAGAAAATACTAATCTTATCCTGATATTCAAGGAAAGGCGTAGCTAAGGGAAAAACAGACAACAAACAAAATGTAAATATGGCCACAAAATTGCTTCCAGATGCAAATAAAATCAAATAAAAGACCGCGCGGCATCACAATTCTAATCCGCCAAATAGCAATGCAAATTCGATAGAGGTAAAAAATTGACACCAAATGCACAAACAAAAAGAATCGAACCGCAACATAAACAGATTCCGAAAGTCAATTTCCAAATTGTACCGAGTCGCGACTATAAAGTCAACCCTCCTTAATCCAATCACACCCCGTCCTTGTCAACGTTTTGTTTCCTCTTTTTGACAACCCACCATCGTAACAAGAACCCTAAACATACAAACAGAACCCCCTTTAAAGGACCAATGTCTTGTGCCAAGAGAAACGGGGCAGGTCGAGACAAAACGGCCGCTGAAATAAAGGAACGCTCAAAAAAGTTTGAAATTGTTTTTGAAAAAAGAACACACGAAGAAAATAATCCATTTAGTCGCGCGGCGCAAATGCCTCCGCCGTTAAGGGGATGCAACACTAAAAAGATCAAAAAAGGCATTCGCGTTCGAACCGGGATTCTATTATTTGGGCCAGTCAAAGCCGGGGGTTCGTTTAAAATGTACTTAAATTCAATTCCTATTTCCGTTTCGAAATGTTTTACTTTTTAATTTTTCGCATTCGGACTGGTGGGTTGTTTTGGTTCATTCATAGTTAACGTGAGTGATCTTTTGTAGGGGCTCTCTGTGAAATTGGAGAGGGCTGTTTTCGACCTTTTTGCGAGATCAAAATTGCCTCTCTTGTGTGTCCTAGTGTCTCTGATCGTTGTACTGTGAATACTACCTTTTTATTTTTGAACGAAAAAGTTGAATACTTTACTCGTATTGGTTTTATGAATCGCAAATGGATGATTGGAGATTTGGGCTTGCTTTTCGTAGCTGTTTTTTTTTTAAATTGAAATAAGGGATTTTCACGTATTAAGAGTAAAATTGATTTTCACAAATATATAACATAACATCATGCTGGCAATACTCGAAGAGTGAGGCAGAGTTGTACCATATTACACCCACATTTCGCTAGTATATGTTGATTCGGTATAAACTTATTTTACAAATCTTTACTTATTGTACACAATTATCAAAGAAATTGTTGGTGACTAGATCTTACGTACGTACTAGGAAAGAAGAAATGAAAGAAGGCATGTTAAAGAAACTACCAAACATTCCCCGTACCACTGATTTTCAATTCCCATAACATTTGATTCAAAGCTCGTTTCCTAAGATCCGGTATCAATGGGAAACACTTTAAAACCCACTCGATGTTGCTCCCCTCGTTGGCGGTGAAATGTGGCTCGCCGACCGCCGTGACATACATTCTAATAGTTTTATTGGGGGAACACCGTCTTGGGAGGACTCAGAAGAAACGATTTTAAAATCCGAGAGAAAAAAGCAAAATTAAAATTACTTTTACCTTTTTAGTTAAAGTTTCTGAAATAATTGATTCAAATTAGCTACATTGTGGTTACATTTCAAGCTAATTATATGTATATTTGATACTATGCTATTAAATGAGCAATATTTGTGTAATTTGTAATCACGTTCTCGAAAACGGCTCTAACGATTTCGATGAAAGTGGCATTATAGGAGTTTACGGGGGCGAAAAATCGATCTAGCCAAGTCCCTTAGCTGGTAAGAAATGTTTCCTCTATATTCACAGAGCTCGGTCACCCACGTACTGTTACATTAAAAACAATGACTTCAAAATTCTTAATAAAAAAAAACTTTTTTATTTTTTTTCTATTAGAAAGATACTTATTCGGACTATATTTTATTATATATATTTTTATATATATTTTTTATTACACAGCCTTTGTAATTGTACCAATTAATTGAGTTTGTTTTTTGAATTAATATGTAGACTCACTGCCCCTTTCGAATAAATTAGGCTCCGCTTTGTTTTCAAAACCAATCATAATAAAAAAAACTAAGTTAAAACCAGTCATTTAAAATACTCCTGTATTACAAATGAAAATTCCATCGGCAAGTCTGAGTCAAGTCAACCCCGCGTCTAATCGAACGGAAACCATTCGAAAAACATCACTTAAAGGAATTCCCTGTTCGGGAGAAAATCCGGAAATTTTCAATTGAATTTCTTAGGAACGTCACACACGGTAGATTAGTGGCGGTCCGATCTCGATACACTTGTGCGGCCAACGTTAAATCGTGTGTAATTTGATAGGGGACAGAGGTCAGACGTCAAATTGAGTAGCTTCGAGGATTTTCAAGATGGCGGCATGTTGAAATTACTATTTACTGTGAAGTCGGTGAGTTTTCTTTTTTGTTGTAAAAACTTGAATTTCTGTTTAGTAGCTTAGGGAGTAGTTTGAATAGTTATAATTGTGCTGTTTGTATCTGTTGTTGTCTTAAAATCATACATTTATTAATAGATTTTGGTGTTTTTAAGGAGGTTACACACGGCCATAAAAAATAACAAGTTACTAACTTATCGTTCTCAATTTTCTATTGTTTTCTTCAATAAATTTTCATTATCTAATAACGAAGGCTAATGAAAAATTCAAAATATAACATTAATTTCGTGATAACCCCAAAAATTGTCCATAAATTTATTAATATATGGCGACGTCGGCGACGCTGTGAAAACAAATTGCCATAAACAGGACTTTGTGTCTGCCAAATATATTAAAACAACACCAAAATATACAATTTTACCACATTAATATTGCAGTTCTAAAAGGAACATTGAACTCAATCTCGCCCTTATGAAACACAGATAAGGTTTTCTTTTCAAACGCGTCATGTTTAAAAGTAACCGCATCAATAATGTTGTGAACATTTTAGGGTGAATCTCGCAGTTGTAGTCGCGCGGGTAAGGAATCATCTTCGCGACAGGAGGCCGAATTTCCCGCGCCCACCCACGGGAACATGCAGCTAATATCGGGTGCCACCTTACACCGAGTTTACTCGCGATACAGACAGTTAATAAATTAAAAGAATTGTGAAAATGAAAAGTAATTTTTAGCTTTGCGTTTGCTTTTTAGGCAGGACCGACACCGGATTCCTGTGAAGGCTACAAGTAAGCTATTCTTGTGAAACTACTTCCTTCAGATCTTTCCCAAACAAAGATGTGATACGTGCACTTACTGAAACTACTATTCACACCAAGAAAATGGTGTTAATCAGATTTTCATACTAAAACAAAGTAAAATATTACAAATAAATCTAAAATTCCCTATCCCCGGTTAAATTTACCATAACAAGAGTACCAGGAAGGCAGACAATAAAGGACTTCTTTCTTCCCTTGTCAAACGTTTGTCTGGCATCCCGCAAATGTCGTGGCTTTGCTCCAAAATGTCGAAATTTTCGCCACGTAAACTTTTAAACAGATAATATTTCATACTTCATCAAGCTTGTTTACCAGTGATAGCTAAACTATGGGTTCTCGTAAATTGGAGAGAATGCTTTGATAATGCAGAAAATACGAGAAGTATTTATCATCTTGTCAGTCATCATCTTGATGCACTTGTGCATTAAGTGTGGTTGATGTTGACGCCACACGTTATTTTCTTCCTTAGCGGGCGTTCACGACATTTTACAGTTTAAAGTTGGGATCACAAGTTAATTGCTCAATATTCATACAGTTAAAAACAAATGCAGTATGAAATTGCCATCTGATCTTAAAATTATGTTGTAAAATATCGTACAACCAAGCCGTGTGTACGGGGCCTTAGTTTTTCACTTTTCATGAACTCTTATTAATGATTGTGATTTCCTTTGAAAACGAATACTATACTAGTAATAGCGATGTTCTCCAACTTTCCACTTAAGATCATGAATGATATAAATTAAATCTAAAATATCCCGTTTTCAGATTTTATGATAGTTTTAGTGACCATGTCCGTTTAAAACTTAAAATATAAATTAAATGTTATGAACTAAATGTTTTTAATCAAGTATTATATTGGATACTAGCTGTTGCCCGCAAGCTTCGTTCGCGTGTTCCCTTTCTGAATCGAATATTGTTACCAATTTCAAGGGTTTTAATATTTTTGCACGGAACCCTAATTTTTATTCTGAAATAAAAGTAGCCTATGTTAGACCTTATAACATCAGCAGTATAAGTCCCGTCGAAATCAGACCAGCAGTTTCGAAGATTAGTCGCAACAAACAGACGGACAGACAGACAAAAATTAAAAAAAAATGTGTTTTTGTCATAAGTGGCGTAATTATTTTCTTATGCATTCAGTAAAAAGCTGTTATTTTGATATCACAAACAGACACCTCAATTTTATTTATTTGTATAGAAGATGTATGGTCCTTATTCAAATTTAATTCCAATATTAGCATGCTAACATTCATAGCTTCTCTCCCATCATGCCCTGGAGGTACATCCTAACGTTAAAATAACAGAACTTCCCCAGTCTTTTGTTTGTGGCATTCTTTGCCAACGTTGTGCGCATAAATTAATTTTAATTTTACATCTCTGTCGTAGCCATATTGTTTTTTGTTTTCTTTGATGAGGAATGTTTTGTCAACTTGGGATTATATCTTTTGATTGTTATTTTGCATTCTTTTGGTTAAATTGTTGAGATGACTAATAACTTGTTCTTGTGGGACTAAGTTTTAATGAATGTTTGTAAGGCGAAAAAGGAAGTATTTTTCTTCAAAAATAATTATGAATTCATGAGAGTTTAGATACTTACATAATTTTTTTATCCAATTCATCAATCTTTGCAGCATTATGTTCGTATGGTTTCGATAGGTACTCTGCTTACCCAATAAAAAGTAAAAATTGATCAATTTATGAAGCCAGTACTAAATCAGCGACGAAAATCTCATGAAATCGCCAAATTGTGATATTTGATTGACACATTTAACGCCTCTGTTTGGGCTTGTGCTCGGTTGATTGCAATAGGTTTGGCCTTATTAGAAGACACATAAACATACCGGTGTCCTATAGATACACATTTTTTTTTTCTTTTTTTTTCCGATGGTAAATCATCAAATAACCCCTCCCGCTCTGGGCTGAGCAGGAGGGAGTGTCAGACTGTTACTGACTAAAACCCATCCATGTTCCTTCCTTTGCCCTTTGTGTTCCAGGGCCGCAGTATCTCTTTCGAACAGTCCCGCAACCCTGGCAGGCATCAGTCCTTTCGAACCCCTTCCCGTTTGCTGACTCTCTTTGAGGCGCGCGTGGAACACGAACGCGCCGTCGACACGGCCTGTCGTCATAAGACGGACGGACGGCGAGCTAGCCCATAGCTCGCCGTCCACAGGCCCACCTATAGATACACCTCTGCCTAACATTTCGGGATTTCAGACATGACTTTTAACGCCTTTTTTTCTCTCACGCCATTTCATAGTCTCTGTGCCAAAAATCCATCCCAATTTTGACAGCTAGTTCACCGTCAACTAATCCGTAGTGGCGCTACGTTGGCGACATCCGGCGGGGATGCGACCGCTCGCGTCATTTCCGCTTCCGCAGGGTGGATAGAGGATATAAATAAACGGAGCGTGCATCACACTTTGCGTGAAATCAATCGCCTGGCTAATATGCGACACGATTTATTTGTCTTTTATCCGTGCGTGCAGCTGGCAAGACGTGTGAAGTCATCTTTATTTTTTGGGAAATAAAGTGAGTTCTCATTTTGTTTGGACCATGGTGGAATTATTTGGATCCTTCATCAAAATGACGGCACGGTTGGCGCAGTGGTTGAACGATTGACTGCTGCCTAGCGTGTCGCGGGTGCGATCCCCGCACGGAACAAATATTTGTATGGCCTGCAGATACTTTTTCTGGGTCTGGCTGTTTGTGTATGTGAGTTTAAATGTTTGTAAACGCACCCACGATACCGGAGAAATTCTTAGCGTGGAGCAAAGTTTATAAAAAAAAATGAAGTAAACAAATTATGACTTCTTGCAAGTTCTCATTTTTTTTAGAATGCTACACTGTAAATGAAACAGAGTCAAACTCAATTATAGGCACTTTTTAACATCAAAAAAGTAAAATTTGAACCTACAGTCCCAGTCACAAAGACATAATAACTTCTGAAAGTTCTTTAGTGGCTCTTTCCAAAGCGATTTACACGCTTTACGCTACGCATTGAAGAAGAATGGGCAAGAAACTTCATGGAGTCATAAGATAACCATTAGCTACAAGGCCATATAAGGTTTTTTCAGTAACTAGGACACTGTCATAAGAGTTATAGACACCGGGCTTCTCCTATAAACCTTTAATACACATACAATTTCCTTTATATTGGTCCTAACACCAAGCTTTCTCTAACAGAACAGTGAATTGTAATCAAAATCAGCATTGCGAGCCTTAGAATTCATCTCAATCAAAAACAAAAGCGATACACTCAGCAACCCATCTCCACCTACAAGCCTGCCAACACAATACCACCAAATCAAGCAAAACGAATTCTCCCAAAACTTTCGTCCTTCGCCATTTTATTTCCTCGTTTGGTACAAAATGACAGTCCATTCCATCACCCTGGAACAAAAATACAATAATGTGTAGTTTCCTTGTCCTCTGTACCCCGGTGACCCCGGTGACCCAAGGAGGTCGTTTGGCGGGCTGGCTAATGAAGCAGCCATATTGGCAGGGCGCGACCAATAGGGTTGCTAGATGTCGGGTGGCTGGATGTGTCTAGAAGAAACAACCACTTTATCCGGTTAAATTATTGGTTTTGCAAGACAATTAGCCTCTGGTTGCTGAAAGCTTGCTAGATCATTGAATAGGATATTTTAATCAACTTCTCTCAAGCAAAGACTAACACGAGCTGATTATAAATTACCATTACATGATACCAACATTATGAACCACGCGTAAAACATTTAATGAAAATATGTACTTGCAGGTTACTTACATGCTAGAAATTATATCTTCTTTTCTCGGATTGGCATGTATAATTATATAGCGGTTGTAATAGGACCCTTCGCGAAGCCGTCAAGCAAGCATTATGTACATCAAACTAAGTAACTTTACGCAAAAAAAAATTGCGAGTGAAAATTCACGTTTTACGGTACGGCTCGATGTAACGCACAATGTTTTGGGTGTAACGCACCCAAAACATTGTGCTGATGGATGGATTGAATAGTATGGGGGTCGTGGAGGTGTTTAAAGTAAAAATCTTACATTAAAAACATGTATTTAAAAAGAAACTCGTGAAAAACTTGAAACTTTGACCCTCAATATCTTCGTAACTGGAAGGTTCCCAGGTATGATCTAGAACAAAAAAAATATCGCAATGACGAGGAGAACAAGTGCCTTTCGGCTTCGTTAAGGGTCTTGCTACACCCTTTATAAGGTGGAAGGCACCGAAGCTGAAACACCACGTATTCAGTACCTACATTCTGACCCCCCCCCCCCCATAGAAATATTTAACCGGTAATTAAAAAAAAAACAGCTGTTGCATACATTTTGACCGTGTAGGTATTGCAGTTTTGTAGTAAACAGCTTTTTTTTTTAATAACCAACGAAATATTTCTATAAGTACGGGGTTCTGAACGATGTATTGAATTACGTGGTAACCCTTTTTGCGTCGATGTCCCTTTCACCCTGTATAACAATATAAGCTTAAGGTGGATGCGCAAGGGTAGCCCGCGAAAATTAAATTTCCTTACGTTTATTGCAATTTGCAGGTCAGTGTCAGGTTGTATGTTGATGAAAATATGAATCGCGCCAGTAACAAGTATGTAGCTATAGAATTATAATCATGAAAATCATCAATACAACCCTCTAAGTTCATTTAACCCCATTGAATGACTTTTTCATGAAATAGATACAGAATAGGTGACCTGCAAATTGCAAAAAACGTAAGAAAATTTGAATTTCGCGGGCCACCCTGGCACTACCAGTGTTGAGAAACTTGAAAAACAAATGAATTAGTCACTAGTCATGAAAGTTGGTAGTGGGGCTGTTTAATCGGAACCTTTTTTAACTGCTAGACATGGCACATCTAGTCCCCCAACCTCCCTGTATGCGGGGACGGTCGGACATTGGTTAATTACGTGCGATAGTCGGCGGCTGCTCACGAGAGAATGATTGCCGCTCTGTAACGACGCTCCCAGCATAGACCAAGACGATTCGGGCTTCGAAAACAGCGGGGCTAAGGAAATTGTGGAGTTGCCCTTTTTTTTTTTTTCGGATGGTAAATTATCAAATAACCCCTCCCGCTCTGGGCTGAGCAGGAGGGAGTGTCAGACTTTTACTGACTAAAACCCATCCATGTTCCTTCCTTTGCCCTTTGTGTTCCAGTGCCGCGGTATCTCTTTCGAACAGTCCCGCAACCATGGTGGAGTTGACCCCTAAGAAAATGAACTCTGCTGACACTTGGGTAATTTTAAACTCATCTTTAGAAATTCTTGTGACGATTTCTTCCAGGTTTATAAGAGGCATAAAGAAAACAGATTCTAAAGATCTGAATGAAATTGTACAACAACAAAAAGTTTGGTTTTGCCTTGTTCGTATGATTTTTTTTAATAACTATTCTATGCCCGTGGCTTCGCCCGCGTGAACATTGGTAATTGCCCCACGGGATCACACTACCGAGATTAAAAAGTATCCTATAAGTTAATGCAGGTTATAAACCATTTATGTGCGAAATTTTATACAAATCCGTTCAGTAGTTTTTGTTTTAAAGAGTAACAAAAACCTATCCATCATTCCTCACAAACTTTCGCATTTGTAATTGTTTAGTCATAACTTGATTCAAGGAAACAAAAAAATGGAACTACACAGTAATGTCTGAGTGTAGGGTTGTCTTGACCTTCGTAAAAAAACAAGATAGGAATGCATATTGCAAAGTTAAAATCAAAATCAAAATCAAAGCATTTATTTCAAGTAGGCCAGTTACAGGCACTTTTGAACTGTCGAAACAAAGATAACAATGAAATGTAGCTACAGTCCCAGTCACAAGGCATAAAAACTGTGAAAGTACTGTAGTTGCCCATTCCCTAGCGTAGATCTCTATGGAGAAGAACGGGCAAGAAACTCCATGGACACTCTTTTAAATCAGCATATTGTTACAAAACCTTGGTTACATCATTCATATTGAGATGGTACATTATGTGAGAACGATGTAGCAAGATGTGCACGTTAAAAGTGTCCATAGTAAACACAAAAAAGACAATTGAAAAAAAATTCAAATAATTAATTCAAATAAGCCGTGGCAACTAAGAGATGACCAGTCACAACTGACAGCGCCCGTTCACGAACAAGACGCATGGATCAGCACCATTCAACTCAACCATTTTGAAGGGAACTAAATGATCCGACACACGCGCCACCATCAGCGAGACATTGAGTAAGCATGACATACTCTCAACCGCCAGGGCACATTCAAGTCGGGAAAGGACGTAGGTTTCCAGTGAACGATAGCTCTTTAGTACATAGCACTCACACAATATGGGCTTTATATAATACTAAAGATATTGAATCTATACAATGCAAAGATAGTTGTACAATCTTCAGCAATACTATTTAATGTTATCAATTTATGCATCCCTGTCCTTGTGGAGCAGGACCGGCATTGAGCCAAGCATTTTTGTCAGCGATATAATCGTCCAACTTGTAATATGCTTGCTTACATAGTGTGCGTTTAATGCATGTTTTAAATTTCGTCTCATTGAGTTCAAGAATACTTTGTGGAATTTTATTATAGCATCTCAAACAGTACCCCATGAATGATGAATCTACTTTAGCGAGTCTGAAGCCGTTGAAGCTGTTACCTCACCAAGTGATCCTGAATGTGACACCGAGGGCATTAATATACATATTTCGTTTCCCCACATAAACAATATTTCTTAGAGATTTCATCCCGCCCTGGTAATGGCCGCACAATAGAGGCACGTACGGCGGTAATGTCATTCGGCAGTCAGCACAACAACTAGTTTACGGTCCATTTTGTTGTCCGCTCAACATCTCACACCACACTCTCTTCCCACATATATTTGTACACACGTACACTCATCTTCAGCTGATTACATGACATTCTGCAGGCAGTTCACTCGGAAAAGTATAGTCATTGACGCAGGAAATATTATTGTGCACAAGTGTGTATGCAAACACAAGTGCCCACTCTCTTTTCTTCTCTGAAAAGTTAGTAGTGTTTGAATACCATAAAAATAAAATTAGAAATGGAACTCAAACTGAACTTAATTATTCAGTCGATGAAATAGAACAAAGATAGTCAAAATACATAAGAGTATTTAAGCAAATTACCTCAGAAGTTGAGCTTAATTTGGGCAACTAATAAATTCCCGTAATATAATTTGCAAAATCATTCATATGACTCATAAACACTCGACTCCAACAAAATGACAGACGCACCACCCAAACAATTACGGCATAAACCGACGTCAAAATTAAATACAACTCTGCCATCCATAACATCGAACAATTAACTTGAACAAAATATTCGTACATCAATCTAAAACATCATTAAACTGAGTTCTACCGAAACTCATATGTATCCCTGGGGCAGGTATGGGGAACGAGGTACCCTCAGTGCAGCGTACAAGTGACAAACTCATAAACATTTGTCACTGAACGGACTGTCCGAGTAATTGCGATCCAGCTACACACCCACCAGAATCACCAGACCCGTGATTTCATACCAATCAACCCTTCTTGTATGCTTTTGTTACGTGGTCGGGGGAGGTGGGTAGGTCATCCAAATCTGGTGTTCATATTACTTATTGGTGCCCCGAAACGTTTAACCGATCTCGTTCTAAATTTGAACAAATAATTTACGTACGGTCACTCTTGACACCGCTTTAAAATAGGGTTAGCAGTAGAATTGATGGCGAGAGAAATGCATTGGCAGTTGTGGGTTAGATAACGAACAGGCTTTAGTAAATGATTGCAAATAAATCCTGTTATATACCTTCAACTATTCCAAAAAACAAATGAAAGCGTAGCTCTAATTCTTTCGTTTTCTTAAAAAGAATGGCTAACGTATGTTAAAATATTGAACTCAGTTTTTGAAAACAGCTGCACACACGTTTCATTGTGCTTCCATACAATCAATTTTTTTTTTAAATCTTTAAAATTTGAAACAGTTATATTACGCATGACCTTTATTAAATAAGCAATTTAAATGTTTCAGTATCAGCCCTACAAAGTCGATGAATAATTTGGAGTGTGTCCCGCGAACGTGGGCCAGCGCTCATTATTGATGGGGACCTCGTCACAGCATCCCGTCCATACTGGCTTCAAACTAAGAGGCATGTAGCAGAAGGATAACTTTGTACGTAAGCAACAATAATTTGGTATATAGGAGAATTATGCTAGTCATATGAAAACACATGAGAGAACAGCACATCGCAGCGGGCCCAACCACAATGACTATAAGCCATAGTACGCATTCGCTGTGGCTCAAATCGACTGGATGACATCTATACTAATATTATAAAGCTGAAGAGTTTGTTTGTTTGTTTGTTTGAACGCGGTAATCTGAGGAACTACTGGTTCGAATTGAAAAATTATTTTAGTGTTGGATAGCTTATATATCGAGGAAGGCTATAGGCTATATATCTTCACGCTAAAATCAACAGGAGCTGAGCTTCAATGAAAAATGATGCAAAAACGGGGAAAATTTATTATCTTTGAGAGCTTCCGTTGCGTGCGCTGGTTAATCGGTTAAAGTTGCACAAAAATAATGTATCAGGGAATTATTCCTCTTAAAAATTTCTAAAAAAAAGTCCGCGACAGCACATGCCTATCTTTTAAGGTTGACTAACAATAACCATTTTTATGATTTTAAAATTTGGTCAAAAATAGTGCTTTATTTGCAAAGGTATTTTTACCGACATAGTATTAACCCTTATCAAAATAAATATATTAGTCATCTTTAGCATTCAATTGTGACCAAAATTGCCCTTTACACCATTCTATTTAGATGAATATCTTAGGAGACATCACAGTTTTAAAATAATTCCGCATCAAAATAATGACCCGCGCGCGCTGCGAGGCGGGCGTTCATGTTGTTGGGAAAACCAAAGCGATTAGATTCAATGCACAAATATTGTGGGGAACTTAGAGAAGGTTTAAGTTTTTGTTTCATTGTAATCAGTGCTCTCTATCAAAAGATTTATGTTCAAGAAGAACTTACCATCATTGTCTAAGATACATGCAACGACATCTATTGCACCAAAATGGTACTAATTAATAAAAATGTGCTCACAAGATAACTTTTAAATCGGTTGACCAGCTTTACAAAAAAGTTCTGATAGCAAAAAGTACCCTAGGTTAGTCTACATGACGCTATAACCCTGTAGAGTGTGTGTTCGATCGCTTTACATGCATTATATTTTAACGGTTTAATTTCGTGCTCGATAGATGGCGCTATTAATTTCACTCCATTTTCTGAGTCGCGGCGTTAAGTTTTCCGTGAAAGAATGACCCTAGCCCGTGTCAAATGGTTGAAGCTTGGTTTATTAACACAGAGCATCTTATATCAACGAAACAAAAAGAGGAGGTTCTCAATTCGACGCGTCTATATTTTTTTATATTATGTATGACCTGACTACGCATTACTTTTTACAGAGAAGTCCGATATGCATGATCTTTTGATTTTTAAATTGAGAAATCGTGTTTGGGCTCATTTCCTGGACCTTGATGAGAACTTTAGATCTAGCTGGAGTATGACGTCATCGAAGGTCTGACGATGGAGACGGAACGCACTTGCAAGAGGTCCTCAAGAGTTTGCAGCAACAATAACGTGTTTGGGCTCATTTCATGCACCTTGATGAGAACTTTAGGCCTTGCTGAAGTATGACTGTCATCGACGGTCAAACGAAAGAGACAAATGGCAGTTGCAAGCGGTCCTAAACAGTTTGCAGCAGGTATAATGTTATTGGGCTCATTTCATTCACTTTGATGAAAACTTTAAACCTAACTCAGTATGACTTTCATCGAATGTGTGACGATGGAGAAGGAAAGCAGTTGCAAGAGGTCCTCAAGAGTTTACAGCATCTATATCGTGTCTGGGCTCATTTCATGCACCTTGATGAGAACTTTAGACCTGCCTGGAGTATGTCTATCATCAAAGGTCTGAAGATGGAGACGGAAGGCAAGAGGTCCGCAACAGTTTACAGCAGTTTTATCGTGTCTCGGCTCATTTCAAGAACTTTGATGAGAACTTTCGTTCTAGCTGGTGTATAATTGTCATCGAGTGTCTAAAGATGAAGTCGTAAGGGTGTCGAGGGTCGCGGGCCTGTGGACGGTGAGTAATGGGCTAGCTCGCCATCTGTCCGTCTTATGACGACAGGCCGTGGTGACGGCGCGTTCGTGTTCCACACGCACCTCAAAGAGATGTCAACAAACGGGAAGGGATCCGAGAGGAGCGAGGTCTGCCAGGGTTGCGGGACTGTTCAAAAGAGATACCGCGGCCCTGGAACGCAAATGGCAAAAGAAGAAACGTGGATGGATTTTAGTCAGTACAAGTCTGACACTCCCTTCCGCTCCATCCAGAGTGGGAGGGGTCATTTGATGATTATCCATCGGTAATAGTATATAATAGGGATTTACTCCTTTTGAGAGCTTCTGTTGTGCGTGAACAGTTAAAGTTATGCAATTATCATGTATGTCGGATTGTCCCTCTTAAAAAGCTCTAAAAAAATATCCGCAATGGCCATATGTCTAACTTTTAAGGTTGACGCACACTCTCTCTAACCTCTCTTTCTTTTATGTACACACGCACGCAGACGAAGTTGCGCGGGTCAGCTAGTTTTACTTATATTATAAAGATGTAAAGTTTGTGAGTTTGTGAGATTGTAAGGGGTAATTTCTGGATCTACTGAACCGATTTTGAATTTTTTTTTACTAATAAGAAGCACATTATCCGTTCATACATCATCCGCAAAAGCTTTATGCTATATTTACAACTTGCCCGTTGGATAATTTCAGACCAAAATGCGAGCGAAGCCGCGGGCAACAGCTAGTCTTCTATAAATGGGTTAATTAGTCGCTTGTCTTACCAAGGGGTTTGTATTAACCAGTAATTGGGTTGAGGAGGTCAGATAGGCAGGCGCTCCGTGTTTTCAGCTGCATCCGGTTAGACTAAAAGCCTTCGCTAACATAGTTGGAAAAAGGCTAGGCAGATGATGAGATCGTATCCGTATCCGGCTCGAAGGACCACTTCTGCATGTAATAGAGACTTGATATGTGAATTGAGATTTATTAAATCACAAATATTTTAATGTCTAGATAAAAATGTGCATTTAAGATAGTTACCGGGGGATAAAATAGCATTGCTGATCACTCACTGTGTAAGACTTCTGTCCATCAAACTTTTCCGTCAACGTTTAAAATGCCTAACGAAACCTAAAAAAATAATAGCAACATAAAAGTTTTGCAACATAATGTGACCGCCATAATCTGATAATACCTATAATTTCCGCTCTTAAGGGTCGTTACGGGTGAATTTAAATAATTTCCCTTAGCATACTACACGAAATGTTTTGTTTCAAAAATCGTAACATGGTTTGCGGACTAGCAACGTAAAAAATACTAAAATTACCTTTTTGAAAGTTTGTGCTATAAAGATCTTACTGTCCTACATTGTGTGATATTATCTATATCCAAGAACTATTTACACCGACGGTCAGTATCTCTTACGTTTTCCTGAAAAAGGGGTTGAATACCAGTATCAGCTGCAAACAGTTAAAATGACGATTATTTTTTATAATTATACACGTTTCTCTATCACCAAACCAAATAATAATAATAACCAACTAACTAATTACACTAACTAACTAATAACTAATTTTTTTTTTTTAATTAAATAATGATATGTTTAGTTCTGTCATAGCTAAATTATTGCGTATTCAGCTCCTATTTCCAAACATTTGACTCCGGCAAAAGTTTGGAAAACTCAAGTATACTATCTCCTTGAAACTAAGAACAAATATCATACTCAACAAAAACAAAACAAGCTAAGGATTGCCACGTTCGAATCTCAGCGCGGGTTGCCAAGATAATTAATGTGAAGACGTCGTTACGTGTCTTGTGGACCAGCCCCCCTCACTTCACCCCCTTCAGCCCCCCTGGGAGACCTCGGACGCTGACCACAACGTCGTACTAGGAGTTCATAACATTAACTATGGAGCTAATTGCAAATAGCATGGTTTGCTTTGGCTGAATTCTGGAACAACGGTATCAACTGATAACAAAATCGGATTGGTCTTATAAATATTGACATGCATTTATGTTACTTTACAGAATGATGAATGTAAATGGAAACTAAACAGTGGTGACAGCGAGCACCATCATCTGTGAAAGAACCACTACTTTAAATGATCAGTCCCCATGATTTAAGCAATATTTCAGTATACTCTTGCAATCCGTTGGAGACTTAGAGATTAGTTATAAAATTATCTTGTTTGGCACGATCGCGTAAGACATGGTCACGAAAATCGACAAAAAACTGAAAATCTTAGATCTCGATGGGACTGCAAGGATCGGATTTTTGTAATCATTCGAGCCATTTTAACATATTTTTTTTTCACTTTAAACACTACACTTACTTAGTAACTGAATTTCCAAAACTAGCCTATAAGCGTGAAATAAAATGCAAAACTGTTTCCAACAATACCTCTAATTACTAAACACTTCTCTAAACGAAAAAAGATCACGCTACACCTACACACACATACCATACCTCCCTACCCTCATCCGTGTACGTGGGACCTCTCAGCAGGACCTCCGTCTGTCCTCTCAGTAATTACAAGTACGATTGTCTTGCGTGACCGATAAATAACCGCCATATTTATTTGGGGCCATTGACAAAATTATTTGCGACTGGCAACCCTCGGGAGACTTTTTTTTCTTTTGTATTTTTTTGGCAAAGGTTTTGTTATGTATTATTATGGAATTGGAGTTAATGAAGAAGAAAAGAGAATGGCTATTCTATTGACCAAAACAAGTATGATAAATTAATAATAATTACTGATAAAAAGACATGAACATCATACAAATTATTTATGTATAACGCGAGCGACCTTCTTCCTTTGTCAAGAATTGAACAATTATCAAATTAGCACGTGTTTTGCTGGCTTGCTCTTTTAAAAAAAAAAAACGTCAATTTTGTGGTAGGTGAGTTTTGGTGGTGGGGTAGTGTGTGCCCTGCGCTTGGCCATTAAACAACATAGACATAGGGCATCCCAAAACAAAAATGATGACCATCAACTCCATAATACACCTGCAGTAGCCTTAATGTTAAATTAGGTGATCCATCTACAAGGCAAGGGCGCTAAGGGTCCAATAAATTAGTTGGGGACACCGGGATAATAAACACGGCTACGGAATGGCCGTGCCAAATAACTTGTTAGGAGTTGCCCTGTCTCCCCTATTGACTAATTACGACACTTTGTTTTAAGCCATTGGTGGGAACGAGAACGGAATTAGTTGCTGAAGTTCTCGCAGCTGACGAATTGTGAATACTTTGCTGTGGAGTTCGAATAAAAGTTAGGTATTTATTTTAATTGCGTGATAATTTGGGGAGGCGAGGAAGGCATCGATCTGCAGAAGGCTCGCTTTTTGCTACTCGCAAAACAAAAAAATGCTTCATACTTTGGCCATAACATTGAAAACCTGCATGCTGGCTAAATGTGAATATTAAAGCCAAGTCTGGTTTCCTTTAGTTTTTTTTGTTCAGAAACATCATCTGCATAGCCTTATCCCTTTTTTTTTTTGTTAGGCTTCCTGTCTAGCCGGATGCAACTGTATCTAATACGATACCCCTTGGTAAGACTCGTTGTCAATCTTTCGGGCCACTGACTGTCAAAGATCTCCAAATGGCAGCCAGCCAACGGCTCAACGTGCTTTCCGAGTCACGCAGGAAACTCGGTTTGTAAAAGGGTGGTCACCCATCCACAGACCAACCTAGGCAAGCGCAACTTAACCTGAAGATTGATCCGAACAGCTGTTACTACTTAGCTTCTTTTTTCAGAAACGAACTAATAAATTCTTCTTGAAATCCGAATATTTTGTCCAGGCTCAAAATTTTAACATTGCTAGAGCAAACACATACTAGCACACTATACATAAATTCCCTACACAATGCACAACTTGCAGTATTGTCACCTCGGCGATAAGATCCGTGCCCACTATCTGCGCTGAGTGGCCATCCTTGTTCGACAAGGTGGTTGCTTTACGCGGCGCCCGCGCCGGTGTGCCCTAAGGATTTATGTGCGCATTGCTGCAAGCTACGTAGATTAGTCTGATAGATGCGAACCAGAGAGTTGTTGCAAGATAAGTCTTTGATATATTTTTTTTGGCAGGATTGTGTTTTGTTTTAATTGTTTGATTTGTGTAGTTTTATGTCATTGAGTGAACTATACAGTACACTTCACCCAACTCATGCAGGCGAGAAATTAAAATAAAAGAATTAAAATAAATTTACCAAGTTTGACATTTCGATGCAAATTTTCTTTTTTTTTTCGAGGAAAATTTGAACTGCACATTTAAAGTTGTCAAACTATAGGTTTAGCTCTACATGATTTGGCGGTTTCGATATATTTTACATATGTTAAATAATAGGGCAACTTGACCCGCCATTACTTGGAGTGCTAAAACTTAAGTAACCAAAAAACAGCAAAAAATGTTATAATTTGGGCCTATTATTGTTTTTAATTACAGCGTTTTTTACCAATACAAAAAGTTTAATCCTTTTACAAAAGCATATTTTGGTCAAAAATAATCTCTTCCTACAAAATCCTGAAAATACATTGCTCCTTTTCAGTATCCTGCACAAACTTAAATAAACACGGACACATCAATGTACAGAAAACTCATAAAATTATAGTAGGGTGACAATATTGTCTGCATTTCTCGGTACAATCCCGCGTTATCGAATTACGATTTACGATGTTGACAATATCTGTTGAAGCTCATGTCGCCTTCGCGTATTTTTATCTTTCTCACATTGTCTCATGAAATATCCTTCGTGGATATACGGATGGACAGTGTAGACACCCCAGGGTTCAGTTACAAGCTTATTTAAGATGTTTAGTTGACATGTTTACTGGGCACAAGTTTAACGCGGGATTATTTAATATTCAGTTGGTTGGAAGTCTTGGAGCTCGATGAGAATGTTTATTCGTGTTTGGTGTTTTACTATTTAATACCCAATATGGTATATGAGTATGGATGAAGCGTTAGTAAATGGTAAGATTCTTTTTTTTTAAGAATACGTATTGTAAAGATGCTTTTACGAGTCAATGGGTAAGGCTTTATTACTACAACAAAAATAATGGAAATTAAAATAGAACATTGTTCTCTTAGAGATTCATTCAGTAAGACCATTAATCACTTGTGATAATTAAAATTAAATATACACACTATTTTTTCGCATTAGAGTTCATCATAAAGTAAAGCATGATTACTGCCCCAAAGCACAATCTAAATCTTACTAATATTTTAAATGCCAAAGTTTGTGAGGATGGATGGATGATTGTTATCTTGCGAAAACTACGAAAAGATTTGGATGAAATTTGACACATAAATAGTATATAACCTGGATTAACATATACATACGTTACATTACGTTATATGTTAATCCAGGATAAAATGTATCCTATAAGTCATAGAGGAAACTTTTTGTGGGACAGTTACCGAACTTCACGCGGGCGAAGCCGTGGGCATAAGCTGGGTGCAGTATGTTTCCTTTAAACCCAGCAATTAAGAAAATGCTTTTCATTTATCAAACCATTTCTACACATCAAAAATATCATAATGAAAAACAAATGAAAATCTAATTCGAAACACTCAGATCACATTAAAACAAAACTGCCAGTACTTATCAAAATCCCCTTCAGAGATATCAAACGTACGGTTTTTTGGGAGAAAAACCGATAACCATCGGTAACTTTAACGGTTGGTCCGTAAAATGCGGTCCAATCATAACCGTGTTTTAGGCGCAACGTGTCGTTAGCGTGAATGTTTCAGTAGCTGATGTATGTCGATCATGTCGTGGCACAGAAACTTACTGATATGTCCTGTAATGGAGAGGGGCGGACTTGGGACTCAGTGAGATACTGTGAAAGGTTGACTTGCAATACACAAAATTAGACTACAGTTAACGCAATATACATTACCGAGGCCCTCTAACAGAGGAGGCCTTTTTCCCAGCTGCGGGAACTTTAAAGGCCGATTAAGCTTATGCTCAAATTCATTAAGACTTACTAAAATACAATATAATTTTGTCTATAATAATCAAAACAGCTAACATGACATTTAAGAGCAGATTTCTATTTTATTATCCGTATACCTAACATGACTAGCATTATTTTACTGTTAAAAGTTTTCACTGTCTAGTTAGTCACTGTGCAAATTCAGTCCATTAAATCAAGCTGAAAATAAAAATATTGAATTAAAAAAATCTTTTATATTTCTACCTCGTCCCAAGTCCGTCTCCACACCAAACCATCAATACTAATAGTCCCACCCCAAGAGACTCGTAGTCGCAACGAAAAATCATTCCAACGCTAAAATATCAATAAAAAACAAACGCGAAGTACCACGCTAGGGACTCGTTCGCTCCCGGATTACTAACGCTTTCAAGTGCGGCCCTGCCCTTTAGTAGGACACTTTATTTTTTTGTAATGGCCATGTTGGTACGTAACGAGACTTATATTCACTCATGTTCTTTTTATTGGCGGGGAGGGAAAATCGGTTTGTGCGTGTAAGAAATCCTTGAAAAGCTTGCTTCGTGAGATTATTAGCTTTTTGTTTTGATGTCATCTCCGTGTTGAATTTTTATTGTCCATCTTAGTGCCGCGCGCTTTTGTGTGCTTTAAACTTGGTAACAAAGTTGTTGGGCCAAATATTGCAGTCTCCAGCTACTAGAATTTGTGTGTGCCATAAATAGAATGATTAATTATTCCATTACATTAATAATATTGAAATAAATTTAAAAAAAAAACAGTCAACATTATTATAGTGTATAAACAATTGCTTTAAAAGTATGTTAGTAGACACGATTATAATTATAATTTTAATGAATTTTATTATTATGAAATTACACAATAGACGCGCAGTCTGCAATCAAAGGAATAACCAAATACTCGGTCTGTACTCTAGGCGTAGCTTATTGTAAAAAGGAGTAAGAAGTGTATAAAATTTAATAAATTACTACTTAAAAATAGTTAATTAATCTCCTTTTCCTGCCTTCCCACAGCTCTCAGAAGCAATAAAACCTTCAAATCCATCCCTGTCTTGTAATGGGACACTTTATTTCTGTAACGACCATCGCAACCACATCGGTCTTACATTTACCCGTGTCTTTTTACTGCAATAACATGATGGTGGGGCACGGGGAAATCACTCGGATCGTGTGAAAAATTCAGGAAGTGGTTCCTGAATTTAGTAAGGTTTGTTGATATGACGTAAAGTCGAGATGTTATTGGGATTGGCGGCTGTAACTTTGATATGATTTTATTTTATAAAACAAATTCAGTTTAGCACGTTTTTATAAAATTAACTCACACACACGAGGGTACAATGTTGGTTACTGAAGCCACACAAGATTACATAATTCTAACATGCTGTAATATAATATTATGAAATCATTGTCATTTATTAGATGGACATTACCTAGTTCAGAAAATAAAAATTAAAAGCTTATACTTACTTCAGGTAGTAGAAACATCTAAAAAGTTCGGTTGAACCGGTACGGACACATCGCAGACACGGCTTCGACACGGATACCTCAATACAAATACTTAATGAATTATCAATCAGTGTCCTTTGTCGAATTTTTCCGAACCAGTCTGAGTGATTCTAAACTGATTATAACTAGAGCAGTCGATGTCGATTCATTCATTCTTCAAAAAATCAAAGAATGAAACCTTATGCAACCAAAAAACACAAGTACACAACAAGAAACCTATTATATACCTTTTCAAAAACCCCAGTTTATTTTCCCATCGGCCAGTATCATTGTAAATCGAGGCACAGTGTCCGTGAGCGGTGTCCCCCTATCTTAAATAGCGTCGGGCTGCTGAGTGGCTATTTATTGGAGGTAATTAAAAAGAAAACAGACAAAAGGCTCGCAGCTGACTGGTACGTGGTCCGAACACTAAGTAATAATAGTGTGGGGAGGATCGATTGGGAAAATTAAGGTTTGGCTATCGATAGTCGATTGGCTTGTTGATTTTTGGTCAAAGACGGAACGACGCGAACAAAATTATATTCTGCATCGAGCCAAATTTACGCCACCAGTCTGTGAAATTCACTGCCGGCTTCTCTGTTTCCCTATCATTATAATCTTGATCTCATCAAAGTTCGCGTGAAAAGGTTTCTTCTAGGCAAGCGAGCTCCACCCTAGGCCGGTCATCGCTTCAGATCAGGCGAGTTGCGGCCAAACGCAAGCCTATTTAGTATAAAAAAACGAGCTAGCAATGGCCAATATGGTTTTTTGTGCCACTTGTCAAGCAATTATGTAATTTTGCTTCAAGGCGCTTACTATGTAATTTTTCTGATAGCTTTTCTACAGCATCTTAGATCTTTGGTTACATCGGATTGTTTGGGCTATCCTTAAATGGTTATCTAATGCGACACGACTAGAAACTGTATTTTCTGGAGGACTGATAACAAATTTATGTGACTGTGTATGCTCACAATCTTAGGCCCAGATTATAAGTTGGTATTCGTATATTTTAAAGTTGAAGTCTATTTATTCGGCTGGGTTTCAATCGACAAAAATGTTCCCGTTCCAAATGTGACTTTGACTGGTCTAGTAAGCCAAATCCCTGTTTTTGAACCTGGTTTATTGACTATTTTAAAAACTGAAACGTATCTACCCAAAAACGTTGATGAAAATCTTAATGATTTGATTTTATCGACAACGCAAGAAACAAATACACATCACCAACAAAGATCACAAGTCGGTCGTGCGAAAGAGGACTTTTATCAGTCGCGACCGATACCAATACTCCTAGATTCCGACACCTTATTTATTGCCACCCTACCCATCACCACCTTAGTTATACACACGCTATCGCTCTTATTTTTAAACCATACGATCTATTTTAGCGTGCATCAACACTTGGTGAACTTTGTGACAATTTGCAAAGTCTTTTATTGCGTTAAAAGAATTCTTATTCTCAACGTGGCAAGGATGATATTGCTTTGGTAGATAGTACAGTGTTTCTTTGCTGAAACTGACCCTTGGTTCTGGTGAAAAGTAATTGACAAATAAGTCATTTTTCATCGTCAAAGTGCAATAAATGGTCGAATTTGACCAATGATTGATTATTTTTTTAACACTCGACTTGAGTTTATCAATGTGTGTAATTCTGTAAATCAACCAATTGCTGGTAGGGGTGAGATAAGAAATAGCCGCAATAAAAAGTACTGAAAAGCGTTTAACGTTCATGTCAATCACCAAATAACTACATTCTGCAAGACTATCCAAGTTCAAGTAACCTCAAGGTTTAACTCTGGGGTTCTGAACACATTATAAATCTATTAATCGATTAAAAAATAAATTATTCGATTCTCGCTTCTCGATCGATTCGATCGTGCCTCAGATTTTCTTTGCTTGTCGGTGTCCAAATGTCCATCATGTGCCTATTTGCCTAGGTCTGTTCTCCTTCTAGATATGGAGGGCAGTGAGAGATATGTTTTATCTAACTCCTCTAGTTTTCTTTTCAAATTAATTTTGTTGCGAAATAAAAGACTTTTCAATAATTTCTCCGAGTTTCGTCGAGCTTCATTTCCTCAGCGCTTTTCTAGTAGTCACCATTGTTGATTCTAGTTTTCAGGAGTTACAGTGGTTAGGAATAGAGACTATTCCCGAAGAGATAAAAGACACTGTAGATAAGCTGTCTTCGAAAAACGATGATCCAGAGAGACAATATAGCTAAATGTCATAACTGTTACCTAGAAAGTTGCGTGCATAACAAAGTTGTAGTATCACATAACACATAACATCACGACTCTAATCCTCGAAGGGTTTGGCAGAGGTGTACCTAATAGTACACCCACGTTTCACCTGTTATGTTGGAGTCCCATGTAACAGGCGGCTGTTATGTGGGGTGGTCTAGAATATGAGTAATAATAGACAATAAGTTATTAAAAAAGGTCTTCATTCTTTGATTGTCTGTGGTACTACTTTTCATCAAATGGCGGCTTGATGTGTATTGTAAAATGTAATTTCTCCCATCATTAATAAAGAGTTCAATCCTAAAATCAGCGTTCATAATCTTTAAGTCCTAATTACAGAGGCGACCGTATTGCCATGAACCGGGTACAAAGCCAGACTCCGTGGCTGCTACTGAGAAATTCTTGATAGAAAAACCCAATCACAATTTCCTCGACCCGGGAATCGAACCCAGGACCTCTTGCTTTTTTTTTCTATATTTCTTTTTTCAAAATCTGTAATTATATAACATATAAAAAATCTGCACTAAACTGCAAAACAGTTTGTCGGCAGTTGTTCTCGTTTCACATTAACATTAAAACAAATTTCGTTTTTTTTTTTTTATAAAATAATTAAAATAAAAAAAAGAAAGTGAACTTACAGATTCATACACATACATCCGTGGAAAATTATTACTATTGTCCATGGATGCAAAACAAGCTATGGACACACTGAGAGGTAATGTTTTTTAAGAATATTTTTAAGCTGGTTGGTTGATTTGGCATGCGATATTAACTGTGGAGGTAGCTCAATCACTAACGTCGGTACTACATATTGGCTAGTGCGCTTACCAAAGTAGTTCGTGACTTTGGGAACAGCAAGTGTCTTCTTTTTCGATAAACGAGTTGCTTAGTTGTTGCTTTGTAGCTTAGCAGTCGCGATTGCGAACAGTTGACCAACGAGGCAGTTGCTTTTTCACGGCTTATATGTCTCTGGGCCTTTGCCTTTTCCCAACTCAATTTATAGGGGAGTATGACAAATATACATAAACCAATACCCACCCAGTACCCATACCACTCCAGCTACAGTACCCAACTACCCAGTCAGAATATAGAGCAGTGGAACATGACGTACAACACGTTGGGGAGCTGCCATACATCAATAAGTTTTTCCCCACACCTGAGCAACTTTGGCTACCGACTCCAAGTAGCCAAACTATTTGACACGCCAACTAAAAGTTGGGAAGTACCTTTGATTTATGCTTTCTGCAATTTTTTCGTAAGGACTTAAGAATATTGTGATATTTGAATTTTCGGATTAGAAGAAGAAATAAAGAAAGAAAATACATTTATTTGGCACATGCCGCAAGTGCACACAGTATAAAAAAATAAATAAAAGAAAACCATAAAAATAAAATAAACATAAATATAAAAAATATAATCAAAATGGGTGCCTTACGGCCGCGCCAAATAGCAAAAATTCAACAAAAAGCGAGACTACTAGTGCCCGACGCTGGTTTTCAACTGGACCTGGATTTATACTATCAGTCCTTTAGCCAATTTCCTTGCTTTAAAGATATCCAATGCCGATGGTGATTTTCTAACTTAGCTTAACACACTCAACCTCGTTCCGTACATAAAACTGAACTCATTAACTATCAGCTACGTCACAAATTTTCATCCAATCAGTAAACCCACTAGTTACTCACGTAACTAAAAAAAATTAGTTAGAGAGTTCTGATCAAAACAAGAGTTTTCGTAGACTATACCGCTGACTATATGCAGCCTTAATGAAAAAGCATTCTACTGCTACTTCAAGAATTTCTACAGTTCTACGGTGGAGCTACAATTACACATAAGGCGCGGACTGATTACTATTTTAATCGCTACTAGACTAACTATTGTCACCACTATGGAGCGTGAATTATAAGGTTAAAAATTGAATATAATATGCATTTGTGTTGACATGTAACTAAGCTGCGAATGGGCATTTATTTTACAGGTTTTCTGTAGATCATTCAAAATATATAGACATTAAATTAAATAATTTATTAATAATTGTTTGAGTCAAGTTTTAAAAATATGCTAATTCGATTAAATGCTTAAAAAAACTGTTGTTATCGCTGGAAATGGAAAGATCTTCGACGCCAAAGTTTATTTTTATGCCGCAACTTCCCAATTTTTTAGTGGGAAATCAAACTATTATTTATTATTCTGTTCGGTTAAAATATTTCTTTAAACCCTTCTCTGTTCACTGTATTATTGCTTTAGATATTTTCAACATTACGTCATACTCGACTATCTAAGAAACCAATTTTTGGGAATATTGAGGTAACACCGCGCCTTAATTGCAACTAAACAGCGACTCGATCGTTGTATCATAATATAAAGTGAATCAGACTAAAGATCTGTAACACAACTCCCAATACGAGCTAACCCGACGCTTTCTTTGCTTTCCAATTCGGCACAATTTCCTACGTCTATGAACTACTTGTTATCAAAACTTATCTAGGTATATCTAGCACAACCTATGAATGAATCAGAAGCTGTCTCCACTATCATAGAAATTATTGGAGTGAGTACTATCTTTATGATATCGGTAAAATGGAATTGACTGGCAATCGTTGAATCTGTGATAATGGACAAGGCGAGGCTTAAACTTAGGGAAGGTCTAGTAAATAGGTTGTGGCCGCTATTTAGCAAAAAGTGTACTGGAATGCAAGACATTTCATAATAACCGCAAAAGACGATGTTTCAGTTTTAAAAAACAAAGCAAAATTACTTAGAAATAATGATCGCTGTACCTTATAGCAGCATAAACTTCGACCAACTTATCTGTGCAGGCGGGAAAATACAGAACTAAAATGTACCAAGTTTGACATATCGATGCATTTTTACTTGACAAGCAGCGCCACCTTGAACTGCAAACTTAAAGTGGTCATACTCAGTGGCGTGCCTAGGGGCCAACAATACGGCAAATCCATAAGACAAGCAGACTGTTTAGAGATCCTAACATCATGAAGAGTAAGCAGGTTAAAAGGCTTGTATGTAAGTACCGCCACTAGTCAAAAAATACAACCAGTCACAATATACAAATAACGTTTATCTATACTAATATTATAAAGAGGTAAAGTTTGTGAGTTTGTGAGGTTGTAGGGGGTAATCTCTGGATCTACTGAAACGATTTTGAAAATTCTTTCACTAATAGGAAGCTGCATTATTCCCGATATTTACAACGCGCGCGGGCAACAGCTAGTTGTAACTAAGTATATACATTACTAGCTGGCCAAGGTAGAAGCCAGCCCCTGGATCACGGGAAGCGTTAACTAGGCGTTTAGAAATGACCTTAAAAAGGCTGTGAGCACTCGGACCCCACGGCCCCAGAGTTTTGCTTCGAAAATATAGTTTCCTCATAGGCAGATCTGATTTAGAATATTTCTAGGAAAGGAGAACTGGTCACTCCTATCAATGGATTTCAATTGCCTCTATTTATCATAAAAATCTCCTCGACTCGAGCTGCCTCGTTGGTTTAGTGGTCGCAAGCGCAACTGCTGAGCATGACGTCCTGGGTTCGATTCCCAGATCGGGCGAAGTGTTATTGTACCAAGAACACCCGTAGAAGTACCAAGACAAAGTCTTCAAGCAAAAAATCGCAGCCATCTCAAAAAGAAAATAGTCCTCACCACCGATAAAATCTTCACACGTGAAATGTTGCTCATAAATAATAAAAATTGCCATCATAAAGACAATTGATACGTTATGAGTGGAGCCGTGTTGGCACGACACATATTTATGGTTAGTGGCCCTCATCGACACGGGTTCGATACCCGGTTCACGCAAAAACGCGTCCGACACATCGCGAGCGTAATATAATGTGAAATGATCGTTCGTAATGTGTGTACGGTGCAAAATATTGTAGTGGATCTGAATCGCGGGGAAAAATGCTCTACATCATACTTTAGCTTACTGACAAACTCAAAAACTTATTTATAATTATAGCTGTCCATGAAATATTGGATAAAGGAGGGCTTATGTTCAGTTTTTTACAAAAAATCAACCACTCCTTGACGAAAGGTCAGCCACCTCATGTTAGCCAACTTGATCAAACTGCATGTGCCAAATGTAAATTCTTCCTGTTCCTGAAATCCATGGAGGTAGTACTCAATTGGTGAAAATTGCATAATCAAGTCTTTAACCCACATCATTCCAATATAAACGTAAAAGCAAGTCTCCCTACCTCCCTCCTTGATATTATCTTACACAAGACTAAATACCAAACACAAAGTAGAGCATCTTACCCACCCAGCCGCCGTCATCGTCCCACGGTGAGGTTACTTTATAGTCATGTCATATCAGTTAATGGCGCGCGCCTTTGTCGTAGCGCCGCCGGCTGCCGGTCCCGTACATCAGCCGTATCGCCGCGACATCGGACGACACGGGAAACCGAGTAGAGCAACATTCGTGCTGGTTGATTTTGTTTTGTTTGTGCGAATTTTTGAATTTGGAAGAGATAAGAGGTGTTAAATGTTTGGTGGTTTTTGTGTTAATAATGCACGGAAGTTTAAAGTTCGTGATGTTGATAAGGCCAAATCGTGGGTACTGCATTTCTTTTGATCATCACCATCTTTCAGTCGAAAAGCGCCCATTGCTGGGCAAACGCTATCTCACAAGCAGCGCTTCATCGATCCTCTGAAATCAGCTTCAACAGGTTTTAGTCCTTATGCAATGATAATCAGAAAACGTAAGCCTTGATAGATGTCCTAGGTTACGATAACAGCTTGACCAATTTTAAGGCAAAGCAAATAATTACTCATATAAAGAGTGTGACAAGACCCTTCACGAAGCCGAAGGGCACTTGTTCTCCCCATCATTGCGATATTTTTTTTTGTTCTAGACCATAATTATCTGGGAACCTTCGAGTTACGGAGATATTGGGGGTCAAAGTTCCAACATTTTCACAAGTTTTTTGTAAATAAGTGTTTTTAATGTAAGATCTTTAAATACCTGCACGACCCCCGTACTATTCAATCCATCCATCAGCACAATGTTTTGAGTGCGTTACAGAGTCCTACCGAAAAACTTGATTTTTCACCCCAAAAAAAAAAGTCGTTTCCCAGCAATAGTTTTTGCGTAAAGATACTTAGTTTGATATACATAATGCTTGGTCGTTGCGACGGCTTCGTGAAGGGTCCTGTAACACTCTGTATATGTATACATCGAAATATCTGTAGTTTGTCTCAATATTACGTTTATAAAGGTTCTACTATCATTAAGTCTCGATAATACTAGTTTTAGGACAATGAAAAAACATGGAAACAATTGTATATTTCCATATCCATAAGAAAACATGTTTTCATACCAAACTTATTCAAATTAAAGACTAACTGCAGGCCCTAAGTCAAAAATTTGAAAGCTTTTTATTTTATCTGTAAATCAAATTTTAATATTTTTAGTCCAGGTAAGTCATAAAACACTAAAATTAATAATAAAAAGCAATAAACAGGGGTGTCACCCCAATAAATTAAGTGCGACATACGCGACAATGTAAGATCGTGTTCTTAGAACCGGAGACCAACAGGCTGTGGGTTAGGGTCATCAGGTTTTAACAAGTTACAATATTTTATTAGCCATCGTCTATGCCTCGATCGAGACTGAAGTTTTTAAGACAACTCTTAGCTAAGAATTTTTTATCTATTTAATAACAAAATAGCTGTTTCCCGCGGCTTCGCTCGCGTTTTTGTCGGAAATTATCCCACGGGCACGTTGTAAATATAGCCTATGGCACTCGGGGCTAATGTAACTTCTTATTAGGGAAAGGATTTTCAAAATTGGTTCAGTAGATCCAGAGATTACCCCCTACATACAAACTAACAAACTAAGAGACTATAAGGAGGTAAAATTTGTAGTTTTACCTCTTTATAATATTAGTATAGAAGTATAGATAATCTCTTTCTGTGACTTTTTCAGTAACTGGGATTTTTAGGTGTTTATTTAACCTTCAACTATTTTATTTACTATAAATATACTTACTATAAATATACTTAAACCAATTACTACAACTTCTTTAACTATGAATGGACTGCCAGCCATGAGGTTCTGGGTTCGATCCCCAGGTCGGGGAAAGTGTTATTGTGTTTTTCCATTAGGAATTTCTCAGTAGCAACCACTGAGTCTGGATTTATGTCCGATTGATGGCAATAGGCTCGCCCTCTATTACATGGGACTTAAACATCAACAACAATTCAATTTGATTCGGTAATACTTTTGCAAACACTGAATTGACCAAGATTGTTAGTTTCTAGTTAGGTTTGTTAATGCTAATCTATTTTACATAAAATGACTCAGCTCAGTTTCAAGTGCAAAATGTTTCTAGGGAAATATTTTGAAAGTATTTAATGTGTTGCTGTTTAAACATCTGGTATTATTCATTATATACAGACGAACATCGATTAGAAGGAAATATCGGAAGAGGTGGAATGCCAAGGAAATGGACGAAATGGAATGCTATAGTTTAAACACCAACACCTGATAAAAACAAACAAAATATCCAAAGAGATACCTAAGAAATCAGCTGCTATCAGAAGGAATATCATAGAAAATTTCATTGATTTCATTCTATTTCTCACTGACCCATCGCACAATGTCATTTATAATATATCTATACTAATATTATAAAGAGGTAAAGTTGTGAGTAATTTTGTAAGTTTCTTTTGTTGTAGGCCCGTAATCTCTGGATCTACTGAACCGATTTTGAAAATTCTTTCACTAATAGGAAGCTACTATCCCCGAGTGCCGTAAGCTATATTTACAACGTGCCCGTGGGATAATTTCCGACCAAAACGCGAGCGAAGCCGCGGGCAACAGCTATGCAGTATAACCACTTTAAGTGTGCAGTTCGAAATGGCGGTGCTGGGCAAGAAAAAATGCATCGATATGTCAAACTTGGTACATTTATTTTAGTTCTGCGGTCTCCCGCCTGCACAAATAAGTTGGCTGAAGTTCAATTCCCTATTTTGACACAATACACTTCTACCAAAACCAACCAGTTAGTTATAAAAAAAGTAGATTACGTTGTCTTTGTCCTGCCCATCTATTTATTTTACATTTGAATCACACAGTACAGAGGCGGACTGAATGACATAGACATTTTCTACCGGTCAACCATTCGGTTATGCAGAGACAAACAGTGGTAGGTGTAAATCTCTTTATAGACAAATAAATAAAAGGTAAGCGTCTGTTTTTATTTAAAAAAAAAAAAACAGGTTTTTACTGAATGCATATGAAAGTATCCGGTACTTTTAACAAAAAGACATTTATTTTTATTTTTGTGTCCGTTTGTTCCGGCTAATCTTAGAACCGTAACCTAACCCGGGACAGGGTTAGGATTTCGGGACTGGCAGATAGCTGACGTTATATTGAGTAAGAGTATTTATTATTATTAGTTTAGAAAAAGGAATAGGGCACCGTGAAAAAAAAAATCGATTCAAATACGGAAGTAATATTTTATAATAATTTCACGTGGACGAAAGTCGCGGGCAACAGCTAGGTCGTAAGTATAGTTAATTATCTCTGAATTTACCAAAGAAAACTCGTAGTTGACAGCCCTACCTGTATCTTGTCACCGGCCAACTTACTCATACAACTTTATGTGACACTTTATTAGAACCTTAAGGACTTACAACAAAGGAAATATTCGGTTTCTTAGAAGAATCTCTGTCGTCGAGTTATGTGTACTTACTTATGTTATTATGTTTGCATACTTTGTATTATTTTTATGTTTAGTATTTAGCGATGACACACCTGGAAAGTCATGGGTGACAAAGTATTTCGTGACGTCATTAAAAAAAAATAGTTTATTATAGTCTTTTATTATTACGTCAACTACTATCTAATATATTAAACTTTTTTTTTTAATGTAAAGAAGACTACTAGGTTTATCTATCAACATTGAACGCGTATACAAAGGATCTTGTCCGTGTTATTAACCGTTGTGGAGTTCTCTCGTGAGGAGCCGATCTTGGCTACAGGATCAAGTCGTCTGTCATAAACACGTGTGTGTTGCTAATACTAACACAAAATGTTATTCGTATGTATATTTAGATTAAGGTATTTATCTATGGGTCTTTGTTACCTGAAATAAATGGTTTATTATTTATTATTATTATAAAAATGTATTGTCATCAGAGCCAGAGGCCCAGAGGTGGGGGGAACTGAGGGTTTGAAATTCAGTTGCAAGATTTGACCAATACATACGAACAATAAGGCAAGTTAAAATAAAAGCTTATAAAAATCACACATCATACACTAGATCGATTTCGAATTTTTTCGTATTACTACAATGGCATTTTATCAGCGCTATTCGGTAGCCAATGTTAATCCAATACATGTTTGACTTCTTCATCATCAATTATAATTAATGTCACCTTGGCTAGGCTCTCTGGTCAATGATGCGACATTTAAATTAGGTGAATAGACCAACCAATTTTATGTACAGACGCCAGCAAATCAAAAACTGTCAAATTTTCACAACCAACCTTGAACCTAATGCTTTAGTGATAAAGTTAAAAATCTATTAAATAAATTTGACAGATTTTAATAGCTTGAAGTGCTGCTGTCTGTACATAACTTACGTTATAGTATACGTTACGTTATAGGTGAATTTTCCGAGTGGGCATGGATGGCCTAATCCGAAAATACGAGGAATATCGAAAAATGCTCAAAGGAGTCTCGAGCCCGATTTTGATGAAAACTTAAACTCCATCATTAGATTTTTGAAAAACCAATATTCCTAGCCAGGAATCGAACCCATTGATTTTGGAATATAACACACACTGACACCATTCGATAGTGTCGCTAATAAGGATCAAATTCTGGGAAGTAATGACATACGGCAAACTAAAGGAAAGTTTGCCGTAAGTCATTAAGATTATGTCTTCTTGGAAGAAAATGTTTCTTCTATGTATATTCGAGTAAAATACACTATGATAATAGGTAAGGTTCACGCCAAATAGCCGATGCAAAACAATTTAAACCTCTAAAAACCCCTCACTCCCGCTAATCCTGGAAGCCAAAACGAGCTTAAACATAAGTCAATTCCCAAAACTAATTAAGTAAATAGAACCCAAGTCTGGCCAACTATGGTAATCCCAAACTATCAACCTTCATACATTCCACAATCCAAACAACTTTAGAATTAATTCTGCTGATGGGACATAAAGGGACAATGGCCAATAAATATTAATTTCGGTCAGGATCATATCTCGGACATGAATAAATAATTGTATGACCACCGTGTAGTGAAAATTATCAATTTCCCGCGCGGGAATGCGGTCCGGGATCGGGACTGACAACCCTTAACTTTGGGACTCTTTGACTTTGTAGGGTTGTCGCTGTTGATTCAATTGTTTTTCGATGTTACGGAGTTTTTTATGTAAGTGAACATTAAAAAATAAAATAAATTGTTGAAGTTTCTTTCTCGGTTGATTTTTATAACTAGCGCGGAAATTATAGTAGGTCTAAAAATAATCTATTATAATATTAACGATCGTGTAAAAGAAAATGAAGCAGATAAGGTCTGCTTCATTTTCTTTTTTTTAAACGTTGCCCCGCACTAAGAATTTCTCTTGTATCGTGGGTACGTTTACAAACATATATACTCACATACACAAACAGCCAGGACTCGGAACATCTTCCTAAGCCATAAAAATATTTCGTGCGGGGATCGAACCCGCGACACGCAGCGCAGCAGTCAGTCGCTCAGCCACTGCACCAACCGTTCCGTCGTTATGTACAAAGTCGTTTGTTGGCCTCCTTGATAAACATCCAGACCTAAAGACATCAATACCACAATACAGCAGTACATCAGGGCCCCAAAAATAATAGACTTTGAGTAACATTAACCTGCTGTAACATAAATTAACCATAATAAACACTCATCAGATCTGTCATACTTCTTATGAGGCTACATAATGATTACATTTTTTTTTTTTTATTATCTAGTTTTATTAACAAATTTTATTTGTTTTAATTTCTTTTTTTTTTGTTTTTTGTAAGTTACGACAACGTTTTGTGTGCATGCAGTATTACAATCACATACCTGCAAGTGATTGTTACACTTTATTCTGATTTGTTGCTTTGTTTCATTTGCTTATACCAGGGTATACAATTGTTGATGAACCAAATAATAAAATAAAATGAAATTGAAATTTTATTTCACAAAAAATATTCGCAAACCCGTGTGTTAACCCTATTCCCACTCTTTCCCTTCGGGCCTCATATCAAGTACAACATAAAAGCAATTCAGCAAATTGTTATTGACATGTTAATAGTTTGAACGTCGTGATGTCGCTAGCGTCGCCCCGGAGTTGCAATGTTAAATATTATGACATGTCCCGTGAAGGGTTAATGAGATATGGCAACACTGAACGTAAGGTTAAGTTGTTCGTAATTATTATAATTGAATTGCAGGTAATTGTGTGATGTTGTGTAGTTTGTGTTTTGTTTGTGCTTAGTTTTAGTGTAGATTGTGTTGTTAAATTGTATTTAGAAAAGGGTTTACGAAAACTAGAATAAGCATTATCTAACGCTCGAGCAAGCATATATTGTGACTGTAGCGTTGGGCCTGAGGAGCACGTCACGATTAAAATCTAAACCACGTGGAACTGTTTCATCAAGTTTACATAATGTGTACTTGTGAACATTTGTTCTTCTTTTACATATTTAAATTTTGTTAACCCTTAAGTGCAGTGCAGTCTGTAATTTTGTATTCTAGCAATTTTCTAGGCTGTGAACTTCACCTGAGAGTACCTACTCGTATACAAGATCTCATAGAGAAGAGTCAGATATAGTAGAAGAGAGCTATACAGCAATATCCAAATATTAATGGTACATATGAGATACCTATTCAACGTGGGTAGGTATCAGTGGCGAAGATTCCATACAACTCGATTCCTACCGGCTTCCCTTTGAATAACGGCACAGTCAGAATTCGATAGACAAATAATATAATCACATTAAAGATATGTACTCCGGCTTACCTCTTACAAAATTGACCTTTCGCTACTGTCTAATTTTGTATTCTAGCAATTTTCTAGGCTGTGCACTTCACCTGAGAGTACCTACTCGTATACAGGATCTCATAGAGAAGAGTCGAGTCAACTGCTATTCTTAGTAATTAACTATACTGCAATATCCAAATATTAATGGTACATATGAGATACCTATTCAACGTAGGTAGGTATCAGTGGCGAAGATTCCATACAACTCGATTCCTACCGGCTTCCCTTTGAATAACGGCACAGTCAGAATTCGATAGACAAATAATATAATCACATTAAAGATATGTACTCCGGCTTACCTCTTACAAAATTGACCTTTCGGTACTGGTAGGTATGTATTGTTATATACTCAGCCTCTGGCTCTTCAACACAAAACCACAAAGCTGGGATAGCTCCGCCACAAATTAACAATATCAAATACATTTTTCGAAATAAAATCAAATTATAATGTTACCCCTTTATCCGTTTACGTAACAAGCTTCCAATTAGCGACGCAACCCGCAACTCCGTACCTCCTTCCTCCGTAAAGCCGGGATCCTGGGATGTTAGACAATTTTGAAGATAATGAATATCGCCTGAAGACATCACTACTGTTTGTGCTACGTGCCATCTGTCACAACCCTTTGATGTAGAGTGGCTATAAATTGAGCTTAGTGTGGATGGTTTCATTTTTATTGATTCCACAGTGTAGTGTAAAAATGTGTAGTGTACATTTTTTTACGTTATAATAAATCTGTAATTAGCCAGTGTAGACACGTTTTTCTTTTCAATTTTCAACAACAATCATTTGAATAAGTAATAAAGGTTTACTAGAAAACAGATATGCTTGCGCTACCGTTGGTAACAAGAAGAATGATGACATCCGTAACAAGAAGAATTATTCATGTAGGTACAAAATTACACTTTAAATGACATTACACCATGTTACACTTTCCAAACTGTCCCCAATCGGAGACAATTATGTCCAATCAACACAACGCGTGGTCACCGCGGCGACTCTGTATAAATAATTCAACTCATCAAGGATCGATTGTGACCACACTTCGATCTTTGATAGTTTGTGTACACTAAACATCATAATATCTTGGTATTTTTGATGTTGTACCAACAAATATAATATGTACCTAAGTAGCGGTTGAATAAAGTTGTCATCATTCGAAATGGGTGAAAGAAAAAGGGACACTATTTAATTCAAACTAAAAATAGATGACGTACTATTAGGGCTTATAATGGACTGTTTAATAAAAGCAATGATGAAAAAAAAACAACCAATCGAATATCTATCAGCTCAGCGATAACGAAAATAAGAAACTCAAAATTGAGATAAGGTTTTACCTTAACTGAATTTTGACACATATTTTAAGTCTACTGAGTTTTTCATGTCTAAGGCAATTTTTAAGACTGCCTCGTTGCAACGCAACGTGACTGTTGTGCATGCGGTCCTGGGTTCGAATCCCGGGTCGGACAAATTGTAGTTGGGTTTTTCCGTCAAGAATTTCTCAGTAGCAGCCACGGAGTCTGGATTTGTGCCCGGTAGATTGCAATTAGTTCGCCCCTCATTACATGGGAGTTAGACATAATTGGCGAAATGTTTTTTTTTTTTGTAAATGGCATCTCGCAGTTCAGCCTCTGAGGCTGGTTACTGCTTAACCGGGCAAATCCCTGTGGATGCTGTAAAAATGAATCTAAGGCCTCCAGCCACAGGGTTGCGGGACTGTTCAGGGTTGCGGGACTGTTCGAAAGAGATACCGCGGCCCTGGAACATAAAGGGCAAAGGAAGGAACATGGATGGGTTTTAGTCAGTAGAAGTCTGACACTCCCTCCTGCTCAGCCCAGAGCGGGAGGGGTTATTTGATGATTTCCCATCGGTAAAAAAAAAAAAAAAAAATGCCTCCAGCCAGGGGCTTAAAAATATACTTAAAAACTAAGCGACCACTCGCTAAGGGCACACCCTGTGGGGTACGGGCCTCAGCTTAGGGCGTCGCTGCGGAGGGCAGCAAAGGGACAAGCTGGATCTGAGTGAGTCTGGCGAAATGTGAGTGTACCTACTATTAAGTACATGTCTGCCTAACCCTTCGGGAAACAGGCGTGATGTCATGTTATGAAACGATATGCAAGTAATAACCACTCGCCCTAAGGTCTATTTTTAAACAGTTTCAAACAACACCATAAGAGAAGGTAGAACTAAAACGAGGGGCAATATACAACGTACGTAATCAGAGCTTTAATAAGTCCCGTTACATCTCGAGGAAAGCCTTAGAGATGATAATAGACCTTCAGTGGTAATCTCCAATTATCCGCCTCTGTACTCTCTAGTAATTTAACTAAATAACCCATTTCTCTGGGCTGACGTTTACGACTTATTGTCTGGCTGCAGGTCCACCTACTATATGGAAAGTTAGTGCAGATGTTTCGTACCTAAGTACTAAATTCTCTTTACTGCCAAACTATGTGGTGTAAAATGCCAACATTTACCTACCGCCAAAATACCAACAACAGGAAAATCTGTTCGAATATGATTTACGCAGACAAAATGGCGCCTTTCAAAAACCTCAAGCCGTCGTTTAAACCCCAAGACATTTAATTACCAGTAATTTATCGCCGACACTAATCCGCGAACTTCTGGCCAACCAGAAAAAATATAAAAAAAATCTATCTCCTTGATTACAAGCTGTCACGTCGTAGGATTTTTCCTAAACCCTCATTTTAATTAGTCACGTCGGTTTGTACGCGTTCTCGAGTGGAGAACATCCATTTTCTTAACTACTGTAATTGCCCCCACCTCGCGATGTTGCCAGCCACAAAATTTATTGCTTAATTACCTCAAGAAAACGCGTCGCGCTCAACATCCCCGACAGATGTTTTTTATTCGCCGTGGAAAAACAAGAACTGTTTAAGAATGACATTAATTAATTCTTAATGAAATTCATCTTCACCCTCGGTCGTGTTTTAAATTAAACGCTCGATTTATTACTTGTACAATTTGTCGCGAACACAGCCCTCGTAATTAAAACACGGCCATCAGTTATTACGTTTATTAGCGTCACAAAATAGTTGTAAAATCTCCATTTTATATTACAGGTTGATTCTAAGAATAAATACTACACCGATATTAAATGCTCTGGAAATTTTATTAGCTTAAACGAGTTGCGTCGTTTGTGGCTATTTTTTCAAATTTTGTTCGTTTGAAAATCGAGCCAGAAACGACGGTTATCTTATTGATCAATAGGTTCAATATTTTCTTTGATACGGTTCATCGACAGGTCCGTGGAAGAGGGCATCATCAAATCGAAGATACCCATCGTCTGGTCGAACTATGTCTGGATAGCTCTTATGTGCAATAGGCTCATGGTAAGTATCAGCGCTCTCATGGTACTGATGACTATTTATAAGATTTCTGTTAGCATTCATTGCAGTCTTAAACTTGTCTTCTTTCTGTGGCAGAATCGGGGTAGGTGTAACCTTATCTTCTATTTTCTTATCCTTGGCAACAGTGCCTGCTCCGGCAAGATCTCTGTAGTTCCTCTCATCTTTTCTTAGAGGAGCGTACGGGTACCTGCTTCGGAATCTGTAGTCGTACCTTCCGGTCCTTGCGTTCGCATACATATCATCATCAAAACGCCTGTAAGGATCAGAAGAGTACCTATACCTTAGATCCACACTAGGAGGAGTACGGACTACTTCGGGCAAATGCGCGTAATAGATAATTCTTTTCGGTTTCCTAGGTACCATGTTATCGTAGGTGTCATCAAATCTATCAACCCTTGGACCATAGTATGGGTAGTAACGTCTTCGGTCAATCATATCGTAGTAAGGATCTCTTCTATATAGATCATCTGCAACTGGATAGTACCTATCATCGTAAAAGTACCTTCTAGATTCTTCTGGCATTGGTGGATTGTAAACAGCCTGACGTGGGAAGACTGGCTTATACTTTCCTCTATCTCTCTCCTCATCAGGTCTTACAAATTCTGTTCGTAGTTCGTCGGTTCTTGTCGCTCTTTGAACAGATTCTTTGTCATTGCGAGATTCTGAAGCCTCTAATGCTTTGTTTTGGGTGACAAAATTGACTCTTGGCATTCGAGAATTGATGAGGTCACCTGAAGGTTGAGGTGGTGTCAGAATATTGTCTCGTTGATCCCTTTGGTCTCTTTGTTCCCTCTGGTCTCTCTGGTCTCGTTGGTCTCTTTGATCTCTCTGATCCGGTAAAGGCAGTTTGATCCAGTTCTCATTAGATGCTCTCGCTCCTCGACCAGTAGGCTTGTCAGTCACTTTCTCTGTAGTCTGATACAGAGGTAAGACTTCCTTAACCTCATTAGTGATAGATATCTTGGTCGTAGGATCTTCGGGCGGCAACGGACCTGGTATCCACGGTTGATTCAGGTTCATGTTAGTATCTTGGTGATGGGATTGCATGTTGTAGTATTTTTCTTCTTCGATTACACCTCGTCGTCCTCTTACGGAGTCTGACTCCAGGTTGATCTGGAATTATAAAAAATAAAAAACATTGTAGACAATATATCACGCTGTGCATCTTCCAATATACATATGTATGGTTTGGACTCTGCACCATTAATTGTTAAATGATTGTAGTTTTCGGCGCTACCTACTGTATTGATTAGTTACGTTTAGAAATTCCACATAAACCTACTTTCGTACCATATTTAGATATAACACCGACATTTGACGACCCGAATGACGGAGTGATAGTGAGGCTGCCTTACGTTCTTAGGGTCCCGGGTTCGAATCCCGGTAGGACCAAATGTTTGTGTGATGAGCATGGACATTTGTTTCCGAGTCATGGATGTTTATATGTATAATAAGTATGTATTTACAAACCAAAAAGTATCTATGTAGTATTATCAACTATCTGGTGTCCACGACACAAGCTTCATTGCTTAGTGTGGCACCTAGATGGCGCTGTGTGTAATGTCCAGCGATATTTATTTATTATTTATTTTTTAAAGCTGCTTTTCAACTTCACATTTTTTGCATTATGTAGACAAATCCGTGTACTAACTCTCTTCAGTTTGTGTAGGTTATAAAACAGCTGTATTTAAGCAGGTGGGTAGCTAGGAATCCCGTAGGTGGTAACTCTGTGACCTGTCTGGGTACACGTAAACATTGAGTCACGAGCTACTACGTCAAAAGTGCAGAGTTATTCTGTATTAAACTCATGCTGTTAGTAATATTATGTTATGTCCATTGTCCGCTTCGACCTACTCAAGTCACAGCATACAAGTTAAAAGCAACTCAAGTTTTAAAACTTTATCTAGCAGCAGATTCACATACCTGTACCACGACAAGTTCGTGCAAATTTCAAATAAAAAAATTACGTCGCATTGAAAAAAAATATGCTGAATATCTCTTTTCACTGCACAGGTGAAGAATTACAGACAGTTTCGGGATTAGTCCAGTGTAGTCAATGAGATTTTTAAATTTTCTTTCTCACTTTGTTTTTGAACTACTTTCGATCATGGACTACAGTTTCAGAAAAAGCTTTTAATTGCGAAAAAAACAGTAACCTCGACAGTAACTTCCAGAATAACACCAAAGAACACTTTGTTTATTATTAAAACCCGGGTTAGGTTATGCGGTCGCGACTGATAGAAACAAGAAGCGGGCAGGTGTGAAGAGCTATGTTAGGACAAACGGTTTATTTATCGCTAATCTATTCGATAACAGCTTTATATTCGTGTCAATACTTTATACTCTCTCGTTTCACGAGAGTTATTGGGTGATTTGTGTATCAAAGGATATTTGTGGGTTTGGTTAGTTTTTTGCTGGATTTTCCACAATCTTCTTTTAGCCTTTGGAAGCTAACTGCGCAGTCAAATTGCATCATAAAAAAGGTGCTAGTTACCTATCAGTGGCGAAGGTTTTAGACAACTCGATTCCTTTTGAAGTCAGTATTTTTAGTTTTAGTCAGTACTTTATAGACAAATTATAAAATCACATTAACGATATGTATTGCGGCTTACCTCTTACAAAAATTGACCCTTCGCTACTGTTACCTATTATAGATAATTTGGCTGCTAGAAACCGGCGTTAGTACGTAGTCTTCTTGGAATGCTCTCAGTTTCCATCAAACCTAGCCCTAGGTACTGAAAGCAGACTATAACATAGTAAGACAGCATGCTGACTTACTACATTATTGTCTGTAAACAGCAGCTTGTCTTGCTGTAGTCAGCATTGATTAGCAGCCAAATTATCTATAATAGGTAACTAGCACGTCTTGGATGATACAATTTGACTTCTTCTTCAACTTTCTAAGGCGCGAATTACACTCAAGCGGCGTAAGGTGAAGGCGCAGCGCAGGCATGATGCCGCTTCAAAACGTTTTCATACAAAATGTACGTAGGCGACGTGTCGTGAATTACACTCCAGCGGCGCGGCGCAGGCACGCCGTCCTTTTTTTTCGTTATACTTTCCACGCCTGCGCGGCTCCTGCACCGCGCCTTCACCTTACGCCGTTGCTGAATTCGCGCTTAAGAATACAATTTAAGAAACATATAGGGTATGTAACAAGACCCTTAACGAAGCCGAAAAGCATTTATTTTCCCCGTCATTGCGATCATTTTCTTATTCTAGACCAGGGATTCCCAAAGTGGTCGATATCGACCCCTTGGGGTCGATATCGGTTTCCTAGGGGTCGACATAAACGAAAACTGATTATGGGGGTCGACGAGGTCTAAAAATCGACCCCTATTAAATTAACACAAGTTCTTATTTAAAACTTTCAAGATAGGTAGGTAGGTACTGTATTGTTTATGTTGTGTTACGTGTACTAAGAATAATTAATATTTATGTAGGAAATAGCATTGTTGTAGTAATATAAAGCCTCAAGTTCGTACAAGATGAAAAACTCGGCAAGTCAGTGTGGACAAGTTTGTGCAAGATAATGAGTTCGAGCGTACGTCTTTCAGGCGCGTTTTGACTTGCTCTCTATTTGACGCTTGCGCGATTTAACACGAACGAATTCATGATCAAGTTGCAAGTCCAAACATGTTCCTGATATTTTACTATTTAACGAGGTTGCACTTAGGTTGAAAGTTCATTTGCGTTTTGAAATTCGTTGGAGCTTGAACGATAATAACTCATATAAGTACTCATTTATTTCAAGAGATTACAAAGTTATTACATAGCTAAATTAAGTGAAGTAAAGTGACTGAAAAAGAATTTACAAAATGCTGAGCTCCCTACGCGAGTTAATAGCGTAACCACACAATATCTGCAGTTTATGAAAAATTAACAGGGTAAGTACCAAACAGTTTTTATCCGGCACAGCGCATCAGCATTGCCCCACTGCACACTGTGTGATAGTGATCAGTTGAGCTATCTGTAGATTGTTTGCAACAGTTTGCAGTTGCCTCAGTTGTTTCAATTGTAAAAATTTACCAGTAAATTTAACAGTTTATTAGGTATTGTTTTTAATTTAGGTACTTAGTTTCTTATTTTTTTATTTGCAGGATTACTGAGAGTTTTATGATGGCGGACACGAAAAAAAAATGCAGACAATACAGTTTGGACTACTTGAAGTTCGGATTTATTGCATCTCCATCAAATCAACACTTGCCGATGTGTCTCATATGTGAAAAAGTATTCAGTAACGATGCCATGAAGCCTTCAAAAATGGATGACCACTTATCGAGAGTACATGCTGACAAAAAAAGTAAGCCCTTGACATTTTTTCAAGCACTTAAAGAAAAACTAGACAAAAGGCCATCCATAAGATCGATGTTTGCGTCATCATCTATTAAAGACGATGATGGTTTACGAGCGTCCTATAATATATCTTTACTAATAGCGAAGTCGGGGAAACCCCACACAATTGGAGAGCAGCTTATCTTACCAGCCATTGCGGAGGTCCTTAACAATGTATTGCACAAACCCGCACATGATATTTTAAAGAGAATACCTTTGAGCAATAACACCGTTCAGAGACGCATAGACGAGATGGGACGCGATGTGGAAAACATTTTATGCAAGTTCTTACAGACCAACAGATTCTCTCTCCAGTTGGACGAGTCTACATTACCCGGCAATGAAGCTCTGTTGTTAGGATATGTTCGATATATCAAAGATGAAAATATGTGCCAAGAACTGCTTTTTGCTACATATTTAGAGACTGATACCAGAGGAGAATCAATTTTTCAGGCCGTGGAACATTTTTTTACTGACAAAGCTATTCCATGGAAGAACATTGTTTCTGTTGCGACTGATGGTGCACCGTCTATGGTTGGTCGTCATCGTGGTTTTATAGCTCACTTAAAGCGACAACTGCCTGATGTACTGGTCATTCACTGCGTGATTCACAGGCAGCATTTAGTAGCAAAAAAGCTGAGTCCTAGATTGCATAAGTCTTTACAATATGTAATAAATGCTATCAACAAGATTCGAAGCAATTCTTTGAACTCTCGGTTATTTGCTCAGCTATGTGAGGAAAACGACGAAGTCTTTACTCGATTACTTCTTCACACTGAAGTTCGCTGGCTATCAAGAGGCTCTTGCTTAGAAAGATTTTCAGCCGTTTTTTAATCTGTGTTGGAGTTTTTACAAGAAAAAGATCCGAATTTGAAAGAAAATCTGAACAATTGCAAAACAGATATTTATTACTTGACTGATATCTTTGGAATGTTCAACAAAGTTAATTTGCAGCTGCAGGGTGACGATCTTAACTTGATTAAAACAAAATCAATAATATCGGCCTTCGTGGGTAAACTAATCCTTTATAAACAAAATTTAGGCAGAAAAGAATATTCGCAGTTTCTGCATTTGTCAAAATTACCAGAAACGCTTCAAGATGATGACATTTTATTATATGTCACTCACTTGGACGCATTACACAAGGATTTTACGGAGAGGTTTGAGGATCTTTTAAATTTACAAATTCCTCAATGGATAATAAATCCGTACAATACCACAGCCATAGAAGAAGCCAATGTGATAATGCAAGAAGAGTGGATTACCATCAGCACAGACGAAGAGCTTAAGCAGAAGTTCAACCAAGGCTATCAGAAGTTCTGGTTGCAACGCAACATTGAAACACAGTATCCTACATTGTGGAACATTGCTGAAAAATACCTTATCGCTTTTCCATCATCATACCTAGTTGAAAAAAGCTTCAGTGTGGTAACAAACATTTTGACGAAACAAAGAAACCGTTTGAAAATCAACGAACGTGGAGATTTAAGGCTGCAACTCACCAATATTGAACCGGATGTAGCTAGATTGGTAGATAGTCACCAGGTTCATCCATCACACTGAATGTTTTATTTTCTCTTTGCGAATTAATACTTTTTTAAATATAATTTCCTACCTACTTAAAATTCTTTAAGTACCTAATTTGTAATAATCGTTATAAATTAAACTTGATATTTACTGAATTGTATGTCTTTTTATTTTGTTAAATTTTGATACGAAAATGAAGTCAATTTTACTCACTTAACCAAGTGCAAAGTTTTCCAATTGGTACCTTAGTACCTAGGTATTTTGTGTCAATAGGAAAAAACTAAAGATAGGCCCCCTTATTCATAATAGTCTGCTAACTTAAAGCATTGCTAATTCTCACTCTGTCTTCTTCTATTGACCTAAGTCAGAATGAAAAATAACACACTGTAGCAGCTGTTTTAAGTTAGCGGACCATTATGAATAAGGGGGTTGATCTTAAAAGTAGGTAATTTGGCCATGGGGGTCTGAGGTAACAGTTCATTTTGGAAAAGGGGTCACTTGTCCAAAATAGTTTGGGGATCCCTGTTCTAGACCATACCTGGGAACCTCCTAGTTACGGAGATATTGAGGGTCAAAGTTCCAACTTTTTTACAAGTTTTATTTTAAATATAAGTTTTTAATGGATGATTTTTATTTTAAGCACCTCCATGACCCCCCTACTATTCAATCTATCAATCAGCACAATGTTCTGAGTGCGTTACATTGAGTCCTACCGAAAAACGTGATTTTACACCCCAGAAAAAAAGTCGTTTCCCAGCAATATTTTTTGCGTAAAGTTACTTAGTTTGATGTACAGTAACAGAATGCTTGGTTGACGGCTTCGTGAAGGGTCCTGTTACACCATGTATAGGGTCTGTCAACATTTTTATCATTCTTGACTGACTAAGAAACGAAAGCATTCACCTTTCATCACGGTCAGCCAAGAAAATTGGGAATTGTTTATTGTTGTATACATGAAGTACCTACATTTGTTTTGATAATAACTTACTTCGGTATGTTTCTCGAACTCGTGCTGCGCCTCCATGGGGAAGACGACGCGGATGAAGATCCCGCACCACAGCAGGATCGCCTTAGAATGTCTCATGGTTGATGCTGGCGTTGCTCACTGAAACATAATACATGAAACATGAAAAGTATAGTAGCTACGAGAAGGCACTACGTAGAGTGCCTTGTCTCCGAAGGAAAGGCGGCAGGAATTGGCTTCTTAAGTGCCTTCGGGCCTGCTACGAGACTCGTTCTCACTTCGTCTTTCTAGAAGGCAGAAATTAATAACTGCTTTACAAAGTATTTAATTGCAGTTCATCTGGCTTAGCTTAACAGCGCAATCGTAGAAGCCTTGTTGTGTTTTATGTGTGTCGGATGTTTCGCTCTTTGCAGATACACCTGCTCACACAAGAAACTGAAGCTTATCAGCATCATAATCTTTTGGGGTCGAGGACATGTTTTGATACTGTGACCTGTGACATAGTTAACCATCCTCCATAGATAAAACCCAAATCGTGTTTAATTTAGGCATTAATTTAGCTGTCGCCTAATATGAACGAAAACAGGTATAATTCGGTATACATGGTGGATCTTTGAGACATAATACATGGTGGAATACATTGATACACAAACGCTCACCACGTCTTCAGTACATCAATCCGAAGCCCCCGATTTTTTTTAAGAATGACTGGTGATGCAATTCAGTGTGGGGGGGGCGCCGGGCGGTTCGGAATGATGCATTGAATATATAGTTTGTCGATGTATACCTTCCACGTACGTCTGTAAACAAATCATTCTAGACCAAGCAGTTTTAGTTCCCATGGCCTATTCACTACTACCTAAAAAATACTCTTCATTCTGCAAAAAACACAAAAAAATAATAATATAAATACAGTTGGTGCAGTGACCGCGGGCAGTCGGAAGTGTGATGAAATCAGTCGGAAGCGGGTCGACGGAGCGTGACCCTTATCTGTTCTGCGCCAAACATTCGAGCTGGTTGGACGACCTCGCTGGCCGGCATTTCACTGGGTTTTCCATTTGAAAATGTTGAAAATTGACAGGGGACAGTGAAATTCCTGCGATGCCTTTTTTACTAACAGAGATAATAAATGTCTCACGACACATACACAGCGGTGTGTTCGCATTATGTACATCAAATTAAGTAACTTTACGCAAAAAATATTGCTGGGAAACGACTTTTTTTTGGGGTGGAAAATCACGTTTTACGGTAGAACTCAATGTAACGCACTCAAAACATTGTGCTGATGGATGGATTGAATAGCACGGGGATCGTGGAGGTGTATCTCCTAAAATCTTACATTAAAGTATTTAAAAAAAAACTTCCCAGTTATGGTCTAGAACAAAAAAATAATCGCAATGACGAGGAGAACAAGAACCTTTCGGCTTCGTTAAGGGTCTTGTTACACCCTTTATACATACAGGACGAATATAATAAAACTGCTTGGACTGCTTCGTTTGTAGTGCTCGCAATCGCGACGGCTGAACATGACGTCCAGGCTTCGATTCCCGGGTCGGGCAAATTGTTATTGGGTTTTTCCATCAGGAATTTCTCATTATCAGCCACGGAGTCTGGATTTGTGTCCGGTTGATGGCAATAGGCTCGCCCTCTATTAAATGAGACTTAAACATAACTGGCGAAATGTGGGTGTACTATTAGGTATACCTCTGCCTGACCCTTCGGGAGTTAGAGGCGTGATGATGTTATGAATATCATAAAATATAAATAAAATTGGACGAAAATGTAAATGTAAGTACTGCTTAGTCCTAGCACTATTAAAATTGTGAAAATCAACCAACATGGTCATAAATTAGTAAGCAGGTAGAAAGTATCAAAGGTTTCGGACTCGATTCACAAACTTGTTCAATCGCGAAGTCACTAAGAAAATTTACAATATTTTATCCCGTTTAAGGAGGAAGCGCAAGGGTAGCCCGCGAAATTTAAATTTTCTTACATTTATTGCAATTTGCAGGTCAGTGTCAGGTTGTATGTTGGTGAAAATATGAATCGCGCCAGTAACACGTATTGAGTTACAGAATTATAATCATTCAAATCATCAATATAACCCTCCAAGTTCATATAATTCCAGAGAGTGAATTTTTCATGAAATAGCTATTGAATGGGGTTATATGAACTTAGAAGGCTGTATTGATGATTTGCATGATTATAATTCTGTAATTCCATACGTGTTACTGGCGCGATTCATATTTTCACCAACATACAACCTGATACTGACCTGCAAATTGCAATAACCCTGAGAAAATTTAAATTTCGCGGGCTACCCTTGCGCATCCACCGACTATGCTATGATTGCCTTCCACATACAATATTATACATAGCTTTATGTACTTAAAAGTGTTCGATAGTCACGGGAAAATGGTACCTATTTCATTTGTTTTAAATGGTACATCATAGAGCTAGCTCATTGGCAACAAACACGTTACAATTCAAACATAACTACTATGCGATGCCAATAGCGTGATGGCCAGGTAATGATGACTATCATTTCAACCAAGGACATAGAAATAGTTAAAAAACTATTATTGCTACATAATACGTATGTAGGCTTAAATAATTGGAGAATAATCACAATTCAAATTCAATTCAATTTCGCACTTTTTTATAAATGGACTTTATTTACGCTCTGTGTCGCATTGGTAAAAGCTTAATAATTATGTTTGGCCTATCCAGGCCTATCACATTCATGTACAAATATGTATGGTATGCTTGGGAGGAAATGGCATATCGTATCGTGACCATGTAGTTTTAACAAGGTACTTAGTTACTTTCACAATTTAAAAATATTTAATAGGAATTGAAAAGGTTGCAGTTACGCCACTGCCCACAACGCTTTTAATTTTCCAGCCGAAGTCTTATTTGAATTTGGCCACGAAAAGAAAGAATTATTGTAAGCTATTATAGACGCCAAACTTAGATTAAGATAGATACAATCCAGATTCTCACCAAATCGTTATGTAGAGAGAATTGCACGAAAATGACGTGAAATAACAAAAAAAAAAAATATAAAAAAAAATATTATCTGCTCATCTGGAAAGGATGAGAGCATAATAATTCTAAGAATTTAATAGAGAAACAAAACAACGGAGTATCTAAGATAGAACAACAAAGTCAAACGAAAAACTTTGCAGTTATGAATGGACGGTGCACCTTCCATGTATAGAGTACCTACCACCAATTCGGCGAACCCCGAAAATCAAACACAACTAAAGAAAACCATCACAATAGCTCCCAACAATAGTGCACTGGGATCCCACGACATGACAATTTGGTGACAGACTGATGTTCCGCTCCACAAAGCTGACAATTGTATCGATGCCGTTATCGTGCCCATTGGAGGCACTGACCTAGTTAAGGGTATGGTCGTTAGCCCTGTGTGTCATGATTATCAGAACATGCTATTCAAATTAACACTGGGAACCGTTAGATCTGACGTCTTGGCGGATTTGATATTGAGCGATTCGCTGAACAGAAGGATCATCGTCAGCATGCCTTATCGCAATTTACTTGGGGCCGGTGCAGCATGTCTTCTTCATCCATACTTCTATATTACTCGTCATCTTGGCAGTCACCTCCTTTCTAGCCATATCATGCTTCACACAGTCCATCCATCGCTTCTTTGGGCTTCCTCTATTTTTATAGCAGCACATTCATGCTCAACATTTTCCTCGTTCCTCCGCATCACATATCCATACCAGGACAACCGATTACCACACAACTTCTCAGTCACCGGCGCCACTTTCAGACTTCCTGATCTTGAACTTGATCAATCAAATTTCATTCTGCAAACCAACTACTCAGCAATATCATTAGGCCTGATCACCGATGGGTAACGCAATACGAGTTCCATTGTTCATCCACATTTAGCCAGTTATGTATAAGTCCTTTAAAATAAGCCAAGCCTATTGCTACAGTCTTCTTAGTTTTGTCAATTTTTCGCGCGACCTAAGGACGGGGTTTCAATGAATTCTTTGGTTTCATTTTATTGTTTAAATTGCCAAAATTAGTCACTTATGTCACGTTTCCGCGGTCTTATGAAAACCAAATTCTTCATCATAGAAAAGTAATAAACTTGAAATCAGTTCATGTTCTTTCTGAGTTATGTTCTAATTAACAAAACGACTCAATCCATCTACCTAAACAAAGGAACAAAACCTAGGTCACTTATGAGAAACAATGGGGCATCAGTTTCACAGATCCTAGCTGATTTACTAATAGATAAAGACAATACAACAAAGGCGAAGAGACATTTCTAACATACTGAACCCTAACCAAATCCTTAATCTTAATATAGACTAACATTATAAAAACGAAAGTTTGCATGGATGGTTGTTTGCTAATCTCTCACACAAAAACGATTGAATGAATTTAGATGTAATTTGGCACACATATAGTTTATAACCTGTAATAACCCATAGGATACTTTCTATCCCGGAAGTACGATCCCGTGGGACAATAACCAAACTACACGCGGGAAAAAACCGCGGGCGTACGTAATTCGTAAGCTAGTTTACAAAACGTCTTGCAACCTTTCATAGAGTAGAGATAGAGCGGAGGTCCAGTGGTAATAGTCACAACTTATGAGTTATGTTTCGTGGGTACTTTACTCTGAGAAAATAATATTAATTAAACTACTCTCAAGATGGTGGAAGAAAAAGAGAGGAAACCGACATGTCCTAGAACGAAAAATTAAAAAACATGTGACATCTACCAACCCGCACTGAGCGCACATAAATACTCAAAGGGACCTGGCCTGTTTCAGTAGTGGATACAATACAGGCTTATTATTTATGCTTATGCTATTAAGTATACCAAATGTCTTGACCATCTTCACCTAAGCATAATAATGTTGTCCAACACCACTCGTTTTTAACTTGACTTCTCAATAAATCGCTGTGTCCTATACGGAGGACACATTGAGAAGGTAGCTCAGCCCGTTAAGACGAACACTATGCGACATCTATGACAAAAGATTGTGCAAAAAGATTCAAATAGTACCAAAATCTCAGGAGGTTCTCGGAAATAACATTTACTCCAACTATATTACTTTACATGCATTATAAGAGTGGAAGGTTTTCTTTAGCCTTTATTTTCCCACTGTTGAGCAAAGGTCTCCCGCTCAACAGTGGGACAATAAAGGCTAAAGAAAAAAAAAATACTTGCTCGTCTCTAGCCAATCGCAAAATTATGTTCAACAAGGTTAGTAACAAGAGAGATTTCCATTCCATATTTATGATTTATCATCGTAGGACGCAGTTTTGACCGTTCAACTTAGGTATTCATCGCATATTTATAGTGATCACTATCGACTAGTACCTACTTAGTCCAAGCATTTTTATTTTTTTTGCAGTATTCGGACTACGTCTGAAAGAAATGACTCTGACTTCTGACTTCTTCTTCTGTCTTCTTATTCTATTAATCCTCTGACAGTTTCTGATTGCAGATCAGTTTACACGTGTTTACTCTACGCCATTACAGCAGGCATAGAAAAGAGGGCACGCAAAGAAAAAGCTTTAGGTAAGCAATAGGCATTTGTTTTCCAATGAGTGGCCTCACTTGGGAATGGGATTGATGCTTCGATACCTCAGATAAGATAACTCATTCTTGCGACCACTGGAGTTGAATGAAAAACATGCCTCAATAGCCGCAGCAAACCGCAGCGCATCTCTGTTCAATATAAAAAGCGCGGTGCGGCCTGCCTGTAGTGTTAAAATGTACAAAAGTAAGGAGGATTTTGGCAATGCGTTGCCGATGGTCGGCAACGCATTGCCAAATGTGAAAAACTGAATGTGCGTCAGCTCTAATACACCTAATAACCTATCTAATACAAATGCAAATTATAGTTTGAAAATAGTTTTTATGTTTGTCAATCAAGTCAAAATCATGCAAAATTAGTGCAATGGATGGATTACGCCGGTTCTATAAGCGGATTGTAGAATTTGTGGGCTCCATTCTTGCACGGAAAAATATTTCTACGACGTAAGGTCTTCTTTCGGTTAAAGGTAAGCTATGAACAGTAGATAAAACCTACATTTATTTTCATCTCGGAAAACTAAGAACATTTCCAGGAACAATAATGAATATGATAATTTTATCCTCAAAAGCTTACCTTTTCATAATCCGGTGAGCAGACAGCAGCCTCGTCGAAGTTCGGCAGGGTAATGCCGATAGGGTCCAACCGATCAGCGGTCACGGCAGACGACCGTATTGTTTGTCCACACAATTGGACACCGTTTCCATTGTAAGGCATGAAAATCTATGTGATAGGTACGGTTCATGGGAAAATGTGGGTATGATTACGGTTTGTTCGATTTCGGAGTCGACAGAGATCATCAACATCATTGTGGCAGCGTGTCGGCTTGGCGCTGGCCTATACAGTTGTCTAAGATTAGTTAGCAATGTTGCCCCTTCCTGGCCGAGGCTTCGTTAAGTTCTGACACATATACTAGGAAACCTTAGCGTCGTGACTTACGACGTACTTAGTCGATGACAATCTAAATTATGTCGGCCCAGAACTGACCCTAAGAAACCAAAGGATAAGGAAGGACATTGCGTTTACTTGTTCTTCTAGTACCTACCTGCTTATTTGTCGCTTTTAATTTAATCACACTCAAAATTCCAAGTCGAATCATCAGAATAATCATTCGTCACCATAGTCATCAGATACATTACTTGGATAGGTATATTATATTTGAGCTTTTCCATGTGAAATAAACCCCGTTGCATGGGAATTAAACTTGGTGTTGCTACCCAATGATGCAAAAAAACAGCTGATGGCGTAAAGATTTGGCTAAATTAATGATGATCGTTATTCGTATTGTTAACAAAACTACCTTTCAGCCAAAACCATCAATGGAAACGCATACAAATAACTGTAGATACATTTCAAATGTCCGTAACAATGTGCACGAGGAAGCGTGTCGCCTGTCGCAGTGCCGCGCTCTCTGCCAAGCCTCATCTGTGATCGGCGCGTAGATTATCTAACATGTTGGTAGAAAAAACATTCCCTGTGCATCGCGGAAGTATTATATGATAATACTTTTGATATTTTAATGTTGTAATCTGGATTGTTTTTATTGTTCACTTATCTGATGTTTAATTCCGAATTCCGTGTCGCATTAGGACCCACTGCTCACAGATAGGCTTGTGGCCCCACAGAAGGAACATTGTAGGCTGATTATGCTTGGCCGGCAACTCCAGAAATACACATTGAACCCGTTCATTACCCGTAGGACATGCTTATGTCCTACAAAGACATTAATAGAGTAGTGTTTTTCATCCAGTACATCTGTACATGCCAATACATGACAGGTTTAAATTTTTCTTAGAATTATTTGAGTTAGAAAATAGTTACTTTTACTACATTAAATGAAACGACTTGTAACAAATTAAAATAGGTTTTAATAAGAAATAGAATCAATATTCAAAGTTTTCTTATTTCTTAGCAGTGATGTTTTCTTACTTGTGTACCAAAATATATTTAAATAACATGCAAAGCAAGTTTTTTTGGGTAAATACAATCATAGTTTGAAAATGACAAAAATTCGTTGATACTGGAGGAAAAATTAAAACCAAAACTTGAGATATATAAAACTTTTAATACTATTATTGTTCAGTTGTAAAATAGAAATTAATGAACTTAAATGCACTCTTGTGTACAGACGAAAAAATGCGATAAATAATAAGAAATACGTAGAGTAGTTATTACATTAGAAATTATTTTATTTTAAAGTGATGGAACGCTATTAAATAAGGCATCGTTAGCACTAGATTATGCGAAAGCTATCTATACCTTACATCGCAAAACTGGTCGTTTTTAAACTCTTTAGTTTCACGATAACTATGAGCTAGTTATTTTTTAATACGGTTCCGAATCGTCCAAGGACTAAATCTGTAGCGAATACTTTTAAAAATACATCTTTAGGCCTGTCTTTGTCGTTTATTCCTTACAAAATAGATTATAAGTAACATTTTTGGATGGATTCGAGTCAACTAGGGTGTGCTAAGGTGCTCCTGGGTGGGCTAGCGTTCTATTCATGCACCATATATAATAGCTAAAACTGGCCTATAAGCAACATCGTCATACCAGCTAACGATACCTGTTTACAATAAGAAATCTTCACTTAGTGTGAGTATTATAAACGGACAAACAACCAACTCCATGCTTACATTAAACTGAGCCTATCTTTGGAAAAATACCGCCAAAGGAAAAAAATAGACGGCCTACTTTTATTTATGCTTAGATGGTCGCTTCATATTTTTAAAGTTATTTAACTGTTTATCAGGGTCTCCTGTGTAGTTTAGTTCTTTACTAGCGACCCGCACCGGTGATTGCACCGGTGCGGGTCGCTAGTAAAGAACTAAACTTTTTAATAGATCTAAGAGCAATTTTTAATAGATAGAACATTGGTTCTATCTATTAAAAATTGCTCTTAGATCTATTAAAAAAAAACCGCATCAAAATCCGTTGCGTAGTTTTAAAGATCTAAGCATACATAGGGACAGACAGCGGGAAGTGACTTTGTTTTATACTATGTAGTGAAGTCTTGGTTACAGGGGACATGTCTCGAGATTTATCTTTTAGTGCGTAATACGATTGAAGCTTACTAATCCTGTGTCTATTGATAACACAAAAACCTCTTTGCAAACTATTCGATGAACAAAAAGCTGTGCTCATGATGATAATTCGAAAATAAAAGCTGACCGCATCTATTTTAAACCCCGGTGCGTACAGATTTAGTCCTTGAGCAAGTGAATTAGAATGTAATAGCTAGTCTAGCGTTACTCCATGCCAGCCATCTGTGAGGGCGCGGCGGGCTCGTTGCCGCCCTTCTTCTTGGACCCGGAGACAATGTCGTCGATTCTGAGGAGCAGGATCGCTGTCTCTACTGCTGTTTTGTATACCTGGAATTTAAAATAATGGTATATATAAAATATTAAAAAATCATGTTTGTAGTTTTGGATGAGCGAGTTTCTAAAAAGCTTGTAAAATCATGTGGATCTAAAAGTGTCTTTATGAAAGAGATTTTAATTGTACATTTTTTTAAATGGAAGATTTCTGAAAAACGGGATTACTCTAGTCATAGATCACTTCGAATCGCTATCGTGGAGTCTTCTTTCACAGATAGATGTGCGAAACAGTCATAAAATGCACTATAAATTTGCACATTACTACCACATCTTTAGCGATACTAAACGGACATACATACCGTCCCCGGTTCGGTACACACTGACATGTAAGTCCTATTATCATCATACTGTCTGCATTTTTTTTTAATTTTACACAGAATAATTTTTCCCCCTTTATTTTCAAAGGGATCGACAAAGCATATTTCATTTGTGGTATCTAATTCACATTGCTTAGCATTAATAGAGATTTCAAAGTGTTTTTATCCGCTCATGTTCATCCGGCATCGGGCTTTACAGTTTCTGAAGGACATTGAACTATTTTGTATACAAAATGGTTATCGTGCGTACCTGCAGTTTAACAGCGAGCGGCTCCCAGATGCCCTTGACGGCCATGTCCACGATCTGGCCGCTCTCGCCGTCGATGCCGGCCGAGCTGCCGTGTCCGGCGGCGTGGCGCGCGCGCAGGGCGGTGAGCGTGCGGATCGTGTTGGCGCCGCAGTTCTGTGCCAGCGTGCGCGGGATTATCTCTGTGGAGGACCATCACTATTCTGTTTATAATTGTAATCATAGCATTCAAATAATAAAAGGTATTACATTTGATCTTTATAATGAAGCAAAAATGGAAAACAAGCAGACAGGCCATCTAATAGTAAGTGGTCACCGTGCATTATGAACTTCTGCAATACTTTGTGCTTCACTTGTACCTCTACAAACTACTATTTGATAAAATCGAAAAGCATCTAATTACATCCACACCCAAAGCCTTCAAACCGGAACACGGCACCACTGCTTGGTAATAGAAATAGCTAAGATATTACTCCTTTATAAAGAGGCGCGAGACCATGTTTAACCGACATCTATGCTGTATTCATCCATTCAAAGTATTTGGTACGCAACATCATCGTCATCTGCCTAGCCTTTTCCCAACTAAGTTTGGGTCGGCTTCCAGTCTAACTGGATGCAGCTGAGTACCACTATTTTACATATAGTGACTGTCTATCTGACCTCCACAACCCAGTTAGTACTGGGTAATACGACACCCCTTGGTAAGACCGTCTACCTGTAACGACTGTCTAAAGATCTACAATTGACAGCCGCGACCAACGGCTTAATTTGCCTCGGTATGTATGGGCGGTCACCCATCCACGGACCAACATAGCCAAGCGCCGCTGAACCTAAAGATCATCCCAAGCGGCCGTTTTTTTTGCCAAGAGCTCCTCTTTATTTGGAACACACCTGTTGAACATAATAAAAAAGACAAATAATGTTACCTAGCGCCTGTGCGACCGCGCGGTACGGCGTATTGTGCGCGGCGTTAGCGGACAGAGCTTGTGAGACCGCCATCTCCACCGCACCACCGCCAGGTACCAGACGTGCGTTCAACACCTACAACAGACATGTTTACTTAGGAAGCTAATAAATAAAAAAGTATTCATATAACTGAAAGTGTTATTCGGTTTTTCTATCAAGAATTTCTCAGTAGCAGCCACGGAGTCTGGTTTTATGCCCGGTTGATGGCAACAGGCTCGCCTCCTATTACATGGGGCTTTAAGATAACTGGCGAAATGTCTGTGTAACACCTCTGCCTTACCATTCGGGGATTACAGGCGTGATATTATGCTATTTTATGTTTATGTATTAACATAAAAGTGTATATTACTTTGTTTCCAGGTAAATACATGCCTATTATTTAGCATTAGCATGGTTCATTGTACCTTTGAGCTTGTCAGACGTTCCTGAAAACTACAAAAGTCGATAACTGAGCATCCACTGAGTTTTTTATCAACTATGTTGGGATTTGGCTCCCAGATTCATTAATAACATTGCCCTGGAGTGTTAATGTTGTGCTGTTCCACAAACGATGGGGCACTTAATATCGTGTCCTGCGTGTTCTGATGATTGTTCAATACAGGAACTGATAGACGCTACCGAAAGCGCCAAACCAGTAGCTCAGTTCTTGCCATCGACACGCTAAGACGAAGAAGAAGGCTCCCAGTTTAACCGGATGTTGCTGAATACCAGTACTTTACAAGGAGCAGCTGCCTATTTGTCCTCCATAACCCAGGCAATGGGTAATACACTACCTCTTGGTAAGACTGGTTATCCGACCTTAAGGGTTCTCTTGTAACATTTTTGAAATTGTTTAAAATGCTTACCAAATTCTTAGCAACATGCAGGGCATCCTGAAGATTCCTCTCAATCTCGTTAAGTATGTCCTTTGAAGCACCGCGCAGTAAGATGGTACACGCCTGAAATACACGAAAAAATGAGTAAAATAATTACTTGACATAATTTATAGAGAAAAGGTCAGGTTGCTAAGCCAAAGTGGGGCAAGATTTGTTCTTATCAATGACTAGCTGTTGCCAGCGGCTTCGCTCGTGTTTTGGTGAGAAATTATCCCTCGGGCACGTTGTAAATATAGCCTATGGCACTCGGGGATAATGTAGGTTCCTAATGAAAGAATTTTCAAAATCGGTTCAGTACAGAACCGATCTACAGAACCGATTTTGAAAATTCATACAAACTTTACCTCTTTATAATATTAGTATAGATACATTTTGATGTGATTGCAGTTATCTCGGGAAACAACAAACTAAAATATAATACAGTTCATCATCATCGGCTTAACCTTATCCCAACTATGTTGGGGTCGGCTTCCAGTCTAACCGGATGCAACTGAATACCAGAATTTTACATGGAGCGACTGCCTATGTCACCTCCACAACCCAGTTAGTGCTGGGTTATATGATACCCTTGGTAAGGCAGGTTGTCAGGCTTTCGGGCCACTGACTACCTGTAACAGCTGTCAAATATCTACAAATGACAGCAGCAGATGAATATAATACAGTTCATCTTGCACTAAATAGCGCCAAATATTAATAGTACCGAAAAGGAAAAGATTTCGATTTTCAACCTATAGAGAGTAACTACTAATTATTTTCTAAAGGCCACTCACAATAATCGAAAGCTACGACAAATTAGTGTCTCAAAAACTTGAGAAAACCGTTACAACCTGATCTTCGTGTGCATTTATACTGGTAACCTCTGTAGATTAATTAAATATGAAAGAAAAGGTATTATCACTACATAGTATAAAACAAAGTCGCTTCCCGCTGTCTGTCCCTATGTATGCTTAGATCTTTAAAACTACGCAACGGATTTTGATGCGGTTTTTTTTTAATAGATAGTGATTCAGAAGGAAGGCTTATATGTATAACATTGCACCCGTGCGAAGCCGAGGTAGGTTGCTAGTGTCTAATGAAACAGAGTACATTTTACAATATGTTCATATATTATCAGAGTTAGGGTATAGTTACCTTAGGGTTCTTGCACTCAGTAACGAAGGTGAAGTACTCGTCTCCGATCTTCTTGATCTCGAACTTGCCGGCGCCGGTGCCCACATCAGATTCCTTCAGCTCTTCAGTACGGTTCACGATGGTCGCACCGCAAGCGCGCGCCAAACGGTTGTTGTCGGTTTTACGCAGTCTGAGGGAAGAAAAGAGGTTTGTTCAGATGGTGAATCATAGGTACTATATTATGCTGCTTTAAAAGAATGTCCATGAAATTCCTTGCCCATTCTTCTTCATAGAGATCTATGTTAGGGAATGGGAAACTACAGTACGTTCACAGTTTTTATGCCCTGTGACTGACACTGTAGCTACATTTCATTATCTTTGTTTCGACAATTCAAAAGTGTAACTGGCCTACTTGATATAAATGCTTTGATGTTGATATATTGGTATTTTGACGCTCGAAAGACGTTGACATGGGGTCAATAATTATTTTTTTCTTTTTCCTGCTCAATGGCAATCTGTTGGACACAAAAATAAGCCACTGCTTTGTCTGATACGAGTATATCTGTTTAGGCTTTTTAGCTTGATGAGACACTTTCTCAGGTGGATGTCTCAATTCATCCTGACGAATCTATCTTTTAGGATTGGGACACTCTGACTCTTCAATCTTGTATGTTGAAGGCCTTGATCTCCACAGAGTTTGAAGGCAAGCTCATTTTTGTGATCGGAGAGTCTTTTAATAAACATTATCACTACATACTGTAAAACAAAGTCGCTTCCCACTGTCTGTCTGTCCCTATGTATGCTTAGATAATTAAAACTACGCAACGGATTTAGATGCGGTTTTTTTAATTTTAATAGATAGAGTGATTCAAGAGGAAGGTTTAAATGAATAACATTGCACCCGTGCGAAGCCGGGGCGGAGCGCTAGTGTGAAATAAATTGTTCTGCGAAAATTGACAAGAATTGAAAAATGCCAAAATATCCTTGTCTAAGCTATACGACTATGTCAGCGACATCTGATAATTATATCACGCACGTCTATGCAGCAAGTAAGCGGAAAACGGTTTGTACTTTTAGAACTAGAGTTGCATGGGATAAAGCTAGTATTTCACAAAGACGCGAGATGGCGCTATTGTCAATGTAATCTATCTCCAACAAGAATCGTGATCTTATGACATTTCAAGTTTATCTTCGGCTTTGAAACCAGAACAGGTATAAAATGAAGGACATCAGTATATATATGATGCTCTGTGGACATCGTAAAGTTCACCAAACGCCGCTGCTCAACGTCTGTGCTGATTGGAACATGTGTTGCATCCCTTGCAGACAGAAATCGATGTGGTAGTAGTTCCCTGTCTTTGTCATTCGTTTTATCGGTAATCGGTACCTGCGAATAGCAGTAATGCCAGCCTTGACGAGGTAGTGCTGTGCGAGGTCGGACACTCCCTTCTCCGTGAAGACGATGTCGGGCTTCAGAGCGATGATGTCTTCGCACTGGCGCTGGACGTGCTCTTCTTCCAACTGGAGTAGCCTTGTGAAGTCCTGGATAAGGGTAACGTGAATTTAGAAACAGTGTAAAGAAATAAGAAAAGTATTTATTGGACTCATACATAACGTGACCAGATGTCTCGTTTTGAACGGGACAGTCCCTTTTTACAATTACGAGTCCCGTGTCCCCGAAATGAACTGTGGGACGCAAAATTGTCCCGTAAAGCTCCAAAAGCAATTTATTGACTGTAATAGAGATATTGAAGTTTTTGACGAATTTTCATTAATTTCTAATCATCACAAAAAGTAACGGAATGGAATAATTTACATGTTTCCACGGAAACCCGTTGGGTAGAAGTATTCAAACACTTTCGCGCCAACAATCTTCAGCATGAAAACTTTTCTATTGAAATTAAATATATTTTATGTTTGCCTGCTACAAATGCTCCAGTAGAAAGAGTATTTTCTATTATAAACAAATTGTGGACATCTGAGAAAACCCTGTTACAAATTTCAGTTCTAAAGGAGATGTTGATAATTAAGACGAATATAAAAAAAAACGTGCCAAGAGTTTCATTCTTACTTGAAATCGTCACCAGCCTGCTATATTAAAACAAATTTGTTCTTCTGTTAAATATAACTAAACATTTTCAGTACCTATATTTTGTGATTCGTAACTTTTAAGCCAACTTTTTCTGAATAAATAACTTTAAAAAAGTGTTATTTTTTTCATTGATTACCTATTTCTTATTTTGACCTAAATAAACCAATGTCCCGTTTTGAGTCAAAGAATAAATGGTCACGTTACTCATACAGGACGAACAATCAAAAATAAAATAAGCAAAATAAAACAAAGGAAGCAGAACTAAAATTAAAAAACCAGGGTACAAAAATAAAACTAAAACATAAAATTAATTAACTGAAGGTCCTGCACGCCAAAACCATAAGGCCTCTATTTCAGCACGGTGCTGCGACATTTAAAAAATAGGTGTCGCAGCGCTGGTATTATGATGGGGCCCCGATGATCATGGCTGTGACAGTCTTGCATAACCCAAGACATTTATACAATGTGACTTATGATTCATTAGCATTACAAAATTGTTCAATCTTGTGATGGCAAGAAAACTTTTTTTTGCTTGTCAATGCTACAAATTTTGTGTAAAGTTTTATTAGAGATTGTCATAATCGTTTTGCGCCATTGATTGACTATTTGGTGATGATACAAAGGTAAAAATGGCAAGACACATGCCAAATATATTTCAGCAGAGTTCCCTCTTTGAGGGTATCACTAAGTAAATGCATTGATGTATACCTGTTCTTCCAAGATCTCAATGTTGGTCTGGCTCTCTCCCTTCTTGTACTCTAGAGAGCAGTCGAGTAGCACGATGCGCGGGTTCTCGATGTAGCGACGCATCTTAGGGTGGGTGACATCCTTGTTGAACATAACTCCGTTGAGGACACGCGATTCTTCGATGGTACCGCCTGGAATCTTCTCTACTTTGGCGTAACTGGAAGATGAGAAAGATTTAGTTACATTTCATGCTTAATCTATTAAAATTCATTCATGGGAATGTAGAAGTACAATCAGTGCCTGTTTGTAAGGAATGTATCCTTACAAAGCAGAATAGGGAAAACGGGGAAGTCTGTACAAGCTTATAGAGTGAATATTTTATAAGAAATAATTTATTATAATAGAGTCGTCACGCAGTGGGTGTCAGAAGACGGGCGTAGTCGGGGAGGAAGGCCTAGAAAACGCTGGCGTGATTTCTTAGAGGCTTTTGTGAGGGATTGGTCGGAGAAAACCGCACAGACGGAAGAGTGGAAAACTATGAGGGAGGCCTGTGCTCAGCAGTGGGACAATATAGGCTAAAGAAAAAAAAATGTTATAAAGATCCTTATAAAATGCACATCACACTGAAATTGTGCATGTCTCAGAACATTTCTGTCCACTTCTGGGTTGGAAATGATGAAACTAAAATTGGATATCCAAATATATCTTTTAACCAACCAATCCAAATGTATCTTTGAACACACACAGCAGCACACTACACACACAGCTACATTATGAATGGGTTTAACAATAGATGAGCAGAAACTTACTTTTTGATGTCAACCTCAATTCGTCCATTCTCATTGACTGTGACAGTGTTGACGGCATCAAGAGAGATGTCGACAGCAAGGTCGGCCCAGCGACCAATGTACTTTGTGCCCACACATGAACGAATCTGAGGAAACATTAAACAAGTTGTTGTTTTTGAAACCACTCTTTTGTCTTTTTATCATGTAGAACATCACGCCTGTAATTTCAGAAGGATTAGGCAGAGATCCTTCCAGTCTAACCTGATGAAGCTGAATACCAGTATTTTACATGTAGCAACTGCTTATCTGATCTCCACAGTCTAGTTAGTGCTGGGTAATACTACCCACCACCCTGTCTGTCTTACCCTGGGTAAGACTGATTGTTAAACTGTTGGACCACTGACTACCTGTAACGACTATCTAAGATCTACAAATGATAGCTAGGACCAGCGGCTTATCATACTTTCTGAGGCACGGTAGAAAATCAATATGTTGGTTGCTAGATATAGCAATAAGTACATAAATTAGGGTTTACACTTTTAGAGTTATGCTATACACCGAAATAAAGACCATCTTTATTTTATGGCTGTGAATAAAAAAAGCAACATATCGAAAAAAAAATTACTTACAACATCCTTTAACTTGTCTCTATCATTCAAGTCGATGGGAATGGAGATCTTATCTTGCAGCAGTTTAACAGCATCCTCGAGTGCCTGTCGGTACTGCCTTATGATCACTGTGGGATGGATGTTCTGGGCCAGGAACTGTTCAGCTACAGCTAACATCTCTCCAGCCAGGACGATGACTGATGTTGTGCCGTCACCAACCTGAAGGGAGAAGGTATTAGTTTTGAATATGTAGTATAAATACTAGATGGTGTTATGATTTATGAAAATAATGTTTGGCTAAAATGGCCGCTTTAGCAGAATCGTAATAGGATCATAATATGAATTACGTTAAAAATCTTAAAATAGTCACAGATGCAGTTAATACTATGCATTGTCACTTTGTGACCATTTTACGATTTGTAACATAATTCATATTATTTTCCTATTATGATTCTGATAAAGCAGCCATTTTAAAACCCCAGAATTTTTATTTTTATTTAGAACTAATTGTGCCTGGCATGTGTTGCCAGGTTTTTTTTTTTCAGTTTTTGGCCAGTGTGCAAAATTTCATCAAAATCGGATATTGATTTTTACATCTTTACATAGTATAAAACAAGGTAGCTCCCGCTGTTTCAACGCTTAAATCTTTTAAACTACACAACAGATTTTAATGCAGTTTTCAGATTTAAAGATTCAAGAGGAAGTTTTAAATGTATAACATTGCACCCGTATGAAGCCGGGACGAGTAGCTAGTAGATAATATGGATACTGTAAGCACTAATAACTGTTATTAAGTTAGGAGGGGGGAGGGAGTTATTATTTATATTTTAAAGTTTAATTCAATATTTTCCCATTAACCTAGTTCCTAGAAAAATATTGCTAGAGCTTCTTTTGTAACAGGTGCTGGATATAAAACTACATTAGTTACTCAAATTAAGTATTAACATAGATTTCTTAATTATCATAGTAAGCAAGACATTTTATGAGCGAAATATAGCAAGTAAACTTTTTCAAACTGCAAGTATAGTGAGAAATGGATATAAAAGGTACTTTGCCGTACAAATGAAATTTACATTTTACTCCCACACAATTAAATACAAAATGACTCACAAACCAAATCTAGAATAATTATTTAATTTATATCTCAATTCCATTTTTCTAAGTTTGAAATTAAGAATGTTATCTCCTACAGATCTAAACCTCTTGATTGAGTCTTCTCATTATGACAAAGACATCAAACCTACTCAATCATTCAGAGAGTAATTTTCTAACCTCTTCATCTTGAGTTCTGGCGATTTCAATCATGGATTTAGCGGCCGGGTGCTGCACGGTGATCTCACGGAGGATAGCATTGCCGTCGTTGGTCATCACGATACCTCCCATCGGGTCCATCAACATTTTCAACATAGCCTGAGGCCCGAGGCATGTTCGAATAACGTCGGCTATTGTCTAAAATAAACCCGACAAAACAAATTTTAGTATTCTACTTGACAGATTTTAGTGAAAATATTCCATTAAAAGTAACATTGGCATCAATTCACCTTTCCAGCGTTTATATTTTCCAGTTGAACCTTCCGGCCGGACTCACGTTTTGTGTTTTGGCCTGCAATAGTCGCTTGAATTAAATCACGGTTTACAACGACAAAAACACAGAAAAGAAGTCTTTATACTTACTGAGCACTAATATAGGTTGGTTTCCGTACATTTTGATAGTGCTTTTAATAAACTAAATTCCGTGAATCTAATTATTTCTTCCAGAAAATCTAAGAACTTCAAGAGATTCACAAAAATCGCGTGGTGACTGAAATGTTGCCAGAAAGAAGAATTCAGTCTTCTCTTCATGTTTTTTTTAATTAACCAGGAAACTAAAAAAAAGTAGGACTTTAAACATAAATAAACAAAAGAATGAAGTAATGTTTTTGTTGTCTTTTGTAATTATTCTTACCATTTTTACTATTGAATAAAAAGAAAATATTGTAATATTTTTGGTTTTATTTATTAACATCGTTTTTGTAGCTGGTAATTTTTAACCATGGCTGTCAAATCTCATAATTGCCAACACTAAAATTAGATCTTATTTTCTTGAATTTATTGTGTGTGTAAAATTATTTTTTAGAAAATGAAACTGTGATCTTCTTCTCAACTATATTTGACAATAGGTTTTCTTGACTTCACATCAGGGGCACACAGACACCGACGCCGCACGTTTGTGCGGTAATCAGTAAAAATAAATGCTTGTACGTTTGTACAAGCATTTATTTTTACTGATTACCAATAGATGGCAGTAAAAAAGCTACTTATTATCAAAACTTTGAAGTAGATGTTACTGTGATGTGTACCCACCAGTCGTTCACTAAACCTGGAGTTTCTAAGAATATTATTGGACTAAGTGTTATTGTAGTTTTTCATTAGTAATTTCTAAGTAGCAGACCGAAGTTTGGCAGTTGGTAGTTTGTGTGATACCCCCGTACCTCGGAAAGCACGTTACTGGTCTTGCGCCTGATCTTTCCCCGGTCGTTGCGGATTACCGTCCTATCAGATTTAAAGAAATAGAGAGCACCTACGTTTGCTTTGGGCACACACTTGTGCACTACAAAATTTCGGGCAATATCAAAACGCGGCGCGGCGTCGCGCGCCTTGCGGTCAATCAGAAATTAGGTAGTGAGGGCAAGTATTATTTTATCTCCACCAAAGACTATCCACAAGTAAATGGAGACCTGTTTGTGGGTATTGAAGCACAGCAGGTGATTATTATCGTTCCTACCCGTTTAGATACATACTTATATGATGGAGATAGATTATTTCAACACGGCTACGTATCTTTCTTTATCCTGATGCGGATAATTATTGGAAGTGGCACTGAAATAATTATATTAGACTTGTTTTCGTCATGAAGGCGTACTTAGCTAAGGATAAACTTCACCCGTCTGCTCTAGATTAAGCTTAGTACATAAATGGCTCCATTTTAGCAACTAGATACTGTTTGCGACCTAAGCGGTTTAAATGGCATAGACCGCTGAGCTCGCAAACGGTACGCATTGTAAGACAGAAGAAAAGTGGTAATCGGCAGTCGACCTTTGAATTTGTTATCCTCAGTAAAATCCTGAATAGTTAACTATTAGAAATAAAGTTTTCTCACGCTCCGTAACCGAAACGGTAGTCCGTGTAGTCGTTAAAGCCAAAACGTAGAAATGTCGCAGTAAAATTATAGTTATAGCCGTGATATAGTTATTATCCTTAAGGATATAGCAATGACCCAGAAGATAGTTTAGATAGTTTCGATCGCTCGCTAGGCCCCGCCATCCCCTTCGAACCTCACCTGTCCAACTCGGGGTACCCCAAGTCCCGTGCTCTCTTCGCTCGCTCTTGCATCAAATATAATACTTATAATTATTACACTAGATTGGTCTAGCTAGTAAGATAGTTATAAATCGCTTTAATAATTCTATCTTCCGCTATACAGGCGGTCGTTTTGCATCCTGGTATAAATCAAGGAGGTATCTATACTAATGATTCTCGACTCGAATCTATAATAAAAAGGGTTTTTTTTTACGGAACTCGGTAAGTGTAAATCACCCGTATTAAAACATCCGTTCCTAGCCCAATAAACGCGCCACATACGTTTATTCCACAGTATAATTGGGGACAGTATGGAAACTATGGGGCGGTTTACGCTTACCGATTTCCGTAAAAATAAAGTAAAAAATAGAATCATTAGTATAGATACCTCCTTGAATTTGACCAGGATGCAAAGCGACAGCCTGTATAGCTATCTAACTATATAGCTTTATAGCTATGTCCTTATAGATGTAATACATCACGGCTAAAACTATCATAATGCGACATGCAGATACAATCATTACATACAGGGTGTAACAAAACCCTTCACGAAGCCGTCAACCAAGCATTCTGTACATCAAACTAAGTAAGTTTACGCAAAAAATATTTCTGAGAAACGACTTTTTTTTTGGGTGATAAATCACGTTTTACGGTAGGACTCAATATAACGCACTCAAAACATTGTGCTGATGGATGCATTGAATAATACCCGGGTCGTGGAGGTGTTTAAAGTAAAAATCTTACATTCAAAACATGTATTTAAGAAAAAACTTGTGTAATAGTTGGAACTTTGACCCCCAATATCTCCGTAACTAGAAGGTTCCCATGGATGGTCTAGAACAAAAAAATGATCACAATGACGGGGAGAACAAATGCCTTTCGGCTTCGTTAAGGGTCGTGTTACACCCTTCATATTAAACTATGTATAAACGAAGTTTAAACTATGTTTTCTCCTGATTACTCGGAAATATGGCTGTCAGAGGCATTAGAGGTTCTCAATGAAACACGGGGTTGAATACAAGGATCACTTTAATATAATACTCTTATGCAAGATAATAGGTACAACATTTGCATATTTAAGGTTATAGTATTATCGTAAAACGTTAAAAGTCATTAACATACAGACTAGACACTGAGATCAATTTGATATAAGTCCTCGCAAAGAAGAGGTTATTTCAACATTTATCACGTAATAAATAATTCAAAGCTATACATTTTTAAATTGGTAATAAATAGTTTTAATCTATGATATCATCATCATCAACGTCAGACGATTCAGCTTTGGTATCATCATTTTTGCTCATTTTAGCATTTTCCTTAGCATCTTCCAAATTGTGGAGATCCTCATACACGCGCTTCAGATTCCTCATGATATACGAAGTCCCGTTAATCTTGCCTGCTGGTTTCGAACCAGAATGATCAAAATACTTCTCTGATTCAGCAGCCATGTTGCCTGAGCGAACAGGCACGGAGAAAGCCGACACATGCCGAGGCCGCTGCCCGAAATCTCTGCCAAGCCTCTTGTCTAATCCCGAATCTTCCCTCGTCTCCTGGTTATTCTCCATACCTTCAGCTAAAGCCCGTTTTCTATCATAAATGTGTCCAGATACACGCAGATCTATGAAGAAGTTTAGAGGGTCTACGCCAAAACCTCCAGGGTTGTAGAGAGGCGGATACCACATCGGCGGTGGTGGTGGAAGAATTAAGTTTGATTGTGGTACTGATGAAGACTCAGGGCCGCGTCCGATGCAAGGGGAAGGTTTTGGCAGTTCTTCTGTTCCAACGTCTACATACGCAGACTGTCTACCAGGTGGGCCAGGGCTACTACTCGGTTTCGCTTGTTCAGCCTTAGGCGATAACCTCCTTGGTGACGGCTCACGAACCCTGGAATGCTTGTCCACAGTTAGTTCCAAAGGAACTTCTGGCCGTGTCTCAGGTTCTTTCTTCTCTTCCTCTTGTTTGGGCCAGTCACGTCGCCAATCGTTTTCGTTTTCAGCGAAGTATTTGTGCGTGCGGCGCTTGAAGCGACGATGATAGTGTGGAGGTCTGCAGCCGTGACGAGCGTTGACAAAAGATCGGAGCATTTCGCTGAAGAAGAACGCATGGGGCTGAAGCGGCAAAGCGCTGTAGAGGTACGGTGGAGTTGCAGCAAGGAGGCGAGAGACCAGTTCTGTATTCCTCAGTTCCCGGACATGCGTCTTGTTCGGTCCCTCTGCAGGAGTTTTCTCCTCTTGCACGGAACTCATCCTGTAACAAAAGTATTCGTGTTAGAATGTAAATCAATTCGCAAATGAGCGAGTGAGCCCTGGCGGGGATCGTGATGTGAATGAGATGCGATGCACTTGAATGAGGGGTGTTTGAACCACTTTATAGTGTACGATTCGACTTTTGCTGAGTAATAGAATAGATATTCAATGTCTTGTTGTCTCTCACTAGCAGAGGGTGGATAGGTAGGTATTGCATCATATACCTATGCATCTAAGAAAGAGCCGAGTATTTTTACTTTACTCAAAATATACCATATTTTACGGACAGATTGCAGATTGGATCCGGCACCGGATTTTTACAGATAACGTACTGAAGTATCTGTCAGCCATTCAGGAGTCCGGTCCGGTTGGTTTGACTGAACCTTAGCTACTGTTCAGTACTTCAGTTATGATACAATGAAAACAAACCCATTTGTAAACAAAAATCTTAGACCATTTTCAGAAACGCAGTTATCCATTTCACGATTCGATTTCCCTATCCCAGAGATAAAATCGTACGCTCTAAACGCGCCAATTTCTCGGCTAAGCGTGAGTGCAGAGTGAACGACTGTCTCGTTCACTCGTTCTCTCGTACAGTCGGCCGGTGATTATCGCGGCTCCTCGTCCGCGAACAATGCGTCCGACGCTATTATGTCTAAGTACTGCATTTGTGTTGATGAGATACCCACTGCGACGTACTTGCAAGTAAAGGATACGCTTTGTCTGCTGCGGTATGGGAGATAGAATTTATATTTGTAAGCGTAGTTATGCAGATAGGAAAAGGTGTTTTATAGTCAGGAAAACTTCTCGAATAATAAAGATACATGTGCTACAAAAACCTTAATTTAACTGACAGACAATGCACAGCTATATCTACTAGATAAGAATGAAGGATTTTTGAAAATCGTCCAAATCATCCTAAAAAGTTTTTCGGAGGATGAAAGTTCGTAAATTTTGCATGAAGAAAACCGTAATTCAACTCGTCCATAACTTTAACGTCCAGCCCTTTCTATAACCATAGTTTGTAGAAAAACAACTGACTGATATGGTTTGCACTCCTATTACTTACCGACGTGTTAACTAACAACGCGGTGACGCATGACGTCACAGCACTCCATTCAAAAATAGAACAAAATATTCCAAATTCAAACTGCCTCTACCGTTGCGAGTGATATAGTGACGTTCTACATCCGCGGTGTCGGTTCGTCTGTCCACATCGATTTTTCAGCTCATCGGTGTTTTATTGGCAATATTCGAATGACGATACATCCGCATTCCGATAGCTCGCTGCGGATTTGTTTTTGGTTTCCTTTTTGGATGCGGCGAGTCCGACGGAATATAATTTGAAGTCTCTTTTAAACGGAACGTCGGCGTTTTCATTCAATTTAAACTCGGTTTTTCAGTCTTTTTGATGTTTGCGCGTTTGAACTTCATATAGCTAGCTAGTAACCCTGGATGTATTTGTTTATATACAGCGTGTAACAGAAAGGGTATAATCATATGGAATACTGTGGTACGGACCATCAAACTGAACAACTTTCTCTATGGGACCACCATCGAAATCGTAAAAAAATAATCAGCTGTCCCATACATTTGGGTCGAGTAGGTATTGAAATTTTGTATAGGACAGCAGATTTTTTTTTTACGATTTCGATGGTGGTCCCATAGAGGTCTGTACCACAGTATTCCATATGATTATACCCTTTCTGTTACACGCTGTATATCTCTCTAGGTACTTCCAGAAAAAGACCTTTTTCGAATGGGCCATTTTAAGAACTAGTCCATTTTTGAATTGGCCATTATAAGAATTAGTCCTTTTGCGAATTGGCATTATAAGAATTAGTCCTTTTGCGAATTGGCCATTTTAAGAATTAGTCTTTTCGCGAATTGGTCATTTTAAGAATTGGGCATTATTCGACTAATAATAATATAATAATAATAATTCTTTATTTATCGGACAACAATAATCCATTGTGTTAGTAAGCAATACAAAATAACTTATTTCTAGTGTTAGTAGCTGAGATACATTATAAGAGGCAGAGTAACTATATATTATTGACTAAGCCCATCTAGCCTATACGTATTCAGCTAACTTAATAAAACCTCTATACAGCCAGTATATTCATTTCCAATCCTTTAATCGTAGCACCGCACTATTGAATCAATAACAAAGGACTTCTCTAATAAGGGTGGCATAGGAATTAAATGTCACATTACCATATCACTGAGTTTGAAGTGAAAGCGATATATCGGATTTGCCACAATATAGCGCGGGTGGGGAGGCTGGGGAGATGTTCACAATAAATTCAGAGTGGTGTATCTCTATTCAAACAGTTGATACGGAGCGTGAATCTTACGTTCGCGACGATGAGCAAACATGACGGGGTATGCCCCAACTCCCCAAGTCTGCTTTTAAATGTTCGTAACGTTTTTAATATTGACGACAAGGGATTTGTAACTTTGTTTTTGCGAATAAGCTTGATGTTGGCAGAATTTTGTAGATACTCTTGCGTGGTTGATGGTAAATAGAAAATAGTTTGACTTCATTTAGGCATCTCTGCCTAAATTAAGTCAAACTATTTTCTATTTACCGCTACGAGATGCTACGAGACGCTACGAAAACGCTACGAGACGCTACGAAAACGCTACGAGACGCTACGAAGAAGGAACTAATTATACAATGCACTTTAGCACTAATATTATTTAAGTTTATCACATCTTTCTAAAAAATGTGTAAGAATTTGTAATTTTGGTATGTTTACGTCCGTTTGCTTTATAGACTATGTAGTTAAATGAAAATGTAGGAATCATAATTCGTAGGCGTACGGTTACACGATACGCGGAACAAATGTAGACGGGAATAAAATTGGAATACATACTTACATTTTTGTAGCCGGATTTATTCTGAATAGAATGAAATTGTAAGTATAGGAATCAAAAATAAAACATACCGACATGTACATGTAGCTAGGCTGCAGTTGTTTAACATTGGTACTGTAAGTTTTATCATAATTTTTATCTATCGTTTTATTTTGAATTTATAAACGTTTATTTTTTCATACCTTAATTAGTAGAACGACACACTTAAATACATTCCAAAATGTTGAATAAATTCGGTGTTTTCTATGTACCGAGAATTCACTCAACATATTGGCACGTTTTTATATGTAGTACCTAATATGTTCAGCAATAAAGATTTGAATACATGTAGTTATATAATTATGTTAAAAGAGTCAAAAAGGGGATTATGTTTAACTAGGAGTAGACAGAGTGACAGAACAAATTGGTATTTGCAGGAAACACCAATTTGTTCTGTCACGTGATAATTAAGGCAAAACTTAATGACCAGTTCCTATTAAGTGAACATTATTATTTTATTTCTTTATTTATTATTATTTATATTACTTGCAAAGTTGCACAAATACAAAGCCAACAAGTAAACCGACAGCAACGATATTTAACGCACGAATTCACAGCGAGAAAAAAAATCAAAACCACTGTAAAAGTACATAAAAAATTCAATTAGGCAGCTCACAGCTACGCTGGGATTTCAGCGACAAATACGCCCAACGGTGAGCGGTGATACCACATTTTTAAACAAGGAAAATTCAAAGGAAATGCCACTTTATGGCTTTGGATTAAGGGTGTTGAAGATGTGTGGGGAGAGGTAAATAATATGGTTGTGGAGGTGTTTCGTCACACGGCAGCGAACTAATTTTAATTTCCATATTAAAACCGTCACAAAGGAAGCAGATTCAAAAACCGCTCCGCGGGCGGTGAAAGAGGAGCTAGGATGTAGGAGGAAAATAAGAATCTGATAATGGATGCGGTAACGTTGATCCGGAAAATGTTTTGAACTAACAGTCTTGTAATTGCCGTCAGAAAAACATTTACTCATGAATTTTCATTTGAAAAGTGTAGATTTTGATGTTACACTATTACTTTTAAAATATTAGTACTTTACTTACTACATAGTGACTAAGCTATTATTTGGGCTGATTTACTTTTGTAATCTTCATTTTAATGTGATTATTGTTAGCTTCTATGCGTTTTGGTAAAAAACTGTAAACTTAGAAATTGTTTCTGAATAAATAAATAAATCTTGTCCTGAGGATCTGAGATGAGGTCGACGATGGAACGAGCTAACCCAAAAGAAGCCTATTAACTCGCGCCTTAAATAGATCGAAGTGTTGAAAAACTAGAACAATACTACTGGGCCATTTCTACAACTGCAAAAAACCGCATCCAAACCTTCCCACTTCTGCAACGCAAACAATATTGCGCGCAGATACCGGCGGGGTATGATAATCGCGTCAAAACGCACGTGAAGTGCCTCCGACGCGGGGGGGTGAGGCGAGGGGGCGAAGAGGGGGTGCTAAGCCGATGACGGCTTTAAAACGCACAGATTATCCCACAAGTGCGCTTTCAAAGAGGTATGATTTATTGCTACCTTATTGTGTGCGGATTAATTTCTTTATGACGATTTTTATTGGGATCTTCGATGTGTTTGAGTTTGAGGAAATTGATTGATGATTGGTGCTCGGTTTGGACTGGTGTTTTAGTTAATTCAATTAGAGAAAGAAAAATATTTATTTGTCGCAGGGACTTGAGAACATGTTTGACTATACATTGAAAATCAAAAATGACGCCACGGATACTTTATTTTTGAATCTTTTTTGCTAAAATGTAAAACTGCAATATTGGTATTTTGAATTATTATTCGGTTTCTGATTTGCCAAATGAAGACAACGGGTCTAATTTCATTACACATCATACTATTGAAAGCTTTTCTGTTTTTTATATTCACATAGATATTTTTTTCAAAACGACAGCCAAACTTGTCTCTTTTTAGACGTCCATCACTAGTTTCCATTCAGAAATAAACCAAAAAAAGCGCATGTTAGTCTGGCACTGCTTTTATGCCGTAGGTATATGTACTATAGAGCACCGTCAAATGCGGTTCAGGGGATTTAAAAGGCACGCAAAATGGTTTGAGACAATGACAGAATGATTTGGTTTTATGAAATTTCAGTTTTGGAAAGCTAAATGCTGCCTAAAATATAGCTAGAGGAAAGGCCTGCGGCGTTGAGCCCATACAAATGTAAGCCCCTGTTTTCTTTCTGGAAAATAAAACTAGCGCAAATATGTTTTTACTTTATAATCTACTAGCTGTTGCCCGCTGCTTCGCTCGCGTTTTGGTCGGAAATTATGCCACGGGCACGTTGAAAATGTAGACTATAGTTCTCGGGGATAATGTCCCTAAATGCTTCATATTAGTGAAAGAATTTTCAAAATCGGTTCAGTAGATCCGGAGATTACCCCCTACATACAAACTTACAAATTTTACCTATTTATAATATTAGTATAGAAGTATAGATATCCCAACTAGCTCTCAGCTCCAATTTTATTTTCCAGGGAGAAAACAGGGAAATGAAACGTTTGTATGAGATCGCCAGCTTTTCTTCTTGATTCTGACAATTGGCAACGCCGCAAGTGGCTGTCAAATAGGTCGCTATTTTGACTAATTATCACTTCAATATTAATTATACTCAATGAAATTATGAAATAACCCTGCCCATTACACTAAAATAATGATAACTAGCTGATGGCCCGCGTGGAGTTCGGTATTATTGTCCCACGGGATCAAGATCGGGATCGTACTACCAGGATAAAAGTTATCCTTTGTGTTAATCCAGGTTAATGAGTTTACCAAATTTCATCCAATTCCGTTTAGTAGTTTTCGCGTGAAAGCATCCATTTTCACAATTTTCACAAACTCACATTTATAGCAGAAGTAGGATGAATTAAATAACGAATGAACTAATTAATTCAACAAAAAAGTGAGATATTTGGCAGCTATTTGCGACGTTGCCAACTTTATAGTATTGCACCCTCTTGAAGTGTTCTTTGTGAATCTGTTGTCAAATCTCACGTCAAGTGTTTACACTGTTGTTATTTCAGTCAACAAATCACTGCATTCGACTTGAAACTTAAAAGCGTCTTTAGTTATTTTTTGTTAATTCATCCGATTTTCAAAAATCGAAGAATAATGTCAGATATTCTCATCATCAATTCGGCTAGTGAAATTTTCACGACCCTCCCATTTCCAATTTATCACATCCCCGCATAAAAAACTGGCAAAAAAAGGCCAAAAAATCCATTACCCGCTCTGGCATCGAACCCGGAACCACGGCACAGTAATCAAGCAGCCCAGTCGACCAGAAACCTGAATGTACCCAATTTCCTAACCAGATCCATCTCCAGATACCGACTGTATTATGACCGAGTGAATGTAATGAACGAATGAATGTAATGACGCTTGAATGAACGATTGCGGATCGTTATGAGGACGTTTTTGGTGGTGATTTGTGACAATGTATGGAGATATTATTGGTGGGTCTAATATGGCACTTTTTCTTCTTATTCAAAGCTTGGTTTGGTGCCAGTTTGTGAAGATCGTTTGTAGTTTCTGATTATTTTAGTTGCATAGTGATATTTAACTTGGATGCAAGAGTATGATCTATTGTTGTGAGTTTCGAAATTTAAGTTTTTTTGTAAGCTCCAACAAATTGCATTTTTTTTTTCGGATGGGATATCATCAGTATCATCGATATCATCCCTCCTGCTCAGCCCAGAGCGAGAGGGGTCTCCCGCTCTGGGCTGAGCAGGAGGGTGTGTCGGACTTTTACTGACTAAAACCCATCCATGTTCCTTCATCGCCCTTTGTGTTCCAGGGCCGCGGTATCTCTTTCAAACAGTCCCGCAACCCTGGCAGGTGGACTTTGACCTACGTTGAATTTATTATGATATTGATGTTAAACAAATATTGAAACACAATATTTGTATAACATTAAACCATTATTCTCGTCTTAAATCCCGTATCGTTGTCGCTCGCATTGAATATTGTATTAACTTATAGATATGTTACAGCGAGCTTTTATGTAATAATCATGAGAACTAATATTTCACTTTAACAAACAATAAATGAATTTGTAATGTAGGCATAAGTATTGTTCACAAGTGTCATAGTAAGTTTAATAGTGTTCAGTTTTCACAACTCAATGATTTATATTTTCAGCATTGCTGAATTACGTTCAATCTCAGAAGATCCATTGGCCAGATCCATGACGGATCTAGTGACAATTGTTTTTCTCATTGGATCCTGATTTATATTGAGATATTTTTTTTTACAAAAGACCCATGAGCCAGACCCATGACGGATCTTATTCAACCTACATGGTGAGTCTTCTTGCTATCAGCAAAAGAGTAATCTATATCAACCTCTCTATTATACAACCTGATTTTTTTTATATCCCATAACTCTAGGGTTATATTCTGTAGGTAAAAATAATACTAAAACTCCTAGAATAGGTGGTCCAAAAATGCATCGTTTCGGAGATATCATCAATCATAATTAAATTAGGTCAAAAATTGTCACCAGTATGACGAATCTTTACTTTTGCGAGGTTGCCAAACTTCGCAGTAGTGTAGTAAAATAAATAGTAAAATAAAATATGTTGGTATCGGGGCTTCCCGGCGGCAGCTAGTGAAGGGAAAGCTACCTTGTCGACATCGGTCATATTTCACATAAGGGTGTTTTACATTAATAATCGTGACTTTGCCGAATTATTTAGTATGAAAAATGAAAAAAAAAATAACGAAGGATTGGAACATAACTCATATGCCAGTTGATTCTTTGATATGGCCTCAATCATACCCTAGAGTTAAAAAAACACGTTGCATATAAAAACCAATTGCCCAAATGTATGACGGAGCATCACTTGAGTGAGACCGGCTCGACCGATTTGGCTTAATTGTCTGTCACTCCCTAACCCATACTTATATTGTTCATAAATAACTGTATCTCCAAGTAAACCATATTAAAAGCTTCACCGATGAACATACTCCCCACGCGCGACTGCGCGAGTGTGACATCGCTAATTGTGTGTACTTAGTGTAATATTAATGAGTTCGCAACGTCTTCCCCGAGCTTAATCAGAGACGTTGTTTTAAGAGGTGACTTGTTGTTGTTAGCAGTATCGTGTGTTGTTAGTAGGTAATGACAATATTAATTATGTATGTTTCATATAGTTCTTGTCAGAATCTAAGTTGAAGACATGACATCACGCTTGTAATCCGCGAAGGGTTAGCAGACGTGTATACCTAATAGCACACTCATATTTCCCTAATTATTTCGTTAGTTTTGTAATACCCCTATATTTTGTAATAGGGAGCTAACCTATTGCCATCAAACGGGCACAAATCCAGGCTCCGTGGCTACGACTGAGAAATTCGTGATGGATAAACCCAATAACAGTTTGCCCAACCGGGGAATCGAACCCAGGACCTCATGCTTGGCAGTTGTGCTTGAGACCACTAGACCAACGAGGCTAAGTTGGCTAAGGCTAAGGGTCATATTTAAATGACAGGGCAAATTAAGTGTTAAGTTCTTACGAAGGCAAACATGACGTAATACTCAGTCAGACGAAAGTGATTTACGTCCTATGATCCTGTCGTTCTATTTGACAGTTCGAACTTGATAACAGGATGGTAAATATAGTATGACCACTTTAAGAGTGCAGTTCAAGGTGGCGTTGCTTGTCAAGAAAATTTGCATCGAAATGTCAAACTTGCTACAATCATTTTAGTTCTGAGTTTTTCCGCCTGCACAGATAAGAAAGAAAGAAAGAAAGAATTCATATTTATTTGATAAGTTTGATAAGTTGGTTGAAGTGTCATCTTGACACATAGTAATCAATCGCAGCTATGGCTGCGTTCAGAGATTATCTTAAATACATATATGTTCTTAATGTTTAAGTGATAATTAGGACACAACTTCCGTTTTTACTTTCATGGATCTCTAGCTAATTAGGTACCAAATAAAGGTGATATTTATTCAACAAAATCAAAAAATATGTACCGTTCGTGATAATAGGGAATATGAATGTAATTTTTTTTTCACTTAATAAAAATCAATAAAATGCAGTACTACCAACCCAAGAAAATAATTAAAAGTTAATTTCTACTGCTTGTCGCACAAAAAAAATATTAAACTGTCATGTCATAGCATTTGATGTCACTTACTCACTTACCTCTATCTGCCTTGTTTAAATCCATTTTTTTGCCCTTAGTAGAATAGTTTTAATATATTGTTAGTGCTTTATTTAAGCAACAATTGCAATAACAATATTATAGTAAAATCTTAGCGAAACTTTAAGTACTTTTCAACTAAAAGTATTTCTTTGACACATAGCATTTGACGTCACTACCGGAATCGATGCGTTTTGTGTTTGCGTGCCGTTTCACCAAAAACACGCTACATAAAGTATTAAATTGTAAAATAAGTATTGTAATAGAGAATATTAAAATTATACATTTATAAATTAATTTAGTAATAATTAATTAATTAAATTAATTAATTTATAGAATTAAACAAGTGTACCACAATGTTTTTATGGTCCAATACAAGGCATTATTTACAAATAAAAAAAGTTTTATATTTCTTGCATATACCCTATTATCTATCATGAAACAGCCAAATTCATGTCCAAATTGTAGACTTTATCAAAATGATAACACAAAGTTACTTTTTACGCAGTATCTTTCAGAATCTGTTATTATACTATGTTTTTATGATGTGCGGAGTACTGCCTACCCCTCGGCGCGCGGCGGCTAATAATAATAAAAGCGTTATCGTATCGCTACACAATGCCACGCCGACGTTTACATTCCGTCAAAGCTAGAGACCAGGAGCTGGGAAGGGATTTTGATAAGTTATCTGGGTGTTTAATAAAATAAAATGGTTTGGTTATCTCTTTTCAAAATAAATGTAAGAACAAATTGACAATACGGTTATTAAGTAATCGACAGAGATTACTACGAAAATAATGTTGTTCGAATCTTTAAGACAAAGATTACCAAAACCCCGTGACACAAGATAGAAACTGAAACATAAACAGGTTACAAGGGAATAAATGAAAAGCTATACTATACTGCATTATAAATGCTGTAGACTTCTAATACACTAGCTGTTGCCCGCGGTTTCGCTCTCGTTGTTGTCGGAAATTATCCCACGGGCACGTTGTAAATATAGCCTACGGCACTCGCGGATAATGTAGCTTCCTATTATTGAAAGAATTTTCAAAATCGGTTTGGTAGATCCAGAGATTACCCCCTACATACAAACTTACAAACAAATTTTACCTCTTTATAATATTAGTATACATAATTTAATTTTTACTTTCCACACTTTTTAAAATGCATATTTTATCACCTCCATTTTCTAACGTGATTCCTACATCCCTGTATTTTCTATTCAAAGCCACGTAGCGCGATTTCTTTGTGTCGTAGCCTCGTAGGCAATAAAGGTACGTGCTACGCGGCTACGCCGTAGCGGCGTAGGCAACAACGCTCAATGATGCGAGTTGGTTTGTATGCAGGTAAACTTTTTATACGTTTTCTTTTGCATACAATAAAAATACATGATACACGGAAATGATGTGTTTTTTTAAAGACGGTTCCTTCAAAATCCTTCTCTGAAATCACCTCGCTTGTATGCGTTAACAGTGATGTTTATCTATCTATCTATATCTATACTATTATAAAGAGGTAAAATTTGTTTGTAAGTTTGTATGTAAGGGGTAATCTCTGGATCTACTGAACCGATTTTGAAATTCCTTCACTAATAGGAAGCTATATTATCCCCAAGTGCCATAGGCTATATTTACAACGTGCTCGTGGGATAATTTCCGACAAAAACGCGAGCGAAGCCGCGGACAACAGCTAGTATGTTGTAATTCTAGACCTTAATTTTGAAAGTATTCATAACATATTTTAGACCTAAGTATTTCTATTCTAGACAGTATACAAGGGATGATTTCCGGTAGCATATATCAGACACATTTGATTTTCTTAACTTTGTTTTCGCAGATAAAATATAACTTATACTGAGTCCTCAGCTACGTTATTGAATTACTAACTAACTAAGGCTCTACACAGTACAATTTGTTTCTACAACGAAAACCTTTCACGTCCAAATCACAGCCGATGTTACCAAAACACAATTTTCAAATCCGTAACGAGAATAAAAATGGCGCTTGTTCCGCGGCGCGCAGCGGGAGTATCGCGTTTCGACAGCGTGTCACTGCATCCCGATGGATGTCGGCGCGATGTACACGCAAACCCACTCCCGGATTTAAATATTGCGAGTAGTCTAATTCAGTATGCGTATCGTGTGCCTATTAGAACATGGGAGATGTTTGAAACATCCTTTTGTGACACGAAATCGAAGAGAATGTTACATAAGTGACGGTGTCTTCGTTACACCATGTTTACAAATTCCTGTCACAAACACAAATATTATATTAACCTTTTAACCGCCATAGTCACATATATGTGACAAGTAAGCGCGTGCCCTGTACACCTTACGACACAAATATTTGTCAAAATGGTAAGTGAAATTTTTGGCGTGGAGGGCACGCGCGTGCGTTTATGCTCTGGTGGTCAAAAGGTTAATATAATATTTGTGTTTGTGACAGGAATATAAATTTTTCGTCGAACAATTGAGTGTTTCATACAAAAGTTCAATATTTCAACGGTCAAAATGTATAGAACAGTTTATTTTTCTAGTTTTACAACCATGTGATTCATAGTAACACATCACTCATCGACGTCCCTTACACCGTGTATTTTTATACAGTGTGTCCGGTCATGAACTAGCGATATTATTACAACTATTTTAATACACAAATACACTACATACTTGGGTCCAATCCACTTCCCTGCTATTTGGCAGACATTTTAAGTTTTAGTCTGAGATAAAATTAAGCTTATTCGGAGGGCAACAATATCGTTTATCGTTAACATTGCGAAATAATGGGTTCACATATTTGTAACTTTAAGAAAAAAAGATAAACTCGGAAAACCATCCCAAAATTTAGCAAATCGACAATTTTTTTGTGATTATACAAACAAATTTTTTGTCAACAAATTCTTTGCAAATCAACAAAGAACAGTGGCGAACTCTCAAACAAATTTTTGTTGACATTATTTTTTGGCGTCTGCCTATGAAAAATATATTAAAATATTGAGTTTGAATTCCTGAACAATTTTGTCTTCAGTTATACTTTTATAGGAAGTCATTAATTAAAGATATTCCAGTTTGAAGTTTTTTGTCAACAACAGATTAATCGAAAAAGAATTATAGAAATGCATTTATACAAAATAAACTACGCAATACTTATTCAGAATATTAAGTCCAACCGACAGGTCTGGCACATGGCCCACATGGCCACATGAGACGTAAGTAGGTACTTATTTATTTAATAATCTTAGTCAACTATCTTAAGAGCAGTTAGTTACTTATATGATTAATTACCATGGTAAGGGTAGGTCAGGTATAGACAAAATAAACGTATTTTTTAAATATTTATTCCTCATCTTCTCTAATCACAGTGTCAACAAGAAAACCTGCGGGTGCTGAGATATTTGGTTCAGCTGTAGTTAACTGGTGCTCGCCTTTTAACAATGATTCTGGTGTGAATGGTTTTTGGCCACATCCTTCCAACAAAGCAATGCTATCTCTAAAACCTCCTAAAATAAAAGCCAAAGTCATTGTTTCTGAAATGTAGCCTTAGAGCAGAATTCTCATTACTAAATAAATTAAAAAAGATTTTGTAAAAGTTCAGTTGTCAGTTCTGTACAGTACATGTCAGTAAGCATGTTTTTTTCGTTGGGGATATTGATACGGTGTCATTTTTATGAATTAAAAAATTATAACCGCCATATTCTTAGCACAAACAATATTTTTTATTATATTATTTGTATTCTGATGCAGAAATGTATTTACTAAGTATAAATTAATGCAATACGTAAATCCAAGCATTTTATGTAACTTGTCTAAGATTTATATTCCATGGCAACATTAAAAGTATAGCTGAGCCAAAAGTCATGAATTCAAGCCAGAAAGAAAAAAACTAAGCCATGATTATATAGTCTGCCGTCAAACGGTGAATGGCCGTAACTACTTTAAAGTATATTTTGAGTAAATGACAATTTTGTCTGAAGTGAAGTTTTAAAGCACTGTCGATAATCCTTTACTTGACTTATTTTATATGATAATTTAGCTGTGGCTACGAGCGAATCGTAGCTTTATTAGCTAGACAGAAGGATAGAGAATTTCTTGCTGAATCCGAATAAATTTTAACTCATTTTTGATAAAAATGTTAGTTACCTCCTTTCACCGTATGACGGCAGTATTATCATCCATAATCTAGTCACTAAAGATCTCAATTATGACGACTTTTTTTCCAGACTTTCATAGGCCTTAAGCTTGATTTGATAAAACTTTGTAAATTATTTCGTCGGTATCTATCACAGTGACATACTTAGACGCTTAATAATTTAATCAGCAATTTATTCGCCACTGCTCTTTGGGTATTATAACAGTTGATAAATAAAAAGTACCTAGAATATCGCTAGTCCATGACCGGACACATTGTATAACTTAGTAAGCTAGCCAAGCCACATGCCATCCATTGAATCGTGTTTGGAATTTGCGTCTATTCTAGAACTGCATGAAGTACCTCTGCCATCCCAAAGTCGGCCTTTGAAACCAGTTCGTTCCTTATTCGACTTGTTTGTCAAGCTAGGCACAAAATACGTTTCGATGGTACATAGCAGACGCACGTCATGTGAAATATTCCTCATTGTGAGAGACATATTCCATTTCGAGTCGATTGGAGATAGGAGATACTCGTACATGCTCGAATGCGTATTTGATTCGTATCGAGACATATTCGGTGAATGAAGTGAAAAATACAAAATATTTAACGTACAAAATAATTGGAATTGTAGCCAAGGATTATTTTATTTTGGCAACATTTACTACATTCATTTGAGTGTAACGAATGTTTTGTCATTTCATAATTTAATGTTATCCTTCACATAACCTTTACAAACGACTAGCACTTCTCCTGCGACTTCGTCCGTAAAAATTGTGATAGCTCGGCTAATATGCATGATATAAATATAATTTATAGCATATAGCACCCACGAATAATGTATCTTTCTATTAAGTCTGCGATTTTTTTTTAAATAATTTGATCTTTAGTTCCGAAGATACATACAAACTTACAAACAAATACCTCTTTATTGGTACAGATTGATGTAACAAAACACTGATATTTCTTTTTTCTTATTTACTGTCCAGCCCAAGACCACAAAAATCTATCCGGTTCCCTATTATGATACTTGCAATTGAAACATCAAGTATTGGTGCAACTAAAAAATTCAAAACAAAATGGTCCTTTAACTCTTCATCAACCGATGGGACACTTGATATCGTTGTATTGTATTGTATTGTATTGTATAGCGGGCTGGTGTCCGCAACTCCACGTCTAAGCGCGTATTTTGCGTGCGGGTGGGAAATTTATTCGATCCACCCTAGCTCCCCGAGAAAGGCCAGCAGCTTGATATCGTTGTTGCACATCTTAGGAGCTGATGGATGCTACTGAAAGTGCTAAACTCGTCGCCAAATTTTGGGCTGACTCAATTTAAATTACCTATAGGGGACCTACATGGGACTTAAACATAACTGGAGAAATGTGGGTGTGGTAATGTGCCAATGGCCGGTGGATCGCTTATAAGCGTGATGTTATGTCAATTTAAATTGTCATCGACAAGCTAAGAAGAGGCTCTTCATCTCTCTTTCTAAAACTTTATCACACCCACATACATACACGAGCTAGACAGTTAAACGCGGAGTGCTGCAAATTCAGAAAATCTAATGAGCAAACATCGGGAACGAAATTGAGGCTTGGTTTACTTAGGGGGACTTTACCTGTCTACGAATATTTGACTAAATTAAAAGAAGGAATGATTTATAAAATCCTAGGCTGATCAGAATCTAGCTGTTTGTTGGATGTTAGGTAGGTACACATGGCGGCACATGAAGCTTTACATTTCCTGTGTAACTTTGCCTCGCTTTGTTTAGATTTCTTAAACAATGAGATATTCGCATAAACTGGTTTTGTATAGCTTGATGTGTCGTCGTGCGTACTAAGTGGGTAAAAAATCGTTTTATTTATCATTAGTGTAGAAGAAGTCTTCCCTTTTGTTTCCAAAATTGAGTAAAATGTTTTGGAACTGCCTTGTTGCGGTAACAACATAAGCATTTGGTCCAGTGGTCGCAAGTACTACTATAAAGGGTGTAACAAGACCCTTAACGAAGCCGAAAAGCACTTGTTCTCCCCGTCATTGCGATCAATTATTTGTTCTAGACCATACCTGGGAACCTTCTAGTTACGGAGATATTGGGGGTCAAAGTTACAACTCTATCACAAGTTTTTTTTTTTAAATACAAGTTTTTAATGTAAGATTTTTACTTAAAACACCTCGACCCCCACACTATTCAACGCATCCTTCAGCAAAGTGTTTTGAGTGCGTTACCTTGAGTTTTACGGTAAAACGTGATTTTCCACCCCAAAAAAAAAGTCGTTTCCCAGCAATAACTTTTGCGTAAAGTTACTTAGTTTGATGTACAGAATGCTTGGTTGACGGCTTCGTTAAGGGTCTTGTTACACCCTTTATACTGAGCATGAGATGTTGGTTCGATCCCCTTCCCAGATCAATTCACAATTTCACAGGTTGGGCATAGGTACGGTTTTTTATCAAGAAATTCTCAGTAGCAGCCCGAATTCTCTTTGTGCCCGGTTGATGGCAAATAGGCTCGCCAAATACCTAACTATGTGTGTGATGTGGGCACACCTCTGCCTAATCTTTCATGAATTACGTGCGCAATGTTATGTTAACATCGTATTTCGAATTCAGCCTTTTTTTACGACATTTTTTTTTTGTTTACTCTATTCTGTCCCACTCCTGGGTGAAGGCCTCCCTCATTTCATTCCAACTCTCTCAGGGTTTTGCCTTCTCTGGTCAATCAGACAATTACGACATATACAGGCTGAAGCTTTGCATTTGAATTTGACCAGGATGCAAAGCGACAGCCTGTTTAACTGTTTTTTATTTTTTAACTAAGATCAGAAACAAAACAAAGACATTGTCCATATCACCCACAGTTTCCTATTACTTAGGTACCCATCAACGCTCTAATTTGAACAGTGAACGATTCCTGCGAGAGATACCCACGTCTATACTCAATTTATACTAACGCATTCAAATTCCTGCTAATGGTTCCGTATGGATCTTTTACTCCACAAACAGTACGTTCTGTGTGAATTTGTTTGTCGAGTCTCATGGAGGTATCATTTTATCATGCATCAAGTGTGATATCAATAAAAAGTTTTAACTACTGATATTAACAGTTGAAAAAGAAGATGACATATTTTTAGAGCAGCTAGATTATCCTAAATTGTCCCAAGGGAACGTATTACCGGCACAAAAGTATCCTATGTGCTAACTCTTCCAGACTATATGGTCTCATCATCACCAGTATCAAGAATGTGCATTCAATACAACGAACTCAAATTACTCAACGAAATTGCCAGACTTGAATTTGTTCTTTGGCCCTACCGAAGTTCAAAAGCTTGGTGCGTTCTCATTTGAACCGACATTTAAACGGTTAAAATTAATTTTTATTTGGATATTTTGTCTATCATTGTTATTAGTGCTTTATAGCTATATTGTACTTGAGAATGTTGTGTACACCTGTAATTGGTACATCAAAACCCTAACCTGTATACTTTTATTGTAAAATGAATGTGTTGCTGTACCTATTTTAAATAAATAAATACCACGCGTGAAAATACTGACAGTCAGAGTTACTTCCGCATTTATAACTTTAAACATGGATGTACATACAAAATAATTGTATAACAATCAACGCTCACTTGCCAACAAACCCAACAAAACAATTCAACTTTTCTATCTCCAGCATCCTCCCATATCCACCTACAGAGCCGTCAGTCAGCATCCCTAAACCCCGGGTACACGGTCCCTAACGGATGACGCGGCGCGACGCGGCGACGACGCGACAATGGCGGCGCCGACGCGCGGGAAACGGTTGAAGCACGCATTGTTCGCGCGATGTGGAAATAGACACACATTCGCCACGACTTGAAAAGAATAGGAGCTGTAATGAATTTTACTTTTAGATTGCAGAACGATGTAGGGCTGGGTAGTGGTATGTTCCTATGTAGATGTTTGTATGTTATTTTATCTGGAAGGCGTTTATTGAAGAAATCAATGAAACCTTAGTTTTTTCAAAAATAATGTCAGAATACGCCTATTTTGGGCATTAGAGTAAAAAAAAAAAAAAATTGTACGATTTCGAGTTGCAACTATAATGATGAACTTACACCTAAAATGTCAAAATTACAATTTATCTAGAACAAATTATCTCTCTAATTTTTTATCTAATCCTCAACACACGACGACACGACAGCAGCAGATGAGTAGTTGTCGCCACGGGTGGCGCAGTGGATGAGCGATTGACTGCTGCGCTGCGTGTCGAGGGTTCGATTTCCGCACAGAACAAATATTTAAGTATGGCCTGCAGGTAGTTTTTTGTTCCGGGTCTGGCTGTTTCAGTGTGTGAGTTTAAATGTTTATAAACTCACCCACGATACAGGACAAAGTCCTATTGTGAGGCATATGTTTGAAAAATAAATAAACACTGTCTTCACTATGACCATAGCACGTATACGCGTGACGTAAACATAATCGAACTATAGCTAAATCAAAAATTCAACTATCCAGTAGCATTTTGGTTAATAATTTTGCGGCAAGCACGGTTAGTATTGCCATATATGAACAAAATCTTCAAACTATTTACTACTATTTAACTGTTATTACGAGTATTTTCAATTTTAATATCCAAATACGTTACGTTTACTCCGCGCGTTCATGATAACCCTATTAGAAACGGGCGATTCTATCTTTATCCGTCAAGCCACGGTCTACAATGTATTCCGCTGATTATCTCAACCGCAGCGACAAAACCGCGGCGGCGCACAGTGGGCCGAAAATAACATTTCTTAGACTTAGCGACCCTCAAAAATCAAGTACCTGATTTTGAAAAATTAAAACTGCCAGCGTATTCCTTTATCGAATAGCAATATTTTATTTCGTGAAACATTTCTTGAGAAAGCTATTATTTAATAAGTTATAAGCGATTTCTTTTTTTTGTATGTTTCTTTTTAATTTTTATTTTATTCCTTATTCATAAGCTTTCTTAAGAAATTGCTTTCGGTATAATAAAAAGCATCATTTAAGCTATATTCACACTTGAGGTGGAATCTCGGAAATTCTCGGAACATTTCCATATTCTACTTAAAAAATATATATTATATAAATAGCCACGTTCGTCATTTAAATGGTTAATAACTACAAAATTATGTCCTTTCTTCCACACCACCTAACGAGGCGAAGCACTAGGCGCATTTTTTTTAAAGTGTTGTCAAAGCTGTTTAAGATCCGCCTGGATTTCACCTTGGCTGACTTCTGGCAGGTCTTCTGTGCAATAGGATCAGGGCGAGATGCTTGCGATGCGTACAACTGACCGTATGAGTTTTCGACTTCTGAAACAATCTCAGACTTCGAAACGACGATATCCCAACCAGATTTGGTCAATAACGTCAGGTGGCTCCTCCCAAGTGATTGGACGAACTCTTTCACCTCCCTGTTTTGCCGTGTGCTGGTGCATCGAAGGTCGCGTCGTAACAATTTTCTTAATGTTTTGTTGAGTGCTTGTAGTGCTGCTGAAGTGATGGATAGAAGCTTCAGAGTCTCCTTACAAATACCAACACAAAGTTACTTAGTTAGTTGTTACTTAGTTAGTTACTTTGTGTTGGTATTTCTGAAATACCTAAATTAATGCCTAAGGCCCGATTTCGCTAACACAAAGTAATACCTAAATTAATGCCTAAGGCCCGCTTTCACCAACACAGAGTGACACCTAAATTAATGCCTAAGGCCCGATTTCGCTAACACAAAGTAATACCTAAATTAATGCCTAAGGCCCGTTTTCACCAACACAGTGACACCTAAATTAATGCCTAAGGCCCGCTTTCACCAACACAAAGTGATACCTAAATTGATGCTTAACGCCCGTTTTCACCAACACAAAGTGACACCTAAATTAATGCGTAGGGCCCGTTTTCACCAACACAAAGTGACACCTAAATTAATGCCTAAGGCCGTTTTCACCAACACAAAGAAATACCTAAATTGATGCCTAAGGCCCGCTTTCACCAACACAAAGTGACACCTAAATTGATGCCTAACGCCCGCATTCACCAACACAAAGAAATACCTAAATTAATGCCTAAGGCCCGTTTTCAACAACGCAAAGAAATACCTAAATTAATGCCTAAGGCCCGTTTTTACCAACGCAAAGAAATACCTAAATTAATGCCTAACGCCCGTTTTCACCAACACGAAGAAATACCTAAATTGATGCTTAGCGCCCGTTTTCACCAACACAAAGCGATACCTAAATTGATGTTTAGCGCCCGTTTTCGCTAACACAAAGTAATACCTAAATTAATGCCTAAGGCCCGCTTTCACCAACACAAAGTGACACCTAAATTAATGCCTAAGGCCCGTTTTCACCAACACAGAGTTATACCTAAATGAATGCGTAAGGCCCGTTTTCACCAACACAAAGAAATACCTAAATTGATGCCTAAGGCCCGCTTTCACCAACACAAAGTGACACCTAAATTGATGCCTAACGCCCGCTTTCACCAACACAAAGAAATACCTAAATTAATGCCTAACGCCCGTTTACGAAAAAATACCTAATTTGATGCTTAGCACCCGTTTTCACCAACACAAAGCGATACCTAAATTGATGCTTAGCGTCCGTTTTCTCCAACACAAAGTGATACCTAAATTGATGCTTAACGCCCGTTTTCACCAACACAAAGTGACACCTAAATTAATGCCTAAGGCCCGCTTTCACCAACACAAAGTGATACCTAAATTAATGCCTAACGCCCGTTTTCAACAACACAAAGAAATACCTAAATGAATGCCTAAGGCCCGTTTTCACCAACACAAAGTGACACCTAAATTGATGCCTAACGCCCGCATTCACCAACACAAAGAAATACCTAAATTAATGCCTAACGCCCGTTTACGAAAAAATACCTAATTTGATGCTTAGCACCCGTTTTCACCAACACAAAGCGATACCTAAATTGATGCTTAGCGTCCGTTTTCTCCAACACAAAGTGATACCTAAATTGATGCTTAACGCCCGTTTTCACCAACACAAAGTGACACCTAAATTAATGCCTAAGGCCCGCTTTCACCAACACAAAGTGATACCTAAATTAATGCCTAACGCCCGTTTTCAACAACACAAAGAAATACCTAAATTGATGCCTAAGGCCCGCTTTCACCAACACAAAGTGACACCTAAATTGATGCCTAACGCCCGCATTCACCAACACAAAGAAATACCTAAATTAATGCCTAAGGCCCGTTTTCAACAACGCAAAGAAATACCTAAATTAATGCCTAAGGCCCGTTTTTACCAACGCAAAGAAATACCTAAATTAATGCCTAACGCCCGTTTTCACCAACACGAAGAAATACCTAAATTGATGCTTAGCGCCCGTTTTCACCAACACAAAGCGATACCTAAATTGATGTTTAGCGCCCGTTTTCGCTAACACAAAGTAATACCTAAATTAATGCCTAAGGCCCGCTTTCACCAACACAAAGTGACACCTAAATTAATGCCTAAGGCCCGTTTTCACCAACACAGAGTTATACCTAAATGAATGCGTAAGGCCCGTTTTCACCAACACAAAGAAATACCTAAATTGATGCCTAAGGCCCGCTTTCACCAACACAAAGTGACACCTAAATTGATGCCTAACGCCCGCTTTCACCAACACAAAGAAATACCTAAATTAATGCCTAACGCCCGTTTACGAAAAAATACCTAATTTGATGCTTAGCACCCGTTTTCACCAACACAAAGCGATACCTAAATTGATGCTTAGCGTCCGTTTTCTCCAACACAAAGTGATACCTAAATTGATGCTTAACGCCCGTTTTCACCAACACAAAGTGACACCTAAATTAATGCCTAAGGCCCGCTTTCACCAACACAAAGTGATACCTAAATTAATGCCTAACGCCCGTTTTCAACAACACAAAGAAATACCTAAATGAATGCCTAAGGCCCGTTTTCACCAACACAAAGTGACACCTAAATTAATGCCTAACGCCCGTTTTCAACAACACAAAGAAATACCTAAATTAATGCCTAAGGCCCGTTTTCACCAACACTAAGTGACACCTAAATTAATGCCCAATGCCCGTTTTCACCAACACAAAGTGACACCTAAATTAATGCCTAAGGCCCGCTTTCACCAACACAAAGAAATACCTAAATTAATGCCTAAGGCCCGCTTTCACCAACACAAAGTGATACCTAAATTGATGCCTAACGCCCGTTTTCACGAGCACAAAGAAATACCTAAATTAATGCTTAACGCCCGTTTTCACCAACACAAAGTGACACCTAAATTAATGTCTAAGGCCCGTTTTCATCAACGCAAAGTAATACCTAAATTAATGCCTAACGCCCGTTTTCACCAACACAGAGTGATACCTAAATGAATGCCTAAGGCCCGCTTTCACCAACACAAAGTGATACCTAAATTAATGCCTAACGCCCGTTTTCACCAACACAGAGTGATACCTAAATTAATGCCTAAGGCCCGCTTTCACCAACACAAAGTGATACCCAAATTGATGCCTAACGCCCGTTTTCACCAACGCAAAGAAAGACCTAAATGAATGCCTAAGGCCCGCTTTCACCAACACAAAGTGATACCTAAATTGATGCCTAACGCCCGTTTTCACCAACGCAAAGAAATACCTAAATTAATGCCTAACGCCCGTTTTCACCAACACGAAGAAATACCTAAATTGATGCTTAGCGCCCGTTTTCACCAACACAAAGCGATACCTAAATTGATGTTTAGCGCCCGTTTTCGCTAACACAAAGTAATACCTAAATTAATGCCTAAGGCCCGCTTTCACCAACACAAAGTGACACCTAAATTAATGCCTAAGGCCCGTTTTCACCAACACAGAGTTATACCTAAATGAATGCGTAAGGCCCGTTTTCACCAACACAAAGAAATACCTAAATTGATGCCTAAGGCCCGCTTTCACCAACACAAAGTGACACCTAAATTGATGCCTAACGCCCGCTTTCACCAACACAAAGAAATACCTAAATTAATGCCTAAGGCCCGTTTTCACCAACGCAAAGAAATACCTAAATTAATGCCTAAGGCCCGTTTTTACCAACGCAAAGAAATACCTAAATTAATGCCTAACGCCCGTTTTCACCAACACGAAGAAATACCTAAATTGATGCTTAGCACCCGTTTTCACCAACACAAAGCGATACCTAAATTAATGTCTAAGGCCCGTTTTCACCAACACAAAGTGACACCTAAATTAATGCGTAAGGCCCGTTTTCACCAACACAAAGAAATACCTAAATTAATGCCTAAGGCCCATTTTCACCAACACAAAGTGATATGTAAATAATACTTTTTTTTTCTTATTTATAAGTATTCGTTTTATTTTGTAGTGCCACAGGGCACTACAGGGTACAGACCCTGTTGGAACTAACAGTGACCAATAAACACCAAACCACCAAATACAACTACCACCAAGGTGAAGGGGAAAAAAAAACTAAGAGCATCATCAATCGCCATACTAACATTGGACAACATTGAATCTGTTGAAAGACGTTAAAGAAATACGGCAAGTTTTGAAAGCGATAGCCATTGCACTCTGGTTTCCTCAAGATCAATTGAGGAGCTCGTGGCAAAATAATAACAGCCGCTCGGGTTGATCTTTAGGTTAAGCCGTGCTTGCCTAGGTTGGTCTGTGGAAGGGTGGCCACCCATTACATACCGAGTTTTCTCCGTGCCTCGGAAAGCACGTTAAGCCGTTGGTCCCGGCTGTTAATTGTAGATCTTTGACAGTCGTTACAGGTAGTCAGTGGCCCAAAAAGTCTGACAACCAGTCTTACCAAAGGGTCTCGTATTACCCAGTACCAACTGGGCTGTGGAGGTCAGATAAGCAGTCGATCCATGTAAAATACTGGTATTCAGCTGCATATGGTTCGACTGGAAGCCGACCCCAACACTGTTGGGAAAAGGCTAGGCAGATGATGATGATCATGGCGTGTAACTTCTCCATTGTGATTCAACTTTAGGCATAACTGTGTGCAATCACCTCTTAGGCGCGAATTATACATAAACGGCGCAAGGTGACGGCGCGATTTGGTCAATATCGTCAGGTGGCTCCTCCCAAGTGATTTGACGAGCTCTTTCAACTCCCTGTTTTGCTGTGTGGTCAATATTATAACCTTTGTAATTGTTAATTAATAAATAGAGTTAAAGTACATTGTAAATTATGAATAAAAAACGAAAATGACCGAAAAACCCGGGTTTTGATAAAAAGTCGAAACCGAAAACACCGGTCCCAAAAAATAGCCGTTTCGATGCCCTAGTTCCGTAGCACCAAACAATATAATAAAAATATTTTGAAGGCTCATTCTTATGTTGTATTGTTTTACATTCAACAGCGAAATTTCGTTTTTCATAGTATTTGAATGAAAAACAAAGTTACTGCTGCAGTTTGATGAAAAAGTCCCATATCTCAAAAACTAAACATCAAATCTTATTCAAACTAATGTTGGTTGAAAGTTTTATTTACGTTCTACAATCCTTTTCAGAATTTTCCTCCTCTTACTTTAGAAATTAGATTTCTATCTTTCAAGCGATTGGCTTTGAGAAAAAATGGTTTTAGGAACCTGTCATTTTTAAAGACTTATATAATATCTATAGACCTACATATAGGTTTGACGATTTTTTTTTCTTTTTCTTTTCCCTATATTGGGATCCCTTAATCATTTTTTTTTTGTTTAAAAATCGTAAAGCGGTTTACAGAATACATCTACCTACTAAGATTCAACTGTGTAGTCCTAACAGTTTCGGAATAAAGTGGCTGTGACATACTCGGACAGACAGACAGACATGAGATAGTTCTTCGCCTCCTAGGTGGTGCGGAAGAAAGGACATAATTTTGCAGTTAAAGTAGAAAATGACAATGTTCCAAGGATTTCCGAGATTCCAAAATCCAGATTTGATTGTGTGAATATTATTATAGCTTAAATGATGCTTTTTATGATACCGAAAGTAATTTCTTATGAAAACTTAAGAATAAGGAATAAAATAAAAACTAATGTTTAGTTTCATACAAAAAAAAAAGAAATCGCTTAGAACTTATTAAATAATAGCTTTATCAAGAAATGTTTCACGACATAAAATATTGTTATTCGTTAAAGGAATACGCTGGCAGCTTTAATTTTTCAAAATTAGGTACTTGCTTTTTGAGGGTCGCTAAGTCTATGAAGCGTTATTTTCGGCCCACTGTGAAGCGCGCGGAGGCGCGTCACGGAAAGCTGGTAGACGCATTGTTTAGCGTGCGTTGACGCATGTGCAGTGTGCGATTGCCTCTATTTGTAACGAGTATACCTGGTTTTATTACACCTTAGAACTGTGAAACAGTTTTAAGCTGATTTTTAGAAGCCATATACTGTTTTTGCCCAGTAAGTGGCCACGTTTATTGCAGCATCAGAGGGTTTTTTCAGATCGTCAAGAGTGCAGGTATGCGGATTTAACAAAAGGTTTCAAGTTGTAAATATTTTCTAAAACTACTTTAAAAGTCAAGAACCAACCAGATACCAACAAAGCTAGAAAGACATTCTATAATCAAATGCCCGTTTTTTCTAACACTAAACCTAAACATTATAGCGCTTTTGTAATTTAATCTTTAGATGCCTGAGCCTAGCGTTGAAAATTCAACAAAGAGCTATTTCTCAGGCATTAATTTAGGTGTTGTTGAAAAGTTCATGTCTCATACAGGGTGTAACAAGACCCTTCACGGAGCCGTCAACCAAGCATTCTGTACATCAAACTAAGTAACTTTACGCAAAAGTTATTGCTGGGAAACGACTTTTTTTTTGGGGTGGAAAATCACGTTTTACCATAAAACTCAAGGTAACGCACTCAAAACACTTTGCTGATGGATGCGTTGAATAGTGTGGGGGTCGAGGTGTTTTAAGTAATTATTGACTTTAACTTGATTGACTTTTTTTTTTCGGGGTGAAAAATCACGTTTTACGGTAGGACTCAATGTAACGTAATCAAAACATTGTGCTGATGGATGGATTAAATAGTACGGGGGTCCTGGAGTTGTTTACAGTAAAAATCTTACGTTAAAAACATGTATTTAAAAAAATACTTAAACTTGTGAAAAAGTTGGAACTTTGACCCCCAATATCTCCTTAACTAGAAGGTTCCAGGTATGGTCTAGAAACAAAATATATTGCAATGACGGGAGGACAAGTGCCTTTCGCGTTCGTTAAGGGTCTTGTTACACCCTTTATATTAGTTTTTGATAACATTTACACTCAAAAAGGAAGAGACGTGAATAATTCCACCCCATATCGAAAAACATAATATTGACAGTAGGAAGCCTGCTTTACGCACCAGGGGGCGCCACACACAAAAGAAATGAATGAAATCGTCATAATGCCGCTTTAAAATGGATACGAGGATTTTAAAATTGCATAGTCAAGAAACCTCCTATGGTGAAGACGGATGCTTTAAATACATGGTAGTAGAATCCATATTTTAAAAATCTTCAAATATATTCCTTATGTTGTGCTTGCTCCGGCCAATCAGCTATGACCGAGTCCATTTTGTCCCGTAAAGTCAAAATCCATGTTATCAAATATTAATATAATTTTCATATTTCCGGATACTATTATTTTACTACTAGTATTTTAGTTTAGAGATAAGCCCAAATAAACGGATAAACACTGTCGTCTTCCTTCGTCGTGCTGATTGGCGTCTTAACTGCTACGAAAGTGCTACGACAAGACTACGACAGTGCTACGCGATGCTACGCGATGCTACGATTATATTGCTAGCTCGTAGCACTTGTCTACGAGTGCCATTGTTTGAAGTATCATGCAGACAAGGGTTTATAATGGAAACTTGGGACATAATTGTTATTACGTAATGGATTCTGTAATTCTATAAGGAACTTTATTGCGTTGTACGTATACTTTTCATCAAATACATTTCGTATTCTCATACTCTTTTTCTATTTATTTATCTTTTTTTATCTTTACTAACTGTTACCCGCAACCTTTTTATAAATTTAATTTAAATTATAAAAAAATATAACTTCCTATTTGAATCGGATTTTGTTAACGATTTCAAAGGTTTTATTTTTTTGCACGGGTCCTTAATTTTTTTCTAATTTACTCTTTAGAACACCAGCTTTCTACCAGCAAAGGTCCCGTCAAAATCCGTCTAGCCGTTTCGGAGATTCGTCGGAACAAATTACGAAACAATTAAATCTTATTTATTTTATATCTGTCTTTAAAAGATTGAAACAAAAGTAGTAATTCATAACAATATTCCCCTACATTTAATTTATGAAATACCAATCAGTCTTCGGGCAAAATTAGCGTCGCTCGCAGACAATAGGGAAGGCATGAATGCGACAATTCTGAATACCTTTCAAATCTCATCTGCAAATATCTGGAGTAAATCTTAATCCGCACCCGTTCAGCCCCCCCTCTCCACCCTCTGTCGAGGACACCCCTCCCGGCTTTTGTCTACCGTTAATAACGTGATTTTAACCACTTTGCAGGTATGCTATCGTAGGATTATGACTAGTGACAACTGGCTTCATAATATTGCAGATGTAAGTTTGAGTACATATTTACTCGATATAAACATGTAAGTAGTCTTCAATGTTCTATTGTGCCCAACTGTTAAAAGTGCAAGATTGATAAGGCTAAAGCAAAGTTTAATTTGAATGACTTTTTCATGAAATAGTCATTGAATGAACTTAGAGGATTTCAATGATTATAATTCTGTAACTAAATTCGTGTTACGGCCGCGAATCATATTTTGATCAACATACCTACAACCTGACAACGACCTGCAAATAGCAAATAATCAAAGAAAATTAAAATTTCGCAGGCTACCCCATCTTTTTGAGAAAAGTCCAATTTCTGCCATCACATTATCAACAAAAAATATCTACGGTTAAAGATAGTAAAATTACTTAGAATCTTCAGGTTTTTATCAACAAAACCAAACTATAAAATATACATTCAAACAAACCTAACCTTCTGCAACCTACCTACCCTATATCTAGTGACATCTTCAGATATTAATTTAATGTAATGCTCCCACAGTCCGTTCTTAAGACAGACACAAGTGCCCGCGGCCGCTGACGTATGCTGTTAATTTATCTTTCATTGTCTCTGATATTAACGTCACTACCTCACTCACTGCTCCAGTTTTCAATGTGTTGATTTATTAGTTTGACAAAAGCAAAGGGTATGATTCGGACATATATAGAGATGAATAGAATGCCTGCAAACTACAGAAATTGATGCATGTTAGCCATAGTGCCAAACGCTTTGCTAAGTTCTGTGCCGATTCAATATAATGGGTGTGAACGTAGCCGAAAGACACTTGCTCTCCAAGTTATGAGTATGATGAGTTAACTAAAGGCTAGTCAAAGGTACGCCTTACAGTCCGTCTCAAGGGCCCGTCTCCGCTGACGTATTCGTGTTGTATTTTTCATTGTCCCTTGTCTTAAGTACCTTACAACTTCACTCATTGCTCCAGTTTTCGATGTGATTTCATAGTTTGACAGAAGAGATGAGGTCAGATGGAGGTATAGAAATTGATCTTTAGTAAAACAGTGTTGGTTTGGTTTTATTCAATTTCATTGTTAAAGTGAACCTATAAAGTTATTTTTTGAGATAGGGCTATGTCCAATATTGGTCAATACAATTTGTGAGTAAAGTTACCCAGAGTTTAAAATAGTCTGGATACCAAATTAAATTTTAATTGCAAGCATTGTCTTCCATTTCCTTGTCATATTTACGAAAATCAAAAGCTACTTCCTTCTTTAAACTTAACATTCTTGTAATACTCGTAAGAAAATAACAATGTTTACTTGTTGATCCTCCCCTACCGAGAAAATAATCAACCCTATCCCCCGAAACTCGTCGCCAACAATTTATTGCCAAGCCATAAATATTAAAAAGTTGGCGCATAAATCTCTGGTTTTATTAATAAAGGTTCTGTGCAAAGAGGTAAGTTTGCGGTGACGTGTGCTGAGCAATATTCTTGGTTTCTTGCCGCCGCCATCTTAGAAATAAATCAAAGATTTCATAATTCATGCGCTGCAGGTGTTTTCAAACAGTTTGAGTAAAATATTGTTTGGTTAGTGTTTGATACTTTCATTGGAAAACTTTGCGTAGGAAAAGCGGAAATTCATTTGAACCTTCAGTCACTTTCAGCAGGATAAAATAGACTACTATTATGCGTTATAAAGTCTTTAAAAAGTATCCTGGGTTTCTGTTGAACAGCACATTAACAAGTCACAGTCCTTTTGACAAAACTTTTGCAAAAAAAGTCGGTTAAAAATAAACAAATAATCATGATTAGATTGTCAATGCATAGCTACCTAGCTATTTAACACTAATTGCTTCACCGAAAACCATCAAATTACCTACAGAACGACAAAAAACACATACGACTAAACCACCCTAAAAATCCATGTCAATACCCAAGTAAACGTAATAAACAACGGATTAAAACTTTAAGGGAGGCCCACAATAGAATCGCTGAGACGCAAAAACAAAAATTCAATCCCAAACTGCTTTACAAAGGAGACCATTAGCGGATAAACTTCGCGGGAGGTAATAAGTCTATGGAAAAATTCTCTATGGAAATCAAGGGAAGGCGACTTTTGATTAATTAGCGGTATTCTTTTCGCCAGACCGTTGAGACGGCGCGTCGCGGCACTCCCGCCATTAATCCGCGGAAAACAATATGGCCGCTTTATTGGGCCATATCCTGTTGCAAGAAGTTTTGGTTGTTAAGTTTATTAAAGAGCTTTCATATTCTTATTGGTTAGGTTGAGGAGAATTTCAATGTGGTATGATTTTGTGCTTTTGTTTTGAGAATCTTTTATATTTAATGAAAAGGTAGGTAAACCACTGGCCATTCTTATATTTTTGTAATGCATAGACTTAAAACTTGACATCTGAATGTGTCCTATATGAAAACTTAAGTTTCTTTCGAAAACTTACTGCTTGATTAAAACACTGCATAAAACTTAGCAACTAAGTAAATCTGAATTAAGCACTCAAAACTGAACAATCAAAGACAAAGTCGGTTGCATCACAACGCACTAAATGTATTTAAAACACCGTTTTGTTTATGTCAATCGACTGAAGAAAAGAATTCCAGAATGATGTTTTAAAGATGAGTAGCAATTTGTGATGCAAATGGGCCTAAACCTAAACCTGTCAACATCCGTCAGCATTGTCTCTGGATCTGATTTCCAAAAATAATCTCTAGTACCTACTTAAACACGCCTTGTCCAAGTCGTCAAAACCAAAGCGCTGTCGAAAGTTTTATTTGTTCAAAAGAACATTACACCACCCAGCGGCTGAGGTAATCAAAGAAGGGGAGGAATTAATATCAGTCACCGTCGGCTCAATGCTAATTAATGACAGAGAACAGTCCGGATCCCTTTCATTACGTTATAATTGTTTTTAAAAGATATCCAGTAAGATTGGACCGTTTGTTTTAAACTTTTGTGTTGAAAGGAGGACGTTTGAAAATATTTGGTTTGCGTTTTAAAAAGCCGTGATAGCCTAGTGGTGTGACCGTCGGACTGCCAAGTCTTAAGTCACGAGTTCGAACCCAAGGTGCATGCACCTCTGATTTTTCGGATTCATATGCGTATTGTCTAATTAACACTAGTTTCGGTGAAGGAAAATATCGTGAGGAAACCAAACACGACTGAGAGTTATTTCTCGATGTCATGTAAAGCCAAGTCAGAGGCCTATGGGCAGCATATAAACTCTGACACCAGTTTTTTACTAACCACACGAAAAAGAAGAAAGAATTAAAAAAATAGATAGCAATTTTCTAATTGTAGCTGAAACAAATGATTATTCGCGACTGAGAAAGGCTGGTTGGTCAGAGCCAGTAACTGCATACATACACACATCAAAAGTGTCTAGGGATCAAGCATTTTTATGTGGATTTCTTGAGATTGAGATGTGGCTTTGTAATAAATTTATGATTTTATAAATTTATATGGATCCTTTTTGGTGCATTTCATAATTTGAATCAGGAACTGTGAATCAAATTCGAGTAACGGATGAAAATCAGCTGTCAATATTTTCCCTATAAAAACATACAACGCATTGAAGACATTATTAGTGCTACTGTTTCCCTACTACTGATTAAAACCAACGTTATTATGGAGCGGCGACGTCATTTAAGCAGGGAAGAAATGCTCAGAGCCGTGGGAATGATAGAAGCTGGTTCCCGGCAACGTACTGTGGCTTTAGCTCTGAATACAAGTCAGAGTGTTATCAGTCGACTTTGGACACGTTACCGAAGCACTGGTACCGTGGCTGAGCGCCATGGAGGACGGTATCGCTGCACCACACGGAGACAAGACCGATACATTCAAATCTTAACTCGAAGAGCTCCAACAATAACCGCCATGATGTTAGCCGTGAGGCTTCATCACTCTTCAGGGAACTTAATTAGCGACCAAACAGTCAGAAACCGCTTGCATGAAGTGAACCTTCATTCCCGAAGACCGCTACGGGTACCACCTATAGCAATGCACAATCGTAGGATACGATATCAATGGGCTCTTGAACACAGAAATTGGGCAGAAGAACAATGGCGTTTCGTGTGCTTTTCTGATGAGTCTCGTTTTGGTATGAGACCGGATACAAGACGTATACGACACTGGAGAACCCCTGGACGCCAACAGCGATTAAAATCCTGCCAGGAAGTCCATCCTTATAGTGGTGGAACCATCATGGTATGGGCGGGTATTTGGATCGGCGGAAGAACTGAGTTGATTTGGATCAGAGGCAACCTCAACGCTCAAATTTATGCTGAGACGATTGTATCAGACGTCATCGTTCCTCTACAAGTGCAAATCGGTCCCTTATTTCAGTTAATGCATGATAATGCACGACCGCACACCGCAAGAGTTGTAAGACAGACTCTCGCCGCAGCTAACATCAATGTCCTGCCCTGGCCTGCTCAGTCGCCAGACTTGAATCCGATTGAGCATGCATGGGATATGCTACAGAGAAGAGCTCTGCCGAATATGGAGGGTATCCAGTCGCAAGAAGACCTTTTTTTGTTGTTGCAACGAACATGGGCGGCCATTCCACAGCGTGATTTGGATGAACTCATTTTGAGTATGCCAAACCGATGTTCTTGTGTTGTTAGTGTTCGCGGTAGAAACACGGATTATTAATTGTTTAAGTTACCCAATAAAATTTTAAAGAAAACTGTTATTTCAGTCTTTTTTTCGAACTTTTGTGTTAGTGGTTCAAATGTCAAAAATCCCTTTATTAGGAAAATGGCAAATTTCTTTATTAATGCAAAGGTGACTTGGTTTATCGTTACTGTGACAAACGAAAACACTTTATTTGATGAATCCTTAAAGAAAATTTTAATTAATATCAATCAGGAGAAAAGTTATTGCAAAAATATATGTTGATCCCTAGACACTTTTGATGTGTGTATATATATATATTTTTAACTATGGTTTAAAATGACCCACCTCGTCACATACGCACTCTCTAAGCAATATTGTACAGGAATAATTTCTGGAAAAAGATTTTTTATTTCTAGTGTGAAAAACGGCTGTTTACAGCAGCGTGCAATATAACGTACACGTAAAATTCTTCTGGATGCGTGCAACTCTATAAAAATCATAGAGGTTATGATAGTTAAGATAAACATTAAAAAATAGAGTTAGAGCACAGATATTATGATACTTCGTCTTCGGTTAGTTTTTTTTTTTTAAACCCGTTATTTAAAATCGAAACGCGATAACTGTAATCCTATAACATTTTTTTAAACAACTGACCACAACATCTGCGGCAGTAACACAACTCTTGCATACATACATATGTCGCACAATGATTATTACATTATTATATTCTATTCGTCAAAACGTCAACCTCCATCGAACGAAATTATTAGTTGCAAACTGACTGGGCGCAAATATAAGGGACTATTCACATTACACAACCGCAATAAAATAGTGCGCAGTATTAAAACAGTTGTTAAATAAAGCTAGGTTAGCCTTTGGTTCACAAATTCACACAAGAAGCGAACCATTTTGTAAATTCTGATTCTAGCTGATTTCTTGCTACTCATATTCTTACTTTTCCTTGGTAGACGCATAAGGAAAACACCATTATGCACTGACGGCATCATCATTCGCTTGCCCTTATCCCAATTCATTTGGGGTCGGCGCAGCATGTCTTCTTCATCAGTTAGTTAGTCAGTCATCTCATCAATCACCTCCTTTCTAGCCATATCATCCTTCACACAGGCTATCCATCGTTTCTTTGGTCTTCCTCTAATCTTAAATTATTTTAGTCATTCTTCTACTATATTATAGCAGTGACGTAAGGTTCAGAAATCAGTTTGAGTTTCGTTTAACCAACGAACTTTACCAATCATCCACGAAATTTAATCGTTTTTTCCTCAATATTCTTGTCACGAGAAAAAACGATTTACTTAATTACCATTTTGTCGTCATGCCAATTCGCACTTTCCACAGACAATTGATTTGTGTCTGTGGTCGCAGTTTAAGTCTGAACTAGCCTTTACACACGAGGGGTGAATGGTGAATGATTTCAACCCCACAGTAATAATGATATTAGTTGTAACCCCGTATTTAGCGCAGGGGAGTGTGGGTAGACCCCGGGAATTTTATTAGGAAACTAGACAGTGTGTGATTTTAGACATGTGCTCTTTGTAATTGTTGTAATGCAATTTTAATGTGGTTGGCGAACCGTCGCGCGTCGGGACGCAGAAAACGCAAAGTCGTAAACTGTCGGTCTCGGTTTCCTATTGCATAATCAGCCTATAATGTTCCCACTGCTGGGACTATGAGAGGGAATGGGCTATAATCCACCACATGGGTACAGTTGGTAGATGTCACATGTCTTCGAATTTTTGATTCTAGGACATGCCGGTTTCCTCAAGATGTTTTCCTTCACCGTTTTTGAGAGCAGTGGTGATTAATTAAATTACACAAAGTAATGTGCCTGCTTGGGTTCGAACCCACGACTTACTGTTCGTAAGTCGGGGCCGCCACCAATGGGCCACCTGCTGCTCTCGGTTTCCTATTACAGATACTTAATTGCAATGACAGTGGTCAAAAGAACGGAGCTAGGAGTCACCTGCAACAAATTATGGTTGTAGAAAAAGCTATACAGATAGAAGTAGGCCTATGCTGTTTATTATTTATTTACGCGGCGGCCAACGCGGCGGCCACCGCTGCTCCTCACGCACCGCACCACGCGCCGCGTCTCCGTAAACAACATCGTACATTGCCATATGTTTTTGTTTGGGCGTAAACGGAAAAACGCTCAACGTGCCGCGTCTCCGTAAATCAGCACTAACGCTCTACAGTTACGGATGGACCTTAGCCTGTTCGAGTATATTTTTCCACATGCATACTTATACAATTTTTCTGCATTTATTTGCTGCGGGCGTCGGATAGGGTCGGTAATGTCAGTAATATCAGAAGTCCCCAAGCCACACAAATGTCAGTGTCGTGATAATTGGCGTAACGAGCGCGATCCGTCGCGGTGTTTCGCGGGCGATGAAATGTCACACGGACGACAATTTGCACGTTCACCCTATTTATAAGCCGCGTAAAATTTTTATAATTGAATTATGAAAGAGAAAACAATAAGTACGAGATTTCAAAGTTAATCGATGGTTTTTCTGTTCCTTTCATATCGGAAACCTAAAGCAGATTATTCAGATTCACATAAATAGAAAAAAATAGGCCGGCACACAAATCCGTAGCGCCGGCGCTACATTTTAAATCGTTTCCTTGACAAACTGTAGGTGTTGGTATCAGTTTATCAAACAGATGCTTGACAAGAGGTCAGATTGCGCAGATTCTCCGTCTAATCTTGTTTATTATGTGATAAAGTTAAGCAAGCAAGATGTTGCTTGCTCCACTGGGTTAGGCTGGTGTTGTCTGTGATGATCTTATCTTACTTTGCAGTAAGATAATCGTGACTAAGATACGGAAGATACGGATAGAAAATCACTTCACAGTTCGTGTTAACAACCCCAAAAATGCATTTTCTTTTTCACCGAAACTACTATATTACACCGATCTAAAAGAGATAACTTCAGCTTCAGCATCAGTTACGCCTACCGTAACTATGGAAAAGAAATATTGTTATCAGTTTAAGTATGGACGCTGTAAAACCACTTCATATATTTTTTTATTCTTACAGTGAATTTATCTATTCATTTATATCTTATTTATTTACGTATAAGATAGCAAGCTAATGATTTTTAGAGACTTTAGTTGATGACGAGTAGGTATGTTGATGCAGCTGAATACAAGTAGCTATTATATATGAAGCCACTGCCAGTCTACTTCCAGAAACCAGTTACTGTATGGTGTATTGGGTAACAACCCAGTAACTGGTTTGTTACCCAATACACCGTGGAAGGACTGGGCGATCATCGCATCACGATTCAAAAAGACCAAAACATAATTTCTGCATCAAATTAAATCAAAATTATATTCTCATCTATGATAAACACGGTATAAAGTTACTCCTAGTGCAGTACATGAATGGATATCTGTGCTACACATTGTACGAGAAGACAGGTCACAACTATGGACAATACCCCGCATACAATGGGCGCCACTGACATCTGTATCAGATAATATGACACGCGATACGCAACTATTATTACATTAAACTACACATTTACTAGCATTACAACCTTAATGTACTCCGTAATATGGTTTAAATTACAATGTGCCAAGTGAATTTAATTTTTTGGTAATCGACAACATTGACAGGGTCGCGATATGCGTGAAGGGGGAAGTGCATACGCTGATGCTGTGCATTCATTCCGATCGGTTGAGAATTATGGGATTAAAGGTTTTTTTTTTCGTGATCAGGTATCAAATAATACTCGTATTAAATTCTCGTCGCGAAAATCTGGACCGGTTAAAATAAGATCGCCATCGACATGCTAAGTAGATAAATACAAGACATTTTACAGGCTCAGACCATATAAATTCATTTGGTCTGAGTTTACAGGTTAGTACTTATGTATCTAAGAACTAGGAAAATAATTAACATGTTTGTTAAAATATCTAAATATCACAGTTCGGACGCCATGCTTCTCGTGTTCTTTTTAAGTAGTCAAAAACGCGTTGTTTTACAAATAGCGCGACATATTGAAACACATATTACGATTTGCATGTAAAAGATGTTTCACTGTCATAATGTATAGACACGACACGACGACGACAATTACCAAAATAGACAGAAAAAAGCAAAGTTCGGTTAGACCACTCGAGAAAATGGGAAAAATTAAAAAGTAATAAAAACACAAATGAGGTGCTTTCAATCATCCCTCTGACAACATTGTCGTGTGAAGGCGGTGGGGAGGGAGGGCTGGGGAGGGGGGACGTGACGTCACATGAGATTAAAAAGTTTGACGGGCCTCCCACGGAAATTAGCATTTTGCCCGTGGGCTTCATTTGCATACTGTCCGATCTAATTTTTATCTTTTGTTGTTATTAGTACCAAAGGGAATATGCATGTGAAGAGCTTCACTAATTGAGTTCTGACGTTGACAGTTTTTACTTACCTATAAATAGTTTTAGTCCCGGCTTAGAAGCAAAATAATTTCAGCAGAAACACAAAATAGGCCTGCAACTTATATGATTATAAACTGCATTATATCAAATTTACCTAATAAATAAATGAAATAATATTATAACCACGTCAGAACGGCAAACAACAAAAAAAAAATGGAACCGAGGCGTAGGTACTCATTTTTTTCCCTACTATGAAACGGTAAAAAAGTTTTAACCAACGGCAATCCGTTGGTTATAACATTTTTACCGTTAAAGTGCAGAACATATTTTATGTGCCTAATTATTTTGTGGCCATATTTCTAATTCCTATCAATCATTAAGTTTGTTTTTTTTTTAATATGGCAATAAGCGACGACATACAAATTAAATCAATGAAACCACAATATTTTGGGTAAAATAGGCATAAATTTTTCCCGTATCAAAGTCTTTTCAATTCCCGTTACATTATGCAGACAAAAATTGAAAAGCCTAATTGTAAAATGAGAAGCAGCGTCGGAACCATTGTCGACGAGGACAAAAAATATGGAAAAGCTTCCCCGGAGACTTCAGAAAATAAGTAGAAAAGTCGCTGCTTCATTTTAAACGTAACTTCACTTTCCCTCTTCTGTCTTTGAAAAAATATTTTTTGAAAAAAGATATCGAGTTTCATGGATCTGTCAGTTAATTGAAAACGTATTGATACAATTTTGAGAGTAAACTTTTTATGAAGTAGACAAGCATTCCGTTCTGAAAATTGCTAGATATTTAACATTTTCGAGACATCATTATGCAAACGGAATTTCGTCAACATGCGAATGGTATAATCAGTCTTGAACTCTTAACTATGGTATGACAACTTAATGTGTCAACGAATTGACGCAACGGCCAATTATTTTTCAATCAAAACGGCTAAATTTACCATTACAGTCGCCATAACTTACGCACCAATTAACACCAATAAAAAAAATACCTTTATACATAAAAACTCACACTATTCAATTCCCCGACCCTGTAATCGAACCTCGACCGACCGCTCTCTAACCGCAAGACCGCGGGGCTCGCCACAGCTGTCACTTAATAATTTAATTGTGCATTTCCCCCCTTTTTCACGGCGGCGGGCGCTTGCTGGCGATGTTCAACTGTTCTCTCTACTATATTATTATCGTAGCTATGTGTAGGTGGTAATTTTTTGCTGCGTGAATATTTGATAGCGGGGCACTGCTTTTTTGATTGAGTCTCGATTTTGTTTTATGTTTTAAGATTTATGCAATAAACCATGTAGGTAAATTTTGGAAATTGGTACTTAGATGATGAAAAACAAACCGTTTTGTGCACTGACTAAACAAACTAGGTTTTGTCCTTATAATCCCAGTGACACAGGCCATCGTCTGCCTATGGTTCGATCCGTCCAGGCGTAATCTGGAGTGTTAGATACACTTACTTTCTTATAATAAATACTTTTTCTTTATAATAATTTAAAGTAAGTAGCTAAGAGATTACCGTAGAGTAGATTTTTTTTTAGTATAGAATAATATAATATGTTAGATTTAAAAGCAAAGTTCTTGACATAGGTACATCATAACTCATAATCATGTTGAAGTGCCGAAAGATCTTCAGAAGTTATAACCACTGCAAGTTTCAGGACACATACTAGACCTAACTATAAATGTTACCTATTTGTGCTCTAACACCTGATTGATACTAATAAATTAGTTAATTACGAAGTGCTAACTATGATAAGCCTACAGTTTACAAAATAAACTTTTCAATTAATTTTAAAAGAAATCAAAATTAAACTGATTAAGACATAAAGAATATGGGCTGGATAGCTCAACCATTTTCTTCTACGGGAAAACCGGAACCGATTAACCCTGTATTTAAATAATTAAATACAGGATGGAAGGCACACTGACGCTAAAACAGTTACAGCGTATTCAGTAAGTACATCAATCTGAACCCCCTACATAGAAATTTGAACCGGTGTATTCTACCTTTTAAAATACATATACATATATAAGGTATTCATACACGACATGTCGTAGGGGGTCATTGTTATTATTATGAACAACTTTTACTATGGGACCAACACTGAAATCGCGAAAAAAAAATCGACGTACATTTCTCTGCGCATAACACGACAAAATGTACTGAACAGCTGATTTTTTTTTCGCGATTTCGGGTTTAGTCCCATAGTAAAAGTTGTTCATAATGATGAATACAATGACCCCTTAAGAGATTTCGTGTATGAACCTTGAATGATAGACCCTTTATTTCTTCAAACAACTTTTCTGCAAGAAGTTTTGATTTGTATTATTTATCTTTTGAGAGTGGAAAATATTCAATTTATAGTAGATACCTAACTAATTATTTCAGGAAAATTACTAAGTAGGTGCCCACTACTTACTTTCCCGAAATTAATATGCTTTGTGAACTTGTACTAGTTTGTTTAGGCAAATGTTTATGAAAATTACAGCATAAAAAGTTCATACAAAGAAGAAAAACAACACCTGGAAGATTTTAAAACCAAAACAAATAAATAACATACACACCTGCTTCCAGTTCCACCAGCACCACGTACACACGTAAACAAAAATACAGTAACTGACAATTCAATGGTGCGATCTCTTCGACGGCTCAGTGCATACTGGCAGTAATTCCAAGGTTTCGCGACAGCCGCCCAGCGGTGTAGGCGGGGCCACGGCTGGGCGGGACTGAAAACCCGCAAATCAGCTTCGTTTCAACTTCTTTTCTTCCCAGCCAAGAAGCTTTGGTCAGCTGTAAGTGGGCAATACAGATGGCAGTTACCGCGTTCTTAAGTTGCGGAGTAAGTACGTAGATACTATGGTTATTCGGTATGTAAAATGGGATGATAGAATGAGATAAGTTGATCTCTTCACTACATATAAAACAAAGTCGCTTCCCGCTGTCTGTCCCTATGTATGCTTAGATCTTTAAAACGTACGCAACGGATTTCGATGCGGTTTTTTTAATAGAGAAGTAGAGTGATTCAAGAGGAAGGTTTATATGTAAAACATTGCACCCGTGCGAAGCCGGGGCGGGTCGCTAGTTACTTATATTTCAGTGAGAAATTATTTGTAGTTTGGAATTTTGTAAAAGAATTTAAATAACGGTTGTAAAAAGACTGCGAGCGTCTCCCCGTTTCATTGTTATGAATTCTAAAAGCAGGAGTAGCACACCTCTGTCTAACCCCTCAGGGACTACAGTCGTGATGGTATTTTTGTACTGGACTATATCTGGGAAACCTTCTGGTTATGGACGTATTGATGATTTGGTTGGTATTTTACTTTTTATTACGGTACTAGCTGACCCGCGCAACTTCGTCTGCGTGCGTGCGTACATAAAAGAAAGAGAGGTTAGAGAGAGTGTGCGTCAACCTTAAAAGTTAGACATATGGCCATTGTGGATATTTTTTTAGAGCTTTTTAAGAGGGACAATTCCGACATACATGATAATTGCGTAACTTTAACCGTTCACGCACAACGGAAGCTCTCAAAAGGAGTAAATCCCTATTATATACTATTACCGATGGATAATCATCAAATGACCCCTCCCACTCTGGACGGAGCGGAAGGGAGTGTCAGACTTGTACTGACTAAAATCCACCCACGTTTCTTCTGTTGCCCTTTGCGTTCCAGGGCCGCGGTATCTCTTTCGAACAGTCCCGCAACCCTGGCAGGCCTCGCTCCTCTCGGATCCCTTCCCGTTTGCTGACATCTCTTTGAGGCGCGTGTGGAACACGAACACGCCGTCACCACGGCCTGTCGTCATAGGACGGACGGATGGCGAGCTAGCCCATTACTCACTGTCCACAGGCCCGCGACCCTCGACAGCCTTACGTCTTCATCTTTAGACACTCGATGACAATCATACACCAGCTAGAACGAAAGTTCTCATCAAAGTTCTTGAAATGGGCCGAGACACGATAAAACTGCTATAAACTGTTGCGGACCTCTTGCAACTGCCTTCCGTCTCCATCGTCAGACCTTTGATGATAGACATACTCCAGGCAGGTCTAAAGTTCTCATCAAGGTGCATGAAATGAGCCCAGACACGATATAGATGCTGTAAACTCTTGAGGACCACTTGCAACTGCTTTCCTTCTCCATCGTCAGACATTCGATGAAAGTCATACTGACAACTCAGTATGGTTTAAAGTTTTCATCAAAGTGAATGAAATGAGCCCAATAACATTATACCTGCTGCAAACTGTTTAGGACCGCTTGCAACTGCCATTTGTCTCTATCGTTTGACCGTCGATGACAGTCATACTTCAGCAAGGCCTAAAGTTCTCATCAAGGTGCATGAATTGAGCCCAAACACGTTATTGTTGCTGCAAACTCTTGAGGACCTCTTGCAAGTGCCTTCCATCTCCATCGTCAGACCTTCGATGACGTCATACTCCAGCTAGATCTAAAGTTCTCATCAAGGTGCAGGAAATGAGCCCAAACATGATTTCTCAATTTAAAAAACAAAATATCATGTATATCGGACTTCTCTGTAAAAAGTTATGCGTGGTCAGGTCATACATAAAATAAAAAAATATAGACGCGTCGAATTGAGAACCTCCTCTTTTTGTTTCGTTGGTTAATAAACCAAGCTTCAGACATTTGACACGGGCGAGGGTCATTCTTTCACGGAAAACTTAACACCGCGACTCAGAAAATGGAGTGAAATTAATAGCGCCATCTATCGAGCACGAAATTTAACCGTTAAAATATAATGCATGTAAAGCGATCGAACACACACTCTACAGGGTTATAGCGTCATGTAGACTAATCTAGAGTACTTTTTGCTCTCAGACCCGATTTAAAAGTTATCTTGTGAGCACATTTTTATTAATTAGTGCCATTTTGGTGCAATAGATGTCGTTGCATGTATCTTACACAATGATGGTAAGTTCTTCTTGAACACTTTAAATTTATAAATCTTTTGATAGAGAGCACTGATTACAGCATGAAACAAAAACTAAAACCTTCTCTAAGTTCCCCACAATATTTGTGCATTGAATCTAATCACATTGGTTTTCCCAACAACATGAACACCCGCCTCGCAGCGCGCGCGGGTCATTATTTTGATGCGGAGTTATTTTAAAACTGTGATATCTCCTAAGATATTCATCTAAATTGAATGGTGTAAAGGGCAATTTTGGTCACAATTGAATGCTAAAGATGACTAACATATTTATTTTGATAAGGATTAATACTATGTCGGTAAAAACACCTTCGCAAACAAAACATTAATTTTGACCAAATTTTAAAATCATAAAAATGGTTATTGTGAGTCAACCTTAAAAGATAGGCATGTGCCGTCGCGGACTTTTTTTGAGACCTTTTTAAGAGGAATAATTCCCTGCTACATTATATTTGTGCAACTTTAACCGTTTACGCAGCGCACGCAACGGAAGCTATCAAACAGAATAATTTTTCCCCGTTTTTGCAACATTTGTCATTGATGCTCCGCTCCTATTGGTTGTAGCGTAATGATATATAGCCTATAGCCTTCCTCGATAAATAGGCTAACCAACACAAAAAGAATTTTTCAATTCGAACCAGAAGTTCCTGAGATTACCGCGTTCAAACAAACAAACAAACAAACAAACAAACAAACAAACTCTTCAGCTTTATAATATTAGTATAGATTAAGTTTTTTGAAAACCTCTCCAACTCCTGTACCTACCTATTGTTGCATGCACAATGTTTCCGAACGTAACATTGCTCGCTACTTTCCGATAAGCTGCGATTTTTCACAAAAAACATATGAATTGGAGCATGTTGCTCTATGTTACTTCTTCTTAGCGAGACGGTATTTTAGTATTTAAATTAGAAATGATTGCAGGTTATAATCCAGTGTGGCCCAGTTGTGGCGGCCCCGACTTACGAACAGTAAGTCGTGGGGTCGAACCCAGGCAGGCGCACTACTTTGTGTAATTTATTTCATCACCACTGATCTCAATACGAAGAAAAACATCGTGAGGAAACCTGAATGTCCTAGAACCAAAAAATCGAAGACATGTGACATCTACCAACCAGCACTGGGGCGGCGTGGTGTATTATATAGTCAATTCCCTCTCATAGAGAGGATCAGAGGAGGCCGTGTGTTCCAGCAGTGGGAACATTATAGGCCGATTATGCTATCACCCATACCTAGTCGATGTTCCACACGTCGCACGAAGCGCTTCGCATGCAGCGAAAAGCTTTTATTATTCACAGCCAAGGAGTGGAATTCCCTGCCTGCGTCGGTATTCCCAAGTTTACATGACCTCAATCTATTTAAGTCGTGAGTTAGTAGGCTTCTTTTGGGTAAGCACGTTCCATCGTCCTCACCTCTATCCTCAGGACAAGATTGAGAAAAAAAAATCCTTGTCTATGCCCCTGCCCCAAAACTGTAGGTCACAAAGACACCACAAAACGTACCTAGACAATAAAGGTTGAACCGCAACTAAATTTTTCTCAACCAGGAACACGCAGCCATGGGTGCCGGCAGGATTCATTCCAGGGGGGAGTTTTCCCATCTTCAGTTCCATGAAAACAGCTCGACAATTTTTGCACTCCATCCACCTCGGATATGTTACATTTTCGTTTTTCAATTCGAGCGAACTTGTTAGGTTTTCTTTTGCCCTTTATTATAAAAATAGGGCTGATTCTGCCTATTTATAAAAAAAGCTTATAAACGCGAAGAACATAAGACATCTGAACGAACAAAGCGAGCTCGAATAATTTAGAATATTCTAGGATAAATTAAGTCATTTTTGTTCGTATATTAGTAATAGGAGGATATAAGACTACGAGCTAGCAAAGCGAGCACATAAATTTTTGCCTTACGCCTCTGATAGTTTGGTTTCTCTATAGTTGTCCAAGATTTCGCACCCTCCCCTGGCTACGGCCCTGATGATGCAGGACAGGCTTGTGAGACCAGTGCATGCTGTGTTTACAGGCACAAAGTAGAGGAGGACACTAATTGATTTACAACGTGATGAACAAGTTTGGACAGCAACCTAGACGGATTTAGTGTTTATTAACACAGTAACATTATAAAATCTAAATCTTTTCTATATGCAAGCTGTCGTTTTGCATACTAATGATCACAGAGCATCATATGCTAATGATTCTCGACCCGAATGTATAATAAAAAGGGTAGTTTTTTTATTTTATTTTTTACGGAAATCGCGGTAAGTCTATATCACCCGTATTAAAACTCTTAAAACTTTTTAGCCCAATAAACGCGCCGTCACACACGCAAACGCAATTTTTTATTCCATAGTATAATTATGCATAGTATGGAAACCAGGAGGTGGTTATCGCTTACCGATTACAGTAAAAAAAAAACCAACCCTTTTTATTATCGATTCGGGTCGAGAATTATTAGTACAGATACTTCTTTGAATTTGACCAGGATGCAAAGCGACAGCCTGTATTTTCTTTAACGACAGGCCAGTGCACCCCCTTGCAACCTGCTGCCGGCGCCCATGCACGCAGCGATTATCATCTGCCTAGCTTTTTCCCCAACTATATGAGAGTCAGCTTTCAGTCTAACCGAATACAGCTGAATACCCCTATTTTAATTGTAGCGCCTAAAAGCCGTAAACATCTTACGGCATTTCATACAAACTTTGAGATCATTTGTTTTCGAAATGACTGAACTGATTTTAATGAAACTTCATACGCTTACGTACGTAGGATACATAATAATATGTCTAAAAAGTTGACAGATAACATTATCGAAATCTCGTTAAAAAAAATAGAATAAAATTAATAAGAGAATGTGAAATTTCTGTTTCTATGGAAAATCTAAAATCGGTCTAATTTAACTGTAACACTATTTTTCGAAAATGTTCTCCGACCACCGACTCAGACGACCTATGTATCCTGCTTGTGCGTATGAAGTTTCATTAAAATTGGTGCATTCATTTCTAAAACAAATGAGTTCAAAGTTTGTATGAAATGCCGTAAGACGTTAACGCTTCTAATCCTCTCCATCACATTAACATTTTAGTCAGAATGACGTCATAGTCATGAGCCTGAAGGTTTAATAGCGGACATAGGTCAATCATAGTACAATTTTCGTCGACTGCATGGCCGCAGGCAGGCAAAGGCAGGCAGACTGAAGGAATGAGTAAAGAGAACCTAAACCGAACCATAGAGTGTTGCCGACAACCCGCCCCGAGAATTTTCTGGTCAGGAATTGTCCTGGTCTACAGAATAGTGTGCGTGCCTGAAGACCAATACACAGCAAAACTCATGTCACTTTTCATGATTGCATTTAAAGCTTAGGCACAATCGGCCCGCCGAAGGATTAGGCAGAGGTTGATGATGTGAGATGTGAGGTGTCTCTCTATTTATGATTGATTAATCAGGACTTTCATGCAAGAAAATGTATGAAGGAAATTATCAGCAGCTTGTGTAAACTTAAGCCGCAGCACACCTTAACCATGTCTCGGTTTTCACTAAATAGCTCACGGTGGCCCTTCAGTTAAGTCAATGTAAAAGTTTGTTGACGGGCTCACTCAAAGACATGGTAGTTACGGGCCGAATTTTGACCACGGCCACTTCGTGGCCCCACGCTTGCAATCACGAAACCAACGGGGCAGTGAAAGCCGTAGCATTATGCTTGACGGTATGTACTGGCACTAAATTCCCGTGCGCACTACCAGTTCCATCAGGATACGTACCCCGTCCTGATAGCGACATCATCTGTAGTTACCAAGTAGCCGGCCTGATGCATGAGCCCTGGGGGCCTAAAATGGAAGCTTTATCATAATCATAATATGAATCACTTTAAAAATTTAAAATTCTTAAAATGGTCTTTATGGGTATGACCACAAAGTCTCAAAATAGATACTACCTGCCAGGATTACACAACTTTTGGCCGGTCAGCCAGGCATGGGTTATAACACCGGCTTTATAGTCTCTACTGAATCGTCTATCTACCCAAGGTATGCGTAAGGTAAGGTACCCAAAGTACATAATTACTTAATTAAAACAACTATAAAGCCCTGCAGTTATTATGTAAATTCGTAGCAGTTAATAGGTATGGCAAAGCCAATGAATAAAAATATTAATTGAAATTTTACCACACATTGAAAAAAACAACTTTTAATACCGTTAGCACAATGCTGTAGTCAGAGCCCTCTATTGCCCTATTATAGTTACCTTATGTAATAATAGACAACCAAAGAGGGTTCCGTCTCGATGCGTCACATTCACTTCCCCCTGTGTGAACACCGCTGTGTAAAATTAGAACGCGCGTAATCAATAAGTTCGTAAAAGATTCCGTTCGTCGCAGATGGCGACACTATGCAATTCTGCGCAGCCATGTCAACTACATTTAATGAAATAAAATATAATAAACCACAAAATAACAGCAATGTATTCTTCATAGATCTAATTATTATATAGCTATAACTTACGTGGCGAGAATATTTTTTTCGTGGGAAAAATAATTTGATGGTAATCATTATGACTACATAACAGTACTCGACCAAAGCGTCAAACAAGCTTCGCGTTTCGTATTGAGGCCACCGCTGTACACCGCCATCTTACGTCCACCGTGTCAACTTGTGTTGAATTTGGTGCAGTAATTTTGTGTTTGATTGTGACGAGACCAAGTTAACAAAATACGAACTATTCTGTGTGGCGTTATCGGTAAGTTCCATGAATAAAACACTTCAATATGTGGCGGAAAATTCAAGTGAAATTTTGAATGTGAAACGCGATGGTAAAACTGGGTGTATAGCATCATTCCGATCAAACTAACAATGCTAATATGATGTCAAATTTTTCTGGATCAATAGTTGCCGCATATAATCGCGCGTTAGTTTGTTGATGCTTATTTCTAATGGCGATGAACTTCTGTTTCAGCGCCCGGTATGCTGCTTACATAGTCGGTAATATGGCCAGTTAAACCGCAAAAATGTCCGACGTGAAGCAAGTGAAAGTTGACAACTGGGGAATATATTTCCTCCAAAGGCTTAAGCACTTTTTCAACCGGACGGACTACTGCGACCTGACGCTGCAGTTTCAAGACAATGCGCAACTGAAAGTACACCGGCTAGTGCTCAGTGCGTGCACCGAGTACTTCGAACTCTTGGAACGAACATGTGAAATGTATGAAGATTGTCTCGTGATGCCGGACGACTTACAGGCGGATGTTGTCGTGCCGATTGTGAACTTCATGTATACGGGACACTTAGAATTCAAGATGGATTTACTAGAACGATTGTATCAAACATCTCAAATTCTCAATATGCCAGTGTTAACTAAACTCCTCGAATCACATCGCAACTTGGCGCCAAAAGCACCTGCGCACAGTTATAGCGGTATCAAAAAGATTGCCAAACCAAGTGTCCAAAGTGAACCCAAAACTGTGAAGACGATCACCCCTTCTGCAGGCTCCAGTAATAAACGCTCGTACAGCAAAGCATTTGACAATAATATAGTATACAGAGATAAAAAGACTTATCAAACGGTTGCTAAAACTGAAAATGTTAATAGCAGTGCATATCGCCCTCCATCTCCAATATCAAAAGACCCTTTTACTTCTCAAAAACTGGTTATAGGTGAACCACGTCCAACAAGATATGAAGTACCAGAAGAATTAGATACTGAAAATATATTCGACAACTCATTCTGTAGTATATCATATACTTCCCAGCCTTTAATGGTCCATCCTGATACGGTCAAACGCTATAAAGCTAAACGAAGCAATGTATTCAGTGAAGCATCAAAGAAGAGGTCTGGTTTGTCAACAATTGATATTGTTGAATGTAAAAGGATATCATCATCAAAGCCAGATAATTTATTTGATGAAAACAATGCTGACCATAATTTCAATGAAGATGCTGATTTGTTTAATACATCCTTCAGCAATGAGAAGGATACAAACCAGCTTTTTGATCAGATCTTGGATGCTAATGATGGAAATGGTGGTCCCAAAGTCACAATAGAAACTAAGGACAGTAAAGCTGCTTCTAACCTAGACCATGCAAGGATAATAAGTGAAGTCTTAAAGAAATATCCTCATTTAGTTAAAAGCAATAAAAACATAAAATTGAAGATTCTGGATCCTGTGCCTAGTAAAGGAAGAAGACAGCAAAAACAAGCTGCACCTCCTGCATACATAGAGGATAAACCACCATTAAAGTTAAAAACAGAAGAAGATGATTTTACTTATGAAACAGATGTTATAGATTCTAAGCAAGCAGCAAAACTTATTGCAATGGGTGCTGAAAATACTAAAGGTCCTTGGATATGTTTAATATGTGGCACACCAGGAAAAGCTCTACATTTCAATTCATATTTTAAATTCCGCCGTCATTTAGTTGAAGTACACAATGAGAAACCAGTGGTTAACATTTGCGAATACTGTGGCCTTAGATCTTTGAAGAGAAACTATCTATTGCACCACCTTTATTCACAACATGGTGTACAACCACCACCACAGTATCACTTCCCGAAATGTAACAGGTGTTCTTATATTGCATTAACTGATGCACTGCTTACAAAACATAAAATGAGCCATAAAGATATAAAGAACTTCCGCTGTAATGTATGTTCTTCAGCATATGCTTCCTCTAGTCAACTACTACAACACATACAAAACACAGGACACAAGTACAGTTCTGAAAAGAAAAATAATTTGCAATGCCCCTATTGCATGAAAGTGTTTTTGCGAGAGATAAACCTTTATTCACATATAAAAACTCATCACAAACAAGAAGCAAAGACTGACTGCATCATTGAAGATTCAGATGATGAAAAGGAAGTTGTAGTTGAAAGACCAAGAGCCACTACTGCTGCTAATAGAGCTGCTGTCAAGTTTGAACCTAGTACAAGCTATGACAATGAGTATACAGAGATAGATTCACAGTATCCAGTCCTGCAAAGATCATCAGTTGAAAAACAAATTCCAGCTAGAAGACAACATAATACTATCTCCAATGCAAAGCAAAAGATTTTAAATCCTGGCTTTGGTACACCAAAACCAGCACTAAAGGCCAAACCCTGTAAAAATATCAAACAGACTCAATCTGTACACAATGATTTTTTCCAGGATATGAAAATGCCAATGGAGCCATTATCCAATAATCAGGAAGAAGAAATTGTATTAATAGACAACAATGAATATATCATGAAAGATCATCAACTTATTCCTAGAAAGCAGAAGCCAAATAACAGAAACTATGTGATTTCAGATATGGTTGACCCTAATTCCTTAGAGACAATTCAACCTACTACATCTGTGGAATACACTCATGTTCAAAATACAAACATTGAAGAACATGTGCAGCAACAATCCAGTATGGTTATAAAGAAATCAGCAAACCTAAATCAACCAATACAAATTGTGGTATCAAATGAAGAAGAATACAAAGCTTTGATGGCTTCTAACCATCCCATTATATTTGATGATGGTGGCGCAAACAAGACTCTGACTGTATTGAGTGCACCACACCACAGTCAGGCATTGGAGACTACTGCTATAGACTTAGATAATACTCAAGGTAATGAGATGATGATTCTGCCAAATGAATATCCTATGAATGTCACTGAAGGTGTAGCTACTGAAAATTCTAACATTGTAGTTGTATACAGTCACCCTGTAGATGACCAAAACAAGCAATTCCAAATTATAACTACAGGAGGTTTAGGAGCACAATTTGTGCAGTCTTCTGCAATTATAACACAAAATTATGAAACTGTGACTACCTCAACATCGGTATTGAATACACATTGTATAGAAACAACAGGCGAACAAACTTGGCAAAATAATCTCCAAAGTTTAGATGGTCAGCAAATACAGTTACCGCCACACACAGTTATGCTGGATTCTAATCAAGTAGTAACTGGGCCAATTTATAGTGCAACAGGTAGTCTAGATGAACTTCCAGAGGTACATTTGGTACCTGAACCTCAGAGAGGGGTATCTCAAGGAACTGATGTTACAATAAATCAACCAGATGTAACAATTGATCAAATCAATCAACCGGTTGAACAAGAGGTAGAAGATAATGTATCAGGCATGAGTTTGATGGAAAACGAAACCACTGAAATTGTAAATGAGACTGTTGAAACTCATGCTCGAGATAAATCAATGCCTGACATCCAAACTAACCACGAAAACTTTGTTGAACAAATGGAAATGGAAAATATGCTAGAGCAACCACTAGCCTCAGAACATGTAATGGAAGAATCAATGAGAACAGAAAATGAACTAGAACACCCACTGGGAGCAGAAAATGTAATAGAACAACCAATGGAATCAGAAATTGTACAGCAACAGTCAATTCAACCACAAAATGCATTAGAACAACCAAGGGAAACAGAAAATGTAATAGACCAACCAATTGAAACAGAATATGTTGTAGAACAACCTTTAGTAACAAGAAATGATATGGAACAACCACTGGAAAATGAAACAGACCAAACTACTATTAATATGATGGAACAATCGGTAGAAACGAGAAATATAATAGAACCAGAGGAAACGGAAAACATGATACAACATCTGGAAAATAGAAATGTACTGGAGCAACCAATCGAAACAGAAGGTCCTATGGAACAGCCAGTGGAGTTGGAAAACATAGAACAACCAGCAGAATTTGAAAATGTAAGTGGACAACCAGTTGAAAGGGAAAATGTAACCGAACAACTAATTGAAACAGAATGTTTAATGGAAACATCTGTTGCCCAAAACATAGACAACCAGCAACAACACACTGTTGACTCAGTGACTGTTAACAGATTTTCTGAATTTAATAAACCTGAAAATGACACATCAGAAAGCCAACAACCAGAACTCATAGAATCACAAGCTTATGATGATATAGTTGAAATAAACCAAGCCAATAGTAATGTACCTGTATGTCCTAAAGTATCTGAAACAAAGGTCAAACATTTAACTTTAGATTGGTCTGATGATGAATATGATATTGCAGAGGGCAGTGATAGAATTACTAATTCTGTTTCAAATGCAGATTCCCAAAATCAACCTTTGGTTGAAGATATACCAATAGTAGAAGAATCAATAGAAAACATTCAACAAGAAATGCAAAAACAAATGACTGCTCAACTTGAGGCAGAGGCAGAAGAAGCTGAATCACAGGCAGCAGCAGAAGTTGAAGCACAAGTGGCAGCAGAAGTAGAGGCCGCTGCAGATGTCGAAGCTGAAGAAAGTGCTATATCTTCACAAGAAGAAGACTCGTCAAGCCAGGAAATGCAACTGCCTCCATTGGTAGACTCACCCCTCCATACTGCTGTACCAAATCCAATTGTACAACAGAAATTATCATCGCTGCTAAATGATTGGGAGGATAATGATTCGCAGGAGGAAATGATTTCTGTCACTGAAAATGCTGTTGAGCCTGCAGAAGAGTCAATGAAAGATTTTAGTTGTTCCGCAGAAAAAGTCCCAAAAAACGACAATATCAAAAGCTTGGTTAGTGACTGGGATGATGATGAAGAAGAAACTAAAGAATAGCAAAGATATTCTAATCAAGATTGTACTACGTAGGTAATCATGAGATGCTATGGTGACATCTTCAAGCTATATATATTCTGTCTATGTATACTAATAGCTATATAACCTGGAATGGTTAATATTTAAAATACATAATTATAAGTAGTACTATTAGTTGTATAAGTATATAGTTTAAGTAAATATAGTTTTATTTTATTCACACATCATGTAAAAATCAATTAATACTTGGTGGTGTGCAATGTGAAAGCAAATTCATTTTTTTTTATTGCTTTATAAAACAATGGATACACAGACACCATACATGTACTGTTAAAACCTCAATATTTTATTGAGGTATAATTATGGTAAATAGATGGAACAGACTAAAGTGTTTTTAGTTGTGCTGTGGTGCCTGCCTTTTATAGATACACAATTCTGTCTTCTATACATTTTCATACAATTATGTCCTGCAACATCAAATTATGGAAATGATACTGACTATGTATATACCTATTGAACATAATAAAATAAATGGGTTGATAAATAATTAATATGTTTAATTTGTTATCCCAAATGTTGAATGATAAAGCGCAGGCCACACCGCTAGCTGGCGGGCGGGCGAGCGACGCGAACGACACCCTTTTCATACTTTGTTCGTAGGTATCTTTCGATAGTTCGCGGTGTGAACAAAAGAATGAAAAGAGGTGAAACGACGCGTCGTTCGCCAGCTGGTGGTGCGGCCTGCGCTTAAACATCATCATTCTCTCCTGCCCATATCCTAATTTATTTGGGGTCGGCGCAGCATGTCTTCCAAAAATAAAACAACATTTCATAGAAAAATACTATTTTACTAGATTTTAATCAATTTGCAGTTGCTAAAATCAACAGTGGATATAATGATTATAATCACATTTGCAGTGTGCAACATCACATGGCAAAAGTATATATTGGCCTTACCTATACTGTATTCATAACTCTTGTATAAACATTTAGACAGTCCAGGTTAAAAACTGATAGGTACTTACAACACGAAATATATAAAGAAGTTATGTAAAGGTAATTTGGAAGAATAAGAGGGTCAACTTAAGTACTTTTATTTGTATAGACATAAGATCAAGGGATAAAATATGAGAGAAGTTCAGTAAAAACAAATAAATATGTTAGCACGCATTTCTATAATGAAATGAGGTTCATATTTCCAATCGCTTTATTTCTGTAGGTATAGATACATTAAGTAATACAGAAATGTTATACTGCCTTCATGGCTAAACATAACAAAAGCCACTATACACATCTTAAAAATTAACACTATGTAGTGTACAAAGGCAAACAATTTTATTTCTAACATATTCCAGTTAAAATATTCAATATATATCATAGAATAGCTACAGGGGACAACACAATTTAAATGCAGTAGTAGGCCCAATATAAACATTGAAAAATTACACATTTTTTAATGATGATACATACATGATTATCATTGTCAAATTAATGCTAGTTATGATTTGGTAAGACATGAAATACTTTTACAATCATATTATTTGGAATAGTAATATTGACCTAACAAATAACTGGCATACACACAAACATTCCATTCAAGCAGAAATATATTTGTTGAGATTACTACATTTACTTGATAGTTAGTTTAAAAACTTGACAAATTGATTTCACATTAAAAGCTATTTGCAATCTTGATAGACTACTTGCAAGAGTGAAAAACATGTATCACAATAAACTACATTCTTTCTCTAATTTGAAACACTACCTAGCTATTCATCACAAAGAATATCTAAAAACTATAATTTTTTGTATGTTTTGAAACAGTTAATAATGAAAGTGCTTGAACATTAACCACTCATCATGTACCTAGTATAAAATTAAATTGACGCATGATCATTTAATTTAATCTACATCATTTTTACACCAAAAAGGTCCACAAGCAGAAAGGATTTCAAACTGTGCCTTCCTAATAAAATACAATTATAATAATTGAAAACAGAACAAAACAGAAGTTAAGATCTGGTAACTATGCACATACAACATTGATTAGAAAATTGTATCAACATAAAAATAATAACACAAACATTTAGTTGCAAAGAATTAGAAAAAAAACCTTGTTAAAACAACTGTTCCCCTTGCTTCTCCAGCCAATTTAGGAATCACTAATTGAGAATGTCAATAATTTTGTGTTGCAATGCATATAATGACTGAGTTGCATATTACATGAATTCTGTATGCTTAGCACAATGTCAAATTAACTTCAAAATTTGCCTCTAATGGAATAAATGTATTTACAAAATAAATTACAATATTTACATTAAAATAAAGCATTTAAACTATTTGCCTAATCATTGGATATTGAGACTAACACATATTTGACCATATATGCAAGACAAACAAAGCCTACCAACACAAATAAATTGGTCATAATATAGTACATGTTGGATTGTTGCTCCGTTATCACTTCACCCTCAGTTGTGTTGGAGTTCTCTGCCTGCAGTATTGCCTCATTCCGTTGCTTTAGTTGCTGCTCGATCTCCTCAACATAATCCGGGAACAACTCACAAAACATTTTGTTTTTAATATTTGTCTCCAAAGATTCCGCCGCCAGGCAACGCTTCTGGTAATCTGAAGTTTCAACAGATCCCAATGTCGGTGTCTTCTCTAACATGAAACTTAGTAGACCAGTGAGGATCGTGGATATTGACCATGCCGGGTTCCATGTATCAGGATGGAAGTCCGTGATGCTAAGGCACAGTCGAGTGTTTGTCTTGAAACGACCATTTGGTGTGATCATGTAAATAGATGGTGGTTTGAATGGAAACTCCCTTGGAAATATTATTTTGCCATGATAGTATCCGCCCTCGTACGGACTCTTTTCTGGTCCTTTGACCACGTAATGCCACTCTAAAATATTAGACGGCACTGGTTCCGCCGTTACATATGGAACGGGGTCATTTTTAAGCCTAAGGTAGTCTTGCTTTAGTCGGCTCGTAGCTCCTGTTACTTTGGTTTTTGCCATGACTTAGCACAAAACAACGATCATAAAATACTTTACTATGCAATTAAAATGAATTTCACTGCAGTCATACACTATTAATTCTTCATTAATGTCCGCAATTCTTATTTTTTGGTCAAACGAGAATCAATCGCGAATAAATAAAATAATACGTCAAATGATTTGCAATCATACAATACGTCATTCGAATAGAGATGTGACAAATAGTAACAGATAATGAAAAATCGACTAAGAACGTTATGATAATGAGCCTAAATTGTTCCCACAGCTGGGGATACAGGCTTCCTGTCTGGTTATAAATGTCTTATTCAATCACGCGGACCCAACAGTGAGTTAGATGATGTCATAAATTTTGTTCTGTACCTACTGTAAAAGATGAGACTCAAGTTTTTAATATTTCTGCCCATCAGTCAATATCCATCTAGAAGTTCTCGCCTTTCATGATAAGTCAGCTCGTTTTAACGAAGCATGACCCATTATAAATCACGTAATAAATCCGGAGTTCTGTGAATTAGAATGAAAACACGCAGTATCTTCGTGAGCTAACTTGTTAGTCCCGAACCGGTAGGATCTTGCGGTTAACTGACCATTATATATTTTGTAATTATTCTAGAGGTTTGTCATTAAAATCAAATCAACAGTTCCTATTTTTTTTATTAAATAACAAATCATTCTATTTTACATCATCGACCGTCATATTTTAACAAATCCACTAGCAATACATAATCAACGAAACATGATTATAAATAACATCAACTAATGGTTCTAACATTGGAATCTAATTGAACTAAGCAAGCTAATAAACAATGAAAATCACCCTAACAGATATGAATTATAGGCGCTTTACCTCAAATAAACCACAATGATAATACGTGTGTCGGTTCAAAGTATGAAAATACACTGTTTTAGTCATAAGGACCACACCATTACCACATTAAGCCGCCCAATTCAACTGCCTAGCCTTTACCCATGTTGGGGTTGACTTCCAGTTTATCCGGATGCAGCTGAATACCAGTATGTTACATGGAGCGAGTGCCTATCTGACTTTGCCAACCCAGTTAGCATTGGGCAATACGATATACGATACCCCTTGACAAGACTGATTGTCAAACTTTTGGGCCATTGACTACCTGTAACGACTGTCAAAGGTCTACAAATGACAGCCGGGAACAACGACTTAACGCGCTTTCCGAGGCACGAGGGAAACTCTGTATGTAACGGGTGATCACCCATCCACGGACCGAACTAGGCAAACACAGCTTAACTTAACGATCCGAGCGGCCGTTATTATTTAGCCACGAGCTCAAGTCCGAGTCAAGGCAAGTCGAGCCCAAGTCACCATACATGGTGACTTGGGCTCGACTTGCCTTGACTATATATAATACGATATCGAAAACAACCCAGGCGAGACTCAACCACAAGTGACATCTCACCAACCACTACCACAAAGTCAAGTAAACCAAATAAATCTGAACTCTCATTGTTCGGAAAACTCATACAAGGCGAGGTCAGGTTACACTAGAGATGTATTGCTTGGCTTGGTGTCGCCGTGTGTAAGTAGTACATTCATTAGCACTGGCGAAACATACACTAAACCGTGCCGAAACCTCTATTTCTCTCCTCCCTTAGTTGAATATTTTATCTCATCGGATAACATATTTTTAACCGACGATAAAAAGAGAAGGTTCTGAGGTCAACACGTGTTTTTATATGTATGACCTCGCATAGAATGTTTCACCAGTGCTAACGCATAATTTTCACAACGCAGCTATTCACATGTGAACACTGCTTGCCCAATATTTTCTCGCTGCTCCGTGGTGTGACAGTGATCCATATAAATGGGCCCTTATCATTTAATTTCTAAGGCGTTTTATACTCGGACTACTGCGACTACAGCGCAAACCATTACCATGAATTCAGTACCCAAGTGATTCTAGATTAATCGGGAAGAAATGTTTTGACAATCATCGGTTATTGAGAAAAAAAATCAGATGTTCCATACATTTTGAATGTGTACGTGTTTAATTTTTCATGAAATTCTGTTTTTTTCTTTATAAGTTTAAATAATCGGCGAAAACTTTTATTCCAGCCCTCCAGGGGGCTAGGATCATGTAGATACCGAATTCATGGAAACAGATTGCACGTCAATATCCCTTACATCATGTTTACTAAATGCAAACGATAATGCAAGTCGATTTTCAGTTTCCTCCCTCAACGAGAGCCCACGCCCCTGCATATATATAAATACATAGTTGCAAGGGTCATTCGTGGTTCCGGTAGCTTCGGCACAGATCGTGTTTGAAACTGCAATCGATTGAAGGAATACGCCCTAACGTATGACGTCAATGGAATTGACACTTCGCGGTTTGTAACGCTACATATAGTTCATAAATGCAGGCTTTAGAACTAACGTTATCATTTATTATTTCCTACTAGCCTCGGCCTTATCTAACTACTACATATTATTATAAATGCGAACGTTTGTGAGGATTTATGGATTTTTGTTCCTCGATCACGCAAAAACGGTTGAACGGATTTGGGTGAAATTTGGCACCCAGATACTTTATAACCGGGATTAACATATTGGATACTTTTTATTTCGGTGGTACGATCCCGTGGGATAATAACCGAACTCCGCACGGGTGAAGCCGCGGGCATAGTCTAGGAGATTATTTAGGGACCAGCCACATTTAGCGACACGGGAATAGACTTGAGCTGACCACATTTCACCACATTTGTCGCGTCGAGTCATCAGAACCGAAACGAGACGAATGAAGTCTTTTTTCGCCTTTATCGCATGAACTTATATCTGTTACGGACTGACGCAAGACAATGCAGCTTCGATAAGTGTTCTTACTCCCAGAAGAACCTTTTTACAGCAGTGTACTGATGATGGCAGTGTAGAGTATAGATAGGTGTACTATTAGGACCTGCGCAGACGAGGAATTTTTGTCCGTAGAGCACGCCAAAAATGTTCATGTTGCTATTTTGTTGACAATGAGGTTTACGGACAGGCCCTTAGCAGTGGTACAAGATAGGTTAGTAAGTTAGGTTAAGATCAACGTACACTTATAAGCACTGCGGATCAGCAACGACTCGTCGTGTACTAGTTGATCCCGAGCCGAGGCGATAGCTACACGATGCTTATATATGTGCGTTGCAGTGACGTGTTTCATAGAAAGAACACCGAACGGCAGTTGACGCGATGCTAAATGATTAGGACGTATTATATAGGTTCAAAGGTTGACTATAAGCCTGAATATCCCGCGGGCTGTGTCCGTCCGTCCGTCTTATGACGACAGGCCGTGTCGACGGCGCGTTCGTGTTCCACGCGCGCCTCAAAGAGATGTCAGCAAACGGGAAGGGGTTCGAAAGGACCGATGCCTGCCAGGGTTGCGGGACTGTTCGAAAGAGATAACGCAAAGGGCAAAAGAAGGAACATGGATGGGTTTTAGTCAGTAGTAGTCTGACACTCCCTTCCACTCCGCCCAGAGGGGGAGGGGATGATTTCAAAACCGAAAAAAAACCCTGTAAATCTGTCAATCGGTCTTACCAAGGGGTATCGTGTTACCCAGTACTAGCTGGGTTGTGGAGGTCAGATAGGTAGTCGCATCATGTAAAATGCTTGTATTCATCTGCATTCGGTTAAACTGGAAGCCCCCTACATAGTTGGGGAAGGCTAGGCAGATTTTAGGTTGACTAACTCAAGTCTACGTGGGCATGATGTCATGTACCACAGTTCAGCAGTAAGCTTCGTATCTCGTGGTTCAATTGTTTGAGTAAGTCTTCGTCCGGGCTGTCTTGCTGGACGAGTCGGTCGCGTTGAGATATTAATTCGTTGATTTTTTCGTTCATCGGATTTTTTGGGGCGTTCCTGTAAGCGTACGAGGTTGTGTTAGATCTGATCTGTTAGATAGACTGCGGCGGACCCCAAAAAGAGGGTAATGTTAAATTACGTTAAGTGTCTGTATGCATGTATTCGCAAAACAACTAACTTCATCACGTGCACACTAGCTGAGCTCATGGAGAGCTCAGAATGTTCTTTATAAAGGGTGTAACAAGACCCTTAACGAAGCCGAAAGGCACTTGTTCTCCCCGACATTTCGATATTTTTTTTGTTTTAGACTATACTTGGGAACTCTCTAGTTACGGAGATATTAAGTTTTTCTTTTTTTAATACATATTTTTAATGTAAGATTTTTACTTTAAACACCTCCACGATCCCCGTACTACTCAATCCATCCATCAGCACAATGTTTTGAGTCCGTTGCATTGAGTCCTACCGTAAAACGTGACGAAAAAAAGTCGTTTCCCAGCAATAATTTTTGCGTAAAGTTACTTAGTTTGATGTACAGAATGCTTGGTTGACGGCTTCGTTAAGGGTCTTGTTACACACTGTATGCTCTCAAATTCTCAGTTTCACTCACTTCAGATCGTGAAACATGTCTAATTCGTCGTGAGCAGCAGGATCTGAAACAAAAGAGTATTTTTTTACAAACTTGCTATTAAGGACTTTCCACACTAGACGTCTCAGGGTCAGAACTCGTATGCACAGGGCGATTTTTTATGGCGTTCGATATTTTCCACTCTCAGTATTGAGTCTAGCATTGAGACTACAACAGAGCGCAGCCCAGCAAGTAAAAAAGGGCACTGTCTGATTTCAATCCTCGAAACTAAGCCGTGGGTGATAATTCAGTGCGTGACCAAAAACCGTTGTGTAAAAAATCACCAGTGAATATGAGGGGGTTAGAATTTCTTGGCTCTGCGCCATAATGGGTTGTGGATAGACTTTTGTGTAGTGCTTTTTATAAGGAGTAACTGACTTATCATAGAATGTGTATTGAGAGCTGGCGTGTTCGCCAGTATGTCCACATAGAAGTCATCTTTCAACTTTTTCAAATCAACTGGAATTTGATTCACGTTGTTTTCTTCTTGTTCGTCCATTGGATCCAGTCTGGAAGAAAATCAAACGGTTCAGTTGAAAAGCAGACGATAAGATATTAATAAACCGCTGTCATCCAACGACGAAGATGAAATAATTATTCTCGGGAACATAGCTACCCCGTTTTGCGGAAAAAAAAAAACATGATGGTGTATCTAATACTACACCCACATTTGGCCATTTATGTTTAAGTCCCATGTAATAGAGGGCGAGCCTATTGCCATCAACCGGACACAAATCCAGACGTAGCTGCCACTGAGTAACCCAATTACATTTTGCCCGACCTGGGAATTGAACCCAGGACCTCTTGCTCAGCAGTCGCTCTTGCGACCACTAGACAAATGAGGCAATTCCAAAATATATCGTAAGTTATACAATAATATGATCAAACTATTCGGAATTAATTCTCTAAATTATGGTGAAAACCGCATCAACTATCAACCGCGCCCATTAAGAACAACGTGGTCACACACACAGACAGGCAGGTACGATAACTACCCTACTATGTATTGGTAGATTATAGTCATTACCCCATCTCGGCCAGTTCCCTGCGGTCGTGCTGCAGCTGCGAGAGCATCTGCTTGCGCGTGCGCAGCTTCACGAGGTGCAGCTCGCGCACGGCGCGGCCCCACTGCTCCTTGAAGAACGCCTTCGACTGCACCGCGCTGTCCAGCTTCTCCTCCAGGTAGCGCTGACATCACAAACAGTAACTTATGAATATAAGAACAGGGGAATACCAACAAAACGAGCGTGACACCAAGATGATATGGGTATAAGGGGTGTAACGAGACCCTTAACGAAGCCGAAAGGCATTTGTTCTCCCCGTCATTGTGATAATTTTTTTGTTCTAGACCATACCTGGGAACCTTCTAGTTACGGAGATATTGGGGGTCACATTTCACACCTCCACGACCTCCGTACTATTAAATACATACATCAGCACAATGTTTTGAGGACGTTATATTGAATCCTACCGTAAAACGTGATTTATCACCTTAAAAAAAAAGTCGCTTCCCAGCAATAATTTTTGCGTAAAGTTACTAAGTTTGATGTACAGAATGCTTGGTTGACGGCTCCGTCAAGGGTCTTGTTACATCCTGTATAGAGAGGACGTGATGCATGAAGTCAAGAGATGACTAGTACCTAATAGAGAAGTATGGAAGAAGAAGACATGCTGCGCCAACCTCAAAGAAATCGGGAAAAGGGGGAATGAATGAAGTGTTGTTATAAATCGTTGTATAACCATTGTTATTTTTTTTCTTTTACACCCCCCGCCCCCCGGCCTCCCGGGAATACCCGGGAGGCCTTTGCCCAGCATGTCCCACTGCTGGGCAAGGGCCTCCCCCAAAGCTTTCCAATTTTATTTGTTACTAGCTGTTGCCCGCGGCTTCGCGCTTCGTTTCGTGTTTTGGTCGGAAATTATTCCACGAGCACGTTGTAAATATAGCCTATAGCACTCGGCGATAATGTAGCTTCCTATTAATGAAAGAATTTTCAAAATCGGTTCTGTAGATCCAGAGATTATCCCCTATATACAAACTTACAAACAAATTTTACCTCTTTATAATATTAGTATAGATTATATTAACTGGTTACAAATTGATTTGGTGATGAATTCAGGGTAAATGAATTGGGTTTTCAGTTTTTCAAGAGACAGACGATTGTTATTCTGGAGAATACATACGTTGGTTTGAGATATTTTTTATTCCAAATCGGTTTTAAAAACCTAGAAGATGGAACGAATAAAAATAGTATAATAATTAGCTAACGAGTTGAAACATAATACTTACTAATTCTTGTATCAGGCTCGCAGTTTGATCTTTGGTCAGGCCGGAGTATCGGCTCTCAGATTCCTTTTCAGTGTTCTTTATATTGTTCTGAAATATAAAGTAATATAGTATAATACAAAGTCGCTTCCCGCTGTCTGTCCCTATGTATGCTTAGATCTTTAAAACTACGTAACAGATTTTGATGCGTTTTTTTTTAATAGATAGAGTGATTCAAGAGGAAGGTTTATATGTTATAACATTGCACCCGTGGGAAGCCGGGGCGGGTCGCTAGTAATAAATAAATGATTTAGAACGTCCTGGCAAGAGAAAGTTAATAATGATCGTGTGACTGTGAGTTCTAGATTGCTTGCGTTTCAATGCTTCATATTGCTCTGTGTGGGCATCTAATAATAGCACAATGAGTTGAATGGAAAAAGGAAACGGAGTATATGGTCTGCAGGTTCAATTATCTATTTCTATTTTCTATTATATTTTATTATTATTTCATTTTTTGTTTTATTTTAAAGAGCTTGTGGCAAAATAATAACAGCCGCTCAGGTCGAACTTTAGGTTAAGCCGCGCTTGCCTAGGTTGGTCTGTGGATGGATGACCGCCCGTTGCATATCGAGTTTCCTCCGTGCCTCGGAAAGCACGTTAAGCCGTTGGTCCCGGCTGTCAATTGTAGATGTTTGACAGTCGTTACAGGTAGTCAGTGGCCCAAAAAGTCTGACAAATAGTCGTACCAAGGGGTATCGTATTACCTAGTACCCAGCTAGGGTTGTGGAGGTCAGACAGGCAGTCACTCCATGTAAAATACTGGTATTTAGCTGCATCCGGTTAGACTGGAAGCTGACCTCAACATAGTTGGGAAAAGGGGTAGGCAGCTGATGATGAGGTTCAATTATCTATTTATTATCTTATTTATTTATTATTTATTTATTATCTTATTCAATAACTATTTCATGAAAAAGTCACTCAATGGGGTTAAATGAACGTGGAGGGTTGTATTTATGATTTGAATGATTATAATTCTGTAACTCCGTATGTGTTACTGGCGCGATTCATATTTTCATCAACATATAACCGTCAGGTTATATGTTGATGAACATATGAATCGACATATACTGACGATATATACTGACCTGCAAATTGCAACAAACGTAAAAAAAAAAAAAAAATTCGCGGGCTACCCTTGTAAGTAAGTAAGTTCACACACTTGATTTATTAAAAATGTCATACTTATGAATGTCTTAAATCCTGACTAATATTATAAATGCAAAAGTAATTTTGTTTCGTTTTCACGCCTAAACCACTGAACCGAACATCCTGAAACTTTGCATATACGTTGTCAGGTGTACAGAAACGGACATAGGGTACATTTTTATTTTTGAAATTTTATTATATTAAAACTTCTTAATGAATTTAAAACTTTATTAAAAAATAATTATTTTCAAGGTTCTACTTTTATTTTTATTTCAATATTTTCATTTATTTTATTTCATATTTTTTAGGATTATTTCCTTATATCTTTTGAATCATCCCGAAAAAAAGTACTGTTCCCGAGGAAAACAACAATAATGTTCTTATGATAATAGATGGTGCCACGTGTGTTTAGAATCATGATTGAATTACATTTTATATTATTACAAGCAGAGTACAACCCGAATTGATTGCCAAATTCTAAGTTAACGCGCGCGAAGCCGCGGGCAAAAGCTAGTTTTGTATAAAAATCGTAAAGTGCTTCACAGACTACATTTACCTACTAAGTTTCAACTGTGTAGTCCTAATAGGTCCGGAATAAAGTGGCTGTGACATACACAGACAGACAGACAGCCATGACGAATCTATAAGGGTTCCGTTTTTTGCCGTTCGGCTACGGAACCCTAAAAAATGGATGAATTAACAATAAAACAAAATTACATAAAAAAAGTAAACATAAGAGAAAAATAAAACAAGTGAAATTGGTCCATTTGATTATTATATTATTTTCAATGGTACCATTATATTTATACATATATTGCAAATATTTATTGTTCTGTTCCTTCTTACCTTAAGCAATTCCACTTGTTTCTGCAACTGTTGTATCTTGGCTTCCAACTCTTCGACCTTCATATCTTTCAGCTTGAGCTGATGGTTCATGTCATCTTCCATTTTCTGTGAGGCTTCCCGCAACTCCTGGTATTTGGCGGTGTAGTGGGATTCTAAGGCTTTCTTTGCATCCAATAACTGAAATATAACATTCAAAAGATGATATATAGATAGATAAACCATTTCAGTGCACACAAAAGACATAGCACAACACACAGAAGCACAATTAAATGATACAAATAACATGAAGTATACCATAAGAAAACAATGTGCCAACATACAAAATAAATCATATTTACGTAAGAAGTCTAGTAACACCATGAGTAACCATGACACAGTTAAAATATAAAATGAAAACAAGGTGCGGTGTGCGGTTGCACCAAATGGAAGTCCAGCCAGGGGTGGGAATGGGGTGGATGATTAGTGCTATTGCATTTTTACGGCTTAAGAGGAAATGCGGGTGGTCTTTTCCGGGTAGTACACATCAAGCTATACATTTCCAGTATAAGCTGACCTCGCGTTGCACGAAAATCCTATACAATGCGAGATCAGCATAAACTGGAAATGTATAGCGTGATGTGTAGTAGTGTGTACAATCCTAAAGGATAATTTCTGATCTCCACGCGGGCAAAACCACCGGCAGAAGAAGCTCGTGAGCAACCCCTTGAAAGATTTGTCCCAACTGGCCTTCGCGTCACTATTCATTACGTTTTACTCGGTGTAACCAATTTGATCGCGGTTGAAGGTTTTGTTTTGATCTGCTGAACAAGTAAGTGGGTAAGTTAGCAGTCAGTCAGTCCTCATGCATGTATGAGGTGCCGTAACAATTAATATTAATATTTGACTACGTTCAACAACTGCAGTATGTATACCTTTTTCTCCCTCTCCGTATTCCGGTAGCCCCTCAGCCGGAAGTCTTCGGTGGCGCGGCTGAGATCCGCCGCCAGGTTGCGACACTGCTCTATGCCCTTGCTCAGCTTGCACTCCAACTCCACTTGCTTCTTCGCCCACTCTTTAGCTAGGAGTTCTAGGTGGTATTCTTCTTTGTGCTTTAACTGGAATTTGAAAAGATATCAACAGTAAATGGAGAAATTCTCATAAGAGGGCACTGCAATTGCAGGTAAGAGGTGTGTCATTGTTTACTAGCAATAGCAATAGTTTCCTGGGTTCGATTCCTGGGTCGGGCAAATTGCCGTTATTGGATTTTTCCATCAGAAATTTCTCAGTAGCAGCCAGGGAGCCTGGATTTGTACACGGTTGATGGCAATAGGCTCACCCCCTATTACATGGGACTTAAACATAACAGGCGAAATGTGGGTGTACTATTAGGCACACCTCTACCTAATACTTCAGGGATTGGCGTCGTGATGTTATGCTATGTTTGTTTCCGGAAGTATGCTGCACACTATAATATGAACCGTGCCAAGTACTCGCAACTAGGACATATTTCCTTTCTCTTTATTCAAACTATCACTGTCACAATCCATTTCACTATTATCAAAACATGGCTAATGGAAGCTAATATTGCATTCTGTCCTTCTGAATTATCTATACAAATAAATAAAAAAGAAGTGTATATTTGTATCAAAATAACAGCTTTTTATTGAATGCATATGAAAGTTTAAGTTTACGGTAAATATTAAAAAAAAATTGTCTGTCTGTCAGTCTATCTGTTTTTCTGTTCCGGCTAATCTCCGAAACGGCTGCACCGATTTCGACAGGACTTTTTTCACTGGCAGATAGCTGAGGTTATAAGGAGTAAATTAGGCTGCTATTATTAAAAGATTAGGGATCCGTACAAAAAAAAAACTCATAAAATTATTACAAAATTAAATAATTTCACGCAGACGAAGGTCGGGACCTTCGTCCGCGTGAAATTCTTCTAGTATGCAATAGAATTATTTAGAAAGCAATACAACACATCGGTATAAGCCACAAAGAACACCATAAAACCGAGCTTTTTACGAACTTACTTGACTTTTGAACATTTCTTGTTGTCTTTCTTTCCAGTCCTCGAGCTCGTCGACAAACCTCTGCATTAGCGAGTCCCGTTCTACTGCCGGGATAGCCGTGTTCACCATCTCTGTTAATTGTTATTTATTTTATCATAGTTAGCAGAAAACTAGATTATTGTTAACGGATTAGTCAGTGTTCAATGTTACCTTTGGACATTGACTCAGCACTCGGATTGGCTGACGCGCGGCCCAGTTAAAAGAATGATTTGGTTGCATCTTAAACGCATAGGACACATAGAATTTGTATAATAATGTGTGTTAAGAAAAAGTAGTATATAAGCAGAACATTATATAAATAAATCAGATTTGAATTTTATATTCTTGTCTCATTACCCCTCACTGTGGCCAAGACACCTTTAGCCATCTGCGGATCAGTCCCGTGAGTCTGCGCGATTGGCAGTGAGTTTACCCTTCCCGAACCTGGTATCCCTGTCTACTTTCCGTCTGTAACCTTAGGTCGCACGGTGCAGACATCCTGAACTTATTTATATATTTATTTATCACATACTAGGTTTATGGTAGGTTAGGGCTGTATTGCTTATAGGGCTTAGGGTCGTAGGGACTGTTAGGCTTGTAGGTCTTTGTACGTTCCCTTAGCTTACCATATAGTTTCATGTACCGTCGCACCCTTGACAGTATTGCGGCCTTACGTGACGTTTGTTAAGGGTGGATGTACATTTTGAGAAAGCAAATGATAAACAAAATTGGAAGGCCTTTGCCCAGCAGTGAGACAGAAAAGGCTATTGTAAAAAAAAAGCAGAACACTCAATCCCTACATAGAAAACAAAGTCACTTCCCGCTGTCTGTCCCTATGTATGCTTAGATCTTTAAAACTCCGCAACGGATTTTAATGCGTTTTTTTTTAATAGATAGAGTGATTCAAGTGGAAGGTTTATATGTATAACATTACACCCGTGCGAAGCCGAAACGTAGACGACATAAACAAAATGAAATTATCGTCATATCAAGTGCCTAGCCTGTTCCTCAACAACGTAGGGGTCAGCTTCTAATCTAATTGGATGCAGCTGAATACCAGTATTTTACATGGAGTTGCCTATCTGACCACCACAACCCAGTTAGTACTTGGTAATACAACTGGTTGTCAGACTTCGGGCCATTTACTAGCTGAAACGACTGTCAAAGATCTACAAATGACAGCCGGGACCAACGTTCCGAGGCACGGAGGAAACTCGACATGGAATGGGTCACCATGGGTCACCCATCCATAATCCAACCTTGGCAAGCGCTGCTTAACCTGGAAAATTGTCCCTTGTGGCTATTACTTAGCCACGAACTCCTCCATAACTAAGATACATAAAAAATAATATAGAAAGTATGAACCTCTTTCGGTGTATTCTTTTCTTTCGACGTGTGCGATGTAGGTATCGCTTTTGCTCGTCCCTCTGTCTTGTAATGGTATTGCTCTGAAACACAGAGTAAGACAAATGACTTCAATTACTATTTTTCGCATCATATTTTATCCTTACAATTTTACATTCGTCGATCAGGTCGGATGGCGGGGCGAACTACACAGGTTCCGTCAGACTGGAAGGAGGACGGAGAAATGGATCCTTCTATTTCTCGTGTGGAGAGGGGCATGTGCACAGGAGTGGAACTGAGCAGGAAAAGTTTGGATATAGGGTAAATGTAACGTATATTTGAACGATCTTAAAAATGGAAATAATTCAGTTTTAAGACTTGCTTATCTATATTAATATTATAAGTTAGATCTTAGTGTTGCGGTTTAATATTCGAAACTACTGATCCGATTCCAAAAAATCTTTCACTAATGAGCAGTGATCGGAATAGATAGAGCCCTAAAGTACCTAAAGTAGTACCTAGATAGTACCTAAAGTTCAAGCAAGGAACAGATACGAAAAGTGTTCCTTGTTGTGTAAAAAAATGTTTGACAAAAATTTTTTTTCTTCGTCGTCGTGTCGTGCGCGCATCATTCACTCCTGTAGTTTCTCAAGTTGTGTACTTATATTTGACTCGTGAGTTGTTTTTTTTTACCTATACGTGTTTTATCGTCTATTACCAAGTAGCACAGAAAGCATTCTAACAAACGAATAGCAAACTTGTGTAGAACTTAAGGTCCTTATAAACTCATAAATAAGTTCACCGAGCATCTTGACGCTTTATATTGGTATTTCAAACCCATTATGATGCTTTACACTGTACGGTTGGATAATAGCATATAAAAATGCTTTTGTAAACCCTTTAGTTTTAGTGCAGCAAACCACAACGCAGCTGTACGGCTTTCAGCAGTTTTTAGTGCATTTGGAATTACAATAGCATGTTAAGTAGTAAATAAATGCTTAATGCCGTCTAACAGCACAAGTATGAACCATTATAATGCCACGTAAATCCACTATACAACTTTCAGCTGTTTTTAGTGCCTTAGGGTCTACAATAGCATTTTTAAGTAGTAAGATAATGCCTAATGCTGTTTAAAAGCTAAAACTTTTACCGTTATAATGCACCGTAAAACCGTTATACAGCTTTGAGCTGTCTTAAGTGCCCTTTGTTGTGTAACAGCACTTTTGAGTGGTAAGTAAAAGCCTAGTATTGCTGAACAGCATAAACGTGAATCAATGTAATGCTTGCATTTTTTAAGATCAACTTAGCTGTGTGGTACAGCTAGCAGCTCTTTAATCAAATATACGTGAGTTATTGTAATGCGTAAAGCTGTATATACATTCATTTTACTGTATTCGTAGAACCTTTCGTCGGACATATCGGGGAAAAGCACATATTAAATTATCAATAAAACAACAGCATTTTTTATGGTGGATTTTTATTTTCATTACTTCTTGATTTTGAACTATTGTCGTCCAGGGTGCAAACGTGCCTGTGTCATTCGCGTCTGTGTCTGAATGTTCTTCCATTATTGATAATTCAGCTTCGGCAAGGTCATATGTTCAAATATTTTTCATTTTAAAATAGCACTCTTTTAATGTCCATTCTTTTTATCGGGCTTGGATTGCTCATCTTTCATTAATTTGTACTGTGTCTTTTTAGGCGGCCACCACAATTTACCATTTTCCTCCCACAAAGACTACCTCGTATTGTTTTTCCTTTCTCTCTATCGTCTGTTCAATTTTGTACGGCATTGTATGGTTGGTATAAAAATCACTGAAAATAAGAAAACAATGTTTTTAAAAAGCATCACCCATATAAAAGATATTGCGTTTTCTGAAAAGTTTGGCCATTTTAAAGTGTACAGGTATATTTGATGGCTATTGTACCTGACTACGTACTACACTACACCGGGTATGAAATAAATAACGATCCTTTCTATAAAATAGTTACGGAAAAATATTTTAATGACGCCTTTTTATCAACTTGGCAAACAAATCAAATTGTATAAATTCTGAAATGGGTTTTATTGTTTTGCTCAAGGATCCCCAAAATTGCGTTCAAGTAATGGCACTACTTCAGTCTACATCAAATCTACTGGTATACCGGTGAACCCATATAGACCTACTTTATAGACAATGCCACTACAATGGTTCATCAAAAGCCTTCTCTCTTGCCTCTGGCTTAATAATGGTTCACGTGTGAGTATTTATACAGTTGGCAGCATTAATTATTCTTGTTAAAGGCTCACCGGGCTGCTATACCCCGACACCATTTTGTAAATATTTTATAACCAAAAAAAATTATCATTCGAAACTATTTATGAAAGCAAAAGACCTTTAACATAATGATAAAACTTGATTTAATACTGCCCACCCAATACTATTATTTTAATTAAGCAAAATTCGTTCTATACTAGGAACACACAATTGTTTTGGTGATTTCACACATATTTTAATATAACATTTTTTTATCAAAACCACAAAATATCGAAGGCGCGTGAAAATTTCAATGAAACTTATATAGACATTTACAGTAAACTACATTGCGAATAATATTTGAAGGCATGAAGTAACAAAAGAGTCAAAAACTTACCCAGTATTATAAATTTTGTTTTGATGCAAACAAATATGGTGTCACTCACTCAGTTTTGAGTCTTCGTCCATATTATATTCCACGTTAATTATATTATGACATTTGTACCGTGGTATTAGAGATGTTTTTGCAATGATGTAGGGTTTATTTAAGTTCTAACTGTGAACTTAAATAGCTCCAATCATTCTTTTACTACATTCTAATGCTAGTCTAATGCTTTTGTAATGCAAACAACATCTTCATTATCAATAATATTGCTTGTATAATGCTTCTGTAAACCGATTGGTAACTTCATTGACCGTAATAACGCTTCTGTAATGCGATTGGTACCTTCTTTGGCCACAATAATGCTAATATAATGCGCCTGTAATGCAACTAAACAACTATTGTGAACCTATTTAGGACCTAAAGCCGTATAATTTGTGCCCAGATAAGCATTACAGTAGCCGTATAAACGTTTGTAATGCTACTATGGAACTAACTTAAAATGCGAAAACGATACAGAAATGCTGTAAGTCGGCCGTTATACTGCTTTGATGTGTTACTTGGGTTGGTCTACCTTGGCTTGATTTTATGGACTACGTTTTACCGCAAGTTGTTTTGATTTCTGTTTGCGTTTAGTTCCAATAATTGTAAAAAAAGAATAAATGCTACGAAAACCTATAAATTGGTTTTTTACCTTGTTAGTTTCTAACTATTATAGTTGGTATGAAAATTAAATTAGTTTCCGCACTTACTTACGGCGTTCAAACGAAGATAAGGAGATTACCTCTATTTTTTAAACAATAAAAATCGTGGACTTTTTTTTAAACAGAAACAGTAATTGAATTACAAATAGAACTAAAATAATGCTAAAAAGAAGACTAAAACTAAGTTCCTACATATATACAATTCCTCTCCTCGGTCTACGGTACCGAAAAATTAACCAGGGATATTTTGTCATCCTCACTGGTTGATTTTGAGTTGCCGTATTTGACCGATGCGTTGAACGCTTGGAAAATGGCTTGTCCCAATACGGATTTGCCCGACAACCTGTCCTCCCAGAGACAGTGGGACGTGCCGCTCTGCAGTATTATACGGAATACCCTTTTAAATACGTCTATCAATACTGTGGAACGTGCCCGTCTGCTGGCCGTGGGCGAATGGGAGTCGGGTTTGTGGCTTCAGGCACTTCCGTCACCCACCATTGGAACTATGATGGACGACACATCGTTCCGTGTCGCCAGGAGTCTACGCTTAGGCGCACCTTGTGTTGCTCCGCATCGGTGTCACTGCGGTGAAGCTGTCGACAGCCTCGGACACCATGGCCTGTCCTGCTACAGGAGCGCAGGTCGCATTGCACGGCACGCTAGCATTAACGACATTATCCGTCGAGCCCTTGCCAGCGCCGGCGTACCAGCGGTATTAGAACCAAACGGCTTGGTACGTGACGATGGGAAGAGACCAGACGGCATGACGTTGGTGCCTTGGAAGGTGGGTAGGCCTTTGGTGTGGGACGCAAACTGTGTCGACGCCCTTAATGACATCTCACGTTGCAAGCACGGCGGGCTGTGCGGGCGCTGCTGCTGTGGCTGCTGAAATCCTCAAGCGGCGCAAATACTGTAACCTTATCGGTAACTACAGTTTTGAGCCGTTTGGGGTCGAAAAGCTCGGGTCATGGGGCCCGAGTGCACGTCTCCTTTTTAAGGAAATATCTCGCCGACTGGTAGACACTTCGCGTGACCAGAGGGCTGGCTCTTTCTTTGGTCAAAGAATTAGTATTGCCATTCAACGTGGCAATGCTGCCAGTCTTCTGGGCACGTTTCCGGATGACATCGATGAGGAGGAGTACTTTGACGCCTAAGTGTCCTATTGTCGTCGTTGTATATATGTAGGAACTTAGTTTTAGTCTTCTTTATAGCATTATTTTAGTTCTATTTGTAGTCTGTATATAATGTACATAGTAGATTAAATAGTTTTATATCTAGAATAAATTAAATTGAAGTAATTATTGTTTGATAATATTTTATTTTTTTATTTATTAAAAACTTTATGCACAAGTAAAAAAACTGTACAAAGGCGGACTTAATGCCTTGGGCATTTTCTACCAGTCTACCTGAGGGTGATGCAGAGACAACATACAGTAGGTGCAATAACAGAAAAAAAGACTAGAAAATATTTATACTTAACTAAAACATATAAGAATACATACATATATATATATATATATGTATAATAAACAGACAGTTATGTAATTGAATTCTATAGTTATTTAACTTTATTAATTTTAGTTGTACTTAAGTAATGTTCCGACATTCGGAACAAATATTCCTTCCTCCACTTTCGTTTCTGTTCCTTGAACTTTAGGCACATTAGCTCTACCTATTCCGATCACTGCTAATGAGAAACGAAATAAACATAAAACTATTCGGTTTGATAACTAAAATTCTTTATGATCTCCTTTAAATACATTAAACAATAACCCTGTTATATTCACCTGTCCCCCTCGTCTCCCGCACCCGGCAGCCCGCCGGCCGCGGCTGCACAGTAGGTCCCACACTGCACCTGCATGTCGGCCGTGGGCGGGCGCAGGCGGGACGCGAGCAGCTTCTCCTGGCTCGAGGTGAACGAGTCGCACATCTTCTTTATAAGTTCTGTGATTTCGTTGGATTGGAGGACTGAGTCGCCGGACGCAGTTTTGTACCTGAAAGTTTAATTTATGATGGATTCAATTAGGAGCAGCGGTGGCCCAGTGGTGGTGGCCCCGACTTACGGGCAGTAAGTCGTGGGTTCGAACACAGGCAGGCGCATTACTTTATGTTATTGAATTGATCACCACTGCTCTCAAAACGGTGGAGGAAAACATCGTGAAAAAACCGGCATGTCCTAGAACCAAAATTTGAAGAAATGTGACATCTACCAACCCGCACTGAGCCCGCGTGGTGGATTATAGCCCATTCCCTCTCATAGAGAGCAGGCCGTGTGTTCCAGCAGTGGGAACAATATAGGCTGATTATGCAATAAGGAGAAAGAAAACAGACTCAGAAACATGATGAAAATTATCGGAAACAATTTTGGATACGAATGTTGGTGGATGGAGTGGGAGAGGAAGGCCAAAGAAAAGATTAGATGAAGATTGTGTGACGAATGATATGAAAGAGAAAGGAGTAAATGATGGCGTGACGTCTGACAGGGGAGAATGGACGAAGAAAACGTGTTGCGCCGACCACAGGTTGAATGGGAACAAGTGTACTTCCAGAAAGATCACATTTTTAATCGCTTCTTTCATTTCACTGGCCATGCCCTTGCGCAGGCAACCACACGTCGATGGCAACTAATCAACTCGGACAGCGCTTTTATTTCGGTGCAGCATGGCACGGTTGACCGTCGGTACTCCTAACAATTCGCATCCACCATTTCAGGCGACAATAGCATTTCTCCTCTTCAACTTTGACCTCTCAAAAGTACTACTAAATCATGTAAACACGTAAATGATTTGACATTTGAATATTTCACTTCCTATATGTTTCTAGGGTCGATCCTCCGATCGGACAAAGTGTTATTTATTGGGTATTTACTTCTGGAATTTTCTCAGTAGCAGCCACGGAGCCTAGATTTGTGCCCGGACGATGGCAATAGGCAATAGGCTCGCCCCCTATTACGGGACTTAACATTACTGGCGAAAAGTAGGTGTACTGTTAGGTACACCTCTACCTAACCCTTTTGGCGTGATTTTTACAGGCGTGATGTTATGTTTATGTGATTTGAATATATTCTTTTGAAAGACTCAGATCACACTCAGATCAGATCAGTGATAGGATAATCAGGCCCAACCTAAACTTCTTCCCACGAAAGAATAATATGTAAATACCTTTCTGAATAAATTAGTAATTCCGGATTCCCGGGATTCAACAATTTTGTAAAAACAACTTTAACAAACTTATGAAATTATAGCAGTGGTTATTTTGATTTAGTATCTTTATTTTATTCAAAACAAATTGGAATATCAATAAAAAATTATAATGCATAATGTGGTCAAGTAGTGGAAATTGATTTGTCTATCTAACAGATTAGTGATCGAATCGACTAATTTATTGTAATTTATACGAACAGAAGACTAAAAATATTACTTGTATTTATTACACGACTGCGCAAGAAAAGGCATGTCCGTATTATTCTTTCGTGGGAATAAAAGTGAAGTTTAGGTATATTAGCGCCCGATTTTCCGATCAATGCTGATCACCAAAAAGCAAAAAAAAATAAATGAAATTGTTTATTATTGAAATAATTATAGTAATTGGATTCTATCTAAACTAGGAATAAACCTGTATCTCAGGTAAAAAACTCAAGTGCTTATTCGTAAATATTATCTAAGATTCCTTAAACAAATACCTAGTAAATAAAGTTATTTACTAGGTATTTGTTTACTTACTTACTGTAACTACTGCTACTACTACTGTTACTTACTGTTGTTTATTTGCTTACTTTATCCCAAAATCGACTCACCTAGCAGTATTGCTAGCAGCCATATTAGTATAGGCCACCTTTCCTACATCGTGCGTCAGGTTGGTGCAGCTGCCGGCGCGGTAGTCCAGCACCTGTTCCTGCGGGACTGTCCTGTGACGGTCTGCGCTGTCCAGGTGAGTCGCGCTGCGAGCTGTCAGGTTGTTGGGCTTCTGGAAATGGTTTATTACGTTTCGAGTATTATGGAGATGTTTCTGGCTAAGTAGTTACAGCCAGTAGCCACCAGTAGTACCACCAGTAGTTACGGCCAGTAGTAGTATATCTTCTAGGTTAAGCAGCCTTGCCTTGGTCAGGTCGGTTAATGGACAGCTGACTATCCATCCACTGAGCTGTTGCTCCTGTGTGTAAGTCCTATCCCATCCGCCAGTAATTACAAGTAGGCACATCAAAATGTCTCTCATTTTCCGAGGCAATTGAAATGATTTGGATAATTAATGCATCATGCAAAGTTTTCTTAAAATAGGTAGGTATGTCCTACCTATTTTAAGAAAACTTTTTGGATGTATACAGGACTAATTCCACTGTCCACATTTAGAACCTTGGATTGGTCAGACATTATGGATTGGCTTGTTTAGGCAAAACTTAAGTCTAACTGGTATGGTGGAAGATCGGATACAGTAGCCCAGAAAACTAAACAACTTCAGCAGTCTCGGATATAGCCATTAAAAAACCGAATTAACTAGTACAGTACCTGTGCCTCATTCTTCACCCCAACATACTTCAGACTCATCTCGACGTCCACGAAGGGTCGTCTCCCATACTCCACCGCTTGGGTATCGTCACCACATCGTAATATAAAACATCGCTCGTGTATCGTCAACGCTCCGTTAGAGTTACAGAACTTGTCTACAAAATAATTTATGTCGTCCGTCGGGATTAACTTCCGGAGATCCATGCTGCAGATTCCTGGAAAGTAACAAAGATTATAAAGTCTGCGATGACAGCAGTAATAATGAAATTCGTGAAGCCAAAAGTGCATACAATTTATGCTAGGGACCGCCATCTAGAGGTATTTAATATGCTGCATGATAATTCTGAAGTGGCAACTTTCATAAATTAATCCCTGAGCTATGTACAGCTTCATATTATAGTGCATCTGTAGTCGATCAGTTTGTCTTGAGTTCTTTAACACAGAGGCCCGTAGATAGTGGGCTTCTTTAACGCAAATAGTAAAAGGCCAGTAAGCATGGCGGTATCCGTATCAGGGGAGCAGGGTGACTACACAATTTAGATATAACTAAAGCCACTCGTGGAGAAACGACAAAAAAAAAACATATTTTAGCTAGTTAGACCCTTCACGAAGCTGTCACCCAAGCATTCTGTACATCAAGCTAAGTAAGCAATGCAAAATCTATTGCTGGGGAACGCTTTTTTTTGGGTGAAAAATCACGATTTATGGTAGGACTCAATGTAACACACGCAAATGACGCAAAACATTGAGCTAATGAAAGCCACATAGCACAGCGGCCATGGAGGTATTTAAAACAAAAATAAAACCTTATAAACTTATTTTTTTTTATGTGAAAAGTTTGGAATTTTGACCTATATCTTCGTAACTAGAAGGTTCCCAGGTATAGTTCAGAACAAAAAAAAATGCTCGCAATGACGGGGAAAATAAGTGCCTTTCCGCTTCGTTAAGGGTCTTTTTCCACTCATTAGTTAACTAGGTCTACATACCGATATCCTTCTCCCCGGCACAGACCCTGGTGACAAGGTGCGGGCACTCGGTGAAGTACCTCCCCAGAGACGCGAGGTCGGAGACCAGTCGTAAGGACGTGCGTTGATTAAACTGGACGTTGTAGCCGCCGTTACTGCTTGTGGTTGCAGACATCCTGAACGGAATTTTTCATAGATCATTTTTGTGTAATAGATATAGATGCTATACTTGTATATAAGGTCCCATTAAATTTTTTAACACAGCGTTCAGTACGTCTAACCAAAGATATCCAAGCAAAAAAAACACTCGATTAAAGTGATTTTATTTTGACGTAATGGATGTGTTTATTTTAGAGTGCCGCCGGCAATTAATTATTTTAGATCAAAATAAAATCACTTTATCAGTGTTTTTTTGCTTGGATATCTTTGGTTAGACGTAGTACTGAACGCTGTGTTAAAATATGTCTATTTATTTTAATGGAACCTTATATAAGCTAGGTTCTGTACGCGGTTTCACCCGCATGGTGTTCGGAAATTATTCCAATGTCCTTACCGGACTAACAAAGGCCAACTTAAGCGCCAAATTCTAGCGAAGTCCGTCCAGCAATTAAGGCGTGGAAAGGTAACAGACATTATCATGTTCCTGTTCCTTGTCCAATGTCATTTGGGGTCGGCGCAACACGTTTTTCTCTTCCGTTCCTCCCTGTCAATCGTCACTCTATAATTTACTCCTTTTTCCTGTATCCGTCAGAATCGCGGGTGTATAACTCCCAAATAGATCACAAATAAACTATTTAAATGTTCGTAAAATATACGTTTTTAAACTAAAATAATTAAAAATGTACGTGTATGTATGCGTAGCAAACATCATTTTAAAGTGAACCGCCAACCTGATGTCAGGTTGGCGAGTGAATTTTAATTCAATTAACTTTTTTCAAATTTGACATTAGGAATGAAATGTTCGTCAAATATACATGTTTCCGTATACATATATAAAAGTACTCTGTGTACATATACGAACACTATTTAAAAACTTCATAAATGTTATACAAGCTCTGATATTGTAAAACGCATGTGAGCCGCCATCCTGACGTCATAATGGCGGGTTGATTCTAAACCAATCAAACTATTTTGATCAACCAAATAGCAAATAAATGTATGTCTTATGTTCTTGTCAGATTGTAAAACAAAACTCGATTAAATAATTCATAGCATGATTTAATCAATTTTATATCATTTGACCATAAAGTATACAATAGGCAATCACCATTTCTGGACTTCTTGTATTATTATCTATGATTATTACGTACGAGTGTTATTTCTAACTTAATATTGTCAGTACAGGTAAATGCCGATTGACTATATCCAAAAAGTATGATGTTGTGGTGTATGTATTCAAACGTTCGCATGCCTGTCTGTATGTCACATATGACCAAATTACTATACAGCTGCCTCATTTACTTGGGAAATATCCTTTGTTGGGTCAAGTGAAAGAAATGTAATTTTTCTTCGCAAATTGTCGGTCAAACAAGTCCCATTTCAGCTTCATAGGTAGATTAAAAACCTTATTTATGTTACTACGTTTTTCCTGACGACAATATCAAGAAATACGCCTTCATAGCAATAGTCATTCAGTTTAAACAGGCGCTATGAGGGATTTGTTCCTATAATCGAATTACTTATCTAAGCTAAGCTTTATTGTCATGACATGATGACACCAAAGTCACGTTTTCCGAGTAGGGACAACATCGTAGCAAATCATTCCCATTTCGTAATTCTCGACCTAGTGTCAGTTTTATTAAGATGTTAGTATATAAGACTCAATAAACATAAGACGATTGACGATTTGAAGCCAAAATTAAATAGAAGTCCAGAAATGGTGATTGCTCATTGTGTATTTTATTGCATAGTATGTGAGAGCAGAGGTGGCCCAGTGGTGGCGGCCTCAACTTACGAACAGTAAGTCGTGGGTTCGAACCAGGCAGGCGCATTACTGTATTGACAATATTAAGTTAGAAATAACACTCAACCGTAATAATCATAGATACATTAAGCAAGAAGTCCAGAAATGTTGATTACCTATTTTATACTTTATGGTCAAATGATATAAAAGTGATTAAATCATGCTATGAATTATTTAATCGAGTTTTGTTTTACAATCTGACAAGAACATAAGACGTACATTTATTTGCTATTTGGTTGATCAAAATAGTTTGATTGGTTTAGAATCAACCCGCCATTATGACGTCAGGATGGCGGCCCACATGCGTTTTACATTATCAGAGCTTGTATAACATTTATGAAGTTTTTAAATAGTGTTCGTACATGTATATTTGACGAACATTTCATTCCTAACGTCAAATTTGAAAAAAGTAAATTGCATTAAAATTCACCCGCCAACCTGACATTTGCTATGCATACAGACACGTACATTTTTAATTATTTTAGTTTAAAAACGTATATTTTACGAACATTTAAATAGTTTATTTGTGAACTATTTGGGAGTTATACACCCGCGATTCTGACGGATACCTTTTTCCTTAATAACATTCCTCAAACAACAGCCATGAGACAAATACATTTATTGTTTTAAAACGTTGTCCCAGACTAGGAATTTCTCCGTATCGTGGGTGCGTTTCATCATCAGCCAGTCCGCTGCTCGACATAGGCCTCCTCAATCGTGCGTCCTCGTGGGTGCGTTTACAAACATTTAAACTCACATATACAAACAGCCCCGGAACAACTACCGGTAGGCCAAACAATTCCGTGCGGGAATTGAACCCGCGACATGCAGCGCAGCAGGCAATCGCTGAGCCACTGTGCCAAACACACCGTCAAACACACTCAAACATAGGTACAGACAGGGTTATTTTAGAATTTTTAGTTTGTCTCAGAAAAGTTGTATTCTGTTACTGCATGTAGATACTTAAACCTGGACCCAATTATAGCCTTAATAGCGAAGGAAAGTAAACGGTAGAGGAAATGCGCTAGGTATTTGAAGAAACTATCGCTGTCGCTCAACGAACGCTATTTCAACATTGGTGCGATAAAGACAACTACAGATCCGACAAGTAAAAAGTCATAATTCGAGGTTTCGCTCTCCACTATTTCCTCCTACAATATTCGACCAATTTAAAAGATATTTCATACACTGAATAAGAAGGATATATACTGTGTCCCTATGTTTTTCTTTTTTCATTAATAGTTGTCAAATTTGTCTAACCTACTAACAGAGGCCTGTTAACAGCGGTCCGAATAGGCAATTTTGAGCATTTTGTAAAGGTTCTATAGTGCTGATACAGATGATGTATCATCAAAAAGAAAAACATAGGGACATAGAAGAGGTTGATATTTATTTAACTGTAAAAAATCATAGCTTTAAAGTCATAAACTAGAAACAAAACAGGTGAGAGCATTTGTATGGAGAAAAGACCACCCGCATTTCCTCTTAAGTACTGTAGAACATACATACCTATCAGTCATAATTTCGTGCGTGAAAACGGAATAGCTGACGAAGCAATCTACTTCTTTTGTAGCATTCGGGTCTGGTAACAACTAGAAAACATATAAGAATCAATTAATTTCAAGATAACATCAACATCAGCGACATAAAAGTGCCCACAGCTACTTAATATGACCCTGTCCTTTATAGCGTGACTATGGCAAACCTACATTGAGCCGGAATAGAATTCAGCTACAAGTTTCGCATATTCAGTAGCTCCAATTACTGTAACCGAGTAATTTGCAGACAACAGAACATGCAGAACACGACAATGAAGTGTCCCATCGTTGATGTAACACGAATAACACCACATTTTATACTTTTGTGATCTAATAACAATATGGCTGCGTTCAGCGTTTCTTTCTTCGTCCTAGCTTGTCGATGGCAGATCATTAAATACACGTACTTGTCGTTTAAATCCTTTTGAAGAGGACATTGTACTCATTATAACAAACATCTTTTACTGTAGGACCAAACCTGAAATCGCGAAAAAAGCTGTTCAGTACATTTTAACGAACGTTTTAGGTACATTTTACATTTTCAGTACATTTTAGGCGAACATAAATGTACTGAACAGCTGTTTTTTTTTCGCGATTTCAGGTTTGGTCCATAGTAAAAGTTGTTTGTTATAATGAGTACAATGACCCCTTCAAAGGATTTAAACGACTTAAATTTAACATTGTATATTTGGCCCAATATTCAGCGATGGAACTCCGCTCGCTGATGCAGTCATAAGATCGTCAAGTGCGCAGGTGTCAGGGCATGCAGCGCAAGATTGAAGGGGAGCCATTGTCTGTGGAGACGCACATACACACTCCCCCCCCCCCCTCTGAAGAGATTGTCTTATAAAGCGTTTCTTTACAAACTGCAGTATATAAGTGAAAATATGATTATCCAAGACTGTTTATAGTGTAATTCCTTATACATTTTGTATTATTTAGTAATACCCTTACCAAATCCACATTCTCAACTGCGCCAATAACGAAGCTGAGCACAAACAACTGCTTGCCTCTGCCAACTTGTATGAGGCCCTCATCACATAGCAGCTTTGGCAGAATATCCGGCGACGACGCAGTTTTCCTACTTTCTGTTATGTATTCCTCTGCAATAACGATTATAAAGTAGTGAATGATGCAAAGCGACAGCCTGTTTTTAAAATACCAGTACTTTTTTTTAATTTAATTATGATTGACAGTACACATTTTTAATTGAATTATGATTGACAGTACACATTTTTAAGTTGACGTTGATAGTGATACAGAGAGGATCATTTGACTAGTTTCACCACGGGGAAAGTTAATTCCTCGTGGTCAAACCAGTTGGACTAAAAAGTTTGACTACGAGGAAGAACTGTATAAAAGGGCAGTGTGCAAGATTGAGTCAGATGAAATATATGTGTGTTAAGTATCGATTGACACAATAAAAGGTGTAAACCTTCATGAAAAAAAGCAAACATTATTGCTGGGAAACGCCTTTTTTTTTGGGTGATAAATCACTTTTTACAGTAGGATTCATTGTAATGCACTCAAAACATTGTGCTGATGGATGCATTGAATAGTACGGGGGTCGTGGAGAATTTAAAGTAAAGTTATAACATTAAAAACTTGTGGAAAAGTTGAAACTTTGACTTCCAATATCTCCGTAAGGTTCCCTGGAATCCCAGTTAAAGTCCAGAACAAAAAAAATGATCGCAATGACGGGGAGAACATGTGCCTTTCGGTATCGTTAAGGGTCTTGTTATACCCTTTATAGCAGCGATAGCCTAGTGGTGTGACCGTCGGTCTGCCAAGTCATAGGTAATTTTTGTTTTCGGATGGGAAATCATCAAATGACCCCTCCCGCTCTGGGCGGAGCGGAAGGGAGTGTCAGACTTGTACTGACTAAAACCTATCCACGTTCCTTCTTTTGCCCTTTGTGTTCCAGGGCCGCGGTATCTCTTTCGAACAGCAACCCTGGCAGAAAGTCATAGGTCTCAATTTCGAACCCAAGAGACGCACCTCTGATTTTTCGGATTCATGTGCGTATTGTATAATTATCACTTCCGAAGCAAGTGTAGTAGTTCCGAAGTAAGTAAAGGAAAACATCGAGAGGAAACCTGCATGCCTGAGAGATATTTCTTGACAGCATTTAAAAGCCAAGTCAAAGTCCCATGGGCGGCATAAAAACTCTGACACCAGGTTAGGCACTGAACACACGATATAAAAATGACGGGCTGGTGTTCTCAACTCCACGTCCAAAGCTGGTAATCTGCGTATAGGTGGGAAAATCTATCATTCAATCCACCCCAGTTCCCCAAGAAAGGCCAGCAACGCCTTAGTGTTACGTTCCTGTCTAGTATTGTAACTTTTATCATAAATCTATAATAATGTATTAGACAAACATACGTACTCAGAGTCATCAACATAGTTTTGGCAGGGGGCAGATTTGATGATGAGACGGCAGAAGGGTACGCTACCTCATTGCTGTGGAACATACGGAGCTCATTCCTCTGTAATCATAACACAAAATGATAATCCTATAGACAAACATGGAGCTTGTTTTCTTGATTTTCCAGGTATGTCAAGATAGATAATCAAGTCAAGAGAACATCACCAGCCTACAGCAGTCTACTGCTGGATATAGGCCTCCTCAATCGCACACCGTTCAACTCGATTCTCAGCAACTCTCACCAGTCACCACCAGCCAGCCTAACAGCCACCTCGCGAAGATCGTCGCTCCACTGAGCCTGAGGGCGTCCCACCTTACGCTTGCCGATTCATGGTCTCCACCCAAGAACACGTCTACCTCAACGGTCATCGGTTCTATGGCTAAGATAAGAGATATTTAGCTATCAAAGTCAAACCAGCCCCTCTAGCATAGCAATACTATCTCTAGTCTACCAAGACTCGACAAAGCTCTTTCTATACAACTTGACATGTCTTGTCATTCATTTCATACAATGCTAACATCGCCATGCTTGCGACGATAGAAATCTTTCCGCAATGTGTCATAAAATGACAATTCAATTCGACTCTTCGTCGACAAAACCCGTTTCTATGGTGGTCATGCTACGCGGGCAGGAATGGAAACAAAGCCGCCCAGATTTTCTACAATATTATAAGTCCTAAAGGAAAGTACATGATTGTCCGTTCACGCCAAACTGTTAACTAAGACAATCTATGCCAGTTCAAACAATAATTATTCAAAACCAGGTTTTATAACGGAACAGCACCAATAAATCACATTAATCAAATACACTATCTTCCACATTCCAATGTATGTAATTAGTAAATTAACTTACCTAACAGTTAACGCAGCATTTTTACGTGAACATTATTTATTTGGCAAATTATTAAGTGATTAGGTGATTACAGACATGCAATATCAAATTATGTATAAATAAGGGTTTTTTGCCGGTTTTTTCTGTTTCCTGACTCTCTATCAAGTATCAAATATTTGTTAATTATATCTGGCATGACAAAGGAAATGATACAGTCTAAATCCAATAAGTATTGAATAGACACATTGGATTTGCGAAGTTACAACTCTTTAATATCTTTACTGCACCCCATTGTCTCAACTGAAGCTACGAGTGTTTAGATTAGAGGTTTTTTTTTTTTTCGATGCCTTAATTTTCAAATTACACTGAGCAAGTGTGCTGAGGAGTCATAGAGAAGTTAAGAGGAAGAAGACATGTTACGCCAACCCCAAATAAATTGGGATAAGGGCAATAGAATGATGATGGAGCAACTGTCTATCTGACCACAAAACCTCAAATTGGCATACGGTGGCCCTGCGGTGGGGGCCCCGACTTATGAACAGCGCATTACTTTGTGTAATTTATGTCATCACACTACTCTCAAAACGGTGAAGGAAAACATAGTGAGGAAACCGGCATGTTCTAGAACCAAAAAAATTCGAAGACATGTGACATCTACCAACCCACACTGGGCCCGCGTGGTGGGCTCATCCCCCCTCATAGAAAGGAGGCCGTGTGTCCCAGCATTGGAAACATTATAGGCTGATTATGCTTATCCTTCATATACAATACTCGTATTCCATAGCATCCGGTTCGCTGGAACACCATCCCCAAAATTGTTGGGAAAAGGCTAAGTAGATGATATAAGCCAATTGAAATACCATCACATAACCTTACACCCATAATCCCCGAAGGGTTAGGCACAGGTAGGAGGGCTATAGCCATTGGCTAGGAATGCCGAATATTTTAGTTACTGAAATGCTGCACTTGGCTTGAAGAAGACTCAAAACCCATTCATTTAAGATTGTTTGCTTACAGGAGTTGGAGTACTAATTCTGTCTTCAATTGAAAGGCTCATCATCAATTGTGGATGACAGCATTTTCCTTCCGACTTCACTCCAAGAAGTCTATGCCATGAGTTTTTTACCTGGAAACATAAAAAAACCTATCAGTTTTTGGTTTTAAATGTTGGTATTGTGGCATTCCAGTGTTAGAACAGGTTTACATTTGACAAAAACCTCATGATGATGTTAGGTAAATGATTACTTCATAACATTTCATTACAGTTACTGCCACTTGTGACTTTAAGAGGCTCTCTGATTATAACTGTTAGGAAACACCGCAAAGAATGCCTGTTCTTAGGGATAAAAAAAAAATAAGTTGATTGTGACTAACACAAAGCAGGGACAGATATGAACAAACCATCCAATTAATAAAATTTATAGCAGTGATAGCCTAGTGGTGTGACCATCAGATTGCCAAGTCATAGGTCTCGAGTTCGAACCCAAAGCAAGCACCTCTGATTTTTCAGATTAATGTGCGTATTGTATAATTATCACTTGCTCCAGTGAAGGGAAACAACTGCATGCCTGACAGAAATTTCTTGACGGCATGTAAAGCCAAGTCAGAGGCCCATGGGCGGCTTAAAAGCTCTGACACCAGGTTAGCCACTAACCACACGATAGAGAAAGAATTAATACAATGCAGGTTGACTATTTAAACAAACCCTATGATAAGAGTTGTGCAAGTAGCTATGTACTAGTTGGAAAAAATTTGAGTGAAATTAATACAAGTAGAAGAAGAACATACTTCTACGATTTTATTAGAAGGGCATGGCTGAGCTCCAAGCAAGCTCAGGAGTAAGTATCCCACTTTGTCCTTTCGCCCCTGTGTGCTAGTTGTGAAAACCTCCACTTTGACGGGCACATTCTGAACTCGTAAACTGCAATTTTGTAAAAAGGTTTGTGAAGAAAAGCTACACATGCTTATATATAAAGTATGAGCGAAGTACTGTAAAAGATGCTCAATTAATTTGAAAGCAATATTTGACTTGAGATTAATGATAGGGTTTGCTATTTTAGCTACCTTGAGTACTGCACTGAGGCAGAGTGGGTGTTTTTTGGTGGTAATCTTAGAAATAATTAATATGCATGAAAAACAAAAGTTTGTTTACCTTCGAAACCTTCTTTTGTCTGCTTCCCACACAAGCTCAGCATCAAAAATCGGAGCATGTGAAGGTACAACAGGGTCCGTCTCTAACATATACCCATTCAGAGATCCACTTACAATAAACGGGGAACGTAAAAATCCAAATCCAAGTCCTAGAAACATTCGAAAGTTAGAACCATGTTCATACTAATAATGCTTCATGCCTTATGTGATACTTGAAATCAGATATACCCTCTTTCACGTGCAGGATAACTTGAATATTTGGTCCTCGTAACTCGTCCATCAATATTTTATTCGTAATATATTAAAATTTTGTAAAAATTCAAATTAAACTCAACTGTAAACATTGCTTTCCAAAATCAAAGTAGACAGGTATGACATAACAACATTGGTGTTGCAAGTGCATGGTAAAAATAACGAAAAGTAAATTGCCAATCCTAAAAAACTACAATATTTTGGTCGTATTAAAATCCTGTAAACAATCACAAATGTTCTATACTAATATTTTACAGAGGTTGTTTGTAAGTTTGTATATAGGGGGTAATATCCGGAAAAATGACCCAATTATAAATTTTTTTGACTGATTGAAAGATACAATAATCGTGGATGCTCTAGGCTACAAATTATATTATGTCGTGCATGTTGGCCGAGCTATCACAATTTTTACGGACGAAGTCGCAAGCGAAGTGCTAGTTTGTTAACTTTCATTGTGTAAAGTTTCAGCTTCCAACTCTATGCTAAACTATTTCATATAAAAGTTTATCTTGTTTACGGGAAACCATCATGATACCGGAAGTAAAAAACATAAAAATAAAATAGACTCCTATTAATTTATTCTCAAGTTATTACGCATTTTAAGAATATAGTACTAACGATAAAGAAAATCGAATTGTATAGTTACTCTTCAAAAAGCCTACAGAGTATTTCTACGAAGAAAATATATTTAAGTTATTGCTTTGAATTTGTTTTGTTTCCGTAAACATGACAATACTTTCAACTTGTCTTCTTGGATGAATTGCTATGAATGTCGTTAATAAATAAAATAAGTAAACCTACCAAAAATGTGTCATTAATTTTATGTGTTATACAAGTGGGTCTACCCTAAATAATCACGATGAAGAAGTTTTTATTTGAGTACAAAGCGAAAACTTTAAAAGGTCGAAGCCAGTCAGAAACAAACACTGCAATAAGGTAAACAATCGTTGCCAGACTTTTTAGTTGATTACATTTCTAACTACCCTTTATGTATTACATAAATTCGAATCAGGTATTGTACGGTAGTAAATGCACATTGTACGGTTGACGAGCCGTCTGTGACCGCAGCAGACTACGAGCTGACGAGGGCCGACGCTCTACGACGAGCATGAAGTGGATCACCGGACCGCAACGAAAAGTAATTTGTACAAAAAACCAAATTCAACTCATTGCGAATGCCGCGTTGTTCGTGATGTTTTGTCTGACCGCACAATATATCGGCGGTCATTGTTGCTAGTCGTTTTTTGTAACGATCGGACTTCTAGTGCGCCGGTAATGTTCCGCGTGTTCCTCGCATCGACGGACTTTCCGTTTTAGTTTATAAACTTATTTAAATTCGATAAAAGTTATTTAGTTGCTAATTGCAGACGGCTTGTTAACTGTGCTACCGTTTTTGAACAAAAAGTGGATTCTTTGCAAGACATGGGAGTTTTTAAGTGGTTGCGCCGGTAAGTACGTAAACTTTGTTGTTTTTTATAATCATTACCTACCTATTTTACGTATTTTTCTGTTGAATTTGTTTAAGATTTGTTTTGTTTCTTTATTAGTTGCATCATAAGTTTTCTACGTACATAGGACTAATAAAATATTAAACTTGTAGAGTTGTAGACAACTGACGTGAGTTGGCGCTAATAGGTCAACAAATCGATGTATTTTCTTACAGAATCGCACGTATATTTAAGTCCGTCCAATCATACATCCGATTTCCGTATCAGATGATTGCACGAACAGTTACTTTTGGACCGTAAAACTCAACATAATGTCGATCACAATAGAACTGGTATGCACAATGTACCAGGATGATGTAAGTGGTCCACCTAACGTTGAATCATCGGAACTGTATCCACAATAGATTTGATTTTATTCCTATCTATAGAGGCCAAAAGCTTTGTGTACCTACTATTGCCAATACAAATCACAAGTGAATGCAGTTAATTATTGCAACAAAATCTAGTTCAATCATCATGACTAGTTTAGTCATATTCTGTACTTCAGGACAGATGTATCTTGGGTACCTGGCTGGTGAATATTCATTCTATTTATAATTTCTAAATCATTTCTAATCAATATTTTCACTAAAACTTGAAATTTGAAAATACCAGTTCATGAATTAGGTCGAAAGCTAAGTTCATTGACTTTTCGAAATGGGTTCGTTAGCATTTAGTCACGTCTATTTATGCCAAAAATTTTGTAAAAAACGAATACTTAGTCAAAACGTATAGCGCTTCGTGGTCTCATCATAACTCTCAATGATAAATTTTATCATCACATTGTTTTGTGTGTGATTTTAATTATTAATCATTAGCACAATCATTCAGTCATTAGCAGTTGTTGTCCAGTAAATCTATTATGATTCTGATAAGAAAAAATCGTGTCGTTTTCGTCTTTAACTCTCTTCAAGTCTTCATATTATTTTATTGTGCTCCTGACCTAGACCTTACCAGGTCCAGAAGGGTCTGCAATCTCGTGCTAAATATATGGTTGAGACTAGTCGAGAGCGGCCGGTCGAGATCTCGATCAGCAACCTGGGTAAATCGAGATTTTGAGCAACTTTTCGGAAGAAAATCTCGTTCGAGGTCTCGACCATTTTGGTCGAGATTGCATTTCCTACCTCTCAGAGAGAAGGTAAGAAGCACCAGCCAAGATTACGTTAGCGCCTACTGAAACCTACTACTGACGATGAATTTAACCTGCCTACGCCGATTCTACGTAAGCTGGATAAACTCATCGTCATAATAAAATTCTTAAAGAATAGAACCATCCTCTTTTGTGTCCATTGACTGAACGAACCGTTCAAATGGAGGGTAGTCAACAATTCGAAATAGTGTTCGCCTTGTCCACCTCACTGGCGGCATAAATATGTCGTTGTCCTTGAATTTCGTTAGTTTTCTTTAGTCTGGCAATGACTAAACTGTTTTTCACTATACTGCAAAGTTCCTCAATTTTCTGTCTTTACTTGCCGGCCGATTCCAATCTTCAATCTCCCCGTCAGTGTCTAGTCCCCACAAAGTAGGCAAGTCCTCTGATTATCATATGGTTATATCCTGAATTCCCGACATATTGACCACTTAAGTCTTTTAAAATAAGTGAATAACACCCACCACGACAAACACACTACATCAGTTTAATCTATTGTAAAGTCTCTGCCCAGTTTGTGAAGCCTGCCGAATTTGTACGAGACCCACAAGCAAGCCAGTAACAAGTTTCTACCGGAAGAATCATCATTCTCATGTTATTCATACTACTGTATTACTCGTTATCTCAGTAGCTACACCCTTTTTCAGCCATTCAATCTTTCTTAGTTTATTCATCGTTTGTTTGGTCTTCTACAAAAAAATTCAGAATAACCCTGAGATGGTATTATTTCGTGGTTTACTTAATGGAGGATCATGAATTTATGACATTTATTCTAGTTTCAAGAATATTAAGATTTCGTGGCAGAAAAATAAGGCTCGTAAAAGCCTGCTCAATTAGACCAGGCTTTTGTGGATGACGTAATTCGACCTTAAGGCTGCGTTTCCACCAGAGATGAGCGAGGATGCGTAGCGAGGGATGTGTGTGAAACTGACCACTCACATAGCTAGAATAGCTCAAGCTGTGAAAAAGAAGCGATACTATTGGTTAGTTTCACACACATCCCTCGCTACGCATCCTCGCGCAAAAATATAAATTAAAAAAAAATATATATAAATCGCCCCAGTAACACGTATGGAGTTGCAGGATTATAATCATTCAAATCATCAATACAGCCCTCCAAGTTCCAGGGATGCGGGACTGTTCGAAAGCGATACCGCGGCCTTGAAACACAAAGGGCAAAGGAAGGAACATGGATGGGTTTTAGTCAGTAAAAGTCAGGGGTTATTTGATGACTTACCACCGGTAAAAAAAAAAAAGGGTCGAAGTCATGAATTATCGAAAGCACGAAAGGGAAAGTGCACCACTTTTCTGCAAGTAGTATCAATAATATATCATCCTAATCTAAAACCTAAGCAAGTTGGTTTTAGGATATGTGGAAAGTTTGGGGTGACGGTGCTTATAAAGTTGGTCAAATCATAAACATACACCTGATACGCTGAAAACTCGTAGCCTTCCAATTCCGAAGGGGTTACTGAAATCTGAATTTTGAAGCATTCACTGTTTTCCTGTACCACTAATTTCTTCTTGTCATGCTACTTGTCACCCACATCTAGATAGTCTGAATTCAACATACCAAGTTACCAACCACAGCTGCAGCCACTTTAAATGCGCGACACAGTTAGCTACATTATCTTTTAACGAGATCATTAATCTTAGTACTAACCCGAAAGATCCATTGCAGCAAATAAATATAAATATAAGTGCCTTCTTTCAAGCACTAATACTAAATGAATGCTCACAATGCTTTCGTTTATTCAAATTACACACATAGGAACTTCAAAAAAGTTGGGTCCACGTTTTTTCATTGCTTCATTTCATTCATTGCGCACGACTGAGTAATTTCGAAAAAATAACTACAAAAGAATACCTCCCGGTACTCAGTCGTGATTGATGCTTCCATTAATTACTGGTTCGATTCAATCTGAAGCCTTTCAATGGTTCTAAAACAGTATTATTGAAATTTCACTTTCACCAAACTTCTTTGTAGCCAAGCGATTTGGTTCTCTTATTGCTTTACAAATAGCCAAAATTGTTGGTGAGATAGCTTGATATTTATGTAAGCAATATCATCGTGATACTATGTATGGGCTTCTGGGACGTGCTTTCTAGCTTAATTACAATATTACGTAATGTATTGTTTGTATCGAGATTATAAAATAAAGCTTTGTTATAATTTCCGGCGTATCGGAGATTACAATGGATGACTTTAAAATTTTCTGGGTGTAACAAAGAGTTTGCTAACAAAGCAGAAATTTTGCTGCGTTGCTGAAACTGTTTTGTATGGCGCAGGTCACGAACTGGAAAGTAATGTTATGTTAAGTGGTGTCCAATAGGTCACATCAAGTCACATGAGACTTATGTGCCTAAATTAATGAAGCACTTTTACTTTTAGATAAAAACTGATAGATTAATTAGTGTAAAAATGGATGGTGTCCAACACTTGTTAGACCTCCGTTGCTGTCTCTCTTGATGCCTAAGCTATCAATCGTAACTTGAAAATCTTACCATCGTAGGTCGAACACTGATTGAGGAAAATGGTGCACCACTTGAAGGGGCCTATAAAAGCTTATTACACTTTTAAAATGATGTTTAAATTACTTCATAATTTGAAGGAAATTTAATTCCTTTCTCCGCTCGCTTTCGTTGGCAAAAAATAGAAGCGTGACAAAATAGAGTACCTATCAAACTTGCAATATCTAGAATGTCCGGATTTTCTCTTTCAAAATTTTAGTACTAGACATTTCAATGATATAACTACGCTTTGTCGGACACGATCTATCAGTTTATTGGATCTAGGAGCTGTTTCTCAAGAGATCAAATTGATGTCAGGTGTACAATGCCTGGGAACAAATTTGCTAGCCTGATCAAATTGTTAATCGGTAAAAGTGTATCGTTCGTCCCGCGTTGGTTGGTACCCGTGATTATGATCGCCTCTTACTTTGCTCTCTTATCTGTAGAGTTCATTGTTTTTTTGCTACCAGGTATTATTTAATCGAAGTTTTGTTGGTAGTGCTGGCAAGAACGGATTCACAAGACACGGTGGTAAAAATAAGTCGAGCTCTGGGATAAAAACAACTATTTAAGTATCTGTAGAAGTATACTAGAGCGACATATTAATTTAAAATTGTATTTTTTTGCAGTTTTCAGAATGCCGTATTCCGCTAAATTCGTTGCATTCAAATTCAATACGAAATTCCACTTATTTCGAGTAGATCTCGTCGTCGCGTCGCGCCGCGCGCCGGTGACCCGCGACTGTCCCACGCTTTTGCCACCTCAATGACGTCCGAACTACCATTAGTTGCTGTTATTTGTTCTTTATATTGTTGAGATTTTTTCTCAGACCATTGTTGGTTTTAGCGCCTTACATAAAAAAAAGATTCGGTGTATGGGCCTCATTGAGAGAACACCGTAAAAGATCAAGGTGTGATGATTGTAGAGTAATTTCGTACCTAGGTAGTTATATTCGATGACAGCTTGAGAGTTTTTTGGTAATCAAATGACCACTTTCCTCTTGGGATGATGTAGTTTGAAGGTGGGTGTTTATACTAACACACGATTTGTTACTTGTTGTTATGAGATACTTTGTTCTATTGGGGAAGACTACGTGTTGATGTAATTTTTAATGTTTGTTGGCAGGGAGCGCGTGACTGTAACGACTCACCACAGCGCGAACCCAAGCTCCACAACACCCGAAGCACAGGGCCCCCAAAGCACTACACAAATCGGCACTATTCGCACAGAGGAGTACAAACGAGACTTAGCCGAGTTTCAAGCGAGAAGATCCTCGATAAATAAGGATTCACAAGATACGCCTGTAAAGAAAAAATGCGGTAGACATTCTTTACGCGTCTCTTGTACCGACTGCACCGCAGACCACGATAACACTTTCAATTATGAGAAGAAATCAGCCGTTAAATACAAAAAGAAATCGCATAAACGCGCTCGAAGTACGACCCCTGAACGAACAGTTTACGGAGGTGTTCCGAACATACAGTTTTTATTCCAAAATCAGGTGTTCATGCCCGGGAATCTGTACCCGACGACTTCGTCATTTTCTGAACCACAAAAATACAGTCGTCTATCACGCCATAGAATAAATAGATCTCCAGACATGGACTTCTTGGTTCAACAGCATATTGATTTCAAAGATGAAGATCAGGCGAGCTCTCCGCCAGTGTTCTACAAGAATAACTCTCTTCCTTTTGATGTGAAAAACTTCTTGGAACAACGTAAGAGTGAGGAAGATAACGTGGATGGTTTAAGAGCAGCAGGAGACATCAATTTATCTAGTCAAAATAACTCCATGGGTCCTGGAAAGGATGAGTCCGATGATAAGCTATGGGAAGTGATGACTGAGTTGAAAAACTTGGATCAGTGGGCGGACGACCAACTGCAGGTGCGGTCGTCAAACACAAGCAAGTCCGATGACAGTAAAGTATGTTTGTTGGGGCAACGCCCCGCTGAATCCATTTATTTCTTACTTTTGTTGCATGATTGACTAGTGAATTCAACAAAACGGAATCAATTGCACAAGCTACACGTTTTAGATAGTTGTCGACGACTGTGATGGATATTAGCGATCGCAATTGATTTGGTATTGTGAACTTAAAACCTCTAGAGACAATTTTTCTAAAAAAAGTTACGTTCGAGTCATTCACTTAGTCTTAATACCTACTTTGGTGCTTAATTTTAGAGCGATACGAGTGCTTACGGTTTGCCGGTAGCAAGTGCAAGCGACGTAGATGTGACGGTAGACAAGAATAAAGCGTGGAACCTGGGGAAATGGGGCGTAGTTCCCGTTCAGATAAAGAAACTCATTAATGTCACCGTTGAACATGTTAGGAAGAAATGGAACACGGAGATAAATATATTGAGGTGAGGTTCTGACATCATTCTTTGAGATCGTAAAGCCTTTTTAGTGCTTCTAGAATGGTGTTTTTGAATGTCATTGTCCTTTTAATGGAATGAGGTGAGACTTAGTTGTCTCATAAACACCCGAGTTCGAATAAGTTATCATCATATGCCTAGCCTTTTTACCAACTATGCTGGGGGTCGGCTTCCAGTCTATCCGGATGCAGCTGAATACCAGCGTTTTACATGGAGCGACTGCCTATCTGACCTCCACAACCCAGTTAGTACTGGGTAATACGATACCCCTTGGTAAGACTGGTTGTCAGACTTTCAGGCCACGACTGTCAAAGATCTACAAATAATAGCTGGGACCAACGGCTTATCGTGCTTTCCGAGGCACGGAGGAAACTTGGTATGTAAAGGGTGGTCACCCATCCACGGACTAACCTAGGCAACCTCTGCTTAACCTGAAGATCGACCCGAGCGACTGTTATTCACGAGCTCCTCGAATACGTTATAGCTGGTCCCAAAATCCCTAAGGAAGTTGATTGTGCAAAAGAAGCCCAGTTTTTTAGTTTTTCTTTTATTTCAGAAAGTGTCGCCATCCTAATATAATACTTCTAATGGGCATCTATCCGGACATTCACGGCAATGTGCACTTGATTTGTGAAAGATGCGTTGATTCCCTCTTCGGCATACTACATGTGCAGGTAATATTTCAATTATTTGTGTTATATGACTAAAAACAGGTCACAATACTTTATTGCGTGTATGCGTCACGAATTTGTTCGTCTGCCCTATGATAACCCACTTCTAATATACTGAACTGATAACCTTTCAATACAGTTTGCAAGGATTATATCTGGGTAAGTCAAATAAAGGGTGTAACAAGAGCCTTAACAAAGCTGAAAGGCACTTGTTCTCCCCATTATAGCGATCATTTTTTTTGTTCTACACCATACCTGGGAACCTTCTAGTTACGGAGATATTGGGGGTCAAAGTTACAACTTTTTCACTTTTTTTTTTAATCCATTTTTTTAATGAAATATTTTTACTTTAAACAGCTCCACGACCCCCGTACTATTTAATCCCTCCATCAGCAGAATGTTTTGAGTGCGTAACATTGAGTCTTACCGTAAAAAGTGATTATTCGCACCAAAAAAAAAAAGTTGTTTCCCAAAAATATTTTTTGCGTAAAGTTATTTAGTTTGATGTACAGAATGCTTGGTGGACGGCTCCGTGAAGGGTCTTGTTACACCCTGTATAGAAACTGCTTCGTCTTTATTTAAAAAAAACGCAACGACTCTACTAATTTTTGGTCACAGACTTACACCTTTAATATGAATGCATTCACCTTATTAAACCGATGTTGAAACGACTTTTTTACAGGGTCGCATTCTAAGTGCGCAAACAGCAGTGCAATATGCCCTCGACATAGCGAACGCTCTCGTATTCCTGCGAATGCAAGGTTTCGTCCACACAGACCTCTGTAGTACTAGTGTGATGATCACAAGCCATGATGCGGTGAAGCTGGCTGATGTAGCGGCCTGTGCGAAGTTGAAGAAACCGGAGAAGAGTGTGGTGAAGCCGTATGAAATTTATTCGCCTGAGCCGCAATATGTCAATATTGAAGGTGAGTGAAAATTCTGGTTTACCCTATTGGAAATCAGTAGGACTTTTCTGGGTGCGTGTATGACCAAGTACGAACGTGCACGGCTACACATCAAGTACGGAAATCCTATACAATGCGAGATCAGCATAAACTGATAATGTATAGCTTGATGTGTAGCCGTGTGTACGAAGTAAAAGGGGTATGGCGCGTTCTGTTGTTTCTGCCTACCTCTTAGTGAAAACGTCGTAAGTTATGTACAGACGCCAGCATATCAAGCTACTACAATCTGTCAAATTTCGTTAATAGATTTTCAACTTTATTTCTACAGTATTAGGTTCAAGGTTGATTGGCTAAATTCGACAGTTTCGGGAAGATTGATGTGTTGGCGTCTGTACATAATTATTGTATTGGAAAACTTTTGGCGGAGGTATATGGCGCCCGGTTTCTGGAAAAAAAACCTCTACCAAAACAACAAACTGTCAAGCGTTTAATATCAACAGCCTATGTTATGCTGTTGATATTATGTATTGTGGTGTCCCGGTTCGGTAGAATTCACACGAGACAGTATTTAAAGCGAGTAACGCATCAGCAAACCTCGTTGGTGTTGCAGGTGTCTTGCGGTCGGTAACCATTTTACGTCAAACGAGTAGTATAAAGTACTATTTACCAACTTATCTATACTAATATTATAAAGCTGAAGAGTTTGTTTGTTTGTTTGTTTGTTTGTTTGTTTGTTTGAACGCGGTAATCTCAGGAACTACTGGTTCGAATTGAAAAATTCTTTTTATGTTGGTTAGCCTATTTATCGAGAAAGGCTATAGGCTATATATCATCACGCTACAACCAATAGGAGCGGAGCATCAATGACAAATGTTGCAAAAACGGGGAAAAATTATTCTCTTTGATAGCTTCCGTTGCGTGCGCTGCGTAAACGGTTAAAGTTGCACAAATATAATGTAGCACGGAATTATTTCTCTTAAAAAGGTCTCAAAAAAAGTCCGCGACGGCACATGCCTATCTTTTAAGGTTGACTCACAATAACCATTTTTATGATTTTAAAATTTGGTCAAAATTAATGTTTTATTTGCGAAGGTGTTTTTACCAACATAGTATTAATCCTTATCAAAATAAATATGTTAGTCATCTTTAGCATTCAATTGTGACCAAAATTGCCCTTTACACTATTCAATTTAGATGAATATCTTAGGAGATATCACAGTTTTAAAATAACTCCGCATCAAAATAATGACCCGCGCGCGCTGCGAGGCGGGTGTTCATGTTGTTGGGAAAACCAATGTGATTAGATTCACAGATGCACAAATATTGTGGGGAACTTAGAGAAAGTTTTAGTTTTTGTTTCATGCTGTAATCAGTGCTCTCTATCAAAAGATTTATAAATTTAAAGTGTTCAAGAAGAACTTACCATCATTGTGTAAGATACATGCAACGACATCTATTGCACCAAAATGGTACTAATTAATAAAAATGTGCTAACAAGATAACTTTTAAATCGGGTCTGAGAGCAAAAAGTACTCTAGATTAGTCTACATGACGCTATAACCCTGTAGAGTGTGTGTTCGATCGCTTTACATGCATTATATTTTAACGGTTAAATTTCGTGCTCGATAGATGGCGCTATTAATTTCACTCCATTTTCTGAGTCGCGGTGTTAAGTTTTCCGTGAAAGAATGACCCTCGCCCGTGTCAAATGTCTGAAGCTTGGTTTATTAACCAACGAAACAAAAAGAGGAGGTTCTCAATTCGACGCGTCTATATTTTTTTATTTTATGTATGACCTGACCACGCATAACTTTTTACAGAGAAGTCCGATATACATGATCTTTTGTTTTTTAAATTGAGAAATCATGTTTGGGCTCATTTCCTGCACCTTGATGAGAACTTTAGATCTAGCTGGAGTATGACGTCATCGAAGGTCTGACGATGGAGACGGAAGGCACTTGCAAGAGGTCCTCAAGAGTTTGCAGCATCTATATCGTGTCTGGGCTCATTTCATGCACCTTGATGAGAACTTTAGACCTAGCTGGAGTATGACTGTCATCGAAGGTCTGACGATGGAGACGGAAGATAGTTGCAAGAGGTCCTCAAGAGTTTACAGCATCTATATCGTGTTTCGGCTGATTTCATGCACCTTGATGAGAACTTTAGACCTGCCTGGAGTATGTCTATCATCAAAGGTCTGACGATGGAGACGGAAGGCAGTTGCAAGAGGTCCGCAACAGTTTACAGCAGTTTTATCGTGTCTCGGCCCATTTCAAGAACTTTGATGAGAACTTTCGTTCTAGCTGATGTATGATTGTCATCGAGTGTCTAAAGATGAAGACGCAAGGGTCGCGGGCCTGTGGACAGTGAGTAATGGGCTAGCTCGCCATCCGTCCGTCTTATGACGACAGGCCGTGGTGACGGCGTGTTCGTGTTCCACACGCGCCTCAAAGAGATGTCAGCAAACGGGAAGGGATCCGAGAGGAGCGAGGCCTGCCAGGGTTGCGGGACTGTTCGAAAGAGATACCGCGGCCCTGGAACGCAAAGGGCAACAGAAGAAACGTGGGTGGATTTTAGTCAGTACAAGTCTGACACTCCCTTCCGATCCGTCCAGAGTGGGAGGGGTCATTTGATGATTATCCATCGGTAATAGTATATAATAGGGATTTACTCCTTTTGAGAGCTTCCGTTGTGCGTGAACGGTTAAAGTTACGCAATTATCATGTATGTCGGAATTGTCCCTCTTAAAAAGCTCTAAAAAAATATCCACAATGGCCATATGTCTAACTTTTAAGGTTGACGCACACTCTCTCTAACCTCTCTTTCTTTTATGTACGCACGCACGCAGACGAAGTTGCGCGGGTCAGCTAGTTACAAATATAATTAGGTCTAGTTCAATGTTCACTGAGTTCTAAGTTGAATGTTCTTCCAACGTACACTGCCTTCAAACTAACAATGAAAGCGAGTTTTATTACAATTCAGAGATTACGTACAATATGCACTACACATTAGACATGTTGCAGTAAACCACAGCTGGTTAACACATCTATCTGAAAAAAGGCTTAGACCAACATTGTTGTAACTAAGAAAACATTTAAAGGACGCATCCATGCGTAATTGCCGTACGTTTTCATTGTTCTATGTAATTTCAAGGCTAAGCATTATTTTTGCTAGAATTATATCTCACATATGATAAAGCAGAGATAATAAAAATAAGCGAAGTGCTGGAAAACGCAGAATAAAACAAGTTAGTTCCAAGCAATCACATTAATTCAAATGACTACATAAATTGTTTAGATAAAAGTAACCAGAACATACGGTGTCGTAAAATTAATTTTAATTGTAATGGAAATGCGTGTTGTGTGATGAAACGGTCGTAAAGATGCATGGCTTATAGTTATAGCCGTGTAATAGATATCATCATCATCATCATTTCAGCTGAAAGACGTCCACTGCTGGACATAGGCCTCCCCCAACTGTCGCCACACTGACCGGTCCCGTGCGACTCGCATCCAGCGGATCCCCGCAACCTTCACCAGGTCATCGGTCCACCTAGTGGGAGGCCTTCCAACGCAACGTCTTCCGGTTCGCGGTCGCCACGCACTCAAGAACTTTTCGGCCCCATCGGCCATCCGTTTTGCGAGCAATGTGCCCTGCCCACTGCCACTTCAGTTTGGCAATTCTGCGGGCTACGTCGCGTCGGTAACCTTAGTTCTCTTGCGGATGTCTTCATTTCAAAATGGATATAAAAAGTTATATTACATTAACTGTCCATAATCTTGATTTCATCCCGGAATTATTTACATGTTGAAATCTTCGATGAATGGCCTCTCCATTCATCGAAAACGAAAGGAAGGCCAACGAAAAGATGGATGGAGTGATATGCGAGAAAACGGTGTGGAATAATATCGTTACGGTTAACAGGGAATAATCAAAGAACAAACAGGTGTTACCAAAACCGACTCGAAGTAACGTGGTGCGCACGACGGCCAATCAAACTATACAAAACCAGTTTACGCGGATCTCTCATTGTATAGGAAATCTATACAAAGCGAGGCCAAGATATGCTGGAAATGTACAGCTTCATGTCCCGTCGTGTGTACACACGGCTACACATCAAGCTATACATTTCCAGTTTATGCTGATCTCGCATTGTATAGAATTTCCGTACAATGCGAGGTCAGCTTATACTGGAAATGTATAGCTTGATGTGTAACCGTGTGTACAAGGACAGGGGTTTATTGACCTCTTTCCTTTTTACCATTATCCACAGTTTCGTACGCCCTTCGTTCAGTAGCTGCGCCAGGGTAGCCCGCGAAATTTAATATTTCTTACGTTTTTTGCAATTTGCCGGTCTCTCTCGGTATTTCAAAAGTTATTCAATGGGATTAAAGGAACTTAGAGGGTTGCTGATTTTAATGATTATAATATAAATCAGTAAAGCCATGACTGTTACGGTCGTGAATCATATTTTAATCAACATACAACCTGCCAGTGACACTGACTTGCAAAAAAATAACAAATGTTTAATTTCGTGGGCTACCGTGGCGCTTGACGCTTCCAAACCTTTATCTTTGGCCACTTTTTGGGAAAAACCCTATCGGCCATCTCCACGTCTATCTAGATGACCTACAAGAAGTCCCGTGTAATATATAAGAATAAAATGAACAGTTACGATTTTTTTAGCAGCTTGCAGCTGATTTCGTTTGGAACCTACTTATTTAAACTGTTAGTTAAAAATGCCCGCATTTAATGCATGTATTAGTACCTACATAATTTAAATAAATTATCATGTGGTGATGCCGAATTGGCGACACATTTATTGTTAGCGCCTGAAAGCTTTCTCCAACTAACATAGTTTTTTTTTATGTCTTCAATATCAATTCATTTTCATAGTCTAGTTAACCAGAACGGTAAAGTATGTGATGTTTGATTCAAATACATATTGCAGTAGGTAGCATTACCAATATTTGTACCATGTTGAAGAAATCGCTTCATGACTTGTATTCATAATCGTAAATTGAATATACAGGATGTATCAGTAAGGTGTGTCTTAAGGATTGAGATATTACAGAACATCATAGGAAAATAATTTAAGAAATACATTATGTAGATTTATTTGCTTAGGAACTTTGTTCTTATAATCTTATTAGGGAGTGGAGTGGATCTGCGAAGAAGTAAGATTTTGTTTTATATTAAATTTAATCGACATAAATTCAGAAATCTGATGAAGTATTCAGAACCTATATTACTAACTCATTCCATGTTTGTACGCTTCAACGCCGAATGAACGGCGTTTTACAGGTGGTCCAAAGTACGCTGATTTAAAAAACAAACCAGGTAACTGAAACCGTATTTCACTAGATGACGTCATGAAATTGCTAATGCACGTAGAATTCGGTATAACTATCGCCAACGTCCATACTACGTTGAATACACCGGTTCTCGTCCGATCACCGAAGTTAAGCAACATCGGGCGCGGTCAGTACTTGGATGGGTGACCGCCTGGGAACACCGCGTGACGTTGGCTTTTTGGAGTTCTTATTATTTTGTCTAGCTGGTACTTACTGCTAATTTTATCTTAAACTTATTACAGTACATATGTAAATTCATTTAATCTATGCACATAAAAAACATTTTTTTTTTTGGTTAAAAAAGTGAGAATGACGCACGCTCACGACAAAGTTCTATTTTGAATGTAACATAATACACCGCGCCTTCCAATGAAAAGACGTCATACATTTTTATGGTAGGAAACGCAAAATTCGGTACAGCATTCGCCAACGTCCATACTACGTTGAATACACCGGTTCTCGTCCGATCACCGAAGTTAAGCAACATCGGGCGCGGTCAGTACTTGGATGGGTGACCGCCTGGGAACACCGCGTGACGTTGGCTTTTGTATTTTGGGGCTCCTATTATGTTGCTAGCTGATTCTTACTGATAACTAAAACTAATCTACAGTAAAAAACAGATGGTTTTTTATGATTCAAAAAGTATAGTAAGAGTGATTCACGACAAAATTCTATTTTACATAACATACCGTTGCCTTCTAATGAAATGACGTCATACATTTCTATGATAGAAATTCAAAATTCGATATAGCTGTCGCCAACGTCCATACTACGTTGAATACACCGGTTCTCGTCCGATCACCGAAGTTAAGCAACATCGGGCGCGGTCAGTACTTGGATGGGTGACCGCCTGGGAACACCGCGTGACGTTGGCTTTTTGCTGCATATTAAAGTACTTTTACAGTAGTTTTTTTACGTACTTATACAACTTTTTTTTCGCGATTTCAGTGTTGGTCCCATAGTGAAAGTTATTCATAATTATGAGTACAATGACCCCGTAAGAGGTTGTGCGTTTATTCTGTTACACATTGTATAATATCTTAGTAAGTATCAATAAACTTCATAAAAAGTAACGCCACTTGCACCAAATGTTATCTTTTCTTACTCCTTGACTTATAGCGGCAACCTAAAAGCAGAGCAGAAACGGAGGGTTAATTTATGTCACAATATAAATATATTTATACTGTGCCTTAGTTGAGTGCTATAATATAGTTATATATAGTTCGTAGCATAGCTGACGGAGGACCTTTTTTGATGCTTCCATTGGTTTTCGACTGTTCAAACAACTTGGCACATTATGAACCTGAAAAAAGCGACTTTTTATTTGTATTTTCTTTCTTCAAAATATGAAATGCTGCAAATTACAGTGAGTGCGCTGAAATTTCGACCTTTTTTACAGATTCCCGCATGTCAGACGTCGCAGAATTCGAGCCCCTACTATCAACGCATCCATCGGAAACGTATATGTCATCCAATGCTACTGCAAAAGACTACAAAATGTATCAGAGCTCCGAACGATACAGATGGCAAGCGCCCGAGTTGTTTGTGCCGGATGAGGAAGGCTTGGTGTATCCATGCTCGAAGAGTGACGTGTATTCTCTGTGTCTTGTATTGTGGGAGAGTTGTAATGGTAAGTCAACTTATTCTAGAACTTAGGATATCTAGACTGAGTGGTTTGTACCGGATGAGGAAAGCTTGGTATACGCGTATAACGTGTATCCGTGCTCTAAGATAGACGTGTATTCTCTGTGTCTTGTACTGTACAAAGGATGAACTAACATCAACATTCTGAATCGCGCTATTAAATTTATCTGCGACAGACTATATTATAGGAAAAGCCGACAACAACTTTCGGGCACCCTCCTCGCCCCTGCTCGAGCCAGCCCGCGATGCTGAGCCTGTAGTTTTAAATCGTCCCGTAAATAATGATATCGATCAGATCCAGCCTGTCCCTTTGCTGTCCTCCCCCAGCGACGCCTTAAGCCGAAGCTCGTATCCCATAGGGTACCACAAGTTTTTTGCCCTGGCTCACTCAAGGCATCTACAGGATAGTCCTGTTAAGCAGACAACGACGCCCTACGTTGACCTGCAAGATGCCATTCACAAAAAAAAACCTATAATTAGGCAGTGGCCCAGCAGATGCAACATCCGTCGGTCGGAAGATCCACCCTTTTTTTAAGGGGATAAAGAACTTTACACCCTGTTCATTATACCCCTATAATTTTCCAAACACTCTTCTGCACCGCTTTGAAAGCAGTGGCGATGAAATAAATTGACACGAAGTAATGTGCCTGAGTTCAAACGCACGACCTACAACAGACGTAAGTTAGGGCCAATACTACTAGATGACCACTCGCTGACCATCCCTGCTTTTTGGTAATTCCTGTTAAGTTTAGAAAAAACACTATTAATCCGTCGTCCCCAGTGTTCAACCAAAAGTCAAAGTCAAAGTATTTTATTTGTTAAACATAGGTAACATGGTACATGGTATAAAATTTGTGTTGTATCCCTATGTTTTGCCTTGCAAGGCGTACAAATTAGGCGTAAAAAAAACTACAAACTAGATAAAACTGTTTCAAACAAGTAACGTCGTAAACAAGTGGATCGGACATTTTTTATTTTATTTTATGCTTTTATCATCTAAAAACTCATTGATAGAGTAGTAAGCCTAGTCTCCTCACACTATTTTTATTTATTTTCACCAGCCGCCATGCCATGGAAGAATCTCAGTTACGACAAAGTCAAGGAACAGTACACACTATGGAAAACGGGTATACCACTGCCAAAAAATGGCACCTACCCAGGATGCTTACTGTCCTTACTGGAATCTGGACTAACACTTCAGAGGCATGAAAGGATAGATCTGGAAACGCTGCAGAATACACTACAAAATGTGAAGGTAAATATTTCCTGAAAGACAATCTATGCCAGTTGGAAATTATTAAAACAATTATTCTGAAACTAAAATTCGGTGATACATTCACTAACGTCCATACTACGTTGAATACACCGGTTCTCGTCCGATCACCGAAGTTAAGCAACATCGGGCGCGGTCAGTACTTGGATGGGTGACCGCCTGGGAACACCGCGTGACGTTGGCTTTTTGGAGTTCTTATTATTTTGTCTAGCTGGTACTTACTGCTAATTTTATCTTAAACTTATCTACAGTACATAAGTAAATTCATTTAATCTATGTACATAAAAAACAGATGTTTTTTTGGTTAAAAAAGTGAGAATGACGCACGCTCACGACAAAGTTCTATTTTGAATGTAACATAATACACCGCGCCTTCCAATGAAATGACGTCATACATTTTTATGGTAGGAAACGCAAAATTCGGTACAGCATTCGCCAACGTCCATACTACGTTGAATACACCGGTTCTCGTCCGATCACCGAAGTTAAGCAACATCGGGCGCGGTCAGTACTTGGATGGGTGACCGCCTGGGAACACCGCGTGATGTTGGCTTTTTGCATTTTGGAGTTCTTATTATTTTGTCTAGCTGGTACTTACTGCTAATTTTAATATCTTAAACTTATCTACAGTACATAAGTAAATTCATTTAATCTATGTACATAAAAAACAGATGTTTTTTTGGTTAAAAAAGTGAGAATGACGCACGCTCACGACAAAGTTCTATTTTGAATGTTACATAATACACCGCGCCTTCCAATGAAATGACGTCATACATTTTTATGGTAGGAAACGCAAAATTCGGTACAGCATTCGCCAACGTCCATACTACGTTGAATACACCGGTTCTCGTCCGATCACCGAAGTTAAGCAACATCGGGCGCGGTCAGTACTTGGATGGGTGACCGCCTGGGAACACCGCGTGACGTTGGCTTTTTGCATTTTGGAGTTCTTATTATGTTGTCTAGCTGGTACTTACTGCTAATTTTATCTTAAACTTATCTACAGTACATGTGTAAATTCATTTAATCTTTTAATTTAAAAAAGTGGGAATGACGCACGCTCACGACAAAGTTCTATTTTTAACCGACTTCAAAAAAGGAGGAGGTTATATGTTCGTGTGTATGTTTCTTTTTTATGTATGTTACCTGATTTCTCCCCCATTTGTGGACCGATTCTCAAAATTCTTTTTTATTTGAAAGATTATACTTCTGAGGTGGTCCCATTTTAATTTGGTGAAGCTGAATTTCGGAGATATACTATGGAACTCTTCAAAAATAGACGGCAAATCTGTCGTGATTTCTGCAATCGCTTGGATGTTTATTGTTTATACAACATCATGACGTAACATCACGCCTGTATGCTCTGAGGGGGTACGCAGATGTGTACAATATACCCAGATTTCCATTTATTGGGGATAAGCCCATTACCATGACGTGTATTGTTCATCATCTGCATCATTTTCCCAACTATTTTGTGGTCGGCTTCCAGTCTTACCGGATGCAGCTGAATACCAGTATTTTATACACACAATAGCCACGACATAAATGTTAGTAAAAAATATTTTCTAAAGCTATTGAGACATTCGGTATGGTCATCATTATCTCATGACGCTGAGCTGATGAAGGAAGGTACAACTCTTTAACGGTTAGGAGTTAGGTGACTTCTTGTTCTAGAATAATCTATACTAATATTATAAAGCTGAAGAGTTTGTTTGTTTGTTTGTTTGTTTGAACGCGGTAATCTCAGGAACTACTGGTTCGAATTGAAAAATTATTTTTATGTTGGTTAGCCTATTTATCGAGGAAGGCTATAGGCTATATATCATCACGCTACAACCAATAGGAGCGGAGCATCAATGACAAATGTTGCAAAAACGGGGAAAAATTATTCTCTTTGATAGCTTCCGTTGCGTGCGCTGCGTAAACGGTTAAAGTTGCACAAATATAATGTAGCAGGAAATTATTCCTCTTAAAAAGGTCTCAAAAAAAGTCCGCGACGGCACATGCCTATCTTTCAAGGTTGACTCACAATAACCATTTTTATGATTTTAAAATTTGGTCAAAATTAATGTTTTATTTGTGAAGGTGTTTTTACCGACATAGTATTAATCCTTATCAAAATAAATATGTTAGTCATCTTTAGCATTCAATTGTGACCAAAATTGACCTTTACACTATTCAATTTAGATGAATACCTTAGGAGATATCACAGTTTTAAAATAACTCCGCATCAAAATAATGACCCGCGCGCGCTGCGAGGCGGGTGTTCATGTTGTTGGGAAAACCAATGTGATTAGATTCAATGCACAAATATTGTGGGGAACTTAGAGAAGGTTTTAGTTTTTGTTTCATGCTGTAATCAGTGCTCTCTATCAAAAGATTTATAAATTTAAAGTGTTCAAGAAGAACTTACCATCATTGTGTAAGATACATGCAACGACATCTATTGCACCAAAATGGTACTAATTAATAAAAATGTGCTCACAAGATAACTTTTAAATCGGGTCTGAGAGCAAAAAGTACTCTAGATTAGTCTACATGACGCTATAACCCTGTAGAGTGTGTGTTCGATCGCTTTACATGCATTATATTTTAACGGTTAAATTTCGTGCTCGATAGATGGCGCTATTAATTTCACTCCATTTTCTGAGTCGCGGTGTTAAGTTTTCCGTGAAAGAATGACCCTCGCCCGTGTCAAATGTCTGAAGCTTGGTTTATTAACCAACGAAACAAAAAGAGGAGGTTCTCAATTCGACGCGTATATATTTTTTTATTTTATGTATGACCTGACCACGCATAACTTTTTACAGAGAAGTCCGATATACATGATCTTTTGTTTTTTAAATTGAGAAATCATGTTTGGGCTCATTTCCTGCACCTTGATGAGAACTTTAGATCTAGCTGGAGTATGACGTCATCGAAGGTCTGACGATGGAGACGGAAGGCACTTGCAAGAGGTCCTCAAGAGTTTGCAGCAACAATAACGTGTTTTGGCTCAATTCATGCACCTTGATGAGAACTTTAGGCCTTGCTGAAGTATTACTGTCATCGACGGTCAAACGATAGAGACAAATGGCAGTTGCAAGCGGTCCTAAACAGTTTGCAGCAGGTATAATGTTATTGGGCTCATTTCATTCACTTTGATGAAAACTTTAAACCATACTGAGTTGTCAGTATGACTTTCATCGAATGTCTGACGATGGAGAAGGAAAGCAGTTGCAAGTGGTCCTCAAGAGTTTACAGCATCTATATCGTGTCTGGGCTCATTTCATGCACCTTGATGAGAACTTTAGACCTAGCTGGAGTATGACTGTCATCGAAGGTCTGACGATGGAGACGGAAGGCAGTTGCAAGAGCTCCGCAACAGTTTACAGCAGTTTTATCGTGTCTCGGCCCATTTCAAGAACTTTGATGAGAACTTTCGTTCTAGCTGGTGTATGATTGTCATCGAGTGTCTAAAGATGAAGACGTAAGGCTGTCGAGGGTCGCGGGCCTGTGGACAGTGAGTAATGGGCTAGCTCGCCATCCGTCCGTCTTATGACGACAGGCCGTGGTGACGGCGTGTTCGTGTTCCACACGCGCCTCAAAGAGATGTCAGCAAACGGGAAGGCATCCGAGAGGAGCGAGGCCTGCCAGGGTTGCGGGACTGTTCGAAAGAGATACCGCGGCCCTGGTACGCAAAGGGCAACAGAAGAAACGTGGGTGGATTTTAGTCAGTACAAGTCTGACAATCCCTTCCGCTCCGTCCAGAGTGGGAGGGGTCATTTGATGATTATCCATCGGTAATAGTATATAATAGGGATTTACTCCTTTTGAGAGCTTCCGTTGTGCGTGAACGGTTAAAGTTACGCAATTAGCATGTATGTCGGAATTGTCCCTCTTAAAAAGCTCTAAAAAAATATCCGCAATGGCCATAATGTCTAACTTTTAAGGTTGACGCACACTCTCTCTAACCTCTCTTTCTTTTATGTACGCACGCACGCAGACGAAGTTGCGCGGGTCAGCTAGTGTATAGATAATGCGACTGGTCGATATAGATAGTTGATTTGTCTAGAGACAACAGAGTGAATGCTAGAAACTAGAAGTATTAATCATTTTAACCGATTTTAAGAAAAGAACTGTTGTTGTCATTTAGACGCGTATTTAATAATGTAAAATAAATTCATGGCGACATGGGAACAACTAAAAATGGAAGAATAAAAAACTTTTTTGCAAAAAATAAAACCGGCTTCAAAAAAAACAAAAAGACACAAAATCAATCAAACAAAGGTCACCGACTTCGAAACTTGACTTTTGTTTGATTGTTTTGGTATTTTTGTCACCGGCTTCTGAATCTAAAGTTATTTTTCACTTTTTTGTTTTGGTTTGGTATTTTTGTTTTTCTTTTTGTTTTTGAATGTAACATAATACACCGCGCCTTCCTTGGAAATGACGTCATACATTTTTATGGTAAGAAACGCAAAATTCGATAGAGCATTCGCCAACGTCCATACTACGTTGAATACACCGGTTCTCGTCCGAGCACCGAAGTTAAGCAACATCGGGCGCGGTCAGTACTTGGATGGGTGACCGCCTGGGAACACCGCGTGACGTTGGCTTTTTGCTTTTTGGGGCTCCTATTATGTTGCTAGCTGGCTCTTACTGATAACTAAAACTAATCTACAGTAAAAAACAGACAGTTTAAAAAAGTATAGTAGGAGTGCTTCACGACAAAATTTTATTGTCTTCTAATGAAATGACGTCATATTTTCTATGATAGGAAACACAAAATTCGGTAAGACGTTCGCCAACGTCCATACTACGTTGAATACACCGGTTCTCGTCCGATCACCGAAGTTAAGCAACATCGGGCGCGGTCAGTACTTGGATGGGTGACCGCCTGGGAACACCGCGTGACGTTGGCTTTTTGGAGTTCTTATTATTTTGTCTAGCTGGTACTTACTGCTAATTTTATCTTAAACTTATTACAGTACATATGTAAATTCATTTAATCTATGCACATAAAAAACAGTTTTTTTTTTGGTTAAAAAAGTGAGAATGACGCACGCTCACGACAAAGTTCTATTTTGAATGTAACATAATACACCGCGCCTTCCAATGAAATGACGTCATACATTTTTATGGTAGGAAACGCAAAATTCGGTACAGCATTCGCCAACGTCCATACTACGTTGAATACACCGGTTCTCGTCCGATCACCGAAGTTAAGCAACATCGGGCGCGGTCAGTACTTGGATGGGTGACCGCCTGGGAACACCGCGTGACGTTGGCTTTTTGCTTTTTTTAGTTCCTCCTATCTGATCCCATTTGTTTGCATTATTTTTGTGACGAAGGATGTGTTTTTATTAACTTCCTTTGATGGTTTGTTAACAAACCACCAAAGGAAGTTAACTATCATCACATCATGTTTGAGTTCAGAAAAAAACATAAATAATAAAGATAAAATAGACAATTTCTAAGCTCACATGATGGTTTAGTGCCATGGAAAAATGGACATTACTTCAAAACATAATAAAGTATAAAGTTCTCCTAGTCTGCGTTAAGCCTTACTAACTTTTTAATAATAGGTAGGCGCGACTTTGACAACCGCAGCTTCCGGTCTGGCTCACTGCATTTTATGGGGGATAGGGTTGTTATCCGACGTTTTGAAACTTTTTTTTTTATTTACGCATGTGAAATCATCAAATGACTCCTCCCGCTCTGGGCGGAGCAGGAGGGAGTGTCAGACTTTAACTGACTAAAACCCATCCATGTTCCTTCCTTTGCCCTTTGTGTTCCGGGGCCACGGTATCTCTCTCGAACAGCCCCGGACGACGTTTTGCAACTAACGTTGCGTTTCAATTCGCGAAACATTCAGTTAAAACGTGGTCTTTCGAGATAAAGATATCAAACTAAGAGAGAGATTTTTAATATGCTTTAATCTAAATAAATGTTCCGCTAGTGGTACATACACAAAAAAGAGTAGTGTTGTTTTGTTTCCATTATTTTCATTGCCAACTAGATTCCTTAATTAAGAATCATCTTTCTGCCCTAGTCCCATGTTATTTGGGGTCGGCGTAATCACGTACACATAGTACGTTTATTATTACACATAATTGTCTTCAGAAGGCGCTAAAAGTAACAGGTAGGATAAAAGACAGTTTATTAAGTCTTCAATCAAATTAATCTAAATGAAAACTTTGTGATAAATCCTACCATGTGATGTGCAAAATGTATAGTGCTAATTCCGCACCCAAACCGATACTGATTGAGCATTGGTTTCAGTGTATGGCATGTTAGTTTTAATTTATGCTGCATGTGCATATTTTGCGGGCGCGAGGGCTGTGCTACATCCTGCATCCAAGACGTGGTCTTTTACGCGGAATTAAGATAACATTTAATGTGATGGATTACCGCTAAATACCAACTGATTTCATAACTTAACTTTGTGATAGTTAGCAGTAGCGAATTTAAATGTTGAATTGTAGGATCGTACACTGTTATTTTGACGCTTCTTTCGCCAACGTCCATACTACGTTGAATACACCGGTTCTCGTCCGATCACCGAAGTTAAGCAACATCGGGCGCGGTCAGTACTTGGATGGGTGACCGCCTGGGAACACCGCGTGACGTTGGCTTTTGCATTTTGGAGTTCTTATTATTTTATCTAGCTGGTGCTATCTTAAACTTATCTACAGTACGAATGTAAATTCATCTAATCTACATAAAACACAGACTTTTTTTTTTAAAGTGGGAATGACTCACGCTCACGACAAAGTTCTATAAATTTTAATGTAGTAACTTATTACACCGCGCCTTCTTATGAAATGACATACTTACATTTCTATGATCGGAAACGCAAAATTTAGTGTAGGATTCGCCAACGTCCATATTATTTTGTCTAGTTTCTACAATTACATATAAGATAAGTTAATCTTAAACGTATCTAAAGTACTAACTGAAATTCATTTACTTAATCAACATAAAAACCACTGACAGTTTTTTTTATATAATTTATGAGTGATTCACGCTCATGATAAAGTTCTATTTTACCTAACGCGTGCCTCTAAAATAAATAGAATGACGTCATACATTGTATGATAGTATAAACGCAAAATTCGATATTGCATTCGCCAACATCCATACTACGTTGAATACACCGGTTCTCGTCCGATCACCGAAGTTAAGCAACATCGGGCGCGGTCAGTACTTGGATGGGTGACCGCCTGGGAACACCGCGTGACGTTGGCTTTTTGCAATTTTTATAGCCACTTTATTTTTAATAGAGTATTTTATTTCTTTTTATACTTAATGCTGTTATTATTTTCTGTTACAGCGTAATCTAGACGAACTCGGCTACATAATAATCCCAGCGCGTTTACAAAACAAAATATCCACATTCAGTTCTACAGGCTGGGACACCACATCCCCAACCGACTCCGAGTGTGTCAGCCCACAAAACGTCGAACACAAAGCTGTTATCCACAAAGCTCAAGAAAGTTCCACGGAAAGCGAGAAAGAAGGCAGTAAGAGCGACGCGAGCCCTCTATACGAAACTATAAGAAATTCTCGAGTCAACTGCATGGCTGTCGCAGAAAAGTGCTTTATTTCCGACGATGACCAGAACGACCACACCCCGATTATAAGATATGAACATTTACCCGATAAGGGCTTTTCCAGTGCTTGTTCAACCCCAATTAGTAAGATAAAAGCAAGGATCAAAGAAATGGACACTCCAGGCAGCTTACACAGGAGTGATTCTACCGAATATTGTAGCATTTTTAGTCCGAATCGCACTGTTAACTTCACAAACGACAGTGCGACCGACCGAAGCGTTGAACGCCTGACCACAAAACTCAGTAGAAGTTTCACTCCTCAATCTTACAAACCGCTGCACATCAAAGTTCCTGAGTTCAACTTTGATTCCATCAAACCTTTACTAAAAGACAGAAACAGTAATGAAAAATCTTCTTACAATTTTGACATAAGGAACTATAGTTTACCGACCACGCCTATTGCACGCAGTAATAAACTTCGGAAGAATGCCTGGCTGTCTGGAGATTTGAATGCCACAGGAAAAAATTTAACTAATTCTGTGACGCCTGAAAAAGGAGTCATGGATTTGTCGCTGGAAAAAGAAGGTATTGAAATCATCTTAATTAATTTTCATTATTAAAATTTTATTCAAGCTCAGTCAAAAAACAAAAAAGAATGTCCACGCATAGTCTTATAAAAATTATCAAACATAATCGTATGTAAGCGCCCGCGCGCCGTTTGAAATACACTGAATATGTTTTTTTTTCGCAATCGAATATAAAAAAAAACACATCTTGCGCGTACGCGCACTGGCGCGTAACGCTGGGCCGTCACTCGCGTTGCGTGTTCGATCGCACGGTTGTTTCGTTTACGAAAATGCTTTTCGTTTGTGCGGTTGACACACCATGTGTGTAGCTAGCCTGCCTTGCAGGTTACGCAAGATCAGCGCTAGTTTGCCAGCAGTAAAGGTGTTAAAACTTATTGGTTGCAAATTTTCATGAAATACTAGCTTTTTCGCGGCTTCGGCTTGCATTATGGTCGAAAAATATCCCACAGGAACTTTAAAATATAGCCTATGACTCTCTGGGATAATGTAGCTTCCCATTGGTGAAAGAATTTTTGGAAACAGATCGGCCTTTCCGAAGATAAACTCCTGCATCCAAATTTAAAATTAGTATAGAAGTGTAGATAATCGTTTACCATTTAACTTCTAGATCGTAAAAACATGACGAACTCATCGCTCGACGAGACTCCCACTACGCCAATGAACACGTCGTGTGAAAACACTACACACAATTTGGATAACCAGGATAACGATAATACGGATAATAACGATAATTATACGCAACAACCAACAACTCCAATTAACGGTTCTCCAGAGAGTATCGATACTGTTCGAGACATCATTACTGGATTGCGGAGGTAATTTTCTTTTTATTATAAACTAGCTGTGGCCTGCGAACTTCGTTCGCTTGAAATTATTATAAAAAACACTACTTTTGGAATCGCATTTTGTTACCAATTTCAAGGGTTTAATTTTTTTGCACGGAAACCTATAGCTAAGCATAATCAGCCTTTAATGTTCCCACTGCTGGGACACTCGGCCTCTCTTTGAGAGAGGGAATGGGCTATAATCCACCACGCGGGCCCAGTGCGGGTTGGTAGATGTCACATGTCTTCGAAACGATGTTTTCCTTCACCGTTTTGAGAGCAGTGGTGATGAAATAAAATTACACAAAGTGATGGGCCTTGCCTTCGTTCGAACCCACGACTTACTGTTCGCAAGTCGGGGCCGCCACCATTTGGCCACCGCTGCTCTCCACGGCCACTCTCTGCATGGAAACCTATTCTTAAATAACTACTTACTACTACTACTTACTATTTAGCTTTAGTTACTCCTATGACATCAGCTATCTGCCGCCAAAATCGGTTCAGCCGTTTCGGAGATTAGCATGATCAAACAGACAGACTGACAGCCAAAAATGGAAAAAACGTTGTGTTTTTGTTATATGTACCGTTTATACTTTCATATGCATTCAGTAAAAAGGTGGTATTTTGGTATTAAAAATAGACACTTCAATTTTATTATTTTATTAGATCGCAACACTTAACAAACTTTCGATTTTTCTGTGCTAATAAACACGTGACCGTTGGAAATAATCGAGGGAGGCCTTTGCCCAGCACTGGGATAATATGGGCTAGCTATAATAATAATAATAAACACAAACTTTCTAGTAGACTTTAGCTTTAAAATAATTCAAAATTAATACATACATCCGTGCCTCCCGCTTTTGATAATACAAGCGTTATGTTATACCCTTTATCGCATTTTTTAATATGTAGAATGATTACTCAGTAGCAGCATTTATCGTGTTTTTAAATTCGATAAAACGAAGTTATAACAAATCGGATCTTGTATAGTGGTTAGTTTTCTTGTTCAAATTAACAGATAGCCAGCTATAGATAGGTAGTCAGCTAATTCAACCTTGGAACTGTCAACGTCCATACCATGTTGAAAACACCGGTTCTCGTCCGATCACCGAAGTTTAAGCAACATCGGGCGCGGTCAGTACTTGGATGGGTGACCGCCTGGGAACACCGCGTGACGTTGGCTTTTTGCTTTTTAAAATTGTTTAGTACGATTATCGAATTAATTCAATGCGCAGCAATATTATATTTTAAAAAATCCCCCTTTATTTTTATAAACGTTAATTCGCTCTGGTTCTCATTCAATGTATATAAATAAGAAGCTGTTCAAAATAATTAAACCAGTTAAAGTCAGCAGCAAAAAGCCAACGTCACGCGGTGTTCCCAGGCGGTCACCCATCCAAGTACTGACCGCGCCCGATGTTGCTTAACTTCGGTGATCGGACGAGAACCGGTGTATTCAACGTAGTATGGACGTTGGCATATGATAAATCGAAGTTCAGACACACTATCCGCCTATGAGCTTCAGTTTCCTTTGTACTGGAGCAAATATACAGCGTGTAACAGAAAGGGTATAATCATATGGAATACTGTGGTACGGACCATCAAACTGAACAACTTTCTCTATGGGACCACCATCGAAATCGTAAAAAAATAATCAGCTGTCCCATACATTTGGGTCGAGTAGGTATTGAAATTTTGTATAGGACAGCTGATTATTTTTTTTCGATTTCGATGGTGGTCCCATAGAGAAAGTTGTTCAGTTTGATGGTCCGTACCACAGTATTCCATATGATTATACCCTTTCTGTTACATGCTGTATAAAAGAACTAGCGAAAGAGTTAATTACTCCGCATAAACAACAATAAATAACAATAAACGTTTTTGTTGTTGCATTTTTTACAACTTTTTCTCCAATTTGTTATAAATGATACAAGTGTTACCACAGATTATTTGTTATTGCTTGTTTGCATGATTTTTACTCAATTCCTATTCAGCCCCTCCGCCGCGGTCTCTCAAATAAATCTATCAAAATTATCAAATAATTAATTAACTTAAATAAAGGTTAATTACTTCAAGCAAATAAATTAAACAACAATGATGATAACGGCTCATAAAACAAAACACGCCGACTATTACGGTGCTTATAGACAAGAAACGATTCGTTTTGCTCACGGATATTAGTGTTTTCTACGAGGCGTATGTCAAAATCCCTACGGGTTCACCGTTCCACACGGTAACGACCGACGACTCGTTTCCCGAGTTCAGAGTACTAGGGCTGCAGATAATTTGAAGAGATAGCGTAGCCGGTATATTGCCGGTAGAGCGCCACTTCATCATAAACAAGAAACGATTCGTTTTTCTCACGAATATTAGTGTTTTCTACGAGGCGTATGTCAGAATCCCCTACGGGTTCACCGTTTCACACGGTAACGACCGACGACTTGTTTCCCGAGTTCAGAGTACTAGGGCTGCAGAAAATTTGAAGAGATAGCGTAGCCGGTATATTGCCGGTAGAGCGCCACTTCATCATAAACAAGAAACGATTCGTTTTTCTCACGGATATTAGTGTTTTCTACGAGGCGTATGTCAAAAACCCTACGGGTTCACCGTTTCACACGGTAACGATCGACGACTCGTTTCCCGAGTTCAGAGTACTAGGGCTGCAGAAAATATGAAGAGATAGCTTTGCCGGTTCATTGTCGGTAGCGTCACTTCATCTTACGGCCGAATTTAGAACTAGTGAGAGGGTTGTGTTGCTTCGTGTCCAACGTGTTTCATGTTAACGACGATAGATGGCGTTAATTTACATTTTTTTTAAACAATATATATGGTCGTACGGTAAAATACGAGTTTTGGATGTGGAGTTGCCGTACCTTTGTACTATTTTCTGTTCCTTTATTCCTTTCTGTTCCTTTGTCCTTTTCTGTTTTAATTGTTAAATAAATAAATATTATACATGGTCCCATTAAATGATTCTAGATTGTCGCCGGTAATTTATTATTTTAGGTCAAAATAAAATCACTTTGTTCAGTGGTTTTTTGCATGGTTATTTATTTATTTATTTTAAAAGAAAAAAAGTTTATTTATTTTGAAAGCTAGCTTCACAGCTGACAGCAGTGGCGTGCAGTAGTTCGTCTGGTAAGGTAGGCCACACATACTAAATTACTGACACCCAAAACAAAAAACTGGGCAACATCACAGCGTCGCTCTACTTAGGATGACCCTCAAAGTAGTCACATCTATTGATATATTCAGTCACCCTTCCGGGCCCCCCGCACCCGCCCCTGGTATTTTTAGTACTTAAGCTTATGAGAAACAACGCCATCTAGCTTAAATATCAGGAATTTCAATGGCATTCAGTCAATACAAAAACGAAGGTAGAAGCTTCTTTCTTTAAAAAAATCTTAAAAATAAAACAGAGTGCGCTGTCAACAAAAAAATAAAATTACCTAAAATTACCATGGTATAGTGTAGATTTTTGGAATATTAGAAAAAAAAAACATTGAAAATAAGCCTGTAAAAACCAAAGTTATAAATACAAGAACTCACCACATTATTCAAAGTGCAAATCACGATTTTCTGACAATGCAAACAGAAGCAAGATTCATTTGAAATGACGAGTACGAGATGAATTTTAGGTTAATTCTCGTAATTCGGGTACCTACACTTTTAGACACAACTTGAATCTTATCATTAAACGATTGTGAATACTTACTGTTTTTAACTTATAACAAACACACATTATCAGCGCAAACTTCACAACAGAACACCATTTTACGTAAATAAACAAATACAACAAATAATATTTACACTAAATTCGTTTCAAAGCGAATTACAACCGTCAGATATTATAAAAAGCAAAACATTCAAGATCGCGAAATAAATTTTGCTTGTCACATGAAACAAATATGGCTTACAACTTTCTAAGAAAAATATAATTGCTACTTTGTCGATAAAAAACACTACCAAATATAATTGCATCACTGCATACCGTTTTAGCCGGATAATACTTCGTGACCAATCAGTGGCCAGCTACACTCGCAGGAGTTGAGCCCCCAATCTATCAATGATCTATACATGTGTGCCGTTCATACACACGAAAATGTGCATCACTGTGCGTAAATTTATCAATGGAAATTAGGCCGGCGGCGTCGTTGCCTAGAAGAGCCGGGAGCGAGCGTCGTAGTATTATTATCAGTTACGTCACACGGGCGCGACAAGTTGCTATAAGTATTTTAACAGGAGTTTTAATTATTTTTTTAAATATTTTGCATTATTTTATTACATAGTTATAATAAATACATTTGTTGCGTTGTTGGTAGGAATGGTAGGGTAGGCTAGGCCTAATTGCCTCTATGGACGGCACGCCCATGGCTGACAGTACATAACATACAAAAAAACATACAAAAAAAAAACTAACTTTACGCCAATTACGAAGTACACAAAAAAAACATTAGATTATCATTTAGACGTAGGTACTGAACGCTGTGTTAAAATGTGTCCATCTATTTTATTTAATGCGACCATAAATATCAAGCTATATGAATTGTCCAAGGCAAAGTCCGCTTTTTGCAGAGTTTTTACTTAATTTTTTAAATAAATAAATAGTGTTTCTATTTTGTAGGATAAATCCTCCTCAAGACTTCCTCTCGCCGGAATGTGACGATGTAATGAGAGACCGCATTTGTGCTTGCTCTCTGAAGTCGAACAACCAAGATCGGAATGTCCTCAAGTATAAAGTGGAAGAAGATATCCTTGCCAACGTTAATGTGAAGCCTTTAGTCGCGATTCATGAGAAGTGGATCTACGAAGCGAACAGAAAAACCTGCCGGTCTATGTCCTTACCTGAAGATAACAGGTTAGTAGTACTCGTAATAGTGGCCTCACGTCATGACAACTATTGAAACAGATCGACTTTTTGAGTATCTCCGTTGCCAACGTCCATACTACGTTGAATACACCGGTTCTCGTCCGATCACCGAAGTTAAGCAACATCGGGCGCGGTCAGTACTTGGATGGGTGACCGCCTGGGAACACCGCGTGACGTTGGCTTTTTGCTTTTTGAGGCTCCTATTATGTTGCTAGCTGGTTCTTACTGATAACTAAAACTAATCCACAGTAAAATTCAGACTGTTTTTATAAAATTTATAAATTAAAATAACCTAAAGTAACTAACTTATTAATAAAATTAAAAAATGGTGTCAAAAAACTCCTCCTCAACGCAGTCAACTGGTAATGTACCCAAGAGACTGGCGGCGTTGCCACGTTGTATGGCAATACTAAGCCTTTGGCCAAGGTAAAAGCCAGCCCTTGGGTCACGAGAAGTGTCAACTAAGCGTTTGGAAATGTCCTTGAAACGGCTGTGAGCACTGGGACCCCACGGACCTAGAGTTTCAACCCCAAACGGCTCGAAAATATAGTTACCAATAAGGTTACTACATTTACGCCGCTTGAGGTTCTCTGCAGCCGCAGCGGCAGCGCCAGCACAGCACGATGAGCTTGGAAGATGGGACGGCGCAAGAGTATCGACGCAAGTTGCGTCCCACACTAAAGGCCTACCCATCTTCCAAGGAAACAAAGACATGCCGTCCGGTCTCTTGCCATCGTCGCGTGCCAAGCCATTGGGTTCTAAAATAGCTGGAACGCCGACGGTGACAAGAGCTCGTCGGATGATGTCATTTAAATTCGCGTGCCGTGCAAAACGGCCCGCACTTCGGCTGCATGATAGGCCGTGGTGTCCAAGGCTGTTGACAACTTCACCACAGTGACAGCGATGAGAACAACATTAATAACAACAACAACAACTGTTTTTATAATGGTTTAAAAAAGGTATAGCAGGAGTGATTTACGAAAAAATTCTATTTTACATAACATACTGTTGCCTTCTAATGAAATGACGTCATACATTTCTATGATAGGAAACTCAAAATTCGATATAGCTGTCGCCAACGTCCATACTACGTTGAATACACCGGTTCTCGTCCGATCACCGAAGTTAAGCAACATCGGGCGCGGTCAGTACTTGGATGGGTGACCGCCTGGGAACACCGCGTGACGTTGGCTTTTTGCTATTTGTATTATATATTATTTTATCGAGTTAGTACTTACTGCTATGCTATGCATTTTTGAATGGAAAACAGTTCGTATCGAAACGATTTTCCGACGTTATTATATATTTTTAAATGCTTTTATTAATGTCATGTTCTTTTCTGCGCCTACTTTGTGATTGTTTTCCACAGTGGCACTTAGGTAGGCGGACTTAATGCCACAAGGGATTCCCTGCCAGTTAACTATAGGAGTGAATGTTCAGGGCGGAGAAGTAGACTAAACTTAATAAAGACTACTTTTGCGAATAAAACATTTTTTACGTGAGAATTACAATTAAAGACTTAAGTCAAAAGCGATTTCATTTGCCGGATGACATACTCAAGTTTGGTCAAATCCGCCCTTTGAAGACAACAATCCTCGCGTGTAGCAAACTAGCTTTTTATAACTGATGCTGCTATACGATTTGTACTTTATTGACAATGTCATAAGGTGTCAAGTAGTACAAAACTCACTGTCCTTGATCTGTTTGTTTTAGCTGTAAGTCTCCCATGTTATTTATTTAAATAAATAAATAAAAAACAAAGACCCCAGCATCAAAGGGCCCTTTTCCATCTTCCAAAAATGGCTCGTGCGGGATTCTTTGTTCAATATTTACAAAACTTTCGGGTCTGCGCTTTTAGATATTTACTGGTAGATTCGGCATAGCTATTGCCAACGTCCATACTACGTTGAATACACCGGTTCTCGTCCGATCACCGAAGTTAAGCAACATCGGGCGCGGTCAGTACTTGGATGGGTGACCGCCTGGGAACACCGCGTGACGTTGGCTTTTTGCTTTTTGTTTCAGAAGCCAGACAGCAGCGGTGAAGCCGGCTTCACACTGCGTGGATACGCTACAGAAATCTTTACCTCAGTTGAATATGAAGAAACCAGGAACAAAAATTTATCGCACACGTCCCGCTTCGCCTAGCAACGGGAAAAATGGTCAGTCGCAACTAAATTATACCCTATAAAGTACTAATAACGGGTTCAAGCATTTCTTGTATTTGTTACGTGTTGGTATTTAAGCTAAAACATTATTTTAACTAAGCATCTGCTACTAACAAAATTACATCTGCTTTATTTCTATTGTAATTGAGTAGGTATGTTCACAATTTCGTGATTGTCTGTGAAACTGTTTTACTAAAATGATAGCAGTTTACTTATGCCACTGACATCCGGATCTATAGTCAAATTAAGTAAGACCTGAGTTTTTAAACGAAGTAAGCACCGTCAAAGAAAGCAAAGCTAAGTTTTGACAGTTCTAAGTTCAATACAGAATAAAAATCGTATCTTAAATAATTTTACTCAAGTAATTACTTTGACTTGCTTAAAGATTCTGGTGTTACAATTTGGCAACAACCCTTACCAAAAACAGTCCTCGCATTGTCAATAGAAGATAAGAGGGTCCCAAATTGAACATGGGTTTGCAAATCCTCAATCGTTCGTTACCCTTTTGGTGAAGCCCAAAAAGAGGGTGATATTTTCGAACGCTTATTGTTACGAATACGCGCTTGCATGGTGTTGGTAATACAATAAAAACTTATAATTCCATGGGGCTTTTATTTCTAAATAGGATGATGATTCCTGATTAAAAAAAATATGATTCTATTTAGTCCGTCAGTTAGATTATTGGATACGTATTTTTTGTTTTATCAAATCAATAAAAAATAACGAAGATAAAACGCATCAAATAATCGAAGTGGGGGCTAGTGACGTCACTTGTCGGTAAAAAAGTGTACATACAAGTGACGTCACGCGAGTTCTCGACGCACTGTCTGTTAGTCATCACTTTTTGTTTACGTGAAAAAAGAAAAAATACGTATCTAATATTTTTTGGAAACCTATCTGACGGACTAATTAGATACTTTGGTTATTTACCCTATTGTAAACTAAATGTGCTATATTTCTTTCTGTCCCACTAACTTGTACAGGTTTTTTAAAGTAAGTACAATTATTTGTAATTCATAATTTCAGGATTAATAATATTAGTGTAGTTCATTAGGATAACTGAGTAACTGTTCTACTTTCGTTTTAATTACGAACTAGTAACCAAAATGCAGGAGCTTTATGCTCCGTTTCTGTTTATACAGGGTGTAACAGGACCCTTCACGAAGCCGTGAACCAAGCATCAAACTAAGTAACTTAACGCAAAAATGATTGCTGGGAAACTACTTTTTTTTGGGGTGAAAAAATCACGTTTTACGGTAGGACTCAATATAAAGCACTCAAAACATTGTGCTGATGGATGGATTTAATAGTACGGGGGTCGTGGAGATGTTTACAGTAAACATCTTACATTATGAACACGTATTTTTAAAAAAAACTTGTGAAAAAGGTTGGAACTTTGACCCCAATATATCAGTAACTAGAAGGTACCCAGATATGGTCTACAACAAAAAACCGGCCAAGTGTGAGTCGTACTCACACGCACACAGGGTTCCGTAGCACCAAACAATATAATAAAAATATTTTGAAGGCATTCGTTCTTATGTTGTATTGTTTTACATTCATCAACAAAACTAAATTGTTTTTCATAGTATGTTAATGAAAAACAAAGTTGTTGCTGCAGTTTGATGAAAAAGTCCCATATTTCAAAAAATAAACATCAAATCTTATTCAAACCAATTTTGGTTGAAAGTTTTTTTTACGTTCTATAATCCTATTTTGTTTTTTCAGAAATTTTCTCCTCTTACTTTAGAAATTAGAGCACATTTTACCACTTTGGAATTGTTTATCTTTCAAACGATTGACTTTGAGAGAAAATGGTTTTAGGAACCTCAATGTCAATATTTAAAGACCTATCTATAAACACGCACGTATAAAAAAATATTTTTTAGTTTCAATTCCATGTATGGGGAGACCCCCCTTAATCTTATCTTTTTTTTTATTTTTGTATAAAAACCTTGTAGCGGTTCACAGAATACATGTACCTACTAAGTTTCAACTGTGTAGTCCTTATAGTTTCGGAGTAAAATGGCTGTGACATACACGGACAGACAGACAGACAGACTTGGCGAATATAATTATAAGGGTTCCGTTTTTTGTCATTCGGCTACGGAACCATAAAAATGATCGCAATGACGGGGAGAACAAGTGCCTTTCGGCTTCGTGAAGGGTCTTGTTACACCCTTTGTTGATAGTGTTTTACTTTTAGACCAAAGTTTTTTTAAATTGTCCATAATAACAAAAGGTACATAGTTAATATTAAATTGATGCTGTACGATAAATTGTTTTCTAGGGAACCAATGGGAGCAATTTTGTCAAGCGCGGGATACGATCGCTAAGAGCGTCAACTTTTCTCGAAGCCCTGAACTGCGATACCGGAGCCCTGAACTGCACCGGCTATCTGAATCGGAACGAGGGTAATTATTTTATTGTTGACATAGTAAAAAGGTAATGCGTTTCGAAGGAACATGTGTTTCGGTCATATCATCGCCAACGTCCATACTACGTTGAATACACCGGTTCTCGTCCGATCACCGAAGTTAAGCAACATCGGGCGCGGTCAGTACTTGGATGGGTGACCGCCTGGGAACACCGCGTGACGTTGGCTTTTTGGTCTTCATTTTTTTGTTTCTGTAGAGGGCTGGTTTGCTTTTGAAGTAATTATTTTAATGATTGTTTTGTTGAATTACAGAACATTAACCGAAAGCCAAAAATCCGAGCTAATGATCGACCAATCAACTGACACGAGAAGCATCGAAGAGTACATCAGAGACATGATACGCAAAGAGTTCCAACACTTACTGCAAGAAATATCCGACGATGCTTCATCCACGTCTAAAAACGAAGACATCGTAAATAAAGGAGTCGCGAATATCATGGAGTCTTTAACAAATAACGAAGAGACAAGATCCACGAAGAAAGAACCAATGAAATCGTTCTCTCGAGTGAAAATCAACGGGAACAACAAACCTCTCCTACAAATCACTTTCACCCGTTGTGGGGAGAACAGTCTACAGGTCCTAGACAACTGTGTGAATGTCACTATCTGTGACGGTAGCAACAATAATGTTAGTACGAACACTGTGACCTGTTCTAAGGACAAGATGAACCAGTCTGTAGAAGATACGCTGACTGAGGATGGTCATGTTAATGCTTTGAAGAGGTGCCAGGCTTTCAATGCTTTACAGGTGGGTAGAGAAGCCTCAGTATAGTACGTGGAAATAATACACGAGCTTTATAAAAGACTTTATATGGTATAATATGTTATAGGGTCCCATTAAAATAACTGGACAAATTTCGGCGTTCAGTACAGGTCTAACCAAAGATATCCAAGCAAAAAAAACACTTAATAAAATGATTTTATTTTGACCTAATGGATGTGTTTATTCTAGAGTGCCGCCGGCAATTTATTATTTTAGGCCAAAATAAAATCACGTTAATCTGTGTTTTTTTTTTACTTGGATATCTTTGGTTAGACGTACTGAACGCTATGTTAAAATTTGTCCATCTACACACTTTGAACGTCAGGGACGGTCCAACTGTTTCTAAAACTGTATGTACCGTATTGCACCCAAAAACCATCTTCTTCTGAGAAAGAATGATTTTCTAATTTTTCATTTTCGCTTTCAACAGGAAGCTAGAAGTACCGAGGACTTATACATAGACGACGACCTATCGACGATGCAAGAGAACTTCGGCGGTAAAGTGAAACTGATACCGCTGCACGGATCCTTGCACGAGATCCTGTGCGAGAAGGAGGACGACTGCTGCCTCATCAAGGTGAAGCAGGAGAACGGCTGCGACACCATCTACTTTCGCTGCGACAACTCCGACGCCGACTCGCGCGACGCCATCGACGGCTGCGCGCACGACTCGCGCCCGCAAGATACCGTCGTCTTCAAACGAAGCATATCACTCGTCGAAGAGAGAATCCAGCGCATTTTCCCAAAAGAAAAACGCACGCAGAGCCCCCTGGCACGCAAACTAAAACCTACCAACATCAGAATTCGACCGAAATCCGAAATATTCACACCTGCAGCACAGGGACTAAGCAGATTATCCCGAACTCTTAGCAATAGTAGCCCATCCTTGCCTACATGCCACAAAAATGATGAAGTTGAGGTGAACATTGAGAACGTGCTGAGCTACCAGGACTCTTCATCCGATGAATGTCTCAAGTGCCAGGCGGAGAATGATGACTTCGAGTTACTAGAGAAAAAGATAGAAGAAGACCTCGCGAACAGCTGCAAGAATACGAGATCTCCGATGTCGAGCGCCTGCTTGTCGAAGATATCCGAAGAAAACCTCTTGAATCTGAACGAGGAAAAGGACTGATTAATTCTGTTGATCCAGAATTAAGACTTTTGTTTAGTTGTTAACACTAAAATTGAAGCCATAAGTACAAATTACGATACTGCATGATGAGGAGTCGGAAGAACTTAATTTTTCTTTACCGATTGTATTAGAAATGTCCAATTTGACAAGTACTAAGTTGTTACATTTTTATATAACATTTTTCTTTTTGTGAATCGTAATTATGTTTCTAATTTTGTTATTTTCACTATCATGTTACTCATCCGTCCAATTTGTGCTCGCATTTAGAAAACCCAAAGATATTTACATAGGTTTTCTTGTATTTTTTATATTGTTTCCGTGTTTTAATTTGTATCGTTTTAGTGATTATAGTGCAAGGCTATGTGATTTAGATTAAGTGGCACCAATACATTCCACTGTTGTGATTTTTAGAATAGATGCACCTTATGAAGGTTCTGCCTTGTTATACTTTAATATTAGCACTTTTAATCTACCTACAATATTTTAATCTTCGTTTCTATATTTTTAAATTGTATTGAATACACCAAAGGTTAATTAGTTGCCTGGTTTGGTACTTGTCTATGATCATTTGATTTTCTAAAGTGGAAGTTGTTTTTTTATAAAATGAGTATTATGTGATTTCTAAAGTTTCCATTTTAAATGCTATTGTTACTCAGATGTGTGGTTGATTTTAGATGTAACTGTTAAAATAAAACTTTGTACTTATATTGCAGTTTTTTATTTTACAAAAAAAATGGAAAATAATCAACAGTAAATGGCACTATACAATAGTATGGACATAATACATGCTTGTGCTTATTATAATAAATACGTGTTACGCATACTCGAACACTTTTGGAATATAATTTCTTGGTTCTGTTTTTATAACTTCCTACAAAATGTTTGTATGTAAATGCACAATATTCAATGATTTCTCACCATCTAACATAACATCTTAAACGTTAACTTTATTAACGCGATACGTTAGAACTTAAAATATAAAATGAGTAACAAATACAGGGTAGTTCCGTATCCTGGATTCTTGCTATTAATCTCTAAAAATATGGCAGAACTGATCTCAAGAAACAAAATTAAAATCAGAAATTCAGACAGTTCACTTAGTAAAACACTTGATATGAAAATAGCCTAAAAACACAGAGTAGTAATAAATGGAGTACTGATACGATTTTTCTGAAAAAATTACAGTGCATACAGATTCCAACGTTGAATAATAAACTGTTATTTTTGGTGACATAAAGTGCAAGAGGATTTATTACGCTCGATCCGTTTGATTCGGCATCTATGTCCAACCAAACAAACTTCCATTTTATGACACTAAAAATACAATGTTAATAGAAAAACCTGCTCTTACAAAACCCTGCTCCATGTCCCACTAATCCACTAACATTTACGACGTCTTATCAGTAAGCCTAGTGATTACTGCCTTAACTTCAGTGTAGTTTTTAATGCCGTAGGGTCCGTTCTCGCGGCCGATGCCTGACTGTTTGTACCCGCCGAAGGGAACTTGGTTGCTAAGGACGTTGTAGTCGTTCACCCATACTGTGCCGGCGCGGAGTCTCTGTAAATGAAACAAGTCTTATAATTTTTGCAAGAAAAACTTAGCTAGGTTTATCCTCGGAATAGTATTTGTTAATATTTCACCTAGAAATCAACAGATAACATAAGGTGTGATATACAGCTGATTTACTGGCCAGAGGATTAATCGGGGAAAAAAACCAGCTACCAATGAATGGGGTTTTAAGGATGTTTGGTTACACCCGCATGTTTGGTTAACCGTTATGTAGGTAATGTATCGGTAAACCATTTCAACATTGCTGATTAACCAGATTGAAAGAGTCAAAGCACCGAGCGCGGTCCGGTCACTTTCTTGCATCATTTATATCTACAAAAATGAACTCCAGAGACGAATAAGAGATGTTTAGTCACACCTGCACAACATAGTTAGCCTTGTCGATGTCCTGCGTGAAGACTGCGGAGGCGAGCCCGTACTCCGAGTTGTTGGCGCGCTCGATCACCTCGTCCACCTGCGAGAACTTCAGGATCTGCTGCACGGGACCGAAGATCTGGAATGTGAAGAAAACATGTTAAAGCGCATTTATGTCGTGGTTGTAATGGTTTACGCAGTGCAAGTGTTTACCACTGCCAATGACATGCTAATGACTGCGTTTTAAAAACGCCATGCGTGATGGCTACAGATGTAATATTGTTACCACACCAATCGGTCGACGTTGATCGATTGGTGTGGTAGATTTGGCTGATCGGCGGATACCGGGCGATAAACAATTGACTGACCGCCAATCGATGCCATCGGTGGACGCGATAGAGTAGAAACTTGATCGATGTCGACTAATCCATTCTACCATCGATCGATGGCCTCGATCGACGATCGATCGATTGGTGTAGAAACACCCTAACTAGTACAGTGTCCGAGTGATCAGCTTCTGCGCAAAGGGTTGCCAGCAGGTAGTTCAGGTCCCGCATGGAACAAACACTTTTCTAGCGTGCAGATAAGGTAGGTAGATTCGGTAAATAAGTTCTTCCGAGTCTAGGGTTAGTAGATTTGGGAATTCTGTCGGAAAACAGACTTTAGAAATTCTGTCAGAGAACAAGATTAGTAGTGTCCGACCGAAGCTTCGGCTTCGGCCACCTTCGGCCAAAAAAGCACCTTCGGCCAAATCTTCGGCTTCGGCCAAAAATTTGCCGAAGGTTTGGCCAAAGCCGAAGGTTTGCTAGTTGTCAAAATTTGAAATTTACTGAACGATGCTAGAGCGAGACGGAGAGTGTGCAGAGCAGCAGAGTTTCGCCGCGCCGCCCCACCGGACCAAACGAATCGCAGTTAGTAAACTAAACGAGTCAAAACAAGTTTGAGAGCGCGTCTTAAAATTCTAATAAGTGTTTTGTTTTTAAATATTTCATATTTGTTATTACAAATTATTTTATTTATTACTGTGAGTAGTACCTGTGGTGATACGTTCATTATTGTGAGGCACTCTAAGAACCAAAAAACCGTAAGTATTGTCTGGTTTAAAATATTTTATGTTATCTAACATTAGGTAGGAAACTAAATGGAAACAATGTTGGTATGTTTTTTTATGCAATTTTTAGATAAATTTTTAATATACTAGATACATATTGTGACAATATGTATCTAGTATATTCTGAGATCAAAGTAACTATCGTATTTCTCAAGGCCAATGACACCTTCGGCTTCGGCCGAAGGTTTTGGTGAATACCGATTAATCGGCTTCGGCTTCGGCCAGAATTGCACCTTCGGTCGGACACTAAAGATTAGTTAACTACCTCAGTGGTAGCGATATCCATGCTATCCTTGACATCACTGAACACGGTGGGCTCCACGAAGTACCCGGCATCAGACGCGCGGTTTCCTCCCGCGACTAGTGTAGCGCCCTGCTTCTTGCCTGCCTCGATGAGGCTCAGAATGCGGGTCTGCTGCTCCAAGTCGATCTGGAAAAAAATATAATATAGGTTATGTGATAAATATATTGAATAGAGCTGACCACGGTTGGGATATGGACGTAATAGTTGGAAAGATATTCTCAAATTGCTCAATGCAGATTTCGTAAGATAGTGATACGTCGCTCTTGAGTATGTATAAAATCTACTAAAGTTATTGCACACAACCATTCCACCTTTTGGAATCGGTATCCTTCCATTATGCATGAATGAAACCTTCATTTAAAAAAATACGACGGCAGTAACATTCGGTTGGATTAAAACTATCCGAAAATTCAACAAATTCTATCTTATTATCACCAAGATGAAAATAACCAAATGGTACCTGTGGTCCCTGCTCGGTCTCGGGTTTGAAGGGGTCTCCGACGACGCGTCTCTTGGCGCGCGCCGCAGACATCTCCACGAACTTGTCGTAGATCTTGTCTTCAACGAATGTGCGGGAACCTGTAGGGCGAGGTTAGTTTTATGAAAAATTGGGAACTGAGGCAGGGCTTGAAATTCGGAGAGGGTCAATGTGAAATAAATGCATTTTTACATTTGTAATAATTAGACCAGATTATACTATAATTTGGTCTCTAATGATTACAAATTAACCATATTACGACGGTTAGAAGTTGCATATAACTACTCAGTCTCTAGCTAAAACTCATAATGGGGATTTAAGTAAATGGGGATTTAAGTAATTGGCGTGAATTTGGGTTCCTTATAGAATCAAACCTATAGAATGTAGGATCATTGCATTTTCACGGTTCTTCAAAGGTCCGTTTCAGCAATGATCATTTACAGACCCAACAATTAAAATTATCATTCCAGCGGATTATTCGTAGCAGCACTGGCCCATGCTGAGGAACAGCGTAAAGTCAGCTGCTTCCACCTAGGCCTAGCTGCTTCGACCTAGCCAGATGGGCGACTTGCCTACTTGCACTAAACACATGTGAAAAGCGCACTCTACTCACCAGCACAGCAGCACTGTCCCATGTTGAAGAACAGCGCGAAGTGGGCCACTTCTACCGCTCGTTCTAGGTCAGTATCGGCGAAGATAATGTTGGGCGACTTGCCGCCCAGCTCCAGCGTGAGGCGCTTCACTGTACCCGCAGAGTTGCGCTGGATTATCTTGCCTACTTCTGTCGAACCTGGAAAGGAAAAATACAGGGTGTAAGAGGACCCTTCACGAAGCCCTCAACCAAGCATTATGTACATCAAACTAAGTAAATTTTAGGCAAAAATTGTTGCTGGGTAACAACTTTTTTTTTTGGTTTGAAAAATCACGTTTTACGGTAGGACTCAATGTAACGCACTCAAAACATTGTGCTGATGGATGGATTGAATAGTACGGGGGTTGTGAAGGACGTGTTTAAAGTAAATATCTTATATTAAAAACAAATAATTAAAAAAACACTTGTGAAAAAGTTGGAACTTTGACCCACAATATCTCCGTAACTAGAAGGTTCCCAGGTATGGTCTAGAACAAAAAAATATCGCAATGACTTCGTGAGGGGTCTTGTTACACCCTTTATACTTAGCTGCCCAACATACGAGTACATGGCTATGACTAAAGAATTAAAGATGTGTTAGGGATTTTCTTGGATATGTTTTATAAAAAATAGGTCTTCTTTGTTGACATTACTTTGGCTACTTGATTTGGCCGAAAAATAGCACAGTCTAAATTTTTGACATTGATAATGCGACCAATGCAAATAACACTGATATTTTCATTGTATCAGATTATGTAACAGGTACTTAAACATGTTAACTCTATGATAAATTGATAATACTTGCACGATAAATGGACTTATCCGATATCTACATTACACTTTATCTATGAAATTGCAGTTCCAGCTAACGATACGCGGTTAAATCCACATTTGCCAAAGTATCGTGTGCACTTTGTGTGCATTCTGTTACATAAGAAACTACTTTAAGATTTGATAATAACGTTAGTTTTCCCTTAACAACGGATACGGCGTATTTAATACATCATTCCGACACCTCCCGCACATAGGATTTTTTTCACTTTGTGCATCGATGTCAAAACCGAATAAAGCGATATTGAAAATAGGAAACAGGAATAATATTCTTTAATGCGTACGATACACTGACATAATCAAAAATAATCATAATATAATAATGTCATAATCATAATGATTTCAACATAACAAATCAGTTCAAATGACAAACGGTCCTCAGTCAGAATAATGCTTTGTTGTTTGTTTATTGGTATTCTGATTCGTCAGCAAATTTCAACGGCAATATTCTTGCGTGAATATAATTTTTATAATGCTTTTTCCTTAATTAGCCTGACTAAGCTTTTTGCATGCAAACACTCAACGCAAAATTAAATGGACCTTAGTGGTGATATATTTCAGACAGGACAGATGCGTTGTACACGTCGTGCGTGTATGATCAGATTTATGAACTTGGATGAAGTAATAGGATTAGGTATGTAAGGTTCGCAGGCGGCGCTCTGAAGTATCTGCTAACCCCAATGGGAAAATACGTAAGTGTTTGTATATTTACCGGTGAAGGCGATCTTGTCGATGTCAGGATGGTCGACTAGAGCGGCGCCCGCGTCACCGTATCCGGGCAACATGTTCACCACGCCAGGCGGAAAACCGGCCTCCTGCAGAATGATAGTTTCTTAGAAAAAGTGTGAAGGGCTTGCATTTAATGATTAGTGACATAGTAAATAAAATATTTTGATAGACAGAAACTGAACGACGCCGACGTCATTGATTTTAGGCACTTAAAAACCGTCCAAGATTAGGTGCACGGGAAGAACCGGCAAGAAATTCCATCGTTAAGCAACTCCATGATCCAAGAAACTCAATAGTTAGAAGATGACATTGACAGAATGATGTTTACATGCCCCTATAGAATAGAATAGAATAGAATAAACATTTATTCGCTAATGGACAGCAGCAACACAATAGAGCAGCACATACACATATACATGACATATACTAACAAACAGCTTAACAATTAATTAAAACAGCTCAACTGCGCTGAGCATGCCCATAACGAAAGGGTCACCTACTCAGCATATGCTGGGTGTAAAACACTCAGCGCTGGTTTTCAGTAGGCCCCCCGCAGTGACACACGGATGAGGGTAGTAGGTAGTAAATAAATAACGTTATTCTATTAAATGGGCATTTCTAAGTGTGTAATAAATAAATAACATAAAATAAATATTTCTGTCCCAGAGTCTAACATAATTATATATATATACACTATTAATAGAACACGAAAATACCTGCCAAATAAATAAGAACTTATCCGAAAACGAAACACAGTTGATTGACATGATGATAGTATATAGACAGTAGTCTTCAGTATAGTTCAGTATAGTCTATAGTCTTGGCATTTTTATTTTCATCACAATCGGGCTATCAGAAGCGCAAGTTTATGAATTAATTTAGATTTTAAGAACTTAAATAGAATATATTATCCTGCACATGGATATATTTATACTCTATTATGACAGATTATTAAAAGTTGTCATTGAAGTGAAAATTTTATTACAAATAATAATATAATGTAGTTTATCATTTTTATGTTATAATTACCACTTATCAATATGTTCTATGCTACTTTAACCCACAAAATTGTATGGCGTCATGCGATAGTTAAGACAACATGATACCAAGTGCATGAATGGCCTATGTCACCATATTGCCCAGAAGCGAATGGCATTATCTCAATTATCCATAACTTTATATTGCTATTCCTTGTGGCTTACGACTTACTACATCTATTAGCAAGTTATCGATTGACTGTTGAAAGTGACCTATCCGTAAACTATTATCAAGCTTCATTTCATGTAACAGGCAAGCACCACTACTGAAAGAAATAAAGTTCATTTTCGCCGGAATCGCTAATGCAATTTGGCTATAAACTGAGATCTTTAAAGCCTATATATATATATATATCTTTATAGGCTATTGCCTATTATCACAATACCCGACCTTGATGAGCTGAGCGAGGTAGAGCGCGGTGAGCGGGGTCTGCTCGGCGGGCTTCATGACCACAGTGCAGCCGGCAGCCAGCGCCGGGCCCAGCTTCCACGCGGCCATCAGTAGCGGGAAGTTCCAGGGGATGATCTGACCGCATACTCCTGAAAATTAATGGTAATGTTTTACCAAGTCATTAAAAACTGTACAAAGCTCTTTAATCAACACCCAAGTGTGTGGCCCTATTGGATTTTCCACCGAAAACAATGAAAAACTTCCATATAAGCTTGCGTTACCTATCTAACCTCCATAGGCTCAATTTACACCGCCGCGGAAAGGAATGGAAGCGTCAATTTCGCCTCATGACGCGAGAAAGCGCGGGAACGTTTGAGAATTCTCGCGCATTCCAGCGAATTTGCGCGACTGCGCCTTGTAGGACGATCAGTTGTTAGTCTAGAATCTATACTAACAACTAATCTAGACTAGATCTTTTCCCGTTCACGCCACTTCCCGCGGATTCCTCAGACGGCACCGACAGTAGCTACGGGAATTCTCGAGAAAGTGCGAGGATTCCCCGGAAGACGCGTGACGTTTTTCTCTGGCTCGTCTTTAGTTTGTATGTTATACAATTGATATAAAGTTCATTATGCTATGTACAATTTCGTTGCAAAAGGTCGCTTCCATTCCATTCCTCGGCGGTGTAAATTGAGCCCTATGGGATAAATATTAAAAAATCCTTTAGTAGTCCTCCCTTTTGAAATTTATGGAACTTTAGTGCAACATTACATACTTCTAGACCCAGCGGTTTAAAGGCAGAAAATGAATTAGATTTTTATTATGAAGAAGATTGTTAAGTAAATGGGTAGGTCTATGTATCAGACTGGGAATTTCTTATCAGAAGTGGGCTTTCTTATTATAATGTTTGAAGAATTCTGCAATTAAAAACAGACTCAACAAAGACACGTAGGTACCCAATATTTTAGATTCATCATTGCTTCCGTTGAGTACCTATGATATCAATGATGCCTAGATGTAGATCTTTTAAGTAGATTACCTTAATTATAACAATATCTGATAAAACTCATCAATTTTATGATCATGATTTTTTTACAATATCTGTATCAACATCTTACATGCACACGAAACTAAAATAAAACACACGGCAAAAAATAAGTGCTGATGACAAATTTAATTATTCTGTGCCTATTGGATAACATTACACAGCGTGTAACAGAAAGGGTATAGTCATATGGAAGACTGTGGTACGGACCATCAAACTGAACAACTTTCTCTATAGTACCACCATCGTAATCACAAAAAAATTATCAACTGCCCCATACAAAATTTCAATACCTACTCGACCCATATGTATGGGACTGCTGATTATTTTTTTACTACTGCACATTTATTGGTTATTATCTTGAAAACCATAATAACAATAAGTATTTATGAGGAAAGAAACATAACTGGTGACACGATTATGGGTTTAAATGGGACTGTATTTGCTTGGGAAAAAGATAACATGACGCATGTGGGCTAAACGAAGTTAGGAATAGTGTCGAGTTAAGGGTTATATTCATTGATTTTAATTGCCCTCCCTCACCAGAAGCATTCGCCTGTAATGTAAAAGTTCAGATTGGAGCATTACATCAGTATTCTTCTTCGTGTCGATGATTCCCAGGGTTATTTAACTATATTAGTTTCGACCAGAACTCAGCCACATCGACGGCGTTGGTGGTGGTTTCGGACAGGTTCCTTAAAGTGCAGGGGAGTTGCACAAAGAGCAGGTCAGGAGGTCAATTATTGGTGGAATTTAGGACTTCCAATTCTGGTGGCTCTGAAAAGTGCCTTTGTTGTGTTTGGGGACCGTTGGGAATCATCGTGGTGAGAAGATTGGCCGGATGGACTCGCCGTTACCGAGTGCCCGCTGTTACCAGGGTGCACCTATGGACACCGCTTGGGGGGGACATCATTGAGTAAGCATTATAGTACGCAAACAGTGCGCAACAAATTGATACAATTTGCAACAATCACTTGTTTCTGTATAAAATCGAATGTTGGATAATTATAATACAGTTGAATCCTCTGTTGAGGGCGGGCTTTAATGTCAATTAGGTATGTTTTCAAACATTTTAAAATGTGGCATATTTAGTTATGTTATCTACGGATGTGAGGAAAAGTACCTACTTTGTTTTTTTTTTTCAACCAATTATGAAGAACTCGTCTATTACCTACTAACCATGAACCATATAAAGTTAGATAATTAATTATAAATAGATACTTTCCTGAACAAAGCATAAACAATATGCGTGATAGAAAATCACATGTCAACATGCAATCATACCGTAACAATGTTTTCAAACTATCTAAGATGACGCGACAGAATGCAGTTTATCAGAATGTCGTATCAGTAAACAGTAATATGATTATTTGCTTCTTAGAGGGCATTGGTATCTAAAATAGTCATTTGCGCACAGATGGTAGCAGTTTTCACACGACTCATATAATTTAATTTGCACTAGACACATGGAGATAAGAAATTCGAAGCGGTAGATCAATAATGATACATCAATTTTGATCGTAAAGATAATTATGTCGATTGATATAGGTACACACAACTCCACTAAGTGGTTACCTCGCCCCCAAAAGACATGCGCTCAAATCCGTTATAGACCCAAGTTGGATTTTGTATTTTGCAAGAGCATTTTATTATAATTAACTAGCGACCCGCCCCGCCTTCGCACGGGTGCAATGTTGCACATATAAACCTTTCTCTTGAATCACTCTATCTATTAATAAAAACCGCATCAAAATCCGTTGCGCAGTTTTAAAGATCTAAGCATACATAGAGACAGACAGACAGCGGGAAGAGACTTTGTTTTATACTATGTAGTGATAATGTATTGTTTTAGTGAATAAATAAGTTTCAAGTTAGTATTTACTTTTTTAAAGTCTGTTTTTTATTTGTTTTATTTTTCAATAAAACGTAGTAATACAAAGTAGATTAATAACAATTCGTGGAATTATTAACTACCTATCTGGCTTAGTTGGTAAGAGCTAGCGGTAATCACAGGATAAATTCAATGATTCAAGTCGCGTCCGGGCATGTAAATACTTTTTGGTATTATTCTTAAGGAAATTGTGGTATGTGTTTGAATTTTAAAGTTGTTGTAGCAAAGTTAATTTTAATACAACTGGGTTAACGAGACATAAAGATAAAGTGACTCGGACGATAGTAGACAACAATTTAATTGCATTGCATATGGCTCGCTGGCTACTTCGTCAAACTGCCGGTATGAGTATGACTACATTCGGTGATGTTGAAGTATTCTAAGGTAGATTATTCGTAACGAATTCAATGTTGTAGCAGTGTAACATTTTAAAGCTTGAGGGGTTAGCACATACTGACGCTGTGTGTACCTACGTTGTTACCTATCATTTATGTATATTGTCATGCAATAACACACAAATGTTCTACACGGCACTTATTCAGCTGACGGATGCGTGGTTTGTTTGTTTTATAATATTTTTGCTTTATCACGTTGTAGTATACCTAGGAGTGATAATAATTTAACAACTTAATATTATTAAAGGCTTCGAAGGTCAAGCTCATGGGGAAATTATATCACAATATGTTTTAAAGATGTTAGGGTCTCTTATTTCGAACGGATGTCATTCCTGCAGTATCTGAACCCACTTCGGATAACGTAAGGTCATCATCTTCCTAGATTTTTACCAACATGTTGAGAGTCTGGTGTCGGCTTCCAACCATCCCGGATGCAGCTGAATACCCAGTTTTTTACATGGAGCGACCATGGCAAACGTCGACCCGTGTGATTTGGTATTTAGCCAGAAGCTCCTCCAAACGTAACATCGTCCGTCGGGTAACGTAATATATGAGGGCAAAACCAGCGGTAGCCCGCTCCTATAGAATTATTAGTCTGTTTACAAATTAGAAAACAATAGTACCTAACTGTGCGCGCCCTTATCGTGACGCCTAGGTTAGTATGGATGGCATCATTCCATTGGGTCATGGGTTAACCTTCCTAAGCACAATAGTCGTATCGTATCGATTGACAATGGTCGTAATACTCGTTATTTTATTGATCGTATAGCAAATGTCGTCATACTGCTGGCTACCAATAAATAAGGATCAGCGGCTAGAAAAATCTAGCTTAACATGCTCAGTAAGGTTTTCTTTAGAATATATTTTATTTAAACAAAATGTAGGTAGAGAGGAGCTTCGAACTCCTCGACGAAAGAACATGATGCCTCGTTGGTGTAGTGGTCGCAAGCGCTACTGCTGAGCACGAGCTCCTGGGTTTGATTCCCGAAGGTCGGACAAGGGGTTATTGGGTTTTTCATCAGGAATTTCTCAGTACCTGCCTTGGAGTTTGGATTCGTGTACGGTTGATAGCAAATATAGCAATAGGCTGACCTCTTCTTAAACATAACTGACGAAATGTGGGTGTACTATTAGGTACCTACCCTCCAGTAGCGAAGGGTCAATTTTTGTAAGAGGTAAGCCAGAGTATATATCTATAACTAGCTGACCCGCGCAACTTCGTCTGCGTGCGCGCTCCTCTCGGATCCCTTCCCGTTTGCTGACATCTCTTTGAGGCGCGTGTGGAACACGAACACGCCGTCACCACGGCCTGTCGTCATAAGACGGACGGATGGCGAGCTAGCCCATTACTCACTGTCCACAGGCCCGCGACCCTCGACAGCCTTACGTCTTCATCTTTAGACACTCGATGACAATCATACACCAGCTAGAACGAAAGTTCTCATCAAAGTTCTTGAAATGGGCCGAGACACGATAAAACTGCTGTAAACTGTTGCGGACCTCTTGCAACTGCCTTCCGTCTCCATCGTCAGACCTTTGATGATAGACATACTCCAGGCAGGTCTAAAGTTCTCATCAAGGTGCATGAAATCAGCCGAAACACGATATAGATGCTGTAAACTCTTGAGGACCTCTTGCAACTACCTTCCGTCTCCATCGTCAGACCTTCGATGACAGTCATACTCCAGCTAGGTCTAAAGTTCTCATCAAGGTGCATGAATTGAGCCCAAACACGTTATTGTTGCTGCAAACTCTTGAGGACCTCTTGCAAGTGCCTTCCGTCTCCATCGTCAGACCTTCGATGACGTCATACTCCAGCTAGATCTAAAGTTCTCATCAAGGTGCAGGAAATGAGCCCAAACATGATTTCTCAATTTAAAAAACAAAAGATCATGTATATCGGACTTCTCTGTAAAAAGTTATGCGTGGTCAGGTCATACATAAAATAAAAAAATATAGACGCGTCGAATTGAGAACCTCCTCTTTTTGTTTCGTTGGTTAATAAACCAAGCTTCAGACATTTGACACGGGCGAGGGTCATTCTTTCACGGAAAACTTAACACCGCAACTCAGAAAATGGAGTGAAATTAATAGCGCCATCTATCGAGCACGAAATTTAACCGTTAAAATATAATGCATGTAAAGCGATCGAACACACACTCTACAGGGTTATAGCGTCATGTAGACTAATCTAGAGTACTTTTTGCTCTCAGACCCGATTTAAAAGTTATCTTGTGAGCACATTTTTATTAATTAGTACCATTTTGGTGCAATAGATGTCGTTGCATGTATCTTACACAATGATGGTAAGTTCTTCTTGAACACTTTAAATTTATAAATCTTTTGATAGAGAGCACTGATTACAGCATGAAACAAAAACTAAAACTTTCTCTAAGTTCCCCACAATATTTGTCCATCTGTGAATCTAATCACATTGGTTTTCCCAACAACATGAACACCCGCCTCGCAGCGCGCGCGGGTCATTATTTTGATGCGGAGTTATTTTAAAACTGTGATATCTCCTAAGATATTCATCTAAATTGAATAGTGTAAGGGCAATTTTGGTCACAATTGAATGCTAAAGATGACTAACATATTTATTTTGATAAGGATTAATACTATGTCGGTAAAAACACCTTCGCAAATAAAACATTAATTTTGACCAAATTTTAAAATCATAAAAATGGTTATTGTGAGTCAACCTTAAAAGATAGGCATGTGCCGTCGCGGACTTTTTTTGAGACCTTTTTAAGAGGAATAATTCCGTGCTACATTATATTTGTGCAACTTTAACCGTTTACGCAGCGCACGCAACGGAAGCTATCAAAGAGAATAATTTTTCCCCGTTTTTGCAACATTTGTCATTGATGCTCCGCTCCTATTGGTTGTAGCGTGATGATATATAGCCTATAGCCTTTCTCGATAAATAGGCTAACCAACATAAAAAGAATTTTTCAATTCGAACCAGTAGTTCCTGAGATTACCGCGTTCAAACAAACAAACAAACAAACTCTTCAGCTTTATAATATTAGTATAGATGTGAGTAAATTATTTGTCCATAGAATACTGACTGTGCCATTTTTCAAAGGGATGCCGGTGGGAATCGAGTTGTATGGAACCTTCGCCACTGGTACCCTCTAACCTCTTCCTAGGCAAAGAGACGTGATGTTATGTTATAAGTAAATCTGTGTTAGCACATACCGACAGGCTCATGGCGAGTATACGCTAAGTAGTTTCCATCAGCGGGCAGCACTAGTCCGTGGCTCTTATCAGCCCAGCCGGCATAGTACCGCAGGTTCTTGATAACAGCCTGAACGTCGGCGTAGTATGCCGCTGTGAACGGCTTGCCGTTGTCCAGGGTCTCCAAACTCTAAGAAAAGATAAGAAGAAAAAAATTAAAGAGTATGAATGTGGATAGCTATGAGAATAGAAGAAGACTAAAGAAACCATGGATGAACTTAGGGCCAAGCCCGCCACACTGTTATAAACCTCTGCATCTCCTGAAACCCAGAACTGCCAGGAGAATCAATCAATCAAATCAGTGACGACCGCCAGAAAAGAACCAAGGCATTAAGGCTCTTTGAAAGTCTTGGATCTCGCCACGAAATTAATCAGAAAAGAACAACGAAGGCCTTTATGGCCTCCTTCTGCGAAGCAGTCATGCTAGCGAAGGAGGTGGCGGAACGTGAGAGGGAGAGAACCTCACGTCCCAGCCGCCGCGGGAGACGCACCGGGCGTCGGGGGCCACGTGGTGGCCCCGGGCCACGTGGTGGCCCCCGGCCACCGTAGGCGCGGGCCTGTGGACGGTGAGCTATGGGCTAGCTCGCCGTCCGTCCGTCTTATGACGACAGGCCGTGTCGACGGCGCGTTCGTGTTCCACGCCCGCCTCAAAGAGAGTCAGCAAACAGTAAGGGGTCCGAAAGGACCAATGCCTGCCAGGGTTTCGGGACTGTTCGAAAGAGATACCGCGGCCCTGGAACACAAAGGGCAAAGGAAGGAACATGGATGGGTTTTAGTCAGTAAAAGTCTGACACTCCCTCCTGCTCAGCCCAGAGCGGGAGGGGTTATTTGATGATATCCCATCCGAAAAAAAAAAAAGCCTTTATGAACTGTGTGCAAGATGACGCGCATGGCTAGAAAGGGGGGACTACTGAGATGACATCTTGCGCTGATCCCAAATTAATTGGGATGCGGGTTGTCAACGATCTGTCTATGAATTACGTTAACCTATTACAACCACCACCATCCCGACTCATTAGTCGGTATTGTACCTACGGATTGAAGAAGCTATGACTGGTGGTAGAATAGATAAGATTCATGCATTTCAATTTTAGATCAAAATCTGCCTGTCAAATCACAGTTTACTGTCGTTTAAGTACTTCTTGCATCCGACGCACACTATTAGCCGATTTAGCTCCCTCCTGAATACTACTTCTTTTCTATCTTTACTTTGTGGGATGATGAACGTGATCACAATTCCAATCCATAACCTGCTAGGTTCGAATATACTACAATCTTGCGAACGAGTTGGCAGCAACAAACTGGTATTACTAGAAAACCTGCTAGGCCTCAATACAAACTTGCAACTTGGTAGTAATGAACTGGGTGGTTCAACCATCACTGTATAGGGAATAGTTACCTTCTTATAGCTCGTAGTTAAACTCAATCTCGTAATTGCTTTACCATCTTAAGGTTGAATGTCTCTTGCAAGTGATAATACTTTAAGTTCTATTTCAGCTTAAAGACCAAACCAATGTGATATTATCAATCAGATATTTTCATAAATTCTTATTGAAGTTCCGAATTACTGGGAGTGGGAGACTGGGAGATTTTGTAATAAGATCGACTACACCAGTAGGTACTCTACAGCGTGTAACAGAAAGGGTATATAGTCATATGGAAGAATGTGGTACGGACCATCAAAATGAACAATTTTCCCTATGGGTCCACCATCGTAATCGTAAAAAAATAATCAGCTGTTCCATACATTTGGTCCGAGTACGTATTGAAATTTTGTATGGGGCAGTTGTTTTTTTTTTTTGAGATTACGATGGTGGTACTATAGAGAAAGTTGTTCAGTTTGATGGTCCGTACCACAGTCTTCCATATGACTATACCCTTTCTGTTACACGCTGTACATTTTACTGCATGCAATGAGAGGTTGAATGAACGGGCAACGGACACTTGGCGCTATTTTGTCGGTCCAAATAACACACTAAGTATAGGTCTATTGACCAGACATCACCGAGAGTATACAGCATGTATCAATCATACGAGTGGGTCGAGTAGGTATTGAAATTTTGTATGGGACAGCTGATTATTTTTCCGCGATAATGTTGTTGGTACCACACAGAAAGTGGTCAGTTTAATGATCTATACTCTGTAGCACTTAGTCAAACGGGTAGCCTATCTGATATTCACGCTGTATTTTCCACAAAATAATATAGTTACATGTTTTATAAGTTAGATATAAGATCGCGCACCGTCTTCGTACGACAATGTTTGAAAGAGCTAAATGTTTGTTTTCTGACTGACCATTGTTTAGCTGGCTATTATAGATAGGTTTTTCTGTGTTACCGCAAACCAGTTTCATAAGGCAGCATGTACCTAGTTTGGTCCCGTGTGGTGGAATTCTGGCTTGGACCCTCTCTCAGAGAAGGTCTCCTGTGTTCCAGCATTGGTAACGTTACTTCTTGATTAAGTATGTAATTTTCACAAACCATAAGCCAAAGATATCAAAAATGTTTGAAAGCGACTGTAGGTCACGCCTTATCAGGGGTTATGATAAACAGAGATACTAGGTTATAGATATGTTTGTTTGCTTTAGCATTTGTAAATAAGCCGCTTACATAACTTTATCTTGAACAGCAATGATATTTGACGCGCGGAGAAACGGATCACGGATTACTATTGAAAAAATCCTAATTGAAATTACGAAAGGATTAGATTTTGCTGTAATTCTAAAGGGCAAATAGATAGTTTATCTGATGGATAATCATATTACAGCATATAATATAGTTAGAGTAACGGACACGGTACGGTACCGATTTACCGATTAACATCTACAATTTAGTATGTGTGGTAGCTGATGCATAGCCAGCCGCGTAGCAGTAACAGTGTTGAAACATATTTTCTCTGATGCCCGTAATTTCACCTGCATTTTTGAGGTTGTATAGCATCGTCTCAATCACTCATTCCTGTGTGGTAGTCTCCTTTTAATACTCGACGTGATTTAGAAGGTCAAATTACATTAGCTAGAAAAAAACTTTATCCCTGGACAAACCCTTTGTTCTTGTTTAATACTAAGTAAACGAAGGAAGGAAGAAATGCTCGTGGCGTAATGGCGTACCTCGGCGTGAAGTTCCGCGCAGCAGCTAATTTATACCGATAGGTACCTACTCAGTCGATAGAAAGACCAAACAAAGCTAATATTTAGCTTTGCAATAAAACTTCGACTGGTCTAGAGTTACCATCCACGTTTATACGGACGTGTTTGGCTTTTTGGAAAAGTTCAATGAATAAGGAAAAAAAAGTTAAATGTTCGCACTTTCTTCCCAAATGTCCGGCTTTTTGTCGTTGAATTCTTTTGGAAGATTGTCCAAGATTTTTCTACTAAAAAAGGTTAGGAATAAATACTTACAGCCAGGTATGTCCTGTCTCTCTCGACAAGGTCGGCTAGTCTACTGAGGAGATACCCTCGTTGTGAGGCGTCCATTTTCCTCCATGGTGAGCCAAGTCTGTTCAAAAAAGTTTTTTACTTAAGAAATTCGTGAAAAGAGGCAACTGGAGTGTTGAGCTTTCGGACCTAAATCCTTAAGTACACTAGTACTTGTAAATATACAATGTGTAATAGAATAAACGCACAACCTCTTACGGGGTCATTGTACTCAGAATTATGAATAACTTTCACTATGGGACCAACACTGAAATCGCGAAAAAAAAGTCGACTGCCCTATACATTTCTGTGCGCATAATTCGACAAAATGTACTGAACAGCTGTTTTTTTTTCGCGATTTCGGGATTTGTCCCATAGTAAAAGTTGTTCATAATGATGAGTACAATGACCCCTTAAGAGGTTGTGCGTTTATTCTGTTACACATTGTATATAAGTTTCTCCATAAAATATCAGCTATCTGCCAGTAAAACTCCCGTCAAAATCCGTCCAGTCGTTTCGGTGATTAGCCGGAACAAACAGACAGAAAGACAAAAATTTAAAAATATTTTTTTTTTATGTAAGTACCGTATAAACTATTACTTTCATACGCATTCAGTAAAAAGCTGTTATTTTGAAATTACAAACAGATACTTCAATTATATTTATTTGTATGTATAGATGCGAAAGTTTGTGAGGATGGATAGATGGATGTGTTACTCTTTCCCGCAAAAACTACTGAACGGATTTGGCACACAGATAGTTTATAGCCTGGATTAACACATGGGATACTTTTTATCCCGGTAGATTGGTCCCGTGGGAAAATTATCGAATACCACGCGGGCGATGCCGCGCGCATAAGCTAGTTAATAATTATAAAATAAGCTGGTATTAGTAATAAATCATTTCTTTATTTGATGGCTTGGATTAGAGAATTATTATAACCAGTTATTATTATTATTTACCAGCGACCCGCCCCGGCTTCGCACGGATGCAATATACATATAAACCTTCGTCTTGAATCACTCTATCTATTGCTGAGTTGCGTACTTAAAAAGATCTAAGCGTACAAACAGCACGAGCGACTTAGTTTTCTACTATGAAAAGAATACAGGTTGCACACACCTAAAGGCATCTTTGGCTGCTTTGACAGCCTTATCCACATCAGTTTTGTTAGCCTGCTGGACCTCAGCAGTAACCTGGCCGTTGGTGGGGTTCTCAGTCTTGAAGGTCTTGCCGTCTGATGACTTCACCCATTCATTGTTGATGAATAGCTGCAATGAAACAGACAGTTTAGTTGAAATACTTAAAGATAAACAGTATCAAACTGCACGAAAAATAAGTGTCATGATCAGACTACGACAGTCCACTGCTGGACATAGGCCTCTTCAATCGCACGCCCTCAACACGATTCTCAGCAATTCTCATCCAGTTGCTACCCTGCGAACAGCGTCACTCCACCGAGCCTGAGGGCGTCCCACCTTACGTTTGCCGATTCGCGGTCTCCACTGAAGAACACATCTACCCCAACGGCCATCGGTTCTACGGCTAATATGACCGGCCCATTGCCACAAAGGCTTACTTATTCTGAGCTAAATCGACAACTCTGGTTCTCTGTCGAATCACCTCGTTCCGGATGCGATCCCTCAGAGAGACTCCAAGCATAGCCCGTTTCACAGCTCACTAAGCGACCTTAAATTTATGGACCAGCCTTACCGTGAGTGGACCAGCCGTACCGTGAGTGAGAATATACGTGGGTTAAAAGTAAGTGTTTTGTTGAGGAATTACAGAAGCAGTCTGCTTAGCTAACAATAATTTAAACTTAACTTAGAAGATTTGTTTGCCAGCCTATGTCGTGTCTCCCACTGCTGGGCAAAGGTCTTCCAACCCTCTGTATTTTTAAACTTAAAGATTAACAAGTTTTATTTACGCTAGACGTTTTTTTTTTCTTTAAGACTTATTTTATTTACATTTTGTTTAGGAAAAGAATTCTTCTCTGCATTATGATCAAGTGACAAGTGCCCTTCAAGCAAAAAAGGCCGGTATTGGACACTTCACTCTGCCAAAGTCTAAAATAAAGTATACATGTCATTCATTTTACCTTATCTATTTAAACTTCTTAATGTTAAAATATTTAGGTATAACAAGCAATTATGAATTAGTAATAGAGTAGCAATTCCATAGTGTATCATTTTTCAGATTGGGTGATTAATTGAATGTGTGACCAGGGGGCCTAAAATGGCAGTTTTATCAGAATCATATTACGAATCACATAAAAAAAATTAAAACTCTTAAAATGGACTTTGTAGTCATAACCATAAAGACCATTTAAAAAAATTTAAATTTTTAACCTGATTATAATAAGATTCTGATAAAGCTTCCATTTTAGGCTGCCAGCTACCAAGTTGATAAACAACTGGTGTTTAATGTGTCATTCATGAAAGTTGAGTCTTGACAACATAGCCTTTTAAGTAGTGTGGAGGAAAATGTTAGTATTAAGTACTTTCAAACATCCTACACTTTTATTATTTTTAGGGTTCCATACCTCAAAAGGAAAAACGGAACCCTAATAAGATCACTCTCTTGTCTGTCTGTCCGTGTGTCACCACCGATTTTGTCAGGAACGAGTGACCTAGCAAATTGAAAATACCAGATACTGAGGTCTTTAGTCCCAATTAGGTTTTTTTTTTTAAAATTACAATTAAATCAAGGTCCTGAGTCAACTCGATAAAAAGATATGATATTTACATTTTCGCGAAAACTTGTAAGTAGGTAAATTTACCTTAATTTTCAACTTTTTTTATTTTTCGGAATTTTCCCTTTACTTGTGCTGTAAGACCTTGCTTTTAACCAAAATTGACAATTCTAGGTCAACAGGAAGTACCCCATGGGTTTTAGGTCGAAAAAATATAAGTATAGGTAGTTCCCGTTGACCAGAATCACGAAATTTGGCAAAAAGCAAGGCCTTACAACACAAATAAAGGAAAAATTCCAAAAAATAAAAAAAGTTGAAAATTAAAGGCTATCTACATACATACTTGACGCCAATTAATTTTTTTTTAATGAATTAACTCTACAATTGAATTATTATAAAACCAGTCCAATCCAGTCTTATTTATGGTATGGTATATGGAATTATTTCTATATGTTATGTACATTATATTCTCTTAGTAAATAACATTAAATTGAAAGTACCATGTAAGAGGAAAACATAAGCAAATATCAAGTGAACTTAGTTTTTTTTTTTTTGAGAAATTAATATTAGTGTATTAATTATGATAATAATTTAATTTCAATATAACACTTACGCACGAAATACTAAGCAAACATCTAGTCACAGATGACTTATTTTATTCCCTTTATTCGTAACATATAAATTACATTTTGAAATATTTAAATCTCAAAAAAAAAACAGTTAAAAAACCAGTAGCCCACCGGTATCGGGAATATGGTCCAAGCTACTGGCAGTCAGTGCTCCAGAGAGAGGAACCTCCTATTATTTTATTTATCTTTACCATGAGTATGTTAAGAGTGAGTGTTGAGTTTATATGACACGATTATTTATTTTTTATGGAGGTAGATCCTCATACATAACTATTCTAATTCCTCAATAGTAAAAGTCGGATTCTGAATGAAAATCACAGACACAATGGCTATACTTGTTATTATGGCCTTGAACGTTAGCCGCTATAGGTGCCGGCTAGCTGACCTTGAAAATTGATAATATTAAAGTAAGCAACACCTTCTTAATAATACTTCTTGCATCGAACACTTTACAACACAATCATTTACCGATTACTCCATATTACTTAGTATCATATTTTTTACATAGACCGTACCTAACATACCAATAAAAACCTTTTATAAATTATAATTGATCCTCTAAAATAATGTTTACATTAATTTGTTATCTCGTACATACCCCTGTATATAAAATTTCAGGCTTCGTTTGAGGTGCAGGGGCAGCAGCAGCTGAGGCGTATCTCGCCTTTTGCTGAACCGCTCTACTTAATTGTCGTAACATCTCGATAAATAAATACGTGTAAACTCTGCTGTTACGGACAACGGACTGAACCACGACCACGACTGAACAAATTGGCAGTATTCCAAGTTCCCGCGCGGCGCGGTGCCTTTGCTACGTAGATTCTTCGCTGATGACAGTGACAGTCTGAGTCAAGGAACATATATACTCTAGGAGGTCTGAGTGTCTGTCTGAACTCTGAAGTACGTCCGGTAGTGTCCGACCGAAACATGGTTTTTTGCCGAAACCAAAACCGAAGGCTCGGTTTTGATTTAGTTTCGGCCGAAACCGAAACCGACCCTTTTATAAACGTAATTAAAACGTTGAATAAAATGTCAGTGGGCCGTTCTTTCCAGATATAATGTATGAACAATGAAACATCTTGCTCACCTAATATTACTGCATTCTACGTTTCACTTTTATCGAATTGAACTTTCTTTCGGGATGTAATGGGATCGGTCTTTAAAAAATATTGCGAGTTTATTCAAATAAGTTTTCGATTATGGGATTCGTTTGTGAAGTATTAAGTTTTAATAATGTTTTCATCATTGTATACAACAGTGCAGTCATCAGCAAATAGTACCATACGATCTGTAAAGAAAAAGAAAATAAACTATAATTAGTATAATCTACATTATACTAATTATAGTTTATTTTCTTTAAAAAAAAGTACAAGTAACATTTAAAATGTTATACAACAAAAAGATTCCTATAGTAATAAGTAAATTTGAATTAGCCTTTCGAGACTAGCTGATTGTAATTATAAAAAAAAAACGGCCAAGTGCGTGTTCCGTAGTTGCCCATCAAAATATGCGGACACTTCCTACGATCCAATTTGCCTCCGAAAGATAATTTTTATTGTAATAATAAAAAACGAACTTACATTTGCAGTTGAAAAACCTGTGCTCCGTTATATTATATTTGGAAAAATATGTTACCCAAGTACATTTTATAAGTTGGTCGATTATCAGTCGTAAACTTGTAAAGACTACTTAGCTGTGATAGTTTTCCTTTTAACTTCTTTACATACAGAGTGGAAGGGATACCGACGCGAAAACGGTTACGACGTGTTCAGCACAGGGACATAGAAATTTTTCATCGGTTATTAAAAAAGAACAGCTGTTCCATACATTTTGACTGTGTAGGTATTGCACTTTTGTAGGAAACAGCTGTTTTTTTTTTTTAAATAAGCGTGATTTACACCTACGGAATACGTGGTAATAATTTTTGCGTCCGAGTCCCTTCCACCCCACACCGGTTTTTTCACACACCTAAACACAACGTTTTAGCTGGTAGAGGGGTACACTTGAGTCTAGCAAAAATTTGCACTTTAACCCCTCCCGCTCTGGGCTGAGCAGGAGGGAGTGTCAGACTTTTACTGACTAAAACCCATCCATGTTCCTTCCTTTGCCCTTTGTGTTCCAGGGCCGCGGTATCTCTTTCGAACAGTCCCGCAACCCTGGCAGGCGTCGGCCCTTACGGACCCCTTCCTGTTTGCTGACTCTCTTTGAGGCGCGTGTGGAACACGAACGCGCCGTCGACACGGCCTGTCGTCATAAGACGGACGGATGGCGAGCTAGCCCATAGCTCACCGTCCACAGGCCCGCGTCTACGGTGGCCGGGGGCCACCACGTGGCCCCCGGCCACCACGTGACTTTATAACTTGTCACGGAAGAAAATATTTATGGACGTAAGACAAGACAATTATGGTCGAAAGACCTACCCTTCGAGGCAAATTTAAAAAAAATGTCTTCAGACTAGTGTCCGACCGAAGTTTCGGTTTCGGCCAAAAAACATCCGAACCTTTCGGCCGCGCCGAAACTTACCACATCGTACTTTCTTTTATAATACAAAGTGCCAAATAATATGTAATCTTCTAAAAATTACGAGATTTATGTAATGTTCTAAATTGCATCTCATATAGATGCTCATTTTAAGTGTGTAAGAAGTGTTATACAATGTAAAATTAAGTTAAAGTAAACTTATGACTTTCAATAAGTAAAAATTTGTAATTTAGGTACAACATATTATCTAATCAAATCAAATCGTTTCACATTCAATAGCTATTTCATGAAAAAGTCACTCTTTGAGATTATATGAACTTGGAGGGTTGTATTGATGATTTAAATGATTATAATTCTGTAACTCCATAAGTGTTACTGGCGCGTTTCATATTTTCATCAACATACAACCTGACACTGACCTGCAAATTGCAATAAACCTAAGAAAATTTAAATTTCGCGGGCTACCCTTGCGCATCCACCTTAAGATTAACCTTCTTCTCTAGCATGTATAAACAATAAGACAACTGTGACACTTTTTTGCAAACAAACTCTATATGACTTTGCCATTTCAAATTGTCATCTATGTGTACGCCGAGAAATTTTGCTGTAGTTGTCAATTCAACTTTTTCACCATTAAATTCTATTCGAGGATGTAAAGTATTTTTTGTTTTCTGTTTAAATTGCATTAATTTAGTTTTATCGATATTAATTAATAAATTATTATTTTGTAACCATTGAATTATTGAATTTAAACTACCATTAATTGATGATTTCCCATCGGTAAAAAAAAAAAAAAAAACATGGGGTAGTCAGTGTGGTAGCACTGTGTTCATGTCATTTCATTTCGAGTCAATCAATGTCAATTTAATGTCAATCAATGTCGTGTCAACCAGACAGAATTTAGACATCGAAAAACCTGTGTTGTGAGTTGCGTTTCAAAATATTAGTATTTTTTTTTAAATTAAATTTAATTGAATAATACTAAGCAAATGGATAGAAAAATAACTGGATCCGATCTTTATAAGGACATATATACTTCACAACCAATACAAGTACTCATATCTGTTGATAGGCAAATAACGAAAAATTTAACAATTGGTCCAATTGCTACAAGGTGTGTTGATTGTATTAAATCCAAGTTTAACTGTTTGACTTATATCTTCATCATTTAAAAACTTAATAGATCCTTTGTTTTTCAGACCATCAGGTTCAAATGGAGTATGGTGTTCTGTACTTCTGCCAACGGTGCTTGTGTTTTATTCAATCTTGCACAAAGTCTCAGAATTATACACCTTTCTGGCATACATATCTGTTGGATTACTGTTTTATTGCTTTTTATTTACTGTTTTTTTGTCTTTATCAAACTTGGTCCTTGAGGACCATATTTTTGGAGGATGTGCAGCATCAAGTCTTGTGGCTACATTGTTCATATATGCGAGTCAAGGATATGGTAATGAATCATACTTAAACTGAAGTAATTTTTGTTTGAATATTTGTGTATTTTGTTCATGATCCATCTTTATTATTTTCCAGGTTTATTATTCTCTCTTATATATCCCGCTATAGCCGTTTACTCATTTAGTATACTGTTAAGAGAGGTCCTCTCAAAATGTCCCCTTACCTTCACCTTAGGGGAGGCAATGCTTGTTACACAGAGCATAGTGCTGTTCTGTATCATGATTGTCTGCAAGGTTTTCTATGAAATTGGTGAAGAGGCAGATTCTGAAACACAATTAATAAATGCTGTTCATTTTGTAAGTATTCTGAATGAATGATTTAGACATTATTGTTGTTAAAAAAAGCTGTAACTTGAACTAGTACTGTATTGGCTTTTCATCTAATTTATTCTTGTGATTTTTTATTTAATGTCTTTAGCTTTTTGGTTTATTTAATTTCTTATCCAAATATGGCAATCCTTCAGAGGTAATTTTTTGCCACAAATGAAAACATACTTATTTTTTTCTATCACAAAAAAATATTCCCTATTTTCAGACCATATTATCATCAGTGGGAATTATTGTTACAGCATTATATGTTTTGGACGAAAGACTAAAAACCCTTGCAACTCTTTGGTACATAGCAAGTGTTGTCGGGACATATGCACTAGTGAGCTTACATCTTTTACTTGGACTTAATTGTATAATTCAACTAGCCTCATATATCTTCCTGGATTCGAGAAAAGTGAGTAATTTGAAAATTTATCAATTTAAAAAAACAGCACCTGAATTATGCATTTTGTTGGACATCTCAATCTCATTCATTGAGACCACAACTCATGAGGAACTCAATAGCTGCCACCTTGATGCCATTGAATCTGACTGACAGCCCTGTTGCTCCAGTGATTACAACCACTTCTGCTGATCATGAGATTTTGGGTTTGATTCCCAGGTCAGACAAAGTAAAGGTGTTTTCTAACAGTATTAAGTGTGATAATGATTCACTTTATACTTTATTATTTTCAGTTGAAACTTTGCTTGCTGTGGCTCTGCCTGGTCATTTTATCAGTGGTTGTGGTACTAGGCCGCACTCGACTCAAAATCAAAGCAAACACTGTGACCCGCAAAATATTTCACATACTTGCTTCAATAGTATTCCTCACTGGCATCGTATTTGACATCCAATTGATAACCCTTGCAGCTGGAGTCGGGTTTAGTCTTATGATATTAGTGGAGGTGAGTAATAAAATATTGCATGCAGGGCAAAAATTATCCAGCAAAACTGTTAACATGTGAAGGATAAATGATAAAGTAGTTTCGTTCAATTTACCATGGAAAATTGGGGTACCTGTATATTATAGCTTTAAAACTGCAAGTTCTTTGAATTTTAAATGAAAGATCTTTTTATGGCAATTTTTATATGTTTCAGGCAATTAGGAAATCTGGAATAGAAAATATATCACCAGCACTCCAGGCAGCATTTGAAGTGTATAGTGATGAAAAGGTATTGTAGCGCGTAGGAATATTAAACGTCCTTAATCTTAGGCATTGTATGACGTAGCTCGTAAGTTAGATTTAAGTTCTCCCAACCGCTGTACACATAACTTCACCTTCACCAGTCGTTCAGTAAACCTCCAACAGAGAACACGCCTTTTATTTGCCAAACCTTCTGATACTTACACACACGCAGTCACCTTATCGGCAAAGTATGTTTCGTCGATGTTGCGTTATTTGTTATGATATCTGGCGGCTATTTTGGTACATTCAAGGTGTTCTACCAGCATTTGTGCATTGCGTGTCGATGAAGAGCGATTGTTACAAATTAGGAACATTCTGATTGACAAAGTTATAAGCACGCCTTTACATTTGACCAACTTAATGCAGAACTGACGACGTAGTAGTAATGGAATTATGGAGGCAATCCTAACACAGTTTAGTCCATACGTACTAATGTTATCAATGCGAAACTAATCTTGTCACGGATGAAAGGCTTAATGTTATCGACGTTTGTCATACTGATAGAACTTGCCGTGTTGTTTGAGTGGTCGCATGCGCGTCTGCTAAGCATGAGCTCCTGGATTCGATACCCGGGTCGGGCAAAGTGTTATTTATTTATTTAACACTTCAAGCACATAGTACAGAGGCGGACTTAATACCATAGGCATTTTCTACCAGTCAACATTAGGGTTGTTATTGGGTTCTTCCATCAGGAATTTCTCGGTAGCAGCCACGGAGTCTGGATTTGAGTCCGGTTGATGGCAATAGGCTCGCCCCCTATTACATGGAGAACTTACATTGTGGAAATGAAATAGCGGAGCTAGAGTTTAATAGAAAGTAAATATATTGAAACCTAACAAAATTACAAGTGAAAGTCGCGTGGGCACATGAACAATGAAGATGCAAACAAAACGTCTAGGCTAGTTACTCTTGGGAGAACTAGATGGCGCTACTTGTTCTTCAGTGGCTTGTGTTCATTTATTTACTACATACTTGAGGCAGAGGTGAATGTGTACCTAATTATTAGGTACACCTTTTCCTCACCCTTTGGGGATTACAGGCCTACTTTTATGGTTAGAATATGCAATAGAATAGACACACGACATCCAAGCGGGCAAAGTCTCGGACAAAAGCTAGTAATAGCATTTCACTCACTTCAAAGCTATATTTGATGGTAGTAACGATTTTTGGAAATGCTTATTTCAATCTCAAACTAGCTCCCGCGCCCGCAACCCACGTCCGCGTGAATCGAAATTATTATAACCCGCGGATCCACCCGCGTGAAGTTCGATAACTGCCCCACGGAATCATACTACCGGGGGGTAATTAGTATCCTGTGTGTAAATCCACTTTATAAATTATCTGTGTGCAAAATTTTATCCAAATCCGTTCAGTAGTATTTGCGTGGCAGAGTAACTAACATACATCCTCGGAAACTTTCGCATTTGTATTATTAGTAGGATGTTACTTCTCTATTTGAATCAGATTTTGTTATCAATTTCAAGGGTTTTAATTTTTATGCACGGTTCGCACGGAACCCTAATTCCTTTTCTAAAATAAAAGCTTAAGTTACTCCTTACAAAATCAAGTATCTGCCATTAAAACTTCCGTCAATATCGGTCAAACCGTTTCGGACATTAACCCGAACAAGCAGACAGACAGTAAAAAATTGAAGAATAGTAGATTATGCCACAAGTGAAAAAAAAGGGAATTTAATTCGAGGGACAAAGTTGGATCCCGAGAGCAGCGAAGGATTCTAGAATCCTGAGCGGAGCGAGGGCGAAAATAATAATCAGCTGTGCTATACAAAATTTCAATACCTACTCGACCCAAATGTATGGGACAGCTGATTATTTTTTTACGATTTCGATGGTGGTCTCATAGAGAAGTTGTTCAGTTTGATGGCCAGTACCACAGTATTCCATATGATTATACCCTTTCTGTTACACCCTGTATATGTATACTCTCAATGCATTCAGTAAAAATCAGTTATTTTGAAATTACAAACAGACACTTCAATTTTATTTATATTTATTTATATAAATGTAATTTAAAAGGTTTTATATTTTTTCAGGATGTAGGTTGTTTCGCGATGACGCCGTTGTACCTGTTCGTAGGACTGGCTTGCCCGCTTATTTTGGTGCCGGTACACCCAGGATACGAAGTGGAGTTGCTTAGCGGAGTCCTGTCAATAGGAATAGGAGACACTGCCGCCAGTTGGTTCGGGTCCAAATACGGATTCAACAAGTGGGCAGGTAGGTTAAACATAATTATAGAGCTACAATGCCAGCATCATTCTCCTGTCCTTATTCCAATGAGGGCTATCGTTTTTTGAGCTCACCATATGGCGCCACTGTCGAGTAAGGTCATGTCAATAATTCTATTTTATACTTTAGAGTACCAATAACTTTATAAAAAAGTTTATTTTATTAAATATTACAACATTGTGTAAACTTTAGATACATTTATTTACAATATTCTCCTTAAAATTAGCAAGCATGTAACATTTAAAAATCATTTTACCTCCAAGTAGGTACTAACAAATAAGATCCAAGTTGCTACTTAAAATATTCTAGTCATAATTAATCAGGACTGGCTTAATCTACTCGTAGACCTCGAATGTAGATCTTGAATGTTAGTAAAAATACGTGAATACTTTTTTTTAATGCTTTTGCAAGCGAACACGTTAGGACATCTGAAATTTCGGTGACCTCGCGATAAACTAGCGCCTCTAGCGGCGAATTGATACGCGATAGCTTCCATTTACTTGCGGTCGGCGCAGCATTTTTTTTTTTTTTGTATTATGTCATGTATGTCTTCTTCTATTACAGTCAGCCTTTCAAGCCATATCATTTTTTACTTACTTATAGCCGTGTAGGTACTGCAGTTTTGTAAGAATCAGCTGTTGTTTTACCCGACTGTGTCAGAAGTAGGGTAATGTTTTTCGAGCGTATGTATGTCCATTTCTTTGGCACGCCCTACAACCCAAATGGCTGGACGGTTTTTGCCTGAGGTGTCGTTGAATTCGTCAGAATAGCGGTAGTGATTTAAGCTGCAAAGCAAGCAAGCAGCAAGGGTATCAAATGAAAGCTAGTGAAAAGACCATTTCAAAAATATATGTATCTTATCACGTTTACATTACTGTTATATCAAAAATTGTTAAAAAAACTAAAAAGTTTGAAATAAAATTATTATTGTAAGATCAAAAAAACCCGACTGCTTAAAAATAATAAACTACAAAGCAAAAAACAATCACATTTTAAATGAAACCATCCTATTTTCATAAATTTATATTTAATTTTGTCCCACCTCTTTCCAACTTTTGTTTCATTTAAAATGTGCTTGTTTTTTGATTTCCAGTTCATTATTTTTAAGCAGTCGGGTTTTTTGTTTTTATAATTTTTTATAATCGAAAAATTTGTTAACTTTTTGTGTCGGTGACCTTACTACCTTGAATAAACTCTTCAAAACGCATTAAACAAGGATGTTTTAACTAGTGACGTAGACACTAGTCAGGGTGCTGTTGGTCTTAGTCATTCATCAATTCGTGAAAATACATCATAGCGGCTTTAGTTTCGATTTGGCCCATACGTAAAAACAAGTAACAAGTGTTACTGTGTTAAAAGTTCTTTTTTTGTCTCGAATTCCTTTTTCTCTATGCTTGAGATTCAATCTCTGTGGTCAAGCAAAGAAGTCTGTGTTTACAGATCCAAATTGATTGGCCATCTGAGAACAGCATTAGACTCACATTTTACAAGCATTCTCTTTCTCTTTCAAATTCCTATGCGCCACTGTATGTCATATCCAACTCGATCTACTTAGACAGCCTGATTTAAACATTACATAAAGAATGAGTGTATTGAAATGTTTTCTGTTGCAGATGGACAGAAATCGATAGAAGGCACAGCTTTCAATATTTTATCACAAGTGGGTGTGATGTATGCACTCCAGTATTTTGGTAAGTAAATTCTTGAGACTTTCTTAAATTTCAGAATTCGTTTGTATTGTAGCTCAATGCCAGTATTTTACATGAAGCAGCTGCGCATTTGATCTCCACACTCCAGTTACTGACCTCTTGGAAAGACTGGCTGTCAGACTTTCGGGGCCAACAAACGAGCTTTTCTCAGTATATCATGATCACCCATCCACAAACCGACCTCGGCAAGCATTGCTTAACGTTGTAGGTCGAACCGTGTGGCTGTTATTATTTAACCATGAGGTCGAAGCCCTCAGTTCTTCAATAATATTGATCTTATCATTGTCCTCATCATCCACAACCCTATTTCGCCCCCTACTGGGTATATGCCTCTTTGCTTACTTGGGTAATTATTTCATTTGGTGTAAATCGGCTGTCCGCGATAATATGACCATCTAAATCAGTGATGGGCAAAGTGCGGCCCGTGGGCCAACTCCGGCCCTCGAAAGGATTTTATCCAGCCCGCCGACGGTCTTTCAAAATGAATAGAATATGGCCCATTATAATTATATTTTGTCGTATCAGCAGTATGAAGTAGAATAATACATGCATAGGTAAAGGAGCCAGTGATACTAGCCGCGTAGTTTTGCCGCGAGTAATAAGAATACTGCATTGAGGGTTGCGGGACTGTTCGAAAGAGATACCGCGGCCCTGGATGGAACACAAAAGGCACAAGAAGGGACATGGAAAAATAAACTTACAAGATTGTTTCTACTTACTACACAGACACACACACAGACTACAGATACTGCAAGAACTGTTCACTAATTGGAGATAGAAACATTTGTCATTACCATGTGCTATGGTCATTACCAAGCATGCAAAATGTCATTACCATGACACTTATAACTTGGCGGGTCCATATCTTCACTAATACGGATCATTAAAGATGGCCTTTATTTTTATTATAACCCATGATTAAGAAACTTGTAACTAAGATGAAATTTGCGATTAAAAACAATATTTATTTTTATTTTTTAACAAACCGCCCAATTTGCATCAAATGAAATAAATACCCTTGTCCTAATCTCGCATGTTCCTGTACCAGCCTCAACTATGTTTTACCAGCGATGGGAACAAAGGCTTCTGCCGAATAATCTATCTAATTTTCTAATAAATAATTACAGATATAATGACGACCACTAGCGGTTTGTTCCGGATCGCAGTCACAGCAGCCATCTCGGGCCTTGTCGAGGCGAAAACCGATCAGGTGGACAATTTGGTACTACCCTTGGTCAGCATCATTGCATTTCAACTAACTACGATGTTATCTTCTTAGTTGATATTTTTTTGTTTAGTTTTTGGCCAAAGGTAGAAAAAAGAAACTCGTTTATGGCATTTTGCTATTGATTTCTTGTAAATATCAATTCTGTTAGAATTTTTGAGCTGTTTGTGATAATAATGGGAGTTTAGTTAGGACACTTTTGTATTTACGAAATAACGAGCCAAACGAATGATTCGTTAGGTTGGTGGAAAATTGTGTAGGTAATGTACTTAGATGGTTTTATATTTTCGTACAGTTTTATACCAGACAATGAGATTTTAAAAACATTCCTATGTTACAGAGTAGCCATTTTGTAAATAAGAAGATATTTTTATAAAAATAAACCATTTATTTTACTGTATTAATTAAAGTGTTTTATTTATCAAAACATAATCAAATCATTGTTCTTACATTTGTATTTGTTCTGTTTTATTTTTTTCTTAATACGAAATTGGAAGTACATTATCTATTGTGGAATGATTTTTGAGTCACTTCCTCACTAAAACAAATTCTGTGGAAGCCAGTTATTAACATTATCAACTTACTAATGTTCAAATATTTCTGTTGATCATTGAATGTGGGAGCATACAAAATATGTCATTAATAAGACTACTTGAGCAAACCCATCGCTCGTTTTAAGTTAATTAACATCAATACTATCTACAAACTCAGGCTTAATTTCTACACAATCATCACTTTCCTCATCCTTAATTTCTATGCAGACACCATTTTGTTCTTCCTTAACTTCTAATTTGATTATTTTCGCTTTATCGTCAACAACACCATTCACTGAGCCAACTTCAGTACTATTTCGTTTACTCTTTAACAATATCCTTTTTTTCTTAACACCTTTGCGTTTGGCTTTGAACGTTTTCTCTAATTGTAGAACGTCGCGTCTGTCGATGGTCCATTCTAGGGGTCGGTGTAACGCTTCTAGTGTGGGGTTCTCGTCTTTGCAATATGTTGGTATTTCTAAGCAAAGTATGTCCATTACTTTTTGTAATACGTCGTCTACATAGTAGTTTATTACTAAATCTGCTTTGTTGTCCTGGAAATAAAGTTGGTATTTTAACAATTCACTTTTTACCACTGTCACCATATTTGTTAAATAAATTGTAGAATATTTACTCACATGTTTGGTAGGTTGTAAGTTGCAAATGACTAGTTTTCCACCATACTTGACTGTCTCTATAGGCAGGTTTCCACTTGGCACGATTTGAAGAGTTGTTCCTAAGCAGATGCTTAGATCAGCAATACTGAAATAGGAATAGAAATTTTCAAAAAAAATTACAAAATACATTAGTACAAGAAATATAATTATTAAAAGCCAAACTTTCTTAGTCATTTTGCCTCTTAGGTACAGACGCCAGCACATCAAGCTACCCGAAACTGACAAATATTCCAATCAATCAATCTTGAACCAAATGCTTTAGCGATAAAGTTGAAAATCCATTAAAGAAATTTGACAGATTGTAGTAGCTTGATGTGCGTCATTATAGTAGCAACACAACAGCTACCTAATTGAAACAAGAATAATAGATTTTATAATACACCTGCTTGGAATGGTACATTGTTCACCGAGAGGAGAAAGTAACCGATTACCGTCGAGGGTGTCGTTTGAAGCCCGAGCCGTAGGCTAGGGCTTTAAAACACCCGAGATCGGAAATCGCACTTTCTCTCGAGTGATACATAGTGCTTTATACTACACGGAGGAAAATAAAAAACGAAAACTGAATCCTCAAACAACACACAAATTGAAAATGGCGCCAATGGCGTCTGCAATTTTCACATGTTCTTTTTTCAAATTGTTTATCCTGCCGCCGCAGGGTCGCACTGCCAGCCCGACACCATCTATCACACAGCTAGTGGCCAGTGTCATTTTGCGAACTTGGAGATAAAAACTCACTGTAAAAACTTTTTGGCTTTTGACATTTAGGTTACCGGCGCATAGTCTTACCCAAAATTAAAAAAGAAAAACCACGTAAGAAATGGATTTTCATACACTTTTCTCTCCCGCTCAGATGCGTTTTCTCCCCGCATATTTGTTCGATATGCAATGACGTACTTTCTACCGTAAATTTGATAAAGTATCAAGGTACTTTCCAAGCAGGTGTAGTATAAAGTACCTTGATACTTTATCAAATTTACGGTAGAAAGTACGTCATTGCATGGCCACTAGCTGTGTGTTGGATGGTGTCGGGCTGGCAGTGCGACCCTGCGGCGTCAGGATAAACAATTTGAAAAAAGAACATGTGAAAATTGCAGACGCCATTGGCGCCATTTTCAATTTGTGTGTTGTTTGAGGCTTCTACGAGCTCAGTGCCAACAGCACAGCCAGTTATTCCTCCTACATTGTCGCAAACATCTCAAACAAACATTAATGGAAAAAGTGATACATTAAGCTTCACTAACTGCAACAATTTCAATATAAATTTCAATTAGTAAAGATTTAGTTTTTATTTTCCTCGTAGGTGTAGTATAAAGCACTATGTATCACTCGAGAGAAAGTGCGATTCCCGATCACGGGTGTTTTAAAGCCCTCGCCTAGGGCTCGGGCTTCAAACGACACCCTCGGAGGTAATCGGTCACTTTCTCCTCTCGGTGAACAATGTACTATATCAATGGCAGCAACCCAACTGCAAATTCATAAACAATCATTTAAATATTGAAAGTGAAGAAAAAATAGTAGTGAGGAAAGCTAGGACTGCAGTATGTGAGGGCCATAGAACTTGGCATTCTGTAATAGCTGTCTCTCCAAAAATACAATAGTAACCTGGAATGTAACTCGGCCATGGTCAGATCATTCTCAGGCAGGCTGTGCTCCCAATCCAGCACTCCGTCATACAGCTTGCCCCTGCATGGTCTGGATGAGGTGTATTCAGCAGGACATGGATTACCACTGCACTTCTTGCCCACTGTTTCTACTGGGAATCCTCTAATAAATTGCCTGAAAGTAATTTTTAGACTTTTGTAATGAAGTGTTTAGACAAAGAAATATAATATTTAGTGACCGGCCCAAGCTGAAGCTTCAGGCCTGTCGGTTTTAAATTTTCTAACAAGCGCCGAAATTGAACGAACTATTACGAATTCGTGTAAGCGCGATGGAGCAGGTTATGCGCGGGGATTAGGGGTTAAAGGGACCTCATTTTGAAGTGTAATTAGCTTATTATGTTTGACAAGCTGTAAAGTAATTTTAATTATCTCGCATAAGCACAGGGTGGCGATTTATAGTCAAAATAATCTTTAAATTAATTATTTTAACTTTTAGTAAATTTTGTCGTGAATTCTTAGGCGCGAATTATACTTAAACGGCATAAGGTGACGGCGGCGGCGTGGCGCAAGCGTGAAAAGTAACAAGAAAAAAAAGAGCGGTTGTGTCTACGTGCGCCGCGCTGCTTCAGCTGCTTGAGTATAATACACGACACGTCGCCTACATACATTTTGTATGAAAACGTTTTGAAGCGGCATCATACCTACGCCGCCGCGCCGCGCCGTCACCTTACGCCGTTTTAAGTATAATTCGCGCCTTAGGGTTGTTAAACATCCAGCTTCAGCCAAAGGTTGTGGCAATAGGGATAGTTAGTGGCTGAGTGTGAATCCAATAGTAACAGGCATAGTTATTAATTGTCTTGACAATGAGAAGGGCATACGAAAGATATGTAGGAACTTGACAGTGTAAGAACATAACAGTTTTATGAGTTTCAAGTCACTATAGTGACTTGAAACATCGCCTGCATTATTTTTTATTATCCTTTTTTCTTACCTTTTACACAAGTTGCACTCATCAACAAACATATTCCCATGTAACTCAGCCAGGTACTTCCTAGGCAGGCCAGACTTCAAGTGCAGACCATCAATGTTCTGGCTGACAATGTAGTGGATTTTGTTGCACTCTATCAACTTCTTCAGTATCATGTGAGTCTTTGTGGGTTCGGCATCATCAAAGGAGATGTTTATGTTTGGTTTCTGGCCTTTTTTCTCTAAAGTCCACACTCCATTGGGGCCTCTGGAATGTTAATTTGCTTTTATAGGTTGGTTTCGTACAGATCAGGGAAGTATGGGTCACACAGCGACACATCAAGCTATGCATTTCCAGTATAACATGGCTTTGCTTTGTATAGATTTCCCATGGAATTAGAGACCTGCATACACTGGTTTGTTATAGGTTGATTGGTTGTCGCGCTTACCTCTGTACCTACATATGAAGGATAATGTTTTGTTTGCAGAAGATGAAATAAGACTGAATAATCAGCCAATAATGTTCCCACTGTTTTAAAAAAAAAGTACAAAAAGGTTTTTACCCCAAATTAAGCAGTCTGTATCTTGGGCACTAATACAGATCAGAGGGAAGACTGAAAATGACGACAATAAAACTTTAATTGATATTGTACCACACTTTTGTTTTCAAATCTCAGAGATCATTATTGATCTCTTGAGATTTAAGAGATTTTATTATCACAGGCACTATTACATTAGGCACATTCTGCAGCTTCCGAGCTAAATATTCAAAATCTTTTGAATAAAACTATACTTTAAATTCTAAAGAGGATTTATTTACCTGAAGTCTGGTATTCCAGCTGAAGTACTAATGCCTGCACCAGTATGAACCACCACATGCTTAGCTTCGATTATCAACTGAGCCAACAGCTTACACTTCTTATCAAACTTCTCCAAAGAGTCGAATTTCTAAAATCATAAACCGCAAGAATATAACGCAAAATAAAACTTTTCTTCGCGTAACTGTAACATGTGAGCAAACAATATATTTTTTGGCTTGTATACCTCTGGTACTCCTAGTATTCCTTTATTTTCATACGCGGATAATCCTTCAGCGTAATTGCAAGACATTCTGATGTGAACATAGAGATTAGAAATTCAGCGAGTCTATTCATTTAAATTCAATTTTGGTACACAAACACAAACAAACCACAAGCAAGAAAGCAATTTTATTTTTTACTTTGACAAATTGACATAAATGACAGTTGTTTGGCATGAAGGCCAAGGAATTCAACGATCGATAGTCTAGTTTAGTTCAGAAATAGAACTGAAAAAGAATTGGGAATCGACTACACTTTCATTTTTCCAGTTCGTTTGCTCAAAATTCTACTTTAGATCTGTGACTTTAGTAACGAAAGTGATTTGCATTAGTTATAATTTCACAGTCCAAACTTTATAATCAGATGAGTGGAGACCATCTTAATTATAGTGGTTTACTGTTCCTTTTAGTCGATTAAGTATTATGGCACTTGAAATCAGCAGCACTAGTGTCAACCTCAACTTCGATTTTGTTCGTCGTTCATTGACTTTGACTTGTTTGTTGGCGTTGTTGGAAAATTTTATTGAATTACTGCATAATTTATTACAGTGTTTGAAATACTTTTCGTGCTCCCCAATTTCGAAAATGAATCGCAGAAGGGCTCATGATGATGAAGATGGCTACGGTGGGCTAAAAACATTTTTTCTCTATTTTGTAGGTTACATTCTGTTTTCGTTTGATGACCCTTTAACTTTTGTTTTAGAGCGTCTCAACCGCAAAAGACGTCGTGTATCAGAGAACCAGGAGATTGAGGATAGGTTGGAGTCGCTGATACTCAGGGTCGGAGAGAAAAGTAGCTCGAGTTTAGAGAGTAACTTGGAAGGTTTAGCTAGCGTATTGGAAGCCGATTTGAGTACGTTTCGTGTAAAGATTTTACGTATTCTCACTGACTGTGCTATTCGTATGCCAGAGAAATGCACTATATATGCTACATTAGTGGGCCTGCTGAACGCAAAGAACTACAACTTTGGTGGTGAATTTGTTGACTACATCGTCAAAACATTCAAAGAAAACTTGAAGATTGGCAAATGGAACGCGGCCAGGTACTGTCTCAGGTTCATAGCCGACTTGGTGAACTGCCATGTACTGGCTGCTTCCTCCTTGTTGACTCTGTTGGAGACTCTAGTGGACTGTGCCAATGAGGATGGTGTACCTCAAGTAAGAAGAGATTGGTTTGTGTTTGCCGTGTTATCAGCCTTGCCATGGGTAGGCAGAGAGCTCTATGAGAAGAAGGAATCTCAACTAGACCACTTGTTAACTACTATTGACATATTTTTAAACAAGCGCAGTAAGAAACACTGGCCGGCACTAAAAGTGTGGTCTTCTGATACTCCACATCTTCAGGAAGAGTATCTAGATTGTCTATGGGCTCAAATTAAAAAGTTGAAGCAGGATAACTGGTCTGAGAAACACATCCCTCGGCCTTACCTTGCTTTTGACTCAATCCTGTGTGAAGCACTGCAACATCAACTTCCTACTATACAGGTAAGATATATTTTATTAGTATATATTGTCAGTGTGTTGTTTAGTCTTGAGTTGGATAAATAAAGTCCCATAAAAAAAAACAATTTCTAATAAGAATTTTTGACAGTATTTTGTTATGTAATAATATGTGTATTTTAAGCCTGATCTATGAGAATAGATAGATATAGATATGACTTTTTATGCAAAGTAAACACTAAAGAAGAGATTCTTTAGTGTTTACTTTGCATAAAAAGTTGTATTTGTGGTCCATGATAAGTGTATTTTCTTTCTTCTTTATAATGATTAAATATATTTCTTTTTCCAGCCACCACCCCACAATGATACTGACACATACCCTATGCCAAGGGCCATATTCCGCATGTTTGACTACACGGACTGTCCCGATGGTCCTGTACTACCAGGAGCCCATTCCATCGAGAGGTTCCTCATTGAAGAGCACCTCCACAACATTCTAGAAGCGTACCATGCTGAACGTAAAGAATGTGCAGCACAGTTACTCTGCTTTCCCTACAAGTCGAAGATCCCGTTAGAATACTGTATTGTAGAAATTATATTTGCTGAATTGTTTAACTTACCAAGGCCCAGATACTTGGAGATTTGTTATGGGTCTGTTTTGATTGAGTTGTGTAAGCTCCAACCTTCAACAATGCCGCAAGTGTTGGCCCAAGCTACGGAGATATTGTTCATGAGGATTGATACCATGAATGTTGCCTGCTTTGATAGGTAAGATGGTAGCCTAAGTTTTTTCATAAAATATTTAGAATAAAGATAAATTGCAATTGATTAGGTACTAACATAAGTAATCAGATGGACCTTAGAGTAAAAGTGCTTTATCTTATCCCATTGAATTTATAAAGTTTAGATTTCATGGTTTTCCTTTCATTTTGTTTAAAATATTTGTTAAAGAGATTTGATTCTTATTATTGATTGATGCCATAAAAGCACAATGTTATTTATTCAGATTTTAGCTGGCTCGATTCCCAAATGTGGCAAGCTAATTCTCGAAAATCTTTTAATGCAGATTTGTTTCTTTTTATAATTATAAATAAAGGAATGTTTCCTTTAAGTAAAATTTGCTATCTCCAGTATTTAGAGTACTTTCTTCCAGGTGAGGTTAAAAAATTACATTCTGTATAACTAGTAAAATTAAACTTTGATTATCTAATTGAAATGTGGATCAGCCGCTAAATCTAATTTAAATCCACTACAAAGAATGCAAAACAAAATTATTAAAGTACTCTTTCACTACCAGTATTTCATGAAAAATAACTATTTCATGAAAAAGTCACTCAATGGGGTTTAATGAATTTGGAGAGTTGAATTGATGATTTGAATGATTATAATTCTGTGCGCGATTCATATTTTCATCAACATACAACTTGACACTGACCTTCAAATTGCAATAAACGTAAGAAAATCTAAATTTCGCGGGCTACCCTTGCGATTCCACCTTAAGCGTCATAAAAGGACACTGACAAAAAAAAAGCCAGCTTTTCCTAGAAAAGTACTTACGCGGTCAAAATGTAGTATGGCTATTTTTTTTAGTTACTTTAGAAACATTTCTATGTGGGGGCAGTGGGGGTTACTGAATATGTGGTAATCGTTTGTGCGTCGATGTCCCACCCTGTAGTTGCGAGCCCTTTAAGGTTGAATCACTGGGACTGTTGGGTCTATGGAGTGCTTCGAACTTTGTCGTTACTCTGGGTTTGTTGTTTCAAATCTAAATAAATAATCTCAGATTCTGAATTCTATTATATAGGTGTACTTACTGTTATTTACTTGACCAAATATTTTCTTAATTTCAGGTTTGTCAATTGGTTCTCATACCATCTTAGCAACTTCCAGTACCGCTGGTCTTGGGAAGATTGGGAAGCATGTACCCAGTTGGATATTGATCATCCTAAACCGCGTTTTATTAGGGAAGTGCTTGGAAAATGTCTTAGGTATGGACTCAATTATAATTATCAAATAGAATAGAATCAGTAAATTCTTTGTGAATAAGGAGAACTCAAATTTTAAGTTTTTTCAAATGTTGATTCAAAGTTTTAGGTCCCATACCAGTGAGTGGGGTCACTGGTATGAGACCTAAAAATTCAAATGATTCAAAATCAATTAGGCACTGTGTTGCATCTCTAATCTCTTTCTGTTATTGTAGGTTGTCATACCAACAGAGGATAAAAGAAATGGTACCAGAATCTTTTGCAGCATTTGTGCCCTTGAAACCAGAACCTATCTACAAGTATTCCATGGAAGGGGCAGGTAAGAACAAACTACAAAATTTTAAACCATTTTTATAATAATTTATTATACAAAAATATTATTAAACTTAATTAAACTTAAATATTTACATTCCTGTAACACAGAAAATAGGATTTATGCAAGTTTTAGTACTTCGAGATTCTACGCGTCACATAAGCCTAAAGGCTCACTTGAAACTCTAGTTTTCGGAAACAATTTGATTTTGATTCCTGTGTGAACATTGCAGTCGAGTTGAGTAACAATTTACGAAAGCTTCAAGGTTTCACAGAAAAGTTTCCAGTGAATTTCGACGCTAAATGCTTCTAAATTATTTGTATCAAAACACTCCACTTTTAATAAATAGCTAGCTTTCATTGGTCACTGCCAGTGCTCAGAGATCAATGACTGACACCGCATTTAAAGCTACAACACTGAGTATGAGTTTTAGGTTAGGACACATTCATTCTATTCCATATCCATTAATTCTAGTAAGCTAAACGGCTCATCTTGACTTTCTTGAGTTTCTTCGTAGTATTCTTCTACAAATTGCTTACTATCTTCACGAATATTGTATGGTGAACCTTCTTTTTCATCGTCATATTCTTCGTCTCGCTCTTTTGGGTGATTATTATTTTTTTCATTAGTATTTATTTTCTCATCGAGGGAATGCAGGAAGTCTTCCAGGTCGTCGGCGTCGTCGAGGTGTAAATAACGTTCGTGCTTCCCGCTCTCGCTTGGATTTTGTTCTGGTGCTGGTGTTGAGTGTTGCGTCATAAGTGTCTCTGTAGTATCATCCATTGTGAACCCTGAGAATAGTTCGTTGAATATGTCAGGTGTTACTGGGCGGGCTGTCGCCGAAGTGGTGCTAGAAGTCTCAGTTTGTACAGGCTCAGTTGTTGATTTAAACTCTCCTTCACTAGTCGTAAGATTGTCATGTTTCTTCTTTTTACATTTCGTCTTATTCTTTGTAGCTGAATATGGGGATGCGACAACTGTCAATTCGGTGGTCGATACTTGATCTTCTAGATCGATATACTCTTTGACTTCTTGAATTACGGATGCAGTCGGAAATATGTATTCATGGTCGTCTTTGGATTCCTGAACGTCCATTGTGATTCTTCTATGCTCTGGCTCCGCTTCACTTCTGTCTTCTTCTTGTTCGGATTCATCATCATCGTGCGACCATTCTGACAGTTGATCGACATTTACTTCCTCCTTTTCATAAGTCGGTAGAGTAGCTTTTACTAGAATGTCTTCTTCTGATTTTTCTGTTGCTTTATTAAAATTATAAGTATGATCTCTATGATCCTCTCTATCCCTCTCAACTTCTGGACTTCTAGGTGTACTTGCAGGTATATATCCTACGAAGTTAGATGCTTTTCTTCTTAGTGGGTAAGCATGTGATGATGGTGCATTCGTTCGGTTCTTGTCGAGTGAACTTGTTGACCATTTGTCGTGATTCACCGATGTGCCTTTTTGCATTAATGTGGATTGTCTGAAACGGTTTTTACTCTTCGGTTGCGTGGTCACAACCGGCTGTTCTGTGTCCACGGTGGTGCTCGATGTACTGGTTGTGCTAGATGTACTCGTTGTTGTTAGTTTAATAGTCGTCGTAGGTCGTGGCGTGGTACTACTTGTAGTAGTTGCAGGCGCTCTGTTTGTCTTTGTTTCCCAGATAGTGTTAGTTGCGCTGGTTGCAGCAGAGCTCGCTTGAGGCGTCAAGTCATCGGTTTGTTTCTTTAGAGGCTTGCGCGTTGGTTTGAGTGTCGTTGTTGTTGACATCACGCGTTTATGTTTTTTGAACTTTTCTGTTTTGTTGAACTTTGGTGGCGGACGTGTTCGCTTCTTAGGTTTAGGTGTGGTTGTCGATGTGGTGCTAGTGGTAGTACTCGTTGATGAAATCACTTCCTCATAAAAATCTGCGTACTCGATACTCGTAGATTCTTCTCTTGTTGTTGATAAAGGCGTTGTTGACGTAATGGGATCAATGTTTTCCTTTGTACTTGGTTCCTTGTGTGATGCCATCGGAGTAGTTTTTGTAAAAGCTCCCAAAACATTAGCCCATTCCATTTCATTATCATCATCTTTATCATCACTGTTTTCAAATGTTAGACTCCCAGCTGTTATTATTTCGGGTTTTACTGTAGTAAGACGAAAAGATTTTATATTTTCATGCTTTTTAGCTGGTTTCCTAGTTTCACCGGGCTTTCGGCTGTTCTTGTTATTTCCTTTACTACTGATATCGTCGGCTTCAAAGTCGGAGATTTCGGTGAAACCCATAGTTATGGGTCTAAAGGCAGTGTCGGCCGACGAATCTAGTTCAGAGAATTGAGTGTCAAGTACTTGTGGGCTCGGTCGGAAATCTGGAGGCACAGTTTTCTGTGGTTTTTTCAAGTTAGAATACTTCAGCGGAGGCATCGGTTTGAAAGGTTTCTTATCCATAGTGACGAATATTCCTGGCGGGGCGTTATACACTGGCGGTCTGATGTGATCGCTCAAGTAACTGATCTTCATTGGTGTTTGTTTCTGATGATGATACATTTTAAAAGTAGTTACGACATCTGGTTCTTTTGTGGTATATTCTGTGGCGTCCGGTTTAGTCTTGACAGGTACCTCGATTGTGGACTCCTTGAGAAGTGGATGATTTGTAATGGGTGTCGGCAAAACGGCCGGCCTTGTTGTCTTGATTACGTTCGACGGCAGAAATCTGTTGTCCGAGTACGGCTGTACGTATGGGATGTTCGCAATAGAATCTACGTTAAAGTATGGATGCCTTACGGTATAGGGCGCGTGTGGAGATGCGATTGGTGGAGGGTACGTGTATCTATGCGGTTGAGGCTTCGCCATCGGGTAAGGCAGCAGTTTCTTCTGAAAGTATGGGTCTCTGTCATCTACGTGTGATACTTTACCATGCTGAGAGTACCCGTTAGATAAGTAACTCTTCGGTTTTTGTCTGTACCCTTCCTCGTTACTATCTTCATCAGAGAACAATGACGAGAATATTCTGTCTAAGCCGCGTCCTCGCGATGCTGGACGCTTTGGATAATTCAGTATAGGATTGATATTTTTATGAACCCAAATGGCCCTTTGAGGTCTTTCCGGGTGGTAGATTGTCTTTCCGTGGGGACTCGCTATTTGGCGCGCAGCAGGGGGTATGCTCTCTTTAATAGTGAAAGTTCTGACAGGGTTTTCGTAAGGTTTTTTGATTTTCTTAGTGGTTTGCGATGTCACTGAAAACGTTAACTCGTAATGATAGTTCCCGGGCGACATTTCTCCTTGCCTGATCCGTTTTACTGACCAAAACGCTTTAACTCCTTTCGCGCAATGACTGTCACTACAGTTGTTCTGCGACGCATCATCTTCAAGAAATCGGTACCCCTGTTCATCTTCGAGTAGTCTGCCCTTTGCTAGTATAGTAACATCGGCCGTTGGAATCGGCTCTTCCTTCAATCTGTCAAAGCGAGCTGTTTTAATTTTATCCCAAAGGTCGTGATCGTCGGTTTCTTTCGCGACCTGGTTTTCTGGTTTCCTGTCCGGCGATATGTAAACTCCTGGCGCAATTAACTGATCTATTTTGTCTCTGACCAGAGTTAGATACACACTATGCTTGAGCGCGTCTTCCCAGTAATGTGCTGGCACCGCAGCCGTCGTCGGAGATGCCTCAGTCTTGATGATCTCCTGTAAGGTTCCTGCTGTCTCTAGTCTGTCGCGTGGCCAGGCGCTGAGTGGGATCGGCGTAGGTTGGAAATCTTCATGTTCAGCCTTTACCGTGGTACTTCCGTCTCTGTGCACCTGTAATGCGAGCAATGGTCTTTTAACAAACATGAAGCAACAATCAAACGCACGTTAATTAAGTGGCCGGCGACGACTATCATTAGAATTGTATTTAACGAAAAAAAAATGTGGATATTTCAGTATGCGTTTGAAAGTAAAATGGCGGTGGGCGGGAAAGTGCGCCGGAGACGTTGGCGTGTTACAAATCGGTTGCGTGCCAGACGATCCAACCCCTCCGCGATGAGTTTCCAATTGAATAATTCCAGTACAATCCCACTTATTTGACTCGAATCTTAGTACTTATTTGTTCTTTCTATTTTTTATTACTGGGATTTTGTCAAAACTGTTCGATAATATTGGAGTTATTTTTCAGATCTAAAATAAAGTGAATCAATCAGATTTCAACTAGCCGATTCAATGACCTGATTGTCCGATTGCTTAAAAAAAACATATTTTCCGTAAATGGTCATCGAAATACATGCTTTGATTTTGAGATTGTATATCATCTTATTGTTTACCATCTAACATCCATGAAACAACATTTGTAAACACACCCAAGAATCATATAGCATTTGATTATTTAAAAAAAGGTTGTAACCTAACAATAGAACAATCAATTCGAGTTTAAAAGGGCAGAGAGTAAAAACCATTAATTGGGAGCATTTTCGTTAAACAATCGTTCATCGGGCTTAAGATCATATTGGGAGTACGAGTCTATGAGATTTCATAACGTTACAAGGCGATCTTTATCATACGTTTAGCAATTTCTTTGTATCTCCTAACAATATATGTAGATACGTACGAACAGATTCTATACAGCTTCTGTGGCTGATCTAGACCTACATACGCAATCACCGTGGCGATATGGATATTTAACTTGATCTAATAGATGGCTTTAAAGAATTCTTGATATTGTAATGTTTATTGATTAATGAGTTACGTTACGCTTTACTCTTATGGTGGATCTTATAAAGATTACAATATGTCCTTGGATGACGGAGTATTGTAGAAATCCTCACTTATTTATTATTGACTAGCTGTTACTCGTGACTTCGTTCGCGTGAACGTTTTGAGGTGTACGTGTGAGAAAAAAAGTACCTACTATAACCTATCTCTGTGCCCATTTTCATCCAGATTCTGGCGTGATTGAGTAACAAATATGCAACCAAAAATTTCGTATTTATTAAAGTACGTAAGATGGAATTTTATAATCTCCATTCTTCCATAATATTTTTTCTTTCCTGCTAAAATACTGGAAAGTTGTAAAAGACGCGTTTTTTTGTAATATTATACTCATAAACTAAATATTAATAGGTATTGTCACGTACTTTTGTTTTTTGTCCCGAATAAATAAAATATTCCTAATAAGCCTATATTTTTAAATAAGTATGTAGTGTAAAACAATACAAATACATCGTTATTGCTTGGAACTCGGTTTAATTCACATGGCAAACCATTGAGATGATTTGACTACTGATAGTGTGGGACTAAGGTGACTATAGCTTATCATTAACTTCATAGTTTTATAGACGTTGTCTGTTTAAGGCATGTTATTATCTTTTTTAGGGTTCCGTAGCCGAATGGCAAAAAACGGAACCCTTATAGATTCGCCAAGTCTGTCTGTCTGTCCGAGTATGTCACAGCCACTTTACTCCAAAACTATTGAGAAGGTAGATGTATTCTGTGAACCGCTTTAATTTTTATACAAAACTAAAAGAATTATAAGATTAAGGGGGGTCTCGCCATACATGAAACTGAAATAAAAAATTAAAAAATCATCGAACCTATACTTGCGGGGTGGCTGTAAATATATACAGAGTGTAACAGAAAGGGTATAATCATAAGGAATACTGTGGTACGGACCATCAAACTGAACAACTTTCTCTATGGGACCACCATCGAAATCGTAAAAAAAATAATCAGCTGTCCCATAGAAAATTTCAATACCTACTCGACCCAAATGTATGGGACAGCTGATTATTTTTTTACGATTTCGATGGTGGTCCCATAGAGAAAGTTGTTCAGTTTGATGGTCCGTACCACAGTATTTCATATGATTATACCCTTTCTGTTACACGTTGTATAGGTCTTTAAAATGACATTGAGGTTCCTAAAACCATTTTCTTTCAAAGTCAATCGTTTGAAAGATAAACTATTCCAAAGTGGTAAAATGTGTCCCCCCCCTCTAATTTGTAAAGTAACAGGAGGAAAATTCTGGAAAAATATAGGATTATAGAACGTAAAAAAAACTTTCAACCAAAATTGGTTTGAATAAGATTTGATGTTTATTTTTTGAGATATGGGACTTTTTCATCAAACTGCAGCAACAACTTTGGTTTTCATTAACATACTATGAAAAACAAATAAACATGAATGAGCCTTCAAAATGTTTTTATTATATTATTTGGTGTTACGGAACCCTATGTGCGTGTGAGTACGACTCGCACTTATTAGCCAGTTTTTTTTTTGTAGTAACTACAAATTGCGCTTGTTTTTCTCAAGGAGTTGTAAGAGTGTCTTTAAGTGTGTTTCGGTCATATGTTTTTTTTTTTAATATTAAACGGGTCTCCTTGCCTCAATCTTGCCCTGAGAACAGAGATGTGGTTGACTTAAGGAACGAGCTAACCCAAAAAAAGCCCATTAACTCGAATCAATATGAATTTACCAATTATTTATTATTTCTGTTGTCAATATTAAGTCAACACCCTACTACCGGCCCTTTATTTGTCTTAGAAAACGACTGGTTCTATAATAAAATTAAAAAAAAATGCAAAAATAAAACCGACTTCAAAAACACAAAAAAGTGAAAAATAACTTTAGCTTCAGAAGTCGCTGAGTTTTGTTTGTTTGGTCACCGACTTCTGAAGCTAAAGTTTTTTTTTACTTTTTTGTGTTTTGAAGTCTGTTTTTATTTTAGCAAAAAAGTTCATTTTATTTTTCCATTTTTAGTTGTAATATCCTATACAAATATTTGCTATGCATTTATTTTACATTGTAAACAATACTTTAGTAATGCTTTATTTACTACGGTAATAGGCTTTTCCCCTATAAAATGAAACTTAATATAGGTACCTAATTGTCGAAATGTGGGTGTACTGTACACATCTGCGTACCCCCTCAGAGCATACCGGCTGATGTTATGTTATGATGTTGTGTAAACAATAAACTTCCAAGTGATTGCAGCAACCACGACAGATTTGCTGTCTTTTTTTTAAGAGTTCCGTTCCATATTTCCGAAATCCATGATCAGATCATGAAAATTAAACATCTATTATGAACATATTTTCATGGGATGGAAATATTATTATGAAAATATTTTTATTTAACTATGAAAATATTTTTATGGGACCATTGCGGATTAAACATCTTTCAAAAAAAAAAAATGTAAATCCGTCTGTATATGACGGAACATACATAAAAAAAACATCCGAAAAAAAAAAACTCCTTTTTGAAGTCGGTTGAAAATCGATTGTCATCATCTCAGTCTTGTTTGTCATCTCCTTTCTAGCCGTAACATATTACAATCCATCCATTGTTGCCTTGGCCTTCCTCTATTCTATAGACTTCCACTTTCACAGACAACTTCGTGTAATGGGAGCAAACATGCAGTTTAACAGACACATTTTTTTTTTGTTTTGATAATATGACTAGGTACGTCACTTATTCATTGCACGGTGACCATGTAAATGTAAATTAAAAGAGTTTTCATAAAAATCAGTACCCTTTTCAGCAACTGAAAGTATTTCACACAACTTTTAATGGATTTTATAGATGCGTCACGAACTTGTTTATTAAATCATCTGCATACATAAATACATAATAGATTAGCTAAGTATAATATGGTAATGTGATAGAAGAAAGTTCACATAATACTTGCTGCTATCTTATGTGTGCTATGACATAATAACGAAAATGATGATTAAAAGTGTTTAACAATATTGGACCTTGGATTTGGTACCAAAATTTTATTAGCGTCTTAGATCCCCTAATGAGCATTCCGCATTGCCATAAAAATTGTTTTGAATAAACCTTACCTAATAATGTCAATAAACATTTTTTGTTTATGTATTTATGGAAAGGAACGCGGTTTTTATGAACTAATTAAAATAATTACTTTTTGCACGACATAATTTTCAATTGTCTATGTTCAAGCTGGCAAAAAAAGGCGACAAAAACCTCTAATAACTCATTCCTGTCTGTCGTTAATTTGTGAGTGAGGCCATCGGCAAACTAATACCATTGTCTGCACCACATATTTAATTAAAACCTTAAGAGACCTGAAACGTCAATCAACACTTATAGCAACAAAAGTGTCAAAAAACTCCCATTAAAATTCCCAGGCCGATATCGCCTTTAAAGTCGCTATTTTGTGTATTTAAATTAAACATTATTGCGCGTACTGGTATGGTTTTCCACACAGAAATCGGGCATAGTGTAAGATGTTGTTGATCGCTCCACTTACATGAGAAAATCTCATCTGGTAACAATAGAGTAGCTTTGACTCTAGGTCATTGTTCATTACATTGTATAATTCGTATAATAATATTGTTATAAAATAATTCGCATAATATGCATATGCAAGAATCATATTACCACCCGGTGAGATTTTCAAAAGGGTATCCTTACAAATATAAAGGGTGTAACAAGACCCTTTATTAACGAAGTCGAAAGATACTTGTTCTCCCCGTCATTGCGATAATTTTTTTGTTCACACCATACCTGCGAGTCTTTTAGTTACGGAGATATTGGGGGTCAAAGTTCTAACTTTATGCCAAGTTTTTTTTTTTTAATAGACATGTTTTTAATGTCCATTATCCATCAGCACAATGTTTTGAGTGCGCTATATTGAGTCCTACCGTAAAAAGTGATTGTTCTTCCAAAAAAAAAAGTCGTTTTGTTACTTAGTTTGATATACAGAATGCTTGGTTGATGGCTTCGTGAAGGGTTTGTTTACACCCTGTATTTAAAAATTACTTAGGTTGATTGAAAAATCTAAGTTAATAAAATTGGTTAGACGGAGCTTATATATCTCTTAGCTACAGAGCAAAATACGATAATTTTACATTACTGAAACTAAGTAATCATTAGCACGAAAACAAGATGCCACATATCAGAATATATTAATAAGAAATGCTGCAATTACGGACCGAGAAAATCAAACACATACAGTTGCACGTTTTGGTCAATTAATTCTTAAGATCGCCGACCGGTTTCTTATCTAAAATATTTTATTTAAGTTTCACGTGTGAACCATCCTAAGCCAAACTTTCATATTTGGAAATTCGAGTTTTAGCTTTTTTTTTGGGTGAAGTGCACTGTGTTCAAAAAATAAATAAGTAAAATACCGATTAGTGAACATCAATTGTTAAACATAAACAAATACAAATAGTCCAAAATACGAGAAACCTTTTAATAATTACTATGACTACTAATGACATAAATTATGATATTATCTAAGCATAGTCAGCCTATAATGTTTGCACTGCTGGAACGGCATCATCTCAATGAGAGCGAATGGGCTGTCCACCAAAATTGGTAAATAGTTTGATAGTAAATTGTTATTGTCTCATAATTGTAAGCATAATCATAATATGTATACTCACAACAAGCGTGAAGAAAACGCATATCAATGCGGATCTCATGGTTCACTATGTCACGGCACTGCACGATAGTTTCCCACTGTTTTAGTCTACTGGTGCGTCGCGGGCACACTGGCGGCGCTTACTGGCGTCTGTCGTTCGAACGCTCCTCGTACCACCCTCCCTTACCACGACACATCTATTTTACGGATAACTGAAACCAACATTCTTTATTTAGTTCCAAATCGGTAGATTATTATTGCCCTATTTTTTTGTGTGTGGGGTTTAGTGTTGCTAGAATACCAACACTATTTAATTTTAAATTGTTTTTGTTTATGCTCTGAATTTGAAAACTTCAGAAAAATTAATTAGTTTACTAGCAATCGTGATTTTCTAGGTAAAATAAGCCATGTATTGCTCTTACAATAACTAAGATTAAGGACTTAGTTAAGTGAAAAAAATAGTACATAGATGAGGAATCAAATATTTTGAATGTGAAAAGTCCAAGTTTTAAAGTAGAGGTATCCTCTAATATTTTTTTAAGGCATATGTTTGCTTATTTCCATTTAGATATGGGCTTACTTAACACCAAACAGCCAGTGCGTTTAGTCCACGGAATATCGAGCTCCACACCCACTGGATACACTCCCCAACACAATGGACACTATAAATCAGTTTCTGTTGGTAATATATTCTCTTTGCACTTTTCTCCTATGGATTTTAGATTTTAAATTAATTGATTTTTAGGGGTCGAAGCCACTACTACTGCTACTACTGCTGTTAGATTACTAAAAATATATTTATCAATTGGAAGCTCACTCTCACTCTCGTTATTCACTGCTGTTTGTGGTCCAAATTGATGATTTGATGTTTCTACAACGGGTCTATCGATGATCTCTTTAATGTGAACTGAAAATAAATTTCAGACAATAATACAATAGACTTGAATACACAATCATTTTGGGTTGGTGCTTGAATGATATTGATAAGAGCGCCCTGTTGGCAAACGTTTGTGTTTTTATTTTGGGAAATTGTTTTGAAAAACAAGCTAGCGGGGCCTAGTATCGATTTTAACTTCGCGCCAAAAGTTCCTCGCAAATGAACAATAGCTACACTAATTGTTCTTGTTTTTTTGGTATCCATAAAAATTTTAGCATAATAATATTGACAGTAACACGTTAAATTACGTGTAAGTTACGCGATCATTATGAATTACTGGCCGGCAGTAATTATGGAACGCATTCGAAAGTGTCGCATTGAAAAAATATAACATTTCCATTTCAATGTTGCGTTATTGCGTAGCTTGCACGACTGTTTGACGTCATGTTATTCTAAAATGAAAGCTAATGGTTCTTCCTTGTGTCTCCTGGTTTTAAAGTCGATTATTATTCGACACATTCATCGTTTTCAAAAACTAAGTCTTAGGAACATATCTTGGAAATAAGCATTTCTATGTAGCGTACTTGTACTATTTATTCTGTGGCTACGTGCTAATCCCATGTTCGGGTCGGCCAGTTTCGACCTGAATAAATGTGTGTGCCTCCATCAGACCATTGACATAACTAAAGGAAGTACAATCTACGAGTATTGTAACAAATCTTCACATTATCTACTTGTTGTCGGAAAAAGAAACTGACGTAACATTAACACAACGTCCGCGCGTTAACGAGTTTTTAAATACGACACTTTTTAATAAAGTCTCGATATGCATCGAAATTGTGTGTCGTGTCGTAACTTGGGAGAGGCTTATGTACAGTTATACATTGCGATAGGCTATATGATTGATTGAATCTACAACATAAAGATCTTTAACATTTACAAAGCACTGCAAATTTAAGGATTTTAATACGATTAGGATTTAGATTTGAGACAGTTTTGTTTGTGTCTTCATACTCAGATAATCGAAATTACATAAGTAACCATAGAGAGTATAAGGTAAGGTTTTATAGTCTTTTTAATTAACGAATTTGAATGTCTTTTTGGGATTTAAAAACTAGTTTTATTTTAATAAAGAAGTAGAATATTCTCATTTAAGTACCCTATTAGCATAATTATAAAAGGAGAGGAGGCTCACTCTGCTATTTCCAAAAATGGTTGTGTATTAATATTGTTGAGCTATTATAGTATAAAACAAAGTCGCTTTCTCTGTCCCTATGTCCCTTTGTATGCTTAAATCTTTGAAACTACGCAACCGATTTTGATGCGGTTTTTTTTAATAGATAGAGTGATTCAAGAGGAAGGTTTATATGTATAACATTGCACCCGTGCGAAGTCGGGGCGGGTCGCTAGTATATTATATATCACTATCCTAAACTACGTCCTCACTTTTCCAATGAACAATATATCTCTTGATAGTTTTTACAAAGACGACGTCCGTTGAAAAACTATTATCTTCCACGCGAGGGGTGGTCGAGTGAAATTCCTACTTTGCGTGTACACTTTCCATCTCGTGAACATTTCGCCATTTTTTATACACGGCTCGCGATCGCACGCGGAACGCTAGTCTGGACTCTATACCTTGTAAAGAAATCTCTTAATTTGAAAATGTTTGTTGGAATTGAAACTTAATTGGATCATGAATAGGGTTTTAAATTCTTTGTTGATTTCTTGAAATCAAGCGCACATATTACTTTGCAAATCATTCTTATTATTGGTTCGCGATGACTGAATAAACGAACAAACAACATGAGATGATATGCATGAACGAATAGGGAATCCGACTGCTTTCCTTGTTGACTGTGTAATTTATGTTTATTTTACGAAATATCATTTATTTTTCTTCAATTAATGATCGTTTGATTTGTGTGGAGAATCTTTTCGATTCGTTGGCTTAAAAAAATACATGTCGGTGCAGAAATAAATGTATGCATACTTCGAAAGAACCGGTATACGGTTGAGGTGTTATCGTAAGAATAACGACGATAGCGATAGATATACTTTAAATACTAAGTAGGCCGACTGATCTCTATCAAGTTTAGTTATAGGAGGCAGGTATGTGAGTTATAGTCTAACAATTAAGGATGCTGAAATTCTTTTTTTCCCCTTTCATCTGCTACCATTCATCGCTGACTATGATCAGAGGTGTGGAAAGATGCATCACATTTTACAGAATCAGGACCAGTGTCCAAATTCTACTTAGTCAGGTAGCACAATATCAGTTTTCTTGAGTATCTGATGCTGAAATTTAAATATTCTATAAATCTATGATATTGAGTAAAATGAGCGGAGTTCGCGTGGCTGTTTTGGGCCGAGCACATTTGAACTTTTTGCTTTCGATACTTTAAGAAGAAGTGGTAAAATCTTATTTTTTTCATTTAAAGTAAGTTTTATTCCACACCGATAAAAAATATTCTGAGATTCATATTTATTTATTTTACTTTAGAATATAGATTCCTTTATCTGAATAATGCTTATAAATAAAACAACAAATATTTATCAAAACGCTGCACTGACACACTGCTACCTTATCCCATCCAGTTCTCATGATCTCCGTACGCGCGATAACGGTGCGTTTGCGCAACACCCCGGTATTGTTCGTTCGCTATCTCACACCGAATCTACGTTAATTATTGCCATATTGCTCTTAGCGCGCTCGTTTATTATATCGCGGTATCGCTCGAACTAGTGAGGAATTGCATGGTGTTGTTAAGCAATTTTTGTAGCTATGGCGAAATAAGGTAGGTTTTAAAATATACTGACGCTTTTCCCCCGTGAGGTAGGCAGGAGCTACAGAATTCCACTAGCTACGACTTCAATACTTATTTGGTTTCGTATATAGTTTTGGTAATATTGGTGATCAGTTTGCGAGAACTTCGCATTTTAAAATGTTTTTTTTGAAGTAGTGAGATTTTTCTAATTTTCCGGGTATTAAAGTAGAAATTAAGACAGGCTGTAACTGTGTCAAATGAGCCATATTGTCGCCAACATGTAACATATTGTTGAGTAAAAAAGTTGCATTTAAAATGGAGTAACCTATGCATTATTTATCGAATAAGTGCATTACATTACATTTCAATTGTCACATTTCTATTACTTTTCATGTCGGTTTTTTTTTGTGCCACCGTCTTCAAATGACGTGTCTATGTTAGTTTAAAAAACTTATGACGTCTCTAAGCATTGTCACATCGACTAGTCCAGAGCCGTCCGCATCCAACACACGTTGCAGCCCATCACTAGATCATTGGTCAAACTTACTCTACTTTTCGTATAGCCTAAAATTAAAATTATTTTGCTCTTCACAGCTGCTCTCCCCGGCACCGAAGCCGCTCACCAGTTAGTAGTCTGCGTTCGAAACAAATGCACTCCCGAAGAAGCATTAAACGTTCTCCGAGACCTACCGAACCCTCTTCGGGAAGGCGAACCGGTGGCAGCCGCGCAAGCTGCGTCCTACAACCCGCTGAAGATCGATGTCTTTGTGCAGACCTTGCTGAATCTTGGAAGCAAGAGCATATCGCATAGTTTTGCTGCTATTTCCAAGTTTCATTATGTTTTTAAGGTGAGTTACATTTTAGTATTTATGTTAATTCTTTGCATTAAACACCGAAAAAATGTTGTACCTTGATGTCCTTTTGAGGATTTATATTTTTGAAAGAGTTTTGTAAAAACAAAATCATGGACGACGCGAATTCGCTCAAATTCAAAAATGGGAACCGTCACGATTTAAACTTCTAAAGTTACAATAGATAGACCCCAAAACTCCCTAGTGCCTTTCACAAGACACCATTTAAATTAGAAACGATTATCATCCGAACGCTCCACTCTTGTGGCAAGATTGTCAATGAGTCGAACAAACGTTTGAAAAACCTGTTCAGATCCTCGCGGAATCCGAAGAAGCCCAGATCTGCATCCTGCGCAACGTATGGGAGCTGTGGCAGCGCCACCCGCAGATGGTGTGCGTGCTCGTCGACAAGATGCTGAAGACGCAGATAGTGGAGTGCAACGCCGTCGCCACGTGGCTGTTCTCCAAGGAGATGGCGCCCTTCTTCACGCACAACTACCTGTGGGAAGTGCTGCATCTGACCATTGATAAGATGAACAAGCATGTCTCCAAATTGAGTGAGTATAAGTTTATTAAAATATTAACATGGTATGGACATGCGATGAAGAAGAATTACTAAAATGTATTGAGGAAAGTTTTGAATGTCGTTGGGTATAAAAGTAGGGAAAGATCAACGAAACGATAGATGGATTGTGTGAAGATGAGATAGCTAAAAAAATGGAATCGTCTCGTTGTGAAGACTTTGTGCAGTAATCGGGCTTACGGGTCGTGATCGTTCTTGCACTAACGAACTCATAATAATATATCATCCCGGAATTCGGTGTACCTACACATTGAGAGATTGGAATCAAAGTATTTCCATGTGTTTATAAACGAGTTTTATTGCAACATCTTTATAAAAATGCGTTTAATCATTCAGGCGGTGAGCTTCAAGAAGCGAGGGAAGCCTTAGCCCGAGCTGATTCCAGCAGTTCAGATTCTGAAGACGAAAACAACAGCAAAAAGAAGAAGGACCAAGACAAACCAACTGAAGAGGTTACACCATCGAACTATTAGCTATTAAGTATTGACCAACAAACGTGGACACCGTGTATACGGACTCCAATTTTCTTCAGTTCGAATTTGATTCGGAGTAAAGGGGAAAAAATTACTTAAAGGACTCTTGACATAACAATTGAAACCCTGCGTATCGGTATAGCTAGATATTTAATGGCTTAGTCTGGTCACTTGGTCTGTTACTTAATACTCTATGTTAATTTCAGGCAGTGGAACGTATGGAAGAACGCCTAGAAGCAGCCCACATGGACCAGAAGCGTCTGTTCCTGATCGTGTTCCAGCGGTTCATCATGATCCTGTCGGAGCACCTGGTGCGCTGCGACACGGACGCGCGCGACGCCGACACTCACTGGTACCGCAGCACGGTCGGCCGGCTGCGACAGGTCTTCTTGATCGTGAGTACCTACATCTGATTTCTATTACACTAGTGGCCCGTCCCGGCTTCGCACGGGTGCCTATGTTACTCAGGGTGAATGTAGCTTTCTAATGGTGAAAGAATTTTTGAAATCGGCGCTGAAGTTTTTGAGTTTATTCATTACAAACATACACATAAAAATACAAATCTTTCCTCTTTATAATATTAGTGTAGCTTGTTTTCCGCCAAAGGGATAGGCATACCAAACCTATACCTAAATCATCCATATTTGCTTTGCTTCATGTTTTGATTGCAAGAACAACTATGAATATCATCCTATTTCATGTAGTTCGCTTAGATTCTACAGGACCTTTTAATTCTACGAGATCACCGTTTAAAGAAAAAATAAAAAGTGACGATGCTTTTTTCAGTCAAATAAAATGCTGCTTGTTACTCAGACGAAAGCAATCCTATAACGTAACCAATACATACCAGAATACACATTCTAAAATGAACCTTATTCCTTCCAGCACCACGAACAAGTCCAGAAGTACAGCAGCACGCTGGAAACACTGCTGTTCACTCAAGACCTGGATCCTCACATCTTGGACGTGTTCCATCAGTTCATCGCTCTCACCGCTTAGATGTACTTTATTGTAGAGAATAAACTGAGTTTCTAATAGATATAATATGACCAGGCGTTGTCCAGTATAACTAGGATGGGTTTGGCGAAACTGTTTGTTACAGGACGATTCTTTAATAAAAGAAACTAGTTGGGCCCCACGGCACAGATTAAGTAATAACAGATAATTCACTCCTTAGAGAAAGTTTGATACCTAACGCTATAATAACCTACAAAAATATTACAGGCGTTCGTGCGAGCTAAAATGTATATTACGCTGACGCCCGACAGTATCTATTAAATCGTATGGCGTTATGTCGGGCGACCACGTGCGTCCTTTAACGCTAGCTAGGGCTGACTATGCTAAGAAATAATTACACATAAGAATAAGGGTGACTACAAAACAGTTTTTCACATAGAAAACATTTTTATTCGTTTGTTCCCAACGAGTCACACTGTAATGTGTCACAGTGTGACTCGTTGGAAAAATTGTGAATAAAACTCCCAACCAGTCACACTGTTACTCAATAGGACAGCTTTTTGTGTATATTCTCAACGGATCACACGCCAAGTGAAGGGTGTAACTTGTTGGGAACAAAATATTCTCTTACAGTAACACTGTGACATATTGGCACTACTTCTTACCCAATCAGTAGCATCATTGAGACTCATCATTTGTTCATGATTTCTGATTAATTAAGCATGTACATGCCTATCATAGAGGCTTGACTCACAATAACCATTTTTATGAATATAAAATTTGGTCAAAAATAATGTTTTATTTGCGAAGGTGGTTTACAGACATAGTATTAATCCTTATCAAAATAAATATGTTAGTCTTCTTTAGCGTTCAATTGTGACCAAAATTGCCCTCTTTACACCATTTCATTTAGATGAATATCTTAGGAAATATCAAAGAATGCAAATAACTCGCGCAACAAAATAATATAACGACGACGCCGAGGGTCCATTAGAAGATGACTCTCAATGGGAAAGTACGATATACGAACCTGCAATATGATGTACAGCACAATCAACAACAATATTATGTTACTGTATAACATAACACCCACATTATGCCAGTAATCTTTCAAGTCCCATGTAATAAGGGACGAGCCTATTACCCTCAATCGGCATCAAAAGACTTGGTATACAGCGTGTAACAGAAAGGTATAGTCATATGGAAGACTGTGGTACGGACCATCAAACTGAACAACATTCTCTATGGTAATAACGAAAACTAATCAACTGCCCCATACAAAATTTCAATACCTATTCGACCCAAATGTATGGGACAGCTGATTATTTTTTTACGATTTCAATGGTGGTCCCATAGAGAAAGTTGTTCAGTTTGATGGTTCGTACCAAATGACACCCATCTTCCATATGACTATACTCTTTCTGTTACACGCTGTATAATTTCATCAATTCACATTAGCCGACCCGTACTATTAGATACTAGCTGTGCCCGCGACTTCGTCCGCGTGGACTTAGAACTTTCTCAGCCTGTTACTTTCACAGGCACTCTGTTACGGGTCTACTTGAAATAAGTACTTTGAGTTTGAATCAAGTCTATATTTTGCCCAATCAAAAAACACCAAAACAATGTGTTAAAACAACAGTGTGTTAAAATTCATTGATGAAGTTCAACCTAAGAATAAGGCATAAACTTGTAATAAATGTGAGAAGTAGTGCTCAAAATTAGCTTCAGCTGTTTCGCCATCCCCTAATATCTCAGGACACGCCACTCCTATATAGGAATATAGACTAAAATGTAGTTAAATCTATGGCGTGATTAATATTTATAAACTTGCTACAAAGTAATGGTGCGTTAACAGTTATATGATAAATGTTACGTGGTTTAAGACTATTGCGCCAGTTTTCAGGAATACTAAGTGACTCCTGGATGAATGCCTTTGGATTTTGAACTCTTTGCTCTGCGCTGGGAGTTGAAATTTCATCAGTGCAATTAAGTTTAAGCATTTATTTAGGGCTTGCTTACTGTTAGTGACAACGGGCATTATTATTTTGATCTATTTTCCCACATATATTTAAAACCACAATCTGAGATAGTTAGCATGGTGGAAGAAGACACTCGGTCCCATATCTATAAACAAGTCAAAGTGGTTACTTGAGTAAAAATAATTATATAATATATGATTTTTATTCTGTAGTTTAGTAATGAGGGCTATCGTTTTTGAGCTCACTAGATGGCGCCACTGTCGATGAAGGTCCTGTCAATAATTCTATTTTATACACGCAACGCGCAATCTATGACATCTGACATTTCTGTGCCCCCGCGCTACACTAGCGCCTCTAGCGGCGAATTCATACGCGATTGCTTGAAGTTAGAATTCTTAGCTTTGCTTTCTTTGACGGTTCTTACTTCGTTTATATTCTTGTCTATTGCATTTTTTTTCATTAGTAATACTTTACATACATGACTAACTCCATTGCTTCGAAACTTACGATCATTTATTATCAATGACCACTACTCACCGGACCAATAAAAAAAATTGAACATAATTTGTATGAAACAATCTGTCAAGTAATTCAACGGCAACTTAATTGTAGGTGGTAATGTTATTTTTCATACATTTTGTACTGGACGAATACAGACGGCGGCTGAAAAACTATTTCATTTATCAATTTCGACTACATTAGACTATTGAGTCAAGACTGGATGTAGAACCTTTTGAGACAACACTAAGCGAAGTGTTTAAGTGATGTATTATTATTCTGATGTAAATAAATAATAGTTAAGTTTAATAAAGTTCTGTGTTTTAATTACCCGACTACGGCGAAGCAAAAAGGCGGGTTATTTGCATACTTGAGTCATGAAAGATAAAATATAGTGAAACGAGTATGCAATTATACAAAACTATTTATTAAAAGTAATATAATTTTACAGACAACGGCACTGAATTCCATCTGCCAAAAATGCGTGACGCAAGTACATCAAGTCATACCCAAGTAACACAGAAAGCATTCTAACAAACGAATAGCAAACTTGTGTAGAACTTAAGGTCCTTATAAACTCATAAATAAGTTCACCGAGCATCTTGACGCTTTATATTGGTATTTCAAAACCATTATGATGCTTTACACTGAATAACGGTTGGATAATAGCATATCAAAATGCTTTTGTGAGCCCTTTAGTTTTAGTGCAGCAAACCACAACGCACCTGTACGGCTTTCAGCAGTTTTTAGTGCATTTGGAATTACAGTAGCATTTTAAGTAGTAAATAAATGCTTAATGCCGTTTAACAGCACAAATATGAACCATTATAATGCCACGTAAATCCGCTATACAACTTTCAGTTGTTTTTAGTGCCTTAGGGTCTACAATAGCATTTTTAAGTAGTAAGATAATGCCTAATGCTATTTAAAAGCTTAAACTTTTACCGTTATAATGCACCGTAAAACCGTTACACAGCTTTGAGCTGTCTTAAGTGCCCTTTGTTGTATAATAGCACTTTTGATTGGTAAGTTAAAGCCTAGTATTGCTGAACAGCATAAACGTGAATCAATGTAATGCTTGCATTTTTTAAGATCAACGTAGCTGTGTGGTACAGCTAGCAGCTCTTTAATCAAATATACGTGAGTTATTGTAATGCATAAAGCTGTAAATACATTCATTTTACTGTATTCGTAGAACCTTTTGTCGGACATATTGGGGAAAAGCACATATCAAATGATCAATAAAACAACAGCAATTTTTATGGTGGATTTTTATTTTCATTACTTCTTGATTTTGAACTATTGTCGTCCAGGGTGCAAACGTAGTAGTAGCAGTATATTTATTTGTGTTTAACGTGCCTGTGTCATTCGCGTCTGTGTCTGAATGTTCTTCCATTATTGATAATTCAGCTTCGGCAAGCTCATATGTTCAAATATTGTTCATTTTAAAATAGCACTCCTATAATGTCCATTCTTTTTATCGGGCTTGGATTGCTCATCTTTCATTAATTCGTACTGTGTCTTTTTAGGCGGCCACCACAATTTACCATTTTCCTCCCACAAAGACTACCTCGTATTGTTTTTCCTTTCTCTCTATCGTCTGTTCTATTTTGTACGGCATTGTATGGCTGGTATAAAAATCACTGAAAATAAGAAAACAATATTTTTAAAAAGCATCACCCATAAAAAGATATTATTGCGTTTTCTGAAAAGTTTGGCTATTTTAAAGTGATGGCTACTGTACCTGACTACGTACTATACTACACCGGGTATGAAATAAATAACGATCCTTTCTAAAAAATAGTTACGGAAAAATATCTTAATGACGCCTTTTTATCAACTTGGCAAACAAATCAAATTGTATAAATTCTGAAATGGGTTTTATTGTTTAGCTCAAGGATCCCCAAAATTGCGTTCAAGTAATGGCACTACTTCAGTCTACATCAAATCTACTGGTATACTAGTGAACCCATATAGACCTACTTTATAGACAATGCCACTACTGTGGTTCATCAAAAGCCTTCTCTCTTGTCTCTGGCTTAATAATGGTTCACGTGTGAGTATTTATACAGCTGGCAGCATTAATTAGCCTTGTTAAAGGTTCACTGGGCTGCTATACCCCGACACCATTTTGTACATATTTTATAACCAAAAAAAAAAACATTCGGACCTATTTATGAAAGTAAAAGACCTTTAACATAATGATATAACTTGATTTAATACTGCCCAACCAATATTATTATTTTAATTAAGCAAAATTCGTTTTATACTAGGAATACACAATTGTTTTGGTGATTTCACACATATTTTAATATGACATTTTCTATTAAAACCACAAAATATCGAAGGCGCGTGAAAATTTTCAATGAAACTTATATAGACATTTACAGTAAACTACATTGCGAATAATATTTGAAGGCATGAAGTAACAAAAACTTACCCATTATTAGAAATTTTGTTTTGATGCAAACAAATATGGTGTCACTCACTCAGTTTTGACAGTCGTCGTCCATATTATATTCCACGTTAATTGTATTATGACATTTGTACCGTGGTATTAGAGATGTTTTTGCAATGATGGTGGGTTTATTTAAGTTCTAACTGTGAACACTTAAATAGCTCCAATCATTCTTTTACTACATTCTAATGCTAGTCTAATGCTTTTGTAATGCAAACAACATCTTCATTATCAATAATATTGCTAGTATAATGCTTCTGTAATGCGATTGGTAACTTCATTGACCGTAATAATGCTTCTGTAATGCGATTGGTACGTTCTTTGGCCACAATAATGCTAATATAATGCGTCTGTAATGCAACTAAACAACTATTGTGAACCTAATTAGGATCTAAAGCCGTATAATTTGTGCCCAAATAAGCATTACAGTAGCCGTATAAACGTTTGTAATGCTACTATAGAACTAACTCAAAATGCGAAAACGATACAGAAATGCTGTAAGTCGGCCGTTATACTGCTTTGATGTGTTACTTGGGTAGACTCTCCGGCCGTCGGATCATCCCTAATTGTCTTTGCCTGGCTTACAACTTTGGCTCCAAATTGTCGTAAGCTCGTGTTGGCTCGGCTTGGCGTGGGTTGAACACATAACGTGGCCTTACAATAGAAAATGAGATAGCACTTCGTTTAAATGCAAAACTGGGTGTTTTGAAGAGGTTTTGGAGAGGGACGATTGCACCATATACAGTTCTGTTCAAACTTTATGGCGGCTCGGAAGTTGCGAGTGACGATCTGCTCATTACTTATACTAATAAAGAGGTAAAGTTTGTGAGGTTGTAGGGGGTAATCTCTGATCTTCTAAGCAGATTTTGAAAAAAAAACACTAATAGGAAGCTGCATCATCCCCGAGTGCCATAGGCTATATTTACAACGTGCGCGTGAAAATTTTCGACCAAAACGCGAGCGAAGCCGCGGGCAACTGCTAGTATAATATACAGTCAAGACAGTGTGTCCACTGCGCCCCGCTGATACCTAAAATTGTGTTCTGAGCAGGTTTATATTAGATGTTTCGAGCCGCAATCCTGCCCCTCCTGCCCGATCGGCAATCGCAGTTAACTTCCGAGCCGCTATCAAGTTTGAATAAATCTATACATAGAATTATTTCCTTACCTATGCCCAAACCTTCCAAAATCAATAATGCCGACAAGTAAATTTAAACCCGTTTTTATCAACAAAAATACAACGTATCAGTCTTCTTACCATATAATAGAATAATCATAACAAAATAGTTAACATTTATAAAACATCATATACACAATTAAATTCTTTCCACATATCGACGGTGGAATTTTGAAATGCCCTAAAGGAAATTGATCGTGCTTTTGCAGTTTCAGCTTTCGACGCTAAAACCGAACGTTGCAAATTCAAACAGTAATTTCCATCGTCGATATCTCTAGTATTCTTCTAATTCAAATAAGAGAGTAGTTCTTCGACGTCCTTCTTAGAGCCGAGGTAGCACGGCGCTCGCTGGTGGATGGCCGTGGGTACGACGTCCAGGATGGGGATGAGACCGTTGCTGGCCAGCCCACCGGCTTCCGTCACGATGAACGACATAGGGTTGCATTCGTACAGTAGACGTAGCTGGAAAGAAGTTTCACATGTTATTGAGGTATTTTACATAATTTATCATATCTTAATTTAGAAGAGGGGCCTAAAGCATAATGGCCTGTCATCTAATGACGCGTTTTGTTTTCGTCGTATCATGTTTGATGAGAGGGATAGGCAAGGTCTCTTCCATCAGAACTGGAAGACGCGATTTCGCGAGAAATGGAAGGAGTAGTTTGCCCAGGAGTGGACAGAGCAAGCCCAAGTAGCACAAAAGTGCTTTATAACAGCATTTTCATAGAGCACCGTGGAAACATTAGCTGCATAAACTTGCTGTATAACAGCGTAGACAGCGCATCCTCTGCTGATATAACTCTAATTTGGGCACAAATTATTCAGCACATAGCTGTATAAGAATTCCTATTAACAAATAATTGAATTATATCAACATCAAATTAGCATTTATGTGTGTAACAGTCGCCCCAATAGCTGAAAATTGCCTGAATAACAAGACACGTGTTACCTATAATACAGCAAAAAAGACAAATGTGTACATTTTATAAGCTTTTACACAGTAGAAAGTACACTGAGTGAAATTGTGGAATGCAATAACTTTATTATTTATTTTTCTTTAATATGAACTGTCAATTTGTTAAACATGAAGTATACGTGTTGTGTTGTGTGCAAGATCTCAAGCGCCATTTGTGAGAAAATAAATATAATTTACGGTAAGTAAAAATTTCGATTTCTTCCTATTATGTCAGAAATCTTATTGGGGAGGTAACTTTACTGTGAAATACTATATATATTTAGTTCAAAATTTTCACGCGCTCTTAAAATACCACTAAATACAACAAAAAAACAAAAAGAAATGGACAGTAAACAAAATAAATGTTATTGTTTTTTAGAAAGAAATTGATAATAAGCTGGTAACGTGTAAATTATTTGTGGACCAAATTAATTCCAATCGATATCTTCTAAAATGAACCAAAATAAAAAGATAAAATTTTAAAATAATTCACAGTCACGCAGCGAAAATGGCGGATAGCAAGTGAACTGTTTTAATATTAATTTAATGTTACGGTCTGTACGGGTGTTCTCATGTGGCCTGTAATTCAGAAAATAGTAAATTAGTTAGCACTTGTGAGAAACAAATCAGCCATGGATCGATGTGAAGAGTAGTAGTGGTTCACATTTTGCGCTAGTTAACCAAAAAAAAACACCTTTATGGATCCAAGCTTTTAGGGTACCGCTGTGGTTCTGCTAAAACCATTTTGTTCTCTTTTTAGTAGTAGTAGACGACAAGTACATAATTTAAATTGTAGTTTAAATAGGTAGCTGCTATTCTAATTTAATTAAAAAGATAATATATTAACTTATTATTTATTAGATCCGTCTTGTTTTTTTGGCATCAATTTCGACAAAAACTAGATAGGTAGTTTGATTAAGTGGTGATTATATTTCGTTTCTTGAATAATACTTAATTACTAATGATTTTCTTGTTTTTTTTTTTACAGAACATGCCTTCGTTCAGACTTTAAAGGGAGGTGTTGCCACTCTGTCAGTCATTCCTGCACCTTGGGAAACTAAGCGACTTCTACAGTGTCTACCGAGAAGTACTAAATACCCCATGAAACTATGAAAATTCAACGCCTGGATCAGGGTGGGATACCCTAAAAAGTACTTTCAAAAGAAACAACATTCCGACTTATGAAGATGCTAACAGCGAACTAACTTTTGTGGAACACAGATACAGATAATCAGGAAAACGGATGTATGAACTTTCCGGTTACATACTCACATAATTATAAAACATCTAATCTTTATTGTAAATTTCCTTCCACAACTTTGAACATAAATAAACACCGTATTTTCAAGTAATGGTTTCATTTCATTAATAAAATCTTCCAATTACTCAGTTACAGTTTTCGGTTTCCAAAATAAATGCCAATCACAAAAGGCCTGAAGCATGGATTTTCGAAAATTTTGACAGATGTATGGGCCAAAACTCATTCTTGGAACTTTTAAAAATTGCAAACTGTCGAAGTTTATATTCAATGTAATATTTTCTGGAGCCTCATCCCAATGAAGCATTTTTTTTTAAATGAATCTATATTCTGTTGTGCGAGTATTTAGCTCATTTCGCTTTTTTTTAGAATGATGATTCAGGTTGACCCTAAAATAGTTCTGGCGTCATTAGGTAATGTATTTCACCAAAACAACAAAAATAAAATAACAGGAACAAAATCATTTATTATTTTTGCTAGGTCGTTCAAGGCTGTTTGTTCAATATGTTTCATATGGCCCATTTTTTTTTCGACATTCCTGTCTTTAATCATGTATATCACAATCACTCGTGTCTGAACTATCTGAATCGTTGGAACAATCTCTTTCGCATAACATAAATATTACATACGGAACCCGTATATAACTAATTTCAAATTCGGTTGAAAAACGCGTTGCTACATCTAAATCTTTTAGATTAGCTGTGTTTCGATTTATATTTTTAGTGGTGGAATACGCTGCACAATTGCATCAATTTTACCGCGTATTCCACCGGTTCTTTTTTGGCTTTCCATATTTCTTAAAACCAAATTTACAGACGTCAACAAGTTGTCAAAATAGCCTGGTGTAGAAATATTCGTTGCATGGTTACATATAATTCAATCAGCAGATTAAATGCCTACGCAAGTTCAATTATTCAGCCCACGACAAAATGGATGCCAGGTTTGCTGCTATGTACCTGCATAAAAGTTTAAAAGTACACTTTTAGTTCTGACTCGGCCTAGATAAATGCTGTTATTCGAGTGTATAGTAACCCCTGACTAATAGGGTAGAAGTTTATTTGTATGCAGCATAAAGCATTAACTCTTTGTTAAATAATTTCACAAAGCAACTGTTGACGTTATAGTAGTTCTTATGTTCTCAATTTAAATGCAACTGTTTTATTGTACACGCTTGGGTTTATATTCAGGTAACTGCATTTTTTGTGTTCACAAACATGCGCTCTTGCAGCTGATAGGCTACTGCACTACTGAACGCTGAATAACAGTGATATCTCTGACGTGTTTGTGGAGTTTAATAGATTTACAGTACAGAAGACAGCGTTAAAGTGAGCCTCGATTTTTTCTAAACAGCTGTTGCAGCCCGGGTGAACTCTAATAAGGGGGTATAAATGCTTAGATTAACGCTGTGGGCCTTATGTGAACATTTATAATGCAGTTCTGTGTTACTTGGGAGGGGCCTAAAATGGTCGCTTTATCAGAATCATAATAGGATAGTAATATGAAACACGTTAAAATTCTTAAAATGATCACAGACGCATTTAATATTATGAATTGTAACTTTGTCACCATTTTACGATTCTGATAAAGCAGGTATTTCAGCCGGGGGTTAGAAAAAAAATTCTTTCCATGACACAATAGGTACACGTTTCGTATCAAGAAACGTCGTAATTGTTTACCACAGCCACTAATGATACGGTGCCCTTTGAGATAGCCTGCCGATTATATTGTGTCTGATGCAAAGTTATCTCTTTCGCTGCATTACTCATATTGAATCAAAGTTGACAGCTATGTTTGGATCCTGATTTGTAAAATGAAAGCCTGTCTGTCTGTGTATATACTATACATCATTAGTTGTTATTATAATCTACAGTCTAGTTTATGCCCTCGGGGTCGACACTTCGATTGAACCGACCAGCACCTGCTTCGCCAGGTGACTGATTTTGTAACAATATTTCAACCACAAACGGGTGAAATAGGGGTTGAATTTTCCAAGTTTGGCCTGATCCGTCTAGTTATTTGAGCTGTGCAGTCAACGCAGGTCGGTCAGGACATACGATTTTATAAGTATAGATTTTGATAACCGACCAGAAGTCACCTTTCTGACAGTGAGGTTGCAAATGTACACTGCCCGCTGACCCTTAAAATATGCAGTCATCTGCGCTGGCACTGGCGATGCCGTGGCAGTGGCAAAGCTTACACAACATTGAAAATGATGCCGTGGCAGTGGCGAAGCATACGCAACATTCAAAATGATGCCGTGGCAGTGGCGAAGCTTACGCAACATTCAAAATGATGCCCTGGCAGTGGCGAAGCTTACGCAACATTCAAAATGATGCCGTGGCAGTAACACGAAGAAGATGAAGTTTTCATACGATTCCGCCTTTCTTTGGTATGCACAATATACTTTTACACCATAGTAACAAGTTAAAGTTGAATACTCACTTTTCCGTTAGGCGCAGACTTGGTAGCGGGGTACATAAAAATGCCTCCATACTTGATGGTCCTGTGCACGTCAGCTACCATAGAGCCGACGTAACGCGCGCCGTACGCTTTGCCAGTCTTAGGGTTCTTTTTATCTTCTATGTATAGGCGGAGACCTGCCTCCCATTCTGCAGCATACCCTGGAAAGTTACACTTTTGAAATATGCCTCAAAAATAATAAAATTACAGGTTTTTACACTTAATTTCTTAGTAACAGCAGCGTCTCGATTTGTATCCGGTTGATGGCAATAGTCTCGCCCTAATAGATGGGACATTAACATAACTGATGAAATGTGAGTTTACTAGGGTGACACCTCTGCTTAATCCTTTGAAGATTACAGGTTTGATCTTATGCCTTGGGTTTTTCAACTAGTAAGTCCAATGATAAAATAAAAGTCGCGAGTTTAGCGACCTTCGGATCGGTAGTTATTTTTCTTATCATCTGTTTAACAACAATCAAACATTTTGTAAAGATAACTTGTTATGAGTGCAAAATACATATGTTTTTCAAGTCCGTTAAAAATAAATTCAAAGGTCAGTGGTTGAACTTCATAAACTCGTTTTGACACACCCACAGCGATTGAAAGTGCTTTTAGATTAACATTTTACGTACTCATATCTTGAACTGAATCACATAGATTAGATTAGGAACAGAATACTCATCGATATTTTTCGAAGCATTTTGTACAGATAGCAACATCAGTCGGATCATACTTATAAACATTTTAACATCATAACTGAGCACACTGTATTCAGCTGCGTCTAATTAAACTGAAAGCCAAAAAGCTAGGCAGATGATGATGAACTGAACACAGTGATCAATATTTCTAAAATTGTAAAAGATTCATACTTACACCGATCTTCAATATCAAAATAACAGCTTTTTACTGAATGCTTAAGAAAGTTTAAACGGTACTTTTGACAAAATCATTTTTTTTTAAGTTTTGTCTGTCTGTTCCGGCTAATCTCCGAAATGGCGGGACCGATTTTGACGGGACTTTTACTGGCAGATAGCTGATGTTATAAGGCCTAACTTAGGCTACTTTTATATTAGAAAAATAAAAATGCAAAAAAAAACCCCTTGAAATGGGTAAATAAAATTAATTTCACGCGAACGAAGGTCGCGGGCAACAGCTAGTTCATAATAAAGACACATGCACATTACGCAATATTTAATGTAATAATGTATTTTACAAGAAAAGCGGCGTAAATTTAATTAGAGCATAATCTATCTTCTATAATAATGCTGAAGAGTTTAACATTTGGCCGTGCTAAACTCGGAACTAGTATTCTTGTGGAAATATTTTTTTTGTATTTGACAGCCCAATTCTTGAAGAAGACTAATTAACATTACGCTACGACCTTAACGAGCCGAGCGGTGGGTTACAGCTAGTAACCAAATAAACCGATTATAATAAACCATGTTAACAAACTTTAGCAGCTGACCATACTATGTGCACAATGTTTCTGTGATAAAGTGTGTTTGATCTACCTTTTATCGTTGAGTGCCTTTAAAAGCATGACAAATAGTGATAGAATCAGTACAAGATACGCTCGTAATAATGACTTGACATTCCGTGATCGATTTCAATTAGGGACTTCATTACGGTATGGTAATAAGATGATAAAAAAACTGTAATCTTTTAGAACGCGCTGAATGCTTGGAGTTTTGTTAGTACCTACATGGCGCGTGTATTTTCAGCAGCTCACGCCAGCTCAGTTATGTGGCTTTCAGAGTGTTTCGTATGTCTGCAGCATGTACCAGAAACGTGTGGTTATATTTCAGGGTGTGATTTAGACCATCAGACTGAACAACTTTCTGTATGGGACTAATCGTCATCGTAATCCCGAAAAAAATATTAGCAATCCCATACTTTTGGATCAAGTAGGTATTGAAATATGAGACTTTAGATATGTTTTTATCGAATATGATGCCAGGGAGAAAGTTGTTCGGCGTGAAGGTCCGTATACCCTTAAATATGACAGAATGACCCCTTTCTGTTACACGCTGTATAACTACTTTCAACAGATCAGGATCAGGATTCACTTGGCTTTTTTTTTTCGTGTGGGAAATCATCAAATAACCCGCTCTTGGCTGAGCAGGAGGGAGTGTCAGACTTTTACTGACTAAAACCCATCCATGTTCCTTCCTTTGCCCTACTTTGTGTTCCAGGGCCGCGGTATCTCTTTCGAACAGTCCCGCAACCCTGGCAGGCATCGGTCCTTTCGGACCCCTTCCTGTTTGCTGACTCTCTTTGAGGCGCGCGTGGAACACGAACGCGCCGTCGACACGGCCTGTCGTCATAAAACGGACGGACGGCGAGCTAGCCCATAGCTACCACGTGGCCCCCGACGCCCGATGCGTCTCCCGCGGTGGCTGAGACGTGAGGCTCTCTCCCTCTCACGTCCTGCCACCTCCTTCGCAAGCATGACTGCTTCGCAGAAGGAGGTGACGGCGGCGGCCCATTCCCTCTCGCTCCGGACCATGGATTGAACCAGGGCCGGACTCGAGAGGTCGCCGCCGCCGATTGCCGTTACACGGCGGTGCCCCGCCCAAGCGGAGCAGCACAGTGTGCTCCACCGTGTCCTCCGGTCGATCCTCGCAGTGGTGACACCCGGGCGTTTACTCCGCCCGATTAGGTGCAGGAACCTCCCGAAACAACCGTGTCCGGTGAGGATCTGCGTCAGGCGAAAGGTAAGGGCGCCGTGGCGCCTCTCTAGCCACTCCTCAAAGAGGGGACTTACTGCCACTACTGTGGCGTGCTTTGGGATTCCTTGGCTTAACATTTTGATTTGATTGGGTTTTTGGTAGCGTTGGTCTGGACAAGCCCGCCACACTATTCCCAAACCACTGCAACTCCTGAAAGTCAGAATCAACAGTGGCGACCACCAGAAAAGCGCCGAGACAATGAAGCTCGACGAAGTCCCAGAGAAACAAACTGTCTTGGATTCCGCAACGAAATGAATCAGAAAACAATAGCGGAAATAAAAAATAATAGTAGGAAAATGGAGGGGTCCCAAGTAACACATCAAAGCAGTATAACGGCCGACTTACAGCATTTCTGTATCGTTTTCGCATTTTGAGTTAGTTCTATAGTAGCATTACAAACGTTTATACGGCTACGGTAATACTTATTTGGGCACAAATTATACGGCTTTAAATCCTAAATATGTTCACAATAGTTGTTTATTTGCATTACAGGCGCATTATATTAGCATTATTGTGGTCAAAGAACGTACCAATGGCATTACAGAAGCATTATACTAGCAATATTATTGATAATGAAGATGTTGTTTGCATTACAAAAGCATTAGACTAGCATTTGAATGTAGTAAAAGAATGATTGGAGCTTTTTAAGTGTTCACAGTTAGAACTTAAATAAACCCTACATCATTGCAAAAACATCTCTAATACCACGGCACAAATGTCATAATACAATTAACGTGGAATATAATATGGACGAAGACTCAAAACTGAGTGAGTGCCACCATTATTTGTTTGCATCAAAACAAATTTACTGGGTAAGTTTTTGACTCTTTTGTTACTTCATGCCTTCAAATATTATTCGCAATGTAGTTTACTGTAAATGTCTATATAAGTTTCATTGAAAATTTTCACGCGCCTTCGATATTTTGTGATTTTGATAGAAAATGTCATATTAAAATATGTGTGAAATCATCAAAACAATTGTGTATTCCTAGTATAGAACGAATTTTGCTTAATTAAAATAATAGTATTGGTTGGGCAGTATTAAATCAAGTTATATCATTATGTTAAAGATCTTTTGCTTTCATAAATAGGTCCGAATGATAATTTTTTTGGTTATTTATTTATTTATTTAGTTATAAAATATTTACAAAATGGTGTCGGGGTATAGCAGGCCGGTGAGCCTTTAACAAGGCTAATTAATGCTGCCAGCTGTATAAATACTCACACGTGAACCATTATTAAGCCAGAGGCAAGAGAGAAGGCTTTTGATGAACCACTGTAGTGGCATTGTCTATAAAGTAGGTCTATATGGGTTCACCGGTATACCAGTAGTTTTGATGTAGACTGAAGTAGTGCCATTACTTGAACGCAATTTTGGGGATCCTTGAGCAAAACAATAAAACCCATTTCAATTTGATTCGTTTGCCAAGTTGATAAAAAGGCGTCATTAAGATATTTTTCCGTAACTATTTTATAGAAAGGACCGTTATTTATTTCATACCCGGTGTAGTGTAGTACGTAGTCAGGTACAGTAGTCATCAAATATACCTGTACACTTTAAAATGGCCAAACTTTTCAGAAAACGCAATAATATATTTTTTATGGGTGATGCTTTTAAAAAATATTATTTCTTATTTTCAGTGATTTTTATACCAACCATACAATGCCGTACAAAATGGAACAGACGATAGAGAGAAAGGAAAAACAATACGAGGTAGTCTTTGTGGGAAGAAAATGGTACATTGTGGTGGCCGCCTAAAAAGACACAGTACAAATTAATGAAAGATGAGCAATCCAAGCCCGATAAAAAGAATGGACAAAAAAAAAAACTATAGGAGTGCTATTTTAAAATGAACAATATTTGAACATATGAGCTTGCCGAAGCTGAATTATCAATCATGGAAGAACATTCAGACACAGACGCGAATGACACAGGCACGTTTGCACCCTGGACGACAATAGTTCAAAATCAAGAAGTAATGAAAATAAAAATCAACCATAAAAATTGTTGTTTTATTGATCATTTAATATGTGCTTTTCCCCAATATGTCCGACAAAAGGTTCTACGATTACAGTAAAATGAATGTATAAAAAGTTTTACGCATTACAATAACTCACGTATATTTGATTAAAGAGCTGCTAGCTGTACCACACAGCTAAGTTGATCTTAAAAAACGCAAGCATTACATTGATTCACGTTTATGCTGTTCAACAATACTAGGCTTTTACTTACCACTCAAAAGTGCTATTACACAACAAAGGGCACTTAAGACAGCTCAAAGCTGTATAACGGTTTTACGGAGCATTATAACGGTAAAAGTTTAAGCTTTTAAACAGCATTAGGCATTATCTTACTACTTAAAAATGCTATTGTAGAACCTAAGGCACTAAAAACAGCTGAAAGTTGTATAGCGGGTTTACGTGGCATTATAATGGTTCATATTTGTGCTGTTAAACGGCATTAAGCATTTATTTACTACTTAAAATGCTATTGTAATTCCAAATGCACTAAAAACTGCTGAAAGCCGTTCAGCTGCATTGTGGTTTGCTGCACTAAAACTAAAGGGTTTACAAAAGCATTTTGATATGCTATTATCCAACCGTTATACAGTGTAAAGCATCCTAATGGTTTTGAAATACCAATATAAAGCGTCAAGATGCTCGGTGAACTTATTTATGAGTTTATAAGGACCTTAAGTTCTACACAAGTTTGCTATTCGTTTGTTAGAATGCTTTCTGTGTTACTTGGGGTAGGTACTGCGAAGGGAAATCCCCTTTGATGACTTGGGGTTGATCTCTAAACACTGAAATCTGTATCTTGTTACCATTAGCTACGTATGAATTTACGTTGGGTAAAGATAAAAATGCTCATGCCTGCCGTCCCCGGTGAGTGCTGGCCTTTAGAAAGTCACTTTGTTAAGGACCTGAATGGATTGCTATGAACTGATCATGTTCATGGCTTGTTGGTATTACAAACTTAATACTCAACTGATAAAACTGTAGTAATACTTTTAATCAGTCTATTCATCTTAAGATGTCTGGCAGTTATGGCCTATTGTGATAAAACACCTATTGTTGTATTTATTATTTTAATTATGTGTTTGTATATGTGTCTATACGCCTTGATCTTGGTGTACGATAAAGACTTAGGTATTTTTAGATATAGGTACTGTGAACCAGCTCAACAGTGAACACACTCCTTAGCAACGTGTTTCGTCTGTAACGCTAAAAATTCTTGTGGAATCAATCACTGGCTCGTTGGTCTAATGGTTGCAAACGCAAAGTGTTATTGGGTGTATCCATCAGTATGTTAGCACAGTAAAGGGCAATAGGGTCGCCCGTGAGGCTAAAACATAAGAGGCGATATTTGGGTGTTCTATGGATACAAATTTGCATGGCTAATCCTCCAGAGAGGACAGCCGTGATTGATTTTTGTCGAAATGCGGGTGTACTTCTCTGCCTCACCCTTCAAGGAATAAAGCATGATATAATGTCATTTGTTATGTTAAAATCTCACCTTCATTAATAGAATAAATGTTCCCCTTCTCAGGTATCCTCATATTAGGGTCTGTGAGGATGAACTCTCCAAGCGAAGGATCGTACATGAAGCCGTTGACGCCGTTTCCCTTGCCGAGTGCCAAGACCATCATGGTTGCGGAGCCGTAGAGGGCATAGCCGGCGGCTACCAGCTCGCTACCTGGCTGTAGGGCGTCGGCTAGCACGGGGTCGCCTTTTGATTTCTTTCTGGAAGGAAAAGTGAACGTTCATAGCAGACTTATAAGATCCCGAGCAGTGCAAATAAGTTAGCTGCGACCTTTAATCTGATTTGTAATAGATTTGTCAAGATTGAAGAAATTTATTTGGCTTCTTCTGGCATGGGCCACGGAACAGACCCTTCAAATTAGCCGTCACCAGTTTATACCAATGTTTTTTGCAAACTGATTCATACTCAGTATATATAAGATGCTCTGTGTTCATACTGGTGATTTGAAACATGTACAGACGCCAGGAGACCTGGCTACTACAATCTGTCAAATTCCTTTATTCGTTTTTCAAATGTATCGCTAAATAAAGCATTAGGTTTTAGGTTGATTGGAAAAATTTGACAGTTTCGGGTCTAGCTTGATGTGCTGGCGTCTGTACCTACCTAAATCCTTCATTGAGGTAGCTACGGCCAGGGAAAAAAACAAACTAATATTCCATTTCCTGGAGTAATATAGTCTTTAGGCGTTTTATAAAATATTGTACTTCTCCCGTTCCCTGTTTTCCTGTAAGTGCGATTAGAAAATTTCGGTATTATCGTTGCGGTTTTCCTCGACGAAGTGAAGTTTATGACGCTACATTTATCGTAACATCACAAAAGATAGCACAAGCTTCATAAATATTTATGGTTTTTATTATGGCGTTAAGCTACAATTGCTCGTATCTAATCTTATATTATAAAACTTTTCGAAATCAGTGTCATATTTGATTTTATTATTGTATCGTCTGCGAGTTATTTAGACTTATTTACGGTTAAGCTTCTATTGATAGAATGTCATTGAGAAACTTATCATCATTCTTAATAGGCGGGCACCTGTGCCTAGTGCATACTCATCACGAACTCTCTTTCATGCTGGGTTAGCCTAACTGATCAGTTTTTTTAAGTTTTCCTCAAAGAAACATTTCAGCTGCTGGTTAATTTTATTCTTTGGGAGAAATGTCGCACTTCCCAAGCAACGCAAACTGGCTGAATAATTTCTGTATAACAGCAATTTTGTAGACTTAAAGCTGCCACGGTGACTGGTTAACGTCTGTATAAGCGCTTATACAGACGATATTGAAGCAATTTGAGCACAAAATAACTTGCTTTCATTTGAATAACAGCTGAGTAGTAGCCACATAGTCGCTGAATACATGTACAAAAAAGCTGCGTATCTTCTGCATAAATGCTGATCTACCTATTTTCCAGAAATTATAACTCTTTTATGCCGTGAATAATGTTTAAACTCCGATAATCAGATAATATTCAGAATTTGTATATTTATTGTAATTTTATAAAGAAATAATGCAAATAATCGTACAAAAATCAGGTAGTTGTAATTCATTTTGGCGCATTCATTGCAAACACATCTTCTGTGCCAGCTTATAATACATTTTGTTATGTGGTAAATTTTGTATTATATATTTTCTGACTCAGAAGTTGATTGTTTAAACGCATGTCACTTTATTGGGATAATATATATAAGTTTATTGTAAAATTTCAGAGCGCCACCAGATAGAACAGCTATTTAAAAAATAAATATATGTATATGATAATAGGTCTACTTGGACAAATTAAATATTTAAGGTATTTTTACAGATTTAAGCGCAGGAAATAATATAGCTAGAAATTTTACACAATTTAAAGTATTTTTATTGGTCAAATATAACTATTATATATGATTTTTAGCTATTGTTTATTTTTAAAGTGAGGTTGAGAATGTCGGTGACGTTCTTTTTGAATATAATCCGTTCACTCAGCAGTTATTTAGTGTATTTCTGTATAATAGGCCATATGTGATTTCTAATCCAGATATTTTATGGTTAAAAGTACAGTAAAGATTATTATTTAGAGAAAGATTTCCTATAGCACCGAAAACAGTCTACTTATACAGTTTATTAGGGTTCTCTAATCGTAATAGAAATTCATACATTGGTAACACTAAATGTAAAATTACTTTCTGTATTCTAAATCAAAAAGTCTCATCTTTCAGAGTTTCTGTAAAAAATATTTTATTAAGTCTGCTGATATTTTCTGGATAAGAATGCAGAATTGCTTCAATAATCAGTTACTTTGTGCGTAACAATATTAAATTTCTTTATATTTGTACCTTCAGCTGAACATAAAGGCAGTTGTACGCTTTAATCTGAACATAGAGGTAGTTGTACACTTCTCGCGCTATTAGTCTGTTAAAATATACTAATTTTCATTTACGCAGTCGTTTGCTGTATAAAAACTAAAACATCGAAAATATTCAGCTTCTGAAAAAGAAAGTATAATTTGAAGTGATAAGCAACTTAAAGAGAGTATAATTATGGATATTCAGAAATAATGAAACTTATGCAGAACAATTCTGAATCTCCAGCTGCTATGGAGCTAATAGCTATCTCAGCTGCTTTTATCTGAATATCGATTATCTAACAGTCCTACTTATGATTAGTATTAAGCTTAAAAAAAGATTTTCAATTTCATAGATAATTTATCCAGCTTACAGAGTCATTTTAGTCTTAAGATTATTTTATTCAAAATAATGCTATCACATCACCTGGTAAAGAAGGTTATGAAGCCATAAGCTGCTTATTGTGATTTCATTTTGCTCTTATCTGGCTTGTGTGTTGCTTGGGTTATGGAGTGTGGTTATTTTTAACCGACACCAAAAAAGGAAAAAACGGAACCCCTTAAAGGATCACTCGCGTGTCTGTCTGCCCGTCTGTCACAGTCAATTTACTGCTCTGAAACTACGTTACTGGACCCGTGGACCGATTGAGTTGTTTGGTACACATATGTAGGTCGGTGAGCCAAAGACGGTCGTGTTACGTAAATAAAAGAATTTTAAACATGGGGGCCACTTTTGGAGGGTAAATAGAAAATGAAAAAAAAAAAAAAAAGTTTTGCAGGCAACTAAATCGTGTTACATATTAATTGAAAGGGCTCAAGGGTTGAAGGGGGTGTTCGTTTGTACTTACTTGAAAATAGAGAAGATTGATCCGACGGACACTAGACAATCGATGTTAGAGGAACCGTCGAGCGGGTCGAAGCACACCACGTATTTACCACGCCTCTCACTTTCGACCTGAGGTACAAATGTAGTATGATTATTAAGTCCAGGCAGATGGCTGATTGGACTGAATTCATATCTATACTCCTATAGAAGGGAGGCTATTACCCAGCAATGGGATAATATAGGCTGAAAATAATAATAAAAAGTAAATATTTAAAAAAAAATGAAACAAAAATAGTCAGCCTAATTAAATCTTTTTATACGATACTAGTTCGGCTAGGCGGTATTAAAATTGAACTGAATTCTGGTTAGACAGGACATACTTATTTTTCTAAAAGTCAAGGTAGCCATAAGTACCTTGACATTTCTAGGACAAGATTAATTAAGCAAAAGCGGCCCAGACGCAGATTATCTGTCGTATGATCTGGTATAAAATTCTCACAACTTAGGTTGATGGGAAGGCTTGAATTATATACAATTTCTATTGTTTTAGACTCAATATATTCTTGGCAGTTCAAAAATAATACCTTGTTTATACTCAAGGCACCGCCCGGGCGGCCGTATCTGTTTCATTGCGCTACATTTGACCCTGATTGATAACTCAAACAAAAAAATATCGAAAGAACTTGTAATAATATAGTAACGAAGAATTTATAGAAATATTCGTTCGCTTGAATAATTCACAGACGCCTAGGGACTTGGTGCAAAGTGCAAGAAATAAAGAGGTCAACATGAGGTATCTAGACTTTTGTCTACACAACTGTCCCATTATCTACACCTCTGTTGATTAAAGCGGTACCTACACACATCAAAAGTGTCTAGGGATCAAGCATTTTTATGTGGATTTCTTGAGATTGAGATGTGTTGTAATAAATTTATGATTTTATAAATTTATATGGATCCTTTTTGGTGCATTTCATAATTTGAATCAGGAACTGTGAATCAAATTCGAGTAAAAGATGAAAATCAGCTGTCAATATTTTCCCTATAAAAACATACAACGCATTGAAGACATTATTAGTGCTACTGTTTCCCTACTACTGATTAAAACCAACGTTATTATGGAGCGGCGACGTCATTTAAGCAGGGAAGAAATGCTCAGAGCCGTGGGAATGATAGAAGCTGGTTCCCGGCAACGTACTGTGGCTTTAGCTCTGAATACAAGTCAGAGTGTTATCAGTCGACTTTGGACACGTTACCGAAGCACTGGTACCGTGGCTGAGCGCCATGGAGGACGGTATCGCTGCACCACACGGAGACAAGACCGATACATTCAAATCTTAACTCGAAGAGCTCCAACAATAACCGCCATGATGTTAGCCGTGAGGCTTCATCACTCTTCAGGGAACTTAATTAGCGACCAAACAGTCAGAAACCGCTTGCATGAAGTGAACCTTCATTCCCGAAGACCGCTACGGGTACCACCTATAGCAATGCACAATCGTAGGATACGATATCAATGGGCTCTTGAACACAGAAATTGGGCAGAAGAACAATGGCGTTTCGTGTGCTTTTCTGATGAGTCTCGTTTTGGTATGAGACCGGATACAAGACGTATACGACACTGGAGAACCCCTGGACGCCAACAGCGATTAAAATCCTGCCAGGAAGTCCATCCTTATAGTGGTGGAACCATCATGGTATGGGCGGGTATTTGGATCGGCGGAAGAACTGAGTTGATTTGGATCAGAGGCAACCTCAACGCTCAAATTTATGCTGAGACGATTGTATCAGACGTCATCGTTCCTCTACAAGTGCAAATCGTTCCCTTATTTCAGTTAATGCATGATAATGCACGACCGCACACCGCAAGAGTTGTAAGACAGACTCTCGCCGCAGCTAACATCAATGTCCTGCCCTGGCCTGCTCAGTCGCCAGACTTGAATCCGATTGAGCATGCATGGGATATGCTACAGAGAAGAGCTCTGCCGAATATGGAGGGTATCCAGTCGCAAGAAGACCTTTTTTTGTTGTTGCAACGAACATGGGCGGCCATTCCACAGCGTGATTTGGATGAACTCATTTTGAGTATGCCAAACCGATGTTCTTGTGTTGTTAGTGTTCGCGGTAGAAACACGGATTATTAATTGTTTAAGTTACCCAATAAAATTTTAAAGAAAACTGTTATTTCAGTCTTTTTTTCGAACTTTTGTGTTAGTGGTTCAAATGTCAAAAATCCCTTTATTAGGAAAATGGCAAATTTCTTTATTAATGCAAAGGTGACTTGGTTTATCGTTACTGTGACAAACGAAAACACTTTATTTGATGAATCCTTAAAGAAAATTTTAATTAATATCAATCAGGAGAAAAGTTATTGCAAAAATATATGTTGATCCCTAGACACTTTTGATGTGTGTAGTTGATTAAAGTCCTATAATACCTAGTTCTCGTTTATTGCCACCTCATTATAATTTTATGTAAGTGGGTTTAACTGCGTGTCTCGTCTAGCCAATATGGTTTCAAAATCAAGGATAGGCGAATTCTAGTCGGAATAAAACTATATTGGTTTAGCTTAGCGCTAAATGTTCTGAACCGATCTTCTTCCTCCCCTCTCTTCTGCTTCCCCTTTCGGCCTAGCTTTTTCCCAATAGGGAATATGCAGGTAATTTTTTTTTCGCTTAAATCAATAAAATGTAGTACTATCAACCCAAGAAAATAATTAAAAGTTAATTTAAACTACTTCTTGTCGCACAAAAAAATATTAAACTCCTACAATTTTCTACGACAATTCAAACGTCCATGACTGTCGCGGCCATTTGATGTCACTTCCCTCTATCTGCCTTGTTTAAATCTAATTTTTTGCCCTTAATAGAATAGTTTTACTATATTGTAAGTGCTTTAGTAAAGTAAAAATTGCTATAACAATATTATAGTAAAATCTTAGTGAAACTTTAAGTACTTTTCAACTAAAAGTGTTTCTTTGACACATAGCATTTGACGTCACTACCGGAATTGATGCGTTTTGTGTTTGCGTTCCGTTTCACCAAAAACACGCTACATAAAATATTAAATTGTAAAATAAGTGTTGTATTAGAGAATTAAACAAGTGTACCACAATGTTTTTATGGTGACCCATAAAAACATTGTGGTACACTTGTTTAATTAACGAAAGAAATTTTTAAGAAATAAAAAAAGTTTTGTATTTCTTGCTTATACCCTATTATATTGGAATCAGGTTCTTGTCTAACTGAATGCAGATAAATATCAGAAACTGTCTATCTCACCCCCACATCTGGCTTATTGGGTAACACCCTTAGATAAGATTGGTTGCAGACTTTCGAACTTCGGGCTACCCGTAACGACTGTCCGACGACTGTTGTTGAACCTTCAGGTTCAAGTTCAACCATGAATACGTAAATGCCCGCAAGATCAAACGAAGAATATCTGGAAAATTCGGTTTTACAAGATACTTACTTCTATAACAGTAGGATTCTCTTCTGAGACCAGCAGGCAGGCGGTGAAGGAAGACTTCAACATATTGATGAACAGGTCATTGGACAGCACGTCCAACTTCTTCACCTGTTCGCCTTGCACATTGGTGTCACCCGATATGCCGTGGCTGGTGACAAATATAGTCAATAAGTTACAGTGAAAACGTCAGTAAAACGTGAGTTGACGACGGTCTTAGCTTAACTTCTATAGTAGTGGACCATACTGCGATAATAGTTGGAACTTGGAACTAATGCAATGCATGGACATGAGCAATTCCATATGTGTTGCAAACTATTGGTTGAAGACTGGTATTCAGATCATGTCCCGTAGTGGACTCTGTACTGCTGCGGCCGACGATGATGATGGGTTGATAGGGCAACACTTTTGGATGTTGGTAAGTTTTGTAAGTAAATAATTATGCTGGCGAAGCCGTTGAAACGCCAGAAAAAAAATGGTTTTATCGACCGATAAAACAAACTCCAAAAAATGGAGTACACGGACTTGTGGGTCTCCCGGAACTCTACCGAGTGACTCTACTTTTGTGAGTTATTTCCTTGTCTAAAGATATCATTCGATATGAACAACTAGTTTTGATTACAACTCGTTTGTCTGGTCGTGGGTGTGTCTATTACGTATTGGCCTTTGGAGGTGTGGCAAATGCAGCGTTACCAAACCACGTTGAGCAATATCAATGAGAAATACTATTTGAATGGTTCTGCAATTGTTTTTTAATGTCTCGGTGGTAATTGGTATGCACAAGTGTTTATTTTCGGAGGCATCGTTAACTTTAAAATCATTGTTTGCATTTTAGTTGTTTGAATACAGCCCAAGTGACAAGGTCGAGATCTCATCATTTGCATTGATATCGTCAAAATAAATATATTTAAATTAATGATAAACTTTCTGTTCGCTTAAAGGTATAGAACAAACGAAGTTGATATCTAACTAATAGCAAATAAATACTACTCTGGTAGATACGTAGGTACTTATGTAAAGACCGGCTTTACCAAGAGTTTTGAAACAAGTGCACATAGTCTACTTTCACACAGTTTATCATTCTGTTCTTGATTGATTTAACACTCTGATTGGTTAAATCATCATTAACATACGAAACTATTTTCATTTGTATGTTCAAGATAGATACACCGATTGATGTGCCAGCCAATGTGAAAAAGTAACAGTAATAAAAAATACGAACAGTTTAGCGATGCCGGCTTTCCTCACGGCCGACTGAATAGCCTTGACAGCAGTCTGGATGGAGTTCAGGAGCTGTGTCAAGTCACCCGTAGCCGTCGGTGCCGTCCTCTGTTGGTGCAACACCCATCGAGTCAACGTCATCGCGTTGACGTCAAACGCCGGGCCTTGCTCAGACATTGTTGACGTGGGAATGTAGAACAGTTTACCAAATACACGTGTTTCTCTGCCAACTGCTGGCAACAGACTGAAGCTTGTCGCTGACAGCCGCTGGCCGTGCCTCCCAAGAAGGTTGCTAGTTTTCGTAGTCCGAACTCCGAAGTAATGATGTAATAACCAGCTAGTTTTGTGATATTACTTTGTTTACGAACTTGTTATCAGACGCCGAATTGGGGGCGTGTACTCGACGATGAGTGATTGTGAATGTCCGATAGATTTCGAGGCCGCACAAAGTGCTATTTGGGAATGAGTTTATAATTTTGAGCTCGAAAACAATTTTGGGGATATACCGTACATGTTTTTAATAGAACAGCTATATACTGGAATATTTTTTAAGCAGTGCGCAAAAAAAATTTGGTGGTTCACTATCAGTAATAGAACACGTTTCCATTATTTGTTCAAAACTTTTTTATATTTTTTTATCCGACTTTAAATCAGCAAAATATGGACACCCCCTAATGAAAAGACCATTTTAGCAGCCACTCAAACGCTGCTTGATCACGGTCAGTATGCTTTATCTTCTGCATTTTGATGGTTCTAAGCCCGCGAAAGTATGAAGGAAAAATTGTAATTACTCTTCAAATAACTTCAGATCATGGCTAAATCTTAAAAAAAGTCTAGTTGGAACCAGATAAAATCGGCGATCAGTACATTGTAACCCAGGTAAATGATGCCTGTGCTTGATAAATAAACGAGCGTGGACCGCCGCGCCGCCGCCGCCGCCGCCCGCGAGTTGGTGGCCATAAAATTAATGTCATAGTAAACATTTTTCGTTAACGATAACTTTATTTTTTGTACTAAGATTTATCAAAATAATAAATAAGGTATTTAATAAAACTCATAAGTTTAATTTGTCAAAGTTTGCGCACTGAATAAAAATTGACCTTGTATAAAGGCCTTGTTTATTGAAACGACTTTTCAATAAATAAACTCATTTTAGAATTTAGCTTCAGATCGTTCGTAATACCTAAATGGTTTAATTTATTCTACACCATCGTGTGACCAAATCCAAAGTTTACAATTTGCTAAGTTCCAGCATCTTTGAAGTAGGTAACAAACTTACAATAGTATTCTCTGCGAAGGTAATATTAGATTTTATTTAATTTTTTTGTTTTATGCTTTGATGTTCTTTTTCTATTTTTTATGGTTATGTTTTATTATTGCGCGTTTGTAGTCGGTGCAAAATAAATGATTTTTCTTTCTTTACAATGATCAATTAATTAATGGGTTTTGTTTTAAACTTGTACGTGTAAATATAGGTACTCACCATCTAGACTAGAAAGTCTAGTAGAGCAGAGAAAGGCGAGGCGATTGCGAAGCTAGGGGTGTGATTGGTCTTGCCGGATTGCCGCCATGGGATGGGATCTAGAGGCAATAATCCTCGCGCGCCTGCACGAATGGCGCGCGGAGGCTCTACGCCGGGGGGAAACTCCGCTGCCGCGGCAAATTGCCGCTCAGCGGACAGACTTCCGGCGTGATCTCATGGCGACATGGAGAGAACGACTGTCGCAACCCCGTGCAGGGCACGCCACAATAGTGGCGATAAGTCCCCTCTTTGAGGAGTGGCTTGAGAGGCGCCACGGCGTCCTCACCTTCCGCCTGACGCAGGTCCTCACCAGACACGGTTGTTTCGGGAGGTACCTACACCGGATCGGGCGGGAGGAAACGCCCGGGTGTTACCATTGTGAGGATCGACCGGAGGACACGATGGAGCACACGGTGGCGGTGGTGGTGGTGGTGGCCCCGCGTGGGCGCAGCACCGCCGTATCCTCGTAGCGGCGATCGGCGGCGGCGACCTCTCGCGTCCGGCCTTGGTTCAATCCATCCATGATCCGGAGCGACACGAAATGGGACGCCGTCGCCTCCTTCTGCGAAGCAGTCATGCTAGCAAAGGAGGCGGCGGAACGTGACAGGGAGAGAACCTCACGTCCCAGGCGACGGGGGAGACGCACCGGGCGTCGGGGGCCACGTGGTGGCCCCCGGCCACCGTAGGCGCGGGCCTGTGGACAGTGAGCTATGGACGAAGAGTATTATAATATCTGTGGCTATGGGCTCGCCGTCCGTCCGTCTTATGACGACAGGCCGTGTCGACGGCGCGTTCGTGTTCCACGCACGCAAGGGCCGATGCCTGCCGGGGCTGCGGGACTGTTCGAAAGAGATACCGTGGCCCCGGAACACAAAGGGCGATGAAGGAACATGGATGGGTTTTAGTCAAAAAGAGTCTGACACTCCCTCCTGCTCCGCCCAGAGCGGGAGGAGTTATTTGATGATTTTCCCACAACCGGTAGTGTTTGCCTCAAAGAACACTTGCAGGTTGCTTTGTCTTCTTTGAGTGTTCAACTTGATGCCCCAAATGTTAGTCCACCAGGCCATAGTACCAGGCTTTTTATTGGCCTGGGCATGCAAGTGCTAACCAGCTTTGAATTTGCGCCTCTGATCTGTTAAGAATAGTAGGACAAGCAATAGTTGCCTGTATTTTCAGCCTGTTTTCAGATAATTACTATTTTATCCTTTACTTTCTTTCTTCCTCCTTTTTTGTCTTGATTATAAAGAGATTCTGGATGAGGGGGGTGTTTTATTAATTTCACTATTAGTTTACATATCAAAATTTATTTTGGACTGGAAGATTTTCGAAAAAAAAAATTGCCTAAAATTTTCCAAGTATTTTTTCCTCAGTGCCCTCTTACGTACACTCCAACCGGGAAAATTGTTGATGTATAATGTACGACCATGTAAACATATTTAGCTGATTTCAATAGAAGGCATACAGAGCCGTAAAATTATTGTATCCTGTATTAATTTGATAAACAAACTCCTACTTGATCATTGTTTCAAATATACATACAATACATTTTTGCTGCATATTCCAGGTGATTTAGCTGCGTGTTTGTGTGTTTTTTTTTTGTCTTTTGGTTTTTGATTTATTTTTAGTGACCTTATTTGGCAACTGTCTCTAAATACACTATTTATTATATGCATACCTAGTCGTGGTCAGTAGCAGTAAAAAAAGATTAACCTGTGCGAGTATTCATTCCATGTTGTGTCTTTGCCGATTATTGGCAGTGAATAGCTTCGGCCACCTGGAAAATTATGACAGCCAGTGGTTGCGTTCCGCATTCATAGGGCGCCCACATGTTGGGTAGTTCGGTGTCTGCGATGGAACGATAACACTTTTGCCGTACTGTAGCCACTTTTGCGCCACCAACAGCCCTTTCCTCGGGAGACATTGCCTCCGACTCCATATAGTTCCAGAGGCTAATTTCTATGCAAGCAAACGTAACGGCGCAGGTATCTACATAGGATGGCGCAGTGTAGAAGCTCTTTCTAAAGTTAGAAGTGGCTCATCACTGGAAATAACAAAAAAATGTTTACTACTTCGAGGAAACCAACCCAAAACTTTTTGAATTTGGCATGACACTTGACAAATTTATTTTGACAGAGAAACACTGCTGCCAACGTAACTTACAAGTTACGCTCTTCTTCATTCAACAGTTCTTCCTGTTAACCCTTCATCAATCTCACGCACACCTCTAGAGTGGCAATTTCATAAAAATATAACGCCGCGCCGCACCGAATTTGATATAATTTATTTTAGGTAGTTACTTTAGTAAATTGAATTTTCGTTTTGTGGTGCCAAAGCATTTTGAAATTTTGAATACCGCGGTCAACCTTCCGCCATAGTATCGACTAAAATGGTTAAGGTGGATGCGCAAAGGTAGCCCGCGAAATTTAAATTTTCTTACGTTTATTGCAATTTGCAGGTCAGTGTCAGGTTTTATGTTGATGAAAATATGAATCGCGCCAGTAACACGTATGGAGTTACAGAATTATAATCATTCAAATCATCAATACAACACTCCAGGTTCATATAATCTTAAAGAGTGACTTTTTCATGAAATAGCTATTGAAAGCGAAGCTACCACAGATAAGTAAAATTAGTGTGACAGTCGCAGTCAGTCATAGAATTTATAAAAGTACTCTGTGGTCATAGACATGTCTATGGTCGCAGTCCCGTGGCCATTTGTAATTATTATTACTGTCTGTCTGTATTCTGGTAAATAAATAAATATGGCACCGAAGCTAAAGTTTGCCGACGGTAAAGATTATTGTTATTTACTAATAGAAAATTCTACTAAATTGCAGTGTTCATCAATTAATGCATTGTTTAATAGAATAAGTATATTTGTAGTAACATTATTTTAAAATTTTAGGTGAAAAAGTGTTATGTTTCCATGGCCCTCTCATTTACGAGGCAAAATGCCTTAAAAGTTCTGTGACAAAGGATAAGCATGTAAGATATCTAATACATTACGCCGGCTGGAACAAAAAGTAAGATGTTTTTAGCGTTTTGCGGTTTGTTTTCCTCTTCTGCCAGTTTTATAACCTTCGTGGTAGTAAAAAGATGCTATGATGTAATTTCAGTTGGGACGAGTGGGTTCCTGAAAGCCGTGTGTTGAAATACAATGAGGCGAACGTACAGCGGCAGAAGGAGGTCCAGAGAGCACACTCTGCCCAACCAACCAAGACTAAAAAAAGTAAGTTGTTTACTATATTAGTCTGAACTCAATAATTGATTTACGGCCGTTTTCAATAACTTACTAACAGTTAACGGAACATCGCTATCTCAGATAAACAGTAAAAGAAACATCAACTGTCCACCTTCCGGATAAATCCGGATACTACTAACTTAATCTCAACATAATTGGGAAAAGGCTGGGACATAATACTGATATCTAAAATTCCATCTTTATTATGCTATCCAACCATCCAGAACCACCACCCAACAACAGATACAGAATGAGCCCTTGGTAAGCCTGAAATCATTGTCTATACAAGACACTAGATATTTTGTCTATGACTGAAGCATATTAGCAATCAAAATCATTAATCAGTACATGATTAACCTAATAGCTCCACATACAACTTCCCTTATACCACTAATTTACTATTTATCAACATTAGCCATAATGCATTTTGTACTAAGTTGTTTACTTACTATCTTGGATTTTATTTCTTAACTTTCCAGCTCCCGCTAAAGGTCGTAAGTCTGAGACAGCGGCTAGTACCACACCAGCAAGGGAGGAGTCCAGAGCTTCTACACCTGCTGGTAATTAATTTTCTTTATATATCCTTTAAATATGAGTCATTTAAAGGCCAACCTGCACTGAGCCCAGGTTATAGTATTCCCTCTCATAGAGAAGAGGCCGTGTGTCCCAGCAGTGGGAACATTATAGGCTGGTTATACTGTGCTTATGCTATGAGTAATTCAGAAATCAAGAATATGGCAGTAATAGTGGTTTTGGGTTCAAACTCGACAGCTCAAAACAGTGAAGGAAAACCAAAATATCATCACATGTGACAGCGACGGACCTGCACTAGGCTCACTCCTTTTTCCAAATAACCCTGTGCACCAGTAGTAGATCAAATGTGGCTGATTGTGTACATCCTGCAGTCAACATCTTTTGATGACGATACCGGTTTATACCAATTTTTTAGAATACAATAATAATTGATTTCTTTATTATTTGTCTGAACAAGTTGATAATGTTATCACAAACCTGATGCTTGTCGAACGGCATAGTGTATAGTCAGATAGTCAAAATCTCCATCTTATTGGACAATAAAAGGTTTCAAATGAATAAAGTTTCCAATAAAAGTTTAGAATATTTTGTACACATACAAACATAAACTCACGCCTTTTTCCCATGGGGGTAGGCAACAGGAGTATGTAATAATGCAGACTTCTTTTGCCTCGTCCATGTTTATTCATCAGGTCATACATGCATGCACGTTGCTAGTACTAGGCACCTGGCCTTTCTGAAAAACCTCACCTCGTTTTGGACACATACAAATAAATGTAGAAATTTCACACAGATTGACACATTGGGCGGTTTTATCTTCTTTCAGGTAAAGAAGTGGAAGCAACTCCAGCACCAGCGAAAGCCACCAAGACTCAGAGTAAAGATACAACAGCAGACTCAGGATCTGATCAGCCCAAGTAAGTTTTTTGTTATAGCTGCACTGTCTTGTATGGGTAGCATGTTTGAAATGGATCTGCTGTTTGTGTGATAATACCGCATTTTGAACTAAGAACACAAATACGGGGTGCTTAACACTTCCTTGTAGTCATATTTTATTGATTCAGTATTATTTGTTGAACAATAAGGTCTACTTGCTATACATATTCAGCTCGTGCCAATCAGAAAACTCCCATAACTACCATCGCTGAATTATGTTTGGGTGGGCTTGGCTTTTCCACAATATTGTATACAGGATGGAAGGAAAACCGACATACAAACGCTTATCATGTGTTCAGTACATCATTCTGATTGTAAAGCCATTGTAAAGCCATTGTGCGTCGGTAATTACCACCCTGTATGTTATTTGATTTTGTCACCCAGCTGTGCCAAATCATGCAGATCCGAACATGAATGTGTATATAGCACTAGCACGGTAGCACCCTTAACATTATTGTTTTTGTTCGTCTTTTTTTAAGCTTCAATGCATTTCGGGTAACATTACAATACTTAATTGAATGAGCCTTAACATATCTCATAAAATCATATCCTACAATGGTTGGTGAATAACAATTCTTAATTTAAACATGCAGTATGCGCGTGAGTTTATAGCAACGCCGGAAATGTTGGAATTTGTTTATGAAACCAAGATTATTTATTCTTAAGGTGGATGCTCAAGGGTAGCCCGCGAAATTTAAACTTTCTTACGTTTATTGCAATTTGCAGGTCAGTGTCAGGTTGTTTGTTGATGAAAATATGAATCGCGCTAATAACACATATATAGTTACAGAATTATAATCATTCGAATCATTAATACAACCCTCCAAATTCATATAATCCCAAAGAGTGACTTTTTCATGAAATAGGTATTGAATGGGATTATATGAACTTGGAGGGTTGTATTGATGATTTAAATGATAACAATTCTGTAACTCCATACGTGTTACTGGCGCGATTCATATTTTCATCAACATACAACTTGACACTGACCTGCAAATTGCAATAAACGTAAGAAATTTTAAATATCGCGGGCTACCCTTGCGCAACCACCTTAACCTTCTTAGACTTTAATTTAATATTTCTGTTGGATGATAACGATAATTGAATAATAATTAGTAATATTTGTCACATTTTATGGGTATGATTAACCCCCGCGCGTACTGTAGAAACTTGTTTCGGGTTTGGCTTTTTTGTATGTGATAAAATGCATCCTCATCATCAGAATCAAGATTAAACACAAATTATATAGATGCATGAAAAGTTGAAAACAGTTCAACACCTTGTGGCGGTTTTGTGTACTAACTTCCAAAATATACTAATAGATGGCGCTAGTGGTCTCGTTTTGTCAGCACGATGTTCTTGCCAAGGCTCTGAAGGCTCGCAAAAGGTCAAAGGCTGTTTCTTCTGGCGGACAACGAACTTATTTGCATGCTTGTTTTCCTGCTTCATTGCTTGTTTGCATACTTTAAAGGTTTTGCATGTTTGCGTGCTTTTTCACAAGACGGCATCTATTTTGTCTGTATGCTAATCTGCATGTGCATGGCGCTTGATTTCTTGCTTGCATGTATCTTACACAATATAAATAAATTCTCAGGTTTTTGAATTTACTATTTTGTACTTTGTTCCACTTTATTGATTTTTATTGTTACTATCTATTATTTTGAGTATGTTTCCATAATTGTATTTACAACTGCGGATAAAATCACATCCATTTTAATTCTTGGACTGAAACAACGAAGTTGATTATTATTGTACTTACTTATTTTTTAACAGGAAAAAGCGCGGCCGCTTGGACTTATCGATCGAATCTGAAGAGCAATACCTAGCAAAGGTGGAAGTGAAGATCAAAATACCTGAAGAACTGAAAGTATGGCTCGTGGACGACTGGGATGTTATTACGAGACAACAGAAACTGGCCATTCTGCCTGCCAAGCTCACTGTCTCACAAATTGTAGACAACTACCTTGCTTTTAAGAAATCCAGCAAATCTCACAACCAAGCGAAAGAATCTGTATTACTTGACATCACAGAAGGTATCAAAGAATACTTCAATGCGACGTTAGGATCGCAACTGCTGTACAAGTTTGAAAGACCTCAATACAGCGAGATTTTATCAGAATATCCAGATACACCAATGGGCCAAATATATGGCTCTATACATTTGTTAAGATTGTTTGCTAAAATGGGACCAATGCTAGCCTATACGGCCTTAGACGAGAAATCGTTGCAGCATGTTTTGACGCATATACAAGACTTTCTCAAGTATATGGTGACAAATAGATCTACATTGTTTAATTTACAGGACTACGGTAATGCGACGCCTGAATATCATAGGAAAATTCAGTAGATAGAGTAATTTTAAGTTGACTGTTTGAAAAAATTAAATGACTATACACATTTTATGTTTTGGTTTTATTCTTTGCACTTTACTTGATTGAATGTCAGTATTATGCAAGTATAATTATGCCACTTAATTATCTGTTAAAAAAAAAGCAAAAGAGTTGTCAGAGCAAAAGTGTGAAATTAATTTTAATGAGAAAGTGACTGAAACTGATACCAAACTTCAACCTTTTGAACGAGATCAATTTAGTAAACCGTAATAATATTTATAGGTGTTTATTACAAAAACAACGTATAAATAATCACCTGTACATACTTATAATATTACGTTTTAATTGCTACAAGTTTATAAATGCCATACAAGACTGGTAGCTGGTTGTGAGTCAGCGCGGGAAAAACTCGACTGCGTCAAACATGGCCGCCCGACCCTTGGCCATAAGTAGCAGTTTATAAGTTCTGATGACATCGTAACCGTTTAATTTGTTTAAAACAATTTCGTGGCTTATTAAACTGTTGATATGATATTTCTGTTGTCATAAAAAAGCTAATGAAGAAGTTATGAAAGTAATTTAATCAGCTCTTAAGTTTTTATTTGAATACGAAGCCGACCTTCAGACTTAAGAAACAGAAGTGTTGCTGGGGAGTTTGTCCCACCACTTTTCCCAGCTAAAACTCTAAAGAACGGGACGACTGTATTGAGGGATTGTCTTATGTAATTTTGTCGTTCTTAATGTGCTGATTTTCGGCCTAACTGGCTTCACCCTAGGAATATCTCCTGCATCGTGGGTGCATTTACAAACAGTTCAACTCACATTCACAAACAGCCAGACCCGGAAGGACTGATTTCGTAATTGAAAGAGTGCTATTGTGTCCCATCTCTTGGGTGAGATAAAACTAGGTGTGATTGTACATACCTACACTAAGATAATATTTTACCAAGATAAAGCACGTAGACTTATCAGATTCACAGACTCAACCAAACCAAAGTATCTGTAGGCTTATCGAAGGATAATAAATGCAGAAAATATTTTCTTCGCTTAGTCACCAACTTGTCCAATGATTGGCAACTAAACGCGCCACATGCCTAGTTGACCATACCCGTACAATAATACTAAATTAACTTTATAAAGCATTACAAGGCTCTAGAGCATATGGCTGCAGTGTAATATAATGTGTTGCAAGCACCGTTGTGATGGTAACAATATACTTGAGTAAACAGGATACGAATTACTATTAAGTATGCGTAATTACGTAAGTGAGCATGACAACAACAAAATGTTAATTATATTGGCGCCATATTGAAATATGGGCAAAACTGAGATTCTTCTTATGGGCGAACTAATATTATTTATTCTTTGGGTAGTGCTTAATTGGTAACAATCCATTATTTTTGTAGCCTATTCTGTCCCACTGGTAGCAAAGGCCTCCTCCATTCCTTTCCAACTCTCCCGGTGTTTGCCTTTTCTGGCCAATCAGTCGGGCACGAGTCCAAATCGTCAACAACGCATTACCAGCCCTTTTTACAGATTTAGCACATTGATAACTTTTTGGCTCTGTTGTCTGAATCTAGGTCATTTAAATGACCATTGGTAGGGCCATGTATCGGCCATAGTAGGCCTAAAACCAAATCAACCAAAATCAGCCCTAAGAGCCCATAATCTCTTTCTGATCAAACTTTAGCTTCACGACACGGTACCTCTTCGCTCGGTCTAAGAGTCTTCTATTCGCCTGTAGATAGGAATGCTATCATCTCTCAAAATGTCAAAATATCCTCTTTACGAAAACTGAACATAAGTATACCTCTAGTACGGTACGTGCGAGTTCGCTCGAATCCCCCAGCTTTATGCAGTTATGAGATAATAATTTTGATTAAAACGCAATCCGACAGCCGTTAACACTCCGTGCATACTTGTGAAAACGTTATCAGGGTCTGCGAGTTCCATAAATGGTAGAAAACTCGCCGTCGAGTTCGCGCCAGCCGGTCGGAGGTCGGCGCCGCCGCCGCCGCGGCCGCCAGCCTGCCCGCCATTAATTGTCATTTGCAACATTATGCATTGCCCACTGCACTTTTATAGCACTTTGTCAGTATCGTGGCAAGGTCTGGATGAATTATTTATGATAATAGAGTTGTTATTTTAATGTTTGCCTTTTTGAGAACGGTTCCGGGACGTGTTTGTTGAATGATATCAATCTATTCAATCGTCAGATCGCTAGATAAACCTACCTACCTCAAGCTACGTTGAATTGGCGTGCTAAGAATTCGACACGAAATCCTACTGATGCGGCAGTTGGCTTTAATGCATGTTTATATCATCACAACATTTAGTTACTCTTGGCTAAAGATTTCGACGCAAAGCTTTTAAGCTCATCTCGCGATTGTAATCGGATATCGCATAAAACGTAGCACCATAAATCACTACAATCGTAGGTGTAAATGGACAGTTTCTGTTTTTTCAGTTTCAGTTTCTGTAGGTAGTAAAGCCATCACATTATGGATGCAAGAGAGAGGTATACTAAACTCATCTACGAGTGCTACTAGCCTAGACAGTCCAAGTGTTGATGGATGAGAATGCGAATCCTCCCAAACTCGTTCAGATCTAAACAACGTCGCATCCTGAACAAATTCGTCTCTAGAATCGATTAGGTACAAAGAAGAACGAATGTGTCTTATTATCCTAAGTCCTTTTTACACTTTATAAATTTTGTTAGTGTCTAGCCTCCGTATACTTTTACTCCATCATCAAAAAATCTACCCTCTGAAACAGGTCCTACGTTAAATATTTCTTCATTCAACAAGCTTTAAATCGTTACCCTGCTCGTTTTTTAAACCGCCAGAACGTATGGTATGAAAATAAAAAGCTGTAGGCAAGTCGATTGTGTGTTATGATGAAACCGAGTTATTTCAGGCATGCGCCCGAGCACGCCCGCGGACAGAAATACTCGTATGTTACATGTGTGATGTGCTGCATTGCTTTCTCTATTGGTGAGCTGCGATTTGATAAAGTAATGGTTTTTAAAACGCGTTTCTTAAAGAGAGTTTAAGCAAGGTCGATTCTCCTGGAATATCTATGGTTACGTACCGATTTAGATTTTATTGACCTACTTAGTACCTACTAGTGCTAGGTTTTGATAGCAATATTAGCGCAACAACTTAAGGGTGTTACCACACCAATCGATCGATCGTCGATCGGCATCCGTCGACATTGATCGACTGGTGTGGTAGCTTTGGCTGATCAACGGATATCGGGCGATAAACAATTGATCGACTGCCGATAGATGCCATCGGTCGCCGTTGAACGATTGGTGTGGTAGTTGTGGCTGATCGACGGATACCGGGCGATAAACAATAGATCGACCGCCGATCAATTGGTGTAGTAGAAACTGTCGATCAAACGTTGACTAATCCATTCTACTATCGATCGATGGCCTCGATCGACGATCGATGGATTGGTGTGGTAGAAACTATCGATCGACGTCGACTAATCCATTCTGGCATCGATCGATGGCATCGATCGACGATCGATCGATTAGTGTGGTAACACCCTTAGCCTTATTTCAATAAAATCGGTAACCTCGCTTTGATCTAGTGGTTGTAAACTACTGCTGAGCTGCGGTCCTGGGTTCGTTTACCGGATTGAGCAAAGTTTTATTGGACTTTTCAATTAAGACTTTTCAAGTAAAAACTTGGAGTCATCTAGACTCCGGGTCCTCCGGTGTATGCGTGTGTAATAGAGTAATTACATCTCTGCCTATCCCTTCAGGGATTACAGACAGTGATATTGTGATGAAAATGTTACTAAGACTTATTATTCTGAGGAAGTAACATATCCTGTAATGCCAATATATTTTATGCTCATACCGCTTCATACACATGTCCGTCGAACAGACGTCAATGTTCCGCTATTATACGTATTTCTACTCCGGTTTGAGCAGTAACAAAGTGAAGATTTATGAATGTATTCCGGTCGATCGTTTCTCGTAAATACCTACGTAATGCTTCGAGCTATGTAGATAGTTCTATCTAAACATACTATTTGCCAGCAATGATATTTTATTTTAGTTCGAAATGCGGTTGCTCTTAAGAGTCCTATGGTATGGTTATTCCTTTCTATAACCTAGGAAAATAATCAACATTGTCGTCGTTCTTCTAGTAAACTAGGCGGGCCCTACCCATCCTAATTTATATGTGGTTGGACTAGAATGCTCACTCCTTTCCTAGCTTAGGTATCATATTTCACCACTATCCATCCATCTTTTCTTTGGTTTATCTCTTCCCTTATGGCCATCCACATTCGTATTTTCCACACTTTTTGTCACGTAGCAATTGTGCCAGGACTCATCGCGTTAGCATAATCATGACCTACCTATTGCCTTGAGGATTCTTTATGATCTTATTCCTACGCTACATAAACAGCATTCAAACTTATATCAGCGGAAGAAAAGTTGATTACGTTTAAATTACGAAGTTGAGGAGGAGGTAGTGCGTGTGAAATGCAATGTTCGCGCAATTGAAATCAATGCCTAATCAAATAGTCGTGGATTTGAATACTTCTGTTCCAGTTCTTTGTTATTATTAATACTTGACCTGCTGTCTCACTGCTGGCTAGTTAGAACCCAAAAAGTCTGACCAACAGTTTTACCAGGGGGTATCGAGTTACATAGTAACTGGCTTCTGGAATTCAGATAGGCACTCTCTCCATGTAAAATACTGATATTCGGTTGCATCCAGTTAAGACTGCTAGCCGACCTCAATATAGTTGGGAAAAGGCTAGGCAGATGATAGTCACCATCTGGACCACCGGACTGCTAGTTGAATGGTTTCCTTCATTCCTTTTTTTTTTTTTTTTTACTGATGGGAAATCATCAAATAACCCCTCCCGCTCTGGGCTGAGCAGGAGGGAGTGTCAGACTTTTACTGACTAAAACCCATCCATGTTCCTTCCTTTGCCTTTTGTGTTCCAGGGCCGCGGTATCTCTTTCGAACAGTCCCGCAACCCTGGCAGGCGTCGGCCCTTTCGGACCCCTTCCTGTTTGCTGACTCTCTTTGAGGCGCGCGTGGAACACGAACGCGCCGTCGACACGGCCTGTCGTCATAAGACGGACGGACGGCGAGCTAGCCCATAGCTCACCGTCCACAGGCCCGCGACCTTCATTCCTTTCATCGCATCGGTCAGGATTTTAGATAATGCTATATTAATTAATAATTTATATTTTAGTGGACTGCCTCGTTGGTGTAGTGTTCGCAAGCGCAACTGCTCGTCTGTCGGGCAAAGTGTTATTGGGTTTTTCTATCAGGAATTGCCACGAAGTCTGGATTTCTGCCCAGTTGATGGCAATAAGCTCGCCCCATAATAGGAACAAGGGACTTAAACATAACAGGCGAAAGGTGGGTGTACTATGTATTAGATACACCTCTGCCTAACTCTTCGGAGATTACTGGCGTTATGTTGTTATATTTTAATTTGAGATTTAATAGGTCAACAGTGTAGTGTGATAAAAAGTTTAAATATGTCAAAATAAAGAAGCTCAACATTAAAATTCCGAAAGTCCGTGTTGTAAAACTGGAACTTCGAAATACCAACTCGATGCGTCTGCGGCGAGTTGAGTAACTTCTTTCCGAAATTACTTCCTATTGTGAGTCAAAATGTTCTTCATTAACCCCCTTATGAATCACCGTCTTTTTGGTAATGTGTTGGAAGTAGAGACGCCAGCACATCAAGCTGCTACAATCTGTCAAATTTCTTTAATAGGTTTTCAACTTTATCGGTAAAGCATTAGGTGCAAGGTTGCTTGGGAAACTTGACAGTTTCGGGTAGCCAGTCTAAACAAGATGCCTAATGTCCACTACTTATTTATGGCAGAAATATTGCATAAATAGGTTCTTCTCGGAAGTATTTTTAACCGTTTTCAGAAACTATAGGTAGGTGCCTAATTAAGTTAAAACACCTGTTCAACAAAATGTTAATAATTATTTGTTTATTTTTGTTTATTTTGAATATTGTGGTTAATTACGCAGTTGGTTGATTGTCACATAGTAGGTACTGGGATTTGTAAATAGTGGCGTCATCAAAATTTTTTCCTCATTCCTAGGGGTACCCGAAAATACCTCATGTAGGTACATTATGTTCCGCGATTCTTGATCGTTTTAGAGTTATAGTTTCTTGAAAATATTCGCTGGTTTAAAAAAAAACAATCTTTATTTTTACACGGCTTTATCACATTCTTTAACGTTATCAAGAGTCATTCTCTAATCTCATTAAGAGTAACAAAAATCAGCAAAATTATATGATTTCGAATAATAAATAATCAAATGCTTTTTTTCTTGCAAAAGACCGATTCGTGAATAATAATTAGAAAACTATAAAGAATCCCGAGACATACCTACTTAAAAACAATTATGACGTCACTATTTCTCGTGGGGTGGGCATAAAAAAAAACCTAATGTTACTGCTTCTTTCTTCTTCGATACTAAACTTCTTCTTTATTTCATCTGGGAAAAGCCCAAAGTGCCCATATACTCAGATTTACAGTTGGTCTTTAAAAGTCAGTGTAGTGATATGGTTCCCGCCATAGCAAAGCATTATGCTGCAAGCTTCTTGTCACGAATGTGCACCTGCTAATGTAATTCAATGTTCTAACTCTATTGTTTTTAATGTTATGATCTATCCATTCCAAAATATTTAATATCTCTGTGCACGTGATTCATAGACTAATAAACCATGACTTTTCTCAGTCCTATTTATTCAGCAGTGGATTCATATTGATTATATCTTTAATCGACAAGATGAAGTCGCAAATTAAACAAAAATGCATATTTCGTATCGATGCAAGCCGTTAATTTATGCCTGCATTGCATAATCCACCTCAAAAGAAATTTAATATTGATGTAATGGAATATTTCACATATTTATACAGATGTTGCATGTCGCTATGTCGGTCATAAGTGGTAGTAGGTCACAAGCTCATACTACGGGACATTTAAATCTTACAGATTAATATATCTAGGCTCGACATTAAATACTTATCATGAACATAAATCGACTTATTTTTATTGATTGATATGTACGAGTAAGTAAGGTTAGTTGTGTATGTTAAATGCCATCCATTTTCTCTCCCCGATTGTTAATATTGGTACGGTTCGCCTTCCTTATCCTTGTAATTCTCTTTGTCCTGTCTTTGCTCTGTCCTAGTCATTACATATTTACTTTCATATCTTTTCCACTTTATCATCAGGGCTATATGATTCATGAAGGTTCTGGGCTACCCCAGAACTAGGCCAGAGAGATGGAAACTTTCAATTAGCCAGTAATAACTCTGGAAGGTATTTGCTGCTAAAACTTTTAGTCTTGGCTAAATAAACAGTTGAAGGGCCCTGAATATAAATAGGATGTCTATAGCAAGCTGATAACTCCAACCTTGTAGAATCGATAGAAAAAGCGGTAGCTCATAAATCTACGACAGTGGTTCTTAACTTGCGGGCTGCTTGACTTTCTTGTAGTAAGTAGTTTGAAGTTACCTTCTGAAGTATTGACGAGACTACAATTTTATTTTTGTCATGCCCAATTCTATTTTTGGCCATTACTCTCTTGCCCAAAACTAGAATTGTTGGTTAGAACCTACAATTCTAGTTTGGTTTGATAGTTTGGTCTTGGTTAGAACCAAGAAACTGGATTGCAGTTAGTTTTTCTGACAGCATGAGACAGTTTCCATCCTGTGTTGGCTTTACTGAATATTTCAAGCTGTAGGAACATTATTGCTTGCCATCCATTTTTTCTTCATTTGCTAGCGGTCCGCGTTGAGTGCCTACGTTAGTAGTGCTATTGTAGGTAAGTGGTAGGCGTCTTTGCGGCCCGTGAAAGAAACTAGTTAACAATCGTTAATCAGCAACCTAGACCCAGTAACAGTGTGTTCGGTGTCGGGTCGCGTTGGCGAACATACGCTCTTGTCGAGCCAACTGCTGACTCTTCAGACTAGCTTCATAGATAGCCTACTTACTAACTGGTTCTAGGTTTAATGGAGCGAATAGAACTATTGATAACAGCAAATAAAAAAAAAAACACTAAATAGCAGCTACATTCAGGTGTTGAGGGCTCTAGATGCTAAATGCTGGGTTGATAAGACATAACTATGGCAGATATTTTAATATTAACGATGGTGTCCTAGAAATTACATTAGGTTTTTCACTAGGAAGCAAAGTTTATGGTTATCCATTAATCCATTAATGACTGATTCCCCCGACTTCTGGCTTCATCGACGTCTTATCCAGAAGGGTAGCGTGCGTGCCCTTTTGTGGGGTCCTGCGCCATTAGGGAACAAAACCACAAAAAAAGAACATAAATCAGGATATCAAATGAACAAACAATAATCAATTCACTGTCGGGCTGTCGGAATGTATGACCTAGTAGCTGGAATCATTCAATACAGTTGTAGTTAAAAAAAAAAATAGCGACGGCGACGTAGGTTAATCAAATTATGATGCTATGTGTCTCCTAGAAATAACTTGTTTGAACATAATTCTATATTAAACTCATGATACAGTTATTCTCTGAGGTCCTGAATGGACGTTCGTTGGTTTAGAGTTTTAGACATACCTTTTTGATGTGATCACTAAGTTGGTAAGTACCTACTTAATAGTTTTTCGTCATGTTACCACAGCAGGAATCCCGTTTACTCAAGCTTTTTTATAAACATCTGACGTTATAAACAATCTTTACGCCTAGGTACCCAAAACCGAATTTGTCTTACTATGAATGCGCAGGTTAACCTATGAAAGCTGATATTCTCCTTTGGGTGCCTTGAGTGTAAGGTCTACAGCCAGGGCATCGATCCTGTGTAGTACGAGCCTCTGCTTAGGACTCTGGGGAGAACAGCAAACGATAGGCTGGATCGGATTAACGGTCCACGATACAAATAATATGTAGGTCTATAAACTCGCAGGGACAAGGTATAAGAGGAACTACTATAAGCGAACCGTTTTCAGAGACTTCCAAAAAATAACCTCACCAAAACAAAACAAACAGATTTGGACAATAATGGTCTCCGATGTGTAGATAAGCCAGTTACAGCCTATGACCACAACGAAGGTCAGTTAATTGTGGTAGGTACACTGGTACAGTCACAAGAACCAATATGTAACACTTTGCAGCTCCTAAAAGTGATTTCCTCCTACTTTATTGATTGAAATTTTATGTTATTACAAACAATATTTTGGAACTCATGTTATACTGAAACAGGTCCTACAATAATTGGTATTCTACGAGAAAAGGCATAAATGAGTTTTGGTTAGTGGAAACATATTGGTGCTCGAGACTGTACTGTGATCTATGGTCAGTTGTAACTTGTAAGCTATGTAACACTTCTTTGGAGCCATCTGGGTCAACAGTTTACACAAAATGACACGTACGCGTTGACTCATCGACATACGGTGAATTATTTCGAAATTAATTATCATTGACGAGGTTTCTTCGTACTTTAGGTGGACGTCATAAAATTACTTGGATTTCATTTTGATGGGTTGTTTTGTTTTAGAATTTAACTTTTTTTCGTAGGTGCCTAGACTCAACACTTGTTTCATGTAAGGCCAAAGGTACTAGTCACGTAGTGGTCAGCTGAATTAAAATAAAAAAATACCCCAAATCAAGCGCTAATAAAAATCAACCCAAGGCTAAGGAGTTGTGCCGTGTCGACGACGCCTTCGTGTTCCACGCGCGCCTCAAAGAGATGTCAGCAAAAGGAAGGGGTCCGCAAGGGCCGATACCTGCCGGGGCTGCGGGACTGTTCGAAAGAGATACCGTGGCCCCGGAACACTAAGGGCGATGAAGGAACATGGATGGGTTTTAGTCAGTGAAAGTCTGACTCTCCCAGAGCGTGATGAGTCATTTGATGATTTCCCGTCCGAAATAAAAAAGGCTAAACAGTTGTGGGACAAGTCAGTACAACACTTTGATTCTTCCTGCATTTTCTTTCTTCAGTTTGCAGCTAGTTTTTTTTACCAAAGATTCAAAAAATTACTGAAGACTATAAAAAAGAGCTGTAAAGGACGTATTTACAGAATTCGGGTTAATATTGTGAGGATGTTATCAGTTCACGGTTTAACGAATTTGGACCAAGGTATTGTTGTGGTTACAATTAATGCTAAACAGTTATCTACTACGTAGGTGCCTGCTGCCAGGAACAGCACAATTGTAGTTGTAGGTACCAGTGTATCAATGGCATATTAGGAACACCATAAACGCATACTGTTTACGGTGTTCATAACAACTTACTCATATTGTTTATTTCATTATTAATTCAATTTTGAATTGGCCCAAGGCCTCATAACCGCAACCAAACTAATATGATTCGCCATACTCAAATGATATTCTTACAAAAATGCTTATGTGCTAGGAATCCAACGCCGTCAAGGTGGCAGAGTTCTGGGGAATTGTCGACACGTCGACGAAGAAGAAGAAACATAGTTATAAACGTACACGGCTCTTGAAGGCCGAGTCATCCATGGATTGGTCCATAGCAATTAAAAATCCGGTAAAATCATATCCACTGCTGCTATCATATGCACCTATAATCAGGTAAAACTGCACTAGTTGAAATGTTTTAACGACTGACGAAGGTGCTTTTGCACTTCACCAAAAATATTCTTAACTGTATCCCTGGAAATGATCCCTATCCGTACCTAAGTTCGCGCCCTACCAGTACCTATTTCGGAATCTTGAAAACATAGGTCATAGTTATCTTTTCCCCGTTGAGTTTTTCACGTTTTCATGACTTGAAAATCTCATAAAGGTTGCCCATAATTTTCTTTTTTCACCTTACTGTTATGCCAACCATGTCGATAGCTTTACCACTTAAATATTAGAAATCAGACGATGTGAATAAGTACCTAAGTACTTCGGCCACAAACTCATAAAACTGAAGAACAATAATGTTTAGCTATTCCACAAATGATTCTCACCATAATGACACCTTATTTATCAACATTGGTTTACGATTTAATGAGAAAATAGCGCGTTTGCATAGCGTAAATCATGGATTTGCCAATATTTGTCCTCTTCCGCATGTCTGTTTAGTTTCTCAACTTCTGAAATCGAGAGGAATCTAAACGAAACTGCAGAACTACTCATAGAAAAGCTTATTCTAACAAATCTGTCCGACCATCAGCAGTCAGCGCCTAACCGACTGACTTCATGAAATTGACAAGCTTCTCTGAAATATTCTTCTAGAAGCAACCACTCAAGCATTCGTATTGCATCTTATAACGGGTCAATTACTTTGCATATGCATATCGCATGACCCTGTCAACTGAAATCGGGCACGGCTTTGGAAGCATCCTTTAATCATGTTCGAAAATTAAAGTTTTCGGAGGCTTTTCCCCATCAGCTGTATTCTCGGAGCGGGGTGAGACGGCTGCGCCTCATCTCCTTTCGCGGCGGTAAGGCGACACCGCGAGAACTCCCGAGTCTCTCGCCAGTCGCACCACAGCACGCGTCGACTCGACATGTAAGTACGACTACGCTCTGTCAGTGCCCCATAGTGTTCAAAGTGGAAAAAATATACAAGTGTTTTTTTTATAAAGCCAAGGTGCATTGATCTTGCCTCGTCCTTTAATCGATTGTCCGTCCTGGTAAGTAGGGTGGTAGTGCAGTGCTTATCGATGTTATGGTGCATTTATCGGTAATTTACAATTATGTGCTCGTAATTCTTCAAAGTTAACTCCGCTGAATATGTTTCATGATGGGATTAAACGCTAAGATAAAATATTTTTAAACATAATTATTAATGCGGAGCTTTTGTATAAAGCCTTGCGATTATTCATTAAATTTTTGTTCAAAATTATTGGTGTATAAATACTTTTTACTTCGACCTACGATACGTATTCTAACATGCCAGCAGTTTTGTAATCATGTTCCATTTCTATTTTTGAATATCGCGGTGCTCGGTTTCATTTTCGGTTAGCCAATAGGAGCGGGCTACGCTGAAGTTTTCCCGCGCTTTTGGCAAGTTGCCAGTTGCCGACCAATAGTGTGGAAGCGCGGGATGTGTGGGCGGTTGACGAGCATGCGCGGGTACACGCGGGATGTCAAACTTCTAGCTCGCCTATTTTATTTTTCTATTTTATATTTAGACCAGATATAAACTTCTAGCCAGCTGTTGCTCTACATATTTTTGAAAAGAGAGCGCATACCGGAGCTTCCTCTTTCAATAATATATGAAAATTTCACACACTACTTTTATCTTAGCTTTTTGTTCATTCCATGTTTTATGAATTAATTTCAAATAAAGTTTCATTAAAACAAGGCGTCCTAACCGTAGGTATGGTTAAGGCAATACTTTCATAATAAACAGTGAAACACTTGAAATACCGGAAAATTGATGGTCGCCTTGAGACCGAGTCGATTGTAAAGAAAGCCAAGGTCATGACGAATTGTAATTATCGGCACCATAAGTTGGGAGCTGTAAATCTGTCAATTAAAATAAATTTATTTAGTTTATAATATCAGTTGATGAAAAGGATGTTGTCCTGGTGATGGTCATAGGCCTTCCCCTACTGCTGCCACAACTCACGGTTGCATCCACTAATTCCGCGTAAAATATTTGCAATCAAAACTTGACCACTTGGTCTCAAAAGTCCCAATTCTCTGATGGAATGGATTACCTAGAGTCTAAATCTCGTTTGCCAATACATTTTAATTGTGTACCATCTCCTGTTTAGTCTACATCTATAAAGTTGGCATTTAGACATGGAACTTGACTCCTGTATAATCAAATAACAGCTCTGGAAGCGTAGTAAAACAATTTATTTTTACTTCATCTAAAGTTTTTGCTTCTTCACATTTTTCCACAATTGAATTAATTTGGACAAGGGTTCTTGGTCTTATTTCAGTTAGAAAAATTTTCTCATCAACGTTACTTATCATTTTACGTTATAAAACTTGGTCGGTCGCATCCCAATTCCTCATAATCTGATACTACGTTCGCCAAACAAGATGATGGTGTATCAACGTGATTTGGGGGCAAGTCGGCCGACATATTTTATATCTAATGTTCTTGGACCAGCGCCAAAAACTGTTTTCTGACGTCACCCACACTTCTAAACAACAGCACACATAACCTTAATATTCTAATTAAATTGTATACAATGAGCTATATATTATAAACGCTCAATGCTACTAAAGACATGCTTCTCATCCTTAATCTTGTTCATTTGTAAGGTTTTTTGTGGTATTGTATTTTCCAGCGTTAGCCGAGAAACATTAGCACAATCAGCCTGTAATGTTCCCACTCCTGGGACACTATGAGATCGAGTGGATCACTATGACGCAAGTCTGGTGCGGGTTGGTAGATGTCAAACGTCTTGAATTTTTTTCATGCGGGGCCGTGGGACCTCTGGGCCTCCAACAAATCACTTTAAAAAGTCCATTTGTCTGAAGGTTCCAAGATCAATCACTCTTTACTACTTGTCCTTTCAAATGAAGCTGTCCAAATAATGAAACTTCTCTCAATTCTGCATTACATGTGCTCAAGAACGAGCTTGTATGGAATGTGAACACAAACATAAACATTATAAACTTACGACGTTTATAATGAAGGAAACAAAATAAATGTCTGCATTATCTTGGGAATGCAAATATGGCGAGAATGCGTTTATTTGTTCGGCGTGGATATCGTGACAACTAGTTCGATAGATGCATTATGAAATACTTTTTATTGTACGTTATAGAATCATGTCTATTCATGATCTTGGAATGTATATTTTCTGGGAATAAGTGGTGAATGACCCAATCGATCCATAAAGTACCCAAGATCTGATTAGATTTCTCGATAGCTCTTCATCAATCTAGCGAAGAAAACTTCAAATTATTGCTATCTTTACAATGTTGCCCCTGCATAAACTTGACATGCTGTTAGAATAAGGTCAATAGAGCTACTGGTCAATAAAAGAAGATTAGCCCTAATTCAATCAAAAAATAAATCCTATTGATTGATGCCAATTTTTACCCATACAATAGCTGTCGCGCACTATTATCATAATATTTCGTACCGGTCTGAGGGAAGTAGGTCCATCATACCACAAGATTATAGTGGCCTAAAGAATTTCATTAATGTCGCTGGACCATTGACCGCTGACTGGACCCTTTGCAACGTATCGCGAACTGTGACTCACACGCAAATGCTTTTCTTTTGAATCATACGGTGCAGGATTTTGCGAGATGGTGATGATTTAGGTGCGCGAATGAGTAAAACAAAGATTTTTTATTGAGTAGGTAAGGTTTAGTGTCGTTTACATATGCTATATTGGAATTTGAGACATAATCGAACTGGTTTCTCCTCCGGAGACGTTTTCATGGGCGCTTTCTAAATTAAATTATTTTATTTGACTTCTAAGGGACTGAGACTACCCATTACTCCTGCAAGACCAATGATAGGCCTTTCTCCTCTCATTCCTCTACTCTCTTTTAAACTAAACATCAGTCACTAAGTTATTTCATTTTTCAATTTAGCCACCAAGACACGTAGGTACCTTTACTAGTCCATGTCAATGTCCATCATGTTTCTAGTCCGAAGGTTTTACTGAATCCGAATTATCCCTTAAGAAGGAAAATTTCATGTAAGGAGAACGATGACCTCGTAATGAAGATTTGGAACACATAGACAATGGGATCTATCGGTACTTTTTTAAATCGCCTGTTCGTGGACATGGGACATGCGTTTCCGATGCCGTTCAAATTTTAAATAGCATTCCAAAAATTATTTGCCCTGCCAGCATTTGCTTATGATGCTGGCAGGGCGTAAATATTAAAAAATATTTGATGATGATTTAACTAAATGTAGATATCTACACAGGAAACATTATTAAAATTGAAACATGATAGATGCACACGTTCTCGCGTAGGACGCATTTTTGTATGTTCAGCATTTATCAATACGTGACGGAATTCATGACCTGCCCAACAATATTGGAATGTTAACCATATAACTTCATTCGTGCATAAATGCATCATAACAACTAAATATTTCGCAGCGATCCAAAACGTCGGTTCTTCCATCGGTTTTTATTTTTAATCGGCGCGAAGCATTACCGTTCCATCGGTTGCCGGTAATATAGTTAGTCGAAGAGGTTCTTAACCTTTGTCTGTGGTAATGACTAGAAAAAGTTAATGACTAGTTAAGTCATTCGGTTAATCGGTACACTTATTTCAGATTATCGGAATAACTTTGTGCTGTCGTTTACTGGCTGACTTTTTCACTTTTTGTGATGGTTATAGATTAGTTACTTTGTAGTATAAACATGAGATTTGTAATCATTCAGTTATTATTATGTATTAGCATTATAGCATTAGCAGTTTGTGTAACTTATACAATTTTTTCTAGTCAGAGTTTGGTTTAAGCGATTTCGATTTCAGCAGACATAGAACACTTGATCATTTTTGTAAACTATGTAAGCTAAAGTTGATACAGATAAAAGCCAAAAGTAAATACAAAACAAAGTTCTTCAATGAACTTTGAAAAGGATGAGTAACAAAGCAAGAATGAAACGGTAACAAACACAACTAAACCAAAAGTAAATCCCTGCACTCAAGATCAATGCACCCCCGGTTCCATAAATAGCTAGCTTTGTTCTACAAACTTATTGACATATAGGCACTGGTATGGTACACAAATGCATTATGCCTTTGCTGAATTTCAATTTCCAGCACAAAGCGGGCAGGTCGCAAGTCGCAAAATTTGACTTATTCGTGATTTTTACACGTTCCAATGAAGGTTGTTTATTTTTGTGGTAACTCGACAATTTGCGCTGAGGTTTTTGTGTTAAATTTGGAAAAAAAGAGTAGTGGTTTAAGAATACCAATATAAATCAGAAATGTTGTGCCTAGTCATGGATCAACATAATGCGCTTGTTACAAGCATTTGTTAGGCGTTTAGACACTTTAAACCTAAAGTCGTGAAATAATGAAAGTTTCGATGTCGACGTGCCTGAAAATGTAGAATACAAGAACTAATAGGAACCCATACTGCCTACCACTCTACCTCCCAGATAAAAGGACGAGCAAAAGAATGTACTAACAAATATTCACCAAATTGTTTTCTTACAGCTTTTGCATCTAGAGGAGTAAACAAACACAAACCGCCAAAATGGACGCGATCAAAAAGAAGATGCAGGCGATGAAGCTGGAGAAGGACAACGCGCTTGACCGCGCCGCCATGTGCGAGCAGCAGGCCAAGGACGCCAACCTCCGTGCCGAGAAGGTACGCGACACACTTCACCGTTTATGGTTAAAGGGCACCGTGTGCATATTGCTTTATGTGTAGTTTTAATAGTCGATTATTGACAACCTAGTTACATCACTATCAATTTATAAAAAAAAAACACCAGAAGCTGTGTTCCAAATTCAAATTGAGGCAAAGACCTTCTGGGTCAGGATGAAACAATCATTTGTTTTACAATTTAATTATGATTGTCATGAAATTAATTATTTTCAAAATCGATGCAATATGTTAACATTGATAACATAACGGGTAGGCAGCCTGCTATTCATACAACATTTACATAAATGATGAAACACCTAAGGTATCGCAAACAAATCAAGTAGGTATTTAATTGCATTTTTGGTGTAAAACTTTTTCCGTTCGTTTTTAATAGTTTGTGTCAGGCGTGAAAAGTATTTTGTTTTTACAAGTGCAATGCAGGACACTGAACTTTGTAAAAAACAAATTCATTTATCTACTAATTAATTTCAAATGTAATGTCACGTTGAGATCTAGTTTCAAAGTAGATTGAGTAGGTATCCATTACAATTTACGTATTCTTGATTTACGATACGTAAGGTAGGCTCACCGTGTATATGATTGAGGCAATACTGGCTGCTTAAAAAAATGTTTTAAAGCTGTATCTTAAAAAAAATATACCTATTTATAAACAGCAGTAAATTAAGAAATTCTTTACTGATTATTCAATTGCAAGGCCAATAGTTGTAATTATTAAGTAATAATTAAATTTAAAAAATATGCGAACGATAATATTTCTCTTTTCGTTTCGACGTGTGACAGGGCGAAGCCTTGACCACGGTCGATGTGTCAGGGCTAAGGATACCAACCTCTGACAACTTAGATATAATATCTCTGTATGTACATAAATGTTGTTTAATGCATTATGCGCTTATTCTTGCTAATGTATAAATATAAGAAGGTATTTCTGCATAATGTAGCCACAGATGCATATTGCACATTGTCTCCTGTGATGTGCTTCAGAAAATGACTTTACATAAATGATGCAAGAACAATGTAATGTTTGAAGAAATTAAAAAAAAAAATCACTTTATAATCCCTAGAATAAATTTGTATTATTGAGAGCTGCTGAGCTGCATTGTTACGAACAAAATAATTTTCACGAAACTTACTCAATAGAATATGAGTGAATTTAGTCAAGGAAAAAGATTTTACAAAACAATGATGTACCTAAATATGTAATCGTAAAATGTATGCTGCATAGTTTTATTTCGGACTTAGGCTTCTAGAGTTATATCAGTGATCTGGGTTGTAATTTATGCAATTAGATCACTAGAAAAAAAAACCAAAAGGTAGTGTATAGGTAAACTTCTCAATAAGCCTTTGATCACATATCTTTGGCTTATAATGTCATTATTATGTTATGTAACAACGGCTTGAAAGGGGAAAAATACTGAGATGACGCGGACGGCTAATAGAGATGTATGGACGACGACATACTGAGTGATCCCCAAACAAATGGAGTACGAGCAGAAGGATGGCGATAATAACCATGAAACCTTTGATCATATTCAACCAGCAACCACTGGTATATACAATATTGATAATCATTTGCTTCTAACCTTCTCCTAGGCCGAGGAAGAGGCAAGGCAGCTCCAGAAGAAGATCCAGACCATTGAGAACGACCTGGATCAGACCCAGGAGGCCCTCATGCAGGTCAACGCCAAGCTTGAGGAGAAGGAGAAGAATCTTCAGAACGTGAGTACTTTATATAGTCTTACTATTGATTTGGTTTATATTATAAGCCTGATGTTGGAGTCCTTTGGTTTTAATATCTTCAGTTTATGGAATCAGTAATTGCAATTGAAAATCGGGATTCCAAAAAGAATTCTAGGTAGTTTTAATTTTTTTTAATTAACTAACTTCAACATGGAAACTGAACGCGATTAACACGTCTTAATCGCGTTAATTTGTCAGTGTCAACATTCCCTAACAGCGATGACACTACTCGTAATAGCTTTTCATAGTTCCAGGGTGAAATCAGCCCAAATTAACAGGGCGTTGTTCTAAATTTTACTTTTTGATTCATTGCAGTAGCTTATTGTCAAAGATTTCAATTCATTTCACTCCAGTTCCTTTGATCACAAAAGATCACGCCTGTAATCCCCGAAGGGTTAGGCAGAGGTGTACCTAATAGTACACACACATTTCACCCGTTGTGTTTAAGTTCCATGCATTTGTTCCTTTGATCCTCATCAAAAAGTATATCTATCTACATCTACCATATCTACCATAGTTTGATAATGTAAGTGTATTTATCGAAAACATCGACACTTGCTAAACAAATAAGATACGTATTCTTTCCACTTCATTACTTAGGATCGTGACCGCGACCTACAATCTCAGGTGATGTTTTAGCATAAAACGTGTCGATTTTACCTTCATTGACTATTGTTTGTACTAAAAAAGAAAACAAAATACTGAGGTCTTAATCAGGTTAGTCGGAGTTGAAATCTATCTAAGTATATGATCTTCAAAATACGTCCTTGCTGTCAAGTCCCATTAACATGAAATAACATGTCTATGAGGATTAATTCCTCTTAGTTGTTTAATTACATGTTTCTGCTGGGTTCAAAATCTTTTAGATCAATTTCAGCAGAATTGCCTTATCTTTTCGTTTTCTGTTGAAAGTTTCAGACCAAAGATTTGCACTAGTTTAGTAAGAAAAGAAATACCTCAGAGCAAAGCAGCATCCAACTAATTAATTTCTAGAAAACATAAAAATTACCTGCCGACTGTAAACAATAAAATGATCTCATCGCAATAATTAATTATTTATCAGAGAGAAATTAAATTAGATCACGCATGTATCAATAATGTAATTAATGAATAAAGATCATGATGCGAGCCAAAAACCTTGGCCGATTGGCAGACAGAACGAATGACAAGCAAATATCTGAGTGATGAAGATACGGATCAGTTGAATGGTTGGCGATGATAATAAATCGTCGATTTAATAAAGCTAAAATACTATCGTAATGTCGCACTTCTACCAAAATAAACAAGGAAAGACAACATGCGCCATTATGTGGTAGTCATGAATTATGATTGTCAATAATTTTGGACTGGATACCGATTAATTAGGTACCTACCTGCCTATATTGTCCTAATATATTTTTCTGATTGTCTATCCCAATGACCAGTCAATAGACTGATTCAAATAAAATATATTATGTGCAGCATATCTCTTAAAACACCTATGTACTGTACCCATGTTAGCAAAGAAGTAAATGATTTGACTTGATATTTATAAAAAATATAATTTAGTTGGCTATTAAAACTGAAAGCAAAAGTCAAAGTTGATTTGATTTATTGCGTTTTCTCCAGCGTCAATTAACTTGCCAACTATCAAGATTTTGACCAAAAATATGACGTCATATTATTCTAATAGAGTTTCAATAGAACACGTGTAATACCAGATGCCCTGTATACCGGAATACGGCGCTGTAGGGGGCTGCGTTCTGTGCGCACTGAGTTATTTTCAGCGCTCGGCACCTAATATGGGCCCGCTGCCCGGTGTTTCAGTAAAAATAGACGCTGGACTCACTTGATACGTCAGCCACCTACATTAGCTAAACTATGGAATTTTTCGAAGTGTTAGAAACAATTAAATGTCGTTATAGGAATTCATCAAAGAATTTAGCAAGGTTACAGTAGGAACGTTGAATAAAAATATCTTTTAGCTGTTTCAATTAAATTAAAATAATCCCTGCAGTTCAAAACAAATAAAATGTAACAAATTGAAATACCGAAACGTTTAGGAAGCATTTAAAATTTCCGCGTCTAACGATAAACAAATGGGCACAGCTCGGTGAGTAAAACAGTGCTACAAAAACAAAAGATGGCAGTAAGTTAGGTGCGACTACAGCGCCACAGTGGTTCATTAGGCGAGTCAGTCAGTCAACATGGCCGCCGGCGCTGCGCGGCCGGACGGACCGCGCCGAGCGTAGTAATGTCCGCGTCCGCGCCCCACGCCCACGGGCGCACCCCCGTGCGGCGCAGGGGGCACCAACACCACCCGCGCCTGAGGGGCAACCGCGCACCCGCCCCCAGTGCGCCCGCAAACACTGATCCGTCCAAACAAGTGACCTTACAAACAGACGATGTTGTGCCTTGTGTCAATAGTGTTAGTGAATCTCAAGCAGTGACAAGGACGAACAGTGACGATGCACTTTCGAATCAGAATAATATAATCGAGGACTATACGAATCTTGACGATGAAATTGATTTTGAACCTAGAATAAAAGACCCTGAGTCTCTTGATACCTCGGACGATGAATTTTCGTTCCGGGAAGAGCGAACGGCGGGAGACGGCGCTGAATTCATTACTACTGTCGCCTCAGATATATCAGATGATGACCCTGAGACGGCAGAACTTGCAAAGCTCAGGTGTACTAGTGAGTGCACGGAGGTTCTGGCAGAGAGGGAGAACAGGCGGAGGCGAAGATGCGCCGATTATCCTGGATTGGCGTTCGGCAGTTCCATATTCTCGTCAGACACTATGATGAAATTTTCAATCATCAAGAATGAGTTGCAGAATATCAAAAACACTGCACTGAAAAGGGTAATGTCCTATGTTATTAAAGCTTCTGTTTGGTTGTGTGAGTGAGGCAGGCGTGGGCCAAATGCGCACAGAACTATTTTTAATCGCGTACCGTCGGGAAAGTGTTGAATCTGCTCCACGAAGCGAGGCAGAGGCAGCACATCTCGCGCGTGGCGATCAGCTGAGCCACTGACATTCCATTTGACATGTTTACTCGGACGATTACACATGACGCCGGTAGATGTCGTTGCTGTCGATAGGCGCACGTGGCTTTTATCTGCTAGCCCTTGCCCTTATTTTTGAAACAAATTCTTTTTTTTTTAATCATGTTATCACTTCTAACAATTTTTTTTCTGACTTACCCTTGTGTAGATAACTCGACTGCTTCATGTTATGATTTCTTAGATATTAAGTGGATTATCAACATTTTCTTACCTATATTGGACTACTTTTACAAAAATCAAACTAGAATCGCTTATACCGTCTAGAGTTTGATTCTAGATCGCTACAAAGTAATAGCGAAAAATATTTTTAGGACTACGACGACAGAATCATCGTTATCATTTTTATCTGAACTCATTAAGAAGAAGATAGGTACATTCAATTAGATAATAGACTCGTTAGTGTTTACTCAATTAGAGTATAGTGGGCACGTATCTACATTCCGCATTACATTCTATTCTTTACAACTTTCTAAATTATTCATGAACACTACGTTGCGATGGGCAATCGTATTTACAAGGCGTAAAATTTCGAATTGATACTGAAACATAATTATTGAGTCAATGTTTTACACAAACGGATATGAAATTGTCTGAAGTCATTACTATCTAGCAACCAATTAACCTTTGCAAAAAATTACCTATAAATTACAATATTGTAATGTCATTTTAGAATATTTCTAATGATAATACCTACTTAGGAAAACAACCAGTACAATATGAATAATATTATAGAGTGTAAAATATGATCATCATCAGAATATTTGCAATTACTTTTATAGACTCAGTCAAGCCTAAAACACAAACACTATTGCATGGAAAAGAAATCTTGATTTAAATAATACACAACAACTATGCACAACAGATTACCACAATGAATATTCCAATGAATGTTGAGTACAAACGAAAATGAAAATAGAAAGTAAGCATAGATTCAAACTGAGACGAAAAACACTTGAAATGGCTACATAAACATTAGCAATTACTGCCATATTAACGAATAGACACATATCTGTTATTTAACCACGCTTTTTTGTGATACAAATGACTTGGTAACACATTAACTACGAACAATTTGTAATTTTACTGTATTGCTTGTAGAATCATATACATTTACACCTAAATTGCATACTTTATAAAAGTCAAGAAATTACTTTACATCGCTAACAGTATCTGCAAAGTAATTTGTTATTTTAATCCACAAGAACATCATCTACCTACTTAATGCCGTAATGCCTTTGGATTCAACGACGATTTCATAAATTACGATGCTTTAGAATCCATCTTCATATTTTTATACGTTTTTCTTATTTTTCATTGACCGTACTTTGCCACTCCTTAGGATGAGCTGACGGTACATAGTTTATTTGGGAAAGTGGAGTTTGTTCAATGGAACGCTAAAAAAAGTATCATTCGTGTTCAATGCGCATTTAGCCAATTTTAACTTACCATATTGTTGCGTGTTTACTCTAGATATATAGAATTAAATGGTGCGATTCATATCCGATATTGAAACTCATATCCCGTTATGCTCAAAACAACTGTATGTTTGCTCAACGCATCCCCTGTGTTGACCAAACCAAAAAACAAATTCAACAATAGTCTAAACTTGTTCAATTATTTTATCAATCGGCAGCTGACGTACTTTCACCTGGAAAGTTCGTCTGCAGATCGTTCTTATGTTCTTATGGTACCTCATTGTTCACTAAAGTTTTAAAGAAAAACGTAGAAATTGAGGTCTTGAAAGTAGAAGTATTACCTAAGGTTACGTAAAACTTCTACTTTGAAGGCTTTAATTGTATAACTAATGGTGACCCAGTGACTATCAGCACTTCCTATTCTCAAGTATTGCTCAAATGGTTCTGTTTCAAAATATACGGGTAGAAGGAAGTCATGGGGACGTAATCTTGATTGATGGGTGTAGAACAAGGCATAGTTTTGAAAATGCAGTTTGCCAAGACTTAAAATGTGTTACTAATTGAATTAAAATAACAAACAACATTTTATTCATAAATTATAAAGGCGTTACGCTGATTCTATTTTCGCCTACTTTACTTTACAAATTATATGATTTAGCATGTTCTGTTCTAGCAAATTGTGCCAAAAACATCCACAAAGATTGTTAGAATTCACAGAAATTTTATGCTTAGCTCGAGGTTTTTGCAAAAAATGATCTCATTTGCACTTTTGGGTTAGTTCAACATTCCGAAAGTATCCCCTTGTCGTATTACTATCATAGAGACCTCGGTCATTTGTAAAATGTCGGGATTTATGTAGGTACCTAATTCAATTAATGGTTCACGTGGCGTAATCTCTCAATAGTCGACATATGTCCATGTACGTCACACAGCTATTCAGAGTGACTGAGTGGCTATGTATCATAACAGGAGTATGTAATTACATTGCGTTCGACCGTACAGCCATGTCCATGTTGGTACGCTATAGCCTTCAGGTACTTCAATAACTTATTACTGACCATATGGCAGTGACAGACGGATGACCAACTTTCTACCAACTTTAAATATGGAAGCATCTCATATTGGGGAAAAGAAGCCTTGACTTTTATAATGAAGAATCACAATCAGCTGATTAAGTGTTCATTAACACTGATATAACGAAACCTTTAAAAAGTTTACCAAGAATGGCTAATGATGTCATTTCTCTCGAATTTCCTCAAAGATTTTTTGTAGAATAAGAATTGGTTGGTGTGACCATTTTTTATCACATCTAAATCGGAGCTGTTGAGCTCGAGATTATGTCGATGTACAGTAAAAAAAAGACAGATTCCACTGAGTACAAGATACCGTATACCGTGTAGCTGAAAACTGGCAAGGTCAATAAAATTAGCGCACATATTTTGCGCTTGTTCTCTGATGTATAATGAGTCACCTTTGCAGAGGTTATTGCTCAGTTAATGTCGCATAAAATTAAAATAACAATCGAGTATTAGAATCATCTATTCATATCCATTGTATTCAAAAAGCATAACGACTGGTAAGTACGAAATGTCGGTCGGTTATTGCTTCTGCAAGAAGTAGATCTGAAAGACAGAAAAATTACGCCTCCGCACTATCGAAAAAGTTTCAAATACTGCAAAAAAACCGTCATATAGTGCAGTGTAAAAGTTAAATTCGACCGGGTGTATTACCTGAATTTCACTTTAGTTATCATTAGCCTCGTGGGAGTACAGTTTAGCTGCTTTACCGACTGACTTTTTGTTGCAATCGCTCGGTTACTTAACGGAATTTAAAACAGGCACATACTTTCCAAATGACGTCATTTAATTTCGGCAGTCTTGTGTAAATTGCTGTTCACTCGTCTGTACTATCATTGGCTGCAGACAACTTCCTCTAGTTGTGAAATATCAAACTAGATGGCGCTGTTTCTTACATTTCAATCAAAGTTTGCAAGTTTATATTGTAGTATAGAGTTTAAATCATATAATTTATTTACAGAAATTGGATCACTCATGTTGTTATCCTTTCCTCTGCCTATTTCGAAATGACCGAGTTCATCCTATTCATGGTAGTCTTCGTATTTCCCATGATTCGAATACAAAAGCGATAATAGCCCTCCACCAAATCTAAAAAAATCCACTTCCGTAGTGTTTATTGTAAAAGGTCAGTCTACCGTTTCGCCCATCCCACATTTTTGGGTTTTCTTCCCAAACACCGCTTGTGACCCTACGGATGTAGTTTCCGACGAATTCAAACAGGTGGAGCTAGTGGCCCTGTAGGCATTACGGTCGATTGTGCTTATCGCGATCGTCGTGTCCGGGTGACGTTTCTGTCCATGTTTCGCTGTCAAAGTCATTTTGAGAATGTCTAATTGAGTGAAATATTAGTTGCTATAATTCCAATTAATTCCTCGTAATCGTTTACTGATTTTAGTCAGTGGTATAAGTTAGAAACGCAGCTAATTAGCGCAGTTCCGATAAAGTTGCAGCGTCTAGGTTCGGTGGCGGCCATTTTATTCGCCGGCTGTGTTCATTCGTGCCGTGCCCATCTCGACGATACGGGGCAATAACGAGCGGGGCCAGTCAGTTGGCATTTTCGCGAGTAGAGCGGAGGTGTTTCTAGTTTTTAGCATTTAAGCATTCCATTTAAACACAAAAGTGCATAAAAATGACGACAAACATGCAGCAAGGAACGATCCTGGACGTTCTGAAAAGAAAAATGCGTCAGACGAAAGAAGAAATGGAGAAATATAAGGACGAGTGCGAGGAGTATCACAAACGTTTACAAGTGGAAATAATGCGGAGAGAAGAAGTAAGAAAACGTGGTTTTAGTTTGTGATGTGAATTTTGTGAAATGTTGGTTCCTATGTGTACCTGTGTTGAGTTCATATTGGGTCATAATATGAGAGTTATCAGTCTTGTACTATCTACCTATAGTGAGTAATGTCCGGCCATACTTAGGTGTGCAAGCAACGTACGCATATTGACCTCTCTTTCGGATTCATCTCAGCTTAATCTCTCAGAAAGAGAAGGCGAATAATTATTATTTTCGCTGAACACGATTTCTTTCGTCGACTAGTGTAGTTCCCAAAAAATGTTGCTTCTCCGATCTATGCAGGGACGTAAAGGTTTTCTTGAAAGGTGTCTTTACATAATTTTATTGGTGCTTGGTTAGCGCCGGTTTCTGTTACACGTAACAGGTTTCGTTGCGTTGGAGGTCGTATACCGGTCTTTTGTGGCACATGTAGAGCGAGCCGGCTGGATTCGTGAAGCCTAACACCCTTTAGTACATTCCTGTTGTTCGGACGTCCTCGAAGGACCGCGGGCGCCGTGAAGGCGTGTCCGACTTGTTCGCCGTTATCGTTGTATGACGTAACTCCACAAGCCAGTAATGCTCCTATAGATCATAAACACCTGCAAATAGACAAGATTTGACAATTGAACATTTTAGTCTTCATTCCATCCCAAATAAGTGATGACACGCTTGTTAACGCTCCTTGATGAGTGGCCCATAATCTATGCTAGGCTATGTTAGTGATATCTCGTAGAACACTACATGTCTTATCGTCTTAAGTGTATCAAAACGGTGATAAGAAAATGTTAAATTGAGATAGCGTGAAAGAGTAATTACTAATCGAGGAAAAAAGCGGACATTATAAATAATGTTTTTTCTAAAGAGTTGTGAATGGAAAACGTTTAGTCAAAGTAGGTACGAGATAGACAATTTTAGTGACACGACGTGGGCGTGTACTAACATTGAGAGCTGACGCTGTTTAAACATTAATAGTTGAGGTCAATATAAAATGCTGCTCATAGGAAACAGTTGGAGGAAATAACACTGTATCTAAATAAACAAAAAATACAGCAAACCTCCTGATATAAACATAACAATCCTATTAAGGAAATTAAAACAGTCAAAACTGTATGATACAAGTTCATCATTTTGTACTTCTTCAAGCAGAGTGAAGTGTTAAACAGTTATCAAATTAGAACTCATTAACTTCCACAAGGCATTGAAATTACACTACAAGCACCTTGTACTAAATCTTACTGATTTTGAGAATGTAACAAACAATGTAAAAACGAAAAAAATTATGATGCCAGATAAGTGCAACAGGAACTAACAACGATAATGAATTCGTTCCATTGCACCCAACATGGCATCCGAAATTAGGGGCCCTTCGCGTGACGGTGTTGTGTTACAATTTATTGAGCTTGCAAGGGCTAGTCTTTTGTGTTCGACGTTCAATAGACACAATGCTACCGTCCTAACCGATCCCACAAAATTTAAACAATGTTAGTAGACTATCGGTGAAAGTAAACCGTGAACAGGTAATATGAGTTTGTGCACCTGTGGAGTTCAAAGACCATATGCATCCAGTAATTGATTAAGTACAAGAAAATGATGTCCAACACTCTCCGAATTCCATTGATCAAAAGGTAAAGGTCGACGAACTTTCCATAAGAGGCTTAACTCATCACTTTTAAAATAGACTCAAGTAAACGTCAATTTGAATTATACTCGGAAGTTCAAGGTGACGCTTGGCTACTGATCTCTAAAACATAGCCTCAGCTCCTTGACTAGACACCTATTTGTCTTGTGTTCTTTTGACAAAAAATATGTATCGAACTTTATACTTTTCTTGTCGGCTGATTCGCTAGAAATGGAAGTCTTTTTTATGAAGACACACTTGGTTGGTGACTTCGTTAATTGCTGTTAATATCGCGTGCGAAGAAAAGTATTAGAATAAAACTGATTTACTTGGCTAGTCACGTCACGACTATTATTAGCATCCACGCACTGATGACGACACAGGATAAAAGGAGAGAAACTGGGACTCGTGTGTGCTTCCTCGCGGCAAGGACGCGTGATGTCATCAGCATGCAGTGGCTGAATATAAATAACGTAACGCAAAATGTTCCTATGTCTTATGGTTAATTCTTGACACGTATAGTGTTCCAACGTTAAACAATGTCTATTGTACATTGACATTCTTACGACCAAAAGTAGCTGTGTATCGGTCGCCAACTTTGGAAACCGAAAATTCCAGTATATTCAACCTGGCTGCGTTGCTTGCATTAGCTTGGAATATGTCTGCATTTTCTTATTTCGATATTCCCGCGGTCCCTTATTCAATTATTATACATATACTTGTTATTTTGTGTCTTAGTAGTATTTTTGGTATTCCAAAGCTGTTGAACTTCTGATTATTCTAATATAAGCTTATCCAGTTCTGGATTAATTCTACATAAATCGTAATAAGCCGACATTTCAGTTACATAAGAATCCGTAGAATAACGAGCATCACTATAAATAGCAGTGATCATAGGTTTACTGAGATTTGTAACCTTATCTGCATTGCTAAGTTAAGCGTTGAAAATTCTCGGAATTTCGGAGACCCACGGCTTTGCCGCAAACCTTTATTGGAACCAAAATAGCAGAAGTACCTTTTTTTAGGTTGAAACATACCTTGACCGTTATTTTAAAATTGCGTGACGTAAATTTGCGTACACTGTTTCCATATAGAAAATGTATGTTATTTTAAGCATTTTGACACCTTTGGACTCCAAAATGGGTATAGGATAGAAGGTACATATTTAATTTTGCAAAGATTAAAATGAGTTTCATCAAACCAGTCTTAGTACCCACTATTTACAAGTCACCTACGACAACGTCTTACCATCTTTCTTCTTAATCCAGGCCGAATCTGAAGTGGCTGCCCTCAACCGACGCATCCAACTGCTGGAGGAGGACCTCGAGAGGTCCGAGGAGCGTCTCGCCACAGCTACCGCCAAGCTGTCAGAGGCCAGCCAGGCCGCCGATGAGTCGGAACGGTGAGTCCGCACCGTAACAGACGACCACTTAGCTTAATGGAGGATATAGGATGTTACGCTCACTCCATTTGAACATACAAGTCCATAAACAAACAAATATAGTGCTAGGTTCGAATCCTAGAGTTTCAATAGCCACGAAATCTGTAGTTTTATAGCAATTACAAGCAGAAGATGTGTTTTATTATATTAAAAGTCACTGATCGTAAAGAGTTCAATCTTGTCCTGAGATTACATGAATTTGAAGAGACCATTTTGAATTGTTCAGATTTAATGATATAAGTAAAAGTATCGGAAGTACATAAAATCTCATACAAATGTGAACGTTATCTTGTGTAGTGTAAGGTACTGATAAATTCATGTGAGGAGGATTTAACTATCCATCCGTAGTAACACAAGACAACGACATTGAACCCACATACATACCAACCTATTGAGTGGCTTCTTCAAATTCAAAGCTAAATTGGATTACCAATAGAGTATTGAGTTCTATTTTTATATATTGTTGTAAATATTTATCCTTTTATATAACTGTGTGCATGATTGTTTCTATTGTTTTTATTTTTATGCCCATAACCACCATATTCTTGATTATTACAACTATTTCCACGATTTCTGTCTTTCCTAATCTGTTTTCTGTTTAAACCCATGGCCCTGTTTTCGAAATAATTTTGGAAGTCGTTTATTTGCCACTGAAAATAAATGCTTTTCAAAACGGTTTATTTAAGTCAAAATAGCCACATACCACATAACGAGTGTTTTTATCGATGTTATAACACGCATGTGTTTGACCCCGCACTAACCAGAATACGGAAGGCGTTGGAGAATCGAACCAATATGGAGGACGACCGCGTCGCCATCTTGGAGGCACAGCTGTCGCAGGCCAAGCTCATCGCCGAAGAGTCCGACAAGAAATACGAAGAGGTGAATGCTTGTCCAACGTCCAACTCGTTTTAAAAATCGCCAATCAAAGTTCCTTCAAATTTTCTCATTCCATTACGGTATTTCAGTGATGTCACAATATAAATACTTCACGGTAACTACGATGGAATGTGAAACTGAAAAAGAAACTTCTGTTGGTGACGTGTTATTACAAGCATTGTCCCCCGCACCACCGAAATTAGCATATTTTAGCACCGCAGTCGTGCCGTGACAATTAAGTTAAAAGTCATCAGTGGAGAGGGGGAGTGTTCCATATTCAAATTACTGTGACACCACGACTTATGAGCCGTTAAATGTAAGGTTCCATTAAAAAAGATAGCAGTGGTTTTCAAGTTAATCTATAACATCATTAATCGCTGTCGAAAGACAAAATGATTACGAAATTGATTTATAATAAACATCGGTGAATAAATTGAAGAGTTTTGGTGTCAAGCGATAAGAATATTAGTAATAACACAAACTGCATTAGATCTATGGCATTCTAAAACTTGATAATCTAGTTTTGAATTTCTAATTATTATAAATAAATGCAATATATTCATATAAGAGAGACCTAGATTATTGGTTTTAAATGTTAATATTCCGAATATTGCAGAAAGCGACGTTGTGGATTAGGTTAAAGTCCTAAAGTTTGTTGCAATATATTCTAATAAGAATTTCAATAATTTTATGGAAACAAGACAATAAGGACAAGCCAGTACGTAATATTCGGAATGCTCAAAGTTACGGATTTTTAAGCAAATTAAAATCCTGCCACGGGTTTTTATTTGCCAAGTTATATTGAAACGAGCAATAAACCAAACATCGCACACACACGGCGATGAACTCACTATTGCTCGGTTCACTTTATATTTCAGCTGTCCTGTTCCAGGGTGTTTGTCGCTTTATATGTTCCTCTCTAGCGTGTTCGTTACTTGCATGTCTTCTAACAAATGGGTTACCCTTGACTACGCCCCCACCTACAGATAGCACTCGATCATTTACTAAAGTTGTGTTTCGTGGTCCAGCGCCCGTAAGATCCTCGAGAACAGGTCGTTGGCCGATGAGGAGCGCATGGACGCCCTGGAGAACCAGCTCAAGGAAGCCAGGTTCCTCGCCGAGGAAGCCGACAAGAAATACGATGAGGTCTTTATATGGGAGTTTAGATGTCGTTTGGTTTGGCTTGTCTTGCTTGCAATACGCATGTTATGAATATTTCATAAAGATGCCATCTGTTGCATCGTCTTGAATACTCACATCGCTATCTTTCCATATTTGGTCAATGTGTTTCAGTATTCACCGAAAGGCTGCTGAGTTCATTTGAACGAGTCGCATTTCCAGTGTTGAATTTGTTTCCCTACTTACTGACATTGTTTTCTCCTTCAAAATAACTCCATTGATGTTTTTCAACATGCCCCCCAGTCAGTGTTGCCATACTGTAGGGACTAAAAATCTGTACATCCGACAACAAAATCCGTATAAATTCCGTAAGTGCAATAAATCTGAAACTCCGTATGAAATCCGTACAAAAGAAACTTAAAATTAAAAGCAAAAATTATTTATACATGTCTTTACTCATTTTTCTAATCATATCATTAACAACATTCAAATCAAAACAAGGGGTATTTCAACGTCAACCATGTAACATGCTATCTTTCAGATGAAACCATGATGAAACGGCAATCCCTGTCATAGACAACCACGGTCTAATTTTTTTTTTATGGAACTCTTCAAAATATGTTTTAAGAATTTCAGTAGTAAAAAAGTATCGATTTATCGGTATATCGATGTTTTTGTGTGTTGAATTTTATAGCGTGTACGTATTATAACGAATCATTGGAAATTCGAACACATATCCGTACGCAATTTTCACTCCAAATTCCGTACGTGTACGGACAATCCGTACATATGGCAGCACTGCCCCCAGTGAACCCTTTGTAAAATTCAAAATCTTCCCTACTAAACATTGAGGTGTGAATTTCGAAGTGATATTAACCAAACCCCGCAAATTAACTCGTGTGAGCTTGATTTCGTGTTCGTTACGTCATTGAGCAAATAGTCACGAAATAAAGAGCGATGATTCTCGAAAGCGACGTATTATCGCATCACGATTAGATACTGCTATCCATCTACGACGCGTTTTCTTTGAAGAAGTAGTCACCGTGCTTCGATGCCAGATGGTGAGCAGAGCTATACGTCCTAATTCCCCTGACATATGACCCTGCGTGCTGAAGTGAAGGCAGTCGTAAAAGTCAGCGTCCCAAGAAGGAATCGTATCGCGCCTGATCTTGCTCTGTTCGCCTTATATGGTGGACTAGCCTCCTTCGTCGCACATGTTGTTACATAAGCATTACTTCCATATATGTAGGGTGTACTTGCTCAAGACTACGCCGTGACAGACATTAAACCTTAACGAATGACATACATGTTTGTTGGTGTCAATAAAGTTGTGATTACTGGTTGTATAACGTAGTGTGGTATCTCCAGGTTGCTCGTAAGCTGGCCATGGTTGAGGCTGACTTGGAGCGCGCGGAGGAGCGTGCTGAGTCCGGCGAATCGTAGGTTTCCAATTCAAAGCGCTAACGGACCACTGCCGCGTTGCGATGCTGACTTGCGCCGAAATAAGAATGACACGAAGTAGTTTCCCTTGCGCGTCTCAGTCGACATTGTTATTTGGGCGTGTCACGCGATACTGGTCGTTAGCGCGGTGGTCCTGACGCGTTGTTTTACAAGTTTTCGCCTCCGTTCTGCATGGTTGTTCATTTGCATTCTTAACATTCTGCACAGTAACCCGATTTACCTCCATAGGTATTTCTAACATCGGCTCTCACTGTTATTCTTATTGCATGCCTCATTCTAGGTCGCGCTCCAGACGGAAGCTGCTCAACAGGACATTTAATTAATTTGCATTGTCATGACATTAATACGGTGCTGCCGGCTCACGCTGTTGATTGAACCGACAGCACTGCTTAATTATAAGGACACGGTGCAGATCAGTGACCCTCGACGTCGCACTCGAGCGTCGCTGCTCTCTATCAGACTAAAACAAGGGTTGCCCCATTTCATGGATATTTCTTATTTATGCAAATGTTAACTATCATGTCCATGTGTCGACTAAACTTCTGTCTTCAGTGTGTGTATAAATCTTAAACGTGGCTATAGGTTAGGATGTCAGGAAATATGTGTGGTATAGGGCAATTTTCGTTTTCAGATATGCACCGCATTACACCAGAATTACTGGCCGTATGCGTGCCGCACATATGCAAGCGCACACATCACCTAACGAATACGATAATGCACTAGATAGCACTTAGATAATTAATAATGTTTTATTGAAAAAGTAATATTTAGAACTAAATGTTTTGGGACAACCCTCGTTTATTTTTTAATTATGTGAGTTCTGACACCGCTCTCGACTCCCCCATGCTTTGTGTGATCCTTTCTGACTTTGTTGTTTGTGTTTTTGCTCAAGTACCACTGCTTTGCTTTTAGTTTTAGCAGGACATCACCAGGATATTCATTTCTGCACTTAACTTACAAATGTCTGCACTTGATAAATACGTGCACCTGCTACGGACGAAAGTCCATTAACATACAGTACGAGTCTCGAAAGAGCTCAGTAATCAGTAAACACTGGTAGTAAGGTTTCATTTTCTCGAGTACTTTCTACTGTCATTTAGTAATTTGTTGTAACCCATCTGGCGTATTTAAAAAACATGTAGCTGAAACATGAAACAGAATCATGTGTGCACTTCACCTGCATTTAAACACAAACGTTGTCGCAAAGTTGGACACTTGTACGTAGTGCTGCACTGCGAAGCGCGTCGAGAGCGGTGCCCGGCTCGGTAGAGTAGTATTGTGTGTGTGTGCGTTGGCGTGTACTAACGCTCGGCTGGTAGGTGGCGCGCAAACTTGTGCTGATGGAGCAGGACCTCGAGCGGGCCGAGGAGCGCGCTGAGCAGAGTGACTGGTGAGTAGTGCTTGGAGACTGGCGGAGACCAGACCACGTGGCCGCTGTTACCTACCGTGCGTGTATTCTGCTCCAAATTGCAATACCAATCAATGTGAATTAATCTCTGAACACAAGTAAAATTCTAAGCATTTATAAAAAAAGATGAAGCTAAGGTTTAGCCACAAGGCATAATAATTAATATGAAAGGGGTGTAGTTGCCCATTTCAAAGCCTAGATCTCGAAGCGTAGAATGGGAAAAAAAGTCCATGTAACGAAAACTTAACAGATTTTTAAGATCGTTCGTCGGAACAGTTGCTTGTTTAGAGATAATCATTTGGAGCTGACTACACGAGTAGTTAAACACAATAAAGATACAGTACACGTGGTCGATTCTCCAGCTACTGCCCAAAGGTTTCTTCTTGTTCATGATCGGCGATGGTGGAGTTAATGATTCTAAAGTAGTTGGAGCTATATATATTCTTAGAACAATAGAAGACCTTTGTCGTTGGCAGATGAAGAACTGTAGTTATCCACAGGAGACCTGTAGATGCCGATAGTTCTACACGATATTTTTGAATTCATTAATGAATTATACGAAAACATCGATGCACGAGATCATGCTATAGTAACAGTACGAGTCAGTGAAAACGAGAAAGTCTTAGCTTGATGTGAAGTAATTAAATTGCAAATTAAACTCTTATCTGTATGCGTTTGAATTTTCACTGATACATGCTGATAAATTGTATATTATATATCGTTAGTTGCTGAGGCGATGTTATTATTGTATCGCGCGCTGCTCAAGGCTTGCCCACTTCAGATTTGTGATTAAAAGTTGGGTACACCTAAATTCATCGTCTTTGCAACATTGCATGATTGTGTTGTTTGATAGCTGCTTGAATTTCTTATCATTACTGTTGTGATGAGTAGTAATCCATTTTTAGAAAATTAAGCAACTACCCAAATATCAATGTTCATTTAATTTACTAACCCTAATCAGCACGCTTATTTTATTTTGTTTATCACACTTATCAATAGATGTAAGACGACACATTTTAAATTGTCAAATATGCCGTTCACTGATCAAGTGGCCGGTAGTTAATTGATTAGTAGAAGCTGTTAAAATTCCCAGTTAAATAGAGCAAATAGTTAAAAATAATGACTGTATTTATCTTGTCGAAATATTTAATTGGCGTTTGGAAAAAAACCGAACTGCAACTTGCCAAATTAGTATATCAGAGAATTGCAAAATGTTGTTCTAGAAGTTTCAAACGTAATGGTTGGCTTTTTTAGTACAGTAGAAGTTGATTGTTTCACTTTCTGTTCCCCAGCAAAATCGTCGAGCTTGAGGAGGAGCTCCGCGTCGTTGGTAACAACCTGAAGTCCCTGGAAGTCTCCGAGGAGAAGGTATATTTCTGTGATTTTATACTTATGTTAGCTAGAAAAAAATAAGCTAGGAATCCAATCCAAGAAATGATATCGAAACAAAGAAAGAAACAAAGAAATATATGATTATTTTAATGATGATATTAATAGTAATGGATGAAATACTCCGAATGATGCACCAACCTTTGTAATCCATAACGTATCGCAGTAAGTTCCCTACATAGTCTCGAACTTCATTTAATGAAAAAGGCTAGGACGAAGCAGTTGAACTTCTAAGTAATGCTAATTGTATGTATGATGCAAATGAACTCGTGTATGAAGTGTGTGACTATGATTGTTGTACCCGACATAATGGACGCCAAGAGTAACCTAGTGACATTCTATACAGGCCAACCAACGCGAAGAGGAGTACAAAAATCAGATCAAAACCCTCACCACCCGCCTAAAGGAGGTGTGATATCGAACGAGATCTGTTCATATAGCGAGTGTTTATGTTAGCTTGCCTAACTGCATTCTGCTGTACACCTAGTCTAGTCTCTGTCTGATTTACCATTCAATGTACCAGTCTTCCGACTTTGGTGATGGTAAATAGGATTTAGAGAGTAGTTCGTCCGTAATAACTCGTGTTCAGTTTTCCTCCATACTGACACTTCCCTCTTGTTTGCCGTTTTAATGTTTTCTTTCTCTAACAGTTATGTCGTTATAATATAGTTTTAGCGTACTTTAAACCCGTTTAGTTTTACTATAGTATCGTGCAGCGTTGTTTGTAGCAACTACAACTAACTCTGCACGATGCAGCATGACTCAGATTTCGCTGTTTTGTGTTTTTTTTTTCGTTAACAAATAATACTCGCAGGCTACGCAAAGAGAAGAGACATACGAGGGTCAAGTAAAAGTGCTGGACGCTCAACTCAAAGAGGTAAAAGGAGGGCCGGACCGGAGGGTTTTCGTAGATAGACGGTTTCGGTTGTAGTTTCGTTTCATGTTCATTGCCATTCAGTGTTTTGGGATAGTACGAGTACGTTGGGCCGTGGGCTACAAAAATTGCAACTTAACCTTAAGCCATTTTCAACTAAACATCGTTTTAATAATTTTAAATTGTTAAGTTGACATTTTTGTGTTCATGATTCAGCTTCGTGAAGGCTACGTTCGTTGGTGTAGGTCCTAGTGTCGAGTGGCTGATGGCGGTTGGTGCTTCATCTATGTATCTATGTACAAGGCTCTCTCCTATATCTGTACCTACCTGTGTATTAATTACTTCTATATTAGCTGTAAGAACTATGCCTGTGTTGTGATTGTACGCTTTATTAGTTTGGGGTTCTGTATTTGTATGTGATGGGAATACTTTTGCTAATTTTATCCTGCTCCTATTTTGCTTTATTTTAGTCCGTTTACTTGAGAAACGCTTCACTATTTAGGTTCTTAAATTCGATATTACACAGGACTTCATAAGACTTATTTTTCCTGTAGTTACATTTTCAATTAATTCGTAGTAATGATGCACATTGTTAATGCATCGTTTTTCCCAGTATTACAAATATTTCTGAGCCAAAAAAGCTACTTCTACGCCGATTTTCAAGAATTGTTATCCAGTTTCACCAGTTGAAGGAGAACACATATTTTCGGGGGATTAAGAAAGCTATACCTCGCCTTCAATTCCACAATAATCAGGCATGATATGGATTCTACCATTGCATTGGTTTCGGGTAAAGAGTACAGTCACAACATGGCAGCGGCATATCGGAGGCTTGCCGTTAGTAATCCGTCCTGTGTGGCTAGGCGATGGCGACTCGCGACCACGTCGAGGATAAGATACACAGCCTCTCGCAGAAACTCTCACAAGTAAGTTGTGCTCGATACAGGGGGTTCTGGTCGTCCTAACAATAAACTAGGGGAAAATAAAATAGGGAAAAAATGATTTTTGGAAAAGAAAGACTAATAAAAATTAGGAAAAAAGTAATAAAAATAAAATTTTGAAAAAGGTAAATAAAAAGCCAAAGAAAGATGCAAGCAAACAAGTGAAACAAGATTGTTGTAACGAAAACGCAAAAATAAATAGCAAAAGAACAAGTAAAAAAGAATTTGTGCAGGAAAGGTAAATAAACAATTTAGAGAAAGAAATAAAAAAACTATTTTTGGAAATGAAAAGCAAAAATAACTTGTATGCCAATGACACATAACTTGGGCATCAGTTATAATTTCAATACAGGTGATTGTATTAATATTACTCATATAACTAAAGGACAATTTTATCAATTCAGATTAATATTAATCATCATCCTATTAGTTGCTATATAATTATACACATACTAGGTATTTCCAATTCTAAATATTGCACTTGAAAATATAGATTCTATAATTACTATGGACGACTAGATCACCTTGTTGGTAATGTGTTTTTATATATATTTTCACGATCATTTATTTTTCTATACTTTGGGTAAAATGGTATTTTGGTATCTAGTGTTGTAGTTTCACCACTCAGCACATAGCCGCTTTCGGTAAAGGTAAAATGCATGGTGATTGTGAGGCTTTAATTGTTCATAACATAGTTGTTTTTTTTATACTACTAAATTTTTGTTAATATTTTATTTTTGAATTTTTCGTTGAGACTTAAATTTGAGATTTTGAAAAAAAAAAAACATATTTTTAAATAACTGAAAAGTTCATTGCATGCCTAATTGTGCAGTAAAACAGTCTATTTTCTGATGATTTGGAATATTTAACACACCTACATGAAGTAATATTGTGAAATAGTGTTGCAACATTTCGAAATTATATTCATTTTTAAAGATAACGAATGTTTTATAAATCTTAAATTAAATATTGTAAAGAAAAAACAGAAAATAGGCTGTTTACTTCAAGATCAGAAGTTAAAATAGACATAAAATGATTTCAGGCTGAGGCGCGCGCTGAATTCGCTGAGCGCTCCGTGCAGAAACTCCAGAAGGAGGTCGACAGGCTTGAAGGTAATCAATCATTTCGTATATTTACAAAAATATACCATATGATATTATATTTGTCCCAAGAGACACTCCAAGTAGTATGAGAAACAATTGTAGCCAAATTTTATTAATTGTTTTTTAGAGCAAGGCAAAAGTCAAAATTATCTGTTTAATTACATTTATTGATGCTAGTTTTCCAAGTTTTCAAGGGTCTCCAGATATATTACAGAATATACAACGTACAGCAGTTTGGTTAAGTTTTAAAATCAAATATTTCACAAGTCAAGTTAAAATAACATGTTTGAAAATAACAACGCTTTGGACATTACGCACTTAAACGTTACCATCTCAGCCGTCATTAGATCTGGCTTAACGAGTTATAATGCTGTACAATAGATTTGAAAGCTTTTTTTTCTGTCATTTCTGCTACAATTTCAAGCTTATTTTTATCTTTATTTTATAGTAACAGTGTTAGAGTTTTATTTTTTTACTGTGCACAGAATTGTTTTTGGTAAAGTCACAAACAATATACCAAAATGTTAAGAAATTACTTTTTATAAAAAGTTCTCTCTCCTCACTATTTGGAGATTATGATTCAAATTCAATTCTGTGCAATATTTTGTTGTTAGCATGACTTTTATGTGTCTCCTACTAGACTGCTCGATCCTTTGTGATTTTTTTTTCTGTAATTTTGGCATGGTTTTATATTGATGTTGTTTTTTGCCTGTGCTGTTTGGTTCAAATGTCAAAATTGGATTTTGTTATCCTCAGTAGAGTTATTGCGCTGCGAGTGGTCATACCTAAAAAAAAATACCACCACCCTGTCACTTAAACCACTTCTGAATAGTCGGTCAAGTATCAGATGAAAATCCAATGAAAAATCTCAAAGAAGCATTGGTGATTTGTTGATGGATCCAGCCAATCTTGATGATCATACTTGACTAGAGATTTGACTAAATGGAAAAATTCTTCAGAATCTGGGGTAAATGTTGTATCCGATGATTGAACGTTTGGACCAAACAGTTGTTTGTTGTGTGTCCTACTGACCGTGGCCACGTCGCCCTTGCAGACGATCTGGTGTCCGAGCGCGAAAAGAGCAAACTCCTGCAGGAGGAGATGGAGGCCACGCTGCACGACATACAGAACATGTGAACACTCCCGCAAGCGCCCATTCCGCTCACTCCCGTCACTTCACTAGCTTACTCGCACTGACAGTGACACAACACTGACTTCTGTCACTTTAAAGTTGCCACCGCGAAAATAAAAAGGCACAAAAATGAAAGCAGTGTAGTGACCTAGAACAAAAGAAGTTTTATTTAATTGACACATTTTCAAACTTCTTTTTATTTCAAGACTACGTAAAGTGAGCCGAGCGGGCGCCTAGATGTTATTAGTTATAGAGTAATTGCCAGCCGCTTTTTAATGTAACTTCAAAATCGAGTGTTTGCTACGAAAGCACTGCCATGTGCAATTTTTTTATTTCATCCACAAATTACTAATATTTATGTCCGTATAGTTGAAACGTAATTTGTTTTATAGTCATTACTTTACGAGCGTGCCTGTTATGTCAATGATCGATATTTATATGACGTATGCAGTCGCTTCTATAGCACTCTAGTGTAAGGTATAAAATGATAGTATCGACATTCCAAAAGGGGTCCAAAAATGTTATGCATTTTACACTCAACTTAAAAAGACATTACTTGCATTATTTATAAAGAAATGCACATAGTTTTTGTACAATATTTAAATTGTCTATGTATTTGTAGAACAAATTAGTCGCTGTATTCCGTTTCGATAATTTAATATTTCACTCGAGGGGATAGTGCATACAATACGTCGTATGCTATATTTTTCATATGCACTGTTTGCAATTTATTATGAACTTAATTTACTTAATGTTAGTGAAGAGATTAGATATTTTTATTCAAGAGTGACGGTAATACAATAAATAATGATATTTATAGGAATATTCTTGCTAAATTGGAAATAATTGATATTCTATTATGTTTGAAGGATGATTTTCTCGTGTCATAATTGAGTTTGTTGTTATTTATTTAAATTAATCGATGAATAAATGGCGACTATTCCAAGTTGTAATGTTTGCGCGTTTTCGCTCGCGCTGGCAACACCGCGGTGATGCATGCTCACGCGTTTGACGTGTGACGTGCAGGCACGCGGTACATACGTCCGTACGAACGATACAGTAGCGTAGGGAGTCCGTCTTATTAATATTATCGATTAATGAATTGATAGATAAGTTCGTGAAAAATAATTTAATGATTTTTAAGAGTATTCTAATAAAAGTGTTTATGAATATATATTATTATTTTTAACCCGTTGTATTTTTTTACTAACTCGTGTGTTATCCTGTGGTTTCCCTTCGACTAACGCCCCGACGACGATTCTATCAGCTATAACGTCGATCATTAATGTATTATAAAGTCATCTTCATAATCATTGAAATGTAATCCGGTACTCACTGCGGGAAGTTCGGGGCGAACCAAAATTATTCGCACAAAACGAAGAAATGCTCGGTGGCGAGCGGGGTCATGAGTCATGAAGCATTGTACATTACCAAGTCCGCGGCACGGGGCATGAGAGGAGCCTGCGACCTGCACGTCCCCGTAGAGTAGCGCCGTGCTAACGAACGCATGCGAACACACCGCTCTCACGCGCCGCCTGATGCAGATGACCTCATCAACGAGATCGAGCGGTACAACGATATCGGATACGACATCGACGACTCCTTCGTGGAGCTCATCCCCGGCGTCGACCCCAACGACCGGCAGATGGTCGCCATCCGCGAGGCCGCGCGCAAGGAGTACGAGAGACTGCACCCCAAGCCGCCGCCGAAGGAACCCACCCCGCCGCCGCCAGAAGTCGCCGCGCCGCCACCCGAGGGCGCAGCCCCGCCCGCCGACGGAGCCGCGCCTCCCGCTGACGGAGCACCCGCCGCTCCTCCAGCAGACGGCGCAGCCCCTCCGGCTGAAGGTGCCGCACCGCCCGCCGAAGGTGCAGCTCCTCCTGCCGATGGCGCAGCCCCACCCGCTGACGGAGCTGCCCCACCCGCTGACGGAGCTGCCCCACCGGCGGAAGGAGCACCCGCAGCTCCTCCCGCCGAAGGAGCTGCTCCCCCTGCTGACGGCGCTGCTCCGGCGGCCCCGCCAGCAGAAGGAGCCGCTCCTCCCGCAGAGGGTGCCGCCCCCGCTCCCCCCGCTGACGGAGCCGCACCTGCTGCTGCTCCGCCGGCGGAGGGAGCCGCCCCCGCGCCCCCTGCAGATGGTGCGCCGTTAGCAGCACCCCCTGCAGAGGGCGCGCCGGCAGCTGCACCCCCAGCGGAGGGAGCCCCCGCTGCGCCCGCAGCAGAAGGAGCACCCGCGGCTGCGCCAGCACCCGACGCCGCTGCAGCACCCGCGCCAGCTGCCGACGCCGCTCCCGCCGCAGCGCCGGCGCCGGCCGAGGCCGCGCCTGCGCCCGCCCCCGCCCCTGCAGAAGCTGCCCCGGCCCCCGCGGCGCCGGCGGCCGAGGCTGCACCGGCCGCACCTCCGGCAGAAGCCCCCCCAGCGGAAGCCGCGCCGCCCTCATAAATACGTCGACCTTCTGCTCGTTACTTTCGGACTCTCTATTATTCTATTACCGCGTCCCGGGTCGTGGTCCAGGCGGAACTTAGTGCGACATCCTTCCGGAGATTATTTTTTTATGTTGGCAATAAACGTCTGAAATTATAGCTGATGGAATTTCTGTCCCCCATTGTGACCCCGCCGGGCCAGCGTGCATGCTTGTGAGTGTGGCGACTAACTCCGAGCCGCTGCGAGTGACCGCGCCGCTGTCCGCAGACGATCTGATCGCCAGCAAGGAGGTGTTCCACGAGATCGGCGGCGAGCTGGACTGCGCCTTCGACGACCTGGGCCTCCGCACGCCGGCGGTGGCGCCCGGTCGCACCTGCGATCGCTGCACGTGCTGCCATTGACGCTGCGCCGCCCTCTACGCTCATATGCATTTACACCACAAACGCGTCTTGATATTCTAGTCAATCATTAAACCATAACAAAACTTCTACCGAAAGCTTTCTAACTGAGTTTGCATGCTAGACTTCGACGAATCGGAACCTTACACAGACGACGCAAAAACAAACAAGCTTTATAACCCAGCGAGACCGACGCATGGCTTCAGAATAACAAGGATCTAAACATGTAAGCATTTAATTTTATTACTACCGCTGCGCTGCTCTTAATGCGCTTACAGACGGATGAGTTGCAAGCAGTCGGTAATAAATAATGGCACATCATATTGAGCTGAACACGGATACTCAGATCAGATCATCGCCTTACAATCATCAAGCATGAGGCTTTGAGAGAATGCGCTTGCGCAGCACAGTTGCGAGTCGCGACCATACAACACGTCGCACCGTCTGTAACCGCCATTACGCTGAAACTAATTTTCCTTACGACTTGACTTAGGAAAGAAAAATCAACATAAATATAATGAAATCTAAGACAGGATGTTATATAATTTGAGATAATATTGTATTATAATGTTTGGGCAAATGATATAATGTTGTGTCCAATGCGCAGACGAACTTGTTGCCGAGAAGGAGAAGTACAAGGACATCGGAGACGACTTGGACACCGCTTTCGTGGAGCTCATCCTCAAGGAATAAACTGGCACATTCGGCTAGGTTCGGTAATGTTCGGGTCCCGCCACGCGGCAACTACCACCTCCCGCCATTCAAATATCCGAATACGTGTATTTTACTTTATAATTTTATACTCCTAATTTAAAGTATTAAAATCCATAGTTTTATGGCGGTATTTATTTTCGAGTAATATAATAAATTAATTTATTACTTATGACTGGTTTTATTTGAGTTCCTGTAGATAGCACCTTCTTTGCCTTGTTGGTAGATCTAAGTAATGTATACCTGCTGCTTGTGGTGGTGTGACTTCATTGGCTTCAAACAACTGTATTTTACCGACAAACCTAAACCCTTGATGGTACTATTGTCCAACTTTATAACTTCAATGATAAATCAGTCTCAACATAATTATTTCTTTCAAGCAATCCACAGTTTGACTTGATTACCTATTGTAGATTATTTCTGGAAAATTATTTAAAAAATAGAATTTGAATTAGACTACAGGGTGGTGATTTAGTCACCTGCACCCTCCAAGGTCAGTCTTATATTAAACAACTTGCACTCGTATCCGAATTATTAAAAAAAAAACAGCTTTTCTTACATGCACTGAGACAGTCTGTTTACTTCACTGTTGTATAGGAATTTGTTTTTTTCTTCTTGAAGGAAGCCTATATAACCCCCCCCCCATAGCCTATTAGCCTATATAGCCTATTAAACTACGATAAATATAATAATTCATATTTTATTTTAGATAAAAATAAAATATTGCCTGAATGTGTTTACAATTTCTGCAGTCATAACCTAATTAAAATAAATGTACCGAGTCTGACAAAAAATAAATGAAAGTTTAATACAGTATCTGTTGCCAAACACATGCTTGAAGACCGATCACCATGCTTTCTGACTAGATTCCAGTAGATAGTACCTGTGGCTTTTATTGGGTAAGTAGCAAGCATAAAGTAAATTGGTAATTAGAAATCCATTTTTATTTTAAGTTGCACGCACTGAAAGACTGTTCAAAAGAGATTTAGTCATCATAACATTATAGAAAATTAAAAGAAAAAGGCCAAGAGCTGATCTATTTCTACTTGCTCCCTGGATTGTACCCTTTAAAACAAGAAACCAATTAATTACTTACCTACTAACTTTCTATTCACGACCTGAATGTGTAACTAACCAACTAACATTACTAACAGATGAGGTGATTGAAGAGCGCAGTAAATACAAGGCTATAGCAGAAGAAGTGGACCAGACGTTCGCTGATCTGTCAGGATACTAAGCGGCCATGTTGAAGAAAATGGCGGGAAGACTGCGAGCGCACGCGGTGGATGTTGCTTCGAAAACGTGCCTATTATAAACGAACAACACATGAAGCCTTAAAAATAATACTCAAATTGATAAAATATAAAACGAAGGACAATTTTCATGTATTGTACTTTATAATGGACTCCATATTCTTTGCACAGAGCTCACGTTGAGAAATGGACAAACTACTTCAACGATAGTTTACTTTGGATTCGTTGCATCTGACATTTTTAGGAATTAACAATAGCTAGCTAGACACTATGAAAATATGGGAATTCTATTGGTAGAAAACGATGTCATAAATCGATGATCTTATCAGAACATAAGCCACAGAACAGAACGTAATAATGCAAACCGCACTATAGACCTATACGCATACGCATAAAGGTCGAACGAAGTATAGGCGCAAACTAAATAATGTGTTAAGCTAAGTATGACTGTTCTCTGTCTAAAGAGAGTTTACGCTTACTTATGAGATTTTCTCGCCATCATTCTTATGCCTTACTTTTTAGACTTCTGGCTAAGGTGTAAAAAATTGTAGTGTATTCTCATTCAGACGCTTCATTGCTATAACTGCAATCAGGCGAATCAATCACTTAGGAAATCTAAATAAATGTTCAAGTTTAAAAAGCCTTGTTGCTTTTTAATAGAGAGAAACAGTTTCATAATTCAAAATAAGGATGTCCAGAATTATCGTTGTTATCAAGATGTCTATTTGTGTAAGTATTTTTGAGAATTATACAATATGTAGTGTAGTGGTGATTAAAAACTACGTATCATTCAAAATAACCATTTGTACCTAAAATCATTTAATCTAAATTGCTATAATTTGTCAGATTCATTTTAAATGGGATGTCCCGAAACATTTTTGGGCTTAGTTGATCTAGTTAGGTACTACATTATTTTGTCTATGGTGGAATGCGAAGTCGTAGTTACATAGTTTCATGTTATTTATTATTTTGGGTGATCCGGTTGCTGTCCAAATATAAGCAGTGGAATCAACGTCGCAGTATTGAATACAGAATAGCAAATCATGAGTCAGTGTTAATTAAGTAGTTACCTACACACTTTCCCTCCCATTCCCTCTCATTGAGAGGAGGCCGAGTGTCCCAGCAGTGGGAACATTAAAGGCTGATATCATATGCTACACACTTTAAGGCTCACTCTACCTAAATATCTTACAAGCAATCCGAACTGCTTTGTCTAAGGACGTTATAAATGAGTGTAGGTATATCGGGTTGACTAAAATGGATAAGAATGCACATTCGTTTTCATTCTATTTTTAAAATAAAATACACAATGTCTGGGAAAAAAGTTGTAACGTGAAACTATTGCTTCCGTTCCTTGATAGTCGCCTTCGGAGTAACGCGCTCAAACACTGTCGTAAACTGAGTTTGTGCAAAGAAAATTAGATCTACTAGATACCTACAGCTATTTTATGATTTCAAAGCTCTTTCATGTAGCATTGAATGCGCCTAAAACACTGCCGAAGTTTCGTGTATCTACGCTGAGAGTTTTTACGAGAATCGTTTTATATGATGTGTAAAACATAATCTTATGAACTATGTAACGAGTTTTTGTTTGATATAGGCACTATATTTATGTCTTGGTCACACTTTGAGAAACATCGAACATAGAACTTTATCAGCCATCCATTAGCAGCGTTACATTTTGTTTTGCAATTAACAAAGCTATTGCCTGGGAATGCTTTCAAAATAGGTTAAGGTTTTAACAGTTTATAATCTTGAAATTAGTGTTGTCCATCCAATCAAAGTGTGATTAAGACAGCGATTTACACATAGTCTTATGATCATTGACTAGGTTTGAGAATTTTGTACTTGTTTGTACTCATTTAGCTTAGATTTTGTACGGCAATATGATTGTTCATTCAATTATAATTGTACCTTCTATGTCTGCTTCATACTCTCCGTAAGTCCCTTCTTCATACCAGTAAGTCTTTCTATGACAGCTTCTGAGGAAGTGTACCTACCTGTCAGCGCTTTAAACTGTTCACTCTTGTAAAATAAATTTATATTAAATCTATTTGGTCTTTTATTTTCGCTAGCAGAAAGAGTCGATGTTGCTATGTACAGACGCCAGCACATCAAGCTACCCGAAACTGCTACCTAATGATTTAGCGATAAAGTTGAAAATCTATTAAAGAAATTTGACAGATTTTAGTAGCTTGAAGTAAGTCTGTAATTACGTCTCGATACACAATATATATACCAACGTATTTAGTTTTTTCATTCTGTACCCGCACCTTTTTTTATCGTTAATTAAAAAAAATACTGTTGTTTCCCACAAAAGTACAATACCTACACGGTCAAAATGTAAGGACGGCAGAGTTTTTTTTTTTAAAGTTCTTATTTTAAAATTCTAAGACAATGATGCACCGAATAGGTACGTGGTAAGAATTTATGCTATCTATGGTAAAAGATAATGTACCAAAGCGTGCATATTGAGGAGGTAATAAGATAATAGAACCACGATAATCAGTATAAAAATTTTGCGCGATTTTGCCCCATGATGTGAAGATTAACAAATCAATGGGGCCTCAATCCCAATGTGTTTACTTAGCTAGCATCTATGCCCATAAGGGCTTACAACAAGCAGTAACTAATGGCAAGCAGTTGAAGTAGTTCATAAGAAAACAATGGGTCTACGTGAGCGTTATAAGGGTCTGTGCTACGTGCTACGCCACGCTACGAAAATGCTACGAAACATCGTAGCACTATTATTCAGAAGAGAATGATGTTCAATAATCTTAGGATAATAGGTGAGCGTTTTCACAAAAAAGTGTACCCCCAACTTTTCGGTTGTCCCTTGTGTTTGAAGTATTACTAACAAGTAATATGATATGATCTGGTGAATATTTTAACGAATAAGCATTAAACACATTTTAAACTAGTAAATAATCCGCCACAAATATGAAAAAGTTGAGAGCAATTAAAATAATGACCAATTTTAATCAGCAAGAAGTCAGTTTTTGACGTGTCCCCCACTCGAATTTCTCGATGTTAAAAACTATTCTGAAAAATTTTTGTAAGCGATACATTGACTTTTTGGTACGGTTTGAAAGCACTCCGACTCGTCTATCGTCTCCGATATTTTTTAATTTAAACCTAAAATACACAGTAACACAATTCAATTTCCAACAAACATGTAAAAAGTGGTACCGTCCGGACATGACAGGTTTGTCACGGCTAAAACTGCTATTTAAATAATAAATAAGGATTTTTTAAATCTCTGAACTGGCAACATTAACCGTACAGTCCACCGTTCGAAATAAAATAAAAACTAGTTGTGATACGATTCAACCAAGAAACAATACGTGTTTGTTGTGCCCCGAACGTCAAGATTTCGTGTGTCGGATTTGTAACACATTAACTGCTGATTCCGATAGGTTGACATCATTTCACGATATTTAAAAGACTAACAATTTTATAATGTAATCGTAATATAGTTAATAACAAATTTAGTGTAACTGTTTTCGTTAGAATACAGTTCAGAATATTTTAAGGGATGAGAGCGTCACGTCAGTTTTGCGACATTTAATCCCGTGACCTACCAGGCTATCCAGCAAAGTCGCAAAAACGACACCATAAAGCAAGGTTTACATTAGCATTTACAGTTCCTTTTTTATTTACTTTTTTGTATTATGTGTGTCGGTCTGTTTGAATAGTGGGTTATTTTTTAAAACAATTAAGTAATTTAAGTAGTACGTATGTAGAACTTTTTCTAAAGTTTTTTTGTCAGTATTCTTTAAAATTCTTTTTGTTTTTATTAGCCTATACTGTCCCACTGCTGGGCAAAGGCCTCATCTAAAGTTTAAAAAAAAATCTTATTAATTTTAAATCGTTATATACATTTTAGGTTACACGATGCCACTCACTAGTGCAGAGAAAGGTCTAGGAGGTATAGAGAAAAGATGACATTTTTTTTTACTAGCCTATACTTTCCCCTATAATAATAAATATTTAAAATATATTTCGGTTTTATTTTATTCTATCGCATTAGATTTCTCTCAAAAATGTATTCATGTAAGCCCAGCCTTATAAAAAATGGACTGTCGGTTTTGCGATTGTCCTGTGTTTTGCGACGAGGGAATTCTAAGTTTTTGTCATTTTTTGATATGAAAGGGTACAAATGATTTAATTTCAACATTTAAAATAGTAATATATGTTTCAAAAGCAATAATGTAGTTTCCCAGTGAAACTACTTAACCATTAAATAATGTCAAAAACTAACGGTTATTAACATCAGTTGTGACAAAACCGAACTTAAAATTAGCATATAATTCACATGTTATTAACTTTTTCACTATTAAGTCGTAGTTTTAAAAAAGAAATAATATTATCTTCAAAATACAATTAAAATAATTTGTGTGTTTCTTTAAAGTTGTAAGATATTTAGCTTTTAAGATAATCGCAAAACTGACATTTTTTTCCGCGGAGCCTGTTTAAGTTTATGATTTCTCGTAAAATAGCTTACTATTGAAGGAAATAAATATAATTTCATAAATTGCAATACATCTAACTTATATTCTAATCAAAAAACCGTCGAAAATATCACATTTGAAATCTGACAAAAAATTCGGACATGATACACTTTATTTTGAAAACGCTCAGGTATGATTTATGGCTACACAGTTACTGTTCCAATTCGTTATCGACAATATAGCATATAGGTACTATGCATTGCAATAGCATCATGTAAGCATTTTATATAGAACTGAACAGGCATTTAAAACAAGTCATTATAATGTTATGATGTTCCGTTTAGAGAATCTTCATCCATATTTTATTCTTGTTATTGCACCTCGTTGGTCTAGTGTTGGTAGAACTTGGCGACTAATTTCGACTAATTAGCGACTAAATACGGGAGAAAACAGATCTTCGCTAGGTGCCCTAGTTTTTGAGATATAAATGTGGCCCTGCTGGGGTAGGCTCTCTCCAGATCAGCCACCTATAAACCCTTATATCTTTTGAACCCTTGACCCACCAATTCTGATATTTGGCGACTAGTTTCGACTAATTAGCGAGTAAATATGGGAGAAAACAGGTCTTCGCTAGGTGCTCTAGTTTTTGAGATATTAATGTGGCTCTGCTGGGGTAGGCTCTCTCCAGATCGGCCACCTATAAACCCTTATATCTTTTGAACGAGTGACCGACCAAATCTGATATTTGGCGACTAATTTCAACTAATTAGCGACTAAATTTTTGTGTTATCAAATTTAAAATCCCTGATGGTGGCTCTGCCAGTGTCAGTCACACAGCTTTAGCCTATAGGACAATTCCCGTGACCCAAGGGCTGGGTTTCACCTCGGGCAGAGACTAAGAGCTGCCATACAACGTAGAAACGCCGCACTATGAAAAAACCGCGTATGTTTCGTCTCAAAACTCCGTATCTCAGTTGTTTTAAAACTGAATGAGCTGTAATTTTGCACACATAAAGGGTGTAACAAGACCCTTAACGAAGCCGTGAAGTTACTTAGTTTGATGTAAATGCTTGGTTAACGGATTGGCGTGGAGGTGTTTAAAGTAAAAATCTTACATAAAAAACACTAAAAAAGTCTAAAATAACTTGACTTTCGGAAGTCGGTGTCTTTGTTTGTATCTTTTTTGCCACCGACTTCCGAAAGTAAAGTTATTTTAGACTTTTTTAGTGTTTTTTTGGAAGTCGGTTTTGTTTTCGCAAGAAAGATTTTTTATTTTACCCTTTTTAGTTGTAGTATACCACACAAATTCTTATCATGAATCAATTTTTACATTGTAACTAGAAGTAAGTTAAGTACTCGTCAAGGCGAATCATACGAGCCCAAACTCGATGAGGTTTTGTCGTTTTATAACGGAGTTCCTATGGCCAGGTTCCAGCTCCATCATCAGACACTGGATACCATTTAGGACTAAAGTACTTGTCAAGACGAATCAAAGGAGTCCAAACTCGACGGCGTTGCGTCGTTTTATTACAGAGTTCTTATGGCCACCTTCCAGCTCCATCATCAGATTAGCTCCATGTCATCATAATATTGCATTGTCTCGCGATTTATACATGCGTGCAAAATTTCAGCTCAATCAGAAATCGGGAAGTGTGTCAAATTTAACTAGCAAGTATCACGCGACGTCGCGTGATGTGACAATTAACGTGAGGAAAACAACCAAATTCCTAAACCGATTATGATGAAATTTCTATGGGACCAATCGGGAAGCATATCCTTTCAGATGAAAAAAGAATTTTTCAGATCGGTTACAAATGACGGAGTTATGAGGAAACACACATAAAGAAAAAAATAAAAAAAATACATCCGAATTTAGAACCTCCTCCTTTTTGAAGAAAGTCGGTTAAAAACCATGTAAGTACCTATTTAAAAAAAACTTGTGAAAATGTTGGAACTTTGACCCCCAATATCTCCGTAACTAGAGGGTTCCCAGGCATGGACTAGAACAAAAAAAAATATCGCAATTGACCGGGAGAACAAGTGCCTTTCGACTTTGTTAAGGATCAAAAACATTCGAGTAATGTGGCATTAGCATGTAGCTTTGATGCCTATTTAAATACATCACGATTTTAAAAAAAATGCGGTATGAAAGCAGCGAGACTATATTAGTTTAATATTTTTATTCCATAACAGATTTTTACTTGAAACGGTTTTGAGACGGCTTTGTATTGTACGGGGCTTGCCCAAAGTGCGCCGCCAGTCGCTTGGCCACATTACATACAGTTGACAGCTTTTAGGAGTTTTTTGACGCAATATTTTAGTTTATTGATAAGTTAATTCTTCGATTAGTTCAGTGACTAAAAAAGACTGCAGAAGCGCATGAGCCAAAAGTTAGTATCTAAGTTTCAGCGCGACCTAGTGCCTTAAAACAGTCTCCATGAGTGGCAATACATGACAACCAGTCTTACCAAGGGGTATCGTATTACTCATAGTACTAACTGGGTTGTAGATAGGCAGTCAGATCGGCAGTCGTTCCATGTAAAATGCTAGTATTCAGCTGCATCCGGTTAGACTGGAAGCCGACCCCAATATTGTTGGGAAAAGGCTAGGTGATGAGGACTGGCGCCTCTAAAATATACAGAGCACCCTGGACGTAGACTTATACTGCTACCAGCTTGTTGACCAATATTTTGTATGTAGTTCGTCGGAGAGAAGGAGTGCTTATCAAATCTTACATTATAAATGGATAGAGTTTCCAATATCGCGGTCAGAAAGTTGAAACTTTGTTTGTAAGTTTTATATAATAATAAAAAAAAAAAAAAAAAATTGTGAAATTTTGCATGTCATCTAAATCTGACTATGTATTAGGAACCTCAACTGACTTTAAGACCAAAATGTACCAATACTTATTGCAAATAAATTATTATTATTATTATATAAGTTGCATTAATTTAACAGCTTCTGGTCTTCCCCTGGCTGGAGGCCTTAAATTCAAGGCATCCACAGAATTAGACCGGTTAAGCAGTAGCCAGCCTCATAAGCTGAACTGCGAGATGCCATTACCAAAAAAAAAAGCTTCTGGCCATATTTTCCAAGCACGATCAACTTGTTTGCCTTATAATATAGTTTCAGTCAGGTTAGTGCTGATTTCAAAATAAGTAATAGAATACCGAAAATCGAGTCAGTTCCTGTAAGCTGAACACTATTAATAAGACCATAAATATACTCTATTTAATTCGGCCGGTCGATCGGTCGAGTAACGTAATGAAGAAGAAAGTTGAAAAGCCCTCAAAGTCCATTCTTTACTTAGGAAATTATTTTGCCCTCCGTTCACTTGGATCCCATGACGAGGCTCAAATGGGATCCTCAGATATTTTTTTCGCCTCTTTACTCCTATATTTATAGGATCAAAATATAATCATATTTGTCGTAAGTTTCTATTGCAACTTAGTTCCTATGGCCGTTTTAGAGGAACCGAAGATATATTATTTCATGTCATGGCTCCCATTTTTCCAAAGGAATAACGGGGTACCTACCTAATAAAAATAAAGCAAAATTGCAACATTTTCTTAGCAAAAAAAACGGTACGGTCTCATCGACGCCTTAAATTCTGATGACGCTGCACGTTGTGGCCCACGATGCCATATCATAATTAGTGTAATACAAGTCCATTCCTGCAAATGAAAAATAATATCAATTTGATAAAAATAAAATAACTGCTTTAAATGACTGAACCAAGTCCTGATAGTTTAATTTTCATTTCTAATCCACATACGCCGTTAGCAAACAGCTTAGAAGCTGCTAAGATATGCTCACGACTCGCACTAGTGACATTGCTGTCGCTGCCCTTGAACGTGCTGGGTATTTAGGGTAACAAGTTGATGTGTATCTCACACTCTGTCGACCTTTAGAGCCGTGCAAGTTGTGGGGTAGGCTAGATGCTGTTTAAGGCAGCACAACTAAGCAGGTACTACATCATTCCGAAGGTGAAATGAATGTTCAAATAAGATTTCCAGCAAAATCCGTTTTCCCGAAGCATGTTTTTGTTTGGGAAAAGTATATAAAATACGTGGTTATGAAGATCGTAACACACTGCGACGTCATCAGTCTCTTTGGTTGTGTGGGTCTTATAAGACCCACGCTCAGAAATCTGGAATGGACATTCAGATGGTGTAAACTGTTCGGTATCTTATTACCTCTATCGTCTGTCTTATTTGAGATCTCCGGAATCTTATGAATGAAATATGCCAAGCAATTAGTAGCCAAACAAACATGAATCATTGAGTGGACCAATATGCAAATAGTTTGCTGTTATTAGTTATAGCCAGATGAAAGCCGCGTGTCGATCTCAATGAGTTCGGTATTACTCTAAATATAGTAGGGGCGGCCAGCCGGAGCTAGCCGGATGGCTCTCGGAATTTGGGAAATCTGCAACACGAATGTTAGCGTTGCGCGAGCAGGACAGTGCCACCTGATCGAATTAGCCGGCATTGACAGCGAGCGTGTTTTTATATCATCGATCTATCAATCTGCTCGATATTCACATCCGCCGACGTCGTCACAGGTCCGTCTGTTAGCGATCGTGGCAAAAATAGTAGAGCAGCCGTGTGTGGGAGCGTGACGGGTGGCGGTCGGCATGTTCGCTGCGATTGCTATGCTGGATCGGAATCCTGGATTTTTGGCACCGAAAATAGTCGGGTGGGAGCGCGGCGAAACCGCGAGGGCGGGCGCGGCGCAGTGCGTGTCGCTCCGCCGTTTGAACAGCCCGCTCGTGAGGTGAGTGCAGGCGCGCGCCGCCACGCCGGCAGCTTGGATACTTCACCAGGACCCGTCTGCGACCACACCCAGCGCGGCCCAGGACTGTGCTAGTGACACATCAGTGCCATCATGTGTGGAGTATCCAAGCTCCTGGATTTTGATTCCGGCGGTTCTGTGCTTTCGTTCTGTGATACGTTGTTCTGTATTTTCTGGCTCGGGTTGGCATATCTCGTGTTAGTACGGCAGTACAGTGTGTATTGAGTGTCAGTTGTAGCGAGTAAGCACGGGCGGTGTGCGCGCGCGGCTCGCGTTTTCCATGGATATGACTCGGGTTTCATCGCGCGCGCGTCCTCGCTGAAAATAGTGAGTCCCCGCGCGCCGCCCACGCCGCGCTCTCACACCGCTTGTAACCTATTTGCGGCATGCCCGAACATCAGTATTTATTTAGCGAGATGAGGAAATTCGTCTCAATTTTTATTTAGCCTCAGTCGTGGCCCATATATCGTGTAATTAGGACGTTCGGTCCACAACTCTGTTGTTCACCGATGTTCGGTTTCCGATTACAGCTCCCACTGTCCAGCTATTTGGACATTGTTGGGAAGTCACTGACATGTATTGTTAATGATAGTTTAAATTACATAGCTTTTAAAAAAGCTATTATATTTAAGTCACGCAAACACCACACATGTTCACATAAAATACGTAACCACCCAAGACATTTCGGAAGTTAAAAGTCGGCAGGAGAAAATACTTAGTCGATTCTTTCTTGTCCAACCAAACAAAAGAAGTCTTAAACACATTATAATAACAATACTACGTACGTCCTTATTTATAGATACTTATTTACAACTGTAACATTTAACATAAGACATGGAATATGATAGCTACACCTCAAATGATAAATCATCGTAGGATTATAGTTTGAGAGATGACGGTTGTCACTTGGACACGTCACGATTACCGGCGCGGATGGAACCCAGAGTGTTGGCACCACTTCAAAGCGCCTACTATTACACACAAGCTGAACTATCCCTGAAATTCAGGAGATAGTTACAGTTATAGCTTTCATATTAACTATTTTATACTTTGTGACATCGTTTCGTATATTTGGATCATCTCTTTTATACGTTGTTAACTTTTAATCAACCTTCGTTCTTGGCATTGCCACTTATCGATTCTCTAAAATCCTCTCACATGTATTTTTTTATTTAGTGGTCTTTAATCGCTAGCGTCATATATTTTTTTTCTTGAAAAACATTCACAATACGAAAAAACATTTCATCTTCAAAGATATTTATACGTTTTGGAAATTATTCCGCTAGGCTGCCCGTTAATCCACCCTTACACAATGATTAATTACCTACTACGAGAAACTAATGCCATCCGTCTTGTTACATGTGGTCGACTACTTACTCAAACTCAAAACTGACCATTACTTAATCCATATCTTAGCTTAGACCATCCAAACAAGATCCTTCGTTACTTCTCTGATGCCTTTGATTCAGATCTTTTCCATTACCTCTGTGTAATCTTTCATTACTTTAATTTCAATAAGTACTTCTCCACATTTGCGGTTATAACGGTGAATGAAATCGTCGTGAGGATGATAAGTCCTAGAATAAAAAAATCCAAGACAAGTGATGCTACATATCAGTGGCGAAGGTTCCATATAACTCGATTCCTACCGGCTTCCCTTTGAAAAATGGCACGGTCATTATTTTATAGGCAAATAATAAAAACACATAAAAGATATGTACTCCGGCTTACCTCTTACAAAAATTGACCCTTCGCTACTGCTACCTATACCTAGGTACTCCAACCCACACTTGCCCCGTATAGTAGATAATAGCCCATACCCTCCTGCCCTGTGGCCCAGCAATGGGACACTATAGGCTGATCATGCTCATGCTAACATTTTTTTAATGACACAATACAACAACCAAGTTATTGTTTACATTAAGACGCTGCCAACTTTTGTCGATGACGTTGACGGCTTGAAACTTGAAGCTTGGAAAAGCGGATACAATAATCACAAACATGACTTCCCTTCGGGAAAACAGTGTTGAATAAACTTGGAGCAACTTAAAGTAATTTTAATTATTCAACTGTGAATAATATGTTGTTATTCAAATCTTGAGGGACTTATTAAAAGTTGAGAGGTAGAGGTACCTTCGGGATCAAGACCCGATCAAAAAGTAGCGTTCAATTGAACGATTTGATTCGAGATTTATAGATTAGGTACATAGTGTAGTCTGAAGTTCGTTGAATACTTCTCGATACATCGATGAATTAATTGACGTAGTTGGTGACGCACTGTTTAAGTGCTGTGCCCTTGAATTAAGGGTTGGTGTTGACACTTTGGAGTTAATTCAATAAGGTATCGTGAAACTTTAATCAGTTTCAATTCAAATGATAGTTCTAGTTATTCTCTCAATTTTAGTATTGTTTAATGAGAATTCCTAAATTAAAAAAAGGTTATCTATGAAGAAAAGTTTCAAAGAATTCGTTTTCATAGACTCTTTTGTTGTTTCTTCATTTAAATTCTTGATAAAGTCAAGTTTAAGTTAAGATGAAACAATTTTGTTTAGGCATTAAATGTACCGCTCTGGCTTGATAGTAAAGAATCGATTTTATTAGTTGAATTGCAGCTTTAATGGTTTCAAATTCAGGAAAATGCTTCGTGAATGAAATATTTGGTACAGTTCAAGTTAGTAAGTTACTGTTAACAGAAAGGAATGGGTCTATGGGTTTAGTTTATTATTTGCCTGTCACAAACATTTAATTACATTTCAACTCATTAGAACATTTGTTAACAGTCAGAACATAGAAGTGTCCCTCTTCAATCCATTACTTTTAAAACCAACTTTCTCATTTTAAGTCGTCGTAGTTTCTGTTCTCAATTCTATCAAAATAAAAAGCTTTTCTTATTCTGCTAAAGCTTTAGTTCAAGTACGAGCTTTGTAAAGAATGACATGGATAAGGTTTAAATTGAACAAAGAGAAGTACAAGATCGGAAAGAAAATAATACCTATAAAACCTTGAAATGTCCTTCTGGAAGTTATCTACAATACATAAAGGTGAATGAAAACTAACGCAATTTTTCTTTTTAAGAACGGATTACGCCAATTTAACTGAACGCGATCGGCTCATTTAAACTGCGTTCAAAAGTTAATTAGTGTCTTAATTGCCATAGACTATGAACGTTTATAGCTCTAGATCGCCGTTTGATTGTGAAATTGGCCCTTAGAGTGTGACTTTACATTCGAATCACGAAGAAAGATCCATGTAAGCCACACCTCCGTTCGACTGAACCAACTCGATGAGCTATCTCAAGCGCTGTGCCAACCAAGTTAGGAAAAAGCGTAAACGATACAAAAATTAGCGTTCGTTCTAAAATTCCTGACTTATATTTAGTCTACGGCCTGCAACAGCTGTAGAGATGTGAAAACACGGTTATTTTCGTGAACAATATATCGGTGGCGTTGTCAGATCGCCAGCAACACGTCACTGCGTTATTTTCGCAACTTCGCCAGTTCGCCATCGAACGCGGAGTTTGTTCCGTTTCATTTAACTCGGGTTTTATAGCGGCAAGCAATGGTTGTAAAATATTGATGGAAGATCGTTAAATCTGTTGCTAGGTATTCTTGTGAAACGATTCGGTTTTTAGAAGCTTTTCAGGGATTGGATACACACGAACATTACAAAGAACACAGTAATTAATACACGAAGACAGTAATACCTACACACCACTCACAAAACCGTGAATTGGACCAGAACAAGGCAATACATGCAAATACCCACTTACCTACATCCAAAGCTAAAGAACACATGCAAAAAGCTCACATTTCATAATTTACGTAACATTCGCGAACAAAATGCCCTTCAAAAACTCTCTAGCGTGTTATTTCAGTCCACATGCACTGAGCTACATTTCGTTCTCACTTTGTAAACAAACTAAGCTGTCGATGCTCTCATCATTAAACCAGTCAATACAAATATGGTGCAGCGAGGAAAATATCGGCCACGGCCGTTCTATGTAAAAAGTAATCATAATTCATACTTTCATCAACAAAAAACACGAGATTAAGTAAATGTTTTTTCTGCGTATCGATTTTCAGAATATTCTTCCGATCTTTGATGATCAAATTGAGAAAACAATTGAGTTTATGGGAAGACACAACACAATGGGAATTGCTAAGAAACAACATGGGAGCAAACTCCGTCACTGGGTTACTGTTAGTGGGTGTAGGTATGAAAGTTCATATACCCACGTGAAGATTAAAGACGGAATCTGATATACCTACATACTTACTGTAATGAAACTGAGTACGAAAAAAATACGATTTACGAGTTTCTATTTATAAAGTTTTCCCAATGCAATACATTCTCACATAAAATGTGTAAACACAGCGGCCATTACTGACGTCACACCATAGTTTCACACCCACTCTGTTTCACAACCCACCCATAGACATAGCTGCTAATATTTTTAAACTTGCCAATACCAAATTCCACCAATGGAACGCTGTCAGCATTTGAACCACGTTCTAGAATTGTTAGTGTCGTAACAGCTCTTCTTCTTAGAGTGTCGATGGCAATCTAAATTGAGTCAGGCCAGTACTGGGTTATGAGTTTCTTGCTTTCAGCAGCATCCATCAGATACTTTAACGAACAAACAGCAGGACAAGATATTAAGTGTCATAATTGAATTGGACTGCCTCGTAGGTCGAGTGGTCGCAAGGGCGACGGCTGAGCATGAGATCTTGGGTTCGATTCCCGGGTCGGGCAAAGTGTTATTGGTTTTTTCCATCAGGAATTTCCAAGTAGCAGCCATGGAGTCTGGATTAGTGCCCGGTTGATGGCAATAGGCTCTCCCTCTATTACATGTGACTTAAACATAACGCGAAATTTTGTTGTACTATTAGTTACACCTTTGGCTAACCCTTCAGGGTTAACAGGATTGAACGCAAAATGCTCGAAATGTGCTGAATGCGTTCATTTTCATCGGTAAAATCCGTTCTTAATCAAAAACAAACAACAAGCCAAGCCAAACCAAAAACAAACAACAAGTATCTATTCCCTGTAACACAATTTGGTCCTAAAACTCTGGAAACAAACTATGTATATTGAATTACTTCAGACTAAAGGGTAAAACATTTAACACAAGTCGCGAAGCAAGGGTTGAATTATGTGGCCGCTATCAAATTAAGTTGTATCAAATAAAGTTATAACTATAATGTCGTTATTGTCTTTTGACACGAACTTCGTATTGAGGAATGAGTTTGGTGTTGTTAAATTGAGTTGGGTTGGGTACAAAGTTAATAATTATTTGAAAAACGCTAGGTTGTCGCTCCCTGTAAAATACTGGTAGCTGCATCCGGTTAGACTGGAAGCCGACTCTATCAGACCTAGGCAGAAAATCATTTATTTTGACAACGGTACAGCTAACTACTAAGAAAATTTTCAAAATACTAAATAAATATATCTATAATAATAAAATTGTAACAGGCAGACAGGCCCAAACAACAGTTTTTAAGGAAGAAATAACAACTGTATCATTCGAAGTACTGTGGAGTGACATCGTCTTGAAGGCTGCTTGCTCTATTTAAGTTGTACGACTGCCACGTTGGTCTAGTGGTCGCAAGTGCGACTGCCGAGCACGAGGACCTGGGTTCGATTCCCAGGTCGGCCAAGTGTTACTGGGTTTATCCATGAGGAATTTCCCCCGGATGGATTTGCCCGGACTACATTGGACTTAAATATAACTGGCGATGTACTATTAGGTACACCTCTGCCTTACCCTTCGAGTATTACAAGCGTGATGTTATGATATTTAAGCTTTATGTGTATGTCTAGTAATTAATACCTATAAGATTTACACATTCCATTACGTATATACTTTACAACCCCATTTATTAGTTCATAATCTCGCAAGGGTTGTGAACTCCTCGAACAGCGGTGTATTTGTGCACTAATATTTCAGCAAGCCAAGTGTGCCATAGCCCCTTCGTAATTAGGTAGGAATATAATTTAGTATCAGGAACGTAGACCTAATAATTATGCACAGCTACATCTGGCAAGCTGGCAGACTGCCATATCGAATGGCAGAGTTAAACTTTTGAAATTGGAATAGTTCGTGTTTTTAAATAACTTTACAAGAATGTTTTAGGTTTTAATCCAGCGAAGTGATAAAGATTTATAAAAATAAAATGTGTTATAGGTACTTGTAGGATAGACACTTATAGATTTTGCGTACTACTTAGGCGAAGCAAATAAAATACGTCTATTTTCGCTATCTCAAAAACCGTTCAGCATTTCCAAAAGAAATTACGAAATCGGACGATAATTTATCGCGTAAATTAATTAACTTATAAAAAACCTCTTACTTTTTTGGAGTCTTTCAAAAAGAGAGCGCTAACATGTGATTTTTTGTTCAAGAAGTACCACAATTTTGTCACTGACTATGTCGCAAACTATTTCCACATGAACACAGCTAGAGACCTGAAGTCAAGTGTTTCCCAAACAACAAATACAATATCCACCCCCGATGTTATGAGTTTTCCTCCAAAAGCACACTACAGTTCCGAGCGTTCAAACTGCATTGTCACGATTTCAATTAACTTCGTACCTACATCTGTAGTACCAGTGGCTTTATTAAAACCATGCTGCACTTTAGGTTGTGTCGTAAACAGAGAACGGCTTACTGAAATTGATCCGGTCACCCACTGTGTATTTCCTATTTTGTCCACGAAGTTCTTCGTGTGAAAGGAAAATAAAAATCTTGGATTTTTTTCAAATCTTTGGAAAAAAATCTGTAAATAGCATAAAATTATCAGTCTATTATGTTTCTTCTGCATTATAAACGCAAACGCCTCCTCTCCGCGATGGATTACAACACTCACTCCTAGTTGTAATCCACCACGCTGGCTCAATGCGGTTTGGTAGATGTCCTCGTCTTTTTAGTTCTAGGTCATGTCGGATTCCTCGCGATCTTTACCTCCCCCATTAAGTAAATACTAAATAGCAATCTTTTTTACATCCCGAGCCATTCACCATTATAATTGAGATCTTCTTCGAATGATGCCAAATGCTCTAATTCAAAATCGTTTTTCTATTCCAGGCCGTAACTGGCGTATTTTTTGACCGGACCGTAGAAGACACAAAGCCGCCACCATGGACGCGATTAAGAAGAAGATGCAAGCGATGAAGCTGGAGAAGGACAATGCCATGGACAAGGCCGACACCTGCGAACAGCAGGCTAGGGACGCCAACCTCCGCGCTGACAAGGTACTGGACTTACAGCGCTTTTACATTTACTACAGGCAACTAGACACAAATCTCTCATGATCAAACTGCTCATGCTCATTATCAAACCATCTTCTTTCTCTATGCCAGCATGGGGGTAACTAAGCTGGCTGATCAGAAAACACAGGCCTAAGTATTGCCACTCGTTGAGCTTATTTTATTTCATACCAACGAAAATTGGACAAACTTTATATTGCCCTGCTGGATTGCCTCCAAATTAATGTCTTTCCAACTCAATTTAAATTCACAGAAAAACGCAGTATGAAGGGTCTCAATAAAATTCTTTATTCTGCTAAAGATTGTGACACAAGTACTGACATATAATATGAATACAAAACCAACATGTCGTAATCTGCTTTTCTAAATTGCTATTTAGATAAGTCCGCTGATCTCTTTGGTATTATCGAGGTCAGAGGGTCGCGTTTGATGTAGTATCTCTAAAAACATAAAGACGACCCATATTTCAGATGTTTCCGGTTTTATATACGTTTTTCTAGGCCTCTATACACAATTGATAAATCTATTCCAGTGCTAAGAGATTTGTCCCATTTGTACCCACGCATATATGTATTTTCAGTTAGTATCTATGTAAAAGAAAAGAAATAATTCTCGATTATTTGGAATAAAGTTTTATTGGAATGGATTGGAATTAGCATATTTATTGTTTTCATGGAATTCGCTTAGGATCGGGTGGTATTTCCCAGGGGAATTCGTCTACCCCTAATTATGAAACCTTCAGAGTGCAGGGCGCTTACTACGGGAAAATTCTTCACCAAACTTATGGGTCCCTCAAGAGACTATTCTAGGCCCGAAACTAAATACAAAATCTGTTCGCCATTCCAGGTCAACGAGGAAGTCCGTGATCTCCAGAAGAAGCTCGCCCAGGTGGAGGAGGACCTGATCGTCAACAAGAACAAGTTGGAACAGGCCAACAAGGACTTGGAAGAGAAGGAGAAGAACCTCACCGCCACCGAGGCTGACGTCGCCTCCCTCAACAGGAAGGTGCAGCAGATTGAGGAGGACCTCGAGAAGTCCGAGGAGAGGTCCGGCACTGCCCAGCAGAAGCTGCTCGAAGCACAGCAGTCTGCTGACGAGAACAACCGGTAAGATTTACTTCTTATTCCTAAAATATCATCTTTATAATCTTGTCCCGTGTTACATGGGATATCACGTTATTTTCTTCCTATCTCATTTCCACATCAAGCTATCATTTACTATTAAAATCGTTTTATTTTTTACAAATAAACAGTCGGAAGTTAGATCCTTATACCAATAAGGACCTTGAGGTTGCTTCGGAAGTGGATCCGCATCCTTAGATTCAACACTTTAAATACACTGTACTGGAATGTACAGTTCTACTGTACTGACTACGTTAACTACCTCAACCGCTTAGTAAATTTTGACTATTTCTTATTTTATAAAACACTTTTGTATTTCCGGAATAAGACGTAGGTATTTTACCGGCCACATTAGATTTATGAGCAAAGCAACAGTTGGATTACGTGCCGCCCTATAATTAGAAACACGGTGTGAATTAGAGATTAGTCCATGAAATATTATAATTTCATGAAACAAGAAACAATTCTGTTTATGTAATTCTATTTGAGTTAATGTGTGAATTGTGAGACACGAACATCAATTCAAATAAAGTTACGTAGGTACCTTAAGAAAATGTTACTCCAAATGTATATAATTCCAGTGAGAGACTACTGAGATCTATTGTTATCCAACATCTATCTACCTACATACACACGTGTATTAAAGAGTATATACATCATTTTCTGTTCCAACTTTAAACTGGCCCACATAAAAGAATGCTAGCCAGTAATGATAAAATACGAAATTACAATCTTATAAATTTAGTTCAGAAAGACATGGTGTTAATTTAGTATCATTAACCGGCCTAACCTCCCAATTTATTTTTAGTTTTTATTTATTTATTTATTTATTTAAGGAAAAACAAACAGTAGCACAATAAGAATATTAGTAACAATATTTAAAATATTAAATTTTAGAACAATTATGCTACCCACTACGTTCTCCACAGATTACAATTTAAAGTATTTGTAAAAAAACGTTGTTACAATTTAAAGTATGTGTAGTTGGCGCAACATGTGTTCCTTCTTTTTTTTAATATCTCTATTCTAATTTTTGTTCTTTCCATCGACATTAATTCTCAAACTTACTTTAGCAACATACTCACCGGCATATCGTTTGTTCCAGTATGTGCAAGGTGTTGGAGAACAGGGCACAGCAGGATGAGGAGCGCATGGACCAGCTCACCAACCAGCTGAAGGAAGCGCGTCTGCTCGCTGAGGACGCCGACGGCAAGTCTGACGAGGTAAGCATCAGCATCTGGGTCTTTTAAATTCGGTTGCTTTTCTTCTCATATAATTTCATCATCTTTCCCATGTACATTTTGGAGTACAATCAAGTGTAGTCTATCTATCTTCCTGTCCTTAATTGGGATTGGCACAGTATGACTTCTTCTTCAATCCATCTATATTAGTAGTTTTCTTAGTAGTAGGTTTAAACATTTCGTCCATCTTTTCTTTCTCTTATAGTCATTAATATTTGTACTTTAATCTTTTAGAACTATTTTATTTATTATGATATGAGTTACGAGGTTACTTAATTTAGTCAGTGAATGAGTATGTCCATGTACCTCGATTTCAATTAACGCCATCTCATCAAAGAAATCACGATTTAACACTAAAATAAATGCTAAAATGATAACATCTGATGTCCAGGTATCCCGCAAGCTGGCCTTCGTTGAAGACGAGCTTGAAGTCGCTGAGGACCGTGTCAAGTCTGGAGACGCCAAGCTCTCAGAACTTGAGGAAGAATTAAAGGTAAATACCGTTATTTTTATATTTATACGAATGCTGAGACGGGACGAAACAAAACCACGTATTCGGTACATCATTCCGAACCAAATCCGCTGTTTCCCACAAAAGAGCATTTTGAACTACAGGGTCAAATCAAAATAAATCGGAATGGTTTTTTTGAGCCTGTCTAAGGAACCCAACCTAAGGAGTTCGGTAAGTAGTTTAAGTGCACAATATAAAGGGTCAATAGTGATTTAAAGATCCATCTACTAACCAATCTTGACATCCAGGTCGTAGGTAACTCCCTCAAATCTCTGGAAGTATCGGAAGAGAAGGCCAACCAGCGTGTCGAGGAGTTCAAAAAGCAGCTGAAGACCCTCACCGGCAAGCTCAAGGAGGCCGAGGCCCGTGCTGAGTTCGCTGAGAAGACCGTCAAGAAACTACAGAAGGAAGTCGACAGGCTCGAAGGTATGACTCTAACCAACATCCACCCTAATCAAGTAACATAAGATCAACTTAAATGAAAAACTAAGAACGAGTTTTTTTTATTGATTTCTTAAAACAAATCTAAATATCAAGTAACGAAATCTTCTATAATGATAACTTGATAACTTATCTAACAAAACGAGAATACTATGGCTTCTCTCAATTGCAAAAGCTTTTTAATCAAAACTTTTCTAATACAAACTCATGTTCTCTACTACTCTTTAAATCCAGAAGCAGGGATAAAAGTTGGTTCGTTTCGTAACGTTGTTATCAAATCACTAAATTTTCCAGACGCATTATTCAACGAGAAGGAGAAATACAAGGCAATATGCGATGACCTGGACGGCACATTCGCCGAGCTGACAGGATACTAACCAGCCCTTACAGCACATTGTTTAAGTCAAAACCGTCCGAATCACTTGACCCATATAGTCCATTTTGAAACGTCACCTTGCATTACCTTCGACCCTTTAGAAAGTTCATCGTTTAGCGCGACTGTAGATTAGCTGACTGTCAAGGACGATTTCCATTTGTTTCAGAGTAGATCTAAACTTTGTCTTCTAACGCCTAACCTCTTGCCAGATGTTTGAAGGATTATCTCTGTACAGAATAGCTTAGATGTAAATATACCTATTTACGAAGCCTGTGCGACAATCCTTCACATATCTTGTGTTGAGACCTGCTTTTTTTGTTTGTGATTAACATGTCTGTCGCTTTGCTGCTACCGTCGCGGACCAATGCTTCCAAGGTAATGTTGGTTCTATCTTAATATCTTAATTTTTCTCTATATAAAACGATCTATAAAGCTGCCCGCTTTGCCATAAATATGTATTAAAGAATTTCACTAAAATATAATCCGCAGTTGTATTAAAAGTAACAATTTATTCTAATTGTAATGACACTCTATCTTCAATATTATTTCTCTTTATTTGAGTCAACTGATACAATTCTATCTTAGAAATATTTTAATTTCACGAAACCTTTAGTTAAGTAGATACCTTTCCTTCGTAGTCCTCGTAGACTGTACCAAGAGGTTAGCCATCAAGTTGTACTGCCATTAATTTACCGTTTGCAACGTATTTACTAGTTTTAGAACTTGCCTCTTCAGTATACGGTCACTTCTGTAACAGATGTATTCAATTCAATAGGCTTGAAATTTGATGGCACAGCCTCTGATTCCTGTCCAAATACTATTCGCATTCTAACATGGTTATCTGTTAACAGATGAGCTCGGAATCAACAAGGACAGATACAAGAGCTTGGCTGACGAGATGGACTCGACCTTCGCCGAGCTGGCCGGCTACTAGACACCACTCTTCCACACATTCACACACACACGTACACACACACGCAGCCCGCTGCCTACGCCACACACACACAACACAACAAACAATACGTTTGTACACGTGATGTAATATTTATTAATATTTTATGTAAATTTATTTACGATTTTCAATAAAATTAATTTATAACAAGTTAGTTTGGATTTCCTGTTTGTCCCTTGAAAAATATTCGAATTCAATTCTCAATTCTTTATTACGATACCACAGTGTATAGTTGGTAGGGAAATGAATATATTAGTCACAATTAAGGACCCTGTCGGCCCAGCATAGATCAAGTAAGAGCTTAGCTGGAAATTTCATCAGGGATAACGATAATGGGAACTCTTTGAAAATGGTTTCTCCCTTTGGTTCTCATTCCTGTTAGAGGTCCTATTCGAACGGAAGAGAAACACATCAGAAAATGATCATGAGGTAGACTGAACACGGGAATCAATAGTTATCATAATTGCCCACTGAATTCAGTCCTCCAGTAACTACCTATAATTATTACATATAAAACTTATAAGCCCAACACAAAAGGATGTGGCTGATGGTTAAAAAAAAATCGCAAGTTCAGGGTCTAAAGAATGATGAGAATCAAAAGTCTAAAAGACTGTCTAAAGGAATTACATGTTACTAACATTAAAACCGAACCAGAATACTTGGAAAGTTTGCATCACAGATGCAAATTGTTTGAAACTATAGATGAAGCAATTTCATTGTGCTTCACAAAGTCACAACAATGTGTTAGCTAATCTTTCATTTCTTTTCTTATCAATCATAAGTATTCTATTACAAAGCAACCTTATTACATCAATCCGTTTTCCTACTGGACGCCGGATAAACACATTAGTCATCGGAAAATTAGATTGCACGTCAATTATTGACAGCGGAAACGCGCCTTAAAACCGTCAACTGTCACATGACGTCTTTCCGGCATAACATGGCGGATGCGGGAGAGCGCAGGCGCGCGGATAGGCGCCAGACGCATGCGTGACTACCCTCAGAAGTCAATCGATAGTGCAGTGTTGAAACAGCCTGTTGGGCTCCAGTTATTTTCCCTTATTTTCCCGAATAAGCGTCGTTTTTCGGTGAAATTTGTGAAGTAATCCGTCACCGTGTCGGTATCAAGTAGCGTGCTACCTGGAGCCATCACTATGAAGATGCTAGCGCCCCACGACGGCCCGGATATAGCACCAGTCGACTCAGGTCAGTGGAAAACAATCATTAATATCACATTATAATTGCACATCATGGAGAATGTCTCCTATCCTTAGAAATTTGAACTGTTTTTACGTTTGGGTTATCAGAAAATTATATTGCAAGTAAAACACATGGTGCGTAATACATAACATATAGAAAAAGGGCTTTGTTATGTCGGCACCCTATAAATAAATACTTAATAATTAATTATCATCGGAAATTAATAAAAGCTGTACCACATTATGGGAAAAAACATGCGAATTGACATAAGTTACAACATATCTAAGCTCCAGATGATACGTATACGACTCAGAATGGATGTATGTTTTCATCCTTTAAGCTAAGAACTACGCAGAAGTCTTACGCAACTTCCTTCCTTTGTGGACCAGCATTATTTAGTTTATGTAAGATATATAATAATAAATATAATGTACTAATACATGAGATCGATGTGGCCCAATTAGTGCCACGAACTAGATAATATTATATTCAGGTCTTTGTCCTTATTATGACCTCATATTGTTTGAATGGCATTAAAATAGACATATCAAAGGATAATAATATTGTGTCAAAGTTTATAACCAACGTAAAATATTTATGTAAGTATCATAATATTATTGTGTGCCGTATAGAAGATTACGGCCCATTATTTTTCCGACTAGTGAGATGTAACGTTCACTTTACTTTTTTATTATTGAAGAGTTATCTTTGTTGAATTTTTGTTTGATAGTCGGAGAGCTCTCTTGCACTGTCACTACCTAAAAGTATATTCCATTTATTGATTCTATCAACTTCAAATGAGGGCCACATAAAAAATCAATGTTGATCAATCTCTGTTAGTGTTAAATTATAAAAATGATCACAACAGGCAACACCTTTGTTGTAACTGTAAATAATGTTTTATCAATGTTTATTAAAGCTTTAGATCTATTTTAGACAGGGAAGGAAAATAATTCAAATAATTTATTATAATATGTACCTAATTGTTACCTGTCTGTATTGATCGCTGTTTTTGCATTCAATGATGCCGTAGAAAAACAAGCTATTAATTAGGAATAGTAGCTCGATTTTTCAGTCTTATTGAAAATATACAAAAAAAAAAACTTTTTTAGCTTCAGAAGTCGGTGACTTTTGCTAGTTTGATTTTGTTTTTTTTTTGTCACCGACTTCTGAAGCTAAAGTTATTTTTTACTTTTTTGTGTTTTTGAAGTCTGTTTAATTTTTTGCAAAAACGTTTTTTATTTTTCACTTTTTAGTGATTCACATGTGCTCACCCCTTCACAGCGTACCGGCGTGATGTTATGTTATGAACTGGTGTAAACAATAGACAATGAGAATGAGATTTCAGCAATCCCAGTCCACTTGCTATCATTTATTGAGGAGTTCCTTTGCCTATCTCCGAAGTTCTTCATCAGATCTTCACCAAATTGAAATGGGACGACTCCGAGAAAGTACTCTATCATAAACTACTCAAATCGCTTCAAGTGTGTCTATAAAATTTGAAGAGTCCTCTCTATTTCTCCAAGATCATGGGATCTTGGAGAAATAGAGAGGACTCTCGGAAATAGGGAGGATCATCAGATCCTGAATTGATGCTCATGGGACCACCTGGGAAGTATACTCTTTCAAACTAAAAAAATAATCCAAATCGGTCCAGCCATCTTCGAGTAATCGGGGAACATACATAAAAAATAAAAGGTTGCGACGAATTGAGAACCTCGTCCTTTTTGAAGTCGGCTAATAACCAACCGGTTTGAGCAGGACTGATTTGTTGAGGTCGGATAGGCAGTCGCTCCATGTAAAATACTGGGATTTAGCTGCATGCGGTTCTAGAGGCCTACCATAACATAGATGGAAAAAGGCTAGGCAGATCATGATGACAAAAAATTACCTGCTGAGCTGAATTTGGGTCTATTTTATGGAAATAGGCTTGACTGGCAATATGTGGGCCTTCCCCTTCGGGAATACAAGCATCAGTGATAGTATTCTTTAATAAAAATAAGAAAAACATGTAGGAGGACACATGTTTTTACCTATAAACATAATTATTTCTTTATAAATGTCACCACCTTAGTTTAGCTCATGTAGATACGAAAATAAACTGTTATATAAGGCGACAAATGGCATATTGTTTTCCTCTAAAGATCAAAGTAATTATATCAACGCTTGAGGCGCTTTTCTTTAATATAGCTTTGTTATTTTTAATTGTCCGCTGAACAAGGCATCATTAGGAGCTGCTACCCACTCGAGCACAGATATATATACAGACGTGATGGGTTTTCGTAAAATCTACCCACACAGAAGTATTACATAGGGCTCCGATTTGGACTGCTGCGTAGGTATTTGCCGTCGGCGTATTACTTCAATGTTGTACGAAGGCCCAATTTGTCAACAAAGTTGAACTTTATCCTTATCCTGAGACAGTTTAATATCGAAGTTGTCATATACCTAGGGTTTTCCCAAATATGTTGAGGGCGGCTTCCAGTCTAACCGAATGCAGCTGAATACCATTATTTATATGTGATCTGTACCTCAGGACCTTCCTACTTCAGAAACCTTTCTCTATAAAGGGTGTAACAAGACCCTTAATGAAGCCGAAAGGCACCTGTTCTCCCCGTCATAGGGATAATTATTTTGTTCTAGACCATACCTGGGAACCTTCTAGTTACGGAGATATTGGGGGTCAAAATTTCGACTTTTTTACAAGTTTTTTTTAAAATACATGTTTTTAACGTAAGATTTTTACTTTAAACATCTCCATTACCCGCTTACTATTCAATGCATCCATCAGCACAATGTTTTGAGTGCGTTATATGGAGTATTACCGTAAACGTGATTATTCACCCAAAAAAAAAGTCGTTTCGCAGCAATAATTTTTGTGTAAAGTTACTTTGTTTGATATACATAATGCTTGGTTGACGGCTTCATGAAGGGTCCTGTTACAGTCTGTATGTATAGGATTGTGCAAATGTGAACCAGGCGCCTGTAATTCTTAATGTCAAGATAAAGAAAGATTCGTAGCGGCGATCGGCGGCGGCGACCTCTCGCGTCCGGCCCTGGTTCAATCCATGGTCCGGAGCGAGACGGAATGGGACGCCGTCACCTCCTTCTGCGAAGCAGTCATGCTAGCGAAGGAGGTGGCAGGACGTGAGAGGGAGAGAACCTCACGTCCCAGCCGCCGCGGGAGACGCACCGGGCGTCGGGGGCCACGTGGTGGCCCCCGGCCACCGTAGACGCGGGCCTGTGGACGGTGAGCTATGGGCTAGCTCGCCGTCCGTCCGTCTTATGACGACAGGCCGTGTCGACGGCGCGTTCGTGTTCCACGCGCGCCTCAAAGAGAGTCAGCAAACAGGAAGGGGTCCGTAAGGGCCGACGCCTGCCAGGGTTGCGGGACTGTTCGAAAGAGATACCGCGGCCCTGGAACACAAAGGGCAAAGGAAGGAACATGGATGGGTTTTAGTCAGTAGAAGTCTGACACTCCCTCCTGCTCAGCCCAGAGCGGGAGGGGTTATTTGATGATTTCCCATCGGTAAAAAAAAAAAAAAAGATAAAGAAAGATTTATGATTATAACTATATAGACCGACTGCCTATATCTGACCTCCACAACCCAGTTTAAAGAAAAATAGTTCATTTGTTTTATGGTTCATACGGCTACAAATTTTGCTACTTTCATCCAGAATATTGAATAAGTTTTAGGTAAAGCTTCTAAGTAAACAATAATACGCAAGGAAACGTTAACTTGATATATTTTGTGACAATGACTTGCACTCTGTCAACCCTCGTCCGTTTTGTAGTCGTTAAAGTTTAGCAGTTTACGATAAACTACGGTGTACAAAGTAAACATGTGAGAGTTGAACTAATTTATTGAAACCACGTTAAGCCGTTCCGGCTGTGGTTAGTTCTTTGTCAGTTGTTGCTGGTAGTTAGAAGCAGGAATGTCTGACAACCAGTCTTCCAAAGAAACTGAATTGCTGCATTAGGTTAGAATGAGACCCAACCACAATATAGTGTTTTTATTTAGAGTAGGTAGGTAGGGTATTATAGTATTATAAAATACTAGCGGCCCGGCCCGGCTTCGCACGGTGCCTATGGTACTCAGGGTGAATGTAGCTTTCTAATTGTGAAAGAATTTTTGAAATCGGCGCAGTAGTTTTTGAGTTTATTCATTACAAACATACACATAAAAATACAAATCTTTCCTCTTTATAATATTAGTGTAGACAAGGAGGGGTTTTTTTCCTGCCAGGGTTGCGGGACTGTTCGAAAGAGATACCGCGGCCCCGGAACACAAAGGCAAAAGAAGGAACCTGGATGGGTTTTAGTCAGTACAAGTCTGACACTCCCTGCCGCTCCGCCGTCATTTGATAATTTCCCACCCGTAAAAAAAAACGGAGAGGTTGTTTCCTGATCCTTGAAGTGAAGTAGGTACTTAGGTATTATAATTTTTGTAAGTAATAAAATTATAATACATATCATCTGCTGGCGGTACTTTTAAGCTAAATTGACTTAATTGAGTCTACCAAGAAAAAAATAAATCGGGGTCCTTCGGGACGGGGGCCTCGGGGATCGGGGTACTCAAGGCATAACCCAGGCTAATATGCAGATGATTGCTACACACACAAATTCATTTATTTACGTACACTAGCATTTCATTTACCTGAACTAAAAAATAATCTTAACTCTAGAATTATTTTCAACAATGACGGCATATTCCATAATGTTAACAGTTAACCTGAGAACAAGAGGCATAAAATAGTCTTTTCATCATAAAAAACTGAAGAAAAAGAAAGAAAAGTCACATTGCAGCTCGCATTCATAAATCTTCATCAAGTTCACAAGTCGTTAGTCAATTATCGCGATACTAAAGCCCGGGTTCTCGACACCCTATTAGAATTAGAATGGATGGCAGTCGACTAACGAGGATGTTTTGTGTTTTATCTGACAAATATGATGATATTGTTTGTTTTTCCAAATGATGAGGTGTGATTGATTACGTATTTGATACAGTTGTTCGTATAGTCACAATTTCTGCTATGTAGGTATTTATGCATAAATCAGACTCTAATGTTCGCACACCTGGGACACAAGCCTCCTCTGGCCCGCGTGGTGGAATATATTTCCCATTCCACCACGCGATCCCAGTGCTGGTCTTGTGTCTTCGAATTTTGGTTCTAGTACATGCCGGTTTCCTCACGATGTGCGAAGTTTTCCTTCACCATTCCAAGAGCAGTGGTGATGAAATAAATTACACAAAGTAATACGCATGCCAGGGTTCGAACCCACGGCTTACTGCTTGTAAGTCGGGCCACTGGGCCACCGCTGCTCTATCTGTTATGGAAGTAAAAATCAATACAACTTTCATCCATTTTTGTCAACATTACAAGGCTTAAGTCAATTAATGCAATATAAGAAGCCGAGTGGACGAGACTCGGCGGCTCCGAAAGCCCGGGCAGACGACACCAGACGGCTATCGACTAACAATATATCCGACAAATAATATGATAATTACTATGAGTTTGAACTTGGAAAATACAATATTTGAAGTGTTACTAGGTGTTCGTTTAGATAATATACTGTAGGAAGAGATATGTATGATTGAACCTGTTCCGTCTAGATTAGTGAGGATGTTTTGGTATGATGGCAAGTACCAATGTGACTTTTCAATTAATATATACTTTTTAAGTTTATCTTGGACATCACAGACATCGGTGAAGGAAAACATCGTGAGGAAACCTGGATTTATAAAACTCTGAAATCACCAACGAGTTTTGAGCAAGCATGGTGATCAATGCTCGTGCCTTCTCTGTTGAGAAGAGGCCTTTGCCCAGCAGTGGGACAGTAATAGGCTGCTATTATTATCTAAAACTAGGGACTCGACCCGGCTTCGCACGGGTGCAATGTAGATACCAATGTCGGGCAGTTTGGAGTGATTAATAATATTTATACATAATTATAACTTCTTTATTATAACTTCCAGCTCTTGAATCACTCTATCGATTGCTGAACACTGCATTAAAATTCGTTGCGTAGTTTAAAAGTTCTAAGCGTACAGACGGCGAGAGCGACTTTGTTTTATACTATGTAACCGAGTGGTGGCCAAGGTTAGGCCATAGAAACCAGGGCTGTCCTTAAGATCGTTCGTCGTTGGGTCGACGACATCGTCAAAGTCGCGGGAAACACCTGGATAAGGGACGCACGGAACCGGGAAGTGTGGCAGAAAAAAGGGGAGGCCTATACCCAGCAGTGGGTGATTCCGGGCTGATATGATGATGATGATGATGATGATGATGAAAGTTATAATGTTTTGATGCCGTTGGTTTTAAAATCGAGCTTAAAGTCACAATTTTAGGACTAGTAATGTTGATTTAGAAGTAAAAATAAACAAAGCTTTTATCCATTTTTGTTGACTTTACGAGTCATTTGTCAATTAACGCAATATAAGAGCCCGGTGGAAGATACTCGTCGGCTATCGCCTTACGAGGATGTTCCGGACCCTTATCTGACAGATATGAGGACAAAATGAGTTTGGTTTTGGAAAATAAGTGTTACTCTTATTATTAGTGGTTCGTTTAGAACTTGAGATTGGACAATGAATTGGAGCGGCCTCCATCGTCTGGCCGCTAATTGTGACGTTAAACTTAAAACAAACGATAATTGTTTCAAAAGCCTCTTATCAGCATGATGGGGTTGTTGTTTGTTTTTGGAAATTGTTTTATCAGGGGTGGTTATTTCTTGTTCAACCGTTGATGAAGCAAGGTTTTATCTTTTACTCAGGACGCTGCTAATGTCCACGTCTTTCTACATCGTTCTCATAATTATATATGTATAATCTCAACATTAGTGATGTTACTATCTTGTTAAAATCTTTTGATTTAAAAGAGTGGCCATGGAGTTTCTTTCCCATTCTTCTCCATAGTAATACGTTTTGGAATGGGCAACTACAGTACATTCACAAGTTACTATGCCTTGTGAGTGGGACTGTAGCTCAATCCTTTTGTTTTTGGCTTTCAAAAGAGCCGTAACGCTCTAATTGATAAAATGATATAAGTTTTTTAGTTTTGAGTTTAGTTTCTGGTATCTACGCGAAAGTTTATGAAAGAATTTTCCTTTTTCATGCTTATTCTATGAAAGCTACACCAACAGCACTTTCTTCTTCACAACTAGTCAATTAACGCGATATAAAAGCCTGGTTGGACGAACCCGATTAAACGACGGATCGCCTAATGAGCATATTTTGTGCTTATCTGGCAGGTATGATTGTAATTTTTTTATCGTTTCTGGAAAATACATACAATATTTCAGGTGTTAATAATTGTTCTTTTACACTATAATTAACATTTAAAGTGATAGTGTCTGAATATATGCAATGTTTGTTCTTTGAATATGCATTTAAAAAGTATTTTTAAAGGACGCTGAAAGTCGCGACTGGAAGTCTGTTAATTTTGTTTAGGAAGTTAAAAAACAAAGCTTCTTCATTTTTATTTACAAGCAGTGATAACCTAGTGGTGTGGCCCTTGGACTGTCAAGTCATAGGTCTCAAGTTGGAACCCAAGACAGGAACCTCTGATTTTTCGGATTCATGTGCGTATTGTATAATTATCACTTGCTTCAGCGAAGGACAACATCGTGAAGGAACCAGCCTGCTTGAGTGATATTTTTCGACAGCATGTAAAGCCAAGTCAGAGGTCCATGGGCGGAATAAAAACTTTGACACCAGGTTAGGCACTAACCACACGTTATAGAAAGAAGATCATTTTTTGGGAACTCTAAGACTCATTATTCAACTAACAAAATAAAATTCTATTATATTCTATTATATTCTAACGCAATATAAAAACCCAAGTGGCTGACAACAGACTTCTATCGTCTAACCAGGATATTTGGTGCCCTTGTCTGACAGATACGACTATATTATGAGTTTGTTCTGTGAAACTAGGTGTTATTAGACTAGATTAAACAATGTCGGAAGTGATAGGAGCGGTTCCCGTCGTCTGGTCGTTAATTGTAACAAAGCAATTGTTTGAAGAGCCTCTTAATTATCAGCGAGATAGGGCTGTTGTTGGTTTTTGGAAGTTATAAGGAGTGTTGATTACTTGTTTATTCGTTGATGAAGCGAGATAGTTTCAATTTCGGGAAGGTAAATATAAATCAAGAGAAGTTTTATAATTTTTTGGTATTCACGGTATAAGACCGATTTCATTTCCAAATCTTATTCAGCATTTAAAAAATTCTACACAAGTAGTCAATGAAAGCCATATAAAATCCCGACTACACGAGACCCGACGACTATCAACATATCAGTATGTCGTGTGTCAAGCCAATTTTTGTGTTTTGGAAATGTTAGATTGAGCTGTGTTTAGTGGATGGGTGACCAACCTTTACATACCGAATGTCTTCTGTGCCTCGGAAAGCACGTTAAACCGTTGGTCCTGGCTGTCATTTGTAGATCTCTGACAGTCGTTACAGGTAGTCAGTGGCTCGAAAGTCTGACAACCCGTATTACCAAACCCGGGAAATCCCGGAACCGAAAGTACCGGGAATCCCGGTTCTTTGGCCAGAATGCCCCAAAAATCCCGGTTCTTTAAAACGGTACCAGTTCTGCATTCCCTAACTGGAAGCCGTCCCCAACATAGTCGGGAAGGCTAGGCAGATTATGAGACTAAATAATAAATGATGGATATTTCAGTATTGGAGCTCCAACGAGACTGAGCTCAGTCTCGTTGGCTATCACAATATAACGTTAATGAGAATGTTATGTTTCTCTATCGGCTTGTTAACATGAATAGCCTTTATCTGCGAAATGAGGTTGCTTTATTTTTGGAAATCGAGATTCATCATCATCAAGATTACTATGATTATTGAGTTTTTTTTTAAGGATACTCGATTAAGAAAGCAAGTGATAGCGAGGGTATTATATTAGACTAGCTGACCCGCGCAACTTCGTCTGCGTGCGTGAGTACATAAAAGAGAGTAGAGGGGAGGGAGAGGGAGTAGTGTGCGTCAACCTTTAAAGTTAGACATATGGCTTTTGCGGACATTTTTTTAGAGCTTTTTAAGAGGGACAATTCCGACATACATGATAATTGCGTAACTTTAACCGTTCACGCACAACGGAAGCTTTCAAAAGGAATAAATCCCTGTTTTTGAAATATTTTTCATTGATTTTCCGCTCCTCGATAAATGGGCTATCCAAAACTAAACTAATTTATCATTTCAAACCAGTAGTTCCAGAAATTAGCGCGTTCAATCAACGAAATAAACAGACTCTTCAGCTTTATAATATTAGTACAGATTCAAGTAGTTAACAATTTAATTTCTCGGAAATATTTGCATTAATCGCAAAAATATTCTACTTATGTTTTTCCAAATCAGGCCTTCCTTTTTTTTTACCGATGGGAAATCATCAAATGACCTCTCCCACTCTGGACGGAGCGGAAGGGAGTGTCAGACTTGTACTGACAAAACCCATCCACTTTTCTTCTTCCTTTGCGTTCCAGGGCCGCAGTATCTCTTTCGAACAGTCCCGCAACCCTGACAGGCATCGGTCCTCTCGAACCCCTTCCCGTTTGCTGACATCTCTTTGAAGCGGGCGTGGAACACGAACGCGCCGTTGATACGGCCTGTCGTTATAAGACGGACGGATGGCAAGCTAGCTCATTACTCAACGTCCACAGGCCCGCGACCCTCGACAATCTTACGTCTTCATCTTTAGACACTGGATGACAGTCATACACCAGGTAGGACGAAAGTTCTCATCAAAGTTCTTGAAATGAGCCGAGACACGATAAAACTGCTGTAAACTGTTGCGGACCTTTTGCAACTGCCTTTCGTCTCCATCGTCAGACCTTTGATGATAGACATACTCCAGGCAGGTCTAAAGTTCTCATCAAGGTGCATGAAATCAGCCCAAACACGATAAAGATGCTGTAAACTCTTGAGGACTTCTTGCAACTACCTTCCGTCTCCATCGTCAGACCTTCCATGACAGTCATACTCGAGCTAGGTCTAAAGTTCTCATCAAGGAGCATGAAATGAGCCCAAACACGATTTCTCAATTTAATGAAAAAGGATCATGCATATCATTCATAAAATAAAAAAATATAGACGCGTCGAATTGAGAACCTCCTCTTTTTGTTACGTCGGTGAAAAAACCAAGCTTCAGACATTTGACACGGGCGAGGGTCATACTTTCAAGAAAAACACCGCGATTCAGATAATGGAGTGAAATGAACAGCGCCATCTATCGAGCACGTAGTTAGACCGATAGAATATGCAGCATGGAAAGCGATTGAACACACACTCTACAGGGTTATAGCATCATCGTTTTTGCCATCAGAACTTTTTTGTAAAGCCGGTCAGCCGATTTAAAAGTTATCTTGTGAGCACATTTTTATTAATTAGTACCATTTTGGTGCAATAGATGTCGTTGCATGTATCTTACACAATGTTGATAAGTTCTTCTTGAACACTTTAAATTCATAAATCTTTTGATAGAGAGCACTGATTACAATGAAACAAAAACTAAAACCTTCTCTAAGTTACGCAGAATATTTGTGCATTGAATCTAATCACATTGGTTTTCCCAACAACATGAACGCCCGCCTCGCAGCGCACGCGGGTCATTATTTTTATGCGGAGTTATTTTAAAACTGTGATATCTCCTAAGTTATTCACCTAAATTGAATGAAGTAAAGGGCAATTTTGGTTACAATTGATTGCTTAAGATGACTAATATATTTATTTTGATAAGGGTTAATACTGTGTCGGTAAAAACACCTTTGCAAATAAGGCATTATTTTTGAACAAATTTTAAAATCATAAAAATGGTTGTTGTTAGTCAACCTTAAAAGATAGGCATGTGCTGTCGCGGACTTTTTTTAGACATTTTTAAGGGAAATAATTCCCTGATACATTATTTTTGTGCAACTTTAACCGTTTAACCAGCGCACGCAACAGAAGCTCTCAAAAATAATAAATTGTCCCCGTTTTTGCAACATTTTTCATTGATGCTCCGCTCCTATTGATTGTAGCGTGATGATATATAGCCTTCCTCGATAAATGAGCTACCCAACACTAAAAGAATTTTTCAATTCGAACCAGTAGTTCCTGAGATTATCGCGTTCAAACAAACAAACAAACTCTTCAGCTTTATAATATTAGTATAGATAAGCAAGAAGAGAAAAGAAGGTTAGAGAAATATATTTTTTTAAATTCAATGATATTTATTCAGCATTTTAAAGGTGATAGTGGATAAGCGTGATTGTCCGTTCCTGGGGCACTGGACCCGTATGCATAGCTGCAGGTCTGGTGCAGCGGGAAGCGGACTTAGTTATAGGTATAGGTTTTTGAATTAGTTTTATTTTACTTTATTTTATTTTAATGAGAAATTTAATTTAATTTATTTTAATTGTCTTTCAACGGCAAATGTTACTGACATAGTTTATAAGTGGTACTAACAACAATATGAATTATTTGTGTTCGATTTAAATAAATAAATTTGTTTAAGTATCTAGCGATATTTTAGGATGAGCTACCCTCAAATTCATACTTAAATGATTTATTTCAAATAGACCAGTACCACTGTTGATTCTGGCTTTCAGGAGTTGCAGTGGTTTGGGTATAGCGTGGCGGGTTGTCCCAAAAAAAGAAAAAAAAAGTTCTTTCGAAGTGTCAAAAACAAAAAGATGAAGCCACAGTCCCAGCCACAAGGCATAATAACTTTGAAAGAAATGTAGTTGTACCCAACCTACCTATAAACTAGGTAATTCTTATGTAATCAGTCTCCAAAAGAGTAAATCTCTAACTAATCTATAAATATAGCTCAGCTTTACAAGTAATTAGTCAATTAGGACGACCGACGAAGCCACCAAATATAAAAGCCTGAGTCGACGAGACCCGACGGCTATAGACTTACCAGGATTCACTTTTTTTTTTTTTCGACCAGTATGAAGCAAGCTAAATAGAAATTATATTAATTTTCCTAGTAACTAAGTAGACTGGAGTTGTTAATTAACCTCTAAGCAAGCTGAGGTATCGGTACAAAATAGGTACATATTAAAATGATTTAATTACTTGTGAGAATATAGTTCGCTGCCAAAGCCAGCTGTGGTAAATAGGTACCAAATACTTATTAAAACCAGAGAGTTAATTAATTATTATGCTTGGCACTAACCTTCAAAAGCAGTAAAACAATATCGGATCATAATATTCTTGACGATACTCGATGACGAATCGGTACTATGAAAACCAAAAAATTTGAAACAGTTGTGAATCGTGATCTTTTGTTTTTCGATGACGAGTGTGAACAGTGACGAGTCGGGCATAAGCCACTATAATGAGGCAAGGTTTGTAAGTATAGATGTAGGGGGAAATCTACCGATTTACTGATCCGATTCCGAAAATGCTATCATGAATGGGAAGCAACATTATCCCCGAGTGTCATAATAATAAGCCTTTTATCGGACAAGACAATACTTCTTTGTTATTTATTCATATATTTTTCTTTTACTCTTTTTTTTTATATGTGCGTTCGCCAGTGGGCAAAGGCCTCCTCCAATGTTCTCCATTTTGGTCTTTCAATGGCCACTCTACCCCATGTAATTCCCGCGACTTGTCTTATGTCATCCCTCCTTCTCTGATGAAAATTCTTTGACTAATAGGAAGCTACATTATCCTCGAGTGTCATAGGCTATATTTAAAACGTTACAATACGGACACAATCAGGTCTTGGATAAGCAGACTAAGTAATAAAAAAAAAGTAGCCCATGGCACTCGGGGATAATGTAGCTTCCTATTAGTGAAAGAATTTTCAAAATCGGTTCAGTGGAGCCTGAGATTACCCTCTACAACCTCACAAACTTTACCTCTTTATAATATTAGTATAGATGTACTCACATTTCAGCCGTTGTGTCTTGGTGTCTTTGCAGGTAATAGTGACATCAATCCAGACTCTAGGCTATTACTGAGAATATTCTACTATTCTATGTAAAATGCTGGTATTCAGCTGCACCCGGTTAGACTGGAAGCCGACCTTAACGTAGTTGGGAAAAGGCTAGGCAGATGATGATGATTCCACCATGTTACAAGAATTTCTGTGGTACTCGTACACTACCGCTAAAAACCCGACTGAAAAATCACACTCTAAAATAAAATGGGGGGTTTTTTTCGGTTTGTATCCTATGTTCCCCGGGTCATAATAACGAATCGATTGACACCTTTTTCTTCAAACTCGGATGAATAGTTTACGCGCTACGGAGGAACATACGTAAATACATACATTCATACATACATAGACTGCTAAAATTATAATCCTTCCTTTTGGATTCGCCATAGTCGGGTAAAAAATTTCAATTGCAAGTATGTTTCTAGAATTTATAATAAAATACAACCACTTAAAACTAAGTTACTAGTAGGTAAATTAGAAACAAAATTAGTTCTCCAAGGGCTGATACCCTAATTAAGATGACGTTTCTAGATTTACCGTTTAATTAGACAAGCCTGGAGGGTCGTTGATAGGCTCTTAAAACTTTAAAAAGCGATTGTTCCATCAACCATTTCAATATTTATGTACTCGTTATATATTTTACCCAGGTTCTATCGAGATTCTGGTCCGTGGCTGGGTGACCACCCATTTCATAGCTAGTTGGCTCCGTGCCTCGGAAAGAACGTTAAGCCGTTGGTTTCGGCTGTCATTTGCAGATCTTTGACAGTCTTTACAGTTGGTCAGTGGCCCGAAAATCTGACAACCAGTTTTACCAAAGAGTATCGTGTTACCCAGTACTGATTGGGTAGTGGAGGTCAGATAGGTAGTCGCTCCATGTAAAATACTGGTATTCAGCTGCATCCGGTTAGATTGGAAGCCGAACCCCCATTATTGAGAAAAGGCTAGGCAGGTGATGATTATATGGGTCTTAAGCATAACTGGCTGAATGCTAGTGTACAGTGTTGTCTACCGAACTCTTCGGGCGTGATGTTATGTATTCTTTTCTGTTTATGAAACCATATGAATATGTCGGATCACCTAGAAATACAGGGACCAAGACCCTTCACGAAGCCGTCAACCAAGCATTATGTACATCAAACTAAGTAACTTTACGCAAAAAATATTGCTGGGAAAGGACTTTTTTTTTCGGGGTGTAATATCACGTTTTAGGGTGGGACTCAATGTAACGCACTCAGAACATTGTGCTGATGGATGGATTGTCTAGTACAATGGTGGGGGTCGTGGAGGTGTTTAGTAAAAATCTTACATTAAAAACAGAAACATGTATTTAAAAAAAAACTTGTGAAACAGTTGGAACTTTGACCCCAATATCTCCGTAGTTAGAAGGTTGGGAAGGTATGATCTAGAACAAGAAAATGATTGCAATGACGTGGGAGAACAAGTGCCTTTGGGCTTCGTTAAGGGTCGTGTTACACCCTATAAATACGTCGCTAAATCTCCACCACATACAGATTGCGACCCAGATGTAGCCTCCGAGGTGCACTTGCCCTTTCCAGGCTCTATTGCAATTAATTGATGGGCATACGTCGCCATGATTGATAAGATCAGCTATGCTATTCTCTAAGGATACAGCCTTGTTGTGCAGCGCTGCCACAGCGGTGAAACTTAGTTTGGTATTCACTAAGCTGAGTAAAGCTACACTAGCGCTCAGGGCTGTGACGGCCGTGAGTTAAGACTAACCTACGGAGTAGTACGGAGGGCAAATTGACAGTTCTTCGTATAATTTGGTATTCACTAAGAAAAAACAGTGACGAATACGTTTACGACCTCACCCGCAGCCTCGCTTACAACTGTCAAATCCAAAAGCTACATTAATCGCACGTACTTTTGACAAAAATAATAAATTGTACTTAAAATAAAATTTATATTTCGATTCTTATAGTTACATATCTGAAAAAATGGCAGCTCGATTACTTATAAGGCTACATTTATTAGAACAAGCTAAGAAAAGTGATGATTTGAAGAAAGCTCGACAGGCGAAACAAATAAGAAAGTTTAAAACAATATCCCGTGATACAGATTTTATCCATATTTACAGGCTTTCTGAGGATTTAATTAATATATTAGAAAATGATTTAACTCCGTATATGCGTCTACGAGTTCGTTCCAGTGGTTTAACCAAGAGGCTAAAGGTTTGTTTACAGTTTGTTTTTTAAGTTATGATGGGACCGCACACCAACAAAAGCCTATTGCATTTCAGATATTATGCACTCTATCATTTTTGGCAAATGGAAGTTACCAGAAAATCATCGGCAAGAATGTGGACACATATATATCACAGTCTTCTGCCTCTAGGGCAATCCACGAAGTTGTTAATGCTCTGAATAACAAAAACATCATAAGTAAATATATTAGGTTTCCGCAAACCCAGAATGATCGACAAGTGCTCAAGTCAAGGCAAGTATTAAAAGTACCAACATTTTTTTATTAGTCTCTAGAGTCTTGTTAAAACAAGAGCCATTGTTTGAAATTTGAATGCTGATTACAGGTTTTATGAGAAATGCAAAATTCCTGGGGTGCTTGGTTGCGTTGATGGCACCCTGATTTCAATGATACGTCCTAAGGAACATGAGGAGAGATATTATTGCCGAATAGGCTATCATGCCAGAAATGTTTTAATTGTAGGTAAACTGGAATTTCATTAAAATAATTGGAAGTAATAGGAATCCTATAATAATTATTATACTTATTTCAGATAGCTTCTGCCCGCGACTTCGTAATGATGCTGATTTGAATATCTTGCATGTGGGTGTGACTTTTGGTTGCACCCCCAACACGATACACGATAGTTTTGTTTTTTCAAATACTAGAGTTAAGGAGTATTTGGAAAATTTAAATAATAATGGTGAAATTGTGTTCTTGCTTGGTAAGTTATTATTTACAATGCCTTGAAAACTTACACACAAGTTAAGATTGCATTTAATTCCAGCTTCATTCATTAATTTCAGGTGACTCAGGATATCCTCAAAGGCCTTATTTAATGGCTCCCTTTAGTAATCCAGAAACTGGGACTCCAGAGAGCCATTACAACAATTTGCACAGTAGTGCACGGAATAGCGTGAAGAGGACTATCGGACTACTGAAAGGCCGCTTTAGAAGCTTATTAGTTCACAGAGTATTGCACTATGACCCCATAACAGTGGGAAAAATAGTGATAGCTTGCTGTGTTTTACACAACATGTGTAATCGTGCGGGGCTACCAGCACCTAAGTTGGACCAAAACGACTTAGATGAAGAATCTAGGTTACTTGGAATCCTGACACAGCCAGGCCCAACACATGATGACTTAGTCAGTGGGCAACTAAGTACGCAAAATTTAGTTAATCAATTATGGCGAGCACGTCATATTTAAGTTTCCAAATATGCTTTCTTTTCTTTTTAGATGTCGAAAACATGTGTAGATACAGAATGGGGCATGACTGGCATGAGTCATGACTAATGAAATAGATAACTATTTAATAATGTCTTCTTTTTATTCACCACAAAAAAAAACACAAAACAAACACAAGACAACACAACATGAACAAAATAATAAAAACCTACACATTTAAAGAAGCAGATCACTTTTACTATTTAACTCCCTCGTCTCATGGATGCACACAAATCCTGCAACGCCTGGGTCTGCCTTGACCATGCCTCACTTATCTCCTTAAAAGTCTATAACATCCTCTGCTGGTTGTCAATTAGAATTCGCTCATTTTCCACACGCCTCTCTTCAAGGGCGACAAAACGTTCTGTCAAGCTCGCCATTTGTGACTGCCTTTGAGAAGGTGGTGAGCGCTGGATCAGACGGCGTCGTACCGTTCGACGCCTACGAGGTGCTACGAACATAAAAAAATAACAAATTACTAAGTAACTAGAGGCAAAACAAATGTAAAGTTCATTATTATTACGTAGGTTTATGAGCAACACATCACTCTCTCTGAAGGAAAAGATTTTACAATGTAGTATAATTACTTATAATCATGTTGATTGAATAAGTTGTAAGTAAGAGTTGAAAAACTATCTAACCTACAGAAAATCCCAAAAACTTGGCCCAACCTGGGAATCAAAAGCGAGTCCACTACTATGTAGTGCATTTTACACTAAACCAATAATTAACCAAATTAAAATTGTAACTAAGTCAACCTTACATGTAGAGGCAATTGGGGCATTGCTCCTACGAGGCACTGCAGGTCTGGCGGTCTGGTGGTCAGGTTGGGATCTAGCCTTAAACAGAAATACAAAAAGATATGTAGATATCCATTAAAAAAAATGTAAGAATTTTATATAAAATCTCACCGCTTGTTCCATATTAGGCTGGTTTTCCATTTGTATGTCCCAATGCCAAGATGGGCCTGGTCCATTAAACCTGGATTTACAAAAAGTCTGAAATCGCCTACCCGTCTTGAGCAAGCGTGGTGATCAATGACCGTACCTTCTCTGTTGAGAAGAGGCCGTTGCGCAGCAGTGGGACAGTAATAGGCTGATATTATTATATTATTATGTAATAACAGTAAAAATATAATACTCACACAACAGTAGGTATATTTATCCTCTTAGTCACAAAAACCTTTGTTCAAAGCAATTAATTATTACACAAATTGACAACACATGCAGACATGACAGCTTTCAAAGAATTACCATTGAGAAGAGAGGCAAAGGAATCGTCATTCAGCCTTAAAATGTAATAAGAATTATGGAATAAACACATAAAATTATGAAATATGTTTATAGTTTTGCTCTATTCCTTAAAATACTTAAATATAGACCTTAAATATATACTTTAACCCCTTAAAAGTCTCAGTCGAGATTGATCGATCATGATTTATAGAATTGGTTCCAAGCCCTTATTTCGTCTACGAAACAGCGACGGGAGGATACAGCCAAGAGTTCGTCGACGATCACAACCACGCTAGTGAATACAGTTTTAATCAGCGCTACTCGCTCGATCGATCTCAAGGCTGTCTCGACAACGAGCTCGTCGCAGCTTACAGCCATGAAATTGTCTTTTAGAGAATAGCACTGCAGCAGGCTTGTTAAACGCGCGGCCGGCACGCGTGTTAACTTTGAAACATACTACTATGTCGTGTCGCGTCAGAACCATATCAGTTTCATAGATCTAGTATGGTTAGAAACACATTAGCGCTTCAAGCTGCAATAATTGAGAGTGACCCTATATATTTAATATTGTGAGTGTTACTTTAAAGATTTAACTGAATATGATGTACCTATAAATATAGATGTAGACGAAGCACAGAAACAGCCATCTAAGGAGGGTAGCACGTGGCGTGCTCTCTGTTCAGTTCTCATGGGAAATAGGTGTGAGTTTATGTACCTGTGAGTACGTTCTCAATAGTGTCGTGAATTGTATATATGTCATTCCCATAGGATCCTCTGATGTGCTCGTTCAATCATTGTAATGTGTCATTCTGCCGTAGGAAACAAAATATAAAGCAGAAATTCTCTCGTCAGAATCTCTGTTTGTCTTGTCGTTAGTGCGAGACCACGTATAACTCGAGAACCACAAATCCGATTTACGTGATTTCAGTCTTATTTATTTAAGCAAATTTTATTTTAAAATTTTAGTGAATTCGGATATACTTACTACCTATATTTTCCGTGTCGTGATGGCCCAGAGGTTAAGGCCTCGCCTCTCATGCATGCGGTTGTGGGTTCAAAACCGAGCAAGTACCAATGTGACTTTTTCAATTCATATGTACTTTCTAAGTTTATCTTGGACATCACAGACATTGGTGAAGGAAAACATCGTGAGGAAACCTGGACTTATAAAAGTCTTAAATTGCCAACCCGTCTTGAGCAAGCGTGGTGATCAATGCTCTTGCCTTCTCTGTTGAGAAGAGGCCTTAGCCCAGCAGTGTGTCAGTAATAGGCTGGTGTATTATTATTATTGTTATATTTTCTACAGAGGTCTCATGTGTACCATCAAGACTCTTAAAATCCTTCTTCCACACATTTCTTTGGCACAAATGTGATGACCTACATATTAATCCGGTACTATCTAGACCACTGAGCTAAAATTGGAAACTCATTTTATATGCTGAATACACTCCACTCCAGTTAATTGAATTCAATCATATTGCAAATGGTTTCATCTGACATTCTCGCTTGAAATGCTTTCATAGAGTTTGCGTTGGCCGATAAAATTGAGAGGAAAATTATAGAAAATCGTAAATAATTTTTAGTTTGTCTCTCTATGGAGTATTATTAGTTCAATTAATTTTGTTTTGAGATTTTATTTGCTTGGAAATTTTGATGAATTATCCCTAATCCTTCATACTTTGGATCTCGATCATCATCTGCCTAGCCGCTGCCCAAATAAGTTGGGGTCGGCATCCAGTCTAACGGGTTGCAGCTGAATACCAGGTTTTTACATGGAACTGCCTATCTGAGCTCCACAACCCAGTAAGTACTAGGTAATACGATACCCCCTGGTGAGACGGGTTGTCAGACTTTCGGGCCACTAACTTCCTGTAATTATTGTCAAAGATCTACAATTGACAGTCGGGAATAGCGGCCTCCGAAAGCACGGAGGAAAGTATAAATAAATAAATAAATAATATTTTTATTAACTTCAATAATTGTACAAGAAACACTTATCTAAATACTATGCAGCGTTACAACTAGGGAAAAGAGTGTTTTCGATGAGCTCTGGCACCGAATGTAGGATTTAACTTGTGTTTAGGGTGCCAGAGTCCTCGCCTATACATTGAACATGTAGCAGTAGTTGTAAGACGAGCACAGTATATCAACATTGAATTACAATATTATATTTATTATCTAATGCAACTAAGATATGTCCTATTTATGTACCTATGTATGGGTGTGTAATGTGTGTATAAATGTGTGATGCGGTGAGAAATATGGTGAAAACTTGTGTTTATGTAACTCTGTTTAAACATATTACTTTATTCACTACATTAGGTTAAGCGATCGATATCTGTAGTAAATCTTCAGTTTTGGTATAATTCAGAGTCAAGAGCCACTTCGTGACCTTGATTTTGCATCCATTTAGACACACGGGAGCAATGGGGCAGAGTTTATTTATTTTATTATATAAATGGTTTGACAGTATACCAAAATGACGCTGAGCAAGGGCCGTTCTACATCCGTGAGTTGAGCATACTTCGAAGTGTCTACGCTTTTTGGTAATTTTTCAAGCACATTTTGTGCCTTCAATTCTCGATCGACGTAACTATGTTAGATTAATTCAATATCTTTACATCATATTCATGACCGATTTGTGTGTGTCTACCAATGCACCTGGCAGACGGATTACTCGTGTGATCCGATTAGCTCACAAACGTTTGCGGAGACTTGGAGGCCTAATATAATCCCTTGTCAGACCGCTCACTGAAACATAGCTCCATAAGTAAACTACGCATTACATCAAATTGAGAAATCCAATACTATTCAATTTTTTCTTTTCTTTTTGCTATTCAATGAAAATTTTACAATATTCATTATTCATTTTGACAATTCAAAAATATTCATCGTTGTCGAGCAGAAGAATTTTTCAAACATATTCAGTAGAAATGGACTTCGAATAAACAGAAACTCGGTTGGTCATGCTTATAATAACAATTGAAGATGTGTTATGACTACTTAAGATGCTCAAATAATGCTGGTTTAGTCCCATCTCGGCACCTTCCCATCTCGGTCACCCATGAATTTCGGCACCCTGTCAAAAATCATTGTTAAAAATGGAAACACAGTATTAGTATAATAAGTAAATCAACTTTATTATTTATTAAGGGCCCAGTCCAGCAAGATTCACAGCCTGTCGAAATATTCAATATAATCAAATATGAAATATGGTATTGTCTTGTTTTCTATAAAGTTATTTGTACTACTATTGTTTTCCATAATCGCCCCCCCCCTCATAATATTTACTCGCACTATTATCATTTATACTAATAACGCTTGTCATATCAACTTATAAGTCATAATTGTACATTCAGACATTATCCATGGTTATTTTTATAAGCTTTTATTTAATTTGCCTTGTTAATTAGTTGGTTAGTTTGTTTGTTCGTATGTATGGGTCAAATCTTGCAACTGATTTTCAAACCAGTTCCCCCAACCAATTGAGCTGTAATTTTGCACATACCTTTGGTCCTGGTGACAATGCATTTTCATGACAGATATGACATAATCCTGCAGCCAGGATCGCCTCCTCACGAAGAACTCTTCAACGGTCAATGGCACGGACATGAAACTTTGTATACGCGTTCAATGTTGAAAGATAAACCTACTTTTCTTCTTTTCATTTAATATAATTAATTATATATTTTTTTTTAAATGGTTTATTTACTACTGTTGCAAATGCCTGCAACCAATTAAAACGTAGGTATATTTATTAATTTGTTACCTTAATATGGAGCTTTTCTATATTTAGCAGCGCAAACGGACTTCCAAGTCTTCGATACTTCAGTAGCTATAATTGGAAATGTCACGTAATAAACACAGCCTTGTGAAGTTCTGATTAAAGTACACAACTGCGTAACAATACTTTCAGCACGTGTTTGCGGTCACGTGTTTCAGATGTTGATGGCGATTGAAGTCTTTTCCAGAACTATAAATAATATTATATATTATGAAGAAAGTGTAGTAAACGTTTCCATAACGAAACGTGACTGAGAGTATCTATCTCCCTATTAATAAAGTAAGCCGTAGGTACGTAATACCTGCATCCCTTGACGTGGCTCTGTAGATTGCTGAACACCAAGAGACTAGATACAGATATACAATGCTCTTTATTCTGTACACCAAACAAATTACAGATACAATGGGCGGTCTTATCGCTAAAAGTGATTATTTCAAGAGCTTTAGAGATAGTAGTGTGATGTAACATGTTAAAAAATGGAACAGAATTCGTATGAATGGACCTGCAAATGAACGAGACAACGGTACACGTTGTATTTTCTTTTCGTTGTCATCAACCTTAATTACCCACCAAAAATAGCAACCATTTCTTTCTATAAACTAATTATGGTCCTAATAGAATCAGCAGAAAGATCTAATACTCAGTAATGCGTACTTTTTGCTCCAAAATTAACTAATTTAGTTACGTGAGCCGACGCCAGATGGCGACACATCACTAACACAATTAGGCCTCGTTTATCCCCCTGAGGTCGAGTAGAGGTATACCTGTATTTATTACCAGTAAAAAAGTATTCACGAATAGGGTTTTATGTGTCTGGTTAGACCGTAATGCCGACAAGGCCGGTATTGCCTAGGCATGAGTCACACTCAGACGGTGCTAATATCAAGAAAAGGCGATGAAATGTTGTAAAAGATGTCGTGGAAATATCGACACTAATGTTATTAGTTGACAGTCAATTAGTCATCAAAATAATCTGGTCATATTCAAAAAGTATGACATGTTTTTAAAAACATGTTACGTAGTCAGCATTAAATAACTTCGTACACTTCAAATCAGACTCAAACTATTACTGGTTATCACAATACTCCTTGGCTAGACTGGTTGTCAGACTTCCGTACTTCTAACCATGTGATTGTTCCTAAATTACCTTAGGTTGATAAACTTTTCGTTTTTCCTAAATCATGTAATTATTAATATTAAGGCAAGTTTCCGCCGAACTCTCGTATCTACGAATGCTAAGGAAAAGTCAGTCTAACTGACTGCTTTTAATGAGCTGAGAGACGGACGGGTTTCTCAATGTAAAGATGTAGTGGATTTAAATTTAATCACCCTTCTGCGGACCTCGGGTCGGCTAGACCCGTGTGTTCCAAGGATAGTAAACACAAAACTAATCTGCTAATAAATAAAATTAATTAACTATGACCTATTCCCTAGAGAGGGGGCCGCGTGTCCCAGCAGTGGGAATATTATAGGCTGATTATGCTATGACAGGACCTATTCATTTATTAATAACAACGTGAAGTGATAGCACGTTGCGATCTCATCGCGACATCAACCGGAACCCGCGTTTCCTTCAGTTGGCACTCCCTACTTCCGTTACACAATAAGCTTTGGATAGTTGTGTTTCTATTAATATTATAAGTACAAACATATTCATGAAGGTCACTTTATTCAGATGGAATCAAGACTGCTTAGACTAAGAAGCCAAACTCCAGGAGAAAGCGTTTTTCGTTTAAATCTTCTGTCTTCTTTATCGTGTGGTTAGTGCCTAACCTGGTGATGGTATCAGAGTTTTTATGCCACCCATGGGCCTCTGACTTGGCTTTACATGCCGAAGAGAAATATCTCTCAGGCATGCTGGTTCCCTCACGTTATTAATTATTAGTATTCATATCTTCATTTAGTATTCGGGTAAATGATTATGATATTTATGCTTTTAGAAGCAGTGCTCTATAAATGGGAAAGTGGAAATGTTGGGTGGAGGCTGGCTGCTCCATAGATTGGCAAAATTAAGGACATTTAATAGCGGCCAACCCGTCATACTTTTCATACAAACGCTCGTACGTGATTATGCAGTTTTAACACATCTATCTTTGATTTTTTTGAACTAATAGGTATTTTATGCACTATATCTAGGTTTCTATGGGAGCAAAAAATTAAAAATTGTAGAAAAAAATTCAGTATAAGCCTCCAAAAATTGCTGTTTTGCACAAATTTTACCTGAACTTTGGCCGTTCATAATGTACTCATAAACTCTAAAAGTAAATAGAAGATCACAATAGAAACCTTGCACATGTAATGGAGATTCTTATTGACAAATATTTATTTCACATACTTGTAATACTTATTCAAAAACACGTACTTCTTGGAAAAAGTTGAAAAAAAAATTCGATAACTATTTTTCGTTCAATGTCATCGCGTGAGGCGATATGAGGTGCGTGGGAGACGAGTTGTGTGGGGTCGGGGCGGGGTAAGACGGGGGAGTTGAAAGAAAATCACCGCTGTGGCTTTGGATGAAACAACAAGCTTTTCGACCACGCTCGCGTTGACGATAGACGCGCCGGGAAGGGCCCTCTTAAATACCACCAATCTAAACAAGACCCACAGTTAGTCTAACATTATATTATTGAAAACACACATCTCATTATCTGCCAAGCCTTGACCCAACTATGTTGGTGTATGCTTCCCGTCTAATCCGATGCAGCTGAATACCAGTATTTTACATGGAGCGACTGCCTATCTGAACTCCACAACCCAGTTAGAACTGGGTAATACGATACCCCTTGGTAAGACTTGTTATCAGACTTTCGGGCCACTGACTACTGTTAACGACTGTCAAAGATCTACAAATGACAGCCGGGACAAACGGCTTAACGTGCTTGCAGAGGCCAGGAGGAAACTCGGTATGTAATGGATCACCCATACACGAGCCAACCTAGCTTAAACCTAACCTAAAGATCAACCTGAATGGCTGTTATAATAACGGGTGTAACAAGACCCTTAACGATGCCTAAATACACTTGCCGTCGACACCATCATTGCAATCATTTTTTTGTTCTAGACCATACCTTCTAGTTACGGAGATATTGGGGGGTCAAAGTTCCAACTTTTTTTTTAATACATATTTTTAATGTAAGATTTTTACTTTAAACACTTCAATGACCCCCGTACTATTCAATCCATCCATCAGCACAATGTTTAGAGAGCGTTACATTGAGTCCTACCGTAAAACGTGTTTTTTCACCCCAACAAAAAAAGCTTTTCCCAGCAATATTTTTTGCGTAAAGTTTGATGTACATAATACGGCTTCGTGAAGAGTCTTGTTACACCGTGTATAGCCACGTACTCATAGGAGACCAATAGAAGATTAATTCAAGTGTATTTTTTTACAATCCCCAGAGAAAAGATGATTAGACTGAAGACAGACAGACGACGGCCTTCAGTCTAATCAATGTAATACGATCACCTCTCGCGTGGAATCGGCGTGATAGTGTCAATATCACCTTGAGTGCGGACAGTGCGTTCTAATTAATCCGATTTAGTTTAAACGTCATTGATTACATTCAATCAACTCGGCCTATTGGATAATACTGCTGGACAAAGGCTAGACGCATTGAACTGGTATTGATTTAGGATTTAGTTTGTATCTCTTTAAACCTAGTACTTTTATAGAGGTATGAGGAACAGGGCATTTGGGACTCTCATACTGAACTTCAAGGCTTTAAATACAGATGTACTGTTTTTAAAAAGTTTTAAAGAACGATTTGCGTGAGTTAGAAGGTACGCGATGACGACTCATTTATTGGTTCTAATCCTGTATGGAAGTAGAAGGATTTTTCGACCAGACATGTGTTATGTCTGATGTCTGGTCGGCTACTGGTCGGTCGAACCGTTGTCGTCGGGATATTCTATCTTAATCCCGGCTATAGCTTAAGCTGTGATAGGATTAATAGCGAATAGTTAGGAACTGACAAAATTAAAGGATACAAAGTTCTTAAATGAATAAATAATTAATAATATTAATTTAATAATTATTTTTTGTTATCAATTTAGGAACTTTGTATGCTTTAAATTTGTCAGTTCCTAACTATTCGCTATTAGTATAAATACGTCTCTAAAAGTTAAACTACCACTCATTCATTTTAGCTTCATCAACCACGGGAACAACTAAAACACTGAAGTAAACCTATGTCTGGTCTATTAAATTGAAATGGACCATAATTGCCTCAAATCCTTCACCTAATTCATGAAATAGACATTCTGGCTTGCTACCCTTCCGTTTGTGTTTTGAACGACAAATCTGCTATGAAAATAAAGGAAATATTTATCTAGAACACTAGGTCACTACAGAATATTTTCTAAAGAACCAGTCATAAATCAACTTAATACATACAACAGATGTACATACATATTTACATACGTATATGCACCTTCGTGTTGCTATCACACGTTGAAACAAAAAGTTTTAACATAAAAATACATATTTATGATTTTATGAAACTCTTGTGTATCGTAAAATATAAGCACATCAGTGGAGGTGTTGTTTTTTGTAATATAAAGATAATAATGTTGAGAAAGAGTGCTCATATACTGCCTCGTTGGTCTTACGTTCGCAAGCGCTATAGCTGCTCTTGAGGTTCTGGGGTTCGATTCCCAGATTAGAATAAAGTGTAGGTATACTTGTGTAGGTGGAGCTAGTAGTTTGAACAGTGAGATTTTCAGCCCCGGAGTTGGGTCTCCTGTGCGCGCACGAAGGTACTGGCTGTACTTTCATACACGACAACCAGCTTGGCTTGCCCATATAGCCTACTATTCTTCATGATGTTAGGGTATCTGAACAGTCTGCTTGTCTTATGGACTTGCTGTATTGTTGGCCCCTAGGCACGCTACTATAGGTTCAGATCGCGGCGCGGAAGTTGAACCAAAATGGCGGTCGACCGCGCAGGTACAATTATGGATTGAGACCTGTGTATTACAGCTCGCGGCACGTAAGTTGAACTATGACCTTAAATGCCAAGTAACACATCTCCGGGTCTGAATCGGTCTCAATCCATAATTGTACCTGCGCGGACGACCGCCATTTTGGTTCAACTTACGTGCCGCGATCTGTACACAGTGTACACCTCTGCCTGACCCTTCGGGGACTATAGGCGTGATATTTTGTTGCAATTATTTTTCAATATTAACAAGGAAAACACATTACACAGATACCTGGATTGAATACTACTCCACAGTAATGATACGGGCCAGAGTATTGATCGGTGAACGACCTGCGCGCATTACACTAAACGAAAACCTATACAATTAGAATAAAATTACCTTATCCGGGTATGTATGTACTAGGTACATAGTTACTTTATATGCTGAGTTTCTGACTGGCTGCCAAAAGATATAAGCTGGAGTTGAAACATTTGTAGGAATCGATATGACTTTGACTTTTCTGTTAACAGTGGAGAATTCATTTGTTTTATTGTGTAAGGGCCGATTATTTATGTTACATGAAGAGTAAATGTGATGTTTTGAACTTTTAACATAATGGTCCATACAAAAACTGTCAAAATGAGAAACTTTTTCGTCGGATAAAAGTTAGTGGCAATTGAAAATCGGCCCTAAATGAGAGGAGAGCACGGGAAGCCGTTGGTCCCGGCGTCGTTACAGGTAGTCGGTGAACAAAAGTCTTACCAAGGGGTATCGTATAAGAACGAATGGCGCGTGGAGGCACTACGCCGGGGGGTAACTCCGCTGCCGCGGCAAATTGTCGCTCAGCGGACAGACCTCTGGCGCGATCTCATGGCGACATGGAGAGAGCGACTGTCGCAACCCCGTGCAGGGCACGCCACAATAGTGGCGATAAGTCCCCTCTTTGAGGAGTGGCTAGAGAGGCGCCACGGCGCCCTCACCTTCCGCCTGACGCAGGTCCTCACCGGACACGGTTGTTTCGGGAGGTTCTTGCACCGAATCGGGCGGGAGGAAACGCCCGGGTGCTACCATTGTGAGGATCGACCGGAGGACACGGTGGAGATCTGCCCCGCGTGGGCGGAGCACCGCCATGTCCTCGTAACGGCGATCGGCGGCGGCGACCTCTCGCGTCCGGTCTTGGTTCAATCCATGGTCCGGAGCGAGACGGAATGGGAACCCGTCACCTCCTTCTGCGAAGCAGTCATGCTAGCGAAGGAGGCGGCGGAACGTGAGAGGCAGAGAACCTCAGCAAACCGGAAGGGGTCCGAAAGGACCGATGCCTACCAGGATTGCGGGACTGTTCGAAAGAGATATCGCGGCCCTGGAACACAAAGGGCAAAGGAAGGAACATGGATGAATTTTAGTCAGTAAAAGTCTGACACTCCCTCCTGCTCAGCCCAGAGCGGGAGGGGGTTATTTGATGATTTCCCATCCGAAAAAAAAGGGGTATAGGGGAACGGACTATATTTATTATGTTCGCCATTATCGTAGCCGCTATATTCGAACAATACATCTGATAGCGTTGCCAGGCGTCCGGATAAAGCTGGACATAGGTAAGCTTTTTGATTGTGTGTCCGGCCAAAATAAACGGCGTCCGGCTTTTGTTAGGCTTTTTACATTTCGCAAACGAGCGAGCGCCGAGCGTGGCCGAGCGCAGGCGACGAGAGTCGACTTCGGGCGCTCGCGCAGACCGAAGTACCGCAAGTCGCCCATAGTACAAAATCCTCAATAATGTAGGGTGTCCGGCCTTTCTACCCAAATGTCCGGCCAAACTGGCTGGTCTGTCCGGCTATTAGGTTTGGCGACCTGGCAACCCTACATCTGTATCGTTTTGTCGTAGCGGTGCTACGGCGTAGCGGCTACGGGCTACGTGTTGTAGTCATCTTTGATTTTACGTTCTTTGATATCTACGAGTACTTTTGCCTTTTGTATTGATATGAAGGTTTACCTGTTCATTAAGTCAACCAATTTTATAAACATAACACGCTTGTATTCTATGAAGGGGTTCGGTAGAGGAGTAGGGCCTTGTGGCATTAAGTCCACCTATGTGCCACTATTGTACATGAATTTGAAATAAATAAATATAGGACGCATTTGACCAGTTTTATCAGATTTTAGAGGAAAAAGTCGTTGGGAAAGTTTTGAGTGTGAATTTGGATTGGTAAAAGAGTAGAGGAAGACCAAAGAAGCGATGGATGGACTGTGTGAAGGATAATATGGCTAGAAAGGAGGTGACTGCTGAGATGACGAGTAATAAGAATTATGGGAGAAGAAGACATGCTGCGCCGACCACAAATGAATTGGGATAAGGGCATAAGAATGATGACGACAGACTTTAAATATTTCAAAACAAATTTATTTATTATATTATTTATTGGGTAAGGCACACCAACGACATATTTACAATATTGGTTCCATATTGTGATTACAAGTCTACAAAGTGTGTAAATACGTCACTTATGCACAACATTCACAACATAAAATTAAATTAACAATAGAATTAACTACATAGGTACACAACAAAAATGTGAGATACGAATACAATTCAAATCAAGTATAAACCAACGAAATCAAATCAATTAGTATCGGAATAAAACTTAAAATAGAATATAGAATAACATAATATTAGATTAAATTAAGTATAAAAAATGATCTAACACGCATTGTTTTTGTAGTATTAAATAAATAAATAAAGCCTATCATTCCGAAATTAAAAAGACAACAATAACACAAATAAATACATTAAAATACAAAATATATATTTTTGGCGTATCTTTTGGCAAGGGCGTCCTCCAGTGGCATTCATTCAATTCGTTCCATTGTTTCCAGTCTCACACCGGTATTCTTAGTCGTGGATTGAACTTAAGTCGGACTTGACATGCCTACATTCCAGCTACAGTTTGTTTATAATTTGACATAAACGCCCGTATCAACCCGACATAAATGGCGTTTATGTCCAATTATAAACAAACTGTAGCTGTCAATATGTCTAATGGGGTGGAATGTAGGCATGTCAAGTCCGACTTAAGTTCAATCCACGTCTAAGAATACCGTTGTCAGCAGGGCATGCGAAACCGGGTTTCGGCCCCCTAGTAAAACCGGTTTTTCTCGGGTTTTAGTATGGGACCGAAACCGGGTTTCGCATGCCATGGTTGTCAGGCAACCCTTCTCTTTCTTTAAAGCATTACGTCAGCATACATCCCAGTGACACTAACCCTATTGAATCTTGCTAGCCTGCAAACTAAAGCACTTACGGACACTCTTCGGACACTGTCCGGAGTCTAGTGTCCAGATGTCTCGCTTTGCTCGGTGGAGTGGACGTTATTCTATTACACTGACTGAAACCGGAGTGGAACAGACCGCATGCAGGCTTTAAACTATTTTAAAAGCTTATTGTGTGCTGCGAATGGACCAGAGGATGATGAATTATAATTATTATATTATCTTATCTTAGCTCTTGGCTAAATAATAACAGCCACTTGTGTGGTATATATCTCGGAAACGAGACACTTTACGACATTTTGTCTCATAAAACTTTTTTGTATTGATGCCAGATATCGATTGATACAGGTTTTATGCATGGCTAATCAAATCAAAGATGTGCTGAAGATGCCATCATGCAGTGAATGGACTTTAACTTTGATAGTTCATATCTCGGAAACGTGACACTTTAGAACATTTTGTCTGATCCAAAACTTGTCTGCATTGATACCAGCTATCGATTAATATATGTCATATGCGTAGGCGCAACTTTGAAAAAAAATGGCGGGAGTTAGGCCGGCCATTAAATTCAAACCCCTTTGTATAATTCATATATTTTTAAATTATCTCGACGTTACTTAAATATGGCAGCTCTTACAAAAGGGCATATTTTTATAACATAATGAACGAACCTAAAGCGAGGGACAAACCACACAGGCTTCACAACCGCTACTTGTATTTGAAAGCCCTCCCTTTGAGTTTACGGTAGCAAAGAGGACTTTATAATGACTTATTTATGTAGTGAGAAAAGAATACATAACAATGTTATACAGTATTTCCACGTCAATTTTAAAGAAGTCGGTGACTTTTGTTAGTTTGATTTTGTTTTTTTTTTGTCACCGACTTCTGAAGCTACTGCTGCTGCTGCTGTTTTTTACTTTTTTGTGTATTTGAAGTCGGTTTTATTTTTTGCAAAAATGTTGTTTTTTATTTTTTCCATCTTTAGTTGTAATACGAGTATCCTATACAAATATTTGATATGCATTTATTTTACATTGTTACACAACATTGCTTGTTACATGTCCTGGTAATAGGCTTATCCCCAATAAATGGAACTTAACATACCTAAACTGTCGAAATCTGGGTGTATTGTACACTTCTGCGTACCCCTCAGAGCATACCGGCGTGAGGTTACGTCATGATGTTGTATAAACAATAAACATCCAAGCGATTGCAGCAATCACGTTAGATTTGCAGTCTATTTTTAAAGATTTCCATTGTAGATCTCCGAAGATCAGCATCAAATCTTCACCAAATTTAAATGAGACCAAATGGTAACTATTTCGCATCAAACTAAAGAAGAATCACGTAAATCGGATCATAAATCTCAGCGTAATCGGTGTAAATACATTTAAAAAAATACCAATCAAATTGAAACCTCCTCCTTTTTGAAGTCGGTTAATAAAAGACAGAGGCAAGGCAGAGGTGTTAGTTAATACTTACACCTTCAGTCAGCCACATTTGCCAGTTATGTTAATTCCCATTTAATATGAGGCTGCTATCTGCTGGACAGAGATTCAGACACTGGGCTGAAAAAATCTAAAGGAAATAAACAAAAAAAAAAGTACTGGTAATAAAAAACAATCTTAATTTATATTGGAATTAATGGAATTATGGGTAAGATATGAGCCACATGGCATAAATGATTCTCTTTAGAAGTCTTGAAGTCTTTTCAAATTTTTTTTTTTAAACAATAAACAGACGGCCAAAGTACCTGACCTTACCCTTCAGAAGACATTCATAAATTTTCATAATTGAGCATGTTACGAACAACGAGTCGTCTGTTGCCAACTCAACATCGAAACCCACGCGATCCCGAACGGACCTAATTTTATTACTCTGTGGTCGGGAGCAGACGTGACCACGAAATGTGACCTGAGACCACAAAACTCCCCTTTTGTATAAACAGGACGAACACAGCTGTTTTTAAATGAGATCATTTTCATTGTTACTTTTTGAGATTATTTTCGGGGAGCTTGTGTAACTTTAGGTGTGGTTTGCATACCCAATGATGTTGCGTACGTGTCTTATTATTTCAGTGTTAAGCTTTGTTGTTTTATTTTTTGTTATGAACTTTATTATAACGTAACATCACATCACTCGTGTAATCACCGAAGGATTAGGCAGAGGTGTACCCACATGCCCCAGTTAAGTTTAAGGCCCATGTAATAGAGTGTGAGCCTATTGCCATCAACCGGACACAAAAATCCAAGCACCGTGGCTGCTACTGAGAAATTCCTGATGGAAAACCCAATAACATTTTCCCCGAACTGGGAATCGAACCCAGGACCTCATGCTCAGCAGTTGCGCTTGCGACCACTAGGCCAACGAGGCAGTATCAAGGAAGTTTTTTATAATCGATACTTAATAGCCACAAGTAACCTTGTCTGTCTGTTACACTTTATCGCCATAACAGCATTTGATGAAATTTTTCTTACAGGGGGAGACCATGTTCACTGACGGTCGAAGTCTTTTCAACCTTATTACTTAGGACATAAGGATGAAAAGTGGCAGACCGTCAGTGGACTCGGTACTACCTACGTTACTGACATTCACGCGAGCGAAGTAGACTTCGTATTCATACAACTTGGCTCTGTCTTTCTTCTAAAAATGACATCCAGATTATTTTTATTTATATCGCTGGACATTACACACAGCGCCATCTAGGTGCCACACTGAGGAACGAGGCTTGTGTCGTGGACACCAGATAGTTGATAATTTATTTATTTATTTAACACTTCAAGCACATAGTACAGAGGCGGACTTAATGCCATAGGCATTTTCTACCAGTCAACCTTTGGGTGATGCAGAGACAAACATTGGTAGGTGTACCTATGAATAAATTACAAAGATATATAAAATACTATAAAATATATCAAAATACTATACATATATATCAAAAAATACATACATGTGTAAATAGATATTTACACAAATAAACTAAAATCAAAAGACAAACAATGGAGAAAACATTAACGTTGTGACGAAACTGCCAGCTTTTTCCGAATGTACTCGCGAACTTTAATTTTAAAAGATAGACTATTGGTTGCCATCCTGATTTCCTGGGGAAGCGCATTCCACAGAGAAATAGACTGAACGAAGAATGATCGATGAATGAAGTCAGTGCGGTGAGAGGGACATTGCAGAACTCGGTTATGCGATGAGCGCAGACTCCTGTCATGGTTGGCACAAATGTATTGAAAGTGGGGAGCAAGGTAACTAGGGGAAGAGGGAGAAACAAGAAAAGAAAACAAGGTGGTTAGCGCCCTTTGCTCCCTACGCTGACGTATGGGCAACCACTTAAGAAGAGACCGGTGCTCAGAGACATGATCATATTTACGCAGATTAAAAACGAATCGAATGCAGTAATTTAGAAGACGGTCAAGTTTGTCTAGGAGATCCGCATTCAGGTCAAAGTAGCACACATCACCATAATCGATGATAGGAAAAATTAAGGACTGTACAAGCATTGTTTTCGTATTAGACGGTAAAAAGTTTTTCAAACGGTACAGAGCCCGCAACGATAATAGTACATAGATACTTTTTGTTTGTAAATACATACTTATTATACATATAAACATCCATGACTCGGAAACAAATGTCCATGCTCGTCACACAAACATTTGCTCCTACCGGGATTCGAACCCGGGACCCTAAGAACGTAAGGCAGCCTCACTACCACTGCGTCATTCGGGTCGTCAATTAGAAGTTTAATTCATCAAGATAAATTCTTAGTTATTTTAACGATTTCGTAGCACGATGCCTACTTTTGCATTATTGCACTTTGTTAACATTTTGAAACCACCATACATTTACGGGACACCGAGGATCCAGCAGTACTTTCATCTTTAAATTAGCTGGTATTAAGGTTTATTTAATTATCTATCTTGATAATTTTTTCTCAATTTCATGTTTCAACGAACGAACGGGGAACACGGGGAGTCCTTTGCCCGGGAGTGGGACGGTACAGGCTAACAAAAAAAAAATTCAAAACCTTTAAATTGTAGCTATTTACAGAATATTTAACAAAAACCTTCACGCAATCACTTTCTGTTACATTATCTTGTCACTCCAGTTGACGTTGTTAGCCATCTTTCGAAATTAAACTCACTCGCTGAAACTTTGAGCACAGTCTATTTGCATCCACGATCGTCCGTCCAAGATAGTTCTATCCAACGTCACTTTCAACATCTCAATTATTTGTAACCTTTTCACTATTCAAAGGCACTGTCAACGTGATGAAATATTAAATAGTTTTCTGCAGTTTCTAGACATAATTTTCTTGCAATAACTAGTCGTAGGTACGCTCTTAAAACGGCGAATGAACAAATCGTGAGCAAATTGCTTGTCCTACAACCAAAAATTCGAATATAAAGGGTGTAACAAGACCCTTAACGAAGCCGAAAGGCACTTGTCCTCCCCGTCATTGCGGTCATTTTTTTTGTTCTAGAACTTACATGGGAACCTTCTAGTTACGGAAATATTGGGGTCAAAGTTCCAACCTTTTCAGAAGCTTTTTTTTTTAAATACATGTTTTTAATGTAAGAACTTTACTTTAAACACCTACACGACCCCCGTACTATTCAATGCATCCATCAACACAATGTTTTGAGTGCGTTACATTGAGTTCTACCGTAAAATGTGATTTTTCACCCAAAAAAGAAAGTCGTTTCCCAGCAATAATTTTTTGCTAAAGTTACTTAGTTTGAAGTACAGAATGCTTGGTTGACGGCTTCGTTTAGGGTCTTGTTACACCCTGTATATGTGATATCCCGCACCCACACCCTGTGTCCCAACAGTGGGAACATTTTAGGCTGCTTTAGCTAACTAGTCGTAAAATTTATGTTTCATACTTGACCTTTAGCGGTTTGTTATCCCATTTGAAGCTTCGAGGGGACTCCTTCGTAAAAGTATGTTTAGTAAACGGCCCTCAGCTCTCGGAATGTTTAACACGTTTTTAGTAAGTGTAACAAATATTATTTCTTGCGCAAACGACTCTTGAACCTGTTTGTATTACGTGCGCAAATGTGGGTGTTTTAAGTAAGATATTTTTAGAATTGGGATTATTGCGTTTGAAATATTTTGTTGTTTTTGGGCTGGGGTGGAAACTTAGAACTTTTCAGAAAAAGTTAATAAATTACAAGTGTGTTCTTTCATTAGATACAATATTTGATATTTTAATTGGTACACTGAGTATCCAGCAGTACTTTCATCTTTTAATTAGCTAGGTATTAAGGCTTATTTAATTAACTAGAGAACTCAAATCGCCTTAATTTTCAATTACAGTTTCAAAACATTTGTAACTATTTACCAAATATAACACAATTTAAATAACTGTACATTTCAAACGTAAGTTATATAATATTAGTAGCAGTAGAGCCAGTTTAAGTTATTCATAAGCTCATAGGTCAGTCTGTATAAATCATATCCACGGTAACGGCACAAAGATGTCTATGAATCGTATATGAGGTCCATCAAATATACACGAAGGGTCGTTGCAAAGGGCTCGCCGCTTTCCAACGAAGGATACATGTAGGTAAAACTATGAATAACAAATCTGGAATCCTCTGGCTCTCGAATTTTAGGATACTTTTTTTACTGTGTGCTGGAGTGTCTTACGGAGATTTTGACTGGATTTTATTATTCTCTATAGTTAGAGATAGTTGAAAATTCCTTGCTAGATTTTTGGGTTGTATTGTGTTCTCAGGGGTGAGGTTTCACGCGATACTCGAGCGTTATTATAGTAAAGAGGTTTTGAAAGAGACACATATACTGACAAAAGCGATGAGGTCGATGTTGTTCTCAATCTCGGTGTGCCATATCTATCTGCAATTAATTTAAAACTAGGTTTGGATTGAGTGTGATTTGTAAAATATGAACCGAAAAAGTTTCATAAAAGAAGCTTGGATTATGTGAAGATACTCTATTGTCATGTTGATCAGCTATTGGTTGATACCAAGAGTAGTGTTTTTGCCATGTTAAGCTCAAACATTTGCTATTTCATATATCTGACCGTGTAAGTATTGTACTTTTGTAGGAAACGGCAGATTTTTTGTTTATTGACGATCTTTCTTCTTTATCGTGTGGTTAGTGCCTAACCTGGTGTCAGAGTGGCTAAGCAGCCTATGGGCCTTTGACTTCACTTTACATGCCATCAAGAAATCTCTCAGGCATGCTAATTGCCGATGAAACATTTTTAAGTACGGGGGTTCAGAATGGTGTTCTGAATACGTGGAAACTGTTTGTGCGGCAGTCTCCCTTCTACCCCGTATGTTTCATAATTATGAATCACAGTACAGCTTTGATTCACTCAGTGATCAATTCAGCGACTTCCTGCCTAAGCACTAAATTCGAAATCAAATTGCTCGCCGACTCAATAACAAAGAAAAAGGTAAAAAAGGGCCAAGGTAAAGAGGGTTTCAGTATCCAGAAAAGTTCTCTTTAAAAAAAGAGAACATTAAGTACATTCTAGTCTAGAATGAATAACCAATATCGTGAACTAGAGGTTAATTGGCGGCCATTTTAAACTAGTGACGTCATAGTCTAGTACCTACGCCATTAATTTGTGACGTATTAACTACTATTGATCTGTTTCCAAGTTGAATACATTATAATTATGGACATGTATGCTTGTTGATTGGTATCTATGTAATGTAGGTCATTTCCGAATAGTGTAATTGTTACAAAATGTGGGGAAACCGAATAGGTAGATGTGTTGGGTGTATAAATATGTTATTTGGAAATGGTTTTCATATAACGAAGTACTTGAACACAATTCAATACCATTATTGTTTAGGTATTACTGTATGAGCTATTAACTAACGAGATATAAGTTAAATTAATTACTCTAGTTTAGGTAATTGCCTATGCAAACATTTTTATGCAATATTTAAACAAGAATTTAAACGAAGTAAGAACCGTCAATGAAAGCTATACTAAGAATTCTAACTTTTGACAGTTCTTACTTCAAACAATTAGTCAATTACAGAATAAAAATTGCATCTTAAATATTAACATAACTCAAGTACCTAATCACTTTGACTTGTCCACAAAGGGTGTAACAAGACCCCTAACGAAGCTGAAAAGCACTTTTTCTCCCCGTCATTGTAATAATTTTTTTGTTGTAGGCCATACCTGGGAAGCTTTTAGTTACGAAGATATTGGGGGTCAAAGTTACAACTTTTTCACAAGTTTTTTTGAATACAAATGTTTTTAATGTAAGATTTTTGCTTTAAACACCTCCACGACCCCCCTACTATTCAATCCATCCATCAGCACAATGTTTTGAGTCCCTTACATTGAGTCCTACCGTAAAACGTGATTGTTCACTCTATATTCCCCAAACACATGTCGTTTTAATTAAAAACAAGTAAAACAGGAAGCAATGCGTCGACTACCTACGTAAATAACAAAACTTTCATCACTCCATTATGAATTCGTTTGATTATGAAACTTGTACCTAGTAACTGTTTATTAATTTAAAAACTAGTTAAATATTTGGACGCTGTAATTAAAAACCAACACAGCCTGTCAGTCATCAATCTCTTAGTTCAGTTCAGTCGGTAATAACACAAACTAGCTAATTAAGAGTGTACATGGAGTTTTATCTCGTTCTTCAGAGGGCCTAAGATGGCCGCTTCAGCAGAAACATAATAGGATAGTAATATGAATTACGTTACAATTCGTAAAATGGTCATAAAGTGACAATTCATAATACAGGGTGTAAGGGACAGCCCTCCACAGACTCCACAGACAGAATCAGTATATCACACTAAGATGACTGGTACAAGAAATTATTTCAGGAACGTTATGGGAATCCAATAAATTTGATTTGTTTTATTTCCTCATACGCAATGTATCGTTACCGTGGCAAAAGGCAAGTAGCGTACGGCTAGCGCGACGATGTGTTCGATGAATTCTGTGGCTAGGCAGGAAGTGAATAACTGATTTCACGCATCGTTCGCTAGAGTATTTCGAAATTCATTGTTGGTTTGTTTTTGCCGTATTATTAACATAATGGAGTGCTGTGTACAGAGAATGTAATTTTATACTGAAATAAAGGAATAGTTACTGAAAAAATGATGAAAAAAAACCGGTGGAATATGATACAAAATAAGGAGCTGCATGCACCCTGTTTTAACTGCGTCTGTGAAGAATTTTAACATGATTTATATTATTATCCTTTTATGATTCTGGGTCCACGCTTTAGAATAGGAACTAAAGTCCGTTCACAATTAATATGCAGGCCTGTTGGGGGTGGAGTGGATGTGAAGAGACTGTAGTTTTATCTTTTTGTTTTTGACAGACTGATACTTTGACAATTCAAAAGTGCCTGTACATAACTGGCTTATTCCAAGTAACTACTTTAAACTGAGTTTGTTTGCAAAAATGCGAATAAAACAAGTTTAACGAAATCTGAGTGGGTTCGGACCCCCTCTACGTAACAGGAACTGACGTCAGAGTTAAGTGCTTTCAATCGACGGAATTAATTTCATCGTTTCGCAGAATCGTAAGGTTTCAGTTTCATTATCGCGTTTGCGAATATAATAATATTGTTTCCAGGTACCTATGGAGAAAATGTTCCTTAGAATTTATTCATTTCGTTCTTTATTAATTAAAATTTTACCTGTTGACATTCATAGAACGAAAGAAATGATGATTCGTTGATATTTATAGCTTTGATCAATTTCACGAATTTGACTTATACTGTGACTTACGGGATATCTTCCGTGATTATTTATTATTTTGAGCTCCAAGTAACGGAACGGAAGATATCCCGTAAGTATAAGTTTAGTTGTAAACCGTGAAAGCTAAACAGCGAAAGAAAAAAACGGGTTTTATTTATGTATTTTTTATTACACTACTGGGTATAGAAGATTAAAAAGTCAAAACATTAAATAAATAATGTCACGGATATCAAATTCCTGAACACTGATTTAAAAGCGTTAACGTCTTACGGCATTTCATACAAACTTTGAACTCATTTGTTTTCGAAACGACTGGACCGATTTTAATGAAACTTCATAAGCGGAAGCACGATACATAGGTCTAAAAAGTTGACGGAGAACATTTTCGAAACGTCTTTAGAAACAAAAGATAATTGGAAATTTCTGTTTCTACGAAAAATCTGAAATCGGTCTAATTTAGCTGTAACACTATTTTTCGAAAATGTTCTCAATGTTGAAAAAGTTCGCAATGGTGACCTAAGTACACCCACATTTTCAGTTATTTTAAGTCCCATGTCTGATTGACACACTAGGTGCAGCAAAAAAATCATATAGGTACTTTCATTTGGTGCGGTTGCGGTCCGCGCCATCCATCGACCTTTTCGAAAGTGCGGTATCAGTCCTTTTCGACCTGACACCACCGAGAAACCATCGCTGACACCATCGCACCAGCGAGAAACATGTAATGTGTTTTCACCGTGCGCTTTAGCGGTAAGCACCATGTCAGGCATATTGTTTGTGCGATCCGCAGTGAAGGTGATAAGGGCCAAGCCACCAACAAAGGGACAGAAATACAGAATCCGAGCTGTTTCTGAAAAAAAATATTCCATTAAAAGAAAACCTTCACTCAGTGAATCTTTATCATCACAAAATCTTCAAACCCGTCAGTCACTCCATGCGAAAAATATTCTAACAACGTTTTCCAACAAATTAAAATTACGAAAGCACTTCAGTTAAAAATCAGTAGGTTTTCCTTTTCATAATAAGTCTTCATCAACTTGAGCGTGAAGTGGGGGGGAGGGTGGGGTCGTTGAGAAGGGCAAGGACGCACTTCAGTAAGTGCTTCCCGAGATTTATTGCTTCAAGTGGTCTGTCACTACTCTCTTTCTATTGACTAAACTTTAAAGATTCTCTTCTTTCTAGTGAACACGATTTAGACTTTATAAACTTTGATTTATCGTCACTTCTCCTTTTTATGGTTCCATTATCAAATGGCATGAGTATGATTGTTTATAAAAAAGAAAAAAAAGGGCCTACTGAAAACCAGCGCTGAGTGTTGTACACCCAGCATATGCTGAGTAGGTGACCCTTTCGTTATGGGCATGCTCAGCGCAGTTGAGCTGTTTTAATTAATTGTTAAGCTGTTTGTTAGTAATATGTATATGTATGTGCTGCTCTATTGTGTTGCTGCTGTCCATTAGCGAATAAATGTTTATTCTATTCTATTCTATAATTTCTACATGTCCGTATTGTCTGTTTCGGTAATATAGTAAAACCCGGGAAAAACCGGGTTTACTAGGGGACCGAAACCCGGTTCCGCATGCCCTAGCTTTATGACAGACACTTTAGTCGGTGACTGTTCGCACTATTGGAGGTACTCCTTCCTATTTGATAAGCGGTTAGCGGTGCACAGAATGCATTTTGTATCAGCTGGAAACGTTGGAACCGGTTCTAACTGCTTTCCAGAACTGTATCAAAGATTTGGAACCCGAGACAGTTCTGCATACCCTAATCCCGAATCCGAAACGCTTCACTTGGCTGGTTTTAGATTTTCTATTGATTACGCTTTATACTTTAGAGAGTTACTAAAACTTCAATACTTAGGCTTTTATCTTAAAGGATAACTTTTGAAGGAAGGTGGCCAAACTTTTACTGATATACAATAGAACCTTCTCGACTTTGTTATACGGGGAAAGTTTAGTAGTATTCTAAACTTAAAATTGTATCTTTATTAGCACTAACCAAAGGTTGCCACAGTCTTACTTATTGATAGTTCTAGGTACCTAATAAAGAGCTCCATGCGCGCCTCAAAGAGATGTCAGCAAACGGGAAGGGGTCCGAAAGGACCGATGCCTGCCAGGGCTGCGGGACTGTTCGAAAGAGATACCGCGGCCCTGGAACACAAACGGCAAAAGAAGGAACGTGGATAGGTTTTAGTCAGTACAAGTCTGACACACCCTTCCGCTCCGCCCAGAGTGGGAGGGAGTAATTTGGTGATTTATACGAAAATAATAATAATGTACCTAATAAAGAGCCGAGTATATTAAAACTTAATATCAAAGTATACATAATACTAACAAATATGTATAGTAAGGTCTGTTTGCGCATTAAAAAGCGTTTAGTGACTATTGGTATTCAATAAAACGTATTCGAACGAACAAATTGGGCATGCAAGTTTCCTCACGATGTTTTCCTTCAACGAAACAAGTGATAATTATAAAATACGCACATAAATCCGAAAAAGCGGTCTTGGGTTCGAATTTGAGACCTTTGACTTGCCAGTTCGTGGTCACACCAGTAAGCTATCACTGCTTGCGACTTGTGGTGCAAGTGGTGGTGTTGGAACACAAAACATAATTTTTCTCGCATCTTACTTCTATTTTTCCCGTAAATAAAACTCTCAAAGGTGATTGCAAACAAAACAGCCACTTTCGTCCAAAAGAAACTGCGCGGCTCTTTCCTGTAATCCCGCACGTCTTTCCCGTCGACATAATAACAATTTCCTGTGGAAATGTCTCTCTCAGTATATTGTGAACGATGGCGGTGGGAGTGTGCCGTGCTAACTAGGCTGGGTATGGTGGATGTGTGGGTATGGTGGATGTGTGGGTGTGGGACGATTTTGATGGTGCTTTATAGCATAAACAGCCTGATAATGTTCCCACTGCTGGGAAACAGGTCTCCTCACTTGGAGAGGGAGTGGGCTGTAATCCGCCACGCGGGTTCTGTGCGGGTTGGTGTGTATATATGTCACATGTCTTCGAATTTTTATTTTTATCATAGAGAGGAGGCCGTGTGTCGCAGCAGTGGGAACATTATAGGCTGATTATGCTTATGCTACGGAACTTCTGCTACCTGTATACACTAGACCTTTAAATTAGATAAATATAACATATCATCACGCCTGTGATCCCCGAAGTGTTAGTCAGAGGTGTACCTAATAGTAAATCCGCATTTCGACAATTAAGTGTCTGCTTAGATTAATTAAACTTAAACAGAAATATAATGAAGTGTGTGGTACAGTTTCTCGTTGTACCACCTACAGCCGTCTACTTCACCGGCTGATTGTAACATTATTATCAGCTTTTTATGAAGGCAGTAAATTCAACAATATTTTTACCTAACTCTGTGGACCTTTATCCCGCCAAAATCTACCTATAAAACAAATGAAACCATGTCACGTTTACCCCTCTCTCCTCTAGTTAACCCGTCTGCCAGTAAAACAGGGTATTTGGATCGTCACAGACAATGTTTACGGAAAGGGTGGAACGAGGCTTATTGGAAATCTGCTCGTTCCATGGTCGAGGGGAGGTGGGGGAGTTATAGCCATTGCGTGCGTCACCGGTAATGCAATTTGATCCTTGAATTAACTCGACGTTGGTTACGTAGGCATCTGAATGTAATCTCTATGTTAATTATATTAGAATTCATTGCAGCTTTTATTTTGATGGATAAAATGTTGAGTACGATTGTTTAGTTCAAAAGCCGGTTAAAAGCCGTGAATTCTAGTCCCTCATTTAAGACTGTCGACGCTTATAATTAATATAATAATAATCTATTGAAGAGTCAGATAAGCAAAAACGATAGGATTTATAAGAACTACGATGAGCAAAACAGAATCAGAGTTGAACGGAAACGAATAACTGTGGACTCAATAAGATCTTATCTGAAGAATTTCACCAATTTCGTTTCCATTCTGTCCCCTATCCCCCCCTATCCCTAGGGATAGGATAAAATGTGATAGAGGCTAGCCTTTATGCTAATTTGATAAAAATGTGAAAGTGCCATTATTGTAAAAGTTACTCACCACAATGAGGTGATGAAGCTAATGCAGACGGGATGGGTTTTTTTTTGCACTAAGTATGCTTGCGTTTCGGCGCAACTCACCTGATGGCCTAGGGTGGAGGACGCTTGCCTAAAGAAACCGATTCACTCAAACTTTGAAGAAATCCAGATTATAATGATAGAGAAACAGAGAAGCTGGCAGTGAATTCGGCGTGCATTGCGAACCACGGCCAAACTACGCATGAAAGAATGAAACGTTGCAACCTCTTCGTGAAAATCCTTCATAGCAGTGAACCGTTGATAATTAGCTCCAGAAGTCTTAGCTTATGGAGAATATTGTTGAGGAGTACGCTGGCATACTACTATTTACTCTGAAGAAGGTGAAAGATGCTACAATAAAACTATCGCTTTATGCATTTTCCCAATCGATATCTATAACTGGTCCAGACAGCGAAATATGGCCTAGATCTTTTTATAGACCTGATGCTTGTTGTATCCAGATCAAGTGGGCAGGGAAAAGAAACGAAGATAGAAACCATCAGTACAATAATAAATAAAATAAAAATAAAAATAAAAAAATAAAAAAGCCTTTTATTTCCTAAAAACATGCTACAATTTAAACTTAATAATTTTCCTTAAAAACTAATTAGAATATAGCTTATGCACAATGTTGCTCATTTGTTTGTAATATAATACAGTTTTTTTTTTTTCAATTAGCAACTTTATATTTACACATTTAATTAGGAACCCCTCTCAGGTGAAGGCCTCTTCCAAAGTTTTCCATTTTTCGCGGTCTTGGGCTATCTCTATCCATTGCGGCCCGGCTATTTTCTTAATATCGTCCTCCCACCGCGCGTGGGGTCTACCTTTATGACGTTTTCCAGGTGGTCCCTTCCATGATGTTACAGTTTTGGTCCATCTGTGATCCTTGAGTCGCGCTACATGTCCAGCCCATTTCCACTTTAATCTTTGGGCGTGGTTTAGAGCATCCATTGCTTTTGTTTTTGCCCTTATATCGGTATGCCTTATTTTTTGTATTTTTTTTATTTTCATCATGCTCCGTTCCATTCCCCTTTGACATGTGATTACTTTGCTCTTGGTTTTGGTCGTGAACTTCCAAGTTTGGCATGCATATGTTAAGCATGGGATTAGGCATGAGTCCATGACTTTCTTCTTTAGTTTTATGGACATATCACTCTTAAACACTTCTTTAAAACTCCAGTATTTATTCCATGTGTTTTTAACTCTCCTTTCTATTTCCAATTCATTGCTGTCTGTGTTGAATCCTATTTGTTTACCTAGATAAGTATATTGTTCCACATATTGTAACACTTCACCATCTAGCTTTATATTTGATTTTATGTGGTTGGTCATAGTGTTTGTTTTGGTGGTGTTCATTTCTAGACCTACTTGCCTGCTAGCTTTGTCAAGAGTATCAATCATGTGTTGTAGTTGGCTGCTCGTTTCGGAGAGCAAAACCAGGTCATCTGCGAATCTGAGGTGACTTAAGTGTTTTCCTTTTATATATAATCCTTGCTTTTTCCAGTCTAGTTTATGTATTATGGACTCTAGTACCGCAATAAATATTTTTGGGGAAAGGGGGTCCCCTTGTCGTACTCCTCTCTTGACAGGAAAGCTTGGCCCAGTTGTCTCTAGCTTCACTCTACTAGTGCACCTGCTGTATATGTTTCTTATTATCTTAATGTATTCTTCTTCCACATTCTGATCTTTAAGAGTTTCCCAAATACTTTCATGTGAAATAGTGTCGAATGCTTTCCGATAGTCTATGAAAGCGATATAGAGTGGTCTGTGATATTCCCGGTATTTCTCAATTATCAACTCTAGGGTATGTATGTGGTCCACCGTTGAGAACCCTTTTCTAAAACCAGCTTGTTCAGTGGGTTGTCTTTGTTCTAGTGTTGTGCTTATCCTCTGATTTAGAATTGTAGCAAAGAGTTTATATACTGTGGACATTAGGCTTATGGGCCTGTAGTTCTCTATATCCTTAGGATCTCCTTTTTTATAAATCAAAGTAATGTGGGATTCAGACCATTCAGAAGGCGTTTCAAACGTTTCTATTACTTTATTAAACAATTTTGCTAATGGGGCAGCTAATATGAGTTGGGCTGTCTTTAAGGCATCATTAGTAATATTATCTGAGCCTGGACTTTTTTCAGGTTTTAGCTTTTTTATGGCCTCTATTATTTCGCTACACTCTATCGGATCTATGCAGCGCTGTGGTGTTGTGTGTGTCAAAGGATCATCGTATGCAATGTCGTATTGATTTACTTCGCTATATAGTTTCTTATAAAACTCCGTTGCAGTGTTTAGAATGGCATTGCGACTACACGCAGTTCCGCCTGCGACTTTTAATCCTTCAATCCATGTTTTTTTAAATCGTAATTCCTTATATCCCTTCTTGACGCTTCCGCTTTGTTCCAGATGTTTTTCAAAGATCTTTCTTCTGTGTTTCGTGTAGTCGATTTTTATATATTTGCTTATTACCTTATATAGAGCTTTTAGTTCATTTTTCCTGGCACGAGTTTTATTGCTAGTTTTCTGTAATTCTTGTCTTCTTTTTATGAGGTTTTTTGTACGTTCTGATAGTACATTACGGTCCTTTGTTTGAAGATTTGTATCACGTGCTCTGCGTAAGCTAATTTGAATAGAGTTAATTAATTTGTCATGATATTTTTGGACAGTATCTTCCGAGTTCGTATCTAGTAGTGCAGGTATATAGTTTTTTAGAGACTCTATGTACAGTGATATTTCTTCTTCAGTTTTGAGAGCGCTATACTTGTTGCTATTATTATAATTTGCTCTACTTTTTATTGGTTTCGTGAGTGTAATTACTGTTCTGAGTGGTCTGTGATCTGATGGGTAATTTATGCTTAAGGTTTCAATATTTTGGATCATTTGTGGTCGATTGGTCAATATATAATCTATTTCATTCTTATATTGTCCATTCGGGGAGCGCCATGTCCATCTTTTTTTCAGGTTCTTCTTGTAAAATGTGTTGATTATTGATAATTTGTTCTCCAAGGCAAAATCTATTAGTATTTGACCTCTTGCGTTTCTCTCTCCATAGCCGTTCTGTTTCATTATTAGGTGTTCGTCTCTTTGTGGTTGTCCTATTTTCGCGTTAAAATCTCCCATTAGAATGAAATCTTTATTCGCCATATCAATGGCCTTGTAGATGTTTTCATAGAAAGCAGTGATCTCTTCTTCGTTCGCAGCCTCCGTAGGGGCGTAGGCTTGAATTAGTGTAAGTTTCTTACTTGGTAGGTCCAGTTGTAATAATGCTACTCGTTCAGAAATGCCGATATAGCTTGCCAAATATTGTTTTAGGTATTTCTTAATTATGAAGCCGACTCCGTACATGCCTGGTGTTTCACCTGTGTGACAGAGAATAAAATCTTCGTATTCTACTATTTTGTTGCCGAGGCGTCGAGCTTCAGATATTCCCATGATATCATATTTTATATTTGATAGAGCTTCAGTTAGTTCAATTAGTCTTTCGTGTGATGACAGTGTTCTAACATTGTAAGTGGATATGTAGAGCTGGTTTTGTTTACTTATTTTTGAGTATCTTGAATGTGTCTCCTTTGGAAGGTTGTGGTCGTAATCATCCTCGGTGACCGGCCGGCTTGGATGATGTTTTCCTGTGCTGCTTGATTTTTGTTTTTTCTGTTTATTTTCTGAGAGAGGTGCTGTTAATTGCTAGATAGTACTGGTGTTATTTTCTTCTTCTTGTCTTTTTCCATTTTTGTTAACTAGGTAGTTTTGTATACCAGGTTTAATGATCCCTCCTGAAAAACTGGAAGATCTCTGCGGCGTTGTACGCGTTTGAAAGGTTTTATTTTTCTTAGCAGCTTGCGTACTACGAGGCTTGATATTATTCTCACTGTTATCGTATTGCTGTGGCGAGGTCGAGAGATTTCTTTTCCTGTTATCGGTTGATTCAGGCTTTGTTTTATTCTTTAGTATGATTATTTTGTCGTATTTAATGACTGCGTTGTTGCCTTTTCCTCTTTCAATCTTTATTTGTTCTTGGAGCATTTTTCTTGTCTCCAGTACGTGTTGAGGATAATCTTCTTTAATATAATAAGGAGTTTCCTTTAAGGCCGCCTTCTCCATGATTATCTTGATTTTATTGCCCAGCGTGTTGAGTGTTACCGCAATCGGTCGTGGTTTATCTGATTTTCTGCCTATTCTTCTGGCCTCTTGTATGTCGCTGCAATTTAATTTCAGTGAGAAATATTTGTTTATAAAAGTTACTACATTGATCTCTAGATCAAAATAAGATCTTTCATTTTCTTCTATGCCAAAGAAAACAATATTTCTACGTCTTGCCTGTTTTTCTAATATATTAAGCCTTTGTTCTTGATTTTCTATTCTCTCTTTGAGCTTTTCTTGATTTTCATTCCAAGTTCTAAATTTTTCATCTACTATTTTGTTTACATTTTCTGTTACTTTTTCTGTTATGTTTTCAGCGCTCTTTGCAATAGCCGTTTTTTGTTCGTCTAGATCTTTCTGGATCTTGCGTAGTGCATCCATAACTTCTTCCATATTTAACGATGAAAAAGATTGATTTCCTGGTATTTAGTTCTGCTACTCGTCGCTAGATGGCGCTACGTATGCACTTGTGATGTATTTATTGTATCTAGTATGTCCCTCTAGTGGTCAGTAGCGAGAACACTAATATGACTGTTAATTTCTTCGTTAGATGGCGTTGTTTTTACAGCCGTTATGTTTTCGATCGTTTTTTTAAGGTTAAGTTCATAACAATAATTGTTTTCCAATTTGACTAACCTTGCGTTAAATGATGATTTCACTTATGAGGTACATGTAGCAGTCTTTATCTTACAGTTTTGCTATATTGTTCCGCCTCAGTTTTTCATAACTATCGAAAACAAGGTTGTTACTGTCGTTATCACTTTTCGGGTTAAAAAAGTAATAGTTCTTCACTTTTCACCATAACTTCACTTCGACGTACTGATTTATCACTATAAATATCTTCTCAACTAGTTTTTTATCCGGAATACGTATTGTTTATATTAATTAAGACAGAAATTCGTGGACTGTGATCATCAGTACAATAGCTATAATTATATAGTTTGAGATGATCTTCTCGTAAAAAAACACCTAATTTAGGGTTCTACACAAAAATGTATAAAAAAGTGTCCAGGTTACCTACATTCCAGATGTACACTAATAAAGCGTGTTTTTTTTTTAATATTTAAGATTATGTTGTATTCGATCTTATTTTATATATACTTATGGATAAAATAATTATTTTACTGCTTTCGTTCATACCAAAATGTCTCCTACTGTAGAATGTTCGGATCCTTAGCACCTCAGTTTGATAGATGTTTAAAAATATTTTAAGAACAATAAATACATTATTTCAATGTGTGAATGCATGTAAAAATTAAATAACTTTTCATATTTGCGTTGATCAAAAAATCAGCAATCTATATTTGCGAATTAAAACTTACAAACATTGTATTGTATAGCGGGCTGGTGTCCGCAACTCCATTTCCAAGCGCTTATTTTGCGTGCGGTAACATATAAACATAATATGGTTCGAATATGTGTAGTCTTTTACTGTAGACACGTAAAACTCGCACAATTTTACACATTTCGAACTCACCCAATATATTTATTGGGTTATGTGATTATGTCGGCATCACTGCTTCAACCTCGTTCAATCGTTCGTAATTTTTTTATAAATGGCGTCTGCGTGGTGCAAACATATTGCTATTAAAGGGTACACAAGATTTTGGTCGTGTTCGATCCGTCGTATCTTTGGTACGTATATTGTCGATAAAAGCATAGGTATTTTGTTTAAAACTGCAAGTAATATTTCACAAGGCTAGATTGCTCTGATTAAATATTACATGTATGGTTATTTAAAAACATAATATTGAAATTTCCTAAATGGATTTTCTCGTCCAGTTCTTTAAAATAGTCTACTTACAATACTGCACACTCACTGGTATTACGTCATTCGACATCACAGACGTACTCGGCTAAAGCTCAAAAGTTTTTAACTAAATTTTAAAGACCTACATTAAGCTTGAACTTGGGAAATTGGCACGCCATCCGCTTTGAATCTCAAGCTAAATAGAACTTGAAATGGTAAGGTATTAAAATAAATAGCCAGAAGAAATGCTTTTAAGATCTCTACCTTCACCAGACTCTACTTTAAACCTTCGAGTTTCAAGCTTCTTTGTTTATTTAACCTAAATTGACATAGAGCGTCCTCCGGATGCCGGAGAACATTTTATTACCCGACTCTACATAGATCTAGCCGCTACATAGAGTTCGTATAAAAAATGTATAGTTTCAGAAATAGGGCGCCGACGTCTCTTGGCTTTTCTCTATAAAACTATTTCTTTTTTGTGAAAGCGCTGCGGACTCTACGTAGAGATACGATGTACTTTATTTATGTCGTCTTGTTTCTTTCTGTATCTTTTGAGGTTAAGTAAGATGTATGGAAAAGTATCTGATTAGATGTAATTTGCAGTTACTTTAACCAAAATAGCTATACTTTTTTGGGTTAGGGGGCAACTGGCCTCTGGGCCGTGGCCCACATTACACGGAGTAGCAACAGTTGGGGGAAACTTGCCCGAATGCGTGGGCCAGAATACCGTGGAAAAAAGTTATCGTAGTTAAATCGACCCATTGGGATTTAATTTAATTAAATTGGTCAATTTCATACGAGTTGTGCTGGTAGAAATTGTATCTGGATCATTAGAAAACCATCACTAGTAAAATAATCAAAATTTCATTTCATAATATCGCTAAATTAATAAAGCATGCTAAGCTGTTGGTCCCGGCCGTCATTTGTAGATCTTTGACAGACGTTATAAATGTCTTACCAAAGACGATAGTCCTTGGTAATACTGGTTGTCAGTCATTTCCAGCACTAACTGGGTTGTGGTCAAAAGGGCAGTCGCTCCATGTAAAATACTGGTATTCAGCGGCATCCAGTTAGACTGGAAGCCGACCCCAAAATAATTGGAAAAAGCTAAGCATATGATCATGATTATCGCTATATTAAAACCACAAAACATACTAAACAAAGGTAAACACAATACATACCTTAATACATAAGCAAATGTTAATGAAGAAAGACAATAAAACACCTACCTAACAGAAATGCTACTTGTAGCAAATTAGTTAGTTCCTTCCGCAGACGGCAGTCCTAATGTTATGTGTAAACTGTAAACAAACAATTAGTGAACACGATAGTCGCTACGCCTGTTACATTATGTACTTGTATATATAGTGTAATACACAAACACGTAGAATTTTCACAACCATGTGAATTTATTGAAACGTTTGTGTTTTTCCGCGTCCAAGCACTGAGTCACGTTTTAAAACTACGGATTCGGATGGAGAAGGGTTTCAGTTTCCTATTGTTTTGCATGAGAAAGTTTTGTAATTTCTACCTACAATGCTTTTATTTTGAATAGTTTACAGCAATGGTACGAATCGGAACCTTTATACTTGTATTTTACAACCAGAAACGTCGTCAACAACTCAACCCTAAAGTACCGATGGCTTTAAGCAAATATTACTGTGAGGTGCATTATTTGGTACCGTAATATATTTAGTAAAAGTATGATCTATATAATTCTATGCTAATACACACATCAAAAGTGTCTAGGGATCAACATATATTTTTGCAATAACTTTTCTCCTGATTGATATTAATTAAAATTTTCTTTAAGGATTCATCAAATAAAGTGTTTTCGTTTGTCACAGTAACGATAAACCAAGTCACCTTTGCATTAATAAAGAAATTTGCCATTTTCCTAATAAAGGGATTTTTGACATTTGAACCACTAACACAAAAGTTCGAAAAAAAGACTGAAATAACAGTTTTCTTTAAAATTTTATTGGGTAACTTAAACAATTAATAATCCGTGTTTCTACCGCGAACACTAACAACACAAGAACATCGGTTTGGCATACTCAAAATGAGTTCATCCAAATCACGCTGTGGAATGGCCGCCCATGTTCGTTGCAACAACAAAAAAAGGTCTTCTTGCGACTGGATACCCTCCATATTCGGCAGAGCTCTTCTCTGTAGCATATCCCATGCATGCTCAATCGGATTCAAGTCTGGCGACTGAGCAGGCCAGGGCAGGACATTGATGTTAGCTGCGGCGAGAGTCTGTCTTACAACTCTTGCGGTGTGCGGTCGTGCATTATCATGCATTAACTGAAATAAGGGACCGATTTGCACTTGTAGAGGAACGATGACGTCTGATACAATCGTCTCAGCATAAATTTGAGCGTTGAGGTTGCCTCTGATCCAAATCAACTCAGTTCTTCCGCCGATCCAAATACCCGCCCATACCATGATGGTTCCACCACTATAAGGATGGACTTCCTGGCAGGATTTTAATCGCTGTTGGCGTCCAGGGGTTCTCCAGTGTCGTATACGTCTTGTATCCGGTCTCATACCAAAACGAGACTCATCAGAAAAGCACACGAAACGCCATTGTTCTTCTGCCCAATTTCTGTGTTCAAGAGCCCATTGATATCGTATCCTACGATTGTGCATTGCTATAGGTGGTACCCGTAGCGGTCTTCGGGAATGAAGGTTCACTTCATGCAAGCGGTTTCTGACTGTTTGGTCGCTAATTAAGTTCCCTGAAGAGTGATGAAGCCTCACGGCTAACATCATGGCGGTTATTGTTGGAGCTCTTCGAGTTAAGATTTGAATGTATCGGTCTTGTCTCCGTGTGGTGCAGCGATACCGTCCTCCATGGCGCTCAGCCACGGTACCAGTGCTTCGGTAACGTGTCCAAAGTCGACTGATAACACTCTGACTTGTATTCAGAGCTAAAGCCACAGTACGTTGCCGGGAACCAGCTTCTATCATTCCCACGGCTCTGAGCATTTCTTCCCTGCTTAAATGACGTCGCCGCTCCATAATAACGTTGGTTTTAATCAGTAGTAGGGAAACAGTAGCACTAATAATGTCTTCAATGCGTTGTATGTTTTTATAGGGAAAATATTGACAGCTGATTTTCATCTTTTACTCGAATTTGATTCACAGTTCCTGATTCAAATTATGAAATGCACCAAAAAGGATCCATATAAATTTATAAAATCATAAATTTATTACAAAGCCACATCTCAATCTCAAGAAATCCACATAAAAATGCTTGATCCCTAGACACTTTTGATGTGTGTATTATAAAGAGGTAAAGTTTGTATGTAGGGGGTAATCTCTGGATCTACTGAACCGATTTTGAAAATTATTTCACTAATAAAGGACGCTACATTATCCCCGAGTGCCGTTGGCTATATTTACTACGTGCCCGTGGGATAATTTCCGACAAAAACGCGAGCGAAGCCGCAGGCAATAGCTAGTTCATAATAATTCCTGAGTTGACCTACAATTTCACGGTCATATGCTGGCGCTGACTGTGCAAGTCCACTCCTATGGTTTTTCTCTCAGAAAACCACCTCAGACACTAGACCGTGGGGTCCTCATTATTTATTATTTATAATCTGACTAATCTATAATAAAAATTAATCTGGATGTTACACTTTGAAAGAGACGGTGACATCTGAGTTTGTTTAGGTGTTTCTTCTCAGTGTACTTTAAAGTCACATAAGAAGTACCGACCTCATCGTCGTCATTCCTCACAATTTTTGGGCTTTCGAACCTCAAAAAAAAGGAAGGAAGGTCTGCCTGTCTGTCTGTCAAGATCCTTTTTCTCAAGGTATAGTTGACTATGGGTCTACGGTCTCTTACAGCTGTGAAAAAAAACAAACTTGTAAGTCAACGCGATCAAAAGATATTACCGTTTATGTCGCATATTTTGCGATTTAACAAGGGAATCAAAACCTCTACGGTAATTCCTGTTGACCTAGAATCGTGAAATCTGGCAAGAAGCAATGTCTTACAGCAAATGTTAAGGATAAAATCTGAAAACCGTAAAGATGTAGTTTAATAACAAAATACTACAAGTTTATACGAAATCCTCGGTACGCGAATCCAACTCGAAATTGGCCGGTATTTTTTAATATTTTTATTTTATCAATGTGGACCTATATAAACTAACATAAAGAAATAAATATCATATATAGTTTTTCTTTTTGTCTCGTGTGTGATGTCTCTCACTTCCTCATAGTTGAGATACTATTACAGACAAACTCGGGCAATATCCCTTTCCACAATAACCGATAACATGAATATTAAATCGCCCATTGATCGGTTATTGGATAGTTGTTCTCATTTCGTATGCGAACGGCTCATCAAATCACGGTAACAGGCCATCCTCGTATCAATGAATAGATGGAATAGATCGATGAACGGTAACGATATTATGTGCGTGAATGAAAATTCTGTAATGTTTTCACAAGGTTTAAGTATCGTTTAGGCTTTATGTAGCTTGTAGATTTTTAAATATGTCTTTCTAAAATAATATAAAATAAAAATATTTAAAAATATAAAAAGTAGTAGCCCACCGCCACAGGTATCGGGAAAGGGTCCAAGCTAGCGATCAGGGCTCCAGAGAGAGTAGCCTCCGAACAATACGCGCCGTGTCCAGGATGTACAGCTTTCTGGATCAAAACTGGATCAAGATCCAGCTGCCTAACGAGAATCTCCTCAGATTTTGAACGAGGAGGATCGGAGGAGGTCTTGACAATTAAGCCATTGGCTGGAACGACTATCGGCACTATGATCGCTGAGTCTGCTGAGTCCACATCCCACTTGCGACAACCTCGCGAGCCAAGTCAAGATACTTGATTTGACTCGTAGTAGGGTTTATTGTCATTGTAACCTAATCAACGAGAAATGTAGCTCTTATGGACGGGGGTGGATTGTATGCAATCGGCTGACGGATTGATTGATTTAACTAATTGATTAACACCACATTTTATGCGTTAAGTTGGTAAATAGTTATGTGATTTATGTATTCCATTTTATTTTCTTCTCTTACACACTACGTCTACATCTCTTTTTTTAGATTCTCCTTTCGCAGGTACACTGGAAGAGATTTCTTTAGAAATAAGCATCACCTTTGTATTGTTTTTCTGGTCCTTCCTTCTTTTCTTCATTTAGTGTGTACAACTGTACATAAATAAATAAAAAGCCTAACAGTCAACCTTGTGAAAAATGTAACTGCTACATCTAGGCTCTAGCCACAATATTACGAATACGGGCCATTGTTAACCCAGATATGAAGTTGAAGTTACATTGGCCGTAAAGTTCCGGTTTGGTTCACACCGGAACTTTCCCGGATGAGCCATGTCACAAAGAGCCCCAGTTCTACAAAAATTATGCCTATAGAGTTCATTTAGACGGTATAAAACATATTTTTACGAATAACTATCATAGACTATCGACTGCGAAGGATGTGCACGGTGAGGTTGACAACGTTAGTAGATTCGGTTGTTTACCACGTATTCTTGCGTAGCAGCCGTGGGTTGTTGTAGACGATCCCGCCTACGTTTTTAAACAAAGGTTTACGTTTTGCCAACATTTGTTTGTGTGTGTTTTTTTAAATCCCTGTGGACTATCTTAACCTTTGATGAACTAGTCGTGGTACTTTCCGTTTCATATTTACAGTAAACTGCAAGTGTAAGGTGCAAACTACTACTAGATCTTACAATGAATGGTCCTTCGAGCTGGATACTATCGGACCTTACAGGTTCCATAGTGAAAGTTGTTCAGTTTCATTAGCACTATACCCCTATACTTTAGTGTATATCCCAATAACATTATTTTCTTATTTCATAGCTGGTGAGCTGCATGGCGTCACGCTATGGCTGTTGGTATGCGGCGCCGCAGCGCTTGTGGCTGCCGCACTCGGCGCGCTCGCCTGCTGGATCGCTCGGCGCAGGAACTCGCTCGCCCATAAACTAGGTGCGTACCTATCGACAGCTTGTCTCTGGCTGATGGCTGCAGCAACTAGTTGCCTACAGATTATGTAAGGATAGTGTATTTAGTCCGTACCTACCGCTTTAGGTAACTAATACGAGAACCAGAATTTATCCATATTTATTCAGCCGAAAAATTGCTAGACATGTAACACCGCTATAACGACCGGCCCAGCGTCAGCATCGTCTGCACTCAGTTGTCTTGTCTTACCTTTCACAAACTCGATGGTCTACCGCGCAACATTATTTTTCCATCTAGAGCGGAGGGGTTTATCGGTCTCTTGCTGACTTAAACTACCCCGGAATCCCTTGCAAACTTGCTTCGGGGTTGCGAGATTGACCTACGGCGAGATGCCCTATCGATTTTGTTTTAACTGTGACCGAAAGTAGCTTTAAGCCCTGTAAATTAATTTTCAATCAGAGATGTATGAGCGTTCCTCTACGCAGGCGGCAAGCGCGGGCCGGACAAGGCGCTGGTCTTCCAACCTCCTCGCCGCGCCACCGCTGTGCGTTCACCGGGCTCGGCCACCCACTACCTGCGCAAGTCGCCATCGCCGACTGCGCCCGCGCCACCCGCCGCCTCCACGCCGCAGCCCACGCCACAGCCGCCGACCATCAACAGTGCTACCACGGTAAGTTGGAAATAACGTAACTTCAATTTGCAGATGTTTTCCACAACCTTGATTTGGCGCCTGGGAAACGTTAGGCATACTTGTTCGACGTGACGGAACTTCAACTTTATAAGCTTGCATCCGTAGCACGAATTATGGAACTAGGCACCTGAGCAGCTTTAGGTTGTTTATTTTATTTGTGTCGTTGTCTTGTTTACCCTCCGATTTTTTTTGTCTCCTATATCAAATACACGCACTTTTTTGACAACAAGTGAGTGTTCCCATACATTTGTCGATAGCAACACGATAACGCTTACAAGATACTTTATATTTCATTTCATGTGCGTGTTCTTTACTGTCAGGTGTAGTTATTCTCATGGTAGCCCTCAATTGGGTGATAGGTGATCATTTAATGACATGTTAACATCAGGCTTTGAAGCATTTTTGTTTCTAATTAGGAAAGCTTTATACCTTAACACGACATGTCCAGGAAGTCCTCCTGGAGAGCTCAATTTTATAAATGTAGGTGTTTCTAAGAAGGTACAGCGTCACAAAATATGAAAATAAATTAAATCTAAGATCTAACCGACCCAAACCGCACCAGCTTCGCTCGGTGACGGATATTCGTACAAACTTTCACCCCCTGATAGGGGTTGAATTTTCCAAAATCCTTTCTTACCGGATGCCTACGTCATAATAGTTATCTATTTATGCTTATCCCGATCCATCCAATGGTTTGAGCCTTTGAGCTGTGTGTTCAGTGTTGACAGTCAGCTAGATACTTATGTATCTTTCTAAGATCCAACCATTCCTACATCCCGCACTTCTTGCTTTATCGTGTGGTTGCTTAACCTGGTGTCAAGGATTGATGCCGCCCATGGGCCTCTGACTTGGCTTTACATGCCGTCGAGAAATATCTCTCAGGCATGCTGGTTTTCTCACGATGTTTTTCTTCACCGAACCAAGTGACAATTATACAATACGCAAATGGATCCGAAAAATCAGAGGTGCGTGTCTTGGGTTCGAACTCGAGACCTATGACTTGACAGTCCAACGGTTACACCACTAGGCTGTCACTGGTTATTCCGCACTGGACCCGCATATATGATAACTACGGCTCACTTCCTTTCATATAGCTGACACCTGAGTGCCACCAGTGGGAATATGATAGACTTTTTAGGTACTAATGATCTCGTATCCCGATACAGCCAACTGGCGGCAACAGCCCGCACTCGCCCACCGCTCCGACCGAGCCGACCCCGCTCAGCAAGGAGCTCGCTGATGCTAATGCTACGGAGAAGACCAAGACTGCTGAGCCCGAGATCAATGACGGACGTCTCGGAGATCTGCACTTCAAGTTGCGGTAAGTAGTAAAACTACGCTGATTGAAAATAGTCCTTCGACTGTAGAGAATATTCAGGTATTAGAATACTCCGATAACACTTTCTAAAAGTAAATATTGGAACCAGAGGGGCCTCTAGTTCCAATATTTGTTTTGGACGAACGCGTGGCGTAAACTTAAGGTAAATTCGAATGATTTGTGAATTGAAAATGCAACCACCCTTTACAATTTTGGCTAAATATTTCACGACAAGCCCAGTTAGTATCACAGAACTAACTAAGTAATATCGTTGTGTGAAAGCACTGTTTCTACATTTTTAGCTTGTTCGAATGTACGTTACATTTAGGTACTCCGCACGTTCGAACTAGGACCACAGATACATAGGATTTTTTTAGGATGAAGACTATGGGACAACTATTTTGAGTAATATTGGATCAAGGGTTTTGCTAGAGAATGTTTCACTTATGAAATTATACTCATACCAAAGAATGTGAGAATATTGTGGTCGTAGAAATGAGTACTGTAACAACTTAGAAAATGAAGCTAAACGCTCTTTAGACACGCTCTGTTATAATGCCATCCAATTAAGATTTATTCAATTTACAAGGTACCTATTTCAACGCTGGTTAAGATCTTCTTCGTCTTCGAAACTCATTAATATCAAGTAAATAGACGGCTTTTATAATTCTCAACAGTAACATAGTGTACACCTATGTCCCTAGTCGTAATCTCGTTCATAATATAGTTAACCCCGATCAATCTGAACGTCTAATGTCAATAAGTGCTTCTATTCATTCGTCCCTGATCTAATCTACTCCGGAATTTATAAAAAGCAGTCTTTTGATGGATTCAGACATCTTTATTTAATGCCGGGAAACGACAGATTCTGTTTGCTCTTCGTGAAATATTAAATGAATATTCAATTTGTCGGGATGCCCGCCGGGAATTTACATGATACGTCGGAATGTAATCAGTTTCGGAGATTTTTCGTTTTATTCAAGTAGGCTTACACTTCTTATTCGTTCATGTTAATATACTTTGTGTAAATGTTGTTTTATGGAGCGTTTTAATTTTATATCTCAATTTCTTCTTTGAAATGAGATTATTCATAGCTTTACGTTATCTACTTTCTATTTTTAGGTAAAGTCCCTTTTACAGAATGTTAAAATTGTTACTACCCTCTGGCAACGTGAATTTGGGATCGGTATAAATATCTTTCAGTATTTTATCGGCTACCCACACACATTATAAGATTAGTGGCCATTACGCCCATTACACACTCCTAATTAGCAACCTCAAACCTTATCGAGCCTTGCTAAGGGTCGGCGCAATTATAAAAGTGATTTCTTAATGAATTACTCCACGGCGCCATGTATTGTATCCGCCATTCTTAATAACTACGTACAGAGAATAAAACTGCGGTGGAGTAGTGCAATTATATATGAGTCATGTATTTTTCCGGCATCCGTAACACGGGTTTGTTTTACTGTACCTATACTTAGTTGCTTTTCTAGGCAACAATTTGTTTTTCCTATCTTATTTGCTTTTTCTATACTTTTTATAGGAGACTTTACTTTTTATATTTTTCTTTATATGAGAATGAAAATGGAACAAGCACAATATTGTATTAACTTGACATGTATAAACTTATTACCCACTTGGTATTTTCTCGAATGCGTTTAGTTTATCATAATTATTGTTTTACGGTATTTTTAGTACGGTAGGTACATAAACGTGTAACAGCGACAACTAACTACAACAGGGCGACGTTGACAATACAGCTTTATTGTGCAGGCTAATTACGTTAACGTAATTTACTTAGATATCCTTACGAAAGCTACATCTATACTAATACTGTAAAGAGGTAAAAATTTGTTTGTAAGTTTGTATGTAGGGGGTAATCTCCGGAACTAATGATCCAATTCTACAATCTTTTCACTGGCAAAAAGCTACATTATTCGTGGGTGTTAGAGGCTATAAATTATAATTATATCATGAAAATTAGCCGACCTATGACATGTTTTGCGGGCGTAGTGCTAGTTTTCGATATCTTCACTACAACACACATAAAATAATAAGTTATTTTCGTTCTAGCTTTCCGTTTATGACTCATATCTCACGAGGCGATAACATCGGTACGGCACACAATTTTACTTAGTATTTCATGTCGACAGGTTGTCACAGCAGTCGAGTTCTTACAAACGTTGCATTACAAAGCCGATATTCCCACATTACCGACACGTCACCACTCTATGTAATGGGAAAGTCTACGAATCAATAACTACCCCTGCCCCGTCGCGGTCGCCCACAATTACGTCGCACAGGTTCGCACGAGATCGCACGAACTCGCACGATTCCGCACGATACAGGATTTGTTTTGTGTCGACGCTTTGTCATACATTACCTATGTATGCTTATGAAGTAGGTATGCCTTTGTAAACCCAAGTCTTTGTTTACGATAAATTGTACTGTACCTTTGTTCGTAAAACCGGCTTCTGAAGCCTTTGGCAGTGTCCTTCAGGAATATGACAGTTTTCTGTAAATGGCAGGAATTGTGTTTTGGATTTATACGAGTAAATATTTGCTAGACGTTGCCGGCTTACTTTGGAAACAAACAAACCGAAGAGAAGTTTTGAAAACATGACATCAAGCCTGTCAGGTAATCCCTGAAGTGTGAGGTAATGTTTGACATGGGTATCAAACTCGATTCCGTATTCAATTTTTTTTTCTTTATGGGGCATTTACGAGGGAGGGAGAGAGTTGGAAAGGAATGGCCTTTGCCCAGCAGTGGGACAGAACATGCAAATAAAAAAACACATCTTGTACTTACCTTGACAGACTGAGATGAATATTTTTGAAATGTAATGTCTGTCACTTCTGTTAGCCAGTCATACATGGAAGTTATAATGTTAACTAACTCCATGATTTTAAATGTAACGAATTTTCTTTCGTGTTTCAATTTTCGCAAAATAATTCTAATGCACCTATCCAACACAGATTTGGCGTGTGATATAAACCGAATGAAATGCCAGCGGAAACCGCTATGCGTCCAAGGTCTTCGGCTAGACATGCACTGCTGCCACGACCACGGCCAGCGGCTGGCCTTGACTGTGAGCTGTGACCCATGTATGTGAAGGAAGGATATGCTATAAATGCAGCTTAGTGCAGAACGACTGCCTAGCATGAACATACGGTACTCAGAATATGTTGGTCGATAGCGAAGTTACATGGAACACGATAATCATCGGAAATATGTTTCTTTTATGTTTTTGTAATTGTCCCACGGCAGCGAACTAGACCGGGACAAAAAGTATCCTATGTCCCAACCTAAGGCACAGTCTTACGTCTTACTCAGTTTTGAAAGAGGTTTATAATTCCCTCACAAATAACTTACCCTAGGAAGAGAAATAAAATTATTCGTAAAATGAAATTTTGACTGACTAAGTAACTTGTTACAAATTATGTCAGAATACTGAACGCTCGTCAAATACACCATTCTTAGCATTACAAATATTCGGACCAAATGCAACACAGTTAGCCACCCTTATTCCCACAATATGCCAAACCGCAATCATAGTTACGGTCGTCGTCCTATTAAAACCCTTATTGTCCATGGTCACAGCGGATTCCTTTACCCGTACTTTCAAACGTAGGTTTCAAACGTACGTCCATAGTCCCCGTCTTTTCTAGGAAAAATCTCGACTATGTCCATCATTTCTCATTACTGCGGGCAGGATCACGGCGAGAGCCGTATTATCTACGAGACGATTATACGGGACGAGATAATGAGAACGGAATATTGGATTAACGAGAGTAGATTATTTGAATAGTTTTCTGTTGGAAGATTTCTTGTATGAGATTTTGGGGAATCTCTAGGATTATTTTTAATAGTTTTTATTCCCATTGATTCAAATATACATTAAAATTTATAAATTAAAATAACCTAAAGTAACTAACTTATTAATAAACTTAAAAAATGGCGTCAAAAAACTCCTCAACGCAGTCAACCGGTAATGTACCCAAGAGACTAGCGGCGTTGCCACGTTGTATGGTAATGCATTTTGGTTTCTAAGAGGTTAATCCAAGAGGATTTTGGTTTTGATTATTGAAATCATAATCACATTTTTATTTTTATTTTAATTGTGTTTTCATATAATTTAATTTAATTTTGTTTACTTATTTCATTTGAATTTAAAATGCAATTGTATTATTTCATTTTAAATGTACTTTTTTAAATAATAATAATATTTAATTTAGTTTAGGTAGAAATTAACGTTAAACCTACGTAAATGTTTTAAGATTTTTCAAACCCTGAGCTCAAATATTGCCAGTAAATACTCCCCAGTGCAGAATAAATAGAAGAAAAAAGATATAAAAAGGTAGGAACGAGTGTTGATCATAATAAAGATAGCAATATCTTAAAACTTAAGCCGTAGGTACTACAACTGGCTGAGATCGTCTTCAAGGGTGTTTCAGCGTATAACCTTCCGAGGGTCAAGCCTTCTTGAGCCCCAAGTACACGAGGTCGATAATTATGTTCCTTTTGACCTAAGATTTGTCTCAGCCTTTTCTTTTTATATTACTTAGTTATTATAGTAATCGAATTTATCTTGCGCAATCTAATAAGAAAAATATACGCCACACTTTGAAACTAGTGGGCAAAATATTACTATTCAGCGTGTAACAGAAAGGGTATAGTCATTTGGAAGACTGTGGTACGGACCATCAAACTGAACAACTTTCTCTATGGGACCACCACAGTAATCTCAACAAAAAAAAAAACAACTGCCCCATACAAAATTTCAGTACCTACTCGACCCAAATGTATGGGACAGCTGATTATTTTTTTACGATTACGATGGTGGTCCCCTTAGAGAAAGTTGTTCAGTTTGATGGTCCGTCCCACACTCTTCCATATGACTATACCCTTTCTGTTACACTTTGTATAGAAAATATTTCCACATATTTGTATTATTATATAGGTATTTTTAGATACAATTTTCTACGTAGAATACAAATATTTTTGGACCATTTCTCCCTCTCTATGTAATAGCCTTGTATGTGCGGTATTTCGTAGTCTAGGTTACGAAAGGTATTTCATTATTCATAGCTTAGTGCGAAAACTAAACTTTTAATTGGATATACCTCTAAAAGTAAAACTCACACGTTCCACACGCATTAAAAAATCCTTAGCTTTTCACACAAAGTTAAATTGTTTTGATTGTTTACGTACCAACGACGCGACGCCGTGTTTTGTTCGCCACTCTGGATCTACGGACCTACGGAGTCAACGGAACTAGCAGAGTTCCGGAGTTCCGGTAATTTGCGGACTTATAACAATGTTTGTGTGCGGTCGCCGCGGGCGCCCCGCGGTCATTATAATGAGTAGAGGACTTTCACGCCGCCATCAAATTGAGTTGATGAGTTCTCAGCTTTAGTTTACTTTGTATAATGTTTTTGTTTGAAGTGATAATGAAGTGTTTCTTGGTAGACTTCGACTGTATTTATTTATATAGTGTAGTAAGTTAAGTTATACTTACTACTAAATACAGAAAAGAAAGCAGGAACAGAATAATAGGTACAAAGGTGATGTTTGCTTTTAGTTATAAGTTTTAAACTGTCACTAACATTACCTATCATTAATAATAATAATAAATATCGCTGGACATTACACACAGCGCCATCTAGGTGCCACACTAAGCAACGAGGCTTGTGTCGTGGACACCAGATAGTTGATACTACTACATAGGTACTTTTTGTTTATAAATACATACTTATTATACATATAAACATCCATGACTCGGAAACAAATGTCCATGCTCATCACACAAACATTTGCTCCTACCGGGATTCGAACCCGGGACCCTAAGAACGTAAGGCAGCCTCACAACCGCTGCGCCATTCGGGTCGTCAAATCATTAACACTAGAAATGGGATATTTACCATGTTTGCAGTTGGTTTTGAGTTCCCGTTATTAATATCGGGAACTCAAAACCAACAGTAAACATGGTACTTAAACATCCCGTTTCCCAGCGTTTTTTTTTAGTTTTTCAACCGTCGAAAGTTTAAGTAAGTCTACAGAGGTCAATAGACATAATTTCCAAGTATGACACTTTTTTGAACAATTATTTTATCAAATGGAAATTTGGTTTCCCGGTCTACGGGTAGTCATTGAAATATTTAGAAATCATATCCCGGTAGGTAGATTACACAAAAATAAAATAAATAAGCTTTTTAGGTAAAAATAAATATTTCTATGTTAAATGCCCTAATAAACCTCCCTAAGCGCTTTTCACGGAAGAATTACTCAAGTAAAGGGTTATCTCTTAAATTATTTAAGCTTCCATGATCTTTTAATCATATTTAGAAAGCTATTTGTACCGCTGAGCCAAACAAGTCCGAAGATTTGATCGCTTTACGTTAAGTACGGCTACCGATTAATATACGATTAAAACGGATGAGTTCAAATAAATTAGATTCCTAAACTTTACAGACTTGAATTCGCTCGTTTGCAACAAGGATGACTTAGCTCAAAAATTTTGATTTATCTAAAATAATTGTTTATAGTTGAATACAAAATTAACGAAAGTAAGTATTTAATTAAGTAACGAAATAAACCTTTCATCTTTTGATAAACAGTTTCTAAGCAAAAAAAAATTTGGAAATATAATGAAAATATTTCTATTCTACTAAAAAAATTAAAAAAAAAGCGATATCTTGTATTTCTTATTTTTCGAGTTATGTCATTATTGTCGCAAACACGACTTGTAAAAAGAAAGAAAATCAGAGGTATGACAAAAATTACGAACTTTCATCCCCTTTTTCACCCCTTTGGAAAATCCTTTCTTAGTGCTACCCTCCGTTATATAAAGACCTTTTGTGAAAATTACCAGACGTTTAGACCCCGAGTGGTTTAGGCTGTACAGGTACGCTGCATGTCATTGAAATATACTCACAAAATTGTATAACTTTATAATTTTGAAATACTTATTACCGAGCTTTTTAAAAAATACGGTACGTTATTAAGGCAGCCGCGACTAAATTGATAATAAACTCGAGTACAACGATAGACTTTACCGCTTTGCATAAATATTAAACTCAAGTTTTTTATCGCTATTAGGGTTCTTCATCCTAAAACTTACCTCTCGTCTCACTTGTACTGAACCTTTCGGAATATTACTCTAGTCTCACTAAAAAGTAATCCATTTGTACAACCCCAGGGGGTGTTTTGTAACACGGAACATAAAAGACTTTAATGGTATCTAAGCCTTTTACCGTGTTTTAATCATAAACTGTCGTAGCGTCTGGCTGAGGCCGTAAACTAGAATATATTCGTTTTACGATACTTTGCTGCTCGCAAAGTGTTCCCCTTATCAGGTACAAATCAACTATTTTCAAGATTATTGTTGTTGTAAAAGGCTTTACGGGTTGTTGTTTTGATAACAAGTAAGATAAATTGAAAGTAGGTTGGTACACTTCCACCTAAGTTGTTGGTTATGTAGGTACTTGGTGGTATCATTTTGAAATCTCATTCTTATTTTGTTTTCATGAAACGTGGTGAATCACGTGACTTTCTGTATGTTACTATTTAGGTAATGCTTGAATATTAAGGTTGAATATTTTACCTGAAACCTAATGACGAAGCAGCGTCTATAGTAAAGGCATTTAAGGTGGAAGCGCCTGGGGAGCCATTGAATACTATTAAATGAATATTTTATTTAAAAAAGACAATCAATGGAATAAAATGAACTTGGACGGTTGAATTGATGATTTTAAAATGATTATAATTCAGTTATGCCATAATTGTTACGGACGCGAATCATATTTTGTTCAACATAAAGACACTGACATCTGACACTGACCGGCACAGCTGACCGGGAAATTGCAAGAAACGTAAAAAATAATAATTTCTCGGGCTACGGGCTTTCACCTTAAGATATTTCAGAGGGCAAACAATGTGCTCCCATGTCTCCTTAGAGCAAAGTGACATAAAGTTTGACACGTTACCGTTGTACTGACCTGGCCAGCACCAAGTCGGTTCTAGCAAGTTCGCGTCGTCCCATCTATCGCAGGTTTTAATATTTTTGGTCCGTTACAAATATAACGGTTCAAAAAGGTCAGTACTCGCAACCGGCGTGCGTGTATGACCAGATGTATGAACGTGGACGAGGCGAAAGAAGTACGTAAGGATCGTAGCAGGTGCCAGGGTTGCGGGACTGTGCGAAAGAGATACCGCGGCCCTGGAACACAAAGGGCAAAGGAAGGAACATGGATGGGTTTTAGTCAGTAAAAGTCTGACACTCCCTCCTGCTCAGCCCAGAGTAGGAGGGGTTATTTGATGATTTACCATCCGAACAAAAAAAAAAAAAAAAGGATCGTAGCAGGTGGCTTTCTGTGGTTTCTGCCTACCCCCATGGAAAGAAGGCGTGAGTTTCTGTATGTAGAAATAGAACTGGATGTTTCCTAATAGTAAAGCTGACGAGGTTTTAGACAGGTATTAGGTGAGGATTTAGGGGGAGGTATGACAGGTTCCTTTAAGTTACATACAAGTTATCTTGATAACGTTTCTTGTTCAGACAGTCTAAATATTATTTACAATGATAAAATGTTTACTTTATTTTACTAACTAGATACGTAGTTACACCAGGGCACTTTTGTAATGTATCTAAGTTTAGATACTTTTGTCTTATTTATTCCCGGGTCGGGCGAAGTGAGATCTTGGTTTTCCATCAGGAATTTCTCAGTAGCAGCCACGGAGTCCGTACTTTAGCCCGGTTGATGGCTACAGGATTGCTCCCTATTATAATAGGGACACCTCTGGACTATGCCTAACGCTAACGCGTTATGATTATCCTCGTGCTCTTAACTAAAGTTCCGAATGGCGCAGCGGTAGTGAGGCTGCCTTACGTTCTTAGGGTACCGGGACTCGAAGTCCCGGTAGGAGAAAATGTTTGTGTGATGATCATGGACATTTGTTTCCGAGTCATGGATGTTTATATGTATAATAAGTATGTATTTACAAACAAAAATAGTACATTTTGATATAAGTGGGGAAACTTTGTTATTGCATTCGAGCGCGGAATTAACACCCGAGCTGAAGGCGAGGGTGTTATGGAGCCGAGAACTGCAATAACAAATCCCCACGCGTATCAAACGACGTTTTTCAATACATTTTCGAAGAAATAAAATATTAAAACAGAAACTATTTTTGTCAGGAATGATTATGAAACTATGTTTTAATTTGCTTTTTTTCCGCGCTTTGCTTTCGCCAGGCTGAAGAAGAAGCAAAGGTATGATGCCGCTATACAGCCTAATATGAAAAGAAGAAAAATCAAATATTTTTGCATTTAGAACACAAATAAATGTTAATTTGTTCATAAAAGCAAATATCTGTTTAAATAATCATGTATATCTATGACATTCTATTTATAAACACAATTTAAATACTAAAAAAATATTTACGCCTTATAGACGCATATCTCTTTGCCGAGATTAAAAAAAACAATCACCACCAATTAAAGCTATAGTCATTGAACCCATTTGGACTTATCTGTGGAAATTTTTATTTCCGCACGTGTGCGGAAAAATATTAAAATTCCACGGGTGTGAAATACATTGCATGTTGAACCTATCGTAGTGCGATAAAAACCAGTTTTCGAGAAAGTGTATTGAAAAGTATCTATGTAGTGTATCAGCACATGTATTTCTTTGTTAACTTTTCACAGATGTGCCTTCGTAGCCATATTCATAAAACACCATTCGTCTTCTCTTTTTCTGACTCCCACCACGCCACTTTTCTTGCCATCATTCATATTACCCAACATTTAGGACATTAATTGATTGATTCTCTGTCCCACGTAACGTGACACCCTCTCACATATATATTTGCCAATAAAACGCAAACTAAACCCGTCCCCAGAGGGTTAATCGTAAAATATCGGGAAAGTGTCACCCGCGCGCACTCCACCGCCATCTCTATAAACTTTGTAACGTGTTTCTTTCGACCCCTCTTTACTCACGTAGGTACAGGCAGCAACAACAATAATATGGAACAACAAACTGTTCAATACGATTTGCCATGGCTGACCTGGAAGTCTCTAAATAGACTCCGGACACAGGTTGACCGAAGCAAGGAAAACCATATGTGGAGATTCATAGATCCATCCTGCCTGTCTGCCCTTGAGTGTAAATGTGGTGTGGCCGCAAACAATAGGACACTTGATATCGTGTCCTGCTGCCGCTCCTGCTGTTTGCATATCAGTGGAGCTGATGAAAGTGCCAAACTATATGTGGAGATTCATAGATGACTCTGCCCTGGAGTGTAAATGTGGTGTTGCCGCAAACAATAGGACACTTGATATCGTGTCCTGCTGCCGCTCCTGCTGTTTGCATATCAGTGGAGCTGATGAAAGTGCCAAACCATATGTGGAGATTCATAGATGACTCTGCCCTGGAGTGTAAATGTGGTGTTGCCGTAAACAATAGGACACTTGATATCGTGTCCTGCTGCCGCTCCTGCTGTTTGCATATCAGTGGAGCTGATGAAAGTGCCAAACCATATGTGGAGATTCATAAATGACTCTGCTCTGGAATGTAAATGTGGTGTTGCCGCAAACAATAGGACACTTGATATCGTGTCCTGCTGCCGCTCCTGCTGTTTGCATATCAGTGGAGCTGATGAAAGTGCCAAACTCGTCACCAAATTTTGGGCTGACTCAATTTGAATTGTCATCGACACGCGTAGAAGAATCGAACAAGATCTGAACAACTATAAAAATTAAACTTTATCTTACCTTAGCGGACAACGATCTAAGTACTTAAAGTGGCAGCTCTACTTGTATACAGTCATCACATTCCGAAACACTTTTTGTGTCATTAACATGTACCTACCTGGTTTGTCTTATTTGGTAATAAGTACCAGAATCATTTGCAGGGCAGTTCAAGCGCAGTCAAGGTGGCAGTTATCAGCTCCACCGCACATATTGCACCTAATCATTTTAAATCATCTGTATCTACAGATGATTATGTATTTCATTCCGTCCATGTATTTTCGACGCTGACTGTACGTACAGTTACAGGGCTCACGTACGTTAACAGGAGTATTCTTATCTATTTGTGGACACCAAATAGAAAGTTTATTAGTTTTCGGGTTGTAGTGTAAAGGACACTCGATTACGAGGTTGTGTTTTGGTAAAAAAACGAAATCAACAGTTTGCATAAATTCATTTTTCTTATGATGACGACGGGACTTCTTGTATGGAAAAAAATTTGGTGACCAGTTGGAACAGTGACGAGTCGGGCATAAGCCATTAAAACCATCTGTGATCAAAGAATAAATAACAGTTGTTATTCTTATATTTAATTAAGAACCAAGTTAAAAAGTCGGTCCTATTAACGTCTACAATAACCAACATTGTGTTCCTCATTAATATACCAAAACTCCTGAGAACAACAGAAAATACCGCCCAAGTGCGAGCGGTACTCACACGCACTTAGGGTTCCGTAGCACCAAACAATATAATAAAAATATTTTGAAGGCTCATTCATATGTTGTATTGTTTTTCATAGTATGTTAATGAAAAACAAATTTGTTGCTTTAGTTTGATGAAAAAGTCCCATATCTCAAAAAATAAACATCAAATCTTATTCAAACCAATTTTGGTTGTAAGTTTTTTTTACGTTCTATAATCCTATATTTTTTCAGAATTTTGCTCCTCTTACTTTAGAAATTAGAGGGCCCCCACATTTTTACACTTTGGAAGTGTCTATCTTTCAAACGATTGACTTTGAGAGAAAACGGTTTTAGGAACCTTAATGTCATTTTTAAAGACCCATCTATAGACACCCCGCACGTATAGGTTTGATGAAAAAAATGTTTTTTAGTTTCAGTTCCATGTAAGCGGAAAAAAAAAAATAAGATTAAAGAAAGATTAAATGAAGAGAAGAAGAGAAAGATTAAATTATTCCCTTTAATCTTATTTTTTTTTTATTACGTATAAAAACCGTAAAGCGGTTCACAGAATACATCTACCTACTTAGTTTCAAATGTTTCGGTAGTTCTAATAGTTTCGGAATAAAGTGGCTGTGACATACACGGACAGACAGACAGACTCGGCGAATCTATAAGGGTTCCGTTCTCTGCCATTCGGCTACGGAACCCTAAAAATGAACTCAAGAAAGAAAACAATTTACAGAAATAGCCAGAAACAACAATTCTTCGTAGCTCCGACGACAAGGCGATACAAATCCGAACAAGTATTACCAACAATATTGCCTGTATTCGACCTAGTGTCTCGATATAACCTAGTTTACGGCTAGAGCCTAACGCATATCTACAAGGGGTGATTGCCTGGTTCACGACGGGGTGTAATCGATAACAAATGTCAGATGTAATTTGGTAAGTACTGAATATTCGTGTAAGGGGATATCGGTTTTCATGCGACTTAGTCGTATTGGCAATGATGGTAAATGAGTTTCTATTTGTGTTTTCGTGTATTGATTTGTATCGAAAAGCTTGTATTCGTTGGAAAGGAAGTTGCTGAAAAACTTTCAACTCGGAATCTTGGTGGCATTGAGCACTTTAATTTGTAACTCTTTCGTCTCTTACTTATCTAAACTGTAATTGTTATAATATCTTAGTTTTATATAGTAAGCGGAATATGTAGAACCTATTTATCTTAAACACCTCAATGTACCATATTAATAAAGGTTATTCTATTCTATTCTTTGAAGTTAAGCGTTCCTGAGGACTTAGCTTTCTTCATTCCTTTGTTAAAAAGTAATAGCGAAGTAGGACATTTGTTACCGATCGAAAGAAAGGAAAAATGCGACAGTCTCTTAACGTTATTTAGAAGCAATTTATTTCGTTTTGACCTCCGCACCCAGGCAAATGAAATTTTATCTTAATGGAAACGGAAATTGGTCCTAGAAAAGTTGCTGCTTTCAAGAAATTTAAATAACAGATACTGTGGCTATATGTAAAATTGATTTATAAAAAAGTGATAGCACTAGTGAAACAGACTCTTGTGGCCAACTACAATTTAAGACGATATTGTACTTATGTGGGTAAACTGCTACAGCAATGGCAGTTAACTACGTGAGTACAGCATGCAGAGGCAAAAGCCTTTACCCGCGTTCGGACTTTGATACATAACCTATGTAGTACTTTTTATTATTTACGAGCGACCCGCCTTGGCTTCGCACGGGTGCAATCTACAATAATATTATAAAGAGTAAAGATTTGTATTGTATCACTGTAATGAAAAAACTCAAAATCTACTGCGCCGATTTCAAAAATTCTTTCACCATTAGAAAGCTACATTCACCCTGAGTAACATAGGCCCCCGTGCGAGGCCGGGACGGGCCGCTAGTGTTATATACATATTATAAACTTTCCTCTTGAATCACTCTATTTAATTTAAAAAAACCGCATCAAAATCCGTTGTGTAGTTTTAAAGATCTAAGCACATAGGGACAGACAGCGGGAAGGGACTTTGTTTTATACTAGGTATGTAGTGAAGTGCTTAAGTCGTGTCGCAATCTATATCGGCCTGTTATCTGATCCTTGCTGGTGGAAGAGGGTTTCCTATCTGTTTCTTGCTAAGTCTCTGCACGGGTACACTGCAACAATTTGTTGATCATCTCATTAGGACCAATTTATGAATGTTGGCCTTCAACTTCCAATATTTATTGTGAGGCTCAGCAGCACTCGTGACTCCGGACCATTCGCGTTAGTTTTTTAACAAGAACTATTTTCGAGTGACAACCAAATTTTTACACGTTACTTATTTTGGCTTTGGAAGTTGATATAGCAGATTGTTACACGAGGGTCGAAAGGAATAAATTCCCATACGAGGTATTTAGACGGATAAGGAAAGTAAAAAATAGCAGTTTTTCTAAAATATTTATCGCTAATAATAACATGCATGAGCTGCCAAATACATTATCTCGTCAGGGGCTTCATTTAAAAATGTTATTCTTCATTTAAGACTGTCTTTTTAGAAACGATGTTAGATTAAGGAAACTTTTCAAATCCACATTGTGTTTTACCCCTATTGTACTTTTGAGTATTGGATACCTGCTCCATAGCATAGAAGGCTTTATTTTGCCATTATGACACTTTCGGAAAATGATTTATTTTCTTATTTGCTCGCCACTCCATAAAGTCATTTTATGTATTTAAGTATCTTTCCTTTGAAATTTCTGGCAAAAGATTTTCGATAACTGTATTTGCCTCGTCTTTAACAGAATCTGGGGACAATATTTCAGAATCACTTGAACTCACACGCTTACAGAGTTAGTATCCCGCCAAATTATAATTATAGTCTATTTAAAATTTTAACTATGGAACACACCGCGTCACTGCCGCGGGCAGATCCGGTTAGTTTCTTTTTTAAATCACACTGGTTATTTAAACACTGACAAGACCGCAGCATTTTTTTCTTAATTATGTTAGATTTTTTTCAGCCGACTGCCTAACCAAATTAAGTTTTATTTTTTTAATTTATTCCCACCCTAGAGATAAGCAAGAGTATTTCCCGCCCAAAGGTGGGAAGTAGCATCTTCCACCCGCTACTCGGATCAAACGGCTTAACAAACACTACTTTCCGAGTATGAGAAATGAAAAATGTAATTTTAATATCGTATCTGTGTCGCCCACAGCTATGAGAACGAGAAGAACGCGCTGGTGGTATCGGTGGTATCGTGCCAGAACCTGCCAGGCCGCGAGCCCGCCGGCCCCGACCCCTACGTCAAGCTGCAGCTGCTGCCCGACAAACAGCACAAGGTTAAGACCAGGTCAGTACAACAATTCGGTCGATGTTAAACGAAGCTACGTACAAAGCCGGTTTTTTGTGTGATTGGATGGAAACGGTGGCACGTTTTAAAAAGACTATAGTCAGTCGGCGTGGTAACTTGCAGATTGCCCAGGGGGCGCATAATGTATGTGGCTCAGTAGACACATTGTCGTAATTTTGATACATCCCAGACAAATAAAATAATTTATCGTTTTTATGTGTTTGTAATCATATGCTCCTTCGTCACATGACTTGGACCAATTATCAGGTCAAAGAAACAGCTTAATACGAATATACAAATTTATATCGCATATTTTAAAAGACAATGAAGATACAATTTTAACCGTTACCAACTACAACGTTATCAACGATTTCAATTCTGCAACTACTAAGGTTTTGCGATAATAATAAGTTTTTGAAGAGGGTAGACCTTATCTACTAAAAGTTAAAAAGCCACTTTTATCAACTTTTCTATCAAACACAAGCCAAGTAGACTCAAATAAAATTATTTGTGGGTTATTTACAGAGTTGTTCGCAAGACCCGCTGCCCGGTATACGATGAGGACTTCACTTTCTACGGCATCGCCCCGCACCAGATCGCTGCCATCACCCTGCACTTCGTCGTACTCAGCTTTGATAGGTACTGAGCAAATTTTAAACCACATATCATCAACGACCAACGGCCAACAGCCTGTCTTTTATAATAGGCCAACTTTAGAAAGCACAGTGTGCAGTGTGCCAAAAAGATGGCCTGCTTTTCCAGGGTCCATGACGAAATTTTTAGCAGAACTTCTAGGGACGTGTAAATAGAGTTGGGTTTTAATTCTTAAATTAATGTTCCAGATATTCCCGTGACGAGATAATCGGAGAGGTGGTGTCCCCGCTGACAAGCCTGCAGCTTCAGAGTGGCGAGGCCATGGCGCTTTGTCGCGAGATACAACCACGCAGTCTGAAGGTAAACAGCCATATTTATTAGAGAAGCCGTTTCTGCAAATAGCCACGGTCCTTCAAAAACAGAACAGGGCCATTGGACATAAAACACGCAGGAGGAATTTCAATCATTTACTTGGAGTTTGAAGACATTTAACGAGCAAGAAACTCGTGATATCACCGCATACCATGTCTACTATGCAGCGTCTCCTATGGTGCCATGGTGGCTGATGCTTTACTCTTACAGAAGTACACTTGGTTCAATTGCAAAATTTTATCATGGCACCAAAGGAGATCACCCAGATTGGGCTATTTTCAAAAGTGCCGACCGACGAAAAAAAACTTATTATTTAAGTAGAGCTTAACATTATAAACATTTTTTATTATGGTATTTACGGTATGGTAATATTTTAAGTAGGTTTTATACTATAAATTGTAATATTAATCATTGTTATTTTAATAAAAATGTTTATATCCATAAACTCTATGTAATTATTGCATTCAAATTAGATCAGATTAGAAATGAGATTAAAAAAACTCCAATTTACCCCAATCTGAAGAATTGATTTACGATTTCGGTGTAATAATAAAAAATGTTTATTAAGTTATGCTCTACCTAAATATTATGTTTATTTTAGTTGGCCTTTTGACTTTTGAAAATAAAAAATCTATGGAAGCTGGGTAATCTCCTTTTCATTTGTAGATCTTTGGGAGTACTTAGTTACAGGTAGTCCAGAAGCCTAAAAAGTCAACCACATCACCAGTCTTAAAAACGGATATCGTGTAACTCTTTACTGGGTGGTGGAGGTCAGGTAGACAGTCGCTCCATGTAAAATAAGTAACTGGTATTCAGCTGAATCCAGTTAGACTGGATGTCAACCACAACACAGGTAGAATACAGTTGGTATGTTGGTACAATGATATGGCACACCTAACTACTGCATCCCACAAGAACCAAGTAAATTCAAGCTGCTAATCTAAGCATGTCTTCACTATTGTAGATGCGCAGCGTGGGTCGCGGCGAGGTGCTGGTGTCGCTGTGCTGGCAGCCGGCGGCGGCGCGGCTCACCGTCGTGCTGCTGAAGGCGCGCAACCTGCCCAAGATGGACGTCACTGGACTTGCTGATCCGTTAGTATTTGAACATTGCATTGGTCTTTATACGGAACAATTGCAAAACGTAACTTGATCACGAATGATCTTTATTTCCTCTTATAGCGCGAATCGGATCCGCAATGGTTGAACTTTTCGAGTTTAGTTCAGTACACGATTACTGACAAATGCGGGCTGACCAGAGCTGGTTCTGGACCAAACAAATCTGTGTAGTCTTTTCCTCAAAAAACCATCTCGGTCACTAATCTGTGTGGTCATCATATGTCATTACCATGAATATATTTCGTGTTTAAAAGAGACTGTGGCCTCTAAGTTTGTTGTTTATTCTTAGAGTAGTCGAATAGGGAACTCCGACCTAGTTTTTTTCGACCCGTAAAAGCACATTATTATCATTTACTACCTCGTCCTCCGCAGCTACGTAAAGATGTACCTGCTATACAACGGCCAACGCATCGCCAAGAAGAAGACCCACGTGAAGAAGCGCACCCTGAACCCGGTTTTCAACGAGTCCTTTATATTCGAAGTGCCAGCTGCTCCCAACGCTACCCTCGACCACGTCTCGCTTGAACTGCTCGTGCTGGACTGGGACAGAGTTACTAAGAATGAGGTGAGAGGCTTACTATCAGATGTTATTTACAATAGCGGAGTTACACGAACTTCACGTTTCTTACATACCTCTAAGGACTGGAACTGGAATACTAAGCCTTGTTGACGTTATCCCGTATCAACAGACTTGGAAGACTAAGATAAGCTGCCAGAATATTTCTCCCCTATGGTCTTATGTCTGTTTTTTTTTTAATTAGAAGGTATAACATAAATTGCGTAATTTTGTACATTTTCAGTTATTTCTAAACCTTTTAGTTCATTATTTAAAACAATGTTCCACCAAACGCTGGGAATCGTTCCTCCGGCAAATTTCCGTCTAATCTCAAATAAGTCACATACTAGTGTAAAATACTTATACAACTATTATATTCAGGGTCAAATGTGTGTTGTGTATGTGTAGTAACAATATTGCCTGTTCACTCCGCAGGTGATCGGTCGGCTGGAGCTGGGCGCGGTGGGCGCGGGCAGCGCGCGGCACCACTGGCGCGAGGTGCAGGCGGCGCCGCGCCGGCAGATCGCCGACTGGCACAAGCTCAAGGAGTGAACGCAGCACCACTCGCCTGCTCCCACACACCCAGCCCCGTCCCGCGTTCTTACTGCACTACTTCACTGACCTGAAGCAAACGATAACTTGCCATGTCAAGTCAATGAGGGCTATCGTTTTTGAGCTGCCCAGATGGCGCCACTGTCGAGTAAGGTCATGTCAATAATTCTATTTTATACTTTGGAGTACCAATAACGTCATAAAGAGTTTATTTTAATACGTATAACAACGTAGTGTAAGCTTCAGATACATATTTACAATATTCTCCCTAAAATTTGCAAGCATGAAATATTTAAAAAGAATTTTACCTCCAAGTACTAACAAATATGATCCTAAGTTGCTATTTAAAATCTTCAAGTCATAATTAATCAGGAATGGCTCAATCTAGACCACAATCGTGAATATTAGTAAAAATACGTGATCAAAAAGCATGTAACGCGCGATCACTCTATGAAATCTGGCATTTCGGTGCCCTCGCGCTACACTAGCGCCCTAGCGGTGAAATTCATACGCGATAGCCCCCATTGATTGAACATACCAACATTTGTATTTACTTCGATTTGATTTCTCGATGACTCAACATTGAAATAGGATCAACTTTGCCATTTTTGATCCGTTGACCATTCTGTTCATGTCCCAGAGCCCCTCGGTTATTGGCGATGGTTGCAAAACACGTTAGTCGTAACAGCCTAGGTGGACAGAAACTCCGGAATTATGCAAGCAGGTGGAAGATACTTCTTTCGTCTGCTTGTTAAATTGAGAGTAGGGTTGAGATAACGCCCTTGTATAAAATACTCATATTTCCACCATCAGCCAATAAAATACTTGGGAAAATACAGATGGCCACAATTATATAATTGCCATACAAGATCAGGAATCATGTGCAGTATCAACTAGGACCTCACGTATTTCCCTTTCATCCTTACATTTTGTTCATTTATTAGGCGCAACACTTTCTTAGTTCTGCAAACTGGGTGACTAGCTATCTCCAAAGAGTACAACAGCAATTGTACAGATCTTAACTCTTTTAAGTCTTCGCTCAGTTTGCTGAACTGGGAAGTTTTCTACGAGTGTCTGAGTCTATACCTATATAGCTGACTAGAATTCCATCTAATTTTGATGTAGAAGTAATTCAATCATTTTGTCAGAGAAACTTGTCATTATGACACAGATGTCTCACGTTTAATTTCCTACAGAGATCGGCCATAATCGTTTGGTTCGTTTATTTTCTCACTTATTATTATTGCACAGAGTACGATAAGAAATAAGAAGGCAAAGCCAAAGTCCAGTGGAGAATATGAAGAGTTTGTTTTAGTATTAATTTGTAAACTAAAAATGATATTGTATATTAGATAGACGAAATTATTTGGAATTTATTCGCGTGAAATATTTTGTATATGTTTGAAAGCGCACAGCGTCCCCTCCCCTCCCCTTTGTCATTGATGTATAATGAATGTGTAATCACAGAACACAGTGAAAACTGGTGTTTATTCAAATGTAGATTAACTTAATCATTTGAAACGGGAGTGAAATTGATGGCCGTTGAGAAAAAAAAAAGAATCTGAATAGAAAAATAAAGAGATTTTGATTTACTTAAGAAGGTAACTATTTTTACCAACACTTTTTTGAAACCTCTTCAATAGTTTGCTGAAAATCAATTGCAGAATGCTCAAAACTATTCAAGGACTTGTCAATGGTCTGTCGAACAAATAGTTCTCTATGACAACTATCTCTCCCGTTTCAATGTCTTCTAATTACTCTACATATCTAAATGTAAGAACACTTGATGTAATGAAAATTCACTAGATGTATTTATTTTCATTCTAGCTCTCATTATTCTTAGTTAAAGATTCTGGATATCTATTGACAAAATCTAGTTTTACTGTCTAATGATAATTTAGAAGGAAGATCAATGTAAATTTACCAAGAATTTAGACCCTATTTAGAAATTCACTGACTTGTCACCTTGTGCAGTCATACAATCTTTGTTTGTAAAAAGGCGGGTAAAATAATTTTAGCTCTAAAACAACTCTAGTGATGTTGTCCAATGTCTAAGAAATCTCAAATTAGGAAATTCGATTTTCGGTCTTTTTTGACTATGACATCAAATGTTGTATTTTTGAGCAAGATTAACAGATAGTTAACTTGGTGACTCATCATTATCACGTCACAAATAAATACTTAGTTAACGTAACTAGAGTTGATTAGAGTTAATTTTACGCCAACGACACACTGACAGTTAAATATTTAACTTTTGTTAAAAGAGTATAGCACCAAAAAGTCGAGGTTTTAATCATTCACTTGTAGTCAGTGCATTCAATACTGTTCATGCTTTAGGCGGGAATCTAACATTCGATTTTCAAATGCAAGCATGCATAGGATTGGACGGAGATAATACTCATTGGTCGAGTAGAACCTAATATGTATAGTTTATAGGTTAGAGAAATAAATCTATTTTATACCTAAAATTACTTTGATAGTTGTTTAGGTATGTGTAAGCTCAGGACGAAGCTTCGAGCTTTCTGTCTCGTAATGTACTCTCATAGTGTCGCTGTGTCACCATAGATGGCACTTTCACAAAAGATCTCATTTCATTGATATACATATTTTTGAAATTGTCGGTTAATTTATGGAATATATTATTTATTCTTTGGTAATGTACTTTATAATGTCGCAGAACTCGTAGTGACAATATACGAATTACATATATGATAAGTATTTCCAGAATATGTACAGTCACTCATTATGTACCAATACCGATATAGTTGGCATCAACGGTTGAATTAGTTATCTTCGTTGTCGTAGTGGACCTATAGCTCTATGTTCTAACTCCATACTTAAACATTCCAAAAATAAGTAAAATGTAAATAGTCATCGCTTTGATCATCGATAAACGCTTTTTCATTCTAATTGTTAAAGTAAGAAATTATAATTAGAAGTAAGAACTTTACTATCACTAAACGTTTCTGTTTTTAAAGGTCTCATGTGTTTTTCTTTGTATAATTTCATAATAATTGTTCATGTGTAGTAGATGAAACTCATGCGAAACTGGTTCTTATCGCTAAGGATCTATGGTCTGTTTTATTACTAGGATATGCTGTAAGTAGTAATTCGGAGGGTTGACGAAGTATAATTTTTGTATAATTTTGTGTAAGCAATGAAACAGATCTTAGGTTGTAATTATACAATAATATACTTAGTTCATTTTAACCAAGACATTATGAAACAATTATCATTAACACTAGAAACGAGATATTTACCATGTTTACTGTTCATTTTGAGTTCACTATGAAACAAGCTGATGATGTTTCTAAAAATATACGAACAAAAATGAAAGAGAATGGTCAACAGCTTATATGGAAAAAACATGTCAGAATTAATGGAAAGAGAGACTCAGAAAAAGAGACACAAATCGAAGATGACCCAAAATGTAGGTACTCAGGATTTCACAGTAACGACTAAAAGAAAAACACCCGGTCTATCGAGCCTAACAACTTTGTCAAAAGCATGTCAACTGCTGTGGCTTGTGATTGGTAAACTGAATGGTCAAGATCCAATCAGGATGACGTTTGATGTAATTCCATTGTGGGAATGAAACAGAGCTATACAGGTCGTGTACCGCCATCTCTTTCCCACACTGGAATTACTCCTGCTTTAAGACGTCATGGTAGGCCATCAGATCACTATAATAACACCAGTTTATAACAGTATTTTGACACATCGCTAAATTCTGTGCCAAAAACCGGGTGGGATACCGGTACATGGGTACAATTTGGTCTGTCGTTTCTCTGTGAAGCAGGCCCGAAGGCACCTAAGAAGCCGATTCCTGCTAGCCTTCCTTCGGGAACAAGGCTCTCTGTGAATCAAAAGGTTAAGCTAAATCATAATGTCTTGGTGAGAATTGCTGCAGATAACCAGATGTACCAGCACTTTGTAGTATAGAGACCACGTCATCCACATCACCAATATCAGATTTGTATACTAAGGGAATTTTAGTGAATAAAATTTATTGACTGGTGCTTTCACAATAACCGTTCGTTTTATTTCTTACCATTGCTGAGCTGCCTGTTTGGTGTAGTTGTAACATCGCGACCGCGGAACATAAGGTCCTGGGTTCGAGTCCTGGGTCGGTCAAAGCGTTATAAGGTGATTGCAGCAGAATCTGCGAATCTCTGACTTCGTAGTCGCGACCAGTGCCGTTCAGCTTCGATATGCATGCATCCTTTACACACATTAATTTAAAGGCTGTAACAATACCCTTAACGAAGCCGAAAGGTACTTGTTCTCCCCGTCATTGCGATCTTTTTTTGTGCTAGACTATACCTGGGAACCTTCTAGTTGCGGAGATGTTGGGCGTCAAAGTTCCAACTTTTTCACAAGTTTTTTTTAATTACGCATGTTTTTAATGTATGATTTTTACTTTAAACGCCTCCACGACCCCCATACTATTCAATTCATCCATAAGCACAATGTTTTGATAGCGTTACATTGAGTTCTACCGTAAAACGTGATTTTTCACCCCAAAAAAGAAAAGTCGTTTCCCAGCAATATTTTTTGCGTAAAGTTACTTAGTTTGATGTACATAATGCTTGGTTAACGGCTTCGTGAAGGGTCTTGTTATACCCTGTGTATTGATTCTGATTGGTATTTATTTTCATTGACATAAACTCATTCCATTTTCACATGGCGGTAGGCAGGAACTACAAAACGCTTGCAACGTCAACCTTAACATACACTCCTTATACTCTTTTTACTTCTTCCACATAATGCATGAGTTCAGATTAAGTAAACTAGGTGCCTACTTACCTACCTACTTAGTATGCATATAAAATTACAACTATTGGTTAGTGGGTCATCTTAAAGGCAGAGTATTTACAGCAGAACAAAATAAGGCCAATAGGCGCAAAGGGACGTTTACAACTGGGATAAAGCCTAGTTGTCTAGCGCCACGGATAAGTGTTATATCATTAGTGGGTCATATGTTGTGAGCTTTTATATTTGATTCCATTAATACATAGGTATGGCAAAAACGCTTGAACACACGAGGAGAATGGGCCTCGAAGTATGGGCACCTGCCCCAAAGTCCAATAGCCCTAAGATATACATAATTGAAAAGAGCTTTTCAAGGAGAACCTTTGCTACTAACACGACTTTTGTCAATTCGCAGTACGTTCGGAGTTATTGAGCTGAATAGGTAACTAGTTAAGATTTTCTTGGCAACCAGTTAAGATTTTCTGGGTAAACAATAATAATAACCTTAAATCCATTACATAGAGCTTTTCAAGGAGAACGTTTGCCAGTAACAAGACTTTCGCCAATTCGTTGCCGGTTCGGAGTTATTGACCTAAATAGATAACTATTTGAACACTGAAGTTAAGATTTTCTGAGTGACCAATAGCAATAACATAAATATACAATTGGACAGAACTTTTCAATGACAACTTTTGCTACTAACATAACATTTACTAATTCGCAGTCCGTTCAGAGTTATTGACTTAAATAGCTGACTATTTGGACACCAAAGTTAAGATTTTCTTGGCAACCAATAGCCATAAGAGATACATCATTAGATAGAGCTTTTTAAGGAGAACCTTGGCCACTTGCACGTAATAGATTATCCTAATTATAGGTATTGTTATGGTTATCATAAGTATTCCTTTTACTTTTAAAAGTTGATAAAATAGTAATGTTTTGCATAGCCAAAAACTTATAAGAACTATGTAATATCTAAATTAAATTATACAATAATTCTTTCATTATTTCAGTAGGTGTGTAAAATAAATAGTTTAAATATTAAGGAATAATGTAGCAAAACATATAAAATATTCCAAACGGATAACCACCTTTTATGTCGTTGATATTTTGGATGTCGGTAGATAGAAACGTCAAAGTTGTTTGTTCACGACTATAAAAGGGGGTGCTCCGAGTGACAGAGGCTCACTCAGATCCAGCCTGTCCCTTTGCTGCCCCCCCCCAGCGACGCCCTAAGCCGAGGCCCGTACCCCACAGGGGGTGCCCTTAGCGAGTGGTCGCTTAGTTTTTAAGTATAGTTTTAAGCCCCTGGCTGGAGGCCTTAGATTCATTTTTAAGGCATCCACAGGGAATAGTCCGGTTAAGCAGTAGCCAGCCTCAGAGGCTGAACTGCGAGATGCCATCTCCAAAAAAAAAAAAAAAAAAAAAAAAAAAAAAAAAAAAAAAAAAAAAAAAATGACAGAGGCGATTCTTGTTGGAGACATCTACCAGAACGGAGCTCTGGCCAAAAGGTAAAAGTTAAGTTATTCTATTGCTGTTATTATGCTGTTATTATGTGATACCATTTTTTAATGTTTGTTGCTTTACTATTGTTATTATGTTGGATTGCTATTGTATTGGATATAATAATGATTATGTACCATTATTTACATAAATAGTTTGGTAATATTCAGTACAAATTTAAATTGATATTATACTATGAATTATTACTGATAACTATGTCCTAGAAATGTGTGTTATAATGTGGCTTATATTGCTTAGTGTTTATCTACACAGATAAACTGCTATTACTTGAGAATGGTCCAGGATAACGGATAGTTGTCCTAGCTTAATACTTTAAAAGACGTTACCGTGGAGTTTCTTGTCCATTCTTCTCCACGAAGACCTAGGTTTGCGAATGGACGTAGCTTGATATGTAATTAACGTTACTTATTAATAATTGACAAGCCTAATTGAAATAAATGAATAGTCTTGTCTTTCTGTGCTTTTCTTCACGAAAACCCTTTTCCCTACACACCTGTTTAGAGGTACTTTTAGACAGTAATAACAAGTAACGATCCTGACACTCCAAGATTAATAAATTAGTGGTTATTAATACATAATATATTATAGTCTCTCACCTACTTGCTATTATCAGAAGTGGGATTGTACTCTGGCCTACTGATATGATTACTAATGGTCTTCATTTTGATATTTTCATGATCAACGTTGGAGCTAATGATGTGATGCTGAAAGCTGTGACGTCTGCGGATTGCTAGCTCTATTCAACAAGGATGATGACCAGACAACGTGTTGCTGACTCTGGCAGCAGGACTGAGAAGCTGCTGCAACAGCTTCGAAGCCATGCCATGGATTAAAGGGAGCAGCAGTACGAAATAGCTAATGTCGGTAAGGCCTTTAGAGGCTCTGCTTTAGTATGTTGTTATCTGAAAGTTAGAAATGAAAGATCCTAGTGAAACAACTGTACATTTTCAACTAACATTATTCAGCAAATTATTGTTTTAATGTATAATTTAAAGAAATCTATGTTTAAATTAATGAGATGATGAAATTGAAGTTTGTTATAATATCATAAATTGGTTTTTGACTATTTTATTGAAGCTTGGCTTGTATAAGGTTCGAATGACAATGCCAAAATTGTTTTATTTTATTTATAATACTTCTAGTTCTCTCAAATGAAACTGAGCCAAGGATGTATACCGTTACTTACGTAGTGGGTACGATACGACTCTTGATACTCACGAAGTTGAGTTGGAGAATAATATACAAGTCACACATATTGGATACCTAACTTCTATCTTATGTAAAATCATTTTAAGAGAAATTGCAATACTAAATAATTCTTTAGTACTTGAATTAATCATGTGGGTAAACAAATGAATTTGATGCGATAAACTAAATCATCATAATGTTTATAAATTATTATGTCAAGGTCAAAGGTTACTGATGGTTCCCATTTCACTGGCTTGTCAAGTTTGATTTAAAAAAAGTGACAAAGCTGAAGATTCTGTTCTGAATGAACATGTCATAATGTGAAGGTTGTCATGGCTAACATGTTAAAATAGTAGTAACAATCACGTAACTTTTTGTTTATGTAAATGTAATGTTGTTCGATTCTACACTTAAATATACTATTGATTACGGGCCAGGGAAACTTTATAATTATAGTCAAAGACATAGTCAGAGGCATAGTCAAGGACATAGTTAGAGGCATAGTCAAAGACATAGTCAGAGGCATAGTCAGATACATAGCCAAAGGACATAGGCAAAGTGTAAGGCAAGGGAAAAGTCCAAAGCCAAAAATAAAACCAACGATAAAGTCAATGGGATCAAAGTAAAAAAAAAAAGAACTTAAACTTAAAATCTTTTTCTTGCTGCCTTTGGATGGCAGCTAGCTAAATTGCTAATGAATTCTGTCTGACCATTTTTCTTAATTTTATTAGGTTTGTTTACTTTCGACCAAGCGTTTTTTTTGTTTGTCTTTGGCTACTGTCTAACCAAAGCAGTATCCTTTGAGTAGTAAATAAGTACTTCGAGGACGAAGTACTGTCAGTCTGACCGTGATGGCATACTGAAATACCCTTAAGTATATGATGAGAATATCTAACTGTTTAACAACTCTCAGTATTCACCAAAACAATAATTAAAATGTAGCAACGTCGGCTGTCAAATGTGAAATAACATTGACGTATGGCGACGTTGCATTTCAAGAATATTGCTAAATTAATAAACATCGTAAATGAATATATTGAGAACAGAAAGGTTCTAATTTCAACTAAACTTATCATACATTTTCCTAAAAATATTTTATAGCCCGATGTCTAAATAGCAATAGTATTTATTGTGGCACAAAAGGCTTGTTTCCGAAAGAAGGATAGTTGTTTTAGTTGAATAATAAAGTTGAATGTTTATTCACTTTATATTGCTAATAATTGAATTAGCAATAATTAAGATGTTTATGTTTCCTAAATCTTATCTTGCTATTTCAATATATCAAGTTGTTTCAATATCAGTTGATGTTCATATTCTATCCGATTAAACATAACATTTATATAAGATCAATTCAAGACTTGTTGACTCATATAGAAAACTTATTTTGAAATTATTATATGAAATTACTAGTATAGTAACTTTAATTATTAATAATTTTTTAACTTGTGAGGTACACTTGGTAGCTTATTTTGCAATGATATTGTCAGATTGACCGAGCGGTAACTTTTGGTTATGTAAAATAGTATTATTGATTGTGCTGAAGAGATAATATTGAAATTATTTCTTTAAAATCCGCTGGGAAGCCTCCTATTTGGTGTCGAGTTATCTCACTGGCAGCGGGTGAATGTGACTGGCATATCTATGTAGTTGGCTAATGTTTATTATCCGCTGGTAGCCTCCTATTTGGTGCCGAGTTATCTCACTGGCAGCTGGTGAATGTGACTGGCATGTCTATGTAGTTGGCTAATGTTCGCTGGTTTGCCTATTTGGTTTGTGGTTGGTCTATCTCAATGGCAGCGAATTGAATGTGGACCTCCATGTCTATGTAAATACTCTTAATAAGAATATATAAATGTAATTTTTTTTTTCTCTGTAAAGTTAACAGAACCGGGTAATACTTCGAGGACGAAGTACGGTCAGTATGGCCGTAATAGATTATCCTAATTATAGGTATTGTTATGGTTATCATAAGTATTCCTTTTACTTTTAAAAGTTGATAAAATAGTAATGTTTTGCATAGCCAAAAACTTATAAGAACTATGTAATACCTAAATTAAATTATACAATAATTCTTTCATTATTTCAGTAGGTGTGTAAAATAAATAGTTTAAATATTAAGGAATAATGTAGCAAAACATATAAAATATTCCAAACGGATAACCACCTTTTATGTCGTTGATATTTTGGATGTCTGTAGATAGAAACGTCAAAGTTGTTTGTTCACGACTATAAAAGGGGGTGCTCCGAGTGACAGAGGCGCCCCTGGCTGGAGGCCTTAGATTCATTTTTAAGGCATCCACAGGGAATAGTCCGGTTAAGCAGTAGCCAGCCTCAGAGGCTGAACTGCGAGATGCCATCGCCAAAAAAAAAAAAAAAATGACAGAGGCGATTCTTGTTGGAGACATCTACCAGAACGGAGCTCTGGCCAAAAGGTAAAAGTTAAGTTATTCTATTGCTGTTATTATGCTGTTATGATGTGATACCATTTTTTAATGTTTGTTGCTTTACTATTGTTATTATGTTGGATTGCTATTGTATTGGATATAATAATGATTATGTACCATTATTTACATAAATAGTTTGGTAATATTCAGTACAAATTTAAATTGATATTATACTATGAATTATTACTGATAACTATGTCCTAGAAATGTGTGTTATAATGTGGCTTATATTGCTTAGTGTTTATCTACACAGATAAACTGCTATTACTTGAGAATGGTCCAGGATAACGGATAGTTGTCCTAGCTTAATACTTTAAAAGACGTTACCGTGGAGTTTCTTGTCCATTCTTCTCCACGAAGACCTAGGTTTGCGAATGGACGTAGCTTGATATGTAATTAACGTTACTTATTAATAATTGACAAGCCTAATTGAAATAAATGAATAGTCTTGTCTTTCTGTGCTTTTCTTCACGAAAACCCTTTTCCCTACACACCTGTTTAGAGGTACTTTTAGACAGTAATAACAAGTAACGATCCTGACACTCCAAGATTAATAAATTAGTGGTTATTAATACATAATACATTATAGTCTCTCATCTACTTGCTATTACACGCCTTTCGCTAGTTCGTATTCCGTTCGTAGTTATTAACCTAAGTAGGTGAATATTGGAGCACCGAATTTAATATTTTCTGGGTACCCAATAGCAATAAAATATACACCATTGGATAGAGCTTTTTAAGGAAAACCTTTGCCATTTAATAACTTTCGCCAATTCGTATTCCGTTCGCAGTTATTGACTTAAATAGATCAGTAGTTGGAAGATAAGCTTTATTTACAACCAATAAGAGTTTACAGGCAACTAATAATCATAAGATATAGAGCTTTTCAAAGAGAACTTTTGCTACTAGCACCACTTTTGCTAATTAGTAGGTAGTCTGTTCAGAATTATTGACGTAAATGTGTGTCCATGTCCAATTGGGTACCGAAGTTAAGATTTTCTGAGGAACCAAAAGCAACAAAATAAACACCATTGGAGAGAGCTTTTCTATGAGAACTTTTGCTACTAACATAACTTTTGCTAATTCGCAGTCTGTTTGAAGTATTTACCTAAATAGGTCAGTAGTTGGACACCGAAGTTAAGGCTTTATTTACAACCAAATAAGAGTTTACAGAGTCCATAACTATCTTCTTGGTAGGCAATGGGAGCTGTGATTTAAATATTTCCTTATGAGCCCAGTACTTTTTCCAGGTGATTGCTACTCTACGGTCTACTTCTTCCGTATTTCTATCTTTGCTGAAGGAAATTTGTTTGGCTAGGTATATGTATTTTTCTACGAACTCAAGAGGGATGTATTTATCAAGATAGGTGACGTGTGGTAATTCGTCATGACTTTCGTTTTGTCTAGATTCATTTCTAATCCAACTGTAGTGCTAGCCTGCTGAAGATTGTTTAACATGCTGTTTAGTTGATCTCAAGATTCCGAGAATACAATAATGTCGTCGGCAAACCAGACCCATTGCTAGATGGGTAGACGAAATTGTGGTGGCAGTAGGTCGAGAATGGCTTGAGATAGCTAAGGTCAGGGAGAATGGAAATCTTTGGAGGAGGCTTTTACCCGAAGGGGGTCCAAACAAAAGTATTACTGAAAACTTACTATTATTTTAATTTCATCGAATTATTTATTGATTTTTAATAATTTATTATTGTTAGTTATTGTTTCAACTATTTACTGATTGTTATTTTTAAGGATTATTGTTAATTACCTAATAATATTATATTTTTTCATTTCATAGAATTATTTATTGATTTTTAATGATCTATTATTGCTAGTTATTGTTATTATTAATTTGATTGAACTAGTTATTGATTATTATTGTTAAGGATTATTGTTATTATTAATTTGAGGGAACTATTTAAGGAAGTCCTCCATCGAATTGTTAGTAGCAATTCGATGGAGTTAATTTTAAATTTAAGATTATTGTTAATTTTAATTGTTATTATTGATTTGATCGAATTATCTATTGGTTGTTAATGATTATTGTTAGTTATTGTTAATTTGATTGAATTATTTATTTATTGTTATCGACTATTGTTGTTATTGATCTGATGGAGATCGTTAACGATTGTTGTTATTAGTAGTTTGATGGAATTAATTATCTATTATTGTTATTTTTAATAGTCGTTATTGATTTTATCGAATTTTATAGATAATAAAATTCGATGAAATCGGGGGGCGATATTAATGTTAACTAGTGTTTATTTATTTATTTTATTAATTGCTAATGTTATTTGTATGGAATTAAATAAAGCTTATTCATTCATTCATTCAACAGTTTACGAGCAACTAATAGTCATAAGTTATACACTATTCGATAGAGTCTCATTTTCAAAGAGAACTTTTGCTACTACCACCACTTTTGCTGATTCATAGTCTATTCGGAATGATTGACCTAAATGTGTATCTAATAGGGCGCAAGTTAAGTTTTTCTGGGTAACCAGTAGCAATAAGATATAAACTAGGACATCGAAAATCGGCCATTTTTTAGGACCGATTTTTTCGGTTTCGAATTTCTTCAAAACCTGGTACCCGGGTATTTCGGGCTTTTTCGTTTTTTTTTTTAAATTAATTCACCGTGTACTTTAGCCCTATTTATTAATTAACAATTACAAAGGTTATAATATTGACCAGGCTTTCGACCAAATAGTTAAAAACCTTAGGGAGAAGACGCGTTTTTGCAAAACGCAGCGTACGGGCAGGAAGTCCAAACAATCGAAGGAGACTCTGGAGCTTTAATCCATCTCTTCAGCAGAACTACAGGCACTCAACAAAACAATAAGAAAATTGGTACAACGCGACCTTCTATGCTCGAGCACAGAGCAAAACCGGGTTTGAAAGTGTTCGTCCAATCACTTGGGAGGAGCCACCTGATGATATGGACCAAATCTGGTTGGGATATCGTCGTTTCGAAGGCTGAGATTGTCTCAGAAGTCGAAAACTTCTACAGTCAGTTGTACGCATCGCATGCATCTCGACCTGATCCCATTTCACAGAAGACCTGCCACAAGTTAGCCAAGGTGAAATCAAGGCGGCTCTTAGACAGCTTAAGAAAAAATGGAAAAGCCCCTGATGAGGATGAGTTAACGACTGAGCTTCTGAAAGCGGGAGGAAGTCTCTATTAAGAGAGCTTCGGGAGCTTTTCAACTCGATCCTGTTCTCTGGGAGAAATCCTCAAATATCTTTATGTTATAGGCGCCCGATAGCTTTCCCGCACGATCTATCACCATAAGCTTGGTTTTCTGCCTATTTATTGCAAGCCCTAGTTTGCCATGCTTGTGTGATGCTTGTGTGTTTGTTTGAAACGTACAGTATCAATGAAAGTTAATAAATTGACGAAAAACCGTATTTAATTTAACTTAATTTCTAATATTTAGAGCTCTCCAGCTCCTCTCTGACTCTGAATCGAGAGAATTCGCCATAATACCAAATGTTCTTCTTAAAGAGATGTATCCATTCGTATAGCTCATAATGCTATGGAACGCTAGGGCAACTTTCCCCCATCTCCTTTGTTCTAGTTTCTACAAGGTCCGCATAGTAAATAACTCCGGATGCAACCTGTACACCATCCAACATAGTATTGCGTTCATTCTGCCAAAGACCGCACTTCCATAAAATATGATGTGCAGATTGTTCAAATCGCAGTAATATATAGAACATTAACAAAAAGGCTAGGTAACAAGCCTGAAGGAAAATATTTTACTCTTTAATCAAGTCGTAACTGTATATTTTCATGAAACACTTTTCTACTCGACTGTACATACAAACTTTGAAATTAGCTTGTACCTAAACATAGTGGTTCGAATCGCCCCATTCCTAAGAGCTATTGGTCGATTCATACCGCTCGGCGCTCCAAGGACCGCCGCGGTGCGAAACAGCCCATTCTTAAGAGCTCTTCTGCGTTTCACACCGCGGTCCGAAACGACGAAAAACCCAAATTATCATGACCTGTGAGAAATTGGGCAACACAATGATCCACGTCCAGCCATGTCCTGTCCAGCCGCTCAAGAATTGATGGAAAGAACAGGTGGAGGTGTCGGCCCTTGATGGAATTATCCGACCTAGGTACATTGCCATTCAGATGGGAGTTCCACCCAGACGCCAGTCTGTGGTTTGAATAATCCAGAAATTTAAGCACGGGCACGTTGGGGTAAAAAGTTTGCGTCTGCGGTCTCTCGTGCGTAATAGTACATTGCAGCACGTCGCTGCACTTCAAGATCGACTAGAAGTACGTAGGGGAAAACATGGCCATGGGGATCAGCTGGCTATGGGGATCACCCACATATCTACAAAACTAAACATCGGAGAGTCTCGTATAGGACCTCTGCACCCTGCCCTCTGGCCCCCGCCATTGTTACAAACGACTTGCGTTAGCCGGTCGGTGTTTCGGAGTGACAGTCGTGTGTCGATTTCGCGCCGCGCTGTTAAACAAAAGGTAAGGGTCTGATTTATAAGATTTTTATGTGAATTTAGTTTGTCATTCAAAATAGTGATTTGCAACTTAAATTGTGATATTAGTTGCTAGTTTCGTTTTTTTTTTTTCATTGTTGTGGTTGTGGGGAATGAGGATCACGATTAAAAATGCACTCTTCTAGTGCATTTGTCATGTCCATTAAAATGTACAATAAGCTATCAGAATGTATCAAAAGTATAAGTAAAAATAATATCTTTATCAATAAATTAGGCGACCCAGGAGAACTCACAACGTGCATGGGAGCAGTTACTCACCTTCCCTTACAGGATTCTGCATGTACAAAAAAATTTGGCAACTCAAAAATCTTTAACAAACCAAATTAAAGAAAACTGCAACAATTCGGCCCGTATTTTAGATTCTAAATTACCTTTTTTTAATAAACAGAAAAACATTTGTGATCATGTGGAATCCAAGTTAAGTGACGGTGCCATTAGGGGGGCAGCTAGAATACTGTTCAGCAGTGATGTGGTGGCGCCTTATAACCAGAGACTCTTTCAGCTCTGGAGAGTAAACATCCATCGCCTGCGGATGGTCTCACCTTCCCCGACCCGCCCGACCACCCCGACCCCCTCGTTCAAGATTCACCTTTTTTCCAAATTACAGCCCCGCAGTTGATCGCAGCCGTGAGTTCTTTCCGGAGTGGTTCTGCCGGCGGCCTCGACGGCCTGACACCACAGCATTTGAAAGATTTGTTGAGTTCAGGCGCCGGGGAAGTTGGTGAGTCACTCTTGAAGGAGCTTGCGGTTCTGATCAACTTAATGCTCTCCGGCGGTGTGAACGATGCCGTCGTCGATGTCCTGTACGGGGCTAACCTGTGTGCTCTGCGTAAGTAGGACGGTGGCATTCGTCCCATTGCCGTCGGTTGCACCTACAGGCGTATGGCAGCCAAAATATGTTGCAAGTTGTATAGCGAATCGCTTGCAACTATGTTCCAGCCCCTTCAACTTGGTTTTGGTTCCAGAGGGGGCTGTGAGGCTGCCGTACATGCCTTATCCTCTTTTTTAAACTCAAAGAAAGGTGAGGTCATCCTCAAGGTTGACGTGAAAAACGCTTTTAACTCCGTGAACAGGGACACTTTGTTGGCTGAAGTCAAAAAAGTATTACCCGTTTATGGTTTTATGTGGCAATGTTATAGGCACCCTTCAAAATTACTTTTCAAGGACAACGTTTTGGAATCAGCAGTTGGTTGCCAACAAGGTGACCCTCTCGGGCCTGTCATTTTCAGTTTGGCTATTCATCCCATAATTCAACAACTAAATTCAAAATTTAACGTGTGGTATTTAGATGATGGAACATTAGGAGGTGATGTTGACACCGTTTTGGATGACCTACAACTCCTTAAACAACAATTTAAATCTATTGGCTTGGATCTTAACCCCTCAAAGTGCGAAATTTACCTCTCTGACATTACTGACAGACAATCGATTATAGATAAATTTAATGCAATAGCCCCACAAATCAAAATTTTAGAAAAAAGTTTCCTTCACCTCCTAGGTTCCCCTATTTTAGAAGAAAGTTTTTCATCTTTCATCGATGACAAAATCAAACATTTTAATGATATTTCCGATAGACTCTCCAAAATAACTTTACATTCGGCATTCACCCTTATTAGATATTGCTGTTTTGGTCCAAATTTTATGTATTATCTGCGTTGTTCTCCTCTTTGGAAGAAACCACAACTTTTGGACAAAATTGACCAAATTATTCGCAACACTTTAACGTCCATTCTTAATGTGGCCCTGGACGACCGAGCGTGGCTGCAAGCCACCCTACCAATTCGTTTTGGTGGCCTCGGCGTCCGCAAAATTTCTAGTGTAAGCTTACCGGCGTTCCTGTCTTCTGTCCACAGCACTGAAAAGCTAACCAGGAAAATTTTAACTCTCTCCCTGGTTGACTCTGAAGTGCCGTGCTTGTCCGACGCAGAGGACACCTGGAAAGTGGCTTGCCCGGATACGGATCGGCCCGAGAACCCGTTTTCCCAGAGACAGTGGGATGAGCCGCTCTGCAGGTTGGTACGGAATAAACTTCTTAATACGTCTACCAATACTGCTGAGCGTGCCCGCCTGCTGGCTGTGGGTGAGTGGGAGTCGGGCCTCTGGCTTCAGGCACTACCGTCACCTAATATAGGCACTTTGTTAGGTGACACAACCTTCCGGCTCGCTACTTGTTTGCGATTACTCAGGCTAAAGAAACAAACCTCTTATATAATGAATTATTAAATAGTAATTTTAACCCCTCTTCCTTAATAACTATTGATCTGACTGAAGATTCCATAATGAAGCAGAAATATACAGTTAGCAACAAGAAATTAAAAAAATATGCAAAACTGAATAGAATAATTAAAAAATTTTATCAATTTAGGAAACAACACAAACACTTTTCCAAATATATTCCACTGAGGAAAGAGCGTGTTGATTTGGTTAATAAGTTAAATAATTACCAAATAAAATTAGAAGACAGCATAAAAATTTATGAAATTGATACTCAGCATTTGCAGTCTGAAATACAAGTACTTCAGGACTCACTTAGTTCCCTTTCTAGTAGATATGTGAGTTCTCAGAATCAAATTAGGGAACATATTCTTGCGGCAAATGAGTTGGTAATGTGTCAATGTAGTTGTCAGACGGTTGAGAACCATGATACTGTCCAGCCTGAGGTAATGGAAGACCCGTCCCAGGATTTGAATTTGTCTCAGAACTCTATACTCAACCGAGAAATAACTAGTATTACACAAGATTATTTGCACGTGGTACAGCCTGAGATTTATGATAGTCATGAATGTTCTTACTCAATAATGTTCTCAGACAGTATAGGAAGAGGTGTAGGTAAATTAGTAAGTAATAAACTGAGTTGTTCCAACCAAAATCACTGTATGCCAGGGTCAACATACAAACAGATAATGGCATCAGTAATTAGAAATGTTTATAATGCTAATACTGATTTAACAATATTTATAGGAAATAGTTTAAAAATTACAAAACAAGACATCACAGATAGTGTAACTGAGTTGTTAAAGTTGAATTGTCGTAAAATAATATTGTGTGCTTTCCCATACTTCGAAAAATTGTCAAACAGGAAAAACAATTATATTCACATGTTGAATAAATGTTCATTTCTTAGTAGGTCACTATAGTGACAGGCTTGTATTTCTTGATATCAACAGCTTTGTTGGTAAACTTAAGTCGACACGGGGTAAAGTGTATCTACCTATTAGTTGTAGACACAAAATAGCTAGGCTATTAGTTTATAATATTCACTCAGACATAAGTAGTATGTCTATGTTTAGTTATATTATTCAAACTGCGACTATTAGTAATAATACTAATAATTATTTTTACAATTACGGGGAGGATCCATGTGTAACTTTAGAAGATTCTCGAGTGGGGTCCACTAGTACTAGGATCTCATTGTCTTGTAATGGCATGGGAGTCTTGGGGATCACTCCGGATGCTCATTTAAACTAGTTAGTAAGACAACAGAAGATACCAGAAACATTAATGTTACACCGAACAACAACAATGTACCTTCTTGCTCTCAAATAGCTAAATGTAAAAAAGGGGCTAAGCAGAATTCCATGCAGTTATTTCATCAAAATATTCAAGGTTTCTCTTCAAAGCAACTACAAATTGAATTGTTTTTAGAAAAAACAAAGTTTGAAATTGTTTGTTTCACTGAACATTGGTTAAAAGAATATGAAATGCTTATTAATTTCGCAAATTACAGTGTGGGCAGTTGCTTTAACCGGAAAGCTAAGATTCGTGGGGGTTCATTAATCTTAGTTAAAAATTGTATTAAATTTAAGACTCGTAATGACATTGTTGATCTATCGGTTGAACATAGTATTGAGCTGTCTTGTGTTGAGCTGGATAAGCATGTAATAGTGTGCGTTTACAGACCCCCAAATTATCAAAACTACTCTATATTTGAGTCAGTAATGGAAGATGCTTTAGCAAAACTTGCAACTGGTAATAAATCATTAGTTATCTGTGGTGACTTTAATGTTAATATTTTAGACAAAAATTCGAATAGCAGTAGATTCTTACATCTTTTTAAATCATTTAATTTGTCAAACGTGTTTTCGGAAGCAACTCGAATTACTACAAATACTGCTACATGTATTGATAATGTGTTTTGTTGCTGCGATTACTTAGATAAATCCATTGTAAATTACCTTCCTTCTGATCACAGCGGGCAAACCGTTGCTTTCGAGTCCTACACACCATTACAAAGAATCCAGATAAAATCTAGACTAATAACACCCAGTAATTTGAATAAATTTAAAAATAGCTTAATTAGTAATTTAGGCATTCCGAGCCATATTATTGTAAATGTTAATCAATTTTATGAGGAATTCTTTTCGGTAGTTTACACAGAGTTCAATAATACATTAAAAATGAAAACCAAATCTATTTGCCCAAAGTTTATGTTCAGTGACTGGGCAACTAAAGGTATTAGGAAAAGTAGGGAACGATTGTTTGAGCTGTATGGCCTTAAGCCTTACATCAACTCAGAAACTTTTAATAAATATGTTACAACTTACTCAAAAATTTTTAAAAACTCCTGTAAGTTAGCTAAAGCCTTATTCATTAGCAACAAGATTAAATCCGCCGATAATAAAATAAAGACGGTTTGGAAAATCATCAATAGTGAAACTAACAGAAATAAAAAATATAATAATGATATCACTCTAGAGACTTCACGTGGTCTTCTTAGCTCTAAAAATGAAGTTGCTCAAGAATTTGTAGATTTCTTCACTAGTATCCCACTTAAAACTACTGAAACCTTAAATTCCTCACCCTTGTTTTCTATTGATTTATTAAGAGCGAACGTTTCGGCCTGTCCGGTTGAGTTTCAATTTAAACATATAAACCCCATAGCAGTCATTAAAGATTTTAAAGAAATCAAAGTCAAATTAACCGAGGATCTATGGGGTATGTCAATTAAAGTTTGTCAAGCCATTATTGAGACTATAGCACCGTACTTGGCCTTAATATTTAATTTGTGTGTGGACCAAGGAGTCTTCCCGGACCTTATGAAATACAGTAGGGTAATACCACTTTTCAAGTCCGGGGACAGTAAAGACACCAATAACTATAGACCCGTATCCGTATTGCCGGTTTTCAGCAAGGTGTTTGAAAAGGTAATGCTTAATCAAATGCTCAACCACTTTAACACCAATAAAATCTTGCATGAGAAACAGTATGGTTTCACCAAAGGACGTTGTACGACTGACGCCGGTGTCACCTTATTAAAACATATATTTACTGCGTGGGAAGAGGCACAAGATGCCATAGGAATTTTCTGTGACCTCTCAAAAGCATTTGATTGCGTAAACCATGAAACCCTACTCTTAAAACTTGAGCATTACGGGTTAAGGAAACTTGCGCTCAGTTTAGTGAAATCGTATTTAAACGATAGACATCAGCAAGTACAAATAAATGGTGTCAATTCAATGGGTTTAAAAGTAAGTATGGGTGTACCACAAGGTTCGATATTGGGTCCTTTCCTCTTTTTGGTATATATTAATGATCTACCCCATTTATTTAAAAACCAACCACAAATGGTGTTATTCGCTGACGATACTTCTTTAATATTTAAGATAAACAGACGTGCCACAAATCTCGAAGACGTAAATAACGCCTTAATGCAGGTCCATAATTGGTTCACCGCTAATAATTTAGTATTAAATGGGAAAAAAACGAAGTGCATAAGATTTGCTCTACCGAATGTTAAAAGTAGTGATAGTGACATAGTATTGAATCAAGAGAAACTGCAATTCGTCGAAAATACTGTTTTCCTGGGGATCACGCTCGACTCAAGGCTACAATGGGGTCCGCATATAACATCTCTTGCAGGGCGGCTGAGTTCAGCAGCATATGCTGTTAGAAAAATCCGCCAATTTACTGATGCAGATACCGCGAGGCTAGTCTATTTTAGTTATTTTCATAGTATTATGTCATACGGTATTTTACTATGGGGACGGGCTGCAGACATTGAGTCTATATTTATTCTGCAGAAAAGAGCCATCAGAGCCATATATGATCTACGTAGGCGCGATTCTCTAAGGGAACTGTTTAAAGAAATTAACATCATGACAGTACCTTGTCAATACATCTATGAAAACATCATGTACGTTAGGAAAAATCTGCATTTGTTTAGTAAAAGAGGTGACAGACACCACTATAATACTAGAAACCGGGACCAACTAGTACAGCCAGGTTTCAGGCTAGCTAAAGTAGACTCATCTTTCATGGGGTACTGTTTAAAATGTTATAATAAAATACCTCCCCGCATTCAACAACTGAATGAGACAAAATTTAAATCTTGTATAAAACGCACACTATGTAGGCAAGCATATTATAAGTTAGGGGATTACATCGATGATAAAAATGCTTGGCTCAATGCTGGTCCTGCTCCACAACCACAGGGGCAAACTAATCAGAAGCTCATGTGAAATTATTGTGGAAGCTGCAGAAGATTGTAAAAATATCTTTGCATTGTATAGATTCAATCTCTTAGTATTATATAGCACATGTGTGAGTACTATGTACTGTAAAGCTACCATTTACATTTAGTTATCCTTCATTGACTCGAATGTGCCCTGGTGACTGAGAGAATGTCAGGCTCACTCAAATGTCTCGCTGATAGTGGCGGGTGTGTTGGGTCGTTTAGTTCCCTTCAATATGGTTGAGCTGAATGGAGCTGATGCATGCGTCATGTTTGTGAACGGGCGCTGTCAGTTGGGACTGGTCATCTCTTAGCTGCCACGGTTTATTTTAACTACTTTGTTTTTAAATTGTTGATAGTTATAATCTTTTACTCTGGACGCTCTTAATGTGCACGTCTTTCTACATCGTTCTCACATATATGTATAATCTCAACATGAATGATGTAACCAAGATCTTGTAACAATATTTTGATTGAAAAGAGTGTCCATGGAGTTTCTTGCCCATTCTTCTCCATAGAGATCTACGCTTTGGAATGGGCAACTACAGTACTTTCACAAGTTATTATGCCTTGTGTCTGTGACTGTAGCTTCGCCTTTGTTTTTCTGACTTTCAAAAGTGCCTGCGAAGGTCTAATTGAAATAAACGCTTTGAGTTTGAGTTTGAGTTTGATTGGGCGCTCCTTGCGGGGCTCCACATCGCTGTCAATGTGGTGAAGCAGTCGACTGCCTCGGACACCATGGGCTTTCTTGTAGTAAGAGTGCAGGTCGGCTTGCGCGGCACGCTAGCATTAATGATCTCATCCGTCGTGATCTTGCCACCGCCGGGGTGCCAGCTGTCTTAGAACCAACTGGCTTTCACGCGTCGATGGGAAGAGACCAGATGGTATGACCATAATGCCTTGGAAGTTGGGTAGGCCTTTGGTGTGGGATGCAACTTGCGTCGACACCCTTGCGCCATCCCATCTTCCTAGCACAGTGAGCTGCGCTGGGGCGGCTGCTGCAGGTGCTGAAAACCTCAAACGGCGCAAATACAATAATTTAATTGGTAGTTACGTGTTTGAGCCGTTTGGGGTTGAAACACTAGGCCCATGGGGTCCGAGTGCCCACCTAGTATTTCGGGAAATCGCCAAGCGGTTGGTCGACTCTTCACGTGACCAGAGGGCGGGCCTATTTTTTGGCCAAAGAATCAGCATTGCCATACAACGTGGCAATGCTGCCAGCCTTCTGGGCACTTTCCCTGTTGACAGCGATGTGGACGAATTTTTTGACGCCCTGTAACCCTTTTGATACTTGTACATATTTTTATTAAGATTATAGATTATAGATTTGTAGTTTGTAAATAATGTAAATAACTTGATTGAAATAAAATATGTAGATATTGTTCTATAAATTAAAACAATTCCTAATAACCAAAAGCTACTACACTATTGACGAATATTTCAGCGATAAATTTCAACATTAATAAAAAATAATTTCGCATATTATCAACATTTTATTTTATTAGTTTAATATTTTATGTAATTTTAGTAGTTCCTAGCGCCTTCATCCTCTCTCCTATTTAAAACTAACTTTGCTGTGCCCGACAGGGTCCATAATTGATTCGATGTTTTAACATACCAACTGTTATATTTATGTACATATTATGGAATGCAATAAAGTATTGAGTATTGAGGGTGATCCCTATTGCCCGCAGTAATTTTCCTTTGGGGCTTTTTACCTAAATTATATTTTATTTTGTTAAGCTACGAGTCAGAACTTCTGAAAAGGTTACCTGGTCTACAGATAGTCACAAAAAGCTATTCAGCTGATAGGAAAACCGGCTTACTCAATTAGAAGAGCTTGTAGGTATTCCATATACTGCGAAGACGCACGAAACTGATTATAGTATGTGGTGAATTCGGCAGAAATAATGAAATGTAGTACCAGACGTAGTTCATGTTAGCTGTGGGCTCAGGTAGAATGCATCGGCTGGGACTCAGTCAATGGTTATACCTGCGATATGTGTTATCTTCGTTTTGATCCTGATTTCCCACAGAGTGATCACAATTGCCATCACCTCGGTGTTTTTTTTACTCCTATAATGTGCCATACCAAAGTGTGTATCCAAAGTGTTTAAAAGTAGTCTCAGTTGGTAAATGAATAAGTCAATTATATTAATAGGCGGTTGCAATAAAGATTTTATTTTTAAGTAAGCTTTTATTTCAATTCTCGTTTAAGTGGTTCCCATTACCACGTTTTACCCTACTTCTGCTAGTAGCTGTAAGTAAGGCTTTAGTACTAACCGTCCTACACGCTTTGCATAAGAACATCAAAGCCAAACGCTGGCTTTGAAGCAATTTACGTCGTACCACATACACAAACACCCATACATGTTTACTCGTAGCACATACACCCCAAGTAAGCAGTCTCTTATTAATACACCTAGTCTCTAAAGTTAGAAAAATTAATATCATGCATCTTAAGCAACTACAATTAACAAAACCCGCCGTCCGAGTCGTCGTCTCGGTGCCAAAATGTTTATTTATTACATTTATACCAAACTCTTTTGTTGTAATCTTATGAAAAGAGATATCACATTAAGGGATGGGTGAAAGAGAGAGCGGTCACGCGTTCCGCGATACGTGTTCAGCGCTCTCTGTCCTGCATGCGATATCTAGAAACTTCGTGCTTCGCGCAACGCAAGACAGTTCGACCGCGGCGGTCAGTAGGAACGCTCGTCGTTCGCGTTCTAATCGTATCCCCGCTGATAGCATCGTCGCCATGTGTGAAACAGAAAAATTGATTTATCTAGTTAGAGAAAGACCTTTCTTATATGATATGAGCGATCCGGAGTACAAAAATCGGACGAAGAGACAGGCAACTTGGAAGGAAATCGCCGTTGAGATGGGCTCTGGCAATGGTAAGAGAATTCAACATGTGTTTAATACAACGCCATCTGTGTACCGATTTTGTGACTAAGTTATTCGTACAGTACGTATGCGGAGTTGAATGCGACGCAGTTACTGAGTTGAGTGGCAAAGATATGACGCCGAAACTACGAAAGTCCGACGCATTTTATGCTCTCCATAGCTAGCTTCGTCGGTTTGGGGATGCTGAACAGTCCGACACTTGATTAGTCAGTCACTCGTTGGTCCAACTACTCTCGTTGGTCCTGCCTGCTTACCTTAACACCACGTTATTAGGAAACTATCAGTGTGCGTACCTAGTACTCGCAACGGGCGTGCGTGTGTGAACATGAACGTGGAAGAGGCAAAAGGAGTACCTATGTTAGGCGCGTCGCTCACACGAACTAAAGTCGAGACGGCGTCAATCCGCGGTCGCAGAATGTAAAGGAACTCGACTCCACGTAGAGACCTATACTCGGCCGTGCCGCGACGTCGCCTCGACTTACCAGTGAGCGACGCACCTAAGGATCGTAGCAGGTGGCGTTCTGTGGTTTCTACCTAACCCCATGGGAAAAAGGTGTGAGTTTATGTATGTATGTATGTATCAGTGACCCCCACTTGTAATTAAAATCAACTTATGGTAGGGGGAGCCCAGGCGGTTTTTTTAGCAAGCACTTCAGCATCAAAACTTATCGCATCAAGACAGAGCCCGTCTCGAACTTTTCGTACTTAGTATAATTTGATCATTATCTTATCACGCCCTACCTACCTACTCAGCTATCAAGTTTTCATGCTGAATATGTTGGCTGGAAAACCCTCCGGGCTCCGTTACAGGTTACCATACCGTGCTCAAAGAACATGGCTGTCATAATAAAGTATGAATCCTCACTCAACCTATTAAATCAAATTTCACTTTCAGGGGACACCTGGAGTGCCAAGTGGAAAGGCCTAAAAGACAACTTCGCTAAATACAAGAAGTCATCGGAACCTCCTTATGACGAAAACTATAAGAAGTATAAAAACTGGCCCTGGGTTGACCAGGTGAGGTTTCTAGACGAATGCAACTTTACAAGCGGCAGAAGAATGAGATATACACCAAGCAGAGGAAGTAACGCCATTGCTGATGCTAACACGGAAGATTCGAATGATGCGGAACAAGAAGTAACAATGAAAAGATCTACAAGAAAGAGACGTAACGAGGAAACACCTGAAGTAGACCAAGAAAACCGTAATCCTAAAACGTATCGCATGTGTAGTCGTGACGGAATAGACGAATTTTTCCTAAGCTATGCGCAATCTTTCAAGAAGTTACCAATTAGAATGCAGATAATGTTAAAAGTCGAGATAGCGACTTTGTACTCTCGGTTTGAATTACAGGCGGACGGGGTTGCCTCTGAGGCCATCGATAATATTCCCAGGATCGTACCGCATCCAGTAAAACTAGAATATGATATGTTGTTTAATACCATTGACGATTAAAATGTGACTGTCATGTCCTAAGACATATGTACACATACATATAATTCAGACTATATACTACTACTCGTACTTGTAATACCTGTTTTCACTTTCACTAGGCCGTTATATGGGAGCAAGATGGTTCAGGCCAAAAGTTGGACTCTTAAAGGGCGCTTTGATTCAGACGTTCATTTGTAGTGTCATTGTGTGTCGAAAAGTATTAGCAAAACTAGCATTAGTTGATTCTCGTCTAATGTGTAATGTTAGACAGTGAAAAAGTGTGCGATCGCATAACGTCGCTTTTATTACTTCAATTGATGTTAAATGTCTACCAGCCCATTCAAACGTACAACACACAGTACACAGAGCAGGAGGGAATGTCAGACTTTTACTGACTAAAACCCATCCATGTTCCTTCCTTTGCCCTTTATGTTCCAGGGCCGCGGTATCTCTTTCGAACAGTCCCGCAATCCTGGTGGGCCTTATGCCTTAAGTTATGATTGAAAAGTGGTCGACGGTCAGTGTCTTCGGTAGTATTTACCACAATCACACCACATTGCAGTGACAGACATTTGGCAAAGATCCCTATGTATGATTAGTCACGCTGCAGCATCTTGTTGTTGCCTGTAATAGCTGTGCCACGCCGCACCCCGGCACCCACCGTTTCTCTTTGTTCTCAATTTCCTTAAGGCTCGTAGTGTGCGGTACGTGGGAATGCGCCCTGTGTCTAATAGTGTGATTATTGTTTTCATCTGACAGAATAAAGACATCAGTGTTTTTCGGGATTGTAAACTGTTGGCTTTAATTTCATTTCATTGGTTGATTTAAGTGTCATTAAAGTAGGTACATTTATTTGTGTTTATTAAAAAAATCCTCCTAAAGACGGCGTTGTTTCATTTCAAACTCAGACTCGACCATAGTAGGTAATGTTTCAAGTTCCTTCTGCTTAGTACAAGCAAATCATAAAGGGTTTGTAACATAGCTGCTTAGTAGTGCGTTAAATAAATACTCAGAAACTCTTATCAATTGTATATTTGATATCAAATCTTATTACAATAACACAGCTTAACAAAAATCATTACATTTAAGTTTCCCGCTCCACCCGTCTCGAACGCATTGATGGCGTGCCTGAGAAATTAGATGAAGTAGACGTAAGATCAGTAAAATGTCATGTACGTGCCATTATGTGCTCGGCATATAATTATTAAGACTTTAAACGGTATTGAAATTGATAAAAATAAATCATCATCTGTCCCTTGTCCCATTTAAATGATAAAAAAGAATTCTTAAAATATAACTAATCAACAATAAATAAATAACGATTTAGAGATAACAGATTTTTTTAGATTTAATTTTAAAATTGATGAAGAAATTTTATCTTTAACAGAGAAGATGCCTGTATGCTGGAATTGGGATCATAAAGGCTTATTATACTTTAGAAAATAAAACATTCTCAATTTCAATACCGTTTAAAATTGTGTCAAACTATGCTTAGTACTGTCATTTTTGCATTTAATGTGTATTAAAATAAAGTTGCAATGTGAGTGTCTATTAGAACATTTAACTCGTTTAATTTATTATAAACACTTCTCTAAGACTGTGATGATTCATTTTCAAGCCTGACTCAATCATAGAACTTGATTCTAGACATTTCATTCAATGAGATTTCGACATTGTACTGAAATCTTATCAAGGATGTATAGCAGATAGGTTTTACTAAAGAACTGACGCTCACCTCGACTGTTCCAAAATAGGTACCTACATTTAATCAGGATCATGAGAAACAAAACCCTTTAGGTAACCGTTTAAGATCCAAATTGTCTTTGCTTCGGCTGACATGACTTAGGTACAGTTTAAGAAGAATATAATCAATGAGGTGGACGTTATCTCACAAAGATATACATTGTAACATTCAAAAGTTGAGAAACTAACTCCTAACATATAGCTAACATATAAATCACACCAGTTTTTTGTAAAAACAACTAACTTTAAACATTCATTTCACATCAATCCAGTAACACCTCGTAGAGAGTCGTCTAGGAATCAACATTTATTATATTACCACATTGATATTGTCTTTTTTAATACAATCCCTACTTGGACGTCTCTTTGATTTCATCTAGCTATGACATTTGGTGGTTTCCATTTAGAGATTCATAAACGACTAAAACGATATTTGAATTCGAGATTCTTTAAAACGACTAGAATCACAAAGACTTCATATCCATGGCATTGATTTAGTCAAGGGCCATGACGGAAAGTGCCCAGTATCCTTGCTCTTGAAAGTCATCTTTAATTCATTTATTGAGGAAAGTCTTTTTTTTTTCAAAGCTCATTATAGATGGCGTGACTATCGCTAGTTCTCGAATCTGAGTTTTCCAATGAGGTCAGGCAAGCTATTTTGACATACAAAGTGACATTAACAGATTTTCAAACAATGACGATGCTTGGAATTAACATTCCCAATTGAGTATATCAATCCTCCAAATGGAAAACGCCATAACACCAACACAAATAGTACAAAACACCAAACAGTGACGATTAGGCAAGAGAGTTAGAGATGTGCGTTCTAAGTGAGTTACCGCACTACGACTACAAATAGTTATACAAAACAATATAGTTACAACTATGACTATCCGAGTTTATTGCTAATAAAATAATTAAGATATGAATTCTAGTTCAGATATGTTTGAACTGTGTAGATATTAAAGTTTTGGTCCAAAGTATTTTTATAAAATTTTGCAAGATTTGGATTTTTTAAAGATTATGTGATTTTTGTTTGATCGAATTCTTAAGTATTCGGTACCAAACAAGGTACTGACAAATGATAATTTAATCATAGTATAAAAAACACTTTAAACATAAATACATGGTTGAAATATTATAATTACTATTACTATACAGTTATGAAGATATATTTATACATCCTGATTTGATTATAGCTTCTTCATTGAAATGTTTAAAAATGTGACATATTATACCAAAACAAATATCATAAATACAAGACTTAGAACCAATACATGTCATATTCTGAAAAGTACAATCTCCAAATGACCAAGTTACAGATGACTTGATTTTATCGAGTAATGCAATAGGGCCTTAGTCTGATAGATTTCCTAGATATATTCGTAGATGTGTAGGCTTAAATATGTTTGTTTAAATCATTTTTTTTCGTTTACAGTATAGATTACATTTCATGGTTTTACAGACAGATCCGTGAATAGGTAAGTAATTTCTTTAGACGAAGCAATATTTTTATTACACAGTACAAAGAAATTGATAGACTCAATAAAATATCTACGGATCTGAATATAAAAATGTTTAAAACCACATTATTGATATTTCAAACAAAGGAACGACTTACCTAACTGGTAACTGCCCTCTTTTGCGTAAAATCAAAATATAATTACAAAATTAAACTATTCGAGTATACCATAAAATAAGTATTATATACAAACTATTAAATGCATTCTAAAATAATAATGCTGTGTTTTAATCTTAGAAGTCGTAAGACTAGGCAAGACAATATGTTTCGACATAGTCATGAATGCTAACATACTCTTTACTTCTTCAAATTGGCAGAAATTCGGCAGGCAAGTTTATATTGGAAAGACAGTTTACGAATACAAGCAGTCAAAATTACTGGCATCATAATTTTAATAATGGTTTTCAGAAACTCTGTTATTGGTCCAATATTAATGACATTAAAGATGAATAGAGCGATTTCACTCTTTAAACGATACAATCATCAATATAATAAAAATCATATTTTTAATGTCATCATTATGAATCATTGGTTTCAAACCACAGACAGTAACCATATGCTTGTATGTTCATGTTTAGAAATCAATAGCTGTGGATATTTACGCGAACCAGTACACAATATTAAAACACTGGGATCTAGTGGTAGCCTGCAGTAAGATCCAAGCACAACGCCAGTAAAAACAATTTCAGTTACACACATATACCAGGCATGGCATATACATAATAGTATAATAATTTAATGAAAATAAATATATTTCAACATAAACTCACTGAGTATTCTTAGAAGTCTTGTAAATTGCCACTGACGCCATATTTGGAACATAGGTACGTCTTCGTGGAGACTTGAGAGAGCTTTTCAATGGCATTTTTACTATAAAACATTTTGTGTGCAGTTAGTGAAACGAATGCTGAAGCGATAATGCCCTACATCGCAGTGCCGGCTTTGATGCTATTTCTGTAATTATTATCTTATCAACATTTTGCAATTATATTACTTTATTTTAAACACTGCATTTGATATTTTTGTGTCCAATTATCTCATGAAGGAGTTGAAACATTAAAATTGTTCAAAAATGTCTTAGTGTGTACAATTTTAATTGCAGTATTGAAACAAGAAAACTCAAAGCCGGCACATAATCGAACCACCGACTGTGCAAATTGTATGTACATACAATCTAACTAGAAATATTGTTAGTAATAAAAAATCAAATCTCCATTTGTGGAGATAACGATATTGTAAGTGTTCCCATAGTCGAAGTTTCAGGGACTCACGGTCCCTACGACACGAAGCCTCGTCTGAGGAAGATCGTCCAAATACGTTGGTACGTCTAGCTTTGGTTAAGGACGGCACATGAGGTGTGGTAGTGTGTGATTATAGAAGGCCTCTGTCCAGTTCTTTGCGCAGCATCCTGGATAGTTTGAGAACGTCCTCGTCGACCTGGCCGGCGAATAGTGCGTCAAGGAGCTCGCCTCGGGAGGCAATGGCGAACACACCAGCCAGCCTGGACACTGACTTATCTGTGAGATGTCGCTCTACTACGGCTCTGTAATGGAAATATAATAATTAGTAAAAAAAAACATAGTAAGTACAAAACAGATATTGGATCCAGATTCTCAAAGCGCCCATTTACATAGTTCCAAATACAACTAGCTCTCCTAGAATTAGATACTCACTTGAGGGACTGATGAGATTCACGCAACGCATCCTGAAGGAATCCACGGTCGTATGAGAAGTCGACCTCGCAGAAGGACACCACGGCCATTAGGACAGTCTGAAAAATAGAGAAGCAAGGAAAACGTAAGTAAAAGAACTGGTTGTAAGTTCAAAAAGTAATTTGAATGTATTAATAAAATTGAATCAAGTATTGTACATTTTACAGATTGGGTATCTTGGAAAGCTCATGGCAAGAAAAAGGACGCACAGGCGCTTTTAGACAATTCTACGTTGCAATAAAACTATAAACACTGCATTTCCTGTAAGTGGGAAAAGGCTGAAAACATAGGCTACCTTGCTTCAGAATAGGGTTTTGGTTGAAAGTTTACTGGACTCAAGCCACTCCAGTATTTCAATACTTATCTTCTCGGGTGACTAGTACCTGCTGAGATTATCAACCATTGAACCTTCGCTATCGGAACTCACATGGAACTTGGAGCGGAAGGCCGCCAGCGCTCGCTCATCGGCCGCCGACAGCTGACCGTGCCGACGAAGGACGCCCAGTTTCACCGCTGACTTGATCACGTGCTTCACCAGCTTCTCCGCCTCACGCTTCTCCAGGCGCTCGCGGAGTACTGTCAGGAACTGGAAGTGAAAAGTTTAGATGAAAGTAAGGTAGACTGGATGCAGAAGGCAGAGAAAATAGTTTTGTGTAACTTGGGACATGAGACAGGCTTTCTTCTGCTGTAGACCACGATATGAATTAAATAGGAAGGCACCTGGTGTATTAAAACATGTTACTTGTGAGGTAAGTAAGGTCTACTTGCCGCATCCTGACTTCAACAATACTAACTCAGCAACTTACATACAGATTAAGAATTTGACTCCTTGACTTACAGTTACCGAAGGTTTCTGTACGTCGAACAGAAATATGCTAGTGTGTGTTAGTTTTGAGGTCTCCTATAAATGGCTTAGTTTCGCAATAGGACATGCTCTCTTTTAGGATAGCACCATGACATTAGGTACATAACCGGAACTAACCTGATCCAGCAGCTTGGCAGCATGCTCGTCAAGCACGAGTGCACGCGCACTGGCGGCTCCGCCGACGCGCGACAGGAACTTCTTCTGAGCGCGCAGCGAAATGTCGCGGGCGCACCACGCGCCGCCGTCCATTGCTGTTGACAAAAAAAACAAAATCATTAGCTAAGCAAGTGTAGTCTTAATGTGATATTGACGAATGTACAATTTCTTAGTATTGAAGAACCATCCATCGTCGTGATTTGGTGCAGATTAGAATGTTAACGTCTTCTATAGAAGATATAACTATAAATAAAGAGAAGGCACACTTCTGCCTAACCCTTCGGGTATTGCAGGGGTGAGGCGTGATATTATGTTGTTGTTAATAATAATAAGCTATTCATTGAAATCCTAGACAAAATAAAAAAAAAATCCTACCAGGCGCAAACAAACGAATGCTACAGACAAAAGAAAATACGACAACAATTTCCAACATAGCAAAGATAAAAGAAAAGCGTTTAATGTAAACGATTTGAAGATAAGTAATACCACGCCATTATAGAAAATACCAACGTTCCGTGCTCATAAGAATAAACTTTTTGCATTTTCACCGTTCAATAGCTCAAGATTATGCGTAATTACTCGCGAATCAAAATCTGGACGAACAAATTGGAAGCGACCGATGATCGAGAGATTGATAAAAATAATATATTCTAAAACAAAACAGTGACCTGGATAGCCGAAATTAGATATTGATGAACGATATACCAAAGCTAATGCAATTAAATTAGATCAAACGATTTCACTAAACTATGGAACAGTTATACACGCAATGAATATTAATTTATGCAATTTCGCATCTGCCCACTATAGTCGACCGTTTACAATTGCCTAGAGGAATCTGTTTCAATTCTGTGCAATGAATGATATTGTTTTCAATTGCATCTCTGGTAACTAGAACATTGCATTGTGGGATGCTGGCTTTCATTGCATCTGTTTATCGTTCTACATCTAGATGAATATTATCATTGATAATATCGCTTTAAATGCATTGTTCGAGGGGTGAGCTGTGTTTTTAACGAAATTGGAAATATTTGTACATCTAAAAAATTACATACATTCTTCTTCTTCAGCGTGTCGATGATTCCCATAGTTACTTAATTTAATTTGCTTCGAACAGAACTCAACCACATCATTACATATATTAACACTGATACGTTATGTTATTACCACAATGACGATTTCCAATCAATTTCTGGATTTATTTCCATAGGAAGACATATATTTAACTGCCAATGAGGAAAAAATTTTAATGAATTATAATTTTACAATAACAATTCCATTATAGGAGTTTATCAACTTGACCAAAAACCTTTGGTCAACCTGGTTCAAAAACATAACTTCAATACCAAACTTTCTATATTTAAAAAACTAAATCGACCACCTAGCTACTCAGGTGTCTGTAATCAAGACAGTTGTACCCTTTGTAGTCGGTAACCATGGCAACCGACGGTACGGTAGCAGACAAAACGTCGTCTGATATTGCGACCCTATCTGAGGGAGGGTTCGCGGTCCGTGACGCTGGCAACCGCGCTCGAACCGGTGAGCTTCGACTTGTGAATGGCCTGTTACACGATGATCCCCGAAACTATTTATAGAGGTTAGTTCGTCGATCTTCTTTCAAACACTCCCCGTGTTTGAAAGAAGATCGACGAAACTTTAAATGTCATAAGAAACATGAGTGTACTGCCAGATTTTTAACATTCAGCACTGAGCGTAGGATGTCCACACGGCTACACATAAAACTATACATTTCCAGTATAAGCTGACCTCGCATTATACGGAAATCCTGTACAATGCGAGATCAGCAAAAACGCTTGATGTGTAGCCGTGTACAACAAAGTGCTCAATACAGGTAGTTAAAATGGTGAATCGAGTGTCGGAAATGTTGTCTTTGTGGTACTTCGGCGCCACTCATAACATCTCTTTGTCTCCTTTAGCCTTAAAATCTGACAATTAAGCAGCCAAGTAACTATCTACTGAATAACGACTCTGTTCTTTATGATTGCAACTCGTCATCCAATGTTGACCTTAACGCAGCTGCATTATATTTACATTGAAACCAGCTCACATTGCAGCTGCGGAAACCTACAGCTGCTAACTTGTAATTACCCCGTACAGTCAGAACAATTTCATTAATTGGTTTGTCCACTCTCTAACAACCATGAAAATTACACAGCAAAAATAAACTGACCACAATTTAAAAATTAAGTATTTTTGATGATGACACTCTATGTCAATAATTACTCGTAATTGAATGGAGAAAAATAACAACTGTTCAACGGTTTCCTCTATAAACAAAGCTCCAAGAAACGCGGGATATCTTTAAACTTCTTCTTTCGGAAGCAAGACTGAACTACATGTATGTATATCAATAGATGGAAACTCAACCAAAATGATAAGTAGATGCATGTAGGGTCAGATAGGCTGTCGCTCCATGAAAAATTCTTGTATTCAACTTCATCCGGTTAGAATGGAGTCGACCCCAACACCGACACAAAGCCTAAGCCGATGGTAGTGAAGTAGTAGTAACAGTTGAAAAATATTAGCTCTTTTAACTCGTACTCAAAATGAAGACTAAAGAAACGATGGATGGACTGTGTGAAGGATGATATGGCTAGAAAGGAAGTGACTGCTGAGATGACGAGTAATAGAGAAGCATGGAAGAAGAAGACATGCTGCGCCGACCACAAATAAGTTGGGATAAGGGCAGGAGATGATGATGATGACCTCGTACTCAAAATCAGAGCGACCGATTTGGTCTAGAAACAGCCATTTGAAGTGTTGCCAAAACCGATATAGTATTTTGCACTGGCAGCACTGGTTACCATTCGCTACTGGTTACAGCTACGAGATACCGGCAGAATGTCCAACGGGATCGTATAAACGGACTCTGTAATCTATTACAGACTTTCAGTAGTTTGGCTTGAGTATTCGACTTGTATAGAGTCTAACATGTTGAATGGTTCTAGAATTGCCAGTTGGAGAGACATTTGTATGAACATGGCTGGAAATTAACTAGAGATGATGATAATGATTGGTGTTGCTTATGTTTTGCTTATGTCAATGTTTGAATTGACACGATATACCTACGTCCACGGGTTTGGATATGTAGTACCAAGTGCAATGTGTTTTCAGAAAAACAATACCTAGTTCAAGAAAATCTCATAAGTTTTGTTTCTATTGTCATTAAGTTGTGAGGAAAAGACGACTGCTAATGATACAGTAGCACCATTAGTTATTCGAACATTTTCAGCCAGTCACTCCACCATTGCTCAGCCACCTGTATTATTCACAAGTTCATTGTCAAAAATACAACCAAGGTCGAGCACAGCTATCGATTTCATTGCCACGCATTATTATCGTTTAATGATATTTTTCATTCACGTAGATTAATCACGATATTTAAATGGGATTCGAAAATTGCTTTCAGTCTGAGTGGTAGTGGAGGGGTTTTAAATACTTATCGCCTTTTAGGTGATGGGAAATTAAACTACAAAACTAGGTATTGCCCGCGGCTTCATTAGCGTTTAGGTCGGAAATTATCCCATGGGCCGTTGTAAATATAGCCTATGGCACTCGGGGATAGTGTAGTTTCCTATCAGTGAAAGAATTTTCAAAATCGCTTCAGTAGATCCAGAGATTACCCCCTACAACCTCACAAACTTTACTTCTTTATAATGTTAGTATAGATAAACAAGCATAGCATAGCGTCGTAGACAGCTGAAGACGTGAAACGTGGCGGTCTGAATGCGGTAGACGAAAACCTGGTAGCTTTGGTGTTGTCTGAGGTTAAGTAGAAGAGGGGAGGGAAATGTGATATACATGCGAATTAAGATAGTTTTAGCCCACCGTAAAAGGCTACTTTTAACTACTTTTAACATTAAAAGCAATGATACCCCAAGCATGAAACCGTATGATCTAAGACATTTTAAACAGTTTTCTCGCCACAAACTAAAATCTTACTCACAAAAGGCAAAGGTTATAAAGTTAGAAACTACTTGGAAGTTAGGCAGTGAATGTTAGGTTTTATGACTAAGTCTGCTCCATTTCCAGTAGTTTGCATGCAGATTATAAGATTACTCGTCGAAACTTCTTCAAATTCAGTTTTAAAGTGGTTTTATAACGGTTCGTTGGAAGTGCATGATTTGCATGATCATGTTGCAACGTTGTTGAAAATACTCATTTTATTTTAACCTTCGTTTGCCTCTGCGCTCAAGTGTTGTTAATTCAGTAAAGGATTATTAACAAATTTTAATCTTGTCATTAAATATCTTGATCTCTTTGATTTTCGATCAAGATTATAAATTGTCGAACTTGCTAATGTTCTTTATAATTTTATCCTGTTTTAAAAGGTCTATAGGTCCCTTTCAATTCTTTTGAATCAGATCGCAATTATCGATAAAATTCTAAGCGTGAAGACCATCTAGTGATTGAAATGAATCGCGTTCCGAAGTTGGCCAGCCGAAAGTTAAATTAACCTGGTATTTTAAATTCAAATATCTGGATAGTAAGTAGAACGGTAAGATGGTTATGGTTATAGCTGGGGTCATGTTCTCTCGAATATTGTCCTTTTCTTGATTGGGTTTTTAATGAGGACTGTACTTTCCAAGTGTTTAAAAATCGAAAACACATTGGTTTCTAGCAAGTAGGTACGTTAGAAAAAAAATTGAAAATCAGAAGCTTTTTTTTTGATGTTTCTCGAAATGAACGTATTACACGTTCTTAGTTTGAAGGAGGATAGCATGGTCTATTTCGAGACTATTTCCGAAAACCTGTATCATATGATGAAAACACATTTAAGTTAATAGAGAGATAAATACACATTATAGTTAACATGACCACCGCAAGTAATATTTACAAAGCCTAATAGACAGCTGTTTGTAAACCAAATGACTCACAAGTCTAAATTAAAATTCTAAATACTCAATCAAACAATGACTAACCTTGGTAACAGTGACTAAGTATCTACTAATTGTTGTACATAAAAATAAACAATTTTAAAACCTATAACAACTAGGTAAGATTGAAAGTTGAAGAAGACAGCCTTGCTATTTAAACTTACAGGTGCTTTAGTCAAACTGATGACTAAGCGAGTAATTTTCACAGTGTTTATGTATAAAAATGGCGCGCCCATATAGTAATTTCCGCCGGGTTCTGATAAGGGGATATTACCATATAGCGTGCTCTACGAGCCTTGAAGATTGGAGGGGTGCCAAACTTTCTACTTACTCCAGTGTGGAGTCATTTACAGTAGTTTAGGCTTGCTATAAAGGGGATGACACATATGCGGTCATCTGCCCGAGTTTACGAGAATAGGTGTATGTGAAACTTTATTATGACCTGGGTTTTAGGAAGGGACGTAGATAGGACCGATGTTGATATATCAATTTATGAGTACGTGTGAAGTATGTGCTGGAGAAAGAGAGAGACCTAAGTAGCAAAAATTTGGTTATATAAAAGTTTTGTGAAATACACAGGTCGAAGAAAATAAATTGAAGATTGCAATTGAATTTAGTTGTTGCTCTATACACCATAGAAAATTACGTTACTTAGTCATTATCTTAGCCTTTTCGATCGGCTTCCAGTCTAAACGGATGCAGCTAAATCTATACTAATATTATAAAGCTGAAGAGTTTGTTTGTTTGGTTGAACGCGCCAATCTCAGGAATTTCTGGTTCGAATTAAAAAAGATTTTATAGTTGGATAGCCCATTTCGAGGAAGGCTACAGGCTACATAACACCACGCTACTACCAATAGGAGCGGAGCATCGATGAAAACTGTCTCATTCTTCAGCTAGTACCAGTATATGGAGCGATTGCATATCTGCCCTTCACAGCCAAGTTACTGGATAATATGATACCCCATGGTAATACTGATTGACAGATTTTTGGGCTTGTGTCTGCCAAAAGACAAAGACTGCCTCGTTGCTCTTAGTGGTCGCAAGCGCGACTGCTGAGCATCAGGTCCTGGGTACAATGCTTAAGTCGGGCAAAGTGTTTTTGGGTTTTCCATCAGGATTTGTGCCCAGTTGATGGCACTATGCTCGCCCCCTATTACATGGAACTTGTAACGTCATGTAAAGCCAAGTCAGAGGCCCATGGGCGGCCTGAAAACTCTGACACCAGATTAGGCACTAACCACACGATAAAGAAGAAAGAAGACATGGAACTTAAACAGAACTGGCGGTATGTGGGTGTGCTAATGGGTGCACGTCCCTTCGGGGATTACAAGCGTGATGAGTTTTTTGTTGTCTACCAATATTACCTTAGCCGACAACAAAAAGCTGACCAAACTAAACCTACTGTTTTTTTTCTCGTATTATGGGCACAATGTGAAGTTCTATCCGCGCCCCTTCAATGTCAATGTTCTGATTTAGCTGGCCCAGACCTTGAGGCGGTCATCTTGATTACGGCTTTACGTAACACACCCCTTTCAGCCTTCTATCCCGATGGTAATGGGTTTCGGCGACGCTGGATTACTGGTATGAGGAGAATTGAGACTTTTTTCGGTCAAGTTCAGATTAGAAAGGTCTTGGCCGTGTTTATGCAGAATGTAATTTAGTTTAGCTTGGAAGTTTTATATCTATCTGCAACTATACATATACAGAGTCATGCTACTGAGCGCTTCGCTGTTGGATTATCCTTGATTTCGGAGATATACTATAGTAATAACTAGTATTATGACTATAGTCAATTAGTCAGTGTAAACGTGCGAAGCAAAAGCTAAAATCAATAAATATTTATTTGCACAAAATACAGGCTTTACCAGATGTTTTTAAAATTGGAAGTACATGTTCAGACCAAATTTTACCTCTTTATGGCATCCAAACTTATCTATACTATATAATCTATAATATAAACTAATATTATAAAGCTGAAGAGTTTGTTTGTTTGTTTGAACGCGCTAATCTGAGGAACTACTGGTTCGAATTGAAGAATTCTTTTAGTGTTGGATAGCTTATATATCGAGGAAGGCTATAGGCTATATATCATCACGCTACAATCAATAGGAGCTGATCATCAATGAAAAATGTTGCAAAAACGGGGAAAAATTATTATTTTTGAGAGCTTCCGTTGCGTGCGCTGGTTAACCGGTTAAAGTTGCACAAAAATAATGTATGAGGGAATTATTTCCCTTAAAAATGTCTAAAAAAAAGTCCGCGACAGCACATGCCTATCTTTAAGGTTGACTAACAATAACCATTTTTATGATTTTAAAATTTGGTCAAAAATAGTGCTTTATTTGCAAAGGTATTTTTACCGACATAGTATTAATCCTTATCAAAATAAATATGTTAGTCATCTTTAGCACTCAATTGTAACCAAAATTGAATTCACATTCAATGACATTCAATTTAGATGAATATCTTAGGAGATATCACAGTTTTAAAATAACTCCGCATCAAAATAATGAACCGCGCGCGCTGCGAGGCGGGCGTTCATGTTGTTGGGAAAACCAATGTGATTAGATTCAATGCACAAATATTGTGGGGAACTGAGGAGAAGGTTTTAGTTTTTGTCTCATTGTAATCAGTGCTCTCTATCAAAAGATTTATGAATTTAAAGTGTTCAAGAAGAACTTACCATCATTGTGTAAAATACATGCAACGACATCTATTGCACCAAAATGGTACTAATTAATAAAAATGTGCTCACAAGATAACTTTTAAATCGGTTGACCAGCTTAATAAAAAAGTTCTTATAGCAAAAAGTACTCTAGATCTCTCTACTCTAGATACTCTAGATCTTATAGCAAAAAGACCCTGTAGAGTGTGTTCGATCGCTTTACATGCATTATATTTTAACGGTTAAATTTCCTGCTCGATAGATGGCGCTATTAATTTCACTCCATTTTCTGAGTCGCGGTGTTAAGTTTTCCGTGAAAGAATGACCCTCGCCCGTGTCAAATGTCTGAAGCTTGGTTTATTAACCAACGAAACAAAAAGAGGAGATTCTCAATTCGACGCGTCTATATTTTTTTATTTCATGTATGACCTGACCACGCATAACTTTTTACTGAGAAGTCCGTTATGCATGATCTTTTGTTTTTTAAATTGAGAAATCATGTTTGGGCTCTTTTCCTGCACCTTGATGAGAACTTTAGATCTAGCTGGAGTATGACGTCATCGAAGGTCTGACGATGGAGACGGAAGGCACTTGCAAGAGGTCCTCAAGAGTTTGCAGCAACAATAACGTGTTTGGGCTCATTTCATGCACCTTGATGAAGAACTTTAGGCCTTGCTGAAGTATGACTGTCATCGACGGTCAAACGATAGAGACAAATGGCTGTTGCAAGCGGTCCTAAACAGTTTGCAGCAGGTATAATGTTATTAAGCTCATTTCATTCACTTTGATGAAAACTTTAAACCTAACTCAGTATGACTTTCATCGAATGTCTGACGATGGAGAAGGAAAGCAGTTGCAAGAGGTCCTCAAGAGTTTACAGCATCTATATCGTGTCTGGGCTCATTTCATGCACCTTGATGAGAACTTTTGACCTAGCTGGAGTATGTCTGTCGAAGGTCTGACGATGGAGACGGAAGGTAGTTGCAAGAGGTCCTCAAGAGTTTACAGCATCTATATCGTGTTTCGGCTGATTTCATGCACCTTGATGAGAACTTTAGACTTGCCTGGAGTATGTCTATCATCAAAGGTCTGACGATGGAGACGGAAGGCAGTTGCAAGAGGTCCGCAACAGTTTACAGCAGTTTTATCGTGTCTTGGCTCATTTCAAGAACTTTGATGAGAATTTTCGTTCTAGCTGGTGTATGATTGTCATCGAGTGTCTAAAGATGAAGACGTAAGGCTGTCGAGGGTCGCGGGCCTGTGGACGGTGAGTAATGGGCTAGCTCGCCATCCGTCCGTCTTAAGACGACAGGCCGTGGTGACGGCGTTTTCGTGTTCCACACGCGCCTCAAAGAAATGTCAGCAAACGGGAAGGGATCCAAGAGGAGCGAGGCCTGCCAGGGTTGCGGGACTGTTCGAAAGAGATACCGCGGCCCTGGAACGCAAAGGGCAACAGAAGAAACGTGGATGGATTTTAGTCAGTACAAGTCTGACACTCCCTTCCGCTCCGTCCAGAGTGGGAGGGGTCATTTGATGATTATCCATCGGTAATAGTATATAATAGGGATTTACTCCTTTTGAGAGCTTCCGTTGTGTGTGAACGGTTAAAGTTACGCAATTATCATGTATATCGGAATTGTCCCTCTTAAAAAGCTCTAAAAAAATATCCGCAATGGCCATATGTCTAACTTTTAAGGTTGACGCACACTATCTCTAACCTCTCTTTCTTTTATGTACGCACGCACGCAGACGAAGTTGCGCGGGTCAGCTAGTAATATTATAAAGAGGTAAATTTTGTGAGATTGTGAGGTTGTAGGGGGTAATGTCTGGATTTACTGAAACGATTTAGAAAATTCTTTCACTAATAGGAAGATACATTATCCCCGACTGCCATAGACTATATTTACAACTAATTTTGCCCGTGGGATAATTTCCGACCAAAACGCTAGCGAAGCCGCGTTTATTAATATTATAATAATTCATAGTACAGTCACTGTCCTTCATCTGACCCCTCTGCCCCTATCCTTCTTTATAAGCAGATAATACAAGGCACTGAGTGAACTAAAAAACCCGGGAGTTTTCTTAACATATTATTTTTAAGAAGGAGATAGTCAGTTATCCTGAAGTTTTTCAAAGTTTGTTAGTTCATGTAGATCATAAAACTTGAAGACTGTGCATAAAACGGAATAATTTTGCCAAAACTTTTACTCATACACGTATGTTTTACAAACCAGCTAGTTTACAGTTCTACACAGTTTCGGTTACAATGGAAAACAGGAGGTAGGAGTATGCCCTACATCTGTCACGCACGACAACGTGATGAGGTTGCAGATGTGTTGGCAACACACCAGTGTACTCGAATCAGTTGATTTATGCTCTATAAACAGTGTTGAGTTTGTTTGTCATGTAGATCTACATACAATAGGTGTATCCACTCTAGGCAGTTGGCCTGAAATCAGATTCAACGACCTATATCCCTTATTATATAAGGTGTAACAGGACCCTTCACGAAGCCGTCAACCAAGCATTAAGTACATCAAAATAAGTAACATTACGCAAAAATTATTGCTGGTAAACGACTTTTTTTTTTGGGGTGAAAATTCACGTTTTACGGTAGGACTTAATGTAACGCACTCGAAACATTTGCTGATGGATGGATTAAATAGTACGGGGGTCGTGGAGGTGTTTAAAGTAAAAATCTTACATTAAAAACACGTATTTAAAAAAAAAAGTTGTGAAAATGTTGGAACTTTGACCCCCAATATATCCGTAACTAAAAGGTTCCCAGGTATGGTCTAGAACAAAAAACTGATCGCTATGATGGGGAGAACAAGCGCCCTTCGGCTTCGTGAAGGGTCTTGTTACACCCTTTATGTACTGACTAGTCTCAAAGCCCCAAATGCATGCATTTTGTGTGTTTTTACCACAGATATATATCCATGAACTTAACCTTTTTAAGTAGTTGTCAATTGAATAGAAATGAGGGTACATAATGATGTGTTTTTACAAGAAAATTGATGATTTCGATTTCTAGAATAAAACTGCTTAAGTACTTATTCAATTTCGGTAAAAATGTCGAATGGTGACAATCATCGATTTTTTTAGGGACGCTTCTGCCAACACATTGTAGGTGTTCTAGAAACCTTTGGCGTGATGTTTTACGTGTAGATAATTCAAGATCCGAAATCCACAAAAGTAGGACATTGGACCAACATTGGCCAAATACCTATTGCAAGTAAATTACATATTATTATGATAAGATCGTATTGAAAGAGTTTTATGTGGGTCTTGGGTATTGGGGTCTGCCCAAAGCTCAATAACCTCATTAACAGCAATACCTACCCTTCATTTATTACTCAAATTAAATGTGTTCACAGACCTCTGTCCCCAATATCGCCCCGATTTTTATCGGAGCCCCAAAATTTTCTACATTTCAGTCTAGATTGTAGATATATTTTAATTTATGATAATGAGTTTTCCCACGAACATGCGCAGCAATTGCTGGATATAACATTAAATCATCTTTAAATTAATCTAAAAAGAATATCGGCAATTTTCCGATGCACAAAAGTTAATGAAGGTTTGAATAATCCAATATTTCGACTCTGACTAACAAACGTCACGATGACAAAGCTCATTTTACAGTTAAGGAACCATAATGTTAAGAACCGTAAGGTTCGTTTTAATTCGCATCTCAATATTTATCCGCCCAGAGCAGAGTGACATACATCAGCATAGATCAGCGATAAAGATGGATTGACTTACAGTATGACCATTTAAGTTTGCAGTTCAAGATGGCGTTGCTTGTCAAGAAAAAAATGCATCAATATGTCAAACTTGATACATTTATTTTAGTTCTGTGTTTTCCCGCCTGCACAGATAAATTGGTTGAAGTGTACAGAATGACCACTTTAAGTTTGCAGTTAGAGCTGCTTCTCAATATTTGAATTACAATGGAAGTTCGAAAAATGACATGTAATATATCCTTATACCTACCTCAAACCCGACTGCGGAACTGGCTGGGTTTGGAAGTTGCGTAACTGCACAAGAGCTTATAAATTTATAGCCCAATGGCATACAATCGCGTAATCTGGAAGCCAGAAAAGCCGGCACAAAGCCGAGTCACGATGGTATAGGTGGTCGTGCCGCGTCGGTGGTAGGTACAGTCTATTATTGAGCCGTCAGTTTTATTTATTTATTTTACTATTTATGTACACACAGTAGATTACACAGGAAATAAAATTATAAAATATGAGTACAAAGGTACTGCTTATTTCTGCTTATTTTTTTTTTTTGCTTTTTATATGAAAAGCTTTGACATACGTACATAGGAATATTATATTGACTTAAATTTTAAGTGTAGTAACATAGAAAACATAAAAAAGGAAGATAAAAACGTGTTGCGACCCTAATTCATAAGGAACAAGGGTAGGAGCAAAATGATACTACAGTAGGAATAATCCAGTCATGATTGAATATGTTACGGTGTCTAGGCAAGCCCATCACGCATGGTCAACTGAATCGCTTTACATCTTACCACATACTCGTCAAACGAAAGGCTATCTATCTAATATGGTATAAATAACATGAAAAAAATGTTGAATATCTTTTAACTTGCTTGATTTCAATAGTAGACTAGGACAGGTTATTTTGGCAACCAAGCTGTCTGTAATAGGATCTCTTTCATGCATGATAGATTTTCAGAAAATTTTCCTCGAACACACAGACACGTGCATTACATACTCGTATTCTAATTACTGAATCCGTTAACCCCACAGCTGCCGATACGATCGTTTCTTGGATCGGCCGCGTGTATTGTGCCCGTGTAATGACACACGTATTTGAATAACAATCGCAGGCGCATACGCACCAATGGGCACAAACAGGAAAACTATGTACAGATACGGACAAAAGGCTATCAAGATGACTATAGATGGGTCTTTTGGGTAACGGTTTAAACATTTTGTTTGTGAAACTTCCGAGAGTCAAAATATTGTTGATAAAGCACAGTGACAAGGAATATTCGGAAATTTCGGTTTAAGTATATGTATACTTTCGGTACAAAAATCAACATTAAAATGGAAGCAGAATGATTCTACTTCTTGAATTTGTACCGTAATGTATTTTTATTTATGTATTTTTGTAAAATCATTTATTTAAATGAAATTGTATAAATTGTATTGATTTTACAAATGTTAGGTTTGATAAAATCACTGATTTTCCATAGCACCTGTTGTACTAAATACAACCACGTTATTGACATAAATCCTACCTGATGTTGAAGTTACCCAGTAAATTGTTTACATGTGAGCCGGATGTTTTTCAGGGGCCAGTGTTGTGACGATAGCCTTCTGTTTATTCCTTGTTTTCATAACCACAGAGATAGCGAAGGAAAAACTGTATTACGGGCTGGTGTCCGAAACCCCAAGTCCAAGCGCGTATTTTGCGTGGGTCGTGGGGCTTTTGGGACCGGGACCACGGTCCCGGATTCCACCTATAAATACAATAATTATTTTTGAGTAGTATTTTGGGACCATAAGAAAAAAGAAATTAAAAAAGTACATTTAACAAAAAATCGGATATAATATTTTGATCAACAATTACATTAATTAATTCTAACAGTACCGGTACAAAAAAAAGGGTAATATTATTTAGTTGCACTTATAAAAGGAAATTTTGTGAAATTTTGCTCGCCAATCACAGATTTAGAAAAAAGTGAACAGTTAGCAAGAAAATGGCCACGTGCGGGAAAGAAAAAACTGTATTTGATTATTGATTTGTTATACATGGTTATTGGCAATATTATTATGTCGGCAATCCGTTAATGGGATATAGGGTCTGTCATTTGCAACCCAATTACCCCTATTTTTTTTTATGCATTGGTTTCTTATATATTTTCAAAGGTGCATAGGTACCGCAGATATCTTCAAATTACTCTCAAATTTATGACATCTGCATAGAGGTAATTTGGTTGAAAAGGATCCGCTACATCCCCTTAACGGATTACCGCCATTACTAACTAAAAGTAAGTTACTCCTTATAACATCAGCTATCTGCGAGTAAAGTCCCGTCAAAATAGGTCCAGCAGTTTCGGAGATTAGCCGAAACAAACAGACATACAAAAATAATGTCTTATGTACTGTGTATACTTTCATAAGCATTCAGTAAGAAGAAGCTGTAATTTGAACATTACAACCAGACACCGTTTTATTTATTTGTATTGATAACCCTGTATAATGTATATCAAGGCATAGACGTTTAACTCAGAATTCAGTATAACTAAGGAACAGGGGCCGTAGTCTGCTATTGCAATAGTGTCAGAATGGTCTATCATTGATTTAATAAGGCCCCGCGCAGACGAATTACCCTTTGTACGTACGTCAAACGAGTTTCGAACGCGCTTCAATACGCCGTGGGCTAGGGGCCTTATTAAATCAATGATAGACCATTCTGACACTATTGCAATAGCAGACTAAGGCCCCAGGTTATCTAGTGACAACCCATGAGTAATGCATGAATGTTTTTTGTATGACGAATTTAACTAGATACTCGTACGTGATCTATGTCACGGCATGCTGTTTCCGACAGGTCGCATTGCAATTGATGATTATTATTTGCACTTAGATAGTTCAACCTCAGTTTTCAGTTTGTTGTAGAAAGGATTACTGCTGGGCGCTTCATTTACCGTACCTATAGGGCGAGATAGTATTTGCAAACTTATCAATACAAAAAAAAAACATTAACACGTATGTTTTTACAACCCAGTTTTTATTTCCGCACTCACTCTGGTTCCAGCAAACAGCCGGGGGTCGTGTTAAAGGCAAATAAAATAAAAAGGTCGCCCCCATAAACACTTGCTTGTACAAACATTGAAGGAAATAAACAAAAACGTGGTCAAATTCCTGAGTGGCGTCCCTTCCGTGTTGCTTCTCATGTTTTCATTGTAACTCTATTATATATAACCTAATAAAGTCATCGAGAGTTAATTGATGTTTTAATGAAGAGCGATGTTTGTTTATTGGGGCTTTTATGTTTTGAAATTGAACGCAATTAACCTTTGGGGCAATTTAATATTTGGCTGAACATACAGACAGATGGGTTATTCCGTGAGGAATTCAATGAAGGTTGAGAAAGGATGAGTTCGCTTTATGAAAGCAAAACTGAAATTGTGCCTATTTAACTTTATGTGTTAATAAACATAATTACAGGCTTCATGGTTCTGGCGCGTGGCCTCAAAAATAAATCGATGAAGTGCACCTGGCGACCGATCTACTAAGCAAGCGAAAGTGATGCAATTGCTTTTGAAACGCAAAAGAAGAGATGGCTATAATGTGCGTGCGCTATAATGTGCGAATAAAACGACGTATGTGCCAAAACGAATTTACTCCTTTTTTAACAAAATAAATGAATTAAATTTAAAAATACTTTGAGTAGACTTTGTTAGGATAATTCACTATGTTTCAAAATAAATTCCATTGAATAATTTTTAAGCGTTACGCCGTGATGTCGAAAAAAGTAAAAAAAGATATAACTTTGCAATTTTCTTGTATCGAGAAATATTCATTGTATCGTTTATTCCTTTTACATGATACTAAACCAAAGAGTCAGAAAACATATACCAAAATGTTAAATCAATATTCTACAAATAATAGTAATTGATTTATTTACAATATTATTTACATTTATAAATTAAAATAACCTAAAGTTTTATTTTAAGAATATTGGTCTAAAATACTATGTACATTATATACAGACTACAAATATAACTAAAATAATGCTAAAAAGAAGACTAAAACTAAGTTCCTACATATATACAACGACGACAATAGGACACTTAGGCGTCAAAGAACTCCTAAAGTAAATAAAACTAACTTAAAAAATGGCGTCACAAACTCCTCCTCAACGCTGTCAACTGGTAATGTACATATTATTACTATTCTACATACTTTTTTTTAAATCAATTTTTATTCAATATGTTTTTTTTTTTTCAAAACAATTGCACAGATAATTTCACATTTTTTTAACAACAGCGCTTTCCGTTCTTTCAATCGCCAAGAGATTAATTAAAAACCAAAACAATCTTCCACAAATAATTTGATCACTTTGTCATCAGCTTAATGATATGCATAATATATAAGGTGGAAGGGAAATATCGACGCACAAACATATGCCACGTGTTCAGTATATCATTCTGAACCCTCGTCCTCCCCATACAGAAATTGTTCATGATTTTTTTAAAACAGCAGTTTCATACATCTTGACTGTGCAGGTCAGCCAAATTCTCAAATATGATGCAGTACATCATTCTGAACCCCCCCCCCCCACATAGAAATTGTTCATCAGTTATAAAAAAAACAGCTTTTCCATATATTTTAACCGTGTAGGTTTTTTCACTTTTATTGGAAAGAGCAGATTTTTTATTTAATGAAAAATTCATATCTGATTTGGCTGGCCTTTGAAAAACTAACCCTGAATGGTTCAGAATTATGTACTGAAACGTTTGTACGTCGATGTCGGGATTCCACCCTGTATACTTATATTAATATACTTAGCCTGAACACATGAATACTTTAGCTATTCATTCGCCGTGATGGGCAGTTGGCAGCTACCGTAATCCCCACCTCGACGCCTAGCCATGTCAACGTTTCAAGGCTCTTTGGGTTCCCAGGTAAGCTCTAAGAGCCTTATTTGTGATAAGCATGTGTTAGACAATGTTTTTTGTCAGTACAAAATAACGTGTAAGATATTAGGCTAACCTTTTTGCGATTTTCGAGGCTGAATAAAAAATAATAGTGTCTTTTTTTTACCGATGGGAAATCATCAAATAACCCCTCCCGCTCTGGGCTGAGCAGGAGGGAGTGTCAGACTTTTACTGACTAAAACCCATCCATGTTCCTTCCTTTGCCCTTTGTGTTCCAGGGCCGCGGTATCTCTTTCGAACAGTCCCGCAACCCTGGCAAAATAATAGTGTCTGTGTTGAGCTTGCGAAGGAGTAAAATTCCTTTTTTCTTCTTTCTCAATATTATGCTAATTATTCGGCTTACTCGTGATAAGCTCCATTGTGCCTTTTTATTTGAAAATCCATTCATTGCGTGCATTATAATGCCGGTTAAACATTGGTGAAACGTAACTTGAAATGTAACACAAATGAGCCGTCCGAACTTATGTAATGCAACATCATATGTAACACAACAACTAGGTCAATTTGTTTCAAGGTGTCACTAATCTGAACCTGGCATTACTGTTGCTACCGTAGTTGAAACAACATACAGTAAGTACTCAGCCGTATGGCTTATCGAGTTTAGTAACAAAGTAATTCGGCTTTATAGACCATCATTTTTGTCACTCTAGGTGTCTTATTTACATAGGCGTAACACCGTGCAATCGTACTTTCATATTTGGTATCGTTATGTATTTTCCGTTTATGGTTTACCTACTACATTCTAGCATTATCAGCATCACCTTATTCATTTTGGATAAATTCAATACTTACGATCTATGCATTACTTCATGTGGCATTTTAGCCATCCAAGTTATTCTTGAACAACTACAGATACGTCGCCGGTATATCCAGTATGAAAACTTAGGATCATAATTTGAAGAAAACTGCTGAGGCGATTTTCACACCAACCTTTCTATTACTATAGCAGACAGGGTGTAGTCAAACCTTTGTCAACATTAAATATGTGTAACACAGGAACATTAAGTTCATCCATTACACGCAGTCGACCTTGTTGGCCCGCCCAGGAAATTGTTCCCCGGGGTAGCCGTTAACCCCTTTATAACCCCACTATCTGCTCATTGAACCAACATACCTTTTTTGTGCGCATTTTAACATAACTTTCATTTGTGATTTTTAGAATTAAACTGACAAAAACCCATCCATGTTCTTTCTTTTACCCTTTACCTGTCAATTTTTGAGTACCTACCGAATTTGTCGGAGAGTTTAGCTGTATACATATTAAAAGGTGTATCGTTTATAAATATTGACAAACATTATACAATACCTCATAAACCGACGTACAAGTTTTCTCATAAAAATGAACAAAGTAAGCATAATCCTTAAAACGCTCTAGGCAAAAAGGATCTTGTAGAAAAAGGCCGAATTTATTTTTTTCTACCTTCAAAAGAAAAACGATAAAGTAGGGATTTATCGTTATAATTTACAACTGGTGGAGAAGAAAACTTCTTTTTATGTTGTTCATCGGAGTGTTAAGGTACCTTGTTGCCTACAGATTTTTCAGCTCCTAAAACGTACTTTTTTATAGATTACTAGCTAATGCCCCCGGCTTTGCTCGCGTTGAGTTGGGTAATTGTCCCACGGGATCGTACTACCGGGGTTAAAAGTATCCTATGTGTTAATCCAGGTTATAAACTATCTGTGTGCCAAATTACATCCAAATCCGATCAGTAGTTTTTGCGTGAATGCGTAACAAATCTCCTCACAAACTTTCGTACTTATTTACAATATTAGTAGAATGACTTACGTTTTTTTTATATATTATTTCACGACTCCTAAAGATTGGTTCTCAAGGAATATGACCGCTGCGTATCACAGCAAAACTAAACAGTGAAAACTAATTGTCACTACCTATTGTTCATTATAAACAAACGGATATCCATGGTGAGTTGAGTGAAGTGAGTTCTACAGCATGGCCCAGCAATCTTCTTCAAAAACCATTTTCAAACTACTTAATACGTGCTGAACCTACATATCCATTCACAAAACTTAAATAAGGTACCTATAACTCTATCTTTTCCATTTCAAAGTTAAAACGTTTAAAATCTGTACTTATAGTTTCTGAAAACTTAATAGTATCAATAATATCACGTTCTATTTTAAACAGGTACGCAGAAATCAGAGTTATACCCTGTACAACACCGCGTTACCATGGCAACGCTGGTGACACCCGCAGATAGTTTGTATTGGGTATCTCGATACTCATTAACACGGAAATTGAATATCACATAGTTCCTAACTTGTGCCTGGAATAATAGGGTTTCCATAGTAACAGGTAGTGTATTGAATTTTCCTCGACAGTAGAAGTTTCAATAGAACTTTGAGTTTAAATGAAATTCCTGTAGGTCATTCTATGAAGCTAAATTCCGGTCTGCTTTACTGGTTTTAATTTAGAAATTCATCAGCTGAGGCTTTTGCAGTATCTGTTGAGCTTCTATACTTCTGGAACCTAACCTAACCTTTTCTTTTAATTTCCAGGTGTATGACATGGGATGTACCTATCTATACAAATCCAGGCGAGTTGTGGCCAAACGTAAGCCTCATCATCATTTTCTTGTCCTTTCCCATGTTACTTGTGGTCGGCGCAACACGTTTTTTTCTTCCATTCTCCTCTGTCAACCGTCACGCTATCATTTACTCCTTTATCTTTCATATCATTCCTCACACAATCCATTTCGCTTCTTTGGCCTTCCTCTCCCTCTCCATCCAAACGCAAGCCTAAATAGTGTAAAAAAACCTGTATCTTTTCGCATCTTATTACATTGCGAAAAATATAATAGATTCTGACTTGGATCAGTGTCCATACTCCGTCCCCTAGACTTCTCGACGGTAGATAGAGAAATACCATGATAAAACGTAAACATAGCAATAATTATCATTTACAACTATACGTATACCAACAATAAGGTCACTTTCACTGAAAGCATCAGCTTTATATTACATTCTACATTTCATGCCACTATTGTTATCGAAAAAATAAACTACAGCCACAGTGCAATGTTCAACTTTGTTTTACAGTTCGGAAATGCCGCATTTTCATTGTAACTATGAGGGAAATTAAGTTTGATATTCCAATCAACCTCGAGATAGCAATCAGGGTTACTTTTGAGCTTGAAACTGAAAATGATATGAAAACGTTGCTTTTATTGTTGAATCAATATTTTACTCAAAGAGTGTGGCTCTATTCGGTTTCAGTTGTTGGATTATGTACCTTTGAACTAGAACAGACACGTCAATTGCGTTACACATAATCCAAAGGATTTTTAAAGACTAATTAGGGTTTGCAATCCGGAAAACCGGATCCGGTAATTGCACTAAACGTTTACCGGATCAGGTAGTAATACCCCAGATCCGGTGGTAGCAATTTTGGCAAAATGATCGCGCTGTTACATGAGTTGCGTGCGAGTCGTTCAACGCTGGGCTGTGGCTGTAGAGGCTCTATGAAGAAGAGATTTGACCCTGTTAGTTGCTGAAACAACACAATTTATTTTATAGAAGTTGCTCACTCATGATACGGTGCTAAGTACTGAATAATCTGAAGCATTAAGTGCGGAATTAAAGAACGCCGCACTGTAGTATCCGGAATATTAATATATTTCCAGAATTCACAGAAGTATCTTAAAGATAAAAACCGAGTTGATGATGCATTTTGTCAAAGAAAAAAGTCATACGACTAGAAATTAAAAAACCTTAGAAAGACTTATTCGAGATGATAACTCTAATGAAAACATGGACGAAGAGTAGAGATGGACTTAAATTCAATGAGCATCAAATGCAAATCCAGCAGGAAGCGACGTCTTATACCATCCATACATATTTAAAAGAAAAAGATTTTGATAAAGTACCTACTAAAAAAAGAAATGAGTGCATTTGGAAGTGAAAGGGTTCAAGGAGAATACTTGTCTGCTATTCATGATTATTTGCTGACTTTAAAGCCGAGAAGTGAAGAAGCTAATAGGGCCTTTTCGGCCGCAGGCTATATATGTTTTGTTTTTTTTTAATTATGTTAGATTTTATAAAATTTAAAGTTTTATCATGAAGTTTATTATACTCGATTAACTCATTATCAGTTCATTTTGGAATGAAAGATAAAAATTATCAGTAGGTATTTGATCAATCCGGTCGGATTGGAAATGATGCCGGATTGAATCCCTATTCCTAATCCATCGTTTAATGACCACTTAAATAACGCAATGGATATTGTTGTTAGGTAAAAAATTATAATTGCCAGTGTGGGTTTATATTTCAACAAATTCAACCCTCAAATTGATTCTGTAAATTATGCTTAAGAGTTTTCTTCTCTACAAATATCTCGAGGTCTTTCACCCCAGTACTGTAAACATTGAGAACTCACCCACACACTACTTTGAGTTCAGAGACCCGATTGGTAACCTTCACGAGTATTGGTTCTCAAGCTTGTCATCTGTACCCATTTGCCATTTACATAATATTCAGGGATTTGTCAGAAACTCTGGTACATACAACGTCAGTAAGTCCCAACCCCTCAAGCTTTAACATTTTAAAGCTGGAGGTGGAGGGGTAAGCGTTTACTGACGCTGTGGACAGTTACCTACAGTTAATCCCACAGAGCTACTTAACTAGAATCTCTTACTAGAATCCCCTAGTGATTAGAATGTTTAGTTACAAATATAGTTCCTTCATTCATTCACCTTTCAAGGAAATCTCAAAGGTTTGAACTACGGTCTTGCACGTGGAAAGAAAGATTAAAGGTTAGTTTTCCCTTACGGTACAGTTATTATTGAATCAAACGCCTGTCTTTGTAGCAAAAGACTTTGTACCAGCTCTAGTTCCTCAGTGTTTTGTTATTTTAATTTTTTGATACGAAAAGAAGAAGTACATAGTAGAATGGGTGTACAATTGGTTTCATTGATGGCTGTTTTTAAGACAATTTGCTTTCGCATTTATTCAAGTAGTGCATTTATGTCCTATATATTTTAACACGTTGTAAATTGTCGTCATCGTTATTGTTGTAAATTTACATTAATCGTCACGTAAAAGTAAAGTTACAATTTAAAAAAATATCATGAATATTACTGAATCACTGAGCTTTCAAATTAATCAGAATTCTGGGGCCGTGCCTTCATCGCAGGGTCTAACGAGACCATCATTAACGATGTACAAAGATGAATTATTACGGAAATTAACACTGTAGGGTCATCGTACCCTTGCCAGTAGAACTTATGGAAACCATTCATCAATTTGAATGACTGAACGTTCATCTTTTAGGGTCCTCGGACCTTTCTTTATCTATTTTCTTCGTTATTGTTATCTATTTTTCAATATAGCAGTGTAATCTAATAATATTGCTGGCCATTATTGAAAGATTACTTTTATGTAAGTATTTTGACTAAGAAACAATTATATTAAACTTCTGTAAATTAAAAAAAAAAATATGCAAAGGGTTCATTATTTTTCTATCTAAGCGTCATTAAAACAGTTAAGTGGAAAAGAAGTGTTTCTTTCGCAAACAAAGATTCCAGTTCAATTAAAAGTTTGTTCGCCAAATCCTCTGAAACTTTTTTAAGCGTCGTTCCAACTCTACCTTGTTATCGATAAACAATCGTTTTCTACGCACAAAGACATTCGAGACTTCGAGTACCTCCACACTAGTGTCCGACGGAGCCTTCGGCTTCGGCTTCGACCAAAAGAGGCCGAAGTTTTGGCCTAAATAAGCGCCGAATTGAACGAACTGTTTCGAAATTCGAATGCGCAAGAGCGCGACGAAAGAGGGGTCACTTGTTTCGAATTGTTATTATTTTTTAAGTTCTTCGAGTTTTTTTTACAGTCAACATAACCATTCAATTTAAAAGTAAAAAAAAAAAACATTATAATTCATTTCATTCAGGTTCAACCTAGTTCAGGCAAATAAGCAATTATGTAATTCTGTTTAAGATATTTAATGTAAATGTGCCCCTTTTTATAAATAAACGATTATTATTATTATTTGAGCTAATCTTGAAGTGAATTTCATCATTTGAAAGTTATTAAACCTTCGTCTTCGGCTCCGGCCGAAGGTTTTGAAGATAGCTAGGTTATCGGCTTCGGCTTCGGCTTCAGCCTTCAGCAACCTTCGGTCGGACACTACTAAACACTCAAGCCAGAACAAGTCTGAACAATGGATGATTACGGTACAGCCCTAGGAAGAGGGCTAGGTCAACGACCTCGGCCGAGAAGACAATTAAGAACGATGTTTTGTTAATTGGAATAAGTGAGACTTTTGAAGCTCAAGTGGCCGGCGCTGATGCAAGTGATGAAGACAGAGACGGGATATATCAGTGATTTGTAGTACCTATCTGCAATATAATGATGACGGAAAAGTCAAAAATGTATTGGATTTACCACTTCGTCTTTAAGGACCCACCAAGCAGACCCACCGGTGGGTCTCCGAATACTGATGTGTCTCCCAAGACCTACTGACTGGTAGGACCTATGTGATTATATTTAGTTTTATATCCCCTGAGACCCACCAGGAACTTAAGGGTATGAAAGAAAACAATTACAAATTAGCATAAATCTACCCTTATTAAACAATTGAAAATCATATAATTTATTGTGGATCATCCGCCATTGAGGCATACAAAATTCATGTCACAAGTACGGTATATATGCAGTTATAATACAATACATCCAATTGTCATGGTTTAAAGTTTTGTAGAATTACGAAACGCTTTGAAATCGAAAGTGACTTGTGTTGCCGGTAGAGATGTGTGGTCCGTGGCTTAGGCCCCCAGTGGTGGAGGCACCTGTGGCCGACGCCCCCGATTCGATTAATTTTATATCTTTTCTTTTTTGTGCATTTTCACTTAGTACGACACGTTGTTCAAACAAATATTGTTTTATAAAGTCAATTCAACTGGTGTTTAAAGATTAACCAAATTACTAACTTTTGAAGCTTCTAGCGATGGTATAATCTCCATCTTTTACAAGTTTACATAGGGTAATATGGGTGCAAGGCGTATAATTTTCCACAAACTTCTCAGACGAAACTCATTTGTGTCATCACTTCAGCAGCAAGTTTAAAAAAGTTGTTCAATGTCAATATAATTAAGGTACTTTCATAAGTGAATAACTTTTTAGTCCTTATCTTGGAAAATCCGTCCCCATTTCCCTTCGACACAGGATAGCGAAAGTTTTCGATACTTGTCGTTAAGTGCTGTCCGGGAAGGGTTGATATTGTGATTTAACAAGTTCTTTTCTATTCGTGAATAACTATGAGAATATTAACGGCATTTTCTACCGATAAACATAACAGTAATTGGACATAATTCAACGTTTGTTAGTCCCGTTGGAGATCTAGAATTCACCTGATAAGGTGCCTAAGAAATTGTAGTTTCTAGTCCGGTATCAATTAGTTTATACGATACAACCTGTTCGGGGACAAATCTTGTCTAGATTTGCACACATTTCTAATTTATTGCGATATGTTCTTGTTCAACATAATATAAATGATTAAGAAGCAATCGTCCGCGGTATTCGAGTCTTTCGTCGAGGACCAATTCAAAATTCACGCTGAGTCTGGGATCCTTAACAAAAAAGTGTTTAGAGCCAAGACCATTTAGAATTTGTAGGCCGTACTACTGAAATGCGGGGTAGGCAATAAGCAAACAATGATGATCGTTCGAAAGAAAAAACGAAAACGGTATTTGTTCAAACCTTTTATCGATTTAGCGAATATTACTATCTTGATTCCAATCTATCTCCCAAAAAAACCAGGAAATCACAAATTAAATGTTGAGAACATTTGATTTCTCATCTCCTGTTCAATAAATCCGTATTAAATTGATTGAAGTGTTATTGCGAAGGTTTCTGTACAAGGAATTCATAAAGTAAATGTTTATTGGAAAATGTCGGTGTTTATAACTCTCCTGTCAGACGGGTTGCCATGAATGGTGGAAACTAGTTCCTGACATGACCTAGTTTTATCTTATTCATGATGCTTCGTAAACAGCTCTCGGAATATCCGAGACATTTACATTATAGAGAAATGTCTAGTTTGAGATTCATCTCTCTAAAATTTTAACCAGGAATGATACACGAAACAAAACAATATAACAGAGCTGCATGATTGGCGCTTGAATAAAATTTTCAGGAGGCTGTGGGTAAACATTTGTGAAAAATTACTGTTGACATTGAATTGAAAAAACAAAATGGCGGCGTTCATTCCATTCAAGGCCAAGCGCTAAAGAACCATGGCGCACTTAACAAATGTGTCGTTCTTATACGTCATTTATCGATACAAAATACAGGGTGTAAGGGACAGCCCTCCACAAACTGATGGGGTGGATTCAGTATATCGTACTAAGATGACCAGTAGAAGAAATTATTTCAGGAATGTTATGGGAATCCAATAAATTTGATTTGTTTCCTCGTATCGTTACCGTGGCAAAACGCACGTAGCAAACGGCAAGCGCGACGAGGAGTTCGATGAACTCTGTAGCTAGGCACTAGTGAACAGCTGATTTCACGCATCGTTCTTTAGAGTATTTCAACATCCATTGTTGGATTTTCGATTTTATCCGTATTATTTACATAAATGTAGTGCTGCGTACAGGGAATGTAATTTTATATTGAAATAAAGGAATAGAAATTTAAAAATAAATAAAAAAAAAAACCAGAGAAAAATTCCGGTGGAATATGATTCAAATTAAGGAGCTGAATGCATCCTGACAGTTTGTGGAGGGCTGTCCTTTACACCCTGTATAATTGCTTTTATAAATGTTTGATGTATTGACAATTTTGGACGACGACGCCTCTGAATAATAATAGATGACAAAAAACCATCGAATCAATCTACGCTCTCAGCTTATGATCGAACGAACAAACTTTATAACAGAGGACGGGCCTTGTTTGCCAAAACTTTACGGTACTCAATTTACGTAACAAAATATATATTTTTTAGAACAAGAAAAAAAGGCAACAACTCTTGGGGCATGAATGATTCACAGACAATGTCGCTGACAGCCGCAGTGCTTAGATATTTATTATTTTGTATCGTCTCAATTGTCCTTTACACGCCCTTAAGGCTGCCCTTACACGACCATTCGCACCTGCCACTAGCCATCGTCTACCTAGCCTTTTCCTAACTATGTTGGGGTTGGCTTCAAGTCTGACCGAATTCAGCTAAATACCATGTGTGACATGGAGCGACTGCATATCTGACCTACTCAACCGCCACTAGTGGTCAACGTCGATCACTTTTCAACACTTCATATTTTCACCGCTGCAAATCGCTTATGAAAAGTGGCCTTGAGTGACCCGTGAGCGAGTGCTCTTACGGTTCCTTTTTTAAAAGGGACAATCGATAAAGGAAAAGTCATTTCCTGTTACTTGAATACTATTTTCCACGGAGTGGCTGCCTATCTGTCCTCCACAACCACCACTAGTCAGAATCACTTTTCAACGCATTCTCATACATTTCACAGCGATCGTCAATCGTTTATGAAATGGGGCCCTCTTTTTTTTTAGGGATGGGAAATCATCAAATGACCCCTCCCACTTGGGGCGGAGCGAAGAGAGTGTCAGACTTGTACTGACTAGAACCCATCCATGTTCCTTCTTTTGCCCTTTTTGTTCCAGGGCCGCGGTATCTCTTTCGAACAGTCCCGCAACCCTGGCAGGCGTCGGCCCTTTCGGACCCCTTCCTGTTTGCTGACTCTCTTTGAGGCGCGCGTGGAACACGAACGCGCCGTCGACACGGCCTGTCGTCATAAGACGGACGGACGGCGAGCTAGCCCATTACTCACCGTCCACAGGCTGGCCTACGGTGGCCAACCACGGAACATCATGATGGAACCAGGGCCGGACGCGAGAGGTCGCCCCCGCCAAAAAGTGGCCCCGTTAAGTGGCCTTTTTTTCCCGCAGTTCCTTTTTTCAAAAGCACGACCGATGAAGTAAAGTTATTTTCCTGTTGCTCATAATTTGTGTTCATGAATAATAGAATATCAGGCAAATGTGGTATTATTTTGCTCTCGTTTATATTCTATTAGTGTTCGGAGCATAAAGATATTATATCGTGCTCTTGTACGTCTTTATGTCTGGCCCTATCAGGTCCCCCGGTTCTTTCGTATTATTCATGTAGGATGATGTATGTTTTTTTGTATTATTGAAATATTTTTAGGTAGGTAGGTATGTAGTTTTTCCAGTAAGCTATTTTGTGATAGTTACAAGCTTTTTAAGAGAAAAAATATTTTCACATAATATTTATATGTAAAACCACAGCAGATAAGGAACTTTCTCAGAAATTATGTGTAAACATGAAATTCGAGAACAGCAATGCCTCTAATTTAAGAGGCATCCACGGTTAGGTGCCGTCCAACGGTGTTAGAAATAGGGAGGGACGTGGGCTGGACCGAAAAGCTAAATCCATGTAAAAACGGCTTGGCACTGCTGTAACTTATACCAACTGAACTCAACCAACGGCTTTCAAAAAATGACGATAATTGTGTCAATTTGTGAATCATAATGTAGTATCTCAGAAGTCAGAAGTGATGAATATCATGCAGTCATGTTTTCATCATGCACTCGTTCATAGTCTACCATGAAAAACAGCAAAAACCGTACCGTAAGTAAAACATTGTACAAAAGGCGTTAACAAGAAACTGATACGAATCTCAAGGTATTCATCGGATATCAGTTGAAATCCGCGGATATATGAATATCGAATTACGGATAGTACAAGTTACATCTACTACAACACTAGTTGCGTGACACACGCCACCGTATCGATCCACGTGCTTCCACAACGAAACTGTCTCAAAGTATGTAAAATGGGAGCTTAAAAGAGATTTAAAAAAATAGGTCTTTTAATTTTGTTTTAATATTTGTACGCCGTTGACCGCAAAACATAGAGATTTCTGAACTTTACATTTCACACCTTTTACTGTTTACACCTATGTTTAGTGAATAAAAAACATTAGACTCTTTTTTTCGTTTTGTGCTTCTAAAACGACTTTCAAAGGGGTTCAGTTAGGTTTAAGTCCTATGTGATAGGGGACGAGTCTATTGCCATCAATCGGGCACAAATCCAGAGAAATTCCTCTTGGAAACACACAATACCTACCTACTACTTTACCTGACCCGGGAATCGAACCCAGGACCACATGCTCAGTAATCGTGCTTGCGACAACTAGACCAAAGAAGCAGTGAAAAAAAAACGAAATCAATCCTTTTGATTGATTGATTTGATTGATTCAAATAATAACACTCCGTCAGATTTTTGTAATTGTATTGTCTAGCTAAGCTAATAAACACAGTGTCGTAGTTTCTCATAATGCAGTTGGAGATCATTAAAAACGAATGACTCTACATTGATTTAAGTCCCTAATAAGTTTAATATCACATTCTTCTTATGATTCTAAAGGTTTTTATTTGAAATACTCACTCTCTGCTTTTACTAAGTAATAATCCTATCGCTTACATAAATTTCAGTTTCCATGAAAACGTGACGACTCTCAGAAAAAGCTTCTTGTATAATAATTAAGTTCTGACAAAATACTCCAATTCTTATACTTTTCAAAGTATATTCATCATCATATTTACGTCAGAAAGTGGTTGACTAATAAAATAACTGATGTCTTTTTTATAAAAATAGCCATACTTAGAAAATGGTAAAGATTATTTAAGGTGGAAGCGCAAGGGTAGCCCGCGAAATTTAAATTTTCTCAAGTTTATTGTAATTTGCAGGTCAGTGTCAAGTTGTATGTTGATCAAAATATTAATCGCGCCAGTAACACGTATGGAGTTACAGAATTATAATCATTCAAATCACCAATACAGCTCTTCAAGTTCATATAATCACATTCAATAGCTATTACATGAAAAAGTCACTTTTTGAGATTATATGAACTTGGTGGGTTGTATTGATGATTTAAATGATTATAATTCTGTAACTCCATACGTGTTACTGGCGCGATTCATATTTTCATCAACATACAACCTGACACTGACCTGCAAATTGCAATAAACGTAAGAAAATTTAAATTTCGCGGGTTACCCTTGCGCATCCACCTTAAGTAAGCTACATTTCTTATAGTAGGTATTAAATGTCAAAGTAACTAGTGCAAACTTCATTCCATGCTATAATAACTATAACATGACCTATAGACCGACAATTATTAATAATGCAGTTAAAGCTATACTTGGAGGACGCAACTTTGTGCATACGGACAAGTGGAGGACTTATATGTTATTTAAAATCATAACTAAATTCAAAATGTTAGGTTTAAATTCCGATAAATAAAATTTTGATAAAATTTATATGTATAGTCTATGGTACCCGAGCCATTATAACGAATCTATTGACACCTCATTCATAAAAATAGGTTCAGTAGTTTACGCGCTACGGTGGAACCTACAAACATACATAGACTGGCAAAATCATTACCCTTCCTTTTGGGTTCGCCGTAGTCGGGTAAAAAGTGGCGGAACAAACTCCCTACTAAAACATTTCTGTCTGTTAAGTTAGGAAAACTGGATTTTTCAGATTCTTGATCATCATCATCATTCTCCTGCCCATAGGGGCATCAAATTATTTGGGGTCGGTGCAGCATTTAGAAGACATGCATAATTCTCTATTACTCGTCATCTCAGCTGTCCCCCCCTCCTTTCTAGCCATATCATCCTTCACACAGTTGATGATTTCTGTTTTCAAAAGGTGTCGCCATGACAGGCAAACTGTCAGCCTACTCAGCATTATCGGCAATAGCAGCATTTTTCAAATACCCGAAAACCGATTTTGCTTTTCTTTCTCGACAAAAATGTGATATCCCCTTTAGCTGGGTATGACCCTATTACAACGCCATTGGTTTTTATTACACAATATATCAGGATCACCCTAGCTATCATATACTTGGGATATTTCGTATTAAAACTTCTTATTTAGTTTTACGAGGTGTATAATATTTTTTTATTTGGTATATAGGCTCGCTCCAGACTTCAGAAGAAGGATCCAAATTCACGCACGTCCTACAGCAAAGAGAAGTATCTCAAAAAAAGATAAAAATGGCCATAAAAAATAGCATACTTCAAAACTCCATCCTTACAGTCTAACAATAAATAATGCTATGAAAATGCGTTCAGGGGCAGAAATATCTACAATACGAAATACTTGGCTATCTTGACTTGACTTCAATTATTGAGTTCCATCATCGAACAACTGAGGTTTTTTTTCACTTGTTTGAAAATCTAACTAGTGAGAATTATAACTTGATTTTTAAGTAACAGACGTGGGCTAATTTTGGATTAACCTTCTTCTTTCATTGAAATATCGACTGTGTTCGAACACAGGGAACACAGTCGATATTTTACACACTATAATTATTTTCCTGTCGCATAATTAGTGTTATTTATTATTTATTAAATGAGGATAGTTTTACACAACATCACATTGTCATGTTTACTACCGTACTTGACTCATCCTCGTTAACTTTTACGGGCGTACGGCTTGGCTGTGTGAAAAGTCGCTTTTCTTCGAAAAAATGGGAAAGTTGTTCAACATGGTGGGTGAAATCATCCTTTAAAGCATGGAGGTGACAATACAAACACCCTACAAGCACGTTTGAATATTCCTGCTAAAATCTTTGGCTCTTGAACGTCATATAACAGAGGAGCGTTATTGGTAAACATTTGTCAAATTATTTCGTAGAATTTTATTCAAAAACAAATGGCGGCGAAAATAAAAACAAAATGGCGGATTATATAACGCGCCAAAAGACCATAGTGCGGTTATTGACAGCTATGTAAAGCGGATGATACATCGGCACTTCGCCCTCTTTCTCAGTAAACCCTTTAAACAAATTAAAAAGACCCTCGCAATCTTTAAACATACAAACAAAGTGAGTGATGGCTATGCGTCAAAGAGCCCAGTTACGTTGTCATCGCACCACTAACCTAATTGGAGTGGACATAGGCTTGCGGACCGACAACGTGAAATATTCTATGACTAATGGATTAAGTATTATCTAAGTAGCTAATGCCTGCTTTTACAAACACGAAGCGAAAGTTTAATTAATGCCTGAATAAAAGCGTACCTTTGTAATCTTCCACAGTGCGTTCTTCGATACTCGGCAAGAATCTGTAGTATTTATTACATCCAAGCTTGCTTGTTGTAATTCCAACTGTGCATTTTGTCATATTTGGGCATTCATTTAACCGTTGCTAAGTGTACGTGAAAACGAGAATAAGGCTAGTAATGAGGAAATAATAGTTTAAATTGAATTCTGTGAATTTGTAAGTCAATTTTTCAAACTATATTTGCTAAAGCTCTGTTTGGTATTTGAAGTCAAAATAAAAGTTTAGAGGTCATTTTATTTAAGTACCTTTTCCTAAAACGTTAATAACAGATCATCACGCTTCTAATGCCCGAAGGGTTACGCAGAGAAGTACCTAATAAATAGCACACCCACATTTTATAAACCTTACTTACATAAAAAATAACATTAGTAGCAAAAAACAACATCATTAGTCGAATAGTTTCCGATAAAATCGCAGCCATGCCAAACGGATATGGAAAAAATATAAAAGCTTGCTTTCTATGAAGAAAATACAAGGTGTTTTCATCAAAAGAGTCGCTTTTACTTTCAGGCAAGTGATTGACCTCATGGTCGTGACCGTGAACGTCTTTCATGTGGCCTTTACGAAGGGAAATCATTACTTAACTTTTGTTTACTATAGAAAGTATTTTCCGATTATATTCAGTGAGTAACGAAAACCATTTTGTTTACCTAACGTTTTTGTGTTCATTAGTTTAGTGATTGGTATGAAATAATTAAGTCAAATTGTTCTCTTCCTGTTTCACTAAAAAACAACGTTCTGGCCAAAGAATCAGCATTGCCAATTAACGTGGCAAACCGGCCAGCCTTCTGGGCACTTTTCTTATTGACAACGATGTGGACGAATTTTTTGACGCCTTGTTCCCATTTTCCCATTTTTATACTTGTACATATTTTATTATTGTTTTAGATCTATTTGTAGTTTGTAAATAATGTACTCGTAAATACTGTATTAAAATAAATCAAATTGAATAATACACAATGTTTTAATTAACTTGCGTTGTTAAAAAATGCAAAGTTTAAATTGGCCAATTATAACCAACTACACACAAAAACACAATTTGAGAGGAGTATCGTAAAGTTATAACTTGAACCAATCAATATTTCTCTTAAATAAAGACATAAAATATATGAAAAATGTTACGGCACTGTCGGTTCCGATGATAAACATCCAAATTGCCCATACTTTGTATGGTAAAGAACGAACTTTACGACGTTCGCACAATAGCCGTAAACGTGGAACAACTGCAGCTTATTGCAAACTAACATAAAATGCCATGTTTGTGTTTTCACCGTTTACTATGTTTGACCGTTTACTAACTGACTTTCGATGTACTTGACTCTAGTCGAGAAGAATAATATGTGATCAAACGAACTTCACAAGCGAAGTTCGATCAATATTATATGAGTCGTTTCATTCGAAGATTAAGTACGCCTTAAATACAAGGTGTACACGGTAAACGAAAACGCCAACCACAAGTATTCTGTACTTCAAACTAAGTAACTCTAAACTAAAATTATTGCTGGCTAACGACTTTTTTTTAGGGTGAAAAATCTTGATTTATGGTAGGACTCAATGTAACGCACTCAAAACATTATGCTGATGGTCATTGAAAACAGAGGTCAGAAGTTGTAACATTAAAAACTTGTATGTATTTCTAGAAAATCTTGTGAAAAGTTGGTTTTTTACCTCCAATATCTCCGTAACTAGAAGGTTCCCAGGCATGATCCAGAACAAAAAAAATATCGCAATGAGGGGGAGAACAGTCATGTTCGTTAAGGGTCTTTTTAAGCCCATTATAATCTGTAATAAATACTACAGATTCTTGCCGAGCTACTTTGGTGGAACTACGAGTAAAGGTGGTTGGGACGGGTCGGCTGGTGGATAGACAGTTGTTGTGGCACAGTTTGGGAAAAGCCTTTGTTGAGCAATGGATTGCGATGGGCTGAGGGCATTGAAATTCCACAGATGAACACACTAAAAGAAAATCCCATGCCGAGTATACAGCTATTGTTTAAGTGGAGTATAAACAAGGTCTTTGTTTTTATAGCTAAACAAATAATATTTCCATGCTTGACTGAAGTTGAGTTGGTAGAGATAGACTGACAAATGACAATAGCCAACATGACCAAGCCATTGACCTTACCTTGAACTTACGTATACTATGGGAAACATCTCAACAAAAAAACTGAACGCAATCACAACAAAACTACGTTCAAAAACTGTCAGTACCATAATTGCTTTTAGACTAAACATTGACCTAAATTATGACTTTTAATAATTACTGTATACAATATATACGTCAAAAGCGCACATCAACAACATGTTTGTTCACTCGAACAGGTTAAATATTCAAAGGTGAGTCCCATCTGCTCATTTATTAGTCTGGGCCCATTTGTCGCCAAGCAGTCTGGCTGATAGATGCGACACCTTCGTTTATTACTCTTTATTTGTACGAAGGAAAGTAAGATGGGACATTACGAGAGAGATCTTTTTTGCAAACATATTTTTTTCTCTTTTGGCGCTGGAGCGTGGACATTGGAAGAAGCAAAGAGATTAGGCCTAGGTATACCCAGGAGACTATGCCCAGGAGTGGGTGAAGTCGGTCTGCGGATGATGGTGACGAGTTTTTTTTTTGTATTATCTGTGGTTTTTGAATTTGACTTTCATTAATAACTGCCCGGAACTAACAAGGGACCTAATTACGGTTTTCTTTAATTAATTCTATAGATATAGTTAATGGACATAAAAGCGCTAAATTAGTACGACATTCAGCGATTACCAGAACTAATTAATGAAGTTGTTTCTTATATAAATTATAATATACCTAGATGTGCTTGTGAAATTATTGTTTTCGACAATATAACCTTAACTGAGAGTGCCCTTCGTAAATGTCGGATTAATAATTGAGTTATATCGCAAACATGTCATATCCAATATGACTCAAAGCATTATTATGCTATCGTATAATATTACAAACACAAAAGAAACCACTGAGTAGGAGGTATTGCTACTTCTTTTGTTTATGAATTCTTATATGCCTAGAGGTTAATGCAATAGCTATTTAGGTTAGTATGAATTTTCAGCCTTAATCCCCCATAGATTCATCAACAAATCCAGGTGTTACCAATTATCTCTTCCAAATCAAAGTAAACACTCCGAATCCACCACAAAGGCTTTAATTAAAACCTCAAAGGTCTGAAATCCTCTTCAGAACACGTTCTCTCGACCCACATTTCAGTCCTGAAACATCGGTCCCGATTGACAGTAGCATTCATTAGAGCGCTTCATTGAGGCAAAAAACGTAAACAAACGGCCGGTCTCATTACTTCATCGCAAAAGTCGGTATAACGAGCGACTTGACATTTATAACACCTGCTGGACGAGAAAACATGGGTGCTTGTAGTCATTAAGTTATTTTAGGCTTTGTATAAGTTACTTAGCATAGAAACTATTACTTAGAATTTATACATGATGGTGAAACTTTTACCCAGGGGCGTGCCGTCCATAGAGGCAATTAGGCCTAGCCTACCCTACCATTCCTACCAACAACGCAACAAATGCATTTATTATAACTATATTAATAAAAAATAAAAAACTCCTGTTATAATACTTATAGCAACTTGTCGCGGCCGTGTGACGTAACTGATAATAATACTACGACGCTCGCTCCCGGCCGTCTAGGCAAGGCCGCAGCCGGCCTAATTTCCATTGATAAATTAACGCACACTGATGCGTATTTTCGTGTATATGAACGGCACACATAATAAATAGGGGCGTAAACTCCTGCGAGTGTAGCTGGCCACTGATTGGCTGCCCCACAAAGTATTATCCGGCTAAAACGGTATGCAGTGATGCAATTATATTTGGTAGTGCTTTTTTATCGACAAAATAACAATTGTATTTTTCTTAGAAGCCCTATTTGTTTCATGTGACTAGCAAAATTTATTTCGCGATCTTGAGTGTTTTGATTTTTATAATATCTGACATTTGTAATTCGTTTTGAAACGTATAGTAGTGTAAATATTATTTGTTGTATTTGTTTATTAACTTAGAAATGGTGTTCTGTTGTGAAGTTTGCGCTGTTAGTGTGTTTGTTAAAAGTTAAAAACAGTAAGTATTCACAATCGTTTAATGATAAGATTCAAGTTGTGTCCAAAGAAAGATGTGTAGGTACCCGAATTACGAGAATTAACCCAAAATTCATCTCGTACTCGTCATTTCAAATGAATCTTTCTTCTGTTTGCATTGTCAGAAAATCGTGATTTGAACCTTGATTAATGCGGAGTTCTTGTATTTATAACTTTGGTTTTAATAGGCTTATTTTAAAGGTTTGTTTTTCAAATATTCCGGTCAGAAAACTCTACCCTTTTTTTTGTTTACAGCGCACTCTGTTTTATTTTTTAGATTTTTTTGTAGCGAAGCGACATCCTTCGTTCTTGTATTGACAGAATTCCATTGAAATTCCTGATATTTAAGCTAGATGGCGTTTTTTCTCATACGCTTACTAAAAACACCAGGGGTGGGTGCGGTGGGCTCGGAAGGGTAAGTGAATATATCAATAGATGTGAGTACTTTGAGGGTCATCTTAAGTAGAGCGACACTGTGACGTTGCGAGTTTTTTTTTTGTGTATCCGTATGCGTGGCCTACCCTCCGCGGAGAACCACTGTACGCCACTGCTTTACCATTGATCTGTAATCCGTCTGTATCCACCGAGTACGTATGATACGTAAGTGATACGTAATTAAAAAACTATTTGCTATCAATCAAGTCCCTGACACTACGTTTAGGGCTGTTCAGCCTTTTTATACAAACTAAAACTAAAACTGAAAAAAAACACATTCTTTTTTTAAGTGATAGAAGAAAATTAGGTTTATCTATCAATAATAAACGCGTATACAAAGTTTCGTGTCCGTACTATTAACCGCTGAGGAGTTCTTTCGTGAGGAGGTGATCCTGGCTGCAGGATCAAGTCATATCTACACTAATATTATAAAGAGGAAAGAGTTGTATTTTTGTGTAATAAACTCAAACTACTGCGCCGACTACATTCACCTTGAGTAACATAGGCACCCGTGCGAAGCCAGGACGGGCCGCTAGTCTATCATAAAAATGTATTGTCACCAGAACCAAAAGTGTGTGCAATATTTCACCTTAATCGGTTGGAGGAAATGGTTTAAAATTCAGTTGCAAGATTTGACTCATACATACTAAGTACCAAAGCAAGTTAAATAACTGCTTATAACAATATCCGCTGCAATGACCGACTAGACTTAAATAAAATAACTATTAGAGAAGCCAGTTATATAAGATCCCATTAAAATAGATAGTTAAATTTTAACACAGCGTTCAGTACGTCTACTACCTAATGGATGTGTTTATTCTAGAGTGCCGCCGTCAATTTATTATTTTAGGTCAAAATAAAATCACTTTAATCAGTGTTTTTTTGCTTGGTTAGACGCACTGAACGCTGTGTTAAACGTCCATCTATTTTAATGGGACCTTATACAGCGTGTAACAGAAAGGGTATAATCATATGGAATACTGTGGTACGGACCATTAAACTGAACCACTTTCTCTATGGGACCACCATGGAAATCGTAAAAAAATAATCAGCTGTCCTATACAAAATTTCAATACCTACTCGACCCAAATGTATGGGACAGCTGATTATTTTTTTACGATTTCGATGGTGGTCCCATTGAGAAAGTTGTTCAGTTTGATGGTCCGTACCACAGTATTCCATATGATTATACCCTTTCTGTTACAGGCTGTATAAACCGCAACCAGTGGCGAAGGTTCTATATAACTCGATTCCTACCGGCTTCCTTTTGAAAAATGGCACGGTCATTATTTTATAGGCAAATAATAAAATCACATAAAAGATATGTACTCCGGCTTTACTCTTACAAAAATTAACCCTTCGCTACTGACCGCAACGCAGTTGTTGCAACTAAACTTAAAGCAGTAGATGAAAAACTTTTTAATTGCTCCACAATTGCCTTGTTGTGGAGGTGTTTTATGGTGAGAGAAGGATAGATAATGTATGTACAGTCACGAGCATTAATATGAAGACAGAAGACACGAAGCAACTTATAAAAGTGATTTTCTCTTATTGTATTGATTAAAGTTTTCACGAACATAGTATATTGGAAGTCATACTATTGCAAGACAAGGTCTTATCTTAAAGTAAAAACCGTTATTACGCGAGAAAATTGCTTTTGAATTTTGCTAAGTGTATATTAGTGCTCGTGACTGTACTTCCTTCCATATACACTGTCCAATTTCCCGATGTTTCCCAATGGAATGGTAAACAAACAACCGACACTTCCTCAAGACTTCGGTAACACTTAAATCCAATACCGTGTCCCCCAAAATGAGGTTTCTTTTACTACTTGTAGGTAAGTTGAATTGTGTCGTGTTTTTGGCTAAAAATAGAGAATACCACATACATTTCCCATGGGCGCAGTAAAGGGTTGGCCAGGTTATGTCGAGAGGTCGAGCATACCTGTGTACATACTTGTTACTAAGATATTTATGTTTGTCAAGTGTGGTAGCTAAGTTGGTATTTATAAACATAACACCACGCCTTAATTCCCGAAGGGTTAGGCAGAGGTGTACCCAATTATGGTACACCCACCATTTCGCTAGTTAGGTTTAAGTACCATGTAATAGGGGGCGAGCTTATTGCCATCAACCGGGCACAAAACCAGACTCCGTGGCTGCTACTGAGAAATTCCTGATGGAAAAACACAATAACAGTTTGCCCGAACTGGGAATCGAACCCAGGACCTCATGCTCAGCAGTTGCGCTAGCGACCACTAGACCAACGAGAAAATTCAATGATTAATTATAAATTAATGTTTAATACAGAGTAAACATATTGAGCGTACAATGGTTCCACCGCCGCACCGGGGGCACAGACCTTCTCTCTCAGAACGGGAGTGGGCCATGATCCACCACACGGGCCCAGGGTGGATACGTGGTTGTCACAGGTCTCATTTATATTAATTATTAATGTATTTTCATTCTTTTTAGGGTTCCGTAGCCGAATGGAAAAAAAAACAGAACCCTAATGGATTCGCCATGTCTGTCTGTCTGTCTGTCCGGGTATGTTACACCCACTTTATTCCAAAACTATTAGGACTAGACAGTTGAAACTTACAGTAGATGTATTCTGTCCCCATACATGGAACTGAAACTAAAAAATATTTTTTTCATCAAACCTATACGTGCGGGGTCTATAGATGGGTCTTTAAAAATGACATTAAGGTTCCTAAAACCATTTTTTCTCAAAGTCAATCGTTTGAAAGATAGACACTTTCAAAGTGGTTAAATTTCTAAAGTAAGAGGTGGAAAATTCTGGAAAAATGTAGGATTGTAGAACGTAAATAAAACTTTCAACCAAAATTGGTTTGAATAAGATTTGATGTTAAGTTTTTGAGATATGGGAATCTTCATCAAACTGCAGTAGTAACTTTGTTTTTCATTAGAATACTATGAAAAAAAAAATTAGTTTTGCTGTTGAATCAAAATCAAAAAAATCAAAATCAAAATATATTTATTGACATAAAAACATTGTACACGGTCTAAGGGTTTCTCTGACTCCTGCGATAGTTGAAACTGTGTTGCAGGAGCCAGTGTCCTCCCCTAATAAAATCATGCATTTGTTTTATGACAAAAAGAAAGCTAACAAACGAAAACTTCTACTTTGAAAAACAAAATACAAAATAATAATATATAAAAACTAAATGAACCACATGAGACAGAATATTTAACTAAAGCGCAAGTGTTTGTTTACGTGAGTGCATGAGTATGGTGTATTTATGTATGTGAGTATGTATGTGTGTAGTAGTGCGTGCGTGTGTGTGTGTGTGTGTGTGTGAGTCTGTATGTGTGTGTATCATGAATGTAAAACAATACAACATTTGAATAAGCCTTCAAAATATTTTTATTATATTGTTTGGTGCTACGGAACCCTGTGTGCGTGTGAGTACGACTAGCACTTGACCGGTTTTTCATTTTAGTGATTGTAGAAAATCAGAATTCGTTTCCAGAGTAAATCTTCATTTTGCACAACAATCGAACACGTGTTTTACGTCATGACCAACACTATTATGTTCATAATGATACGATTTAAACCCTTACATAACGTATGCCCTAAAGGTTTGACCCTGGGTTCAGTAGATGTGAGGTGAGAAACACCCATTTTCAACAATTATGTTTAGGTTTCATGTAATAGGGCGAGCCTATTGCCATCAACCGAGCACAGACCGCGGCTCCGGACTGGCGACTGGGAATTTCCCTAGTGAAATAACCCAGTAATACTCGACAAAGGAGTTGAACCCAGGACCAGATACACAACAGTCGTGTTTACGACCATTAAACCGACGAGGATATCACCAGTGGCGTGCCTAAGGGCTAACAAAAAGGCAAGCCCATAAGGCAAACAGACTGTTCTGAAACCCTAACACCATGAAAACTAGTAGGTAAGTAATGCTTTTACGCTTGTACCGCCACTAAAATCAATCTTTATACAGGGTGTAAATAGACCCTTCAAAAAGCCGTCAACCAATCTTTCTGTACGTACATAAAATTGTGTAACTTTACGCAAAAATTATTGCTGAGAATCGACTTTTTTTTGGGGTGAAAAATCACATTTTACGGTAGGACTCAATGTAACGCACTCAAAACATTGTGCTGATGAATGGATTGAATAGTACGGCGATCGTGAAGGGTGTTTAAAGTAAAAACTTGTATTAAGATAAAACTTGACCCCCAATATCTCTAACTAGAAGGTTCCCAGGTATGGTCTAGTACAAAAAAATATAGCAACGACGGGGAGAACAAGTGCCTTTCGGCTTTATTAAGGATCTTGTTACACCCTTTGTAAGGGCAAGCTAAGCTTTATCTGGAGGGTCATTTGATGATTTCCCATCAGAAACAAATAATAATAACGCTTGTATGAAAGAACCGCCACTAATATCAACATTTATATAGCAGTCGGATGAATGAATGCTTATCTTCTTAACTTAATTAGTAACACCCACGCCAAAAACCCGGTTAGAGTAATCCGTACCGGGTAATTTATATCTCATAATGTTCATTAATTCTTTCGACATCCAATTTCTGATAAAATTACGGAACTACCTACGTGTTTACGTAGTTAAGTTAAAGCTATAAACATCGTAGCTGGTATCTAACTTATTAGTATGAGGTAGGTGCGTGCGATAAAGCCTACTCCGACCTTTCGTGTCAATCACCCTAGTATCAGATTATAGGTAATCTATCCTATGACCCTTGACGAAAAAATATAACGTACAGGCCTATTTTACTTATATTATAAATGCTAAAGTTTACGAGGATGGATGGATAGATGCATGTTTGTTCTCTTTCACGCAAAAACTACTGAACGGATTTGGATGAAATTTAGCAGACAGATAGTTTATAGCATGATCCCATGGGACAATAACCAAATTCGACGCGGGAGAAGCCGCGGGCATAAGCTAGTTAGAAATATGTCTGGGCGAATATTTTTGTGACCGAGTTTAAGATAATGAAGAGGATTTTATGTCGAGCTTCAGAAAGTATGAGAGGACACAGAGTTGACGAAACTAGAGTCAATATAATGAAGATTAAAATACTTACCAAAGGAGACTTTTAGCACTTTCTTTGCACGTCTTTTGTTTAGTTGGCGAAACGGGAAAGTTACCAAACGGGATGTACCCATAGATACTTGCGGTTTTTAGATAGAGGAAACCAGAAACAACTGAATATTTGTAAGAGCCTTAAGGAAATAGGGATTGGATAGAATATTCATCGACGATAGGAAAAGCAAGGCCAACGACTCAAAACCGATGTAAGACAAAATAGGTGTAGACGATGAAGTTGAAAAGATCTTGGATTTTTTTCAGCAATTAAACAAAGTCAATATATTATGGTTTGCTTTTAAACACCGTAGTACTAGGTAGAATATACTACGTGAGTTCAAATATTATGTAGTTGTAGCTCAAACAAAGAATGTCATTACGAAAAACAACGAAAAAAGCGTTAAGTATGTATACAATTTAAAGCTCTCTCATCCAATTTGTGAAGTAATAGGACCCGGGACCCGGGTACAGGGAATAACGCCGGGTCAATGGCCTCAAATACTCCTTTCCCTGATTTACCCCAACCAGAACAATTCCTGCTGTATTATAAACGATTTTATAAAAGTACTTATGTAGGTACCCGCTTCGGTTTTTAAAGGAAGTTTAAATTTCCAATTTTAATCCATTGCCTTTGAATTCGACAATTTTAAAATCGCTTTATTTTCTGCAAAAGGTTTTATGCATATGGTTTTTGGAGAGCGTTCATGGAAATTATCTTGCTAATTGAAATATCAAGTAGTTTTGACTGTGTGCGTATTTGTGTTGGCATTGACAGCATGGCGTGCATGACCGACTAAAAGAAGGCCCATATGAAGAGAAACATAAGCTAACTCCAGCAGTGGTAGGTACTACGGTTCGCCGCTAGAATGAAGGTACATTACAATATAATATAATCAGGCTAACAATTGGAGCACACATCTTCTCTCTGTAACCCCGTAGGTCATAATCCAATTAAATTATAGGTTCAAGGACAAACTGTATGTTTCGTCAAGATGTTTTTCTTCAAGTATCACAATTTTTACTCAAAAGTGCCAATGTTTCCAGGGGCTGTTAGCCTTTGAAACTTCTTCACCAAATTATATTCGACAGCTATTCTTTCCTGGCACTTTCCAGAAACAATTCGATTCAACGAAGTTAAGCCACTTTGATCCTTAGTTACGTGACGGTATAAAATTCAATTGAGTTCTAAGACAGGTGCCATTAACGTGTCTCGACAGCGCCACAGGAGAAATACGATATTCTAGAGTCTTAGGTAACACTGGCCAGTTAGATGGAGAGGAGCTTGTACGCCGTACGTACTGATTTTCATTTGTTTTTTAAGTGATAAAACCTTTGTAAAGAGAAGGAGTCAGCTGAGAGTTTACACTGAATTTGAAATCAGAATACACTGCCAATACAATGAAATAAATGAAATAGCTATTATGAATGAGGGCTATCGGTTTTGAGCTCACCAGATGGCGCCACCGTCGCTTATGGTCATGTCAATAATTCTATTTTGTACTTTAAAGTACCAATAACTACATAAAAAGTTTATTTTTATACGTGGAACGAGCGCGTATAACAACATAGTGTAAACTTCAGATACATATTTACAATATTCTCCCCAAAATTAGCAAGCATGAAACATTTAAAAATCATTTTATTTCCAAGTACTAGCAAAAAACATCCTAAGTTGCTACATAAAATCTTGAAGTCATAATTAACCAGGAATAGCTCAATCTAGACCACAAGTGTGAATATTAGTAAAAAAAAAAGTGATAAAAAAGCACGCAACGCCTGAACTTTCTATGACACCTGACATTTTGGATGCCCTCGCGCTACACTAGCACCTCTAGCGGTGAATTCAAACGCGATAGCCCCCATTGTGCCAATGTGTATATATATGTATGTAGTTAGAAAGGGGTCGAGACAGATAGAAATGAGAAGAAGGCTAAAGGCTTAGAAGAACCCCAACTTATTTGGGGTCGGCGCAGCATGTCTTCTTCTTATCTATTACTCGTCATCTCAGCAGTCACCTCCTTTCTAGCCATACTATCCATTTACGATTATGGTAATTATAAAGACTAACAAAGTACACGTGACATAGAATGGCTGTGACCAATTTTAGCTATAAAGCTACAACATCTATCAATAGCAATGTTTATGTCTGAAAATATCAAAACACAACGAGACAGTAAAACACATTTCTGGCGCATTTTCTCGCTAACAACATCCATGAAACTTTAACAAGTTAAAGTCAAAAGACGACGATGGAGGCAATCATGATCCAGCATTATGATTTATCTTCAAACCAATTAAAAAGTTAATAAAGCCTTGCGAAGTATAAACAAGAACAGCCGCGACTAGACTACAAATTCACGGAAAAAACGCCGTCAAAATTCTACGATGAGTTATGTTGCAATACTTTGTCCAATTTATGCTCTGAAAAGATTTATGTGCCAGTCTCCGTTCTGCATAGCTAAATAGCCTTTTGTTTTACACAGACTTTGTGCATTGTATATCGGAACCATTCAAAAATAAAAGAAAATAAAACAATCAAAAATATTGTTGCAACTTAGTATAATACCCAGCTCAGTGCTGAGTCTATAATACTTATATTTTAAAGAGGTAAAATTTGTTTGTAAGTTTGTATGTAGGGGTAATCTTCGGAACTGCTGATCCGATTCTGAAAATTCTTTTACGAACGGGAAGCTACATTATGGGCACCCTGTACTCATACACGCCCCGTAATCCCCGAGTATTATAGGCTAAATTTAAAACGTTCCCGTGCGGTAATTTCTGTACATAACGGGAGCGAAGCCGCAGCAAAAGCTAGTTTTAATGTGTCACTGTCTGTTTTCCCCATTACATGAAAAAATTATTCATGGTTCTTTTGGTGCTTGAATGGCATTGCCAGAAAAGAGCTGTTGGTAAAAATTTGCAAAATTGTGGGATTGGTATGGAAAAAACAAGATGGCGTCCTTATAGTTCTGACTAAGAACGCGCCAAAAGAAGCATAGTAATAATTACTCTATTAATTTACAAAATTATAACATAGGTATTTAATTAGATTTTACCTTAATTTATTTACTTTTGTTGTTTCAATATGTTTGCCTCGTTCTATTATTTCTTTTTCACTTGTTTTAAATGTATTTTTGTCATGAATGGCCGGAAAAATCAATATTTTACACTGCACACGTGTCGCATTTGCTATTAATATGCTACTAATTAAAAACCGAACTATATGAAACTTAAGTTCGTTTGTTTATAATAAACAAACGTACCTTACAAATAGACAAGAGACGAAGAGATGATTCGACGACGACGAATTTGAAGAACTAAATATTTAGTTCTCATGTCATTGCCTTATAAAAAGAACTGAAGAACGGCTTCATTAGTGCATACAACTGTAGTTAAAAACATATTAGAGAAAGGTTAATCACTGACAGATCAACTTTCCTTCACTGTGAGAGTACCATATCCATAGACACAATATACATACGTACATATGTGTACATTTGTTCTATCTGAGTGTGTGTGTCTATGCTCTATGTCTCAAGTGCCGTACCTGATGCAAGATAAATCACGTAGGCAACGTAACGTCATTTGAGAGTCTTGTTATAGCAGGCTTAGCTTTAGTTTGATGAATGGAATAAAGTGTGTAACAAGACCCTTAACGAAGCCGAAAGGCACTTGTTCTCCCCGTCATTGCGATATTTTTTTTGTTTTAGACCATACCTTTTGTAGGAAACAGCTGTTTTATTTTTACCTAGCGATCCGCCCCGGTTTCGCACGGATGCAATTTTGTACATGTAAACCTTCCTCTTGAATCACTCTATCTAAAAAAACCGCCTCCCCTCGCCCTGTCCTTTCCACCCTATATTTAAGTCCCATGCAATAGCGGGCAAGCCTATTACCATTAACCTCCACCAGACAAACAATGGGTATTCTTGAAACAGGAAAATTAGTTATACCTACGGTTAAAAATAGTATTTATGGTTTCGGCCAAAGACTCAATGGCCTAAATTGTAGTTAGCGTGAGGTCAGGCCATGTAGCACTGCATGTAGGTGTGCAGTGAGTAATAACCGACATTGTATACTAATGTAAGTAGCATACCTCATATTTTACCTGTTCACACGTTTGACAAGCTTATAAAATGGCAGTATCGCAACAGACAGAGGTGAACCTATTCACCCAAAGTTTGCCTATTGCCATAAATCGGGCACAAATCCAGACTCTAATAAACTACTGAGAAGTTCCTGATGGAAGTCTTCAATATCTATCCAATACAATTCATTTTACAGCGAATATTCAGCTAAAGACAATAAAGCAAAGTTTTCGCAAACAACCATTCTTTCAATTCACGATCCGTTCAAGATAAAGAACCATACGTCCCAACCCTAAAAACGCCACATTTAATTGAATCCGCTGGTATCTAGCCATAAAGACGTTATCTAACCCTGCACGACCTGGCTCCGAGGCTTCGAGTCTCCAAGGATACCCTAACGACCTGCCAACAAAGCCTTATCATGTTCCACAAGATATTACGCCGAGCGACGAGAATATTATATGTACACTTAATTTTTTCGGATTATATTATAACGTAAGAGGAGAAGCCGCCCTTTATTTTGCCTCTCTCATAAAAAACTGCTCACATTTTTCTACGTGCGACGGGAATATTAAAAGCATTCGTCTGTGAAATTTTATCAAGGTAAATTAAATTGGTAAACGTTGCCTCTGAGCTCGGAGTATGTTTTAAGAAGCAAGAAAAACAATGGTGTTTTCTGTTGTCGAGTGAAATGTGGACTGCATTTGCAAACATAACTTTAATTAAACAGTCTTGCTTACAGTACACATTGTTGTTATTATTTTCTGAGTTAATATTCAAAGTTCAAGCTGGTTCATTCAATATAAAATACTTATAAAGGTAAACTGTGATTGTTTTCGAAGAAAATTCCAAGAAATGTTGTTGTATGAACTTCCCAGAACTTCAGCAGATGCTGATCAGGAACGTAATACAAATCTCTTATCGTATATTTCATGAACAAGTCGTTATAAAAACCTTGGTACTCAAGCTATCTTGCAATTGAAAGGAAGACTGAATAATGTATCAAAAAACCTTCAAATTAACATCTCATTCATTAGACTAACTTAAATACAGTACAAGGTAATATCCTGTATGATCTATCTATAAGATCTACATATTTGTATAAACTGCAACTTGCAATGGAATTTAAAGTCACTCAGGCAGATTTGGCAAAGGATGTAGGTTATACTAGGAGTCTCTATGAGGGATCAGATCTGCAATGAGAAGACTTAGACCAGAGTTTTTGAAATTATTAATTAAAGTTGGACAACCATGGCTGTGCGGCTGGTAGCAGCTGGATCAGTATATATCAGTAATACCTAACCGAGATTTAAGACACCAATATCAGCAGTGTTTTGCTACAATATTGCCTAGTATTTGTAGGCAACACTAATAATAAAACATATTCCTATTATATACGCCTTCATCCATTTCATCCTATAACTTTCCACTAATCTACGAACTCAAGTAAATTGAAGAAACAACGTTGCCCTAGAGAACCCTAAAAGCATGTTTAATAAACTATTTACCATATCAATGTTTGCCGTACATTTCCTTCGCATATGTGATGCGGTCACCGAGGGCGTGTCAAGGGTATGCTGCTCCAGTTGTTTCAGACCTTCGGATGCAAGGACTATGCTAATTGCGACTTATTAGTCGAGAATTTCTAAATGCAGTAGGTATGTTAAGGTGGATGCGCAAGGGTAGCCCGCGAAATATAAATTTTCTTACGTTTATTGCAATTTGCAGGTCAGTGTCAGGTTGTATGTTGATGAAAATATGAATCGCGCCAGTAACACGTATGGAGTTACAGAATTATAATCATTCAAATCATCAATACAACCCTCCAAGTTCATATAATCTCAAAAAGTGACTTTTTCATGAAATTGCTATTTAATGTGATTATATGAACTTGGAGAGCTGTATTGATGATTTGAATGATTATAATTCTGTAACTCCATACGTGTTACTGGCGCGATTCATATTTTCATCAACATACAACTTGACACTGACCTGCAAATTGCAATAAACTTGAGAAAATTTTAATTTCGCGGGCTACCCTTGCGCTTCCACCTTAAGTTATAATGAAAGGGGTAATTATTTAAAAATACTATTTAAACGTAAAAATGTGCTTTGTAAATTGCATTTTCCCACTAATGTCCTTGGCATATTGCTTCAATACCAGTCCGATAGTACAGCTACATTTATGCTCTTCAAGAATAAAAGTAGAAAAAACACAGCTGTCAAAGCAGTTTAGACTCAGACCAACAAAAAAAGACAAAAAAAAAAAAACCAAAAATCTTTTTTTGTTGGTCTGAGTGTCTATAATGGAAATATCATTGTATCTTGGTACAATCTATAAGATCACATATATCTTATCTCTCACATATATCGTCTTTGAACAGAGGGAGTCCAACATTGCAGGTTTTAACAAGAACGGAAAGAGCTTATAGAAGTTATAATATAATCACTCTATAATGTTCCCACTGCTGGGACAACGGACTCCTGTATACCCAGTGCGGGTTAGTATATGTCACATACGTTCGAATTTTCGGTACTAGGACATGTTGGTTTCCTCAAAAGGAGTTCCTTCACCGTGTTGAAAGCAGTGGTGCTGAAATAAATTACACAAAGTAGTGCGCCTGGTGGGGACGAGAGAGTGAGGGCACGGGTTGGTCACTACTGAGCAACCACTGATCTCTGTTTCATTACCGCTTCAGCGTTAATTTTCACATCCTTAATTAATGCATATTATCCGCACGCAAAATACGCGCAGTTGCGGACACGAGCCCGTTGAACAATACAATAATGCATATTAGGATGTGTCGAAGGTTTCCGTAGATGGTATAACAATATATATGAAGTAGTAGGTACCTACACGTAAAACGTCTTGAGGAATGTTTTGAGTATAAATGTAGATGACTGTAACAGTGGAAGAAGACCACAGAAACGGACTGTGTGAAGGATGATTTGGCTAGAAAGGAAGGAGGGAGGGTTATACTGAGATGACGAGTGATAGAGAAGTATGGGAGAAGAAGAAATGCTGCGCCGACCCCAAATAAATTGGGATAAGGGCAGAAGAATGATGATGATGTACCTACAAGCAAGTCGCTTTCAACCCAATATTACAGGGTGTTTTACTTAATAAAGGCACAGCTAGGTTTCGAGACAAACTAGCGTCTATTACGAGTTTATTGCTTTCAGAAGTTTCAAGAGGGCAACCTCTTTGACAATCAGATATTTTGATACTTTTGCGAACAATGTTATACAATCAGTGCGGTGGTATAGAGAAGAGGTTTGGTATTGATTTTAAATAAGTGTATGATGTAATATTTGATTTGATTTAAAGGACTATGGAAATGGGAGGGTTTTGGCTGAAGTGGATTTAATGTTTCCGTTTTTAATAGACTACCTCATGAAATTCCCGTATGTGTTAATCTAGGTGATAAACTATCTGTGTGTGGTACAACTCATTATGCGCCGCCGTGTGGCACAAACAGCACTTTAGTATGAAACCGAATGCAGCGTAGATTCCCCGATACATTTACCGCGACTCACAGCTCAAAAAATTACGGTCGTTTGGCCTCAGCCTTACAGTAAGATTTGTATCTACTGTAGCTGGAATGGCAGTTATAATGCCTTCAATATATTATATCAAGAGTAATTCATCAAGGCCTTTTTAATTTGCATGAAAGATAGAGGTAGTAAAGACAAATGCTAATGTATCACTAGTTATTATGCCACTGAAACCAGTTCTAAGCTAACCGCATCCGGAAAAGATTAAAACTTCCGGTCTATACAACCTAGCAATTACTCACTACCCGCAATTTGTTTTAAAGGACAGATAAATCATGCGGATAACTGTATGCCCTTTTCTGAGGAAGTACAGTCACGATCACTAATATGTATTCACTTTTTGTTAGCCTATTTGAGTGTCTGTTGGGCAAAGGTCTCCGGAGCTTTTCTCCATCCAAACCTCTGTATCCTGTGCCTGGCCCTGTCCTGGCCTGGATCTAGCCATGTCCGCCCCGCAAACGAGATCAGGTCGTCACTCAATGGACGCCTGTCGGAGGAAATCGCCGTCGAGGTAGACCGCGGCGAAGGTGGTGTGTGACTTAGAAATATGTTTTAACTTAGAAGCTTGGCGATCATTTTTTTAAAAATATTTAAAAAAATACGCGGGCGAAGCCAACGGCGAAAGTACATTTTGGAGCGCATACTTTTATGAAATTATTGAAATTTTTCATGGTTGTGGTTTAATAGTTACCTATTTGTAATCGTCGTCGATTTGTCGTCGTGCATTCATACATATTTATGCTCATGACTGTATGTCAAAGTACTGCAATGACCTTGGACCTTCCGGGTGAAACTCGGTTACCTTGGTACCAGACCAAGGAGAACCTTTGGAGTTGGGAGGTTTTACGGTCAACATAAAATGTTCGCAAATTACTCAACGCTTCCGTATTCCTTCTGACATAGAAAGGACTTGATGGTCCTCTTTTGTTTTTTATTTGATGTTTTTTTTTACTTTTTAAAGCGCTTGTGTCTTGTTTCGTTTCGTTGTGTGAATTGTGAGTTAACCCTTCGCTTATGGAAATTACGACAGCTTGAAAACTTATTACCTTTGAAAATTAGATTTTTAATCGTCAAACGTTAAACTTGCTTACTTTCTTGAACTACTATAACAAATTGTCACCTTTCAATATGAGCATCAATTGATTTGTTCCTCTTTGAGTGAAGCTATGATATGTGATATGGTTTTATCAATATTGCGTGTTAGTGTGTCAAAAGTTAGACCAACGATTTCGATTTTTCATATAAAATTGACCCCGTTCAATATAAACATGAATTTATTTATTCCTCTACAGGTATAAGCTGTAATAAAAGTTTTACCAATAACCAATATTGCGAATTTGCGACGCTTCACAAATCCCAAATTTCTCAAACCATATTTCAGCGAACCGTGAAGAAATCTACAGCAAATTCCATTTCTAGACCTTCCAGGAACTCTGGATATCCAACCCTGTAGATAGATTCGAATATCTGAAATGCCGAAGCCGGGTAACCCGGGTTACCCGGTTCACAGGATTATTTTTACGACATTTCTCGTCACGATGAGCTTTATGTCAAACATCCGGAAAAAAACGTCAAATCGAATTGTCCCGTCGTCCTATGCTACCAGGGACATGTCCGTTTTGTTGAAATGGAAAAATCCGGGGGACCGGTCCGGATATTGAGGATATACGTCTTGTGTTACGTTATGATGATGTTTTTTTTTTTGGATTATTTAAATGAAATATCGAAGGACGAAAAGTTATGATTATTATTTAAAAAGAGTTTAACAAGACCCTTAAGGAAGCCGAAAGACACTTCTTCTCCCCGTCATTGCCATCTTTTTTTTTTATCTAGACCATCCCTGGGAACCTTCTAGTTACGGAGTTATTGGGGATCGAAGTTCCAACTTTTTCACAAGTTTTTTTTTTAAATACTTGATTTTAATGTAAGATTTACTTTAAACACCGCCATGACTCTCGTACTATTCAGTCCATTAATCAGCATAATGTTTTGAGTGCTTTACATTAAGTCCTACCGTAAAACGTGATTTTTCACCCCAAAAAAACAGTCGTTTCCCAGCAATAATTTTTGCGTGAAGTTACTTATTTTGATGTACAGAATGCTTGGTAGACGGCTTCGTTAAGGGTCTTGTTACACCCTGTATTCCTGAATAGCAGAACATTTTAATTTTAACTTTGTGTAGTGGGCCACCAAAATACATGCTGTGCCTAGTTTGGGACCCGCAGTTATACCTCAGCAGTCGGTATTCTGTTGTGTTAGCAAAAAAAGAATTTGAATAATTATCATCTACATAGCATTTTCCTAAATATGATGAGGACCTGTCTAATCTGATGTCGCTGATTATTGTATTTACTTGTAACTTACCTGAATATCAGTATTTTACATAGAGAGCGTGCCCATCAGGAGGCCTAAAATGGCTGCTTTATCAGAATCATAATATGAATCACGTTAAAAATTTAAAACTCTTAAAATGGACTTTGGGGTCATAACAATAAAGACCATTTTAAGAAGTTTAATTTTTTAACGTGATTCATATTCATATTATGATTTTGATTCTGATAAAGCTTCCATTTTAGGCCCCCTGATCTGTACAACCCAGAGTATATTGCTAAATAATGTTAAAAGAAAATAAGGTTCTGTGGAGTAATGTGTTAGTAAATGTATACATGAACAAAAAATAACATAAGTAACAGAAATAAAAATAAATAACCAAAAATAAAATAAAACTTACATGATACCATGAAGGAAACTTAAAAACTTGATTTGAAAAAAATAACAATCAGCTACACATCCAGCTCCTGTAAAGAAAAAGAAAAAAGAAAAATTAACAAAAAAAAACATTAAAAAAAATATATTTAGGTAGTTTTAAATATTTTGGCTCGATGTGGTCGCATTTTTTTACGATACACTTATTGAAATGAAAAGAAAATAAAAAATATGGCTAAAACAAATTCGTTTTTGAAGTTAATTTCTAGCTACTTTAGATACCATTCATTAACAAAATGTGTAATCACATGGACAATCTCCATTTGAACGTTCAGTTGAAACGTAAACAACTCTAACGAAAATATACAAACAACAAACATGATTCACAAATGGGTTTCATGTTGTCAGTGTTGCCACAAATGAAAACAGGCATTAGTATAAGCAAAATACCACTGGTCAGGGAAACGAATTGTTTTGAAAATTTACTATCAAAGTATCAACTATTTTCCATATGTTCAAATCTCAAATGAGATTTCGTATCAGTCGTATGTAATGGCTGTATTATAACATCATGCCTGAATCCCCGAAGAGTTAGGCGAAGGTGCATATCGCCAGTGATGTTTAAGTCCCATGTAATGGGGGCGAGCCTATTGCCATAAATCGGACACAAATCCAGACTTTCGGCTACTACTGAAACGCAATAACGCTGCCTGACTTGGGAATCGAGCCCTGGGCCTGATGCAGTCATGCCTAGCAATAGCGGGGGCGACCACTAGACCAACCAGGCAGTGAAATGGTTATAAATTATAATACACCAAAACGTAGCATTGTCTTTATCAGCTAATATATTTCCCTGATTATACTAAATATGTTCTCACTTGCACCACTTCAAAAGAGCATATTGCGGTAATCCAAGCTTTTACTAACAAGCCACATGAGTAACAAAATAGCTGTTACATATTCCCCGTTCTATATTTAAAATCCTTTTATCTCGCACGCCGCCAGTTGCGTCCGGATGCCGTGGTCACGGAATAAAAAAAAAAGAAAATGCACCCTGCGGTCGATGCCATATGCGACGCAGTTTCTGACAAACGCCTAGAGCCGCTTAATCGCTTTATCGTGTCAACCCTGTATACGTACATGAAATATAAAGCGCTTTTTATGCTACAGCGGGAAATTGTCAGCTTCCGGTAACATCGAATGTTTGCATATTATTCATAGGTTATTGGCATTCAAACGTTCGAAGTCTGGTTTTATGTATCCTCAGTGTATCTTACGGTTCACAACGATTTAGTTAACGACACAACGTGTGTTTGTACTTTTAATAGCGTCTAGCCATCTGGTGTTTTCAATCTCCTCGATGTTGCCTTATACGCAATTTATATTTGTGTGTTGGCAAACGAGACGACAAGCTTATATTTCAAATGGCAAACGCATGTCAGAGTCAGTTTACCTCTCAATGCAGATGCGGATACACACCTGACCAGTTTCCTGATCTATTGGTCGAATAAATAAGGGAAACGTTATTAAAAACTGTATACGAGCTCATTGGGCACGAAACGTGTCCGTTCTATCTAAACTTAGGAATATTATTACGTATGAGACCTATTCTGTTTGCCTACACCCCTGCTAATGCCTGCTTGGTTAAAGGAGCACGTTTAGGTACAAGTTAGGAGCTTGACTTGAATTTGAATATTTTATGTCCTATTCTTGTCTAAGACCTTCATGGAGAACAGCACGAAGTAGGTGAGAACGGGCAGATAGACTTAAGCAAGACTGATTCAAAATGTATAAACTAATGTTGATGAAAGATGATATGGCTAGGAAGGCAGTCATGGAAAAAGGAGACATCATGTGCCAACCCCAAATAAATTAGGAGAAAAATGACAATGTTTGTTTGTTTTATGTTTGTTTTTTTCAATGTTTTTGAAAGCAAAAGAGCTCCCTTAACATATTGAATCTATCATTGAACTCCATAACACAGAACCAACCGGCGAAAAACGCACCGATATAAAATTTATAACCCAAAATTCTTTCGCTGATTGAATGTCTAAAAATACGATGGAATTCGAAAAAGTTCCTGAAGCCCACACCATAATATTTCATCAGAAACATTTAAATGCATTAGCGAACTCCTGATAGATTTATGTTGGTAAAGTTTTATCCGTGTTCACGACAATTTAGCCTCATCTGTTTCATCACATGGGATGAAAGTTAGAGTAGCTTGAATTATTTCAGTCGTGTGAAGTGTCATTCGAACTTTTATATTCGGACCAGAAGCTGGGAGTTTAGTTTCCTTTTGAATATTCATCATTCATGCAGAGCTTCTAAAAGACTGACATATACGGACTAATTGACTCTCTAATTAATATTTATATTTCTTGAAATATTAATATTAATACTTCAATAACAGTCGAATCTATACTACTTAATATTTAAAAGAGGTAAAGTTTAGATACTTTAGAACTACTAATCCGGTTCCAAAAATTGCCTCACTGAGTGGAAACTGTACTATCCCCGAGTGTCAGGCTGTCAGTGCCATATTTAAAACGATATCGTGGGATAATTTTCGACCATACGCGAGCGAAGCCGCGAGCAAACCTAGTGGCGTTATAATGACATAAAAAAATAAACTACCAGAAGACACACTACAGCCTCTCACAATTCTCTCTTCAGTTTCATTGACTAATAAAATACCACCAGTCTAAAATAATAATGATTGACCGATGCTGTTTATAGTTATATATTCAGGCATCGATGAAAGACGAACTACAAAGGCGTCTCAGATGACTGGACACGGATGTATTTATAAACATACACAAACAGACAAATGCACTATGATTCAGATCCAGAGTCATTATCATCATAATGGAACGGTTCATTCTTTATTTAAAAACAATCATTGGAGATTAGAATTTTTCTTTCTAATTTATTGTGTGGTTAGTGCCTAACCTGGTGTCAGAGTATTTATGCTGCTCATGGGCCTCTAACTTGGCTTTATATGGCGCCCGTCGTGAAATAAGATTTAAGAAAAAAACAGCTGGTTCCTACAAAAAGGCAGTCAACACGGTCAAAATGTATGGATTAACATATTTTTTTCACATTACAGATGTGGGGGGTTCGGAAGTACGGACCTTGTATAAAACGCTTTAAAAGCGATAGTGACTTGTCTCGGGTCTAAGGACGTTCAACTTGTTTTGGATGGACTCCAATGCTTTCATAATGATTCCCTTAACCTTCAAACTTTAATTAACGGTAGGTACTATGAGTATAAGACCATACCATGACGAAGGACTAACCGACTAAGCAAGCCAGTCATGCAACAAGATTTCACGGTACTCAAGACTCCCAGCCTTCAAAGACACGCCACCAGTCAAACGAACACACAAATTCTGACTCAGCAGCACAGACAGTTAACGGTGGTTAACGGTGACCTAATCATTGTTTACACCATCCTTGAATTGAACATTTATCTCGCACTATTGCGTTCTGTTGTTATTTTTGTACGGTTTAACGTACGATGGATGCTATTAGGGTCATCGTTTTCCTCTTCGAGTATAATTGTACAATGTTTTAGCAGTTAATTAATAGAATGAATGAAAATAAAGACGTGACCATTGTGAATATGGACTCGCTGAAAGCCGCAGATTATCTTCTTCTTCGTGTCTTTGGCACGACAATTTCTATATTTTGTCAGCCCAAAACCACGCCACCTCCACTGCGTCGTCGGTGGCAGCGCAAAGGTCACTTCGGCTGCTTGTTTTTGGGCTGTGCTGAGGTACAGCATCGTTTGTGACACACCTCCACGACCACACCCCGCTGCTGTTTCATTGCGGTGTGTTTTCTGTAGGCATGTCACATTTGGTAGTGCGGCAGAAACAGTGTGCCTTTTCTTTAGAGAATACTTCAAAATTGATTGACAGAGCTGGTGAACTCAAGTTCCAGGGGGTGGTGGTCTTAAAAGAGCCGTTTGTGGTGGGTCTTGGGAAAGACCATTTCGTGCCATCGGGGTGAAAGGATTAGTCACCTAGACTACCTGTTTCCGAGTGCTAGGTGTCCAAGATGCGCCGGGCGTTTGGTGGTTAGGATACCGATTTTAACGTCACTCTGGGAGGCTCCTTTCTTGCACCCCCGCAGATGATAATTCTGTTGGACAGGCCCTCTTCGAAGGACCATCCAGATCCATACTGTATTATAACTAAAGGTATACCTGAGTCACATCGTTGAAATCTCACGAGAATCAGAACCTAATTTATACGTAACTGAACAATTTACATACGAGCAATACAACGTGACAAGACGAAAAGAAAATTTGCATCCGACCAACCAACCTCGTTCGTTAGCTGTCCGGTTTGCGACGCAATACAATATGATTACAATAAGGAAACTAAGTTAGTATAACTGGATATACATAGGTACTTTTTCCTTACACCTCATTATGGGAGCTGAAACAACAGTAGTGATCCTGGTAGAACTGTACCTATCTATGACGATGATGATGATCATGCAATTGAGCTAATTTCAGCCACAGTCACTTCATTCGATTACTTTTTAGGGTGATTGAGAGCTTTGGTCCGCTGCTCTGTACCTACAGACTTTGCTGTTTAGATTCGATGTAATTGGACTAAGAGGCGAATCTATTGCCAACAACGGTGCAACCCGGGCTGACTAAGAATTTCTAAGAATCAGCAGACGTACTCGCGACCACAAGACCAACGAAGCTGACTGTCTCGATGGCCGATGGTCTTGTGTCCCTTATAAACCCAGTGGAATAAAGTCTCTATCTTGGTTTAAGTAATTAATTATACAGAGCTGATTGAATCACGGTGTTTATAAATGTTTGAACAACATCGACAAGGCCGTGCTGCGGTTTATATTTTTCTTAACCAGCTGTTGTATCGGTTTCACATCACTGAGTCGAGACGGTCACATAGATCTTCTTATTGTTTTATTGAATTAACTAACGAACCGCTCCTGCTTCGCACGGTTATCAAGATATTTTTATTAGATGCAAGTTTAATACTATCGAGTAAACCTTCCGGAATAAGTTTTCTATAAGTGGTGAAAACCCTGCGTGGAAACCGCATCTAAATCCGTAGCGTAGTTTAGAAAAACAACGGAATCACGACGGCGACGTAGAAGGCGACTGTATTGAAATAAAATAACTCATAGTGATGCCTGGCAAAAAAAAAACAGAACTGATACGAAGATACAAAACACATAGGTATATGTCAAAAATAAAAGAAATTCGAGGACAAGAAAAAACTCGAAACAACAGGAAACTTAACACTCAACAGAAAAAAACGTAAGCCCAATCCCAATACGAGGTACAAAACGATCAATACGAAATAGCAGAGTCTACAACAAGCCCCAACAAGGCACCTGAGGAAATCCCTTCGCCTATAGACACATAATACCGACCCAACGGTGTGGTTGAATGGGGCCCATCCAATTACATAAGCATTTCTATTCCTTTGATCACGTAGGATATGGCGCCCTCGTTTGACACATCATATACTGACAATAAACGGAATATTCACAGTTGTGGAGGTTTGGTCGACTTTCTTGTGCCACGTTTACAGAAGATTAAGGTTTATTTAAAAATTAGAAGTGACGTGGTGATTTAGGTGCAAATTATTGTAACTGAGCTAGAAGTCCTTAATATCAAACTATACTTTTTGGAGATCTCAAAATTTTCATTGATAATGTCGAATTCGGATGTTGTGCTTATGAAGCAAAATATGAATGACAAATTAAACGGCGAAACGAAAACGATTAATCTGGAGGGCCTGACATGACAAAAGAGGAATAAATTACCCCTGACATTAACAACGATTAAGGAAATGCAAAAATGTCGCCAATTAAGTTAAAGCTACAATCCTAATAAAAAAAAAGTAATGCTTACAATCAATATCTGCAAGAGTCAGTGTAACTCCTTCCTGCCCCAAATACTACACTACAACAGATTTGCATCTGCCTATTCAACTTCCAATAACAATATTCATATTCTTTCGGTGTACAAGCAGCGGGGTGAGCTAGAATGCGGTGCGTGAGAACATTTGATACCATCCTCGTCTCACATCGTTCCGGTTTCATTCCCGGCAAATATAGATGTTCCGTCCTTCAGATTAGACTGCATATTTAATTACGACATTATCATTCGCGCGGTCATTGCCTGATGTCGAGCAAAAACTCGTTCCACTGTACGGGGAGTGACAAGTTTCTTGCAAGGGCCCGGTTATAAGCAAATGAAATTAGATACGCATTTGAATATTGTGTTACGTTGGTGGTTTCTGATGGTGGAATTATTTTTAGTTTAATAGTCGATTTAACTGTGATAGAAAGCTTACATGAAGAAAGTACAAATTAAATAATAGAGCCTTGAAGAAGTTGTCGAAAATGTTGCTATTACAAAATTTAATTGACTTTCAGAGGTAGAGTACCAAGCCGTACCAATTTCAATCCAAGCGAAGTAAATAAACAGTTATTGCCATTTAACTCTAACAATAAACCTCAATCTAGTCAATTAGTTGGTTACAAGGAGATCATATCGAAAGCGAAGACGCAGTCTGTCAATTGAATAACAGCGGAAACACTGTGGAGTACAAACATAATAATAAATGAATCATTTTCCCTGACTTTCGAGAAACAAGTAAAATCGTGAGAGATGTTGAACAATAAGCATTCGACGCCGCTCATATTACGTCTCTTAAGAGCATCGCGGTTGCAATTATAACAGACATGAATACGCTTCTTGCTAACATATGTTAAATAGAACGAGACAGTATCTCTTCTACTTTTTATTTGCTTACACGTTTCTTTCAAACCGAATCAGACCATAATCGTTGATGAATTTATAAAACTTGATATAAATTGTAATAAATGTATTAACAGTAGTGGCTAATAGTCATAAAGATAACTTTCTGTTGTCGAAACAAATACAAGATTAGAAAAAAACGCTATAAGTATAAAAGTAAATGAAGATTAAGTTCAATAAATCCACAAAGGAAGATAACATCAAGGAATGACTCAAACTAACAACAGTATTTCTCAGAACACTACAGGCCACTGACAAGCTACACATATCTGCACATGAACCTACATGTTACATGAGTTACATACAAACAGAAATCACTTAACCTAAAATATGTAGTAGTATTACTTGTAAATCACTTTAGTGATTCTCAGAATCGTGACATCGACGCAACGCAAATAGTTATTTCCCTCGACATCACAGTCTCACAGACTTAAAGCGTATGAAAGCCAGTCTACCGGAAAATAACAACGATGTTACGCGCCCTATATGACCCTAATGGACTCCCTTTGTACCAAGAATGTCCCTTCACACAAGGCCAGACCCTATTGCATTATTAAATACTAGCTGACCCGCGCAACTTCGTCTGCGTGCGTGCGTACATAAAAGAAAGAGAGGTTAGAGAGAGTGTGCGTCAACCTTAAAAGTTAGACATATGGCCATTGTGGATATTTTTTTAGAGCTTTTTAAGAGGGACAATTCCGACATACATGATAATTGCGTAACTTTAACCGTTCACGCACAACGGAAGCTCTCAAAAGGAGTAAATCCCTATTATATACTATTACCGATGGATAATCATCAAATGACCCCTCCCACTCTGGACGGAGCGGAAGGGAGTGTCAGACTTGTACTGACTAAAATCCACCCACGTTTCTTCTGTTGCCCTTTGCGTTCCAGGGCCGCGGTATCTCTTTCGAACAGTCCCGCAACCCTGGCAGGCCTCGCTCCTCTCGGATCCCTTCCCGTTTGCTGACATCTCTTTGAGGCGCGTGTGGAACACGAACACGCCGTCACCACGGCCTGTCGTCATAGGACGGACGGATGGCGAGCTAGCCCATTACTCACTGTCCACAGGCCCGCGACCCTCGACAGCCTTACGTCTTCATCTTTAGACACTCGATGACAATCATACACCAGCTAGAACGAAAGTTCTCATCAAAGTTCTTGAAATGGGCCGAGACACGATAAAACTGCTATAAACTGTTGCGGACCTCTTGCAACTGCCTTCCGTCTCCATCGTCAGACCTTTGATGATAGACATACTCCAGGCAGGTCTAAAGTTCTCATCAAGGTGCATGAAATGAGCCCAGACACGATATAGATGCTGTAAACTCTTGAGGACCACTTGCAACTGCTTTCCTTCTCCATCGTCAGACATTCGATGAAAGTCATACTGACAACTCAGTATGGTTTAAAGTTTTCATCAAAGTGAATGAAATGAGCCCAATAACATTATACCTGCTGCAAACTGTTTAGGACCGCTTGCAACTGCCATTTGTCTCTATCGTTTGACCGTCGATGACAGTCATACTTCAGCAAGGCCTAAAGTTCTCATCAAGGTGCATGAATTGAGCCCAAACACGTTATTGTTGCTGCAAACTCTTGAGGACCTCTTGCAAGTGCCTTCCATCTCCATCGTCAGACCTTCGATGACGTCATACTCCAGCTAGATCTAAAGTTCTCATCAAGGTGCAGGAAATGAGCCCAAACATGATTTCTCAATTTAAAAAACAAAATATCATGTATATCGGACTTCTCTGTAAAAAGTTATGCGTGGTCAGGTCATACATAAAATAAAAAAATATAGACGCGTCGAATTGAGAACCTCCTCTTTTTGTTTCGTTGGTTAATAAACCAAGCTTCAGACATTTGACACGGGCGAGGGTCATTCTTTCACGGAAAACTTAACACCGCGACTCAGAAAATGGAGTGAAATTAATAGCGCCATCTATCGAGCACGAAATTTAACCGTTAAAATATAATGCATGTAAAGCGATCGAACACACACTCTACAGGGTTATAGCGTCATGTAGACTAATCTAGAGTACTTTTTGCTCTCAGACCCGATTTAAAAGTTATCTTGTGAGCACATTTTTATTAATTAGTACCATTTTGGTGCAATAGATGTCGTTGCATGTATCTTACACAATGATGGTAAGTTCTTCTTGAACACTTTAAATTTATAAATCTTTTGATAGAGAGCACTGATTACAGCATGAAACAAAAACTAAAACCTTCTCTAAGTTCCCCACAATATTTGTGCATTGAATCTAATCACATTGGTTTTCCCAACAACATGAACACCCGCCTCGCAGCGCGCGCGGGTCATTATTTTGATGCGGAGTTATTTTAAAACTGTGATATCTCCTAAGATATTCATCTAAATTGAATGGTGGTGGCAAGGGCAATTTTGGTCACAATTGAATGCTAAAGATGACTAACATATTTATTTTGATAAGGATTAATACTATGTCGGTAAAAACACCTTCGCAAATAAAACATTAATTTTGACCAAATTTTAAAATCATAAAAATGGTTATTGTGAGTCAACCTTAAAAGATAGGCATGTGCCGTCGCGGACTTTTTTTGAGACCTTTTTAAGAGGAATAATTCCCTGCTACATTATATTTGTGCAACTTTAACCGTTTACGCAGCGCACGCAACGGAAGCTATCAAACAGAATAATTTTTCCCCGTTTTTGCAACATTTGTCATTGATGCTCCGCTCCTATTGGTTGTAGCGTAATGATATATAGCCTATAGCCTTCCTCGATAAATAGGCTAACCAACACAAAAAGAATTTTTCAATTCGAACCAGAAGTTCCTGAGATTACCGCGTTCAAACAAACAAACAAACAAACAAACAAACTCTTCAGCTTTATAATATTAGTATAGATTACACCTGAAAATTGCTTTCTCATAGGAAATAGTAACCATAATGCGTTAGTTCTATGTCAGCAATAAAATGTGCCAAGATACTTAGTGGACCAGCGCGTACAACTTTATAGCTAGCAAATCTTGAGAGATATAGGTACATTCAAGGATGTACGTTCATTCTGTCTGTTAAACGATTTCTCGTTTAATCAAAATGTAAAAAGGAAGACCGTGGAAAAGATGGCAGGGATTACTGAATAGAAGGAAATGTAATTGGCACTTAAGTTAAAAGACCAAAACAATTTAGGCCCAATTGTTTTAGAACCAACAAAAACGTTTGCTTTTGTGTAAATTAAAGCTCGACATCTCGTAGGCTTTTTCCATATTACGGATTTAATTTGCTGACTAACAAACTGGTAATCGCCGAAATTAAATTGGAAGTTGACGTCATTGTGCAGGAACAGGGCCGAGGGGACAAAATCGAATTATTTGAACGAAGAAACCGGAATTGGGTTGGCTTATGCTTGGACCGCTAATAAAAGGAAGGAAAATTATTAACGCCTATAATAAAGTGTGTCCACAATAAACTGAAGAATTTACATTAAAATTAGTCATAAATATGGTTATTAGCATAACGGAAGACTATGATAAAACATAGCTTCAAAACTGAACAAAACGATGATCGGGATATTTATGAACCGTCGTTGAAAAACGATTAACGTTTTGTTTCGGAAGTGTGTCATGGATCGGCAACCCGGAACCAGCCGACTAGTCTTACAGTATTGTAATACAATCTTTCACACAACAAAGGCCAACATTGTGGTGACAATGGAGCTATCAAGTATCCCAGTATGTTGTGTAACGTGGATACAGGGCTATTTTAGACTCACAGACAATGGGTAGTTTCGGATACAAGCTTTCTAGAAAGGATGTTTGGACATTACAAATGATCAACGTGTATGAGTGTTGAACACCTAAAGTTATTTCAATGTTATAGACAACTACGAATCAAATTACATTCTCAGTCACTTTAAAAAGGTAAGCAGCAAAGCTTCTTAAGTTCATTAATCATGGACATGATTTCATGAAAGTAAAAATCAACCAACAAGTACGCCAGGCGCCAGATCACAAAAACAAACAACTTAAAACCGAACATGTGCAAGTATTAACAAAACAAAAACACAAGACACTCGAATTCAGCGGTCAATTTCACCGAAGCCGAAGCATCGAAACTGTTCATACTAAAGCGGAATAACCAATTAAGCAGACCGACGCGGGCGCAGAGCGGTCCAAAAATTACCTACCGTTACCATTACTGTTACAGAATCTTGTTTACACGCAAAACGCGACTCACATTTGAAAACCAGTGTAATAAAATTAATACCTACTTAATCATAATTACTTTTTAAACTTAAATTCGTACAGTTCATTAGAATGTCTCTACATGGCTCACCGCTAAATGTCCCGCTAATATTTATAACTCAAGCACAAACATATCATTATCAAAGCTGGCAAAACAGGCTGTCTGGAGGCTAGACTTAACGACCTTGTCAGACTAACCTCACCTCAGCCTACGCAATATCGCTCCTCAGCAAGTAGTAATAAGGACCACAATTTCTCAAGTGATACTCTGAAAGATTGCAAAATAATGCCTGTATTGTATGGAGTATGGAGGTATCGGAGGTGAGTACTATTTTATCATTTGAATAATTGACAAGCCATTATAGTCTTTGTTGCAAAGTACTTAAGATGATCGACGATGGGAAATAAAATATGGGCAGTCAGAAAATATGATACTAAATGTGGCAACAATAATTGGAGATATGATTTAGTTGGGTACTTAATAATCGTGGACAGGAACTTGCGTGGAGCTGTTTGCGATTAGTCAGTACAATGTATAAGCCTAGCATCCTCGAATATACAAGTACATAATTATAGTCATTGTTTGTTAATCATTAAATTCTCCCGAATTAGTCAGCTCGTGACGAAAGCAGGTAAGTAATAGACATCTATGAAGTTTCTACGTTGAAAACTCAAACTGTGGTACTCAAAGAACAATAATTGCCCTGGACATGAAAATACCCTAGAATCCTGGTCATGACAATATTGAAATTAATCATACTGGTAACTTCACCGACCGCAACTTCTGAAGTTCTGATGCAGGAAAAGCCAATAGGCACAATTCCAGAAATAACTGAAACGACTGGAAGTGTATAGACTAAATATTTTTATTCGGTTATCCGTTAAAACTGTTACCAACAAAATTGAAGCACTAAACAACTTTTCAATTCAAACGAATCTAAATTTACGACAGACAAACGATAAACGACGATAAATCATAATCCTCAATCCAACGAGAAAGACACAACAAGACGAAACTAAAATAGACTCCTTACATTGTAAGTGCAAAGGTTAACAACGGTAGTCGGCGGCGTATAAAATTGATCGGACCAAGTATAAGCTAGACGAAATATGTGTGAGAGTATGAGAGACAGTAAACCGCACATTAGTGGCAACAATTTGACTTAGCATAGTACGGAGTTTGGATACAATAAGAGGTCAGCTAATACTCGTTTTGTAACCACTGACTTTCGGTCTAACGTACAAACTGGATTTTTCTGGCACTCCTTTACAGATTAATGTGAATTAGAAGTGCCGAAAACGAATCGTCATTGCTAGATAGGTACGCATGACGAATTTGGTAAGTACTATAGATCCATTTATTGCGGTAAGAATTTGATTGCGTCTTCATATTTGTTGAGAGATAACAAATAGAAACAAGACAGCAGAACTATTATAATCTAAGTTACTCTCAGTAATATCTTGACTTAAGTTTGCAATAAAGCCTCGAGCATCCGTGGTTTTGTTGGGAAAGTTCGGTCTTACAAGGACTCAAATAACATAAGTAAGATATTTGCCATTATAGTAATGACTATTTGCCTCGTTGGTCTGGTGTGGTCGCAATCGCGACTGCTGAGCATTCGGTCCTGGGTTCGATGCCCGGGTTGGGCAAATTGTTATAGAGATTTTCAATCAAGAATTTCTCAGCAACAGCCACGGAGTTTGGATTTGTGCCTGGTTGGTGGCAATATGTTCGCCCCATTTTGCATGGGACTTAAACATAAGTGGCGAAATGTGGGTGTACTTTATGGTACACCTCTGCCTCTGTGATATAATGTAATGGAATGACTATTTGGTACAAGCAAAGAGTACTCTTGGACCCAGTAGTGGGGCCAGTAGAGCTGTGGATGATGATGAATGACTAACTGAAGTTAGTAAACTAATTTATCAGTAAAGAAAACCGTATTAGTTATTCTCAATGCCCGTTTTGTACGTTGGTTAAACACACTCGGTTTTTTCTCTGATAAGCGAACAAATTCACCATTATTGTACTGTTTGTCACTTGTATAATGAGTAATGAAAATAAAACGTTCCATTCAGTAATATTAGTATGCTTTTATGATGTACCAGTATTTTGTAGAAGGAAATAGATTTCACTTAATCCATCCTAACCAACAGACATCCAAATACAGACTGATACACTGAAGAACTTAGCTAAAAGAAATAAAGGAGATCAAATTTTCTATCCAGTCTTTGACCATCTAGCACCAGCAAGCATCTAGAAGTGTTTTGAGCTGCAAACAACAATATACTGGCAAGAATACCGATCAAAACAATAACCCAAATGATGTCACTACGTAACCATTCACTTTTGGTATTTTTGCAAAAGATTATTGTGATAGTACCAAAAGTAGCGCAATGGTTAATGCCAAAACTTGCACGAACAATATTTTGTAATACAAGAAAATCACTACATAGCATGTATGATACTCGTAGATTGTGAAAATCTATACTAATATTATAAATAAAGAGGTAAAGTTAGTGACGTTGTAGGGGGTAATCTCTGGATCGAACGAACCGGTTTGAAAATTCTTTCAGTAATAGCTACAATATCCCCGAGTGTCGTAGGCTATAATAATATTTACAACGTGCCCGTGGGATAATTTCCGACCGAAACACGAGCGAAGCCGCGGGCAACAGCTAGTGATTTAATAAGAGAAAAATATCGCCCAATTGTCATCATCATAAAGACTTTTAACACTCTTCGTAAACCTGTAGATATTTGATGCCACTATCATCATAACGGATCGACTACTTGGAACGGAAATTCTGAAGACACAATACAGTTCGAGTCATCAAATTCGCCGGGAACTCATTTTCCTATTCAAATACTTTTAAAAACAATTTAAGTGGAGTATCAGTTAGCATTAAAGATAGTCCAATAACGTCCTTAAGTGCGGAAAGCCATCTGATCTGATTGCTGAAGTTAGGAACTCGTGAAGTAACCAAACTTTTTGTTTGCGAACTACGATTGAGTTTTGAAATATCTTTCTAGAAAGCCTAACTTTCTATCAATCTCCAAGAAATTGTGTTATTAGTTTGTGTCTATTTTGAGCTTGTTTTGAATAATTAAAAGCAAAACAGGATCCACCAATTGAAAGTCATCAGGTCAATGTTGAGATCAAGAAAATAAACAATGGCCGATCGAGGAAAAGATGAGATTTAAATTCAGAAATACGTTCGACATTTTTTTTTATCCGGAAAATTAATTATGAGATCTCGGGGCAAAGGACAAAAGCGGACTAACGAGAATGCCTTGCCTGGAGGTGAAAAAGAGGATTCATAATTGACGCTCAATTTAAAAAGTCTCTCTTCTTCCATCATTTATTTTGTCCTAAAGAAACAGACTGTTGACTTCAACATAAACCTTCATTCATTTTTAATTTCTCTTCGACTAATAAAAAAAAAACATTTGAGAATATTATAAGTTAGTATCGTATGCAAATATGCAAAATCGTTTCATTAATGAATACCTTGAGGACCATGCCGTACTTGACGTGTTTTTAAGGGTCATTGCTTTGGTAGCTGAAGGGCGAAGAAATTTTCAAACTGGACCGCCCACGTAAGTACTTGATCTAAATACTTTAGTAGGAAGCGAATGAGGTAGTATCTAACATTAAATCAAATGGAGCCTGCCCAGAAGTTGTAATCATTTTTCCCAAGGTTAATTTGTTAGGATTTATTTTCACTCCGAAGGATCTATCCCTAATACAATGCCTTTGTTCTGACCACTTTTAATGTTTTATTGCTAGGCAAGGCCTTGGTACTAATATAATTTACCAAGACAGGTACTTCGGAAGTCCACATAGCGACGATGCGACGTTATAATGTGTAAACAAAGTTGGTCAATTGCGACAGAAATAATTGGCCCGGAGCATTTGCAATTTGCATGCAGATATAATATAAGCATCGTCACTAAATTACAGTATCGTGTACAGTGAGTTCGTTATTAATCATTCATTACGAAATATACTATACGCGAGCATGCCACGTGACAATGAATTTATTATGTTCCGATACAGATCGGACACAAGAATTTTATTTATATGGAGAGACGGCGCGCCGTTCCCTTTTGGATTTGTTGTCTTTTCAAATGCGTGAATTATTGTTTGTTTGTTAGCCTGGAGCTAAATTTTCTTATGTTTTTTAAGCATTTTAAATTACATACGCCTGTTTTAAATTGAAAATATGTATAGGTATCGTTAGGAAATTAAAATTTCAGAATGGTTTTAAAATTATCTTCTTCTTTTCAAATCGACGGTAATTTTTGAAAGTTGGCCTCGTAAATAGTAACGCCAGTAATCCTCATAAATGGATGTTGATGGACACTTGGAAGACTCCAGCAAGTCACGTTATAGTTGTAGGTACATACAGTGTTAAAAATAGATCTCCCCTATTGATTTTCATAAGACCATTAAACGGTATTGGGCGACCGTGGCCCGCAATCATTATTGGGTCATGAAACGATCTACTAAGCTGTCACACGTTTTATTTTTGTGTTGCCAGGTCTTACAATATATTAATACTACTTACTAATGTAGTAAATGCAGGATTTGAACGCTGCAGAAGAGAAAAATGGAAGCCATAAAGCTCTCAAGGGGTGGGCACTAAAATTTGAACTGGAAATTACTGTCGAATTCGATGTCTACGAACAATCGATCATTATACACTTATACAGCCTCCATATTGAACCCCAGTATTAATGGCCTAGACGACAGATGGACGAGATCTTAGTTATTTAATTAAGGATACCAACCTGGCATGGTTCGGATTATATCTGGGCACAATAGACATTCTTGACTTTCAGTTGGTTCGAAAAGATAGTTCCAATTTTGAAATTATACGGATTCTTGTCTCACTGCTGGATGGTAAAGAACCAGAAAACATTTTTAATGACTAGAGGGACATTAAAATAACTACCTTCTCTTGTTAGTACCTACATGGAGTTATTTTGTATTTAATAGCCGTGTACGGAGAATAATGCGTTTAGTTAAAGCGGTAAGCAGTAACAGTTAAAATTAAATAACACCTTGCGAGTCGGCCCTCGTTTACTACAATGGCATTCGTGAGAAATTGGGTAAGGAGTCTACTTGATGATACGTAAAGGAAAAAAAAATTGAATCAAAAGAATAACTTGTTTTTAACTCAAGAGGATGATGAAAAACTATATTACGTTATTTAAATGGTGGACATAATTGATGCCGAAAACAACTTAGTGGGTGGGTATGTAGCAACACGCCTTAAAATACCTTCCATGGAAATTTAAGGAATTTGAACATGTCAACATGTATTTTAATTAGAGTATTGCAGGAATCTTAATCACAATCTTGACATTTAAAAAATGCAATGAGTTTTGCCTTTTCGGTGTTGTCATTAAATAAACTCATTTACACAGGTAAGCAGAATCCAGATCGAATACTAAACAATCCACAGTTTACCGAACATGGTTCGCGAGACAGCCATAAACTACCAATTAAAATTCATACCCGCTTAGTCATGGTACTGTCGCAGTGCCAAGAGAAAAAAAAAACAAACCTGGCCGTATACAAAGTAGAAATAACGTTTCACCTTTGTACTTTTTGCGAGAATTGAATTTTTAAAAGAAAACAGTTTCTTAGTTTGAATTTGAAAAAAGAATGGCGGGGTCGCACACGCCGGCGACCGTTACAACGATGGGAAGGGCAGCTGTGATCGCACCTGCTACGCAACAGCTGAGCAAGGAACCGACCCATTATTTAGTTCCGATAAGGATTCTTGTAGACGAAAGGGAACTTTAAACGAAGAAACATTTTTGCTCACGTTTTAAGTTCGACGTCTAACCAAGGAGCTTACTAATTCCATGCTTTCAATTATTCTTTCCGTAATTAAAAAACTTGTTTTGGAGAGTCTTTTAAAACTGAGGATACGACAAACGTGAGACATCTGTTAACGAAATAAAAAGGGATTGAAATTACTGAAATAAAGCCATTCATGGCCTTTTGTGCCTAAGTAATCATGATAATACTTGGAACGGTACATAAAACCCACAGTTAAGGAATGCAGGTCGGCCATACGTGGCAATATTCCGATGTGCGAATACTGGACAAAAGCTTGTGACCTTCGGGCTCCACTCCACATTCCACACGTGGAATTCAGAGTAATCCTTGGTCGAGCACTTTGGTGAATTGCGGTCAAGCCGCTGAACTGCGATATTCATTCAGCGTAATCTCTCGTTTTCGTAGTGGGACGAGAAACTAAAATATATATATTTTTTTTAATAGAAAGTGCCTCCACTGTTTCTTAGCTTCTCTGCAGCCGTTAAATGAGGTATAAAAAAATATCAAGAAATATTTAAACATGGCAATCTTTAGCAGAGAAAGACTATTAGCATATTTTATAATATCATGCACCGCATGATATTCTATCATTCTCATTCATCACTCCCCGCATGGTTGAGTTTTGTTGGTATTGCCACACCCAATTACACCTTGTTGTCCTAATTAATTTTAATGAATGAATATCACAATGTGTCCGCTGTAATGAAGGTATCATGTAACAAAATATTGTTTTAAATGGTAGAAAAATAATGAGTGTGATATTGAAAACTCTCCTCGTAACTTTTAAAGGAGAAGATTTAACCCTAAAAATGCTGGAGGCCTAAGCATCTTTATCATAATTGATTTAACACAAGAAACTCTTCAAATCCTAATTATTTCAACCAAAGAACTTCTAATCCGTGTCTCTAGAATCTAAGGAGGGTTGCAAATACTCGACGAAGCCACAACATTTCCATTTGGGTTACTTTGGAAATTAATTTATCTTATAGACTCAATTTTGGTAGATTTAAGTAATTAAATGTGAAGTGAGATAGTTTTGTAAATCCTTCAAAAGTTTTTGGCAAGACGTTCATGGGCCTTTTAACTTTTTAAATCCATAAAATAGAGCACGTTTTTGGGTTTAATGGATATAATGGTCCATTTTCAAAGCACATAAATTGTTTTTTTATTATAATTTCTTTCTCATCTAAGAAACTGCAATGCTATGTGGCACCGGTTTTATGAGTTCCAGTGTTAAAAATAGCTTTATTAAATATTATGGCGGTCACGATTTTTCCTCAACGGCTTCAACAAAATTGACAATTTAATTTTGAGTTTGTTACCGTCAATAGCTCCTATAGAAAAGCCATTTCAAAATATGATGTCTGCACATTACGTTACTTTTTGTAGAAAGTATGTAAACTGTAAAATCTTTTTTTTTTTTTATCTCAACTTCGGTAAACTTCTCGAATTTCTAGACGTACTAGATTTTAATAAAAAAATTGAACGATATTATTACTTTATTAAGTCTCAGCATGAATCTTGTAACACAAGGATCGCCTATAAATCCGGTATGTTACGCAATAGACTGGATTTATTCCATAAAGTTCCTCACGTAAATGTCTTTAATTATTTTGCAGGATAATTAAGTTCTCCATTAGCTTTAAGTATCGTAATTATTAGGCGGCGTTCCTTGATCGATGTCGGGAATTCCTGCTTTGAACCGCAGTTCCTATCTGAGTGAGATTCTATGCCAACTCGTTTATTTCATTGAAAACCTTTTCGCTTGATGTCTTGGCAACTTTGTAACACATAAAAGAAAAATATCAGACGTTATCGTCGTACTTATCAACTGCTATGAAAAAATGCGAAAATGTGAATACTGGAGTAAAAGGAAGGAAATATACCACCCGGCACAACGCAGTTTCTAACCACGATAGGGGAAAATGCGTCACATCATGGCTGTAGGTATTCATATGAATAACACATTGTCAACAGTATCAACAAAGGGGTGTGGCTTGAAATGGAGAACGGAGTATTAACCTGGCATATTTATTGAGCACGCAGTAAACATGAAACGGTACAAAATATACTTTTACACGTTCCTTGTTGTTCGAGTCGTAAAGACCTGGCCGATGTCAAGGCCGTGTCCTTCGTGGAGCTCCTGTGTGTCATGAAGACTCAATCGATCCACAACTTACCTTCAAAACACTTCAAATTTTATGTAGACAACAGAGAGCTGCCCGTGAAAGTTTGATAGCAAAATGACATGAAATTACGCTGGACTGCCTATTTCGCAGAAACGAATTGCCGGTCACACCTAAACACCGCAGTATTTACTTTCATTGCAAAAATCAAAAGCAATCTTTATTGAAGTCTTTCAGCTATCGGTAATGAATTTCCGACAAAGCATGGAAACGCCAAAACCTTCGAACTCCATCTGAAAGCCCCTGTAAACGAGAAAACCCTTGTTTTGACTTCGAAAACGATCCTATTCGTACATTTTCTTCGAATTCGGATCTGCAAAGTTGTTTTAAGAACCCAATTTTGTTTGTTAGACAAATTACAACATAAAAACAGTGTGTGTAGTAGAAACTACAGATCAATGATAGGAACTAATAGGAAGTCGCGACGCCTTAGACATCGAGAGCATGTTTCTGATTGGGATCAAACGTGATTGGTGCCGAGTAAAACGCTCTTCCGGGCGAGTTGTTCGTGTACTTGTTGCAAACTGTTAACGATCTTGTTGTTTCTTATCTCAGCCCTAATTTAATGCTCCGATATTTAATCCATTTTCGGAACAACTATTGAATCTTTTGGAAATTAGACCAAGGAGTTTCTTGTCTGTTTTTTTTCATAGATGCTTAGAAAGTATCGACTTAATTGTTATCCAACTTTGACCATAATAACTGACAGATTTCTTAGAAATTCAAATGTCACCATCATTAGATGATGATGACTCTGAGGATAATGGCTCAGATTCTAATGCGGAATTGACACAGCACCTCTTCATCTTCCTTAGAACTATATCAGCAGCTATCACTCTATCAGCGGCTGTGGTCTGTTCTAGCCTTGTTTAGTTTTTCTTTAAATACTCTACTGTGTCATAAAAATGCTTCCAAAAGACAGTACCTTACAAAAATATTGTATTACAAGTATAATTAACGCGCACGCTTCCTAATGCCCGCACGCGCCATTGAGGACTAACAGACGCCGTTTCGGACAGGGCATGTGTTCGTTTATGAAGATAGTACGCAATTAACGTTAATTAGGGGTTCCCGTTCGAGCGTTCACGATTACCCGTGATTGTTACTTGTTTTTAAGAGACGCTGTTATCTGAAGAACGATTCAAAGAAAATTGTTTATGGTTCGTTTCATTATTGGAATTGATTTGTTTGTGTGGCGATGATTACTGCGACCATGATTTTGTTTAAGCCGTCTTATAATTTCATGAGAGCTAGACTTAGGCCTGCAAGCACCTCTAATCACCGCATTATATGCCATGCTTTTACCGCTAAATATTTTAAACATTATTTTGCCCCTGTCAATGTCAACGTCAAACGAAAGACCGAAAAACCTCTCACGACCAGCGACAATTCCAAGTTGTCATTCCTTTCCATAGAACTAACATTCGTACGTACAACCTCTTTCCTTCTTAGTAGAACGATCTTTGAAATACGTTTATCGCTAAATGTAAGTATTTAGTGATTCTTAGTGCAAGTGGAGGTAACATATCGTATCACTCACTATGGTTCAATTTCGGAGACGCAGCTGTTCCTAGACTTCTGGCTAACACCTGGTTCTCTATAATTGTGCTTATGAGACACTTTGCATAAAACCAGAAACATATTAGGTACTTACCTACAGAGCAAGGCCCTTGATAACAAAACTTCACGTGAATATCAATAACCTAGGACGAGGTAACGAAAATGTTCACTCTTTTCTTATTAGGCCTACTTAAGAAAACAGTGAACATTTTCGTTAACTCGTACCTTGGGTGTTTATGGGAGCCTAGTTCACACGGGTACACATCAAGCTATACATTTCCAGTTTATGCTGACCTCGCATTGTATAGGATTTCCATACAATGCGAGGTCAGCTTATACTTGAAATGTATAGCTTGAAGTGTAGCCGTGTGTACTTAAGCTCCCATAAACGCAAGCTTAAGTTTAGTAAGTAAGTCCCTAGTTCCCTAGTGCTCTCTTTAATCTTCAGCTCGTTGGGGCTAGTTTCTTGTCGTAAAATGTTAATATGTTGGTCTTCATGGGATCACATAGTTCGACTTATTAATACATGGGTCATTGAACGAAAAGAAGACGTTATGCCTATCCCAATAAAATTGAATTCCAAATACAATGAATTCATTATATGGTGTGAGTCATTGGACGTAATTCCCAACCTGCCTGTACCTAGGTGTAAGTACTGGGTCCGTCAGACGAGACAATACATATTTAAATTACTTACCAAGAAAGCTGTTAACAAAACGTATTTAAAATCGAAAGTAAATAAATTTTTACTTTCCGAGTATGTTGCAATTATTGATTGTTTTAATTACCTACCTACATAAAAGGAAGTTTAATAATCAGGCTTCTTGAAATAAATAAGTAATTAAATATTCTGTTTTAAAAATAACGAAATAAGTGCATGTATTTATTCAATACAATTAACAATTTCACCGTCTACATCGCTAGGTAACGGAAAAAGGAACATTATTTAATACATAAATAAATTGAGGAAACTAGCTGTTTTTATTAATAAAAAAATCGAATACCCAAATAAAAAATATTTGACGTGATTAAGCACGCGCTCTATCGTGTGGTGATTATCTGATGAATTAATTAACATAATAATTGATACAATTACTACTTACAGCTGTTGGACACATGGCATTCGTTCAGCACACACTGGTAGATTATCCAGGATTCCAATTCAATCATTGTTGAAGCGGTCATTTTCGAAACAAAATATTATTTATTCGCACACAGTCAATCGAAAGTCAAGCCTTATTTACGACAAATACCACTTCAATATATCACTGCATCTCTGTAAACGCTAAGAGCTAAATATTTTCAGTCAATGTTTTCAATTTTTAAATTGTAAATAACGCGCGCGGTCTACAAAGCAGAACGTTGTTTTGATAAGTATCGCCCACATAGGATCGCGAGCTGAATGATTTGATTGGACCTTCGAGCCATATCGGCCCGCCCGACAGGAACCCGGAAATTTAAATCGGTGTTGCCACTTTATTTTGTAAGTCTCCCCAAAGCGGCTGACAAACGTCAAACTAACCAAAAAACGTACTAAGTGCACGCCGTCGCCACCACATCAAGCTACTACAATCTGTTAAATTTCTTAATTAGATTTTCTACTTTATCGCTAAAGTTTTAGATTGTTGATTGGGGATAGTTTTGTGTAGCTTAATGTGCTGGCGTCTGTACAAAATGTCAGTCTGAAAACGTTTAGTATCTGGGTAAAATAACGGTTACGGAGTTTGCAAAACAATTATTCAACTGATACTGCAAAATCTCTTTGTAACTTTCTTTTAAAAATTACGACCTGATGAATTATTCCATACTTGTAGCTTCAATTCGTGGCCAAAAACATATTTCTTTTGATGAAACTATACACGTGACACGTCACATTGAACAGTTATGTCTTGCAAAATGCAAAAATGTCTTAAATTTTATTTTTATTACCTATAAATATGGAGAAACCTTTAACCTGGCAACATTTTTTTCATAGACATTGTGCTGTGACATAGACGATACTAAAATCTATTTAGACGACTAATCGATTTGAATTCTTGTGAACTATGTGAAGTCTGATATTACAATTATTGTAGTAATTTACATGTCACTAATATGCTATTTACATTACAAAGACAAAGACATTTATTCGTAGGATACGGTAGGCACAAAGTTGTTACATAGAAATAGCATGGTTCAGGACATATCCGCCGCTAGACGCGGCATACGAATATTTACATTATTTACACTTGAAAACACTAAAATTAGCACATAAATGAAATAAAAAATAATTATTATCTTAGTTTTAACTTTTTTCGTACATATACCTTTAATAACTTACTTACACTCTATTAGAACAAAACAACAACAAAAAACAAAACTAAATGTCTAAACTCTATAATCTAATACATAAAATATAAAACACAACATTAACATTAACCTTGGATATAATATAAAAATAAAACATAAAAAAGTATATTACAATATCCAGTATCTACCTTACCTTACCTCTATTAACAATATTATTTAGTAGTTATAGATATTAGTACTGTTCATGCTATATCTTGTGTACCGCTGAAACTGCTGAATTTGTGATGCATAATTCTTTTTAAAAAATATTATTAAAAATCGATGTTATGAATCGAAAATTTAAAATCGAATGATTTATTATATTATGCCTGATCTGTCAAATGTCCTCAACACTAGCCACCCAGCTGTCAGTGTGGTCAGTCTATTTTGTTTTTGGTTTTTACAAGTGCTGCGCGCAGTTAGAAAGTGGTGTTTATTTGTAAATATTGTAAAATTGTAAATATTCATAATTTTCAGTGTTTTATCATTGTATTTGTGATATAAATCGAAGTGAAGTGTTTTATGGAAATACAAAACGTAATAAGGACTTTTTGCGTTTTATAAGGTAAGATATTTGTAAACGATAATCAAACACCTGTCGTTCCGTACGTAATTATAATGCAAATGCAATTCATTGTTAAATATAGGGTCATTTTATTTTCGTAACGAGTTTAAATCTGTTGTTTTGTCTGGAACGTCGGCCAGTTGCGCTGTTTCGTGTAACCTTGAGCGAGCGGAGCAGAGTGTCATCGTCTAATTCGGCCTTAAGCTTGTGCCCTACAAGTAAGCCTACGTAAATACTTCGGGTATGTACTTGTAGAGAAAACTAGCAATACAGAACACACGCATCACGCACGTGTTGTAAAACGTTTTATACGTGGGTACCTGCATTTATTCTTTTGTTTGTCAATAGAATAACAAATAGTTTTTAAAAAGAGATGGTTATTTTATGTCATACTGGATTTTGCCCTCATCCTCGCTCATGTTATGGTCAAGAACATGCTGTTTTTTTTTAATATTGCTTAGGACTTATGACACACTCGGGGATAATATAGCTTCCTATTAATTAAATAAATTTTGGAATTATATCAGCAGTTTCGAAGATTACTCCCTACATCCAAACTTATATGCTTGAGTCCAACTGTATAAGTTTATAATCCTACTGATATTATGAAAGTTTGTAAGAATGGATGGATGTTTGTTACTCTCATGCAAAAGCTACTGAACGAAATTTGGCACGCAGATAGTTTATTCCCTGGATTGACACATAGGATACTTTTTATGATCCCGTGGGACAGTTAGCGAACTTCACGTGGGCAAAGCCAAGGCATGAGCTAGTATTGATACATATTTTGTAATTTAATACAAAAAATTAAACAAAAGAGTACTGTACTACCTTTTAATTCCTAGAACACCTGGATATAATAAAAATGTAAAAATTGTTCCCGAATCAAATAACAATCTATATAGTGTACAATACTGTACACGTTATTATCTTAATTAGGCCACCCAGAGCCCAAATTGTTCACACCCCCATAAACAAGTAGACTTGTCTACTTTATTACACCTCTTTGGTACATTATCATTTATCAGTGTAGAACTAAGTAGGTTGCATGATGATTTTCTAGGGTGATCTATTGCCTATAATTATATTTACATCGGCGTTAAAGCCTGGTGTTACAAAACCTGAGTGATTATGGTTTGGTAACTAGTTTTATAGACATCATTTACTAATATTGAGTAATGAATGTTAACACAGTTTCATAATATCATTGGTATGTCTTTTTTGTGTTCAATACAACACACTCATGCAGGTCCCTTAGAAGATTAACTGAACAATTCTAGTAAAATTACTTGCACAGCAATTTTAATTTTGTCTAGAAGCATCCATCTTTCAAGTGTTTCGTAATAAAACATGAATGTGTCTTTGCGGCAGACTGAATACATTCATTTTTATTGAAGTCAGTTGAAATTACTAGTTTAGATGGCCAGTTACACTTATTTTGATACTAATAAACTAAAGAGTGGAGCGAAGGCTTGCTTTTAAAAGTGATAGTGGATAAGCCTGATTGTCCGTCCCTGGGGCACTGGACCCGTATGCACAGCTGCAGGTCTGGTGCAGCGGGAAGCGGACTTAGTTATAGGTATAGGTTTTTAAATTAGTTTATTTTATTTATTTATTTATGTACACACAAAATACTTAATAGGACATTACATTAAGATAAAAGAGCACAAAGGTACTGCTTATTTCATAAGAAATTTCTTCCAGCAGACCTGCGAGAGGAAAGTTGGATTAGAAATGTAGACAGTGTGTAGAAAAGACAGAACAGGAAAATTTCAATTAAAACTTAAAACAAAAATATACCTATATAATATAAACATACACACAAATATATACACATAATATACAAAATAAATATATACCTATAATATGAATAATATCCAGAATATTACAGTATAGAGGAGAGATAGTGTTCTTTGACTTGCTTTTTGAAGACAAATATAGTTTTAGAATCTCTAATGTTAGGCGGAAGAGAGTTCCACAAACGTACTGCGTGGACAGAGAAGGAATTAGAATAGAATTCGGTTTTATGGGATGGGAAATTAAGATGATGCCTGAGGTGGGATCTACACAGAGCATCAGAAGGGCGGGTAAACGAAAAACGATCGCGCAGGTAGCTAGGATATGAAGGGTTATAAAGGATGTTGTAGAGGAGACATAATATCCGAGTGTTCCTGCGAAGACGAATAGGGAGCCATTTGAGTTCCTTGCGGAACTGAGAAACATGATCATATTTCCTCAGACCAAACACAAAACGGATGCAAAGATTTTGCAAACGCTCGAGCTTATTCAACAGCTCCTCTTTTACTTCATTTTATTGAGAAATTTATTTTAATTTTAATTTAATTTAATTTATTTTAATTTATATGGAAAATGTTACTAACATAGTTGATAAGTGGTACTAACAACAATATGAATCATTTGTGTTCGATTTAAATAAATAAATAAATAAAATTTGCCCAGGGGTGCATAATAAATATATGCATATAAATACTACTGCATCCCCATAACACTGAATATTTTTAATTTAATGCAGTGGACATTAAAACTTTAGATGGACAGTTACATTTATTTTGATACTAAAAACTAATACATCTAGTTTCTAGGCAGTTCGGCAACTTCTCACTGGACAGTAACATAATACTTGATATTGATACTCTGTGTGTTTTATTCTGGAATTTATGCTTTGAACACCTCCTTTGTTGTGTGGCTTTTGTTATTTTTAGATTACCTGAAAGGAACAAGTTTTTAATTTTTTGAGACTAGGATGGATACCAAAATAAACATGTTTCTATAATAATTATACTAATTATGCTAATACTAGCAGGTTTTACAACACACCTAACTAATAAGATATTGTGTCTTTATATTTTTTTATCTAATATACAGCTGTTGTTTGTTTCTGTTTGAAACTGGTTTTATTAGTGACCTTGTTATGTAATTATTAGAATACAAAAACAGTCACTTAATTTAATATATCAAGTTTAAGAACAGTTAGGTAATATTTTGGAATAACTTGACATTTATTTATTGTCCCAGAATAAATAAAATATTATGCATATAATGCAGAGCTGCCAAATTTTTTCTTCTGGTTAAAAATTAACAAATCAACCATTTTTTAAGAATAAACAATAACAAAAAAATACTCCTACACACAATATCTTACTAACAGGGAAATAGGGAAAAACACTCCTTCCTCCTTACTCCTTATGTTTCACTAGCTGTTGCCCGCGGATTCGCTCTCGTTTTGGTCGGAAATTATCCCACGGGTACGTTCTTCTACTTCTATGGATCGCTGGCACGACAATTTTTATATTTTGTTAGCCCAGAACTTCGCCACTTCCACCGCGTCGTCGGTGGCAGCGCAGAGGTCGCCTGGGCTACATGTGTTTGGGCTAAGAGGGCAGGGGGAGCATTGTTTGTGACACTGTTCCACAGCCACACCCCGCTGCTGTTTCATTGAGGTAGCCCCACTTAACGAGGTTGGAGTTACATCTTCCTACTTGAGTCCGAAGACGGTTCAAGGACTTCCAGGTGGACCACGGAAGGTTAGACCCTGCAGGAAGATGCTCACTTGGTGGTGAGTGGGAGGGGAACAGCTGTTTTCCCACAGCTTACATCGGGCGTCGGCCGGATCTCCTGAAAGGGACGCTCACGGGCACGTTGTAAATATATAGCCTATGCCACTCGGGGATAATGTAGCTTCCTATTAGTGAAAAAATTTTCAAAATCTGTTCAGTAGATCCAGAGATTACCCTCTACAAACTCACAAACTTTACCTCTTTATAATATTAGTATAGATATTATCTTCCATATCATTCCTCACCCAATCGATCCATTCGTTTTTTTGGTCTTCCTCTCCCTCTCCATTCATCAACATTTATATTCATCACTCTTTTAGGCCCATGCGATTCGTCCCTCCTCACAACATGTCCATACCAAGACAGTCGTTGAGATGTGAATAAAAGATTTGGTTTTTGTATAAACACGTAAAATATATTCGGCTTATATCTAGCTAGTATAGCATAGCCATAGTTCTTGACAGTGCCTATATTATATTTGTAATGCCCTTTTAATTTCCTTCATTTTGAATTTTTGATACCCTACTCGATGGGTTTAGAATAGTTTAGATGAAAAAAAAAACGACTTAGAATTTAGAGCCAAAAATCCGCCATTTGTTGTTTTTTTAAACACCTACTTATGGACACTTGGGTTTTTGAGTCGAATCTAATGATACCTTAATCGTCGAAATACATCCAGCCATTTGGAACATACGAGGTAATAAAGTTTACAAAAAACAAACAAAATGAAACATACAAAATACGCGCGAAAAACATAACCCTTCCTTGGCAGTCGGGTAAAAAGAGTCTATGACGGCGGAGTAAATCCTCATCCATGATTCCCTTTCAACTTTTCTGTAACTGGCGCAATTTTTTAAACTTGCTTTAGAGCAAGTTACGAGTCTATTAGTAGACTCGTTCCTTACCTTATCCATTCTTCTCACACCACACATCCACCTCAACATTCTCATCTCCGCCACATGCAATCTTTTTTCATCAATCTTCGTCACAGCCCAGCACTCTGATCCTTACAGTACGACAGGTCTAATCACGGACTTGTATATTTTCCCCTATAACTTGAAGGGCATCCATGGGTCCTTCAAATTACATCATACAAAAATTTCACTTTAAATGAAAAGCTGGTGTTTTGTCCAAGCACAGCTGTAAAGATAAGACTTCTAATCAGGCAATGGTACGATGCGTCATGTGTGTTAACCCATCACTCACCTAATCTAGCAAATAAAGTAAAAAAGTAGTACACAAATATTAATACCTGGCACTGATAAGCTTGGTTAAATATTATATTATTAAAAAGATAAATAATCGGTATGTATGACTTTTTCGTTACTATTTATTAAGTAATATTAGATAGTAAAATGTACAAACACCTGTATTATTTGAGCACCTATCTGCGAAATGGAGAATTCTAGCAAATGCGCATGCATTTGCTAGAATTCTATTATGGCATGTGACTCACTCTGTTAAAAGCTAAAAAGTTTTTGTACTACAGTAATAGAGGTACTTCATTAATTATACTGGTCATCAGATTATACAAGAATTTAAAACATAAGTAATGCCCAGGTACTCGAAAACAATTTTAAGGTTGAGGGCAAACAATAGGCAAACCAAAAGGTAAACATTTATTTGTAATTTTATCATAAATTGTAAGTTTTTTTTATTGGCATCCATATTATTATTTAGATACCAAACAGTCTTAAATAAACAACAACCTTTATTCTTATCTTGTCTAAATAACTACAACAAACAAAGAAACAACTGTGTCAAAAAAAGCAACAGTATTGTATCAGTTCTGTTTTTCATAATCTTCATTTTGTACTTTGTGTACAATCTTTCATACGAATTGACGTCATTATCACCTTGTCATATAAGTGTCTTGCCGCTTGCGATATCCTGAGCACAGTCCTGAGTCTGAGTCTGTCAGAGCATATTTTTAAAAGCATTTATTTATATTTGGACACTCTTTGTGATCAATTGTTTACTCATTTTTATTTTTACATTCTTGTAAATATTTAAATAAAGCTTTGGGATGTTAATATTCATATTTTTTTAATGTTCTCAAGTTAACGCGTATATTTACATGGAACGACCAGTATTTTACTTGGAGCTACTGCCGACTGACCTCCACAACCCAGTTAGTACTGAGTAATACGATACCCCTTGGTAAGACTGGCTATCAGACTTTCGCTTGGTAATGTATGAATTAATGTTCTATGGACTTTCAGGATACTGATTTTTGTACAGCATAATCAGCCTATAATGTTCCCACTGATGAGACACACGCCTCTCTATGAGAAGGAATGGGCTATAATCCAACACGCGGGTCCAGTACGGGTTGGTAGATGTCAAATTTCTTCGAATTTTTGGTTCTAGGACATGCCGGTTTCCCCACGATGTTTTCCTTCACAGTTTTTGAGAGCAGTGGTGATTAAATAAATTACACAAAGTAATTCGTAAGACGGGGCCGCCACCACAGGGACACAGCTGCTCTGATTTTTGTACTACCAACTGCTATACAATTTCTTCAAGTACTAGGCTTATGGTACACTTAAAATTTCCCAGACTTTGCTAGCTATTCAATTTAAAGCCAACACCCCACTCCAGTCTGAAGCAGTTACACGGTGTAGAAAGGAAAATCTTACAGTATTTTACACTGGCGATAAGAAATGACGCTATACGATCCAAACTAGCCCTTCGTTTGATTAGATTATTTTATGTTTATTCTTATTTAATCATTATTATTATCTATCACGTTTTTCGTCACGAGTTAAGCTTCATAATGAGGCATCAACATATACATATATTTATATTGTGTCAACATGAAGGTATTAGTTTGAAGCATTCATTAATAGAAGCACGTAGGTTTATAAGGCAGATTTCCGGCGATGATTTCTAACAACTGCCTTGTTGGTCTAGTGGCCGCACGCGTGACTGCTGAGCTTGAGGTCCTGGCTTCGATTCCAAGGTCGGCAAATTGTTATTAGATTTTTCCATCAGATATTTCTCAGTAGCAGCCACGGAGTCTGGATTTGTACCCGGTTGATGGCAATAAGCTCGCTCCATATTACATGAGACTTAGACATAACTGGCGAAATGTGGGTGTACTACTAAGTAGAGCTGTGCTTAACCCTTCGGACATTACAGGCGTGATGTTATGTTAGGGTTTCTAACAACGAATAAGTTAAGGTTCGGTTCGGAAACCGATACGGACAGATTACGAACCGGCTGCATACACCGGGATACTAATAGATGCTGCAGTACCTTAGCTGTCACAGTCCGGGGTCGCATTCGTAATTTGTCCGCACCCGTTTGACAGAACCTTTACTAAATTCCTTGAATCGATCAATAAAGTCAGCCTATAGATCTGTCTTGCAGTACCTAAACCTGCAATATAAACTTAGACATCTCCCAAGTTGCGTCAAAACACCCGAGCCGGCCCGGCCTTGCTTGAATGTTGAGAGTGAAAACCCCAGAACGACATCTAGACCGCGTTTTACAAATCCCTGGAACAACCGCTTGAGCTTCAAGATCTTTTGATTATGTGTGTCAAGGATAAAGCTTTTTATATAAGGAACCCTTAAGCCCTTGGCATTATGAACATGACTAAGATTTGAGAGATTTAAAAATCGGAATTTACGATGCAGCATTTCGTAGATCAGATAAGATCGTAAATAAAACAATGCTGATTGATATCTGGCTGGCTCATGTTTATATTCGCATCTCATAACCATTTAAAGAAGCTGTCTCCAATCAACTCTTGTGAAGTTAGTTATATTTACACCTTATGGTTAAGATGCCGGAATACCTAAAAGAAACAAATAACTGAAACATTAGGCTGGGATTTCATCGTGTAAAAAAATACTAGGAAGGATTGAAAACGGAAATGATAGAGAGTAGGTACACACAGCTCCAATAAGCACGTACGAACATAAGTGTGGACGAATAAGAAGTCCTGTACCGACCTCTAATAAATAGTGATGTGATGAGGGTTATCAGTTACCCCTAATCTAAACATATTACTCAAATACCATAATTCTCTCTCGTATTTTCACGACTTCCAATGAAAGTAACTTACCACGTTCGAACTGCCGCATACCAATACCTAATACAATACAACTTTCTCCCGTACAATGACATGTGTAGAAATACGATTCGGTTCGCAATAACCATCGCTCTTCACAAAAACTCGACGCGAAAGTTGTTCAGATTGCTTGATAACTCGTTGAGGCTTTAATATGGATTGGTTTTATACACTTGTACTGGAGGTATTTGATGGCCAACCTGTACATACATATGGAATTAAAACCTTTCGCTCCTAAATCTTACTCGTCTTTGCTGTGAATTTGGTGACTTGTCGTGCAAGTAAGGTGATTTGTCAAATGGTCAAGCCATCCTGACAAGGCTGTCTTGATCTTTGTAAAATATCTTACCAACATTCTTGGTGAATTGGCAAGTCAAATGTAGCACCATAATAGAGCCTGTTGTGCTCCATGGGCCAGAAAAACCCTTTGGTCAATTTTTCACCCAGAGGATTGTATCTTAGATAGGTAATTCTAGCCGCTAGCGCACATTCAATGATTCGCTAGCCCTGATTCCCAGTTAGCAGGACTCGAAACAAAATTCAGCGGTGACAAGCCATGCATAATAAGGACAAAGATTCCTACAGTGCGATCAACCAGAACCCTAGAACTGAGACTAGCGTGTGTATTGTATTGCTACTATCTGTAGTTACATGGAGTGTTCTCGATTGCATGATTTTAACCAATAAGTATAGGCCATTATTGAACTGTGAGAATGAAAACTGCGTGAGATTTTAAAACAAAAACACGAGAAATCGTTAACACTGGTACCGATAAAGTTTTAAATAAAACACGAGTACGATTAAATGACTCGATGACATCGAAATATCTGAAAGTCATGGTGGTTATTGACATACTATATTGGTGATGGAAGTTTGGCACAGCGCCAAACTTTACAAGATACTTCCCGAAGTGATACCGTCCAAAGTGAATAGCGTCGAGTTTTCTCAAACATCCTTTTCTTTTCACAAGTTTTATCTATTGACAGTGACACTGTGCTTTGGCTTTGTTCTAAATGAATGCCAAAAAAAGTAATTTCATTGGCTTTTTTAGAAGGCATTCACTTGTTCTTTGGTACGTTCACGGCAAATTCGTCGACCCTCGAGCATTCATTAAGCAAGGTTAAATTGTTGTAAAGCAATTTGCTTACGCACGCTAAAAATCAATACTTACTGCTAAGTTAATTAAACATATTGATAGCGTAAAGTAATTAGTAACCAGACTTAGGAACTAAATGCCCTACCAGTTTCATAACGAGTAAAGCTGAAATAATGCAAACTATACAGTACAGATCTTAAAAATAACCAACAGTAAATTATTGGTATTACATATGCCACTACCCACGCTCTCCGTACTCCCTGTCCCTCCCTAAGGGCCAAAAGTAATTTTATTCGGCTGGAAGCTGGGACAACGGAGCGGTCTAAAAATAAAACAAAACCAAACGCAGACAATAAAAACATCCTCGCGACTGTAGACAGTAGACACGAAACAAGTCCAAAAGGATAAAAATATACTCCTAGCTTCAATCAAGCACGTGGTGTGTAATTCTGAAGAGAAAACTTCCCATTCCCAGTTCCCACCATTCTGGATGGCGTCACTCAAGCACATCGTCAATATCATCTGTACTGCATTAATATTCAAACAACCATACCACCATTTAAAGTAATATCCCGCTCGGTGTCTCGCATTGTGAATTCAATGTCATCCCCATTCATGGGTTGACCGCTTATTAATCTGGCCGTGACGTATCCGGCGGAGTACGTCATCCCGGTCAATATTTTATTATACGGGATTACGATTATCGAATTCCGACTACGTCAGAATATCATACTGTAATGGGAGACAATGCAGTAGAATGAACTGAGATACATTTATAATCATAAGCCTAAGCGGTTTAAAAATGAGTTAAAAGCAAAACTAACCTTGCCTAGCTAGTAGCAAGGCCAGGCTAGTTCAGACGTACCAACTACAATTTTTGATATGCCATATTATCAATGTTATTGTGAAACCACGCATGATTGCAATATTATATCTAACAAACACCTTGAAAACTGAATAACAGTTAAGCGTTTTCTAGATTCTACATGTGAAGCCAGACTACTTACGTAAGTGATGTAAAATGTGATAAAGCTCTAACAGCCACATTCTTAGCACTTAAGTGTTAATTAAGTAAACAAACGCGTAGTCAGGACCGCCAGATTGCTCAATTTGGTAAATATATCGCTTTCAGCTTGAGTAATTAGTAAAACTGACCTCCATATTTCCTCCTTTATTGCTTTGTTTTTGTTGTTTTTCTTCAAGGAAGACATTGCCGGTTCATTTCCTCATGTTTTGATACGTCGAAACGAATACAAATGTGAGTCATCGCTAGATCTCAGTCGGCCTTGTTTCAATCGTTCTCTTATCTACAGCGTGTTAAGTGTTATTAGAATGCGAAGTTATCGTTGAACTGCGGATAAAAACCTCAAATATGTTAGCGGTGCATACAATGCAAGGGCTTATTTCTGTTGAAACAACTTTATCGTTTTAAAACATGCACGCATCATGTTCACATTTATATGTATGCCAACCACTTTCAATGTCTCCTTATCAGGTATGAATAACCATTAGTGGAACAAAAACAACGATAGACACGGAGACGTGATACCTACACGAATCTTTGCGAAGAGTGGCCAAGATCTACTTTTATGGTCAATTACAAATCCTTATGTATGTAGGTGTCGTTTAGTGTAGGATGTTAAATTGCAAAACATCAGAAACGTGTCATATCTTAATTTAGGACTAATTCTGTAGCTGACCTTTGACTGTAACAAGTTCAAAGCAGTTTCCGTTTTGTCGAACCATTTCTAAACAACGCGACTGGTGATGTTGAAGGTAGAGACGAAAATTCTCGTAGCTGCATTTAATGGCACTTCCAATATTGTGTGATTTGTAACGGCGTAGATCATAAAGCTATAAGAATAAATCACGGTACATAATTCGTCTACAAACAATCCGTACGTTATATTAGGTTTGATCCTAGATGCGTTAAGTAAACAGTAGTGACCGTTTACCTGTTCGATTAGGTATTCTATTGAGATTTGTTGTTCGATATCGTCACCATAATCATCGTCAGATGTAAACACAAGAGACACCAGTTCACAAAGACCTTCGCCCTCGTCTTGTTGACTTCTAAACAAAGCGTCTTAAGCCATATCATGTGTTTGTCCAAGAACACAATTAAATTGACGATCAGATCTGGCAATTTAAATCTATTTAAAATCCTGTGTGGGTGGTGGTACGTGTTATTATTGCTCATGATGATATTTCTGGACTTAATTCGTCATTTTACACGCTGGCAAGTCTCGCTGTAAACACTATTTTTTGTCCAATAAATAACTAAATATTATTTGACTTGTGTTTTTGTGTGCATGTGGTTGACGCAGTTAGCTTGTTGGCAAGCGTAGTTCTATTGATTCACATTAAAACCCGTACGAGGAATATTTTGTGGCATTGTAGTAGCATTCCTTTTACAAAACAGTTTGGATTTGAAGAACTTCTTTTGTTGCAGGGTAGGCAAGCCGGGATGGTGATGGAAGCCGACCCAATTGCTGGCAAACATACTGATGGTAAATATGAAAAAGATCATTCTTCTATAATTTTAGCGTCGCGTCTATTTCGAAGTTTATTGAATTTCTGAAATACATAACAGAGGTCTGTAGTTGAATTATGTCAAGGTCTTTGACTGCCATAGAATAATGTGTGGAGCAGTTACTGCAATAACGCTAGAATTATTCAGAATTTGTAGCTTTATACTTCTAGTTGTAGCCTGTAGGCGTGTTCATTTACATATTTTTACCACAAATATGTAAATGCTTAGTTTATTTCGTGATTTTCTTTTCGACGCGTTTGAATTTTACCAAATCCTGCATAGAATCGGGTTGCTGTATCTTGAAATATGCTGAGTTGAGCTGTCGTTTTCAGTTGTTGACCGTGTTTTAGCCTCAATATCATGTTGTTCTATGATTTATTGTGTAATCTCGTGTTGCTATGTGTACGGTGATTAATATCTCGTGTTAGATGCGTCATGTCCCGTTTGACGCTAAGCGTCCTATTTCCTTGCCTCCTATTTTCTACTTTCGCTCACAAAGTCGTTGGCCCAAATTTTGTCTGCTTGATGCCTTGCTATAAATACTGAGCAGTCTCGGCACGTCCCTGTTTTATCTCAATGTCTGGCTTAAGTTATAAACACGCATTTTTGACGCATTATATGAATCATGTTTGTTTATGACCACAAAACTAGATTATCATTATCAATATCACTGGTATTGGCCGACGACGCGGCTGGTAGATCGTTATCAATTCAATTACGACTATCGTTGAACGTATTTCCTATATTTATTATTAGATTGGTATTTGATAAGCCTCTTTTTTCTCGCGTGAGGAATGTGTCGATAAAATCTATTTCTGATTTCTGTAAACCTGTAGCAATATTTTTAAACTGTCTCCGGTTGTTTTGGTTCGGGTAACCTATCCTTATATTCTTTTCAGTCTACGAATACATGATCAAAACTATCCAGGCTTTTGGAGGGAGTTCACTCACGCCTTTTATCTTTTGGAGGATTTGAGCCTGAGACTAAAGTACCTAAGTATAGTTTTTATAGTAATTTCGGGGTCTTGGTCAATTTCATCACCTGGCCTATGTACGTTACCTTGCCTTAGTTAATGTAAAACCCAATGTGCCAATTAGCTTGCCGAGTTGCCGGCTATAACATTCTGTTGGAATCACCTAAATTGCGGGAACGGTAACTAAATTGTCGGGACACAAATCAGAGCCAGACATAACGCTTCTTTGATCTTTCAGTGTGATTTGTAGCGAACGTAGCCATGGCTGGCTCCTTGAAAACTTCTGTCTAGTGTCTTGGTCTTCCTGTAACGAGTTCACTGCATCATTATTTATAGCTTCGTAAATAAATAGTTTGTTGTTGCCTACATCCAGAAATTTTAAAGATTGCAAGTCAATACCATTAATATGCTTGTTAATACGGTATACGTCCATTTAAATGCACTCTCGCCAAAGTTTCCACTCCATTGCTTGTTTTCAATGCTCATTCTTTTAAATGAATGCCCTTGATCAGTGATCTCTCTTTATCATTCAGTCATCACATCACACATACGTGTCAATATTGCAGTATTTCTCCTGAAAGATTTGCTACAGTTTTATCTTACTTCAATTCAAAAGTTGGGTGTCTGGCAAACTGCTAATCATCATTCCAACCTGATGGTTAAAATCTACTTTTCTCGAGATTTAACGGCTTCCAACCACAACATGCAGCAATAACGATCAAAGTTATAGTCAAAACAAAAAAAATGTTAAATGTGCAAATTGCATTTTAAATTGAAACAAAGATTCAATGTAGCGTAACTTTATCCGATGGCTTTGAATGGCGGCCATTATTCAGATTGGCCATTGATGTTGTCAATCGAATCGTACGGTCTTGCTCCGTCGCGTCTATTGTGTTTGATTTTTATTTGAACATCGAAAACATCTCGGTACGGCGCACACTGGTCCCAAATTAAAAAAAAGTGGACATTGATAGTAGACCGCTGATATTTTTTTTTATTGTTGATATAATGATAACAGATAAGGCAAAAAAATATTATTGTCCTACTTCAAATACTTTTCTCTATAAAAAATATTTCTTTTTTTTTTGTATGGGAGCGATTACATTTTACTCAATTTCTCAAAAACCTTAAGCGATGTCGAGATGGCATTCACATATGTTAGAAAAGTAATAATTCTGAGTATTTGGCTCGAAGAAACTTATTGCTTATCTCTGCGTACTTTCGAGATAATAGTGACAGAAAATAACAATTTTTTTTAATGTTAATTGTTCGCTTTTTTTTAATCATAGCCTTACTCATATCGCAATAGGTCCGCTGGCCAGCAAAATGGAGCTTCGACGCGAGTTTGCCGGGATAACAAGATGGCCGCCTCTCATGACGTAACGTAATACGGTCACGAATCGCGCGCGTACACCTCACTCAGTGTACAACTAAATGTGGTTGCGATAAGACGTGTCCTTATTTTTTCTGTGCGCTTGAAGAAATGCTTGTTGTTTGTTTGTTTTGTTATTGTTGTATTTTGAATCTTTGGATTTTAAAATCAAATAATTTTTGTTTGTCTTTCTTTCGTCGAATTTGTTTTCGTAATTTTTTTTGTTAAAATCAAAGTCACTTTGTCTTTGATATCTTTGATTCTAATTTGTTTTCAATTTTCCTTAAAATTATAATATGTCCGCATTTGTCACCAACTTAGACTTATACGTTGTTCTTAAATCAGGAGGTGGTTTTAAAAATGTCGAATTTTTATTTAATGCCCTTATTGAACGTATTGGTGTTGAATTGTCTTCCGAAGATTTGAGTAATATTAAATTATTTTGTCGTAATTTTTCAAGTAATATCTCAAAAAGATGGTCTGCTTCCAGTAGAGCTCAAAAGACCTTTCTTAACAAAAATTCAGACTGGTTACAATCCCAAGTTTGGCCAAAATGTCAAAATATCGATTTAAGCAGCATTTTTAAAGTTGCCGAGGAAGTAATTCCAAATTTCGAAACGCAAGTGGATACTCATCAATTAAGTTATGGTACAAGTAAAAAACCATTTGTTGATATATCTGATAAACAGAAGAAAAGGCGTTCTCTAACACTTCTAGATCACACAGAGGAGGAATTAGTTTATGCTTTATGTGCCAAATTAAAAGAGTCTAAAAAAAACAAAATTAGCAGCTATATTAAACGAACTCAGCCAAAACAAGCAAAAATGTGAGATGGTACATGATGTACTATTCGCTAAAAAGACTGACAAACCGTGTTTACCAGATGATAAAACGTTAGCGCTTTACACCTCAACAAATTTGTCAAAATGGCAATATCGAAATTTAAGAACTATTCTTGCTTCAGAGAAAATGTATGGTCTTCCATTCTATCAAAAGCTCCTGGAAGCTAAAAAAACTTGTTATCCTCCAGAGTCAGACATAACTGTAACTGAATCTGATGCTAAGATAAGACTTCAATCGCTTCTAGATTTGACAACTAATAGGATATTAAAAACAATTCAGCACAACTCTGCCGACAAAAAATCGCTAAAACTAATAAGCAAATGGGGTTTTGACGGGTCATCTTCTCAAAGTAATTATAAACAAAAGTCACACTCCGACACTAAAATTGACGATTCTTCAGTTTTCATGATTAGTGTGGTTCCGCTTCGTTTGGAAGAAGAGAGTGGTACTATCTTGTGGCAAAATCCTGCTCCCTCTTCAACAAACTATTGTCGTCCAATTGGCTTTATATTTGCAAAAGAAACAAATGAATTGATAAAGAAGGAAAGTGCATCCTTAGAGGAAGAAATTCGTAATCTTGTTCCCACAATTGTAGATAATTTTGATATTAAACATGATTTGTACATGACTATGATTGATGGGAAAATTTCTACTACTACTACTACCTAGCAAAATGAATGACTTGGACTTTGTATCCAAAAGACTCATCAGAGAAGATATGTATAAATATGGTCTGTCTTCGCTTCATATGTGGATAAGATGTATGGAATGTATTTTACACATTTCGTACAACTTAGACTTTAAAAAGTGGGCTGTACGAAAAGAAGATAAATTGTTAAAAGAAATTAAAAAGAATCAGCCATATCAAACCAAAGTTTGCTCGTTTACATAAACAGTTGTTTCCAGAGGCTAGTGCTTTGATCTTGAACAATGAATTGCTTTCGTTGGAAAACGAGGAAATAGAGATTTCTCAAGAGAATATAGACCCAAATATTAATCTTTCACCATAATATTTTTTCAGAATCGTTTGTGAACATATTCAACTTTATGTTTGCAGCTTTATTTGTCTTCATTTTGTTTGTTTTTTAGATCTGATGAAAGTACTCCTTCAGAAAGGTCATAGCTTTTCAGTCATTAGTGAGCCCCCATAACCTCTTTTACAGAGAAGTCTCTTTTTACTTATTTGACATTACGCATACATTATAATTATGTGCTAAAGTAAGGCTATGATTAAAAAAAGCAAAAAATTAACATTAAAAAAAAATGTTATTTTCTGTCACTATTATCTCGAAAGTACGCAGAGATAAGCAATAAGTTTCTTCGAGCCAAATACTCAGAATTATTAGTTTTCTAACATATGTGATTGCCATCTCGACATCGCTTAAAGTTTTTGAGAAATTGAGTAAAATGTAATCGCTCCCATACAAAAAAAAAAGAAATATTTTTTTTACAGAAAAGTATTTGAAGTAGGACAATAATATTTTTTTGCCTTATCTGTTATCATTGTATCAACAATAAAAAAAAATATCAGCGGTCTACTATCAATGTCCACTTTTTTTTAATTTGGGACCAGTGTGCGGCGCAGCGCCACTGATAAATCAATTTAGGTTTGTTAAATTTGTCCTTTTAAGGAGTTCAGTAGTAATCAAAGTACGACTAAGACTAGTAAGTAAAGTATGACTTACTATCAGCGAGCAATTATCATTCAGAGAGTCGGAGATTTAGGACGATATAGGCGCGACTTTTTATTTCATCATCTCTCTTCATCTAAAATTATTAGGTGCGTAGCTAATGAATTAAAGCTTAGAAAACCATACCATATCGGTGCGTGGGATGGACTTTTTCATAAACGTCTGAATCCGACGCTCCGTTTCAGTTTTTAAATTATTCTAAAATTCAATTAAAAACTTCCATATATATTTACTATCCGGATTCTCAGTCTGCTATAATAATCGTTTCGACAGGATGTGGCCTCAAACATCAAAAATGTTTCGGATACTTAGTTTCCAAATACTGCAGTCCGTAATGTCTCCAGTTGAAGGACTGTCCCCAATCAAGCGTATAAAGTCGTACCCAATCCATTGTTCGTGGCACACTTCCCTTCAGGAAATCGAAATAGTCGTCATTGCGATACATTTTACGTGACTTATCTGCTGTAAGTTTCGGTCATAGTTATCCTCAATGCAAATAATTGAAATAACCATAAATGGCGATATCCCGGGTTTTTTTTTTCATTTATGAATTCTTTGGGTTTTTCAATCTGGTGGATTTTTCCGTTACAGTTTGACGAATATTTTGTATTCAATGCTTAGTTAGTGTTCAATGTTCAATCAGACACAGCATTGTGCATTTGAGTGTCGACTCGTATTGTCAAACAAACTCGCTAATAGCCACCTAGTTTAACAATAGGTCAGTGTTAAATACTATTAGGGGCTTAAGTAGTGACGACCGTCAAAATGACTAACGAGACAAGTATGTATGTTTAAGTTAATTGCATAAGTTAAACGCAGTTTAGCCTCGATTTAGCTCATGTTTTCTATATTGAAACTCGGGCATTCTCAAAATAAACCCATGTATGTATACGTAGACGCAGATGCTAAAATTCATAATATGAATCAGTGACTGTTATAAATAGTCGTACGTATATTATCACGGAATGTCTCTTTCAGAGAGAGTGCACGGCGCATCGCTGAAGGCGCGAGCAGGCGGTGACGTCATTTCTCCGGAGCGCTCCGTTGGCACCCTCGACCTCAACATGTCGTTCACAGCTCCTTCCAACCTGGTACTCACACCTGCACCTGAATGTAAGTTCATCTGAATTATTAGTTGAGGTCAATTAGCTACTTAGGCCCGGTTGCCGCCAAAGCGAAAACGAGGGGAGCGAAGAGAAGAGGAGCGGGACTCATCCAGTCAATTCGTCAAAAGTCACCTCCTGATTGATCGATTTTTATAAGTCTTCGCACCGCTCCGTTGAGCTCCGCTTTGGTAGAAACTGAACCTATAAGTAGTTTAGATACCGCTTGAGCCTTTTGGATTGATGGTCGGAAAACGCTCAGGTTGTGTGATTTGGTCGTTGTGGGAGACTGTGCTGCAGACGTCTTTCTGCTTCACTATACGAGACTGGTATCTGATCTGACTCCAGGCAAATATTAAAGCCAAATTGTTAAAGTATTTACATCAACACAAACCTCTAAACTTTCTTTTTCTACCAGGTCGGAAGCTGTCCCGAGGCATCTCCCGCGCGACAGACAACGAAGGCCTCGTGTGGGCTTTACGCAACAATACAGAACCAGAGCCAAACACAATCAACTCCGATCACATACTACTGCTTCCAGACATTTCAGTCTACCCACCTGATTTTAGGTAAGCATTTAATCTTAATAATTTAATATTATACAAACAGACTAAGGCCGGACTTCTTAATCTGGTACTAAAAGTGGATTGCTTTTTAGCTATTTTTGACGCAAGGCTACCACTTTGTATGTTCAAGAAAAACATGTCATGACAGCTCATCACTGACAGCCTAAAATTAGGAGCACTCTGCATGCCTTTGTTTTGATTACCAAATGGATTTCCGCAAACCGATGTTCGATTTGATTTATCGTTCGGTTATTTACAAATACGAACTCATCAGAGGAGCATTTGGTGAATGTTAGCATAAAAATATGGGAATGACTTGCTAGACAGAAAAACAAAATGATGGCAAGCGTGTGCCGCGTTCGTTACTCTTGGCATTTTGAACTTTTTTGGATTGATGCCCTTTAAATTAGTCACGAATGACAAATATAGTGGACCGTGTACGTGAATATGGGCGATGTTGGTGCGTACGTACGGTCGGCAGCTAGCCAATATTCATTATCGCTGCACACGCAATCAGACCGTTTGTTGCCGTTGAACTTTCTGTTATTGTTTACCGTTCTTTAACCTTTTCGTGTTTCGGACACATGAATTCGACATTGGGCACATTGATTCTGGCGTACGTGGAACTCTGGCAATGTATGAAAGGAAATACCAGGCTTCTCATGGTTATCGTCAAGGAAAAGCCAACATCCGATTACAATCAGTAAAAAATAATAAGTTGAAATTCCGTATTAAAGTAGGAATGGGCTATAATCCTAATTAAATTATTTCTGTAGCAAATACACATAATATGGTTTAGTCAATAACTAAGTTCTAACCGAATACAAAACATGAGCTTTCCCAATCGAATACTATTATCACAGAAAATGAAAGCCGAAATCCTCTCACCTTTTCCAGAACATTCTTAGAAAAGGACCTCCTAGAGACTGCGACGCTAGTAACTCTAGAGTCCGCCAACATACTGAACTGGTGGCGCCACGGTCGCGTTCCGGGCGCTCCCCGTCTATTGCCACTTGCCACCTCGGGCGATGGCAACTGTCTGCCTCATGCTGCTTCACTGGCGGCATATGGCTTCCATGATAGACTGCTTGCGTTGAGAACTAAGGTGCAGGCGCTGCTGTCTGGAGAAGGCGGTGAAGTACTTACTAGTAAGTATTATTCACCAATAATCCTGGAAGTTTTTAGGCTATGTGGAGCGACCATCTTCGATGGATGGCTGATCAAGTATGGATGAGGAGAGACCAAGGATCGCACTCAGTGACGTGAAAATAAAGAGCCTTAAGTCCAGCAGTAGTTTACTAAAGTCTGATAAAATTCTTAAACATGTTTCAAACGTTTTCAAAACCCATTTAATACCGTAGAATCGCGCTTCCATCGGTGATATCTCGGTCTACCGACCGGTCAAAACACACCTAATATACATTTTTCTTCTTTCTAGACGCAATAAAACGCCGCTGGCGTTGGTCAGAAAGCATATCCTTGCGCTCAGCCGGACTAACTCCGTCCGAGGCCGAGTGGGAGCACGAGTGGGCGCAGTGCGTGACGGCGGCGTCGCCCGAGCCGGCGCGCGCCACGCCGCAGGCCGCGCCGCACTACGCTGCGCTGGAGCACCTGCATGTGTTCGCGCTGGCGCATGTCATGCGGAGACCCGTTATTGTGTTTGCTGATGTGGCTTTAAGGGTTGCTTATTTATTTATTTAAAAATACGATTAGTTTTGAGGGTATCCGTAAAGGATCACATTGTTGTCCGTATGTCTGTCTGTCGAGACCCTTTTGTCTCAGGAATGCGTGGCGGTATCAAGTTGAAATGAATACCAAATACTCAGGTCTGCTACCCCTTGGAGCAATGAAAAAATTAAACTTGTAAGTCAACACGATCAAAAGAATGACTGTGTAGGTCGCATATTATGCGATTTCATTAGGGAATCAAAACCTATAAGGTACTTCAATTTGACCTAGAATCATGAAATTTGGCAAAAAGCAAGGCCTACCAGCACAAATAAAGGAAAAATTCCAAAAAAATGAAAATTAAAGGGTGTCCCCACACATACATAGTTGACGCCAATTAAGATATTTTTTTTTAGATAGTGGTACGGAATTGGCCGAGTTTTTTTGTTATCTTATCTCGGCCTAAGATGATGTGGCCTTAAATAAATTTTAAAACAACAGGAAACCATGGAAAGTAACAAACGTTAATTACGACTTTATTGTTCTAACAATAAAATTGCCAAGAAAAGAAGACAAGTTGATTAAGTTGCCTGAGAGCAATCAGGCACTATTTCCTCTATCAATAAAGTTATTCTTACAGGCATGATCCTGTAAATATACTCACGAAGCTCGTGAGACAGACGTAATATGGACGTCGCAAGAGACGCGTCTGTTTATTTTTTGTCTGATCAGCGTGTCTTGATTATGCGACGTCATCTTAAAAGCTTATAGAACTGTTAATTACTTTATAAGTTTGTTAATACAGTAATTTACTAATAAATTAACGCTTGTAGGACTTCCGAGGCGACCCAATAGCCCCCATCCCCTTCGGCGGCGTCTACTTACCCCTCGAGCTGTCCCCGGAAGCGTGCAGCAAAACGCCCATCCTTCTGGCGTATGATGCGGGCCATTTCTCCGCACTAGTACCGTGCGAGCCACTGCCAACAGATGGCGCTAGAGTACCACTTGAAGACCATGCAGGGAACCCTATGCCTATCAGGTAAGCTGGAATACAGTTACTTTACCTGATGATGCTCCTTTGAAAAACAAATTATCATCGCCATCTCCAGCTTCAATACCAGATGCATCTCAGATCCATTGCCATCCCAGATACAAACCTGAAATATCTCGTGGGCCTGTAATTAAATCGGCCCCATACCCTTTCGTGGTGCGGATTTACCACTCGAGCTAGCTCAAATAAAGAACCAGCAAATTTACAGGAATACTATTTAAACTTTTCAGATTCAACGTAGACCCCGGCGATGACTTCCGCTGGGACGTCGAACCCGACCAAAAGACCATAAACAACATCCTACCGGACGAATACCAACGATCCTCCATGCTGGCAGCTTATTTAGACCTCGAGCCAATCGAATGCATCTCCCTAAGCCAACCGCCCGAAGAACTCCGAAGATCACTCGACGCACTTTCAACAAAAAGTTCAAAGCAAATGAACTCAGTAGCCAAACAATTCGGAAGTATTGGAAGGTCTATGAGTAGCAAGATTAAGAAGAATTTTGGGTCTATGGCGAAGTTGGCGGGGAAAACTAGTGGGAGTCATAGCAATCCTGAAGAGAGTCTGATGCGGACGCAGTCGACGTGTGAAGTATTGTGCTGTCGAGTGTTAGCGGCTAGGGCGCCCGTGCAAGAGGAGATGGTCAAGAATTATCTTAATGAGGCTTGGATTGGGTACGTTTTATTTTATCTTTCATCATCATCTCATCTTCCTCCACTAGACCCATGTTGCTTGGTGTCGGTGCAACACTTTTTGTCTTACATTCTCTCTTGTCAGCCGATCGCCATCTTATACTCTTTTTTCTTTTATATAATTCCTCACACAATCCATCCGTGTTTCTTTAGTCTTTTCTAATACCACTTTAATATAACTTACCTCTGCACTGCTGGAGGCAAATGTTAGGGCACTTGTATAACAATTGTCCACTTTATTCTCATTTCTTTGTTGCCTATTCTGGGCAAAATTTCTAGAAGTATTCGAAGAAACCATCGTGTCCGTCGTTATGCATCTACTGCTGAACGAAGTTGGCCCATCCGTTGCCGTAACTTTGTTATGTGTTTGGAAATGGTATTTCACTATTTTGGTCATCATAACTTCCAGGTACACAGCCGAAAAAAATCGCAAAGAACAACCAGTCGCGCCTTCCCAGCCTCGCTACGGCACAGGCCGGTCCCAGTTCTACGCAGAAGCGGAAAGACCCGCGCACGACGCGGCTCGCGCGGCCACCAGCACCTCCGCGGCCAAGAGCTCGCGGGTGCCGTGCGACCGGACGCTGTACCTGAGCCGCTCCACGTTCTACGACGACCGGCCGCCGTCGCCCGCGCCGTGCCGCGCGCCGCTGTGCATGTACTACGGCAGCGCCGCCAACGGGGACTACTGCTCCCGCTGCTCGCGTCTCCAGTGACCTGTGTGATAAACTCTTAGGTTAGTCCGGCCCCTGAAGCTCTATGTTTTATCAAGTTTTAATAAAAAAAGTTGATCTAAAATATTCTTTATGTATCGTGTGTTCTGAATTTTAAGTAAGAACTTAAGATTGGAATTTTGTATGTTTTTTTTTTTACTACTTTCGTCTCTCATACTAACGATGTTTGGTTATGTTAAGCGTTAATAAAGTTCGAATTAGGCTTATTACTTTAATAATTATTAAAAAAAAAAGTAATATTATAGTTTGCGTGGGTGATATTTTTTTAATTGTTACTTAGATTTAGTAAGTCACCTTTGTGTTTGCCCCACCATTAATAATAATGCATAATAAATAAGTAAGCACAGATAGTATCTGTGATTTAATAATTGTATCATAATTATCACTATCATACCAGGATAACCAACCATAGGCGTAAAACGGTGTTTTCTGAATGTATAACTAATATATTAGTTTAATGTTGTAAACTAAAAGATTAATGATCAATTAATGTTGATCTTTAATCTCTAATTTTCATACCAAATGGGTAAAATAATATCCCAGAAATTAGTTAATATTAATCACCATTTTCTTCTTTGTATAAGCGCCTGTGGTCTGAATGATCTATATGACTGTTATTATATTATCGAGTGCCAAAAAGTGGCTTCTAAACGTATTTTACAAAAGTATTTGGAGGATGTAAATGCCTATGAGTGTTAAAGTAACAAATGTGTTCAAAATTCAGTGCCAGGTTGAAATGGGAAGTAAATTTTGGACAATACGGCGACATTGATGTGAATCATACATTTGTTTAAAAAATAAAATGTATTAAAAATTTGACAGTGTATAAAACAGGGTAAAATCTGTTTAGACACCAACAGTGTATACCTTAAAATTATGTTGCCTTTATAAAGCGTGTCTTCTCGCATTGAAAAATGTACCATGAGTATTTTTATTGTATGTACTTTAAATTGAAGATTATATTAAATTTAGGGTGTTAGTAATAAATGTTTAAATATATTGGCGGCTAAACTTTTCAGACTTATTTAACTACATAAAAAAGATGATAAAAAATATAATACTTAAAAAAAAGATATAAAATGTAAAAAATTATATTTATCATCTGTATTACCATATATGTTTAGGAAGAGTTTATTACTAAAATAATTATATATATCTACTGAAAGTAGAAACTACTGCAGCTAAAATTCTGACCATAGCCTTGTGGAATTGTGATTTAGAGGTTATGTACAAATTGACACAGATGTATATTTTTTCATTTAAATCATCAGTCTACCTCATCCATGCAGCAATTTAGTGTTAAAAACAGGAAACGAAAGACTATGGCTGATTGAAATATTACTTACGATGGAAGATAGTGCTTCCAAAGACATGTTGCCAATATCTTTTAATATTTTTAGAGAAGAAATTGAGTAACTTAAAAATATTTGTCTCTTTTAACTTTTCTATTTCAACAAAAATATTTTTATGTTCAATGAAAATGTATGTTTTTTTTAATAGATTCAGACACAAAGTTTCTAAGACTTGCTCTTTTAATCAATTTCAGTATTCTTTCTAATAGGAAATATCCACTTTGGTATCATAATCAGCCATAATTTCCTTATATATTTTGGACTCAGGGTAAAAAAAATTAAAGTCACTAAAATGCCTAAGATAATAACTAGAAATTATATCCTCTCCAATATTAAAATAACGAGCTTGGGAGTTCGTCTCCGTCCTTAATTTGCTGGTTTAAGAAAAGAAAAAAATTAGGCTTATTTTACCACTGCTGAATGGTTTCATAACCTTGTAATCTACAATCAATGTTTTAAATATCTCATCAATGTGCTTTTTGGTAGTGGTGGAACCCAGCCTATATTATAAAAATTTTGATCTTCTAGTCCCATATGAATACTTAGTTGTTAATGTGATAGTAATAAGTTCAAAGATTAATTACTATTGTTAAAAACGATTCAAAATTCAATTGCGTAGTGTGATCATGTTGTTTATGTTTTTCACTCTAATTGTTAGTTTCAAACTTCTGTCTTATTAACTACTGTTCTCTAATAAAAATAAGTATCTGTACCTTTTGTATAGCTTCATAGATCTGTGGTATTGTAACAAAATTGTGAGAAATCATGACAAATATAATTATTTGATTAAAAGTAAAGTAAAATCATGTTGAAATCAGACGTAACATTATATTTTTTCATAAGTTTAACAATATAGAGACAGCATATCATGTTTTGTAGAAATATAAATTGATATTATGCAAATTTATTATTAATGCATTTTATTTAAACCCTCAATATAATCACAAAGCATCTAAAGCATATTAAGGGCCTTATCATACTAGCGGTTTGGAAGCGGCTGCGGGGCGGAGCGGACGCGCAGCGCATGCGTCGCGAACACGCCGCGGCTGCGCAGCGAGGACGTCGCGGACGCGTGGCAAATACGTTACGTTTTCGTCGCGTGTTTGTAGCAAATTTGTAGTAGTACAAAATGGCGTCCACTTTGCTGTTCGCGGCAATCCTGTTGCGCGTCCGCAACGAATTCGCTGCACATGCGCCATGTTCGTTGTGTGTCCGTAACGATTTCGTTGCGCACCCGCTCCGCTTTGAGGACGTTCGCAATCCGCTAGTATGATAAGGCCCTAAGTAATAACTTTACTGCTCCAGTTTAACAATATCTACTTCAATAAATAATAATCATTTAAATTACAATATTATTATGCGTAAATAGCAAAGTACCTAAACCACTCGTACTGTCGTACTGCAAAAGCAATAATAATGTGGAAGCTAAAACCAAAATTTCGAAGACGAGTGCGATCCCGTCCTGCCAGATGAGGTTCAAGTTCAACCCTCACTCAACAGTTATTAAACAAGCTTACCGTACTTAGAAAATTGTGTCAAGGTACAAAACATCAACATTTTTTTTAGTAAAACTTTTCCATAATTTTATTGTCAGACGGCCAGGGGGCCTAAAATGGAAGCTTTATCAGAATCATAATATGAATAACGTTAAAAATTTAAAACTCTTAAAATGGTCTTTATGTTTATGATCACAAAGTCCATTTTAAGAGTTTTAAATTTTTAAGGTGGATGCGCAAGAGTAGCCCGCGAAATTTAAATTTTATTACGTTTATTGCAATTTGCAGGTCAGTGTCAGGTTGTATGTTGATAAAAATATGAATCGCGCCAGTAACACATATGGAGTTACAGAATTATAATCATTCAAAACATCAATACAGCTCTCCAAGTTCATACATATAATCACATTCAATAGCTATTTCATAAAAAAGTCACTCTTTGAGATTATATGAACTTGGAGGGTTGTATTGATGATTTGAATGATTATAATTCTGTAACTCCATTCGTGTTACTGGCGCGATTCATATTTTCATCAATATAATACTTGACACTGACTTGCAAATTGCAATAAACTTGAGAAAATTTAAATTTCGCGGGCTACCCTTGCGCTTCCACCTTAACGTGATTCGGTTTCTGATAAAGTGGCCATTTTAGGCCCCCTGTAGACTGTTGGTTGACAATTCGATATTCGTAGTTAGCAACAATGCATTTTTTACACAACTGAAAGGATCTACGTTGTATTATAAAAAAAATACATACACACGAACATATAACCTCCTCCTTTTTTGAAGTCGGTTAATAAATAATTCAATTTCCTGCTACTTACCCAAACGTGAAATTTAACCGACATCTGTGCATTGGTCATTGTAGTTCCATGGCAGTGGTTGATATTCTTTTCTCATTAGACTTTTGAACAGAAACAAGTTTTTTGGGTGTTGTTTTAGAACAAAAACAACGTGTACATCGATGTAGTGTGTGTGGTGTACTTTTTAAGGTAGTGATACAATAAGGAACCTTATTTACTGTATGAATAAGTACTACCTTCACGATGCGTCTTGCTGCTTCACATAGCGTAAGATTTTTTACGCACGCAGCGTTTTAAAAATAATTTATTAATTCTGTATAATTAATTATCATCTAGAATCAGAATCAATATAAAGCACAGTCTGTTGTAATTTCCCGTTTTTTATTATAATAATTTATTCTGACTTTACCGCTTCGATACAACAACGAGTAACGAGAATAACCATGAAGTTAAAGTCTATACCTTCATGAGAATAACCACCTTGTTTTATTCGTTCAGAAACGATATATTTTTAATTTGAGCGTGAAAACACAAGTTTCGCTTGTTTTATTAAATAACAAATTATTTATCTTGATATATTGAATACAAAAAAACAACGCTAAACAAAGTGTAAGTAAACACTGCCCAGTGGTCATAATTTAGTTCAATTGTCTATATCTAATAGTCTAATTATTTAGATGGTTCTTTTCTTTTAAATAAATTGATTGTTTCCAGTTTCGGACGAAAGGCATAGTGTCAAAAGCGCTTTTTCTGCTTCTTGTGGAAGAAAGATGCTTTTCAATAAAATCACTTAAAAGCTATAAAATTCCCTAAAAAGTGATTATAAATGATGTCCGGTGGTCTTATAGATAAAGTTTTTATCGGTCTGGATAATGCGCCGGCCGCATTTGATATAAAAGGACGTATTTTGGGACCCGTAAGTTTTGCATCTTTGGACTCGATTTCCTCATTCAACCGCTTAAAAAACAATGTAATCAATTTTGTTTCAGAATGGCACTAACTTGGAATATATTAGGTCAGAAACTGGTGTAATAGCTGTGTTAAAAGGTGATAAATGTGAGCCATTGCATTTGGCTTTGCATCATACCAGATCTGAAGCTTTGGCAGGCGCAAGGTCACTCGCCCAGAACTTGATAGAGACTATACGGGCTGAGTTGGCGCAATGGAGTGCGGCGCAGGCTGGGGGTCCGCCGCCTGCGCTGAATGTGCCCCCGCCAACGCTCACAACTAGTGCGACCAGCGCGCCTCCTGCCGTGCCGCCGCCTGTCGTGACGGCGTCGCTCTCGACTCCTCCGACGTTAACGTCCGCCGCCATCCCTCCGGTGGTCAGCGCGGCGCCGGCAACGACTCCTCTCATGACAGTTCGTCAACCCACCATGTTACAACTACTGCAACCTCAGCAGCAGTATGTCTTGAACCAAGAGAATGGGCAGCTAATACCTATAGTACAACCTGGAATGCAAGTTTCCAATGCTAATTTTACATCTCTGCCTCTTGGTCAAACATTGAGTTTACAGCAGCCAAACTTTGGGACCCAGATAGTAGATATATCAAGTATGCAGCCAGTGAATGTTACTCCGTTGCGACTGAGTGGTGTGCCATCGTCTATGTCAATGATTTTACCGAATGGGTTATCATTTCCTCAAGCGAGTCTTTCAACATCTGATAGTACGACTGTAAGTACAGCTACTTCTACTCCTGTAGTGTGTGCCGCTCAAAGTACTAATTCTTGTCAGAAGATCTTGTACAGCACAGACAAAGGGGATAAGGATGTCAAGTATCACATACAAGGGGCCGATACTGTCCAGTGGACAGTGCCGGGCTCTCAGACAATGTTGATACCTTATCAACAGCTGCAGGACTTAGCAGCAGGGCAGCAAGGACTGACCAACTTCCAACCTCAGCAGTTTGTATCTGTAAGTTATTCTATCATATTACCCACAACTGAAAGCATAGAAACACAACAATCATACAAGCCATAGAGGTATAAAAAACTTCCATTAAAACTTATCAAGGAATAATGCCTCGGCTTGAGGCCTGAAATATGTATAACTAAAATTATTATTTTTCTATACTTAAGCCCGGTTTCCAACCAGACAGCAAAGAGGAGAGATTAGTTTTAATCCAAGTTACATCCCTTATCTCTTTTGTAATTGGGCCTTGCCAGTGTACTCTTCCCTCCGGTCATGTCTGCTTTGGTGAACCGGGCCTTGGTATGGTTGTTATGAATATTTAATAAGTAATTTTATATGTTTACAGATAGCCCCAGCTGGTGGTCTACAACAAACATCTCTACCTCTAACAGCCGGTCAGTTGCAGCAGCTACAAGCCACCGGCACTTTCATGCAGCTAAATCAAAAGGTAGCATTTTGTACTATCACCACATTACTCACATTATTTTTTATGATTTGAAAATACAGAAGACATATTTTACAATGACAAGCATAATAAATATATAGCTTACAATTAATGAAAGACAAGTAGGACATGCCAACCCAGTTCCATAGTAAAACCCAGGATATCCGGGGACCACAACCTGGTTTTTGCGTGCCATGAGACAATCTACTTAAATAAAGCAGCCTAACAGAATGTTTACTACAAATAAACATTAAATAAGTCTTGATGCTTACACTAGCAAGACTAGAATTAATGACTAGACACAGGGCTAAGCCATAACATTGATAATGTTTTAAATTTTCCCAACAGCCAATAGTAAGCAGTGGTTCTTTGATAAACATTATATCAACCGGACAAGCATCTTCACCACAAATTATCTCTGTGAGCATTATGGTGGTTTTAATACTAGCACATACTAATATATGATGCTTAACCTCACATGCCTTTGGTGTTTTGGTCTTAGGTTTTATGTTTGCAGATTTTTTTATCCATTTCTGTTTTCGTCATCCCAGCTGAAACCTGCATTTTATGTACTTTTCATTTGTTCATTACTTTGGGCGGTTGTTTGTTAGATTGTTACTTTTCCATTAATGTTTTAACCTTTTCTGGTGGTGTAACTACGATAAAGAAACTATTTTATGCCTTCAGCTTACAATGGAATCCTTAGGTATTGAAATCTACCTAGGTACTATGATTATTAAAACCGATAATCAATTTACTGACAATGGAACAACCTATCTAGCTACACCGCTAACAATTTCATTTGCTTATTTCATTTTCTTAATTTCTCCCATATCCTATTTCTCAAACAAATTAATAACATAACAATTGCTTCTGCCCTTATTAGCGCCCATTAACTCGTCTCTTTTAAATAACAAATGTTTCAATGGTGTATTCGTATTCCAGAACACGTCGACTCCTTCAAAAAGTGTTGGGCAAGAATCTCGAGGGCAAAAGAGGTTGTCTGATGGGACACCAAGCCAGTTGCAGCTAAGACCCATAGCTCCCGCCGTGTAAGTTAGAATAGAATAAGTTTAACATTTTAGATAAACCAATTTTGACTCTCTTTCAGGATTAATTTTAAGATTGGAAAAGATATTTGCTATGATCATTCACTATGGAAGTCTGATTTTAAATATAAGACGATTTGTTTTCAAGTTAAAGCAACTATCTTTTCTAGAAGATTTTAATATTTGCTAAAAAAAGGCATGGACATGAAATTCATGCAATAAATTACAATATTTACCTACACACCAAAAAATTATCAAAGATGTCAAGCAATTGGCGTCACAATAATTGGAACCTGCTTTTTTTTTTGCAAATATTTGAATCTTTTCCCTGAACCTGACCTTAAATTGAAGAATAAGAAGTTCGACACTCGCAAAAAAAATGAGGACTCTGAAAGAAAAACCAAATTTTATTTTCGACGCTTTTTTTTTCATTTTATTACTATTCTGACTATTATTTTTGTTTCAAAATAAGTATCTTTTTGATATACTGTTTTATAAAAATGTAATAACAATAGAAGAATTAAACCACAGGTTTACTTTCCACTTCGGTCACAATAGTAATAGAACACGCTTTTATACCAACTTTTGATAAGGAGGAGAATCAGCTTTGGAAGCATATCCCAAAATCAATTCAAATCAGCCAGTTCTACAAGAAAGAAGAATCACGGAAGATATTCTCGTTACAGACAATGACTTCTACCTTCGCTTTTTTGAAGAACTACTTCCGTCTCTTGTTCATTTTTTTAAATTTGTTTTCCTTTCCCGTGTTGGTGTATTGAAATAATGTGATGCTCCAGGTCACATGTGAGCCATGACAAGAACTCCACGAGAGATTCGCGGACCTGGACCGCGGCACCAGGTACATTGAAGATTATCTGCTGTTTTTATTCGAGATGACTTGAATGTGGCACTGCCTTTGGCTTTATTTCACTTGAAACACGTATTAAATATGCATTTGCGTAGCATTGTATAGCGACAAAGGCTTGGCGACGCGGCGATGGCATACAAAAATTGTAATCATAGGCAAGCGGCAAAAGCGTCAATTTTTTAACAGTTGCGGCTTAAACCTTTGTGTATATTTTGTTCACTCGCGTTTCAATTTCTAAAAGCTTATAGAACTTCTGCGTAGATTAATGTTTTAGTTTTAATTTGTGAACTGGTTTACCAAATGGCAACTAGATTTTCAAATCATCTCGAGTATGAAATATTGTGTAACGTAATCAGCACCTGCTTACTTACAATAATCAATTAATTAAGGCTTGAGTTGCGTAATTTTTTTTTTGCTCTGTGTTATGTTTAAGGAATTACCGTTTTATCAAGACATAAGCGAGGAAACTGCGTTGACATGTTGCGAATAATCATTGTTCTTTACCAGTTTTTTTTAGCACATTTCCTGTGACCTGGTTCCTGAACTTGGTAGTATCAGTGTACCACATCACACCAATCTACTGCTGCAACCAGTCATAAAAATAACCAACATGTAGCATGCCCTGTTTTTATAAGCTTCTATTTAAGGACGCGTTCTCAAATCCGACAAAAATAAGCTATTTATCGGTAGAGTTTGCGATGAAATGGAACTAAATCAAACAAAACTAACAATTGCCACAAATAGATTACTTCTTGATCTCCAATTGGACAATTTTTGGTTTGAAATTTTGGTATTTGATATCGTAAAAACGATTTTCCATTAGGTACCTCTTCACACAAAATTGCCGATTTAGCGCTTCATTCAGGATCATTTTTCTGCTATTAGATACATAATTTTGTTTCTTAAAAAATACCCTAGTTAGGCAGATATAATGTTTTCAAAATCACGGACAAAATATTCATGAAAATGTTATAAATAATGTCAGAAAAAAATAAAAACGAACCGTCTAATTTTGCACGTAATTTGTTCTTACGCATGAACCTTAACGTGTGGTAATAAGGGTTATTTTATTTTGTCACTGTCTGGAGTATTGCATAAAAAGTTCTTAAGAGAAAGCATTAGTCCGCTCGGCCGCCGTCGTGAGTGAACTTGCTAAAGTATGAATATCAGTTTAGTTACTCATTATTCCCGCAGTTTACCTTGCGTTTGTGTGTGTGTGTGTGAGCCGTGTCAGTGTTGTGATGCGATTCGATACCTATCTGTTTTGAGAACGCGTCCTTAACTTGTCCTGTTAGTTAGTATGTACTGGTCAAATCTTGCAACTCAATTTCAAACCAATGCCCCGGTTCAGATGATAATACATTTTTATTACAGACATGACTTGATCCTGCACCCAGGATCGCCTCGAGAGACCTCAACGGTTAATAACATGGACACGAAACTTTGTATAAGCGTTTCAATGTTAATAGAAATATTACCTTTTTTTTAAGTTTGATTATTACTAGTTAGCATAGCGTAGCCTAATATTGCAAGCATCTGGACACTTACCTGTGGCTTCATCTAAGCAACACGGACTACGCATAGCACCTGTCGTTATAGATCTTGCATCGCGCAAGCAAATTCCCATCATGTTATCCTCTTTTTTGTGGCAATTTAAGCGTAGTGGAGCTTGACATTGCTTCTTCTTAGCGTATCGATGTCAAAAAGTTCAAATTTGTTTGGCCCAAAATTCAGCTAGTCGAACTCCGCTCATAGATGCAGACCAATAGATCATCAAGTGCGCGGGTCATGGCATGCGGTGCACGGATGGAAGGTGTGCCATTTTCTGTTGTGACATTGCTGGTGCCTGCACATTGTACTAAAAACTCGGATTTCTAAGTTGCAGACGATTCTATCATTTTATATTTTCTTGCATTTACAGAATGCTGATCTTGAAAAAGTCTGTTTTAGGAATGAAGGACATATTGGTTTATACTACACCTGCTTGTAAAGTACCTTGATACTTTATCAAATTTACGGTAGAAAGTACGCCATTGCATATCGAACAAATATGCGGGGAGAAAACGCATCTGAGCGGGAGAGAAAAGTGTATGAAAATCCATTTCTTACGTGGTTTTTCTTTTTTAATTTTGGGTAAGACTATAAGCCGGTAACCTAAATATCAAAAGCCAAAAAGTTTTTACAGTGAGTTTTTATCTCCAAGTTCGCAAAATGACACTGGCCACTAGCTGTGTGTTGGATGGTGTCGGGCTGGCAGTGCGACCCTGCGGCGGCAGGATAAACAATTTGAAAAAAGAACATGTGAAAATTGCAGACGCCATTGGCGCCATTTTCAATTTGTGTGTTATTTGAGGATTCGAGTTTTCGTAAAAAGTAAAATAAAACTATCAAAATGATAAGTAGTGATAGTGATGATGAAGATTTTTTAACTCCGCCGCAGTTGAAGGAAACAGCAAAAATACTGATTGATAACCTTTTACCACAGAAATCAATTAAAAAATATAATAAAACTTATGACGATTTTTTGCAATGGAAAAGACCACAAAGTCCATTTTAAAAGTTTTAAATTTTTAACGTGATTCATATTATGATTCTGATAAAGCAGCCATTTTAGGCTCCCAGACAATCGATGACGGTCTCGTTCATTCAATTAGTAAAGATTTAGTTTTTTATTTTCCTCGTAGGTGTAGTATAAAGCACTATGTATCACTCGAGAGAAAGTGCGATTCCCGGTGTTTTAAAACCCTCGCCTACGGCTCGGGCTTCAAACGACACCCTCGACGGTAATCGGTCACTTTCTCCTCTCGGTGAACAATGTACTATTTATTCATCAATGTAGCTTTAGTAGCGATCTTCTATGGGTTCAGCAAACAGTTCACAGCAGCCAGGTGAAAATTTTTGGCGTTTTACAGGGACATAATCCAGATATGACCTGTGAAGCCTATTGCCGACTCAGCACTACTTCATGTGGGTGTCAAGGCCAAGATGCGTAGGTATGTGCAATGCGAGTAGCTGCGTGACACTCAAACCGACACAATATTCAAGTGCAGCAAAGAAGCCTTTAGTCTTGCATTTTTTCCGCTAGCAGTTTATACCTCAGTAGATCAACTTGCTTGGACGAAGTCAAAAACTAGATGTCTGGAATACATTTCCTGTTTTCTTCTTCTCAGAGTATCACCGATGGCAAAACGATCAAATAATTATGTTTTTGCAGTAAAGCCAGGTCATCGAGAACGCAGGTGATAGGGCATGCGGCGCAAGATGGGAAGGGGTACATACAGTGTCTATGGGGAGACACCGCATGCTCACTTGAGATCTCGTCCATGCGTTGATTTCACATCATTTTGCTTTTTTTGGATTGTGTTTGTAATGGACGCCAGCATCAGCATTTTAATACATACATTTTTCAAGTTTAGGTTCAGCACTACTTATGCGTAATTTACTAATTCAGCGTCTTTGTTTATCAAGTTGTTGATATCAAAAAAAAAAATAACACTGCGTGTATTTTGTTTAATAGCTTTGCGATCCGCGGCACTTTTCACTTGCTAACATATTTGCGTAACATTAATTTAGGAGGCGTAAACGCAAAAGCGTCGTCACTTTTACCATAGGAATAATTCAATAAACATACTTTCCCGGTGGCTTTGGCGTTATACCAGGCGTCAATTCATCACTCATTCTTTTTGGAAAACATCGTGAGGAAACCAGCATGCCTGAGCGATATTTATCGACGGCATATAAAGCCAGGTCAAAGGGCCATGGGTGGCATAAAAACTCTGACAGATGAGACCATTTTATTCCTTGTCTTGTTTTTTGCTAAAACACCTAGAATCACTAACTAAAACTACATCAAGCTTTTTTTCTTCGATTTGTACCAATTTGAACCATAAATACCTTGTCCTTTGCAGAATATCTACAACGAATAACGATGGCAAAGTATACAGAATCCAGTTCATCTACCCAGTGTAAGAAAATGAAGAATCGTCTTCCAAATACATACCTGTTCTAATACTAATATTTGCCAAGCGTAATTTTCCAGCAGTCGACTGCGATAAATTGATTAGACTAGGGTCTGCCATTTTGCGTCAAAGCGTATTTTTTTAGTTTGTGTGTATATTCACTTCGGTACTTCGATTTTGTTTTTGCTATTTTATTCCTGCTGGTAGCCTAGTATACAAGTCCTGAAGATAAAAACGTGAATGGTGCGGAGGAAGCATGTAGTAGATTAGAAGCATGAAAGTAGGTAATTCTTTACAGATTTTGATGAGGAGTTTCCGAGATCCGACATCTTTGCAATGCGTAATAAACCAATGTAGCGCTACCACCTTACAAGCTATTTCGCTAACATAGTAGAACCTCACTCCTGCAAAGCCAACGCGTAGAAACCAAAGCGTCGAAGTAAGAAACAGAATGTGTACTATAACGTATTGTTACTTTACAGCTAAGGAGAACACCATCGTTAGTATGGGCATGAAAATTAACCCGGCTCACGGCACCATCATACAAGTATCTTCGGGTCAGCAGACGAAGTAAGAAAACACCATTTTGGCTTTTAATTAGAAAGTATAGAAGTAAATATCTAACCCAAATTATTCCACAGCAAAGCAGCGCTCACCCTTTTCAACAAACTTATTTTTTGGTAATACAGCCAATCTCTCGTAAAAAGTATACTAACTATAAATATTTCTTTACAGTGTCTCATCGCCCGGATTGGGCCAAGACGGTACAGGAATGTACATCCGCCAAATCGACAGAAACGCCATCCAAATCCAGACCAGCAAGGATGGACAGAAGCAAGACCTCAGCAAAGTTCAGAATACGGCGCAAAACGTCCAAATGATCACAGTTCCTCAAGGCATGACTGTGTTACAGAACCCTCTGAACATAAGCCAGGTTCCAACAATGCTTGGGCAGCCCAACAGCCAGGTCTACATGATACCTGCGAACCATCCCAACCTCATGCAAAGTGCGCTACCTCCAGGATTCCAACAAGTGCTCCAACCTGGCCAGAATGTAACTGTGATGCAACCCAACCAGCTTGGCATGCCGGGCGGAGTCCAGTACAACGTACCTTTGATGAACATGCCAGCTACCTCGCAATATATGCCTACGGGACTCAACTTTAATACGCAGCTATCTGCCCAGCAACTAAACGCAGCTCTCGCAGGACATCAACTGAACCCTAATTTAGGGACGATTCCTATTGTGCAAGCTCCCCCACCGTCGTCTCCTATGACGAATCCTGGGCAAGCGATCCCTGGATCTCAGACACCTGTGCATCAAATAGTGCCGAATTCTTTCCTAACGCCCACATCGCAGTATACGGGAATGCCCCAACAGTATATGATGCAAAGCAACTCTGGCACGATCACTGTACCGACCAACAATCCGACGGTGCAGTATAGTATACCAGCCACTCAGAACACCTCAAATAACGGCAATGGACAATCTACATCCACAGATACCGATTCAAACGCGGCTAATAACCAAACTAATTATATTACGTCATCATCACAAGATAACGGGTACTCATTGACGGGTACAGTGCAAAATCAGCAAACTTTTACATCAGACGGCCAATCAACGCAGACTACAGGTTTTACGCAGACCAATCAGAATGGCACGCCGACATACGGGTCATCAAATGGCAGCCAGACAGCAGCTTACGTCAGTCAAACGACGACTACACAACCACCGCCGACTTACAACCCTACAAACGGGTCGAACCAGGCATCTAATCAGACGTACGCGCCTCCAAGTACGCCAACATCACAAAACTCGCAGACTAACTTCTCTCCGTCGACGACGCCAGCGCCACAGACGTATCCTACTACCAACCTTCCGACCATGCCGAATGTGGCTTTCGCGCCGAACCAGACTCCACAGAACCCTTACCCAAACGCTACTGGACAGAACTTGGCAGCTTACGCGAGTAACCAGTATCAATACACAAGTAGGCCGTGGTTTAGGCCAAGGTACGGATCCCCACAAGGATCACCTTACAGTGCCGGGACAGGACCCCCACCAAACGGACCCCCCATGCCTGTCCCCCCTCCCTCGGGAAACTACAACTATTGGCCGGATAGCTGAGAGTTAGAAAGTATTATTATTGGGACTGAATTTGACCAGTGATAATTATAAAATAATTTGAAATAAGAGAGACTGCTTTTAAAATATACATTTATAAAATGTAAAGAAATATTTTAGAATCTAGATGAAATAATGAGTATTTCCTATATTATTTTGTTTTATTGTAGGCATGTCGAAAAGATTGATTTTTTATGAATGTAAAAGTGATGAAATTATTGTTATTATGGTGGGGCCACATCATTAACGTGAATATAAACGTTTATAATGCTGAAATGTAGGATTGTTTACACAAAAAAATATTCGTGAGTGCAGGGTTACTCTGATAAAACCGCTGAAGGGTTTGATTATAGACACAGATTCCGAGAACGGATAAGCTGGAGCGCATCTGTATCTGATCGATGCGGTTAAAGCTCCATACTTTCTGTAAAATAGTTTTTTTTGCGCGTCTCGACAAATCAATAACCGGCCTTTAAGCATCGCCCTTTGGCATCAAATATTAGTGTGGCTCCACCAGAGTAATACTAATAATTTCTATATCGTTTAAACCGGCACGTTATTGTTCACGCACAATTTTGCAAGAATTTAAGAGTTTAACAGTAAATGTAAAGATGCAATTTTGCAAGAACTTAATAGATACATAATAAAAGTAAACGATGCACTACCACGTGCACAACCTCGAATAAACTGTGACATATTTCATAATTATGATTTCTTATTACAATCAAATGTCTTTGAACGCAAAATACCTTCGTTGCTGAGTAAGGATCGTAGCAAGTGTCGTCTGCCCTCCCCCATAAGAACAACGCGTGAGTTTATGTATTTATGTTTCGACAATAGCATTTAGTGCACATTACTTGCTAGATTAATAAAACCTGGGAATCTTTTCACAAACATTCCGAGTGGATTGTATTAAGTTGGTACAATACGACCAATTGAGCGTAGTTAAACAGAAAGCGACCATCGACGAAAACCGCGTTTTGAGATATGGCCGTGTTTAGGTATTTTCGCTGCTATTTTTTATACATTACGAAAATGAATTAAAAGTCTTATTTATATCAAAATATACAACAAAGGCTACAAAATAAGCAATTTGAATATACCAAAATACTTTGGTTTTTGCATGAATTTTCGGTTTAAAGTAGTAGTTGCGTTCTGCTTTATGAAACAATTAAATAAAAACACTTTTGCAGAATGCTTCTATCGGGATGGTCTTATTCTGCTTTTTGAGATGTGGCCGAAAAATAAAAAAAAATAGAAAGCCAAAATAATGGTTTTATTCTGCATAATTCTTAATACTTAATTTACAATAAAATTATAAACTTAAAAAAGAGTAAAAATCAACTTCAAAATCAAAATCGATCTCTTTCTGCTAATAAGAAATTACAGATATGTGTCATTTTATATGACAAAAGTAGACCATTATGAGTGGCTTATAGTCGTATCGTGAAAAAATATCGTTAGTCACGAAAAACTATTATGCAGAACTAGACCATTGCGATGGTCGGCTTCTGCAAATATAAAAATGAAACTAAAATATTATAAACGAAATTTGCTGAAGCCAGCCAACTTCGATGGTCGGATTCTGCTTAATAATAATCACGCGTTTCTGGATATTTTGTTTGATCAAAACCAAAAATAGTCGTTTTTAACACAAAAAATTGGTGAAAATGCTACATGGTCTCATTTGACAATTTAATATCTTGAGTACAGATGTAGTTTGAAAAAATCGTGTCTGTGGAATATGTGAAGGAAAGTAAATCTTATGTCATGGCCATTCTAACTCATTTTCGCAAAAATCGGGGTTGGTCGCTTTCTGCTTAACTACGCTCAATTTAAGTCTTCAGTTCAAGGTGGCGCTGGTTGTCAAGAAAAAAATGCATCGGTATATCAAACTTGGCTCATTAATTTTAGTTCAGTGTTTTCCCATCCACAGATAAGTGGCTGAAGTATAGACTTTGATGACAATTGCTTTTACGCTTGTCTCATATAGTAGGAAATTGCAACGAAAAAGTTTATAGTCCTATGCCCATTATCCTTGACCAAAGAGTAGAATACCTGTAACAAAATCCTTGACAATCTGACTGACTTATCAACGTTAATCCCAAAAATCAAATCTCAAACCGAGTTCAAACCTATAAAACACTAATTAGAACAAACGCACATCAAAATGAATACAGAAAATAGATACCCGGTGACAGCTTCTCTCTTCATGTTGAAAGAAATAAAACATAAACAGGAGCAGGTAAACCGTGGGTATCAACTCCTCAAACGCAAGGCCGAGGCCCTACGCTTCAGGGGCAGGCAAACTGCTTCAGAATTGGGCTCTACTCAGCTTGTGTTGGGCCATACTCTGAAGGAAGCTTACATAAGTTTGGCAGCTATCAAGTTTACCAATGGGGACTCAAATGCGTTGATGCTTGAAAATATTGGACAAGTAAGTTAGTTTTCTTCAACTTTTGTCATCGTTCTTAGTCAGTCTTAACAAGTCTAAAACATAACCCGATACGTCAGTTACCCAAAAATGGGCGCCTGCTGTCAGCACTTAGCAAAAACGTAAGAAGAATCGAATTTCGCTGCGTATCTCGTAACAAAATCAAAATATTTTATTTCACAAAGGCCTCGATGGGCACCTAAAAAACGTTGACAAAAAGGTGCACGGTTCGGGTTGGTCGTTTCATAAGAACCGGCAAGAAATTATAGAAAACTCACCTTATTCTGAGGTACCCCGCGAAATTCAAATAACGCACACCAGACTAAAAATATCGGAACGGAAAATTCAAGACTATTATCCCATACCGATACAGGCTCAAGTTCGTGTTCAGCGTATCACCGAGAACATATCAGGAGTTTCCACAGTATCCCTTCAAGCTTTAGAAGAAACTGATGGTACCGGTGACTGTAATCGCTACGCAGGCCTCGGCTCTGGGGGCCACCGCACCGCCCAAACCAAGAAGGCTTTCAGAGAAGCCGTGCGAATACTTGTCAAGTTTGCGTCATTGAGGAATACTTGTATACTATTGGATGGAGCTATTAGGTCCACATTAAGGTAGTGTATTTTTTAATATCTCTTAGAGATCTCGCCCACCGCGACTTTTTGCGGCAATGCAAAGGTTAAACGGCCGCGATACAGTCACGGTGCTGTTGCTGTCTGATGTCAACGACGATGACAACGAACGCGCGACAGCATCGCTTCAAAGAGTCGCCGTGGACGAAGAGCTCATAAGGGCGTTTAAGTAACCTTAACGAAGCCAAAAGGCTCTTGTTTTCCCCGTCATTGCGATATTTTTTTTTGTTCTAGTCCCCATTTCGCGTAATTGCGCAAGATTGTGGGGCCACCCTGGGTGGTCGCATGCGATTTAATTTACGTCCACGACGCGCATGCATCAGCACAATGTTTTGAATGCATTACATTGAGTCCTACAGTGAAACGTGATTTTTTCACCCAAAAAAAAAAGTCGTTTCCTAGCAATAATTTTTACGTAGGATTACTTATTTTAATGTACAGAATGCTTGGATGACGTCTTCGTCAAGGTTCCGTATCCTGTATACCTAGTGGGTACATTTCAAGTATACTCTTTGTCCAAATCTTTACAGGAAGGTAAACGGTATCGAAAAAGTCATTATGCCGAAGTTACGTAACACCGAATCTTATATTATGACGGAAATGGATGAAAGGGTAAGTGCGGTTTTGCTGATACCAATGCCTAACCCCTCGATGATATTTATGTATAACTAGCTTTTGCCCGCGGCTTCTAGCGGTGCGACCTATTCTCATACCTACCAATTAAACAAAAAAAAAAAAGCGGTCGAGCCGTTTCGGAGGAGTGCGACCATAAACACCGTGACACGAGATTTTTACCTAAATAAGTATACAGATGTTATGGTATATTAGGTATAATGTGTGTATTTGTAAACAGGAGCGGGAAGAATTCCATCGTTTGAAAATGGTAAAAGCGAAGAAAGTTAGGACTCAAACGCGTCTTCTATTGCGGCAAGTCCATAGCGCATCTAGTGCCGGGATATCCCTTGGTATGTACTTAGTACTATTGTAATATTCTAGCTAAAATTCCGCAAACCCAGGAATTTTGGCTTCCGAAACTTGGCTCCCTGTGGCAAGTGGCGGTGTTCCTCCAACCATAGGACTTGCAGAAGTGTGGGATAGAGTTCTTGTCAAGGCCACCTACGTAGGTACCTATGTTGCTTACCTTACTTTATATAGTATTGGTCGAGGTTCTAAACCTACAGGCATACCTAATACCGCGATCATGGCCCGTGTAGGTCGAGTTAGATACTTTTTTGTAGGTAACAGTTGCTCCAGAAATTAAACAGTTCAGTATTAATCAGTAATTCCGTTTTACAGAGGGACTCGATACCCCACCACCGTTGCCCATTAGCTGTCGTTCTATTGAGTACCTCACCGGTATCCTGACGTGTGGCTCCACTTTTTCCTTGTCCTCGAAATCTGGTGATTACGGCAAGCCTATTTGTTATCCTCATAATTGGGATGACGAAGACCTTTTGTTTAATTAGGTAAAAATACTATTAAAGGAAGTTATAAAAATAATCTTCATTTATTGCCTTACTTGTACTGTGTGTTAAAATGTACCTATTCCTATTTTCTTTATTGAGCTAATAAAATATTGATGGGACAACCGAAACAAGATATTCATTTTTATAGATTTTAAGTAGGTAGGTACAGACGCCAGCACATCAAGCTACTACAATCTGTCCAAATTTCTAGATTTTCAACAGTATCGTTAAAGCATTTATAGGTTCAAGGTTGGTTGGGAAAATTTGACAGTTCGGGTAGCTTTATGTCTGGCGTCTGTACGTACTAGCAAAAAGCGTCGGCGAATTACTGACAGGACAGTTAGTACTTACTCATTGTTTCAAAAATACGATAAGGTACCTGTGGAGTCCTTATATGGAGCCTACATCCCAGAGCCTACGGGCAGCGGCATGTCAACTGAACGTCCAGCCGACATGCCCGGGCTTTGGTGGTGTAATTATGTGTTGGGTCATCCCATGTCCGCAAATAATAGTGTGGGTTACGTTTACGAGTGGAGTGTGGAACTAGAATAAAGGTACAAAAAGCGATTAATTTTGTAAGTCTTTATTAAATTTAACAATTTTAAACAAGATGTGACGAGAACAACATAAATAATCTACAAAACCCAGCCATCGTCCAGCCTTTCCTCCATAGGCCGAGTAAAGTATTGGCATCTACGGAACTTCTCCAAAATCTCGCCCTGTGAAAAAAAAACGGCTAGGTGTGACTCGGACTCGCATTCACAGAGTTCCGTAGCTACAAACATATAATAATATATAAGGTCTATATATTCATACACGAAATCTCGGGGTCATTGTACCTCATCATTATGAACAACTTTCACTATGGGACTAACCCCGAAATCGAGAAAAAAAATCAGCTGAAATCAGCTGCTGCTGTTGTGGTCTGAAATCGGCCTTGGCCGGTAACATATACATTTAATTTTTTCATCCCTCAGTTACATGTTTATGGAGAGTCAATCCATTTTTTTTTCATCATTTCACAAAGTGTAGCGCTTCGAAAAGACACCAACTCTCTAAATCTTAACGGTGTGATGCCAACAGTCTGTGTGACACACGGACAGATGGACAGAACGAATCTGTAAGTAACAAAAAATACAAACGAGGGCTGAAGGGCCCTTTAAAATGGAGGAATTATAAGTTAGTATTACTCACAGGCCCAGTTTTAGTGGTATTTTCGCTGTAATATGTAATAGCGCTAGATCCGGTGCCGTATAACGGATACTTAAGATGCATCTGAAACAAGAGAAATATTGGTGAGGCCAACAGGTAAGCATAACCAAAACCATTGGGCAACACGATACCCGTTATACCCAAGTAAAAAAAGGTAATAGTAGGTATGTTATAGGTACTTTCGTACTTACTTATGATGTCAAAAATCTGCGGATAGCTTAGTACAAAAAGAACTAATCTGTTGGCTTTTACAGAATTTACTTAACTAATCAGAACAGATTACTTACGTTTTTATCAGCAGTAACTTCTAAATTGCGAGGCTCAAAGTCATCCTTCACGTAGTTAGCGTCATATTCTGTGCAATACTCGGAGACTGGCTGGGATGTCTTCAGCTCTTCGATCACTTCGTCCAGCATTTGTTCCCAAAAGAAATCTGTTAGCATTCGCTTGCGAATACCTAGAAATAGGATGGAAATTTTTATTAACCCGGTTTTCTTTAATAGTGCGACGAATTCCAAACAAGAAAGATCAATTAAATACTTGGGACTCGTTGAGCTTAGACGGATGAATGAATATAACAGTGGCCCCTGATAAAAAACGAAGGGCAATCAATTACCATCTCCGTATTTTGATATTTTGGGGACTTTGTAGGAAAAGCGCATCTCGCTCCCTTTATCAGGAGCTTCGCGTCCATCTTGTAGAATCCATGGTCGGCTGAAATTCTTCCCTTTGCCATACGCAGACGGTTCAGGAGGAACTTTGGGATGGCGCTTGATTCGTTCTAGAGGTCTTATCTTTAATGTTTCTTCTTCATTTTCTGGTTCCGGAATATCAGCTTGAACACCAGCATCGGTGGCTTCTGGATTCATTTTTTACTAAATATTAATTAAATGATTTTACGCGAGAAATACACTCAAAAGCTAATGGTTGCCATGGAAACGAATAATCAAATAATCTCTCTATACTTACTTTGCAAATAATATTGTTGCTACCAGTATTATACAAGGTGGATTTTTTCCACCTCATTTGGCGGGAAAGTACCTACTCAAACATAAGTTATAGGATGGATCTTTGAGTAGACGTGCTTTGCCTTAGCCCATTGAATTTATAAGCTAATATTTCATGTTTTTCCGTTAATTCAATTTATCATGTTTGTTAGCGAGATTTGATCCATATGATTGACCCTATCGATTGATGTCATAAAAGTACAGAATGTTAGTTTTACGAATTTTAGTCGGTTCGATTCTCGAGTTTAGCAAGCGAATTTTCAAAAATCTTTGAATGTAGATGTTATTGCTTTATAAAAATAAAGCAATGTTTCCTTTGAGTAGCTATCTCCAGTATTTAGAGTACTTTCCCTCCAGGTGAGGTGATGCTCTGTGTTGTTGCTTTTAACATTGTTGACAACCTTCTTGGTATGTTATCTTAGTTGTCTATTTTTTGATTTTGTTTCAAGTGATTTTGTCAGTTTGTCTTCCCTTCAACACATTGTATAGAATATTCCTACTTGCTTATTAGATTTATATTGCCATTACTTGGTTTTATTGCACCACACCTCATATATAATCCCATACAGTCCATTCCTATCGTCAACATTTTTGGTCCTTCGAGCCGGATACTGTTAGATGGTCACCACCATGTCGTCCGTTTGTTGGTGGCTGGATCTCTAATAATCAGGAAGCGTTACGTCTTATTCCAAAAGAATTTCATGCCGCACAACCGACTGAAGTGAAACTTGGTAATAATTCCACTATTATAAATAATGTCTTAGGCGTTTCATGGGATCCTTTATCAGATACTATAGGTTTTAGGACCGGTTTAGAAAGTTGTAGGTTTCAAGGCTTTTTAAATAAGCGAAAAGCGTTGTCTCATCTTATGAAAATCTATGACCCGTTGGGATTACTTGGGCCAATCGTTGTTAAGGGCCGAATCCTACTCCAGGAGGCCTGGAGAAAAAATATTGACTGGGACACACCATTTCCACCCTCAGAGGTTATGAGGTGGAGTGAATGGTTAGAAGAGCTCGTTGAAGTATCATTTTTTAGTATTCCACGCTGGTACGCTAATGAAAATGGTGAACCTTTATACAGGGAATTGCATGTGTTTGCTGATGCGAGCGAGCTTGCCTATGCCTGTGTTGCTTTTTGGCGTTTTACGTATGCTAACGGCATCGTCAAACTCGCCCTTATTGCCAGTAAGGCGAGAGTTTCGCCATTAAAACCAACATCAATTCCACGCTTAGAGCTGCAAGCTGCTTTGATTGCTTCTCGCCTTGCTGTCACAATCAAAGATTGTCACAAAAAGAAGCCCATGCGCACATATCTGTGGACGGATTCGAGAACCGTTCTTGGTTGGCTGAGGAGCGATGCACGAACATTCAAGCCATTTGTGGCTCATAGAGTCGGGGAAATAACTGAAAATTCATGCGTTCAAGATTGGCGATGGGTCCCAACCGACTTGAATGTTGCTGACGATGCCACTCGTATAAAGCCTCTGCACCTGAATCCCAACCATCGATGGTTTTCGGGTCCTACATTTCTTTTAGAGGCCCCAGAAGATTGGCCTATAGAACCAGCTGGCCAACCTATCGCTCGGGAGGAATGTAAACGTTCTCCTACGCTTTTGATTGCTCATCTGGTTGCGACAGTAGATTTCAGTCGTTTCAGTGACTGGCTTCGTTTGCTCCGCGCTACTGCTCGCGTTTTGCAGGCTGCGGCCAAACTCCGTTCATTTTTGGACCGTACTAGACTCACTGTCCCTAACACCGATGTTAGAGACCGCCATTGTGCAAGTTTACCTGCGTCCACCACTCTATTATTGCCTTTGTCAGCTGAGTTAATGGAAGCCGCAGAAAGGCATATCCTGCAACGCCTACAGGCAGAAGCGTTTGCCGAAGAAATTCAGTGCATCGATCGAGACGAAACGATACCCAAGTCTAGCCGCTTGTCAAAGCTTTCACCAATGATGGGAGAAGACGGTTTGTTAAGATTGGTCGGAAGAATTAGAGCCGTCGAAAATGTCAGCTCCGATGTGAAGCGCCCGATACTGTTAGATGGTCGCATGATTTTGTTTCAAGTGATTTTGTCAGTTTTGTCTTCCCTTCAACACATTGTATAGAATATTCCTACTTGCTTATTAGATTTATATTGCCATTACTTGGTTTTATTGCACCACACCTCATATATAATCCCATACAGTCCATTCCTATCGTCAACATTTTTGTGACGTAATGGCAATATAAATCTAATAAGCAAGTAGGAATATTCTATACAATGTGTTGAAGGGAAGACAAAACTGACAAAATCACTTGAAACAAAATCAAAAATAGACAACTAAGATAACATACCAAGAAGGTTGTCAACATTCAGAAGAGAAAAACGTTACGTTGCCCTTTTCACCTGTATGACTTCCAGAGCCATTCATTTGGAGCTGGTGCATTCCCTCTCTGCTGATTCTGCAATTATGACTTTGCGTCGCTTTGTTGCAAGAAGAGGAACTCCTGACACAATATATTCGGACAATGGCACGTGTTTTGTTGGTGCAAACCGAATTCTTCGTGATTTTTACCAACCTGAAGTCGAAAACTTTGCTGCCAATAGAGGAATAAAATGGAAGTTTATTCCTCCCGCCGCACCATTCTTTGGTGGATGTTGGGAGAGGTTGGTGCGCAGCGTGAAGGTGGCTCTAAATGCCACTTTGGAAGAACAAGCCCCCAAGGAAGAGGTCCTTATAACTCTCTTGTTAGAAGCCGAAGCGATTGTCAACTCTAGACCTCTGAGTCACGTTTCGGTTTGTCACGAGGACCAAGAAACATTAACTCCATTTCATTTTTTGCTCGGCACGTCATCTAATCAAGTTCTACCTTCGACTCTAGACGACCGGGATTTATTAAGAAGAGCGGACTGGCGAAAAGCTTTAAGATTGGCTGATCATTTTTGGCATCGCTGGGTCAGAGAGATTCTGCCCACTATGCAACCACGGCAGGTCGGGGACAGCAGAGAACCAGCTTTGAAAATTGGTGACATTGTATTCATCGTGGATGAGAACATGCCGAGAGGAACTTGGCCACGAGGCCGTGTTTCTGGAACTTTTCCTGGCAAAGATGGAGTAATTAGAGTGGTGGACGTAGCTACCTCAGGTGGCATACTTCGTCGGCCCACCAAGAGGATTGTCAAGATTTCCACATAGGAGACCCATTGCATTATTTTGTGCACTATCATGCACAAGGGGGTGGAATGTTGACAACCTTCTTGGTATGTTATCTTAGTTGTCTATTTTTGATTTTGTTTCAAGTGATTTTGTCAGTTTGTCTTCCCTTCAACACATTGTATAGAATATTCCTACTTGCTTATTAGATTTATATTGCCATTACTTGGTTTTATTGCACCACACCTCATATATAATCCCATACAGTCCATTCCTATCGTCAACAAACATCTTTGCAAAAAAACGTTTTGTTGAATTGGAACGCAAACGTCAAACAACTCGAAATGTCAGTCAGCTGTTGATGATCAAAAAAAAATCGGCTTTTACTTTTTGTCAAATCGTAAGATGGCTTCTTGTCAAGTAGCCCGTAAACAAGATTTGCCCCCTCCGGGGGGCTACAAACCGATTGCTTATAAAAGGGTACCTGCTAAAACATTATTTAGCGGTAAGTAAAATATTATTTTTACTCATTTTGTTCTGCATATATGACTACAAACCAGATTATGTAACTGACGTTTATAGGTTAGGTTGTTTTGTTTTCCACACAATTTAGTTCCTTATATTGTTAAAAACATAAATCCACCCCTATACGTTATAATATGTTGAAAAATTTAAAGAAAATGTCAATTTATTTCATGGTACATTCATTGTTACCCATGTTTTAGATTCAATATTCATGACCCGTTTATTTTATCGATTAAGTATTTAATTTTTTTGTTGTATCTATTCCTAAACTAGTTTTAAGATAAATAATAAAGGATAATGTCAATATTCGGGCTATCTTGCTTAAAATAAAAGACTTACATTTTGAAGTCACTACATAAATTACTTTGTTTTCAGGGTATACTATGTTTGCTGGTTACCTGGGTATCACAGCATTTGGGATGTATATGTATTCTAAGCAATACAAACAAATAACTAAAGACCAGATTGAGATGCGGTCTTGCAAGATGGCAATATTTCCCATGTTGATGGCAGAGAGAGATAGGGCATATTTGAAGCAGCTCCGTTTAAACCGTGATGCTGAATGTGAGCTCATGAAGAATGTTCCCGGTTGGGAGGTAAAATATTGATTTTATTTATTAACCCTTCGTGTGCTGGAACATAGATCTACGCGAGACACAATAGGTTTTTAATTGTGTCTATATACTCGATATACAAAGGGTTAAAGTAATGTCCGGTTTGACTAACATTTGGCAACACTGTTGTCTATTGTTGGATTTCAATAAATAAAACTGAATGTCTGTTTATAATGTCAAAATAACAGCTTTTTAGTTAATGCATTTATGGTACTTCTAACAAAAACATTTTTTTATAGTGATCTGGTGATAGCTATTAAAAAATGTTTTTGTTAATTTCAATAGCTATTTCATGAAAAAGTCACTCTTTGTGATTTTATGAACTTGGAGGGTTGTATTGATGATTTGAATGATTATAATTCTGTAACTCCATATGTGTTACTGGTGCGATTCATAAAAAACGTAAGAAAATTTAAATTTCTCGGGCTACCCTTGCGCATCCACCTGAATGAAAACAGGTATAATATTATAGTATACCCTAACTGCCTTGTTGGTTTAGTGGTCGCAACCGCTACTGCTGAGCATGAGGTCCTGGATTCGATTCCCGGGTTGGGCAAATTGTTATTGTGTTTTTTTCATCAGGAATTTCTCAGGCTATAGGCTCGCCCCTTACCACATTGGAGTTAAACATAACTGGCAATATGTGGATGTATAGTCGCTCTCGGATATATCGTACCGGACGAGGCACTCAAATATTTCGGAGCAGCATTACTTTTCAATAAATTCGGAAAATATAATGAGGTAAAAATATCAGAAAGCACAGAACTTCAAAGGTAACTACGCAGTCAGGATGATCATAAAGATCGGAACATTTATGGAAAATATACCTTAAGTCTGTATCACACAGTTTAAATTCGTTATTATATTGACTTTTTAGTTGTCAAAAATATTTTTTTGACAACTATTGTGGATACGATGCTATGAAACGATGAAAAGTCGCTGCTCTTATAGAGCAAGATCCCAGGGCCGCCAGACCTCACTTATTTTCTTATGAACAAAATGTGTGTCATCAAGTAGTGTTAGTATGTACTGTGAACGTATGCATACCTGCTAACTTGTGCCGACGGCCAAGTTTTAGATATCAGGTGTTAAAGTTGCAAAGAAGGTTGTTAAAAAAATATTATTAACACTGCCAGATGCTTCAGGTCGGCAGATATTTCTGCCAAGCACTTCGAATCACGGAAAAAATATGTGATTTTACTGATAGTCAGAGACTTAATTTTTATATTTGATAAGTACTCAGGAAATCATTTCAGTACTTATTTTGAGACAGACCAATCATAGTTGGGCCAAACATCCCCCAGACACAATTAATATCGCTGTATGAGCGCATTGGTTTATTGAACTCATACAAACATGATGAATTGCGAGTCTACAATTGTTCTGACTGCTTACAATGACTATTAAAAAAACCCTCTGAGTATCAAATATTTAAAATAAAATACACTGACGTGATATTTTACGTTATTTTTTCCGCGCTTAGCGTCTGGCAGAACTTTTCGTGAACGGGCGGTGTCAGGCAGTGTTGGTTATTAGTTTATAACAATATTCTCTGTAACATATATAAAAATCTGCACTCGGGCTTTAAGAAAAAAATGTATTATTTTTACGCAACTTTGGCAACTAATAAGTATCTAAAAATTGGCCGTCGGCACAAGTTAGCAGGTATGCATACGTTCATAGTACATACTAATACTACTTGATGCCACACATTTTGTTCATGAGAAAATACGTGAGGTCTGGCGGCCCTGGGATCTTGAACTATTATTATTATTATTGACCATATCTATCTGTAATTAATTTATTGAAAAGTAATACTGCTCTGAAAACTTTGAGTGCCTCGCCCAGTACGATACATCTGATGGCGACTGTACCCTTAAGAAAGTAGGTACACCCTTGCCCAACCCTTCAGGGATTACAGGCATAATGTTATGTATTCCCTAACAGGACAGGAGGTTAATCTAAACTTCTAAAGTCTTATTTGTAAATATTGTAATCTACAGGAATAAATATTTCCAGGTCGGTACTTACTACGGCGAGAAAATATACAACCAACTGCCACCAGGCGCCCTGGTTGAACCCATCTACCATGAGTACTACGCCCACTCCAGGCGCTGGGAATGGTTCCAGCGGGCCCACCTCAAGCTGTGGACCTAAGAAGCAAAGGCAAGGTGCTCATAATGCCATTAGAGACCTATACAACCTTCTTAGTGTGAATTACGCGTTATTAAAATCTGCTTGTGACACAAAGTGCGGTTACTGTGTATTTAGATGATTTTATTTTATTTCAATAAAGCATAGTATGAAGTGGTGAGTTTTATTGTATGGAAAGAATTAGGGTATCTAAAAATAACTAGTCATGTGCGTTTCGGAATACGCACCCAAGGGTTCTGTAGATGAATAATTAAATAATTTAACCCATGAACAAATTTAAAATTCTTCAGGAAAGTTGCGACGCGCACGCCGGTTGCGAGTACTGCACACCTAGTGCAGTACTCGCAACCGGCGTGCGTGTATAAGCAGATGTATGAACGTGGACGAGGCGAAAGAAGTATGTAATAGGCGTGAGTTGATTTATGCTTGTTTTAAAATTGTAGTTGAAATACAATGTCCTCCCAGGCTCCCATACATTGCAAATGTAAGATTGTATGTACAATATTACCATGTTATTATATGTGCGTTATTTTAATTTCCTCTGTAATCCATAAGAACTATCTTTAACCGACTTTCTTCAAAAAGAGGACCTCATAATTCAGTCATTTATGAACCGATTTGAAAAGATATTTTTTATGTGAAAGGTTAAACTTCCCGATTGGTCCCGTAGAAATTTCATCAAAATCGGTTCAGTAATTTGTTTTTTTTTCATTGAATATGTATTTTTTCTCATGCTATGTAGATGACATGTTGGTCCCTTATTAACAGCTAGTTACAATGTACAAAATTGTTTCGTGGCAAGAATTTTTGTGGCATACTACAATTAAAAAGGGTAAAATAAATAACTTACTGCGAAAAAAAAACGACTTCCAAAAAGACACTAAAAAAGTCTAAATAACTTCACTTTCGGAAGTCGGTGGCAAAAGTCAATGAAACAAACAAAGTCACCGACTTCCGAAAGTAATTTTAGACTTTTTAGTGTCTTTTTGGAAGTCTGTTTTTTTCGCAAAAAGCTTTTTATCTGTATATTTTTCAAAATGTTAGGTCGTAGTCAGCAAACAGGAAGGGGTCCGTAAGGACCGACGCCTGCCAGGGTTGCGGGACTGTTCGAAAGAGATACCACGGCCCTGGAACACAAAGGGCAAAGGAAGGAACATGGATGGGTTTTAGTCAGTAAAAGTCTGACACTCCCTCCTGCTCAGCCCAGAGCAGGAGGGGTTATATGATGATTTCCCATCGGTAAAAAAAAAGGACTAAGTTTCCTACATGGGGCATGTTTATTCCGAGGAGCGTAGTAATTGTAGAGCGGTTTTAGATTAGCGAATGCTCTTTTTTGGAGACTCGTACAGGCGCGCCTTTTGCAAGTCGTAAGTGTTTACAAGTTCCTAAAGTGCGAGCCACGAGAGACCCCGCCTCCCCGCACGAACAGACGGGAATGAGCGCGGTTTTTGAAGCGCAAAATATGGCGCGCATGTAATCGCGGAAGCCTAGAGCTTGTACGCGCAAAAAAATACGCTAGTCTGAACCCCTGTTAATCATTTGGTCATACAATGTGTTTTGTGTATACAACGTGTAACAGAAAGGGTATAATCATATGGAATACTGTGGTACGGACCATCAAACTGAACAACTTTCTCAATGGACCACCATAGAAATCGTAAAAAAATAATCAGCTGTCCCGTACATTTGGGTCGAGTAGGTATTGAAATTTTCTATGGGACAGCTGATTATTTTTTTACGATTTCGATGGTGGTCCCATAGAGAAAGTTGTTCAGTTTGATGGTCCGTACCACAGTATTCCATATGATTATACCCTTTCTGTTACACGTTGTATTTGGATCCTATTTTTTTATAGAGACAAAGATTGGTCTTAACATAATAACATTCCTGTAGTCCTTAAAGAGTTAGGTAGAGGTGTTCCCTCCCTATAGTGCAGGTATGGGCGAGCCTTTTGTCATCAACCAGGCAAAAATCAAGACTCGGGCAAATTCCATACGAAAGAACTCAAAAACACTCCCCAATCAACACCAACTAACGAGAGAGGCTACTTAGATCTTATTTAAAGGTAAACTACAAAAACACGGGAACAAAAGTAACTTCTCCATTTTATAAACAAAACATTTATTACTTTCACCATTCAGTATACAAAAATGTAAACATAATTCTTATAAATAATCATTTCATACAAGTTCATCATGAATTTATTGACATGAGAATTCACAATTTTTCATTTCAATAAACTGACAAGAATTTAAATAAATTAATCAAATCACCAAAAAAAAACAGCTTTTGCAAAAAATTTGCATTTAAGCTCATCCCTAACCAAATAACCTATAATAAAAATTGTATTTCACTACTATGCAAGCTCCTTGCAGCTTGTTAACACTAAACATAAGGTTCAAATTGAAATGCATAAACTTTAATGTACAAATATTATATCTACGTTTATTTTATTAATATTGTATGTAGTCTTAACATCTAAGAACATAAGGGGGGGACCTAAGACTTTCGTTTTATCATAAGTTCATAGATTTATAATCAAAGAATGAATACAATCTTTAAATAGATGCCTACCTTTTAGGCTAACCAACATAATTGTGCATCGAATACCTTTTTGATAACATGTAATGCAAATTATTATATAACATATATGACATTTCGCAAAACGTTATTTTTTCCATGCTTGTACCCATAAAGTAATTAGTCCCTTTAAATTTTAAGTAGCAGTTTATCTGTGCCTCACCCAAATACGCGATATTAAATTAATTCCTAATGCTGAACGCCGCGTGAACAGTCGGCAGTCGCGTTCATTTTGTTCGGTGAACTCCGCGGTCGCGTCGGCCTTATAGGGCCTTCGGGTTTTCCAAATAAATCCGTGACATAACGAATGGGGCGAACGAGCAGGCGAGGTAAAACCTGTGGGCACTTCGAGACATCATTGGCTAGTATTGGAAATTATGCTTACGTAGACGAAGCCCCATGTTCTCAGAAATCACACATCATTCAACATTGTAAATCTTTTCTGGGTAGCACCTATGCCCAGTACCCAAATTGACTTAAAATATCTAATATTAAGGTGGATGCGCAAGGGTAGCCCGCGAAATTCAAATTTTCTTACGTTTATTACAATTGGCAGGTCGGTGTCAGGCTGTATGTTGATGAAAATATGAATCGCTATATTATATATTGATTTTAATGATTATAATTCTGTAACTCCATACGTGTTACTGGCGCGATTCATATTTTCATCAACATACAACCTGACACTGACCTGCAAATTGCAATAAACGTAAGAAAATTTAAATTTCGCGGGCTACCCTTGCGCATCCACCTTAAACCAACTGCAACTTGGTTTAAAATTGCGTACACAATGAGCAAAACTAAATCCTGACAGAGTTAGTTACAGTGAAACATGTTAACAATATGGTTGTATTATGCAAGCTAGGTGAATATTGTGCGTATAGTATATGACAGGACAAAGTATGGCGGAAACAGAACCTTACTAAGTGAATATTGAGCTAAAGTTATAAATGTAAGTATGTGCAGAATTAATTCTGTATTCTTTGGTTACTTAATATTAATTTGGGTACCTCATTTAATGGTGTGCAAAAAACACATTTTGTGCACAATACATAATTGAGTAAATATACAATCAGATTTCTAAATCAATTAAAAATACGACCTTCCCGTTAAATGCTTCATATTTCCATTTTATTAAAAAGTGGACTTACTTGGGTTTACTTTCACCCCATAAACCTTAGAACTTCACACCGTATCACTAAATATTGGCGGGAAATGTCTCAGCCTTACCTATTTGGACTTCTTAATGATAATCTTTGGCTTCAGTTTGTGAGTCCTGAGCTTATGCATATGACTCATGACGAAGTACATTCCTGGGAACGTAAGGAACAGTAGGTAGACCCTCAGAAACGTTGGCAAATGGAAGGCGAAGTTCCATTCATTTGGCAGTCCAACTGTGAACTTCTGTGTTTCCTCAAAGTATGGTATATTCCGGAGTATGACTATAGCTTCGCATATAATGCCTATGGGGTAGAGAGGAATCCACATCGTGTAACGCAGCCAAGTTAGGGTGTATATCTCTTGTTTGTATAGCTGCGAGATGTAATATGGGTACCTGTAATAGAAAGTAATTAAAATTAGCTCTTGAAACACTAAACCCAAAAGTGGAGAGCTGAAAAGAGATATCAAAATTAAAGATCAAGTAGTAACTCGGATAATGTATCAAATCCCATGTTAGTTATTGTGAACACTATACCAACCAAATCACTTGAGATTCGACAATAGTTTTAATAATAATAATGCCATAACAAGGCATTCAGAGGGAGTAGTCTTCAAAAAGAATTGATAAAGGCCGCCTTACCTGACAACTTCAATCATACTCCACATGACGAAGAGATAGAAGACCACAGGCTTCGAATGCATGCGCGGCTCTGCTTCAATCATCACGAACAGGACAAACGCTCGACCGCTCACTTGCAAGAAAGGCACCAGTACTCCACCCTGTGATCATGTGAAGGGAAATAGGTCAGATTTTAAAACTATAATAAGTATAAAACATGCATGTATGTAAGCATGGCTCAAACTGCTTGATTGTGTCTTCGATTCGCACAAAAACCCATTCTTAAGATGTTCAAATATTGAACAAAAGGACGAAAAAGACGGTCAAGTGCGAGTCGGACCCACGCATGCAGGGTTCCGTACCCCCCCCCCCCTTAATTATTTATTTCATTTAGGTTAACCAACAATTGTTTACACTTGGCATTTACATTACCAGAAATACATTTGTGAGTGCAACAATCACTTATAGGTTAACACCGCTTGTACAGTAAAACGGCTTATAAAATGATTAGATTAACGGATTTAATTTTTATGTTATTTTTGTTATTTGTGGTTTTAACAGCAACACACACACATTCTGTGGAAATTTCAACTGTCTAACTATTACAGATCATGAGATACAGGCCGCTGACAGACAGACGGACGGACGGACAGTGGGGGCTCAGTAATAGGGGTCCCGGTGACCCTTTGCGTACGGAACCCTAAAAACCCAGTACCTGCTTAACCCACTTAACTATCACATCCCGAACGATTCCGAATAAATTCGTCTGTTCGACAACGTAAAAACGTAATGAAATGTTGTTAAATTGTCAAAATGAATTGAATTGGGAATACCAGTGTGTTACGCAATGACCTAATCAGATGCATCAATGGAACCTATCTAAGAAACAAACATATTGACTTTTGTTTTGTCCCAGAATGTAAGGTTCAAATTAAAACAATTGTCTTAAAGCATAAAACACAAATTTCAACTCACCCTAGTATACCCGAACAGCGGATGCATAACTTCAAGATACTGGAGCAGCTGGAGGAACTTCATGGCGGGTCCAACATGCTCGTATGTATCAGCGACTGAGTCATAGTCCAGCTTAGCGTATCTGACGGCCATGACAGACAGTACGTAGGTGTAGCCCACGAATTGGAACAGGTTGTATAGCTTCAGGTAGACTTTCTTGAGGTCCTCTGGAGTAAGAGGAGGTAAAGAGTTACAGTATTTTTAGCAAATGAGAATTAAAAGAATGTCAGTCTTACCATCCTACTAATATACAGGCTGTCGCTTTGCACCCTGGTCAAATTCAAGGAGGTATCTATACTAATGATTCTCGACCCGAATCATATTAAAAAGGGTAGGTTTTTTATTTTATTTTTACGGAAATCAGTAAGTGTAAAGCTGTATTAAAACGCAGCCCGTCTGTTCCTAGCCCTATAAACGCGCCGTCATACACACAAACGCAAAAGTTTATTCCACAGTATAACTATGTACAGTATGGAAACTAGGGGGTGGTTTACGCTTACCGTTTTCCGTTATAAATAAAAATAAACCTAGGTTTTTTACTCTCGATTCGGGTCGAGAATCATTAGTATAGATACCTCCTTGAATTTGACCAGGGTGCAAAGCGACAGCCTGTATATTATAAATGCGAATGTTTGTGAGGGTGGATGAATGGATGTTTGTTAGTCTTTCCCTTGAAAACTACTGAATGGATTTGGACTTTTTATCCCGGTAGTACAATCCCGTGGGACAATTACCAAACTCAACGCGGGCGAAGCCGCGTGCGTATGCTAGTAAACTAAAAACGTAACTTGAAGCTTAAAATCACGTGTCACTATGTTAGTACACGCCAATCCCCTAAACCACCCAATCGATTTCAAAGGAATTTTGTGAATGTGTATAGTTTTTGACTTGATAGGTGGCGTTGTGCGAGTCAGGGGCGAGTCGCTAGTACCTAAGCACTTTTTATGGACCATTTTGAAAGAGAATTGAATAATAGGGCTTTCACGCATGCACTAAAAGCAAGATAACCTTTTAGTGCATACTACAGTATGCACTAACAACTTAGGCTGCAATTTAAATAATAGTACTAAATTAGGCCAGCAAAAAAAAATTGATGGCAAATCTTTTTAACTCAACATGAGTTAGGCTTTAGGCATAGAACTTGCCTTATTTTATATTTGAGTTGGCAAAAGCAGGTTCTTATACAGGGTGTAACAGGACACTTCACGAAGCTGTTTACCAAGCATTATGTACATCAAACTAAGTAACTTAACGCAAAAATTATTGCTGGGAAAGGACTTTTTTTTTGGGGTGAAAAATCACGTTTCGCGGTAGGACTCAATGAAACGCACTCAAAACATTGTGCTGATGAATGGATTGAATAGTACGGGGGTCGTGGAGGTCTTTAAGTTAAAATCTTTCGTTAAAATATGTATTTAAAAAAAAACTTGTGAAAAGTTGGAACTTTGACCCCCAATATCTCCGAACTAGAAGGTTCCCAGGTATGGTCTAGAACAAAAAAATAATCGCCAAGACATGACGGGGAGAACAAGTGTCTTTCGGCTTCGTTAAGGGTCTTGTTACACCCTTTATTATGTTGCTTCAGATCAGTCATTCTCTTAAAATATTTTTGAAAACATTAAATTACTCAAAATGAAAATACAAAGAAACAAGTTAAGAATATTCCTGAAATACCTACCGTAGATATGCAAACATTATTCATCAATTAAACCATTCTATTTAAATGAGGTGTTGTCATGCACATTTACGATTTCAGGCGACGCAATGGTTCAGTGAACTTTACCAATAACATGTTTTTGGAATACTATTTAAAATGGATAATTTTGATCTCATTAGAATTTAATTGTAAAAATAGGAATTGATAGCAATAGGCTCGCCCCGTATTACATGGGATGATGGGACGAAATGTGGGTGTACTATTAGGTACACTTCTGCTTAAACTTTCGGGGATTAAACGCGTGATGTTATGAGTATAATTCAATAATTAGACTACCGACTACTAAAATATACCTAGTAAGCTAGTTGATGCTATCAATTTTGTTTGCATTTGCTTCATAGATCTTTTTCCTCAGAATAGTTACAGCACTGATGACAATATTTGTGTCACTGTTTAATTTAGTATTTTAGGTACACTATTTTCTTACTTTTGTATAGATTCTTTTTTACCGATTGTTTGTGAATGTGTGAACATTGTAGAATTTGTAGATTCCGAAATGCTTGTTAACTTTTAATCTTGTTTTACATTTTTTGTGTAGTGAGCAAGGACTTAATGTCGGGCCTACGCTGTCCCCCTATACTTCAGTACGAATGCTGTAACATGATAATATTGTAATACCAAATGATTAAGAAACGACCAACACGAACTGTGCATATTTTTGGTGACGTTTTATAAGTGCCTATCTAGGCCTATGTGAAATAAAAATACATATTTTGGTTTTTACAAACTTCCACCAGCGTTTGATTTTGATCTCCAGATTGTGTTGTCCAGTTCAGTTCACTAAGCTATTAACAGTGACAAAGATATCGTAAACACATCACAAACATCATTCCCCGAAAGGTAAGAAGATGTGTACGCACGACGAGTACGACGACACATCAAGCTATACAAAACCAGTTGATGCAGATCTCTCATTGTACGAGAAATCTTTACAAGGGAGGCCATGTTATACTGGAAATGTATAGCTTGATGTGTGTACTTGTACAACCACGTTTCGCCAGTTAGGTAAATATGGAGCAAGTCAAAGATACCTATAGTTTTATTTTTACTACTAAGTACAGGAAGCTACTTTGATCTTTAGCATCATTTATAGAATACCATGCATATCATTAGTTACAATTTTAATTACTTTGACTTAGGTGTCAAGTGTGTGATGTACCTATTCACGAGGCCAGAGCTAGAACGCCACGGTGTAAACGATACGCAGGAATTATTGTACTCTATAATAATTTCACATAAATTCGACCGAATTGTAATCGAAAACACAATTATTCTATAACACTTTGGTGACAAATAAATGGGTATTATTATGTACTAGATGTTGCCTGCGGCTTCGGTCGCGTTTTGGTCGGAAATTATCCCACGGGCACGTTGTAAATATAGCATATGGCTCTCGAGGATGATGTAGCTTCCTATTAGTGAAAGAATTTTCAAAATCAGTTCAGTAGATCCAGAGATTACCCCCTACAACCTCACAAACTTTACCTCTTTATAATATTATACTAGCGACCGCCCCGGATTCGCACGGGTGCAATTTTATACATATAAACCTTCCTCTTGAATCAATCTATCTATTAAAAAAACCGCATCAAAAAATCGTTGCGTAGTTTTAAAGATGTAAGCATACATAGGACAGACAGCGTTTGTTTCATACTATGTAGTGATTATAAATAATATAGATGAGCGAAACAAATATTTTCAATTTCAAAATTGTTCAAATGTATGGTACGATACACGGCGCGTTCGTGCTAGGCCCATTGGTCTACTTCGCTCACATTTTAATTTACATGGATTGAAAACTACAAATACGTATGAATTTATTTAATAAGAATATAACGTGTCACCTCTTCTGTAGCCCATTTCTTCTTTATGTAGTCTGTCGTACATGCCGGGGTAGTCCTTCATGACGTCACGTTTTTCTTCCTCACTGTCCGCAGCGTCCTCTGACGTCCAAAGGTCGAAATTTATCTGGAAAAGTCACAAAAGCTATTATCAGCGTATAGAATTATTTTCTCTATTCTAGGTTGTAGGTCACATTTCCGGTTTCCCCACGCCACGCTTTTAATCACAAAAGTATCACAATAAAAAAAACAGTCATTGATCTATCAGATGCTGTAACTCAATGCACTATTATATTATTTGGTTACACACAGTTTAATTATGTTGGAGGTACTTGTAGGAAGATCTACTTGAGAAGATAGCTGCTTCAAAATGTCCAAACTAAGAATGTACAGAAGCATGAATATTTAATGCCTGTCAATTTTATACATATATTACTAGCTGTGCTCGCGACATCGTCCGCGAGGACTTAGGTTACTCTTTATCTTCTTTTTTATTTTTATATAGATCTATGTCCGTCTCCTGGTTATAAGCTACCTCCCCACCAATTTTCAGCCAAATCGGTTCAGCCGTTCTTGAGTTATAAATAGTGTAACTAACTCGACTTTCTTTTTTTATATACATATATGTATATAGATGCTTCCTCCTCGGAAAGCACGTTAAGCCATTGGTCTCGGCTTTTATTTGTAGATATTTGACAGTTACAGGTAGTCAGTGGCCCAAAAAGTCTTACCAAGAGGTATTACTCAATACTAACTGGGTTGTGGAGGCCATATAGGCAGTCGCTCCATGTAAAAAACTGGTATTCAGCTGCATTCGGTTAGATTGGAAGCTGATCTCAAACATAGTTGACCCTCTATGACACTCGAGGATATTGTAACTTTCCATTTGCACTAGTAAAATAATTTTTAGTTCCAACAATTACGTAACATACAAACTTGCAAATTCTACGTCTTTATAATATTAGGCTAGACTAGCGACCCGCCCCTGCTTCACGCGGTCTTTACGAGTTGACAAAACAACAAGATTTCTATAATATTTGCAAGTTTTCAAGGCGAAAATCGCAATAAAATTCGTAAAATAGTTTAGAACAATAACAAGGACATACGGACACGGCAAGTTACATTCCTATAATATGAATGAATATAAATGAATAAAAAAATATATTAATGTCCCATTGTTATATTATGACGACCATAAGTTCAAGGGTAACAAGTATTATAAGTTAAAGAAGCATTTTCTTTAAATAACAAGGCTGCCTTACCAGATTATAATGATTATTTCAATTAAATTAATTTTTTGGTTGAAGTTTCACATCCACAGCTCAAACTGGTTTATAATAATCTGTTCTTTCTTATATAATATAAAACATTTTATGATAATTTATAGATTGTTACAGCACTAATCTTCCATAGATAAGTTTGAGAATGTATTTATTGATAAGGATCTAACAAGAAATATATATAATTATTTACACTCAATTATTATGATAATGTTTCTTTTAGTGTCTGACCTAAGATTAGATTTGGCTAGCTTTGGCTAAAATGGGCCGAAGTTTTGGCCGAAGCCAAAGGTTTCTAGCCAGCACCAATGTTACAAAATGCTTTTTTTTAACAAGTTGTAAGGTACTCATAATCCATATATAAAAGTTAAGAATAAAACATTATACATATAATTCTCTTTTAGCCAATTTGAAACTGAATTTCTTAGTTCCTCGAATTGGTTAAAGACGGCCCTGGGCAGAAGTGTACAGTCACAAGCAAAGAAATGTAAACACATTGCAACTTATAAAAGTGATTTTCTTTAACTGTATTGATTAACATTTTAAATTTTCAAAAACTTAGTAGAAATCGTTATTTCACTGCTCACGACTATACCTATAGTACATAATTATTTGGCCAGCTATATTTAAATCCTATGTAATAGTGGGCAAGTTTTGTCATTTTCTGAGCAGATATCCTGACTACGGATGCTACTGATTTTCTTAATGGAAAATACAAAATATCATTTTGCTTCATTTATACATCATTCTCACATATACCTATGTATAATATCAACATGAATGATGTAACCAAGATCTTGTAACAATATTTGGATTGACCATGGAGTTTCTTGCCCATTCTTATCCATAGAGATCTACGCTTTGGAATGGGCAACTACAGTACTTTCACAAGTTATTATGCCTTCTGTTTGTGACTAGCTTTGCCTTCTTTGTTTTTCTGACATTCGAAAGTGCCTGTTACGTTACGGTCTAATTTAAATAAATGCTTCGAGTTTGAGTTTATGTATAAAAAAAGTTCTACCTTTAGCCATGCTGGTTTTTGTGGCTGAGCAGTCAGTCGGGGCCACCAAGCAGGTTTCTCCTTTTGCAAGATAAGTTCCACTCTGTTTTCAAACACACGGACAGTTGTGATGTGGTCATTTTCAGCCTGTAACAAAAATTTTGATTCAATTTTTAGAGGTCAATGGTCTGTTTTTTTTCTGACATGGCCTGACACTTATTTTCCAAGGTAATTAAATTTACATTTTAGTAAAAAAATAATATGTACTATGTAATCTCCAACAGGGTTAGGGAGAGATGCACCTATATTACACACAGATTTTACCAGATATGGTTAAGTCACAAATAGGGAGCCATCAACGGGGCAAAAAGTCAATTGATATGTGATAAATGCTTAGATTTGGATAAATTCTAGCTTCAGCATTAATTTTTTGTGTGCTCTTCAATTATTATACTATACTGCTTTCAAGGAAAACAGGGCCTTAAACAATAAAACCAATGTGAAAAAATTAAAATATATTGTACAAATAATAGTTCTACATTACCTTTTATATCATGAAGTCATTGAAAATATGTAAAATTAATCAAAAGTTCGGAACATATTATTATCAATAATTTTTCTCTGAGATTGTATTATAGATTTTTTCCAAGGTTTTCGCTAATACTTTACAGTGGTACACTCATGCTTCCTGTGGTGAACCTAAAATTTTTGCCATATAATATTGCCAGACTTGTTTTCATTTTCAGTGCAGAATGCTTGAAACGAAACTACCTCTGTACCTCATAATTATGTGTATGATTTTGTGTTGAGCTAATTCAACTAAATAGTTGTATTGTAATAGATAAACTATTTGAAATCTCATAGTAAGTAACAGGCATAAAGGTCAACAAATACGTAATAATATCCTATCTTACTTTGATGAAAAGGATTTATTTCGGCTTTTCACTATCTTTCAAAACTCCATACAACAGTTATTGCTGTACAAAAGTGAACTTACCGTTTTAACAGGTGAAAATAAATCCAAATTAAATTCGTAAAGGCTCTCGCCACGGGCACCGACGCCTTGTGCCGAGAATTTCAAGTTATTTTCGAGAACTTTCACATCAGGTTTTACAACGTTTTTCAACTCAATCTTCAATGAAATTATACTCTCAGTTTGTGCCCAGTAAACAAATGGGCTTGGGATGATCATTATTTTATCTCTCACACAATTTCACTACACAATGATGTAAATACTGTTCAAGAGGAAACAAATTGTAATAACATCCAACTGGAATTGATATTTTTTGACCTGTCAATCTATCAGCCGACCGACCGGCTACGGTAGACCATGGAGTATAGTTACTAATATGCGGTAGACAGATGGTAGACGGTAGGTAGGTGGTAAAGTACGGTGCTGGCAGTTTTGTCAACCATAGAGGAATAAGCTCTAGAGTTGGCATAGCTGGTCCTACCCCGGTACAGACGCCAGTACATTTTACAGCAAGGGTAGCCCGCGAAATTTAAATTTACTTACGTTTTTTTGGAATTTGCAGGTCAGTGTCAGATTGTATGTTGATAAAAAATGTGTCGCGCCAGTAACACGTATGTAGTTATAGAATTATAATAATTAAAATCATCAGTACAACCCTCTAAGTTCATTTAACCCCATTGAATGATTTTTTCATGAAATAGTTAGTTGGTCCCGGCTGTCAATTGTAGATCTTTGACAGTCGTTACAGGTAGTCAGTGGCCCAAAAAGTCTGACAACCAGTCTTACCAAGAGGTATCGTATCACCCAGCACTAACTGGCTTGTGGAGGAAAAATAGGCAGTCGCTCCATGTAAAATACTGGTATTCAACTGCATCCGGTTAGACTGGAAGCCAACCCCAACATAGTTGGAAAAAGGCTAGGCCCATGGGTGGCATAAAAACTCTGACACCAGGTTAGGCCCTAACCACACGTTAAAGAAAGATTTCTGGCCCTGAAGTCTCAACATAGATAGCGATCGCAAAACAACCGAATTCGGTCGCGGTAATATAACGATGCTGATTTAAGGTGGACGCGAGCCAGAAGCGACCCGCTGGTGTCGGCTTCCACCTTAAATCTGCATCATTATGACTTTACGACAGAATTCGGTTGTTTATCGATTAATAATAAGACCTTATTCTACACGAACGCCTCTAGTGGCGAATTCATGCGCGAAAGCCATCAGTTTCTACCAATCTACTTAGGCTGAAAAAATAAATTACCATCGACTACAATTACTTGGATGGGACATCTCTAATTAGGCGACTAAATTCAGCTCTCCTATATCGCCTCGCTTTTTAATTCTGTGTGTCTGTCAAAAAGCCGTTTGCTGCTGTTGATGGGTGTCGAGTTTCTATAAATTTCTCATTTTAATCGTCTTTCTTTGTGATTCAATATATTCGCCGTTAACTAAAAATGGTTTAAATTATTACCTCGCGTTATAAATTACGTACAGTGGTTGTTCTCTGACTCTGGTAGAAGTTGTAAACAAATCCAAAATGTCCGTTCCTAGCTCTGGATTGAGCAAATTGAAGAAGAAACACATTCGTGTAAAACACCAAAAAGTGAAACTGTTTCGTGCAAATGAACCATTACTATCTGTGTTTATGTGGGGTGTGAATCACACGGTAATTACTTTATATTTTATGCACTAATTGCTGTACCATGGCGGGTGTATAATCCTATTTGAAACGATCTCGGCGAGCGAAGCATCATTATTATGTCATTTCCCACACAACTGGTTTGTTGTGGTCTTACAATGTTTACATTTGAATTTGCCTTACTGAAAAACTTTTATATCACCCAAAATCTTATTGTAAAATCTGGCACTTTGTCAATTCATTATCATTTTATGTCTTCTTGCCATTGAATATAAATAGACTAATAAGCTTTATTGCGTTGCACATGGGTCCAATACTTTAGCATGTTGGTCACATCAACATTAATTTGCATTTGTACTGTTAACTAAATAAAAAATATTTTTCTTTTTCCAGATTAATGAGCTAAGTCATGTCACAATACCAGTCATGCTTCTCCCGGACGACTTCAGAGCTTACTCCAAGCTCAAAGTTGACAACCATTTATTTAACAAGTAAGAAAATACTAAAATTATCACCCAGTTCTAATTAGAAACTAAATTCTGACGAAAATCTCGAGATAATGGTGACATGTTCCTGCATGTATGTCGAAAAATATCCCACTGAAAGATATTGGTACAAAAAGTGTCCTATCTCACACATATTGTAGTGTGTTTGGCAGCCAGGTAGACCTATGGCCTATGTTAGACACAAGATTTCTGTGAAGTTTAACTGCAGAGAAATCCTTTTAGCCGTTAAGAGACAGAAATTTGAATATGAGACAAACAGGCAGACTTTCTTTCACATAAATAATGTTAGTATGTATTGAGAAACTTTTGTATGATTAGACCATCTTCAGTCATTATTATCACAGTGATGAAGCTTCAAAGTATTTCCTGCAACACAGTTTTATCACAATAGAAGTCAGGGTTCAAATCCAGAATGCAATATCACAATCCCATTGTTACATTACACCAGGTAATGTAATCAACATTGAATAGTTCTTTCTTAAATAAAAATATCTGGGAACAAACAAGACTGTCAAGGACAAATTGTTTTCATGGTATAGTTATTGCTATTTTGTAGCATATGTGTTTTAAAATGTATTGCAAGGTAAACTCATAGATTTTCCTTCAAGGAAATAGTCTAGTGCAGTGTTAGTCATTTGTGATAAAAATGAGGATAGTGAGGAGTAGTATTAATACTGCAAATAACATTACTTTAAGAAATTTATAAGTTAAGAAATATTGAAAACTGGATTTTCAATACAAGCCTGTGTTAAAGATAATTTGAGTAGAAAAATCACTCTATTCTTTTGCTAGCTAGCTCTCTGAGAATCTTAATAACATCAGAATCTGTTGTTTAGCCATAGAAAATATATCAAACTAACAGCCCGGTGGATGTAGTGCCAGTATGATGGCAATAGACTCGCCCCCAATTACATGGGACGTAAAACTTAACAGGCAAAATATAGGCTTGACTAGTAAAGCACACCTCTGCCTAGCCCTTCGGTATGATAGGCGTGAAAATGTGCAAACTAACAGATATTTAACCTTGAATTCTACATAAAATAAAGTTGCAGACGTTTGAGTATAAAAACCTATTAAGTGAATTTATAATCAGTATTACTCATATTATTTTGATAAGGAAATTGTTAGAAGATTATAAGTGTACTGTCTTGTTATTCAATCCATTAGAAGGATAGAAGCAGTAATTTTGACTGGTAACAGCAAATTTGTTACATGATTACATCTAGTTTCCTTAAAATATTCTGATTATCATACTTTATCAGAAAAATATTGCATTTGCAGAAAACCCGGGATAAATTAATAAAATTAGCATGCAATGGCAAGTTTAAAGAAAAAGTCATGTTGAAGAAACATCTCTAAGGGTGAACTAGTTGGTCATACTTTCATACAACATAGTATGGCGATTACTCCACTGTTCGATGGTGTACATTCAAAATATTTTTTTTTATCAATTTGCCTCATTCTCATCTAGCCCTGTATGAAAAAAAAAAGTAAAAAAAAAACATGTATTTGATAGTTGTCAAAACATATAAGTTTTTCTTACGTTTTTTTGTTTTGTATGGAAGTATGACCGTCTAGTTCACCCTTAGGCCGCTTTCACATCAAGACGTTAGCAGCGCGACAGTAGCGCGGCTGAAGCATATTCCTTCACATCGCGTAACAGCGCGGCTGCAGTTTAGATCAGTGGCTCACTTCATTTCAAAAATGGATTCTGAACACTGGCTCATCGCCGACTTCTGATTATTATATGAAATTCTGACAGTGCGAAATTCGCGCGAGTGTCGCGCTGCTAAAGTCGCCTAAATGTGAAAGCGGTCTTAACGTGACGTTTTTTTTGTTTTACCGTGCCCTCGTTTTTCATTTCTCGACATTGAGCCGAGTGCGCTTTTTCAATAGTAAGCCGCATCTTCAAAACAGAGAAGGAAAATGAATTTGGAATTCTATTGGATAAGTTACTCCCTCCCTACTCCCACTTCGTCTTATTTTCAAGAAAATTAATATCATTGTCATAGCTTCTGCTATTCTCATCATTAATACTTGGCAAGCTAATTTATGGCGGCGACGCCAATGAGTAAAGATCTCTATAAGACACCATAAAATGGGGTGAATCAAGACAACAATATCAAAGGGATTTTAACGTTGAATTAATATGGTATGTTGCCACAAATGAATTTATGAACTTATTTTATTTCGGACACAAAAAGATCCAGAGTGTTAGTGACCTAATATTAAATAGAACTTAATATCTAGGCTAGTGTTATAAATTTACAAAGTAAATAAAATAGAGTATAGTTCCGTTCAAACTTTATGGTGGCTCGGAAGTTAGCTGCGAATGACGTTATGCGTAGGTAATACGGTTCAAAATGTATGGCGGCTTGGAACATCTAACGTAAAGCCAGTAAAGCGCAGAACACAATTTTAGGTACCAGTGAGGCGCCGAGGACGCATCGTCTTGAGTTCTTGACTGTATAAAGCGCAGACCGTCACTTGCAGCTAACTTCCGAGCCGCCATACATTTTAAACAGAACTATATTTTTTGGCGTCATATCATATGAATTCAGTGGATTTGGATGTAATTAGTTTATAACCTGGATTAACACATAAGATACTTTTTGTCCGGGTCGTACGATCCCGTGGGCCAATTAGCGAACTACACGCGGGCGAAGACGTGGGCATAAGGTAGCCCTCTATAATATTTTTTTTAACCACATACCTAATATTCAATATGTGAAAGTAATCATTCTGCCTATCTGCTACCTTTTCACACCCTAACGGCTACACGGATTTTGATAAGAGGCATTCGAAATAAGGACTTAGATCATGAGCAGATGAGCTCGGACAAATTTATCAGCAAGCATATTCAGCTTAAATGGCAATATCTTCAAGAACTTTTGCTTGTGTAAGTAGTTTTGGTTCAGGCCCCGTACAATGAGATTAAATCAACATTGCTGAACAGCTCATTGTTACTTTTTGATCCTTTTTGAAATCTGAAACTGGGCCCCTGCCTGAAGGGCTCCTGTCCTAGTGTACTCTCATGACGCCGTACCTATACTCAAATATCAAGTTTTTATGCTGAATATATAATAGGATACTTTTTTGCCGGTAGTATGTTTTCGTGGGATTTTTTCCGACATCCAACCGGGCGAAGCCGCTGGCTTTAAAAAAAATTAAACCTCTATTGTTATATATTTTCTTAGTCACCTAGCTTTAATTATACATAAATAGCAACGCTACGGCATCATACAGACTCTAATCTGTAGCCTATTAAGATCTATTAAACCATTTTATAATCTCGTTGCTAACAAACGACTATAGTGCGTCAATGCTAATAAAATTGATGGAGCTAAATGATTCGTTTAATAGTATATTAATAGCTTTACACCATTTGTTGTGGTACCTATTTAAGATTATAGAAGACAAAATGAAATCGGTATATCCATGAACCAAAAATTCGTAGAGGAGATGACATTAGTGACGTCTACCAACCCGCACTGGACCGGCGTGGTGCCTCCATCCTCACTAAGATAAGGCCTTTATTCTGGCAGTGAGAATTGTATCTAATAATGTTAAAGTATAGTCAGCCTAAAATATTGGAGGCAAGTGGAGGCAAAAAATGTTCCCATTGCCGGGACTGTGTCCCGGAACATTGAACCGCTGGGTACATTTTTTGCCTCTATGAGAGGGAATTGACTATAATCCACCACGCGGGCCTAGTATGGGTTGGTAGATGTCACATGTCTTCGATTGTTTGGTTCTAGGACTGGGCCATGTTATATTATTCTTATGCTATCTATATTAAATATACAAGGCATACTTTGTGTACTACGTGACATTATTTTGAGATAGTATTTTCACCTAGATTAGACAAAAATAATGTAATCAATCTTCTGATTATAATTTGTAATTCATATGTTAGTTATCTTTTCTCCGAAATTACTTTTTCTATTATCTTTTATGGATTTATGGTAATTATATGATGAAGCGAAAAATACCAGGTATTTTCCGTAAGAATTGATAGGGTTGCGCCTTTTATGAAACTCATTGACAAAAGCTTAACTGAGTAATCGATTGTTTCAGAGAAAACATGCCATCTCACTTCAAGGTCAAGGAGTACTGCCCTCTTGTGTTCAGGAATCTCCGAGAGAGGTTCGGAATCGACGATATTGACTACAAGGAATCACTCACAAGGTATAACCCTAACTTTACAACCCAATACCGAAGTCAAACTCGACTGGCACGAGTGATACGCTAACGTTAATATTATTTCTTTATTGATTATGTATTTATTTATGTTTATTTTTATCCGCATATTGTATTATCTGGCATCCTCGATCCCACATCCCATCCTGTGGTCCCTAGGTTTAGAAAGCCAGATAACTACCTGTGCTCGAGGGCTCAGAAGAGGCCTTGCAGCATGCTGCGGCGCTCGGCGACGGCGCCCACCGGGGTTGCCAACATGAAAAATGAAACACATCAAGAGAGCATATTCCACGATGCAAGCGAGTTCGTCAAACGAGGGCTGACGATAAAACGCCTGAGGTCAGCGGAGTTTTACTAAGCAGCTGTACGATTTTTTTCAGTTTTTTTATTTTTCTCAAAATAACAGTATGTAGTGTGCCTTTCGAACTGACACGGCGAGCATAAGCATTACCACGATCACTGGCTGTATTGTGAAGTCATTTCCCTTGTCTAACCGCTTGAGAGAGACCTCCATGGAGAGATGGTTTCTAAAGTTTGGATATGAAAATGGATTTTTTTGTTGGATTTTGGTTTTTGTATGCCTACTGTCCTGTTGTCCATTCCAGTTTAGGTTAAATGGGTGTCAAGAGTGCCTCAATCCTTAATTGACCGTGACCTCCATTTACGTTCCTTAACCTCCGCAATTGTCCCGTATGTCTCGGTTACTTAATATATAGTATATATATTTTTCTTTAACATTAACACTACATAAATGCACATTAATGCTGTGAGCACATTCATGTGCACTTTCACCAGTTGGTAAGTATTATGTGAATATGCGCATCTCTATCGCACGTAACACAAGATACAAATGAATGAGGAAGACGTCACACGAATCAACTTGCATTTATGATATTGAAAGGATATTCAAGGACCTAAGGAGTAATCACTTTGACATTAAGGTTGTTGAATACTTTGGTTGACCTTTGTGGTACGTCCGCGTGGTTTTTTTTGTTTATGTTCTAAGGGTCCACGCAAATGACAGACTATCTTGTTTACTTTTTTGTCCATTAAAAATATTTCGAGACTTATAAAAAAGTATGTACTTGCAGACTTTTCATGCGTCAAAGATCTTATAGTCTGTGGTTTCTGCTGTCCCTTATTCTAAGACCTGTAATTTTCTTTGAGTGTCCTTAATTTGATGTTTGTTAGGGTGTGTGCAATAACGTCACGAACTCACTCACAAGTCACAAATCACTGTTGATTGTAATTACATACACTTTGACTTCATAACCATATACTTTGTATAGTCACTAAGTTTCACAATGTAATAGAGTCTTGTGTACTATTAAGGGCACATTAATTTGTCAACAGTCAATTGTTGATCTACCTGGAAAAATAAACACGAAGGATAATCCGGCGTATTAAACGCCCTTTCTAATCGCCTGTAGCGCTTTGAACGGACATTTATTTGTATAAGGTCCCATTAAAATAGATGGATTTTCATGAGTTGTGTTTTGCTTGGATATCTTTGGTTAGACGTACTGAACGCTGTGTTAAAATTTGTCCACCTATTTTATTGGGACCTATGATTGCGAATAAAATTCTAAAATTACCTATTGACTCTGGCAACTCTGACATCCAGTCTTACCAGGGGTTCTATGTTAAATAAACGTAATCAACTGCATCCAGTTAGAATATAAGCTGACCCTAAAACAGTTGGGAAAAGGCTAGGTAGATGATGGTTTCCAAGTGTTCACAAGATCGCTTTCGGTAGGAACCGCTTTGTTCTTTAATTTCAAGTAATAGGAAGGTCAAGGCAAGCTCGCCATACGACACTCATTAGGTCTTCTGTTGTCAACTCGTTAAAAGAAGAATTTTATCGTTTCAATATTACCTTTACTTAAGTATCTCTTTTTTATACTGAAAATAGCTTAAGCTTTCTTTTATCGATAGCATCTACAAGTATTTATACATATAAGTATAGGAAAAACTTTCTTGGTATTCAGATTGTACGATATAAAAAACTGACTAATGTTGAAACGTTCTTAGATTTGTAAGATTATTATAGTACGTATTTGAACAAATATTGTGAGTCATTGTTAAATTGTTCTTTGTTTACCAACTAAGTTATACAGGTGTTGAGAATTCGATCCATTTTCGTGTTTAATTAGCACCTTCTTTAGTAAGTCGGCATGAAATGGAACGTACCTAGTATGTATTTTTAGAAAAATAAACTAAGTAGGTAGGTATCACCCGGTTCCCAAATTGAGATGATTCCTTTCCTTCATCCCCTAAGGGTACACTAGTCGGTGATACGTTCATACAACGTAGTATGGCGATTACTCCACTGTTTGATGATGTACATTCATAATAAAAAAAAAAAACAATTTGTCTCGTCATTATACAGTGTGTAACAGAAAGGGTATAATCATATGGAATACTGTGGTACGGACCATCAAACTGAACAACTTTCTCTATGGGACCACCATCGAAATCGTAAAAAAAGAATTAGCTGTCCCATACATTTGGGTCGAGTAGGTATTGAAATTTTGTATAGGACAGCTGATTATTTTTTTTACGACTTCGGTGCCCTATACATTTCTGTTACACACTGTATATGAAAACAAAAGAGTAAAAAAAAACATACTTATGAAAATTGTAAAAAAACAAGTTTGGTTTTTTGTGTTTGTGTGTTGTATGTATGTTTCCATAGATGGCTAGATAATGATTGATATCATTTTTTATTACGAACGTACACCATCACACAGTGGAGTAATCGCCATAACACAAGTGTACCCTTAAGTGTGCTTTACACACATGTCTGGGTCAGCCTGATTCGGCACAGCCGTACCCGGCAAATAAACACTCCAGTTTTCCAACCGGCCTGTGCGGAATTATGTTGATTCAGGTCCACCCGAACTTGTGTGCCCATTTCCGTTATTTTACCTAAAAAAAATCTGAGGAATCCTTGAGTAATGTTATGAGAATTGGAGAGGTGCTCATCATTAAATTCTCTATTTTTAAACTGGGGATAAAGCTGCTAGCTTTTTGGATATGGAGTTTATATGCCCCTAAAAACCTCACAGTTTTCCAATTTTTTCATAAAGGTCGGAGTTTTACCCGGACTCTTTATAATAAAAAACATGCTTTCTTTCCCCGGATATCCTGACAATTATGACATATCCGGGAAAATCAGTAAACAACCCAAAATATTCTTTGTTAGAAGTAGAAATAAAATTATACGTTTTTTGTCGGCAGCACTTTGTCCTTGGAAAATAAAAGCATTAGTAATACATAACCTACCGTGTTTTGTTTAGCTTTCGTAGTATTGGAAATTATTTTCGTATCAGTAGAAGTTCCGATAATGCCGATGCAACATGAAGGATATTGATTACTTCGTTTAATATAATTATACACTTTTATTGTAAGCTTTGTGACTGTACATAAACCATAAAATGAATTTTGTGTCACCATTCAAGGTGATAACAGCCGGTATATGTCCTTTATCACAAATTTCTCCTAAACAGGAAGCACTGCTATCAATTTCCTTTAATTCTCTAACAAATTATTGTAAGCAGTCTGAAGTGGTTCAGGCTTACTTAGTTCCTTTACGTGTTACTTGGGGTAATGTAATTTATTTCAAAACGGTGACGATCAAAATCGTGGGGGAAACCGGCATGTCCTGGAACCAAAACTTTGGAGACATTTGAGATTACCAACCCGCACTGGGCCCGCGTGGTGGATTACAGCTTACAGCCCACTTTCCCAAGGCTTTCACGCTGACAAGGAGGAGGCCTGTTTCCCAGCTGTGGGACCATTAAAGGCTGATTATGCCCTTCATATTTCGCTAGCTGATCTACACAAAACGATCCAAGCCGATTTGATGTATCCCGATACAGATCGTCAGTCAGTTAGACCTTGTATTATTATAGCTACCAAAACAAATACATAAATATAAATTCTAACAGTATTCATATCACTATCAATCAGCGTAACTCAAAACCGTATTCTAGATCAATGCCCGGTCATGAATTTATTTTAAAAATAGTGTCCATCTAAAACTGAAATTCTAACATAGGTATTCATATCACTATCAATCAGCATAAAACACTGAAAACCGTATTCTAGATCAATGCCCGGTCATGAATTTGTTTTAAAAATAGTATCCATCTAATACTCTAGTTATAGTTTACTTGATTGGGCATCGTTCTAGATTCCATATCTTTTGGAACAATCCATTGTATGGACTGTGCGGGCCACTTGACTGGTCTTTCTGCAGGGCTATTAGTGCGTATCTTTGTTGACAGTTCAAAGTGATCATCACTTGGCAAGTTTAGAAATACAATGCCAGTTCTGCACGGGTAGCGTCAGTTGAAACCAACAAGAACGGTCATTGTATAGCAAAACTTGCCAAGTGATGATCACTATGAACTGTCAATAGAGATACGCAATAGCCCTGGAGGTCAAGTAACTAAAGTACTGTCGGATTTGGTATACAAACAAAACTGTACCTAATGATAGTTGTAAAGGAGATTACAATTAATATTTTTGAGAATAAAACTAGCTTTCATGAAAGCTGTTGTGATTATCGAAAAATTTTCTGACCAAAGACTGAAGACAAATTTTACCAAAGAACTTGAACGGCGTTCGAGAGCTGTTAGTATCATCATTACTATTGAATACAGGGTGTAAGGACACCGAGGCGAACACGGTTACCACATATTCAGTCCCATCATTCTGAGCCAACCAAAAATGTATAAGGTCTCATTAAAATAGCTGGACAATTTTTAACACAGCGTTCAGTACGTCTAGCCAATGATGACTAAGCAAAAAAAAACACTAATAAAAGTGATTTTAATTTGACCTACAATAATAAATTGCCGGCGGCACTCTAGAATAAAACACATCCATTATGTCAAAATAAAATCACTTTAATCAGTGTTTTTTTTTGCTTGGATATCTTTGGTTAGACGTACTGAACGCTGTGTTAAAATTTGTCCACCTACTTTAATGGGACCTTATATAAAGTGTGTAACAAGACCCTTAACGAATCCAAAAGGCACTTGTTCTCCCCGTCATAGCAATCATATTTTTGTTCCTTCTAGTTACGGAGATATTGGGGGTTAAAGTTCCAACTTTTTCACAACTTTTTTTTTAAATACATGTTTTTAATTATTTTTTTTTTACTTTAAACACCTCCAAGACCCCAGTACTATTCAATCCATCCATTATCACAATGTTTTGAGTACGTTACATTGAGCCCTACCGTAAAACGTCATTTTTCACCCCAAAAAAAAAGTCGTTTCCCAGCTATAATTTTTGCGTTAAGTTACTTAGTTTGATGTACATAATGCTTGGTTGACGGCTTCGTGAAGGGTCCTGTTACACCCTGTATGTGGAGGCACATAGAAACTTTTCATCGGTTATTTAAAAAAAAAACAACTGTTTCCTACAAAAGTGCAATACCTACACGGTCTAATTGTATGGAACCAAAACCAGCTGTTTTAAAATAAATAAATAAGGTGTCTCAAATTGATGTACTGAATACATGGTGACCGTTTCGAATCGATGTCCCTAACACCGTATTACAATGACAGCTCTTGACACAGCTTAGGTAAGATGTGGCGATCGCTTGTAGTTTCATTGGTGAAATTTTCCTGTAAGAAACCATAAGTGGGTGTATTGGTATCGGGGTCATTCGGGGTATACTGGCTTTCATATAGGTTATCGGAAATTTGTGTGGAAATGGCGGTAAAAGGGCAGCTATTGATGTTGAATAAGTGCGTTAAACAAAAACTGATATTTGTTGACAGATCTCAGCCGATCCCCGACGACTCCTCCGGAAAGTCGGGGGCGAAGTTCTACCAGAGCTACGACCGCCTGTTCATCCTCAAGACCCTAACTTCGGAGGAGGTTGAGAGGATGCACTCGTTCCTCAAGCAATACCATCCCGTGAGTATTACTAGTTTTTCAGTTCTAATTTTTTTTTTTAATGTATAGAACATGATCAGCGGATCACTAGTCATCATCAGCTTTTTATTTCTAATTGCACGCTCTTCAACTCTCATCGGCAATGCTGATTCAGCTGCTAACAGCCAAACTGCGCTGATCGTCGCTTGATCTAGCCTGACTTGGCTTATACCCTTATTAAATGGGTTTACGACGTGAAAAAATAAGGGGAGGTAGTTGGACCGTACACATCGACCAAATATAAGCGTGTATTTTATTTTCCGATATTATGAAACTGCAGAGGAAACAAGTTGGTACAGTCTACTGCTTATTATATTGCTGACGTGCCCGAGGTTACAGTCATATGTATATTTTGTGGACGCAGACTTATGCATTATGTCATGAAGATTAATCATGCATTTCAGTCGTAAAACTCATCTGACAAAGTGTTTGAGTCATTTTTGGTAGCAAACAAAGATCCAACGGAATACGTGCTACTCTCACGTAGGTAGTTTTATAAAACCACGACATTATCTGCAAGGCAGTATTTTGACGTCTCACAAAAAAAGAAAACAACTTTGTAAGACGATAAAGTCGGTACACTTACCTAAGGTATGCAACCTTTTTCGAAGCTTAAGGTTTGACCGTTTATTTAGATAGGTAGATGTAAAGGATTGGTCATATAGGACAAATAGGCTAATAAAGGATAATGTCAAAATAATTTGGCGTAGTGCTGTCTGTTTATCACTTTTCCGTATCCATAGCCTTTTATCCTGTCCGAGCCGTGCGCTCCATGGCTTCCTATAGGCAAAAATATAGAAACTGTAATCCTCTATTTAACTTCTCTGATAAATTAATCTTCCTCAATGATTAGCTTCACATTCTTTGTGTAAGGAACACATGTACAAAAATTCAACCCAGCGGTGTAAGCAATGCGTTTTCTGTCAGTTTTTTTTTTGTAGATCATTTCGATCGGCCACATTTAGCGATGGTGGTCTGATATGGCTAAAATTAAATTCAGCAATCCATATTCTCGCCATGCACTCGAATTTATCATTATTCAAATTTTAGAGAAGATAACAACATCATTGACAAGTTATCAATATGCATGTAAACAATAGATTGTCCTCCCTATCTAATCGTCGAAAGTAATGCGTTACTTCCGATAATATGTGGAAGATAGCGCTATTTTCACTCGTATGAGTAATTTAGAACAATTTTGTGTAAATAACTGTTGTTGAAAATGTAAGGTAGGTTATCTCAGTTTTTAAGACAGGTTTGTTTGCTTATGAGAAGAATATTGGCCGTTGTTATTTGCGCTTTGTTGCTGAGTGAAAATAGTTTATTTGTAAACGAGGACGAGTCAACAACACACTAATTTATTACTTCTCGTTGTTTGTCGGATGGTTAAAATATTGTTCTCAAAACTTTTCAACGTTAAAAGCTGCACTAATCGATTTTTAAACTGAATTTCAAAAATATTATAGGTCATCGAATAATTTTCCATTCGTGGTGCCGGAAGATATGTTTCTAAAACTTGAAACTGACTGATGCACACTATCTCCGTTCTTAGAGGACCGCAGCCCAATGGCAAGAACTGAACACTTCTAATTTCGTCATTTACTAAACGTAACGGGAATATGGACTTGTGGAGCCCCTTTTCAGGATATGTCCCACCTTCTATTCTGCCTATCCTCCACAACCAACTGCACCTTCCAGGATTTAAACAGGCAGTTGCAGATGGCTACATACTGGTTGGATAAAATTTAAGTCAAATCGACACGCAAAGAAGATTCTTATTTTAAACAGGAGACTAAATGAAGTTCTTTTTATTTCCAGTACATAGTCGAGCGTCACGGCAAGACCCTGCTGCCTCAGTACCTGGGCATGTACCGGCTGACCGTCGACGGCATCGAGCACTACCTCGTCGCCACAAGGAACGTTTTCTCCAACCACCTCAACATACACAGGTATTGTATTAGTTATGAGGAAATTTCCCAAGATGGGCAGAGATATTGGGATTTTCCATTAGGAATTCCTCAGTTCTCAGGCAATAGGGCCCACTTAAAAATCGCCACGTGTTATCATCGTGTGTTTATCATCGTCATCAGCTGCCTGTCTAAGCCATCAGGCTATAATAACGATGATGTACGTTTTTGTCTCTTCTGGGAATACAAAAGAACCATCTCAAAATGTACAAAAGAACCATCTCAAAATGTACAAAAGAACCATCTCAAAATAATAAATAAATAAATAAATATCACTGGACATTACACACAGCGCCATCTAGGTGCCACACTAAGCAACGAGGCTTGTGTCGTGGACACCAGATAGTTGATAGATACATAGATACTTTTTGTTTGTAAATACATACTTATTATAGATAGAAATATCCATGACTCGGAAACAAATGTCCATGCTCATCACACAAACATTTGCTCCTACCGGGATTCGAACCCGGGACCCTAAGAACGTAAGGCAGCCTCACTACCGCTGCGCCATTCGGGTCGTCAAATGTCCACAAATTGTGAATTTCTTGTAACAATCTTACTACCAAACCGGTTCTTAAAACCTAATGTTGCCTTATAAGCTTCTTACGCGTCTTACGGCATTTCATACAAACTTTGAACACATTTGTTTTCGACTGAACCAATTTTAATGAAAATTCATATGAGCAGGATACACTGTCTAAAATGTTGAGAGAGTACATTTTCGAAAAATAGTGTTACACCTAAATTAGACCGATTTTAGATTTTCCATAGAAACAGAAATTTCCAATTATCTTTTTTTTTTAAAGATATTTCGAAAATTTTCTCCGTCATCTTTTTAGACATAATGTATCCTGCTTAAGCGTATGAAGTTTCATTAAAATCGGTTCAGTCATTTCGGAAACAAATGAGTTCAAAATTAGTACGAAATGCCGTAAGACGTTAGCGCTCTTATCCAGTCAAGTACTACTCGTATAAGTAGCCAAATTAGTTAGAAAAATCATCATAGGTCTAAAAAGACCAGGTGGTCTGAAGTTTTCCAGCAGCGAGGAAACCTGCAAGTTTTCCCTATAATAAGAAGAAATCTTATCTTAGTATTTACATCAAATTGTTACTTAATCTAATGTCAATCACTATGGTTAGTGCAAATGTACTTGCTGCGTGAAATTGCGATTTTTTATCGGAACATTCTTGAGTTCAGGGACTCACATTTGCGTCATAGAATTAAACAAAGAATAATTGGTCACTTACGATTCCTAATCATACGTAGAAACTTGAGCCGATGTAGAATTATTCTTATCCCAATTTATTTGTGGTCGTGCAGCATGTCTTTTTCTTCCATACTTCTCTATTCGTCATCGCAGCAGTCACCTCCTTTCTAGCCATATCATCCTTCACACAGTCCATCCATCGTTTCTTTGGTCTTCGTCTACTCTTATACCCATCCACATTCATAATCAAAGCTTTCCTCACGAAAAGACAAAACATTATTAGAAAAAAACTGGTAAGATCGGTTATCAGATTTCCGGGCTTACAACGTAACTACTGACAAAGACAAATGACATCTGGGACCAACAACTTCACGTGCTTTCCGAGCCACAGAGAGGTCTCGATATAAATCGATAAAGAGACCAGTATTCAGCAATCGAATAACGATTCTTCATCCTTTGTTTCAATTATTTAGCAAGTGTGTACCAATTTGAATGACACATCTGAGGCGTCTTTCTCCAAATTAGGTCTAAACAATGTTGGTCTGTTTTCGATCTCAATATCCGGACTAGGTTTTCAAAACCCGATTTTGCCAAGACCCTCGTGTTCCTTTTACCTACCTTAATGTACAGTAATTAAAGTTCCCTTTTCATTGCAGGAAATATGACCTGAAAGGCTCGACAGTGGACCGCGAGGCGTCAGAGAAGGAGCTAGAAAAAGACCTGCCCACACTCAAAGACAACGACTTTATCAAACAAGGAGTTCGTATTGATATCGGTGATGCTGCCAAAGAGAAGCTGTTGGAGACCCTTACTGCTGATGTTGAGGTGTTGATTATTTTTTTATTGTTATTTTAGCTAAATAATGTCTGTACCACCCCACGGTCACGAATATGCGTAGAAACGCTTTTCAATCTTGTGTTAGTGTGACGTATTTATGCTCGTGACTGTACCTATATCGGGGCTGCGGGACTGTTCGAAAGAGATACCGCGGCCCCGGAACACAAAGGGTGATGAAGGAACTTGGATGGGTTTTAGTCAGTAAAAGTCTGACACTCCCTCCTGCTCAGCCCAGAGCAGGAGGAGTCATTCGATGATATGCCATCCGAAAAAAAAAACTACCTATATTTTTTATGCCACTTTTGTCACACACAAACAAAATGTAGCCTTATTGTTTCTTCTTAAGACTCAATCCACTTCATCTGCGTTAAAAAAAAACAAACGAGTATAGACAAAATCTGCTTACCAAGCGGACATGTTTTGCCAAATATAAACAGCGGAGTACCGAGGCCTGTTGCTTATGAACTGGCGTGCCGATAAAGAGGGTCTCGCTATTTCATCGATGATGTGAATGCGTGTGTACAAATGGGCATCTTAGGGTAGATCTTATGACTCGCGGGGTTGCGATAGTCGCGGAGAGGATCCGGCAATTGGGTCTCGAGGTGGCATTGCACAAGTCCGAGGCCATGTGCTTTCATGGGCCTCGGAATGCGCCACCGTCGGGATCCATGCTCACGGTGGGAGGGGTTCCCATCGGCGTCGAGCCGACGTTGAAGTACCTAGGTCTCGTCCTCGACAGCCGGTGGAACTTCGTGGAGCATTTCCGACGTTTGGCCCCCAAACTGGAACGGGCCGGGGCTGCCTTCAAGCGGCTCTTGCCCAACCTGGGGGGTCCAAACGCCTCCTGCCGGAGGCTCTACGCGGGGGTCGTGCGGTCCATGGCCCTTTACGGGCCCCGGTGTGGGCGCGTTCTTTGAGGCGGCGAGCCGCCCACTATCTGAACGCGCCCCAAAGGGTGGTAGCCGTAAGGCTAATCCGGGGGTACCGCACGATCTCCGGCGAGGCGGCGAGCCTCCTTGCCGGATTGCCGCCATGGGATCTGGAGGCGATAGTCCTCGCGCGCCTGCACGAGTGGCGCGTGGAGGCACTACGCCGGGGGGAAACTCCGCTGCCGCGGCAAATTGTCGCTCAGCGGACAGACTTCCGGCGTGATCTCATGGCGACATGGAGAGAGCGACTGTCGCAACCCCGTGCAGGGCACGCCACTATAATGGCGGTAAGTCCCCTCTTTGAGGAGTGGCTGGAGAGGCGCCACGGCGCCCTCACCTTCCGCCTGACGCAGGTCCTCACCGGACATGGTTGTTTCGGGAGGTTCCTGCACCTAATCGGGCGGGAGGAAACGCCCGGGTGTCACCACTGCGAGGATCGACCGGAGGACACGGTGGAGCACACTGTGCAGGTCTGCTCCGCTTGGGCGGAGCAACGCCGTGTCCTCGTAGCGGCGATCGGCGGCGGCGACCTCTCGCGTCCGGCCCTGGTTCAATCCATGGTCCGGAGCGAGAGGGAATGGGACGCCGTCACCTCCTTCTGCGAAGCAGTCATGCTAGCGAAGGAGGTGGCGGGACGTGAGAGGGAGAGAACCTCACGTCCCAGCCGCCGCGGGAGACGCACCGGGCGTCGGGGCCACGTGGTGGCCCCCGGCCACCGTAGACGCGGGCCTGTGGACGGTGAGCTATGGGCTAGCTCGCCGTCCGTCCGTCTTATGACGACAGGCCGTGTCGACGGCGCGTTCGTGTTCCACGCGCGCCTCAAAGAGAGTCAGCAAACAGGAAGGGGTCCGAAAGGGCCGACGCCTGCCAGGGTTGCGGGACTGTTCGAAAGAGATACCGCGGCCCTGGAACACAAAGGGCAAAGGAAGGAACATGGATGGGTTTTAGTCAGTACAAGTCTGACACTCCCTCCTGCTCAGCCCAGAGCGGGAGGGGTCATTTGATGATTTCCCATCGATAGGGTACATCTTATTAATGGGGTTGTTTGCTTCAAGCTTCGTGATGAAAGAGCGCTGAGTGTTTCTCACTGGTCAAAGTCATCTTGAATGACTCGTAGCGCCATCTAGCAGAACTCCATGGCACTTAGCGCCATCTATGAGGCCCTAATTTGTCAGTCATCTTCTCCACTATTAAAAGATGCATTATCTCATTATAGTTCCTAACAAAGCTCCACTTGATGGACTACTCGCTGCTGCTGGGCATGCACGAGTGCGGGCGCGGCGAGGCGGAGGCCGAGGCCGCGAGGCAGCGGGACGCGGAGAACGACAGCGATAACGGAGACACCGATACCGACAGCGATACTGATAACAGGCATCATGGGGACCGGTAAGCATCAGCCTATAATGTATCCACTACTGGGATTTAGGCCTCCAATTTGTGACGGGAGTGTGTCATAATCTACCACGCGACCATTTTGAGAGCAGTGATGATAAATTAAATTATTCAAAAGTACTCTGTCAGACAATGCACGGCCTGAAACGCTGCGCCTAGAAAAAAGTTCTTTTCATAATGAAACATTTAAAACGAAGGATTATTGAAAATTCTTGCTTTAGGATTTATAGTGGGGTTAGACTCTAAATACGCTAAACAGGCGGGGATAAAAGTTTGTATGAAAGTTAGTCGTTTTTGTCGCCGGGAAATCCCATCTGGCGCACATTTTCTAGCATATCGTATAATTCCCCCACAGATGGGGCTACAACACCCCGCCGGACAGTCCGCGTGGGTTCGCTCGGCAGTCGTCGCTGCGCTACGAGGGCATCATACCCGAGCTCGACATATACGCCATACCCAGCCAAGAGAGTAAGTCTACACATAACAGTAAATAATATCTGTTGTATTGCATGTTGGTAAGCACTGCACTTAGTTATATCAGACCTTTACGTTTTATAAAACAAAGAAAGAAAATACATTTATTTCGTAAGATAAAAGACATTCAACATATTTTGCAAAATAAAAAGAAAAAAAAATAAGCTGGAATTGAGCCTCACGGCTGCGCCAAACAGCCCATTTCAATCGGACCTGGTGTGGTGCTAACTTTTACTGTTACCAACCTATTTGTTTATACTTATTTCTGTGCTCTATTGTCATTTCAGGTGCCCCCAAAAAGGAGATTTACTTCGTTGCCCTGATTGATGTACTGACACACTACGGTGTCAAGAAACAGGTAAATATTACTGTATTCATAACTGTTCTGTAAGTCAAGATGTTCTTCTTTTTTTTCGTGTGGTTTGTGTTAACCTAGTGTCGAGAGTTTTTATGCCGCCCATGGGCCTCTGGTTTGGCTTTACATGCCGAAGAGAAATATCTCTCAGGCATGCTGGCCAATTCATTCTGGCTCTACGGTTACAGTCCAAGCCCCAAAAATACGGGTTCCGCGGATGTTGTTTACATAATCTCGTCTGTCAAGGTGTTTCGGCAGAAAAAGCCTTGGCAGACTGATATATGCCTGGAATAAGGGTTCATTCCTACCAACCGGAATTGGTTTCATGCTGGTATCAACTGGGGTATATTTAGGGGTCCCGATGGTCACCTTTGACAAGGCGCGCTCATTTTATTCTGTGGAGCAATTATGGGCACTGACACTATCAATAATCACTTTTTAGACTCGAGACAATTATTATATCCATGTGTAAGGATAGTTACCACCATTAAAATCAATTTTCAGGCGGCGAAAGCAGCAAAGACAGTGAAATACGGTAGCAACGTCGACGGCATATCGACCTGCGACCCCGAGCAGTACGGGAAACGGTTCATAGAGTTCGTAGCTAAGGCCATCGAGGGCAACTAGACGCCCAGCGCACACCGGTGCTTCTTTTAGTACTTATTATACGTCACGGGGTAATGGGGAAATGGAGGGCTAATGGGCATACGCGCTCTGGGATTTGCAACGTTAGACTTAGCGCCGAAGGTTGAAAATCCTATAGCTGTTGAAATGTGGTGACTGTCGCATGCCGAAACAACTTAACTCCTACTCGACTTTGAATAAAGAGTGCGGCGTTGAGATGTTCCTGTGGGTGATGGTCATATCCATGTCTAAAGGTGCGTCACTGAATACGACATGTCCGGTTTTTATGCAACTGTGAAAACGTTTCCGTTGGTGGCGACATGATATTGACGCCTGACACCGTTTTCATGGAGTTACATAGAAGCAAGTGTGTCGCTGCGGTGTCTCATTGCAATTGGGCGACTGTCGTGCACTTCTGAATCACAAAAAAGCAAAGTATAACGGAAAAAATCGCTGTTTGCCTTCATATTAGCACTCCATTTGTTTACTATTCTGTGTTTATACTACTTATAGGTGGCGCTACTGTGTTTTGAGGTTTTGGAAACATTGCCTAACGTTAAATTTATTATAAGTTTTCAAGATTGGCTGAAATTCGCACAATTTTTGTTTTCTGTGACAGATTCACGGTTAGACATCAGGATTCCCTACTTATGGCGGTGGTTATCGATGAAGATCCACACGCTAAAAAGGGACCTTGGTTTGGTAGTCTTACATGACACAATACTTTAAAAAAAACAATAAAAAAAAAATAACCTTAGAAACTGTAGCGTCACTAACGAATATTTTGGACTGAACAGATACAATTTTTTCTAGTTTCTCTTTCGAAGTCTTTTAATCAGTATCGATACAATTTTCATAACGAAATAAAGATAGTAATGGTATGAAAGATTGCACTATGTTTCGAATGTTTTCACTACAGTGCTGGATGATTCTTTTGGCATTTGATTGACATAGACAAAAGGTCGCTGCTGGTAAGCATTTATAAAATTGTCTGTGGAAAAACAAGATGGCGACGTTAGATCCGACCATTCTTAAAAAGCTTATGGACTTAGCATACCTACAGACTTAGCGTGGCTTTAGCGCATAACCGTTTGACAGCAGATTTACCACAAAACTCGGCGCAAAACATGGCGAAGTGGTCACGCATGGATGAGCTTATGACGTCACACGATAGTGTTGCCAAAATAAGCACTTGACAAACTGTAGTTGTCTCTCTTTTCTTAAGCAGCTACTGCGTTATTAAAAACAAACAAAACTGTTTTTCACATGTGCGTGTGTCGATATTATAGTTATTTGCATAATTTTTCTATAGTAGAATATGCCGTCTCCATAAGTGGTGAATATTTGTGAAATTATCTGTGGAAAAACAAGATGGCCACGTTAGCACGCGCCAAAAGAATCATGCATCACTTTACATTCATTTAGTCCCCGCTAGCTCATTTATTAGACCTAATTAAGTTCGCTCAGGATCCTTTGTTTTTAATAATTGGGAGTTTACAGGGTGCCGTAGATTATAAAGGGCTGGTAGTTTATTTAGACGCGTTTTCAGTTAAGACAGTTGAAAATAATTAATCAATTTATTCGGTTAATGTCAGGGTGAAACCATTTGCATTTTTCTTTGTCTATCTCTCTGTCAATTGAAGCCGTACGTTGCTAGAAGGAGATGTTCACTTGCTAGCATCTAGTGGTCCACACTCATGCGTATAGAAAGTGCTATTACATGCTAAAATACTTCTCACTCGAATGAGTCCCACTTCTGAGAGTCAGAAGTGGATGGAAGGAAAATGCCGATCAAGGGACCCGCCTACCTCTTAGAGCAGTATAATTGTGTCCCAGTATCGGAAAAAGATGGTTAGAACCATCTTTTTACAGTACTTATTGTTCCATCTTCTTCAAACTAAGGTAAGATATAAACTACTGCTTTAAATGTTTGTGGTAGCCTTCCTGTGCGTGTAAATCTGATGTGTGACCCTAATATTTGCATTAATCGAGTGAAGTGGAAAAATTATTGTGGTTTTGGCTTTTGACGTTTATTATTTCCACGTAGTTACGTACTGAAAGAAGCACCGCATTAATGTTGTTATATCTTGTCCAAGACAAGTTCCACGAGTAAGTGTAATAACGTCGATTCTTATTGAGGAAATAAATGCAAAATAAATAAAATTTTCATAAAAATAATGTTTAAAATTGGTAGTGAGAAGGTATGTCATTGATATTAGCGATTATATGAAACTATCGGACAGTTGGCGAAAAGTTTGTCGTTTTTATCAAATTATAATAAATCGTATTTTATTCGCTTTGCGTGCGAATTAACACAGTTGTGCAATAGACATGTTTAAAGTCTGATTTGTGCTATAACGTGGAAAGCGTGGCCCTAGGAAATGGAGACAAATTTTGACCGGGAAATATGAACTTTGTTTGGTATAAGTACTTGCTTTAAGGGGACTGTCAGTTACTGTACTGACATCTGTAAGGTTCAGTGTCCGCTAATTGCACTGACACTTCAACCACATCATCTGTACCGGCGAGAAAACAAATAACTAAAATAAATGTACTAAGTTTGACATATCGATGCAAATTTTCTTGACAAACAACGCCACCTTGAACTGCGCACATAAAGTGGTCATATTATACCAGTTTGATTGATCCTTTTGAAAAGGAGTAAATGCTATGGAATTAGGCTGTCATCCAGGCATACGTGTGAGAGAGAACGTTTTCACAACTGTGTCATATTTACGGTCGGGTTATGTAAATGTTTCCGTAATATCCTCAGGCCGGACCTTCCACGTTCTAGCAAGACTCAAGTTCCGTCGGTCGTTGTCCGAAACAGGGACAGTTACGGGTTGAAAGGGACCCATATTTTTACAATTATAATGTTCTACACTTTCGTCTTGATGTTTGCAATAATAATAATAATAAGCGGACCCTTTTTGACAATATTTCACGTTTTATTCTTACACTTGTGTCCCTGTTTTGAGCTATTTTGAATCTTATTGTATTGGTGAATTTGAGGCTGCTTTGTTTTAATGTTTGGTGTAAGACTGTTGTCCCTTTGCACACAAGTTTCAATAGAATTTCTATTGTGACTCGCGTATGACCGCTGACACCACTCTTTGAACCTTATAACTAAGGGCACAAGGGTCAACTGCCATTGTTCGCGGTTGTACGTACCTATGAGTAAGATTTACTAAGGGTTTGGTTGAAAACAAGTGATGGAAATAATGAATATGTCGAATCTGCGATGTTTTTTATTTGGTATACAAGGCGTTTTGAAGCAGCCTCAAATTCAGTAGTAAAGCTACTGCGCACTGTCTCCCAAAACCCGATGGGAATAACCTTTCACGATAACTATAGTTCAATTTGTGAATCGATCGCGTCTTATAGCTAAATTCTCTAGCGTTCTCCGTGATTCTGATCGATTATTAAATTGTAAAGTTTTTCAAGTGCGTGCACGTTGGCAAACACGAAAGTGGTTGTACTCAAACTGGTCATTCAAGCATTCTCAATGCTGGTCAGCCATACCAATGGACGTTCACAATGTCCATTGTGAGAGGTCACTGTAGCGTATAAGGTGTCGTTCCTCGGTCACGGTGACATTTAATGATTACCCTGTGACCTGTACAAATAAGCCACAGAACGGCTGGGTCGTATTGCCGTTCCTGCAGCAATTCTACGACAGAAATGCGTGAAGCGCACAACTTCTATCACGCACCGCTTTAAAAGCTGTTATATACCTCATTTATGTTGTAGTAAACGGTGAAACTCTTGTAAGTCGAGGTGTGCTCATATAAGTCGTGCACAGACGCCAGCACTACATCCTACTACAGTCTGTCAAATTTCTTTAATAGATTTTCAACTTTATCGCTAAAGCATTAAGTTCATGGTTGATTGGGAAAATTTTGATAGTTTCAGGAAGCTTGATGTGCTGGCGTCTGTACATCGTGTGACGGAGGTGTTTGCCAACGTATGCGTACCAAATTGTGTGTACAAACTGTATTTGACTACCAGCAAACCAGCACCCATTGGCGAAACGGCATGGCAAGATAATTTTTAGGCGAAGAATAAAAATATAACATAATGGTATGGAAATAAAGTTGAAATTTCGATGTTAAGGCTGCCGACACGGCATGCCCAAGCATACCGCGGTATTGTTTTTGTAACATTGAAATTTCAAATTTATTTTCATACAATTAAGTTATATTTTTATTCTTCGCCTAAAAATACCTTGCCATGCCGTGCCGGTTCTAAGGCCCGGCGCCCATTGACGGGCGCCGGGCCTTAGAACCTGTATGTCATTGTAGCTAACAAGTCGTCAGAATGCAATTTGTAGTCAATGCAGTTCTTCAGTACATATTCTCTTATATTAAAAACCTCAGCACTTCGCAAATAATTTTCGTAAATCGTTACTAGCTTTTTATAATGTTCCGCTAAAGTAGTTTAGTATTGACAAATTATAATGAATAAATAAATAAAAATGTTAAATATCATTGAATTAGGATGTTGACGTGTTACGGTTGGCCAATTTAACTTTATCAATGAAATTACATGTATACTATTATAATTGGCCGTTGTATTATATATCTTATTGTAATGCCTTCTGGTATATTGTTTGAAGTACATACATGTTTTGTTCATAATAAAGTTGTGAGGATATGCCCCTGGGGAGTATGAATCGATTCCAAGTAAACTAACTTATGAAAACGTCAATAAACGATTTTGAATTTGATTTTATATAGTAGTGAATCTAGATGAGAAATGTTATAAGAAAAATAGATTTGTATCGATCCATACTTGCAGAAAATAATGAGGTGTTTTGTTGATTGAAAATAAACTGTATTACGGTCAGTATTTCAAATGTCAAGTAGTCTCGGTCAACCTCATAATGTTCGATACCCAGGGAAGACTTATCAGTATATTCGGTATTGTACTCGTTAACTAACATTTAACTATGTATTCTGTTACAAGGACAGTGGAGTCCAAAATTGTATAAAAGAAACGGCCATTGTTAAGAGCCGGTGTTTCACCCATTACATTATGTCGTTTTTGCCAATATACCCATACCTAGTTCGCTTAGTTTCTGTGTAGAGTAGTGTTTTTAATAGTACGATGTAAGATTTTGTTATTTATTATTCTATATTTCGAATAAGACTTGGATTGTTATGAAGTCTTTGTGATTTATTCTGTGAAAATTCATGTGCCGTTTACGGTGTACTAATAATATTGGTAAATTTGATACTTTTTAGGCGTTTCTTTCGCGCCGTCAACTAGCGTGGTGCAACACGCCATATCGAATGTTTAGCTGACCTCAGAATAATTGTTTCGCTCTACATATAATACTTATTAACTTTTAACTGTTTATCGGGAAAACATTACAAGATTTATTCATGAAAATCAGTATTCAGGGCTCCATTCGGTATGCCTTCGATTTGAAATAATTTTGTCAGACGTTAGTTTTTTTGTGATAGATATTGTTTACTTTTAGATATTAATTTTATATTAGATTTCAAGTTGTCCACTTCTTCATGTTTCTAAATTTAAATGAAGTGAAAGTTAACTATTTTGTTACGGGGTGGTCAACTTTAGTAGTGTGTAGAAATCCTTTGTTACCCTCTCAGTGAAGAGGATTTTTTTTTAATTTTATCCCGATCCCCTGTCGACATATTCCTGAACAATGTGTTAGTCATGAAATGATTCAAATTATGTCATATGTGTTGCCATTGTTTAGGTCGGTAATTGTATTTTAATTTTTAGTTATGTTATTTCGAATAGGTTTTATCTTGTTATCGGTGACGGTTGCAGCCACAAGCCCGCAGTGTACGGTATATATTTATTAAACGATGGCTTCGCTACATACAAACATATTCGGCATGTAAGCAACACGGTTGAAATGTTAATTCTCTAGTCTACTCTTGTAAAGACAAAAAAAAGTGTATGAAAAATTAAAACTTAATTTTTTAAATATTCGGTTTATAAAGATTCTGCATTATATAAAGTCTTTTTTCTTTATTTCCCTTTCTTCGCAACCCTGCAATTACTTTATAATAGAATGTGACTTGTGTAGAATGTTTATTAGAGATGGACTGAATGCGGATTCTGCCGGCCGAAAAATCGCGTACAATTAGCACAAAACAAATATTTTCAGTACTGCAACATTTTATTATAAACTAGCGACTCGCCCCGGCTTCACACGGGTGCAATGTTATTATACATAATATAAACCTTCCCCTTGAATCACTCATCTATTAAAAATAAACGCGCCAAAATCCGTTGCGTAGTTTTAAAGATCTAAGCATACATAGAGACAGACAGACAGCGGGAAGAGACTTTGTTTATACTATGTAGTGATTAGGTAGGTTACTCGTACAATCTTGTTTTAATTTTGGGGTGGAGACGTCCTGGTCTTGAAATACAGACCTCTCGTCTTGCTTAGGCACCAGTCTCCCACAGTATACTGGTGTTACCTATTTTGTATTGATATCTCCTAAAATTTACCTACATAATATTGTGGCGAGTTTCTCTTGAATAATTATTATGATTCACTCGAAAAACACCATCACGCGATTAGACTTCATTTTCAAACAGTATAGAAAGGTTGTAATTGATCACGAGTAGGGAAATGGGGTGGGACGTTACCTAATTGAGAATGTAATAAATAATAGCAGCCTATTACTGTCCCACTGCTGGGCAAAGGCCTCTTCTCAACAGAGAAGGCACGAGCATTGATCACCACGCTTGCTCAAGACGGGTTGGCGATTTCAGACTTATAAGTCCAGGTTTCCTTACGATATTTTCCTTCACCGATGTCTGTGATGTCCAAGATAAACTGAGGAAGTACTTATGAATTGAAAATGTAAATTGAGAATGTAAACACTCGTAATATTTTAAAATATTTTTATTAGTAAAAGCTCCCAGAACACATCTTACAAACAACTAGTCCATCCTCGTCTTGACGTGCTTCTCGGTGATCTTGTCCTTCTCGATGATGTGCACCACCGCGCCCCAACCGGAGATCGCGTCACGGTCGGCGGCGTTCACTAGCGCCTGAGGTGATGAATTGTATTAGTTTCAAGAAAGATGTTTGAAGGACAAAGATTGTCATTAGTTAATGTTGAAAGAATCTTAGAACAGTAGTATACATACACAGTGTATATACAAAACTGAAATATCTCATGCGCCGTTACTAAGACCCAAACTCTTCAAATCTGAGCACACTAGCAGTTAGCATAGTAAATTAATGCTGTCTTAAAATATGTGGTGGAGTGGTTGGTACCACTTCCCTGGACAACAGTGGACAAGCTCTGTCACAGCTTTCTTACACTGTCACTGCGATGTTCACTGCAGAGTGTGCACACACCTTTGTATAGCTCGAGATCCTCGCCTTAATATATTACTTATGCAGTCCCAGTCTACCGGATTTCCTTAAATCCCACCTTTATACACTACTCCTTATTCTTTGCGACACGAAAATTTACATGATACTTTCAAAGAGAATCGGACTTATATTAAAAGAGGCTATTTATCAGACATTTCTCTCCGTCCCTTATCTCCTACTTACTACTTTTGATTTCACAAAAAAATCTTACCTGTGAGATGGTTTCAAAGAGCTCATCAGGTGACAGGTTGGGTTCCCACAGAGCTTCACACATACCATACAGCTGTTCTGAACAAGTTCCTGACACCACAAAGTCCTCTGGCTCATTGGGGCAGCCAATCTATAGAGCAAAATAAGTTAAACAATGTAACTAATGCGCGCTTGTGCTAATTGGAGCAAGGCATTGATGATTGAGGGCAAAGGAGGACGCTGTCGGTGAATATGCTTGCCCGCAGGTTTGCTCGTAGCCTACTGCACATCTTTTTGTACAAGTAGTGTGGGTCTCATATTCTGCAGAAATCCTACAGCGCTCTCTGCGTTCAATATAATAACGCGCTGAGGGCACTGCTGCGGCTGCTTCGCTTCTGCAATGTTCGCGAGCGTCCACATTGACTGTTTTTAAGCCAGCATGCGCAACAGGGCGACCTCTATAGCAAGTAGAGTGTGGGGTAGTGGCAACAGTCTCCTTACTGTTGTTGCCAACAGGTTGGACGGACCTTTCATGCAGCATTGGCAGGTCTTACATGCACCCTTATAACGGGCTTGGGGTCGGCAAAAATGTACAGATTTATACACAGAATATTAAAATAATTTATATTGATTAATTATGCTTATTCTATTGAATTTAACATATTTTAAATTTGATTATGGATATTCTACATTTTATTGACAAAAAATTATTGTATTAATTTAATTTAAATTTTATTTTGTGTACAACTTAGTTATAATAGTGTTGTGTAGTGTGTATTTGTCTCTGATTATTTGATTTCCCACTAACATTATTATTTCCTTTATTCATTTTATCATTTAAAAATAGTAAGCCACCAGCATTGGGACCAGGGTTCAAGCAACTGGTGGTCAGGGCTTTTGAGAGAGCAACATCCTAATAATACGCGCCGTGTCCAGAAGTACTGCTTTCTGAATCAAGCCCTTGATCCAGCTGGCTAGCGAGAGCTTCCTCAGATTATTTTTAAGTGCACTAACTAACTAAATTATGGATTGTTGGTTGTGTCTGACGCAAATAAATAAATAAAATTGATAACAATTATTTAACTATAGACAGAAAATAGGCCGCAGTGGTATAACTGAAGGATAAATCATAGCAACAAAATTAAATGAAATGGCATTACTGTCATTCACGTAGGGAGACAGAGGGATGTTTCTTATGGAAGATTCTCCTTCCAGATGGTGTTGATGTCTTGCATACTATGGCCTAACGAGTTGTTACGAATCTGTCTACTACTAAAAACGAACATAATTATGAATATCTTAAAGTAAACTGATTTTGTGATGAAGGTTTTAGTATTGATTCTTGTGTATGTAAGAAAAGCTTACCAGATCCATATTGCAAACGTAGGGCTGGTTATCATAAGGATCCAGTCCAGCAATGACGGGCTCAATGAAGTAGGGTCCGAAACGCCTCTCGTACAACAGGTTGGACAGCATGGCGGAGAATGTCTTGGGTCTCATCATTCTGTTCTCTTTCAGCTCGTAAAGGTTCATTCTGGAAATACAGATATAATCTTGATTACACAATAGATTTATTCAAAAAGATGAGGAATGTGATATTGTTGTACAGGATGTAAGAACTTTTTAATTGGAATTACTCAATTGCAATAAAAGTTTTTGAGTTGACTAAGCATGTTGTTCTTCTATGTAATGGTCATGAATTCTGTCCAAAAGAGGCAATGGTTCCTTACCTAAACTTTAATCTCTGGAATACAGTCTGTGTGTCAGTGGCTAAGCCGGGGAGGCCGACGTAAAGCGTGGGTCCCATTTGATACACCTTCGGAAAGTTGGTTGACACAGTCTGCGCCTGAATACCATAGCGTTTGTCTGTAGCGATCGCCACGCAGTCCTTCCCCTTCATTGCGACCACTGCGCCTCCATTGTAGGCTAAAATTGACTGAAAACAACCAGGTTATTAGAAAGAGATTGAGAACCCGCAATGACCAGAATATTTTTCACGAACAATACAATTAAATGATGGTACAGACAAAAGTTATATTAATTTTAAATGGATTCAAACCTATTAGGATTAAGAAATAGTTCAAACCTGATTGTTTTACAACAAAATACAAATTATGCTTCGTAATGTTCATGACGCTATCATAACCAATTTTCAAAGGATTCTTATATTAATTGCTCTAGAACAGCTATTATAAGTTAAGCATTGTAAAAAACACTTACCATATTGTTTTATGTAAATAAATCCAGCTATTTTCTATTAAAAACACAGCAATAAACTTTACACGGGAAACCGAAAAAGTGACAATTCATCGGCGACAAGCGACAATTTGAATCACAGATTAAAAAATTATAAAACTAATAGTTGCCATTGACAATTTTTATAAGAATTCTTCTTGTCTTTGGACATACTTTAGACCTCGGAATAAACACTCTTTTTTGCAAGAATTGTAAACTTTTAAACAATAGGCTCTATTCACAGTTGAACGTTAAGCATTTTTAACTAAATCTCAAAAATTCTCTGGTAACCCAGAAATCGCCCGGCGTCAGTTGTACTGGTAGTCGCGAGAGCTGACGTCTCTATGCGAGGCGTGCGTCACCGCGCGGCACCTGTACACCAGGCATCGCAGGCTCCGCACCCGGCCTCTGGTTGCGGCAGCCATTGAGGCGGAGCTGTACGAGGGGTACGCTGACGCAGAGTCTCCGGCCTCAGCTTGTGGAGGACGTAGTGAGCTGTCTGTTCCCTTCGCGAAAAGAACATCCTCCCCCACCTATAACTCTACCACTTGCGGTGCCAGAAGCGACCACATGGATGACGATGACGACGTTCCGGAGGTGATTAGGATAGACTCGAAAGTGGCGGTAGGCAGGCCAAAAATACCGCCCCAGGACCCGATGGCTTGCCTGGCAAAGCCTGGGTCCTGGCCTCTGAGGCTCTAGGGCCCCGCCTGGAAGGGATCCTAAGCGCATGCTTGGAGGGAGGCCAGTTCCCACTTCGTTCAAAGATGGGGAAGCTGGTCCTCATCCGGAAGCCAGGGCGTCCTGTGGACTCTCCGTACGCTTAACGGCCCATCGTGTTGCTTGACGAGGTGGGCAAGCTCTTTGAAAGAGTCGTTGCGAATCGCTTCGCCGGGCACCTTGCGGGGCACGCGGCGGTGGACGCCATCATGCGCGTGAGAACCCTCACGAGGGGCGGCGCGGTGTCCCTGGGTGCGGTCGTCTTGGCGGTGTCTCTTCATCGCTAACGCCTTCAACACAATGCCATTTTTTTTTTTCGGATGTGTAGTCATCAAAAATAACCCCTCCCGCTCTGGGCTGAGCAGGAGGGAGTGTCAGACTTTTACTGACTAAAACCCATCCATTTTCCTTCCTTTGCCCTTTGTGTTCCAGGGCCGAGGTATCTCTTTCGAACAGTCCCGCAACCCTGGCAGGCATCGGTCCTTTCGGAACCCTAACACCATGCCCTGGAGCTGCATTAGGGAGACACTCCGGTATCACCGGGTGCCGACCTACCGTCATCTTGTGGTTGGGGACTACCTGACGGATAGGACTGTCATCTAGCCTGGTTGCAGCTGATAATGGAATGGTGTTCCACAGGGATCGGTTCTAGGGCCGCTCTTGTGGACCACCGTTTAAGACTGGGTGCTGCACACCGACCTCATAGCAGCGTCAGCGTAGTTTGCTACGCTGACGACACGCTGGTGCTGGCACAAGGGAGATCGCACGAGGCGGCGGCTGAAATTATGACACGCGGGTTTGCTATAGTCGTGGAGAGAATCTGGCAAATGGGGCTCGAGGTAGCAATGGACAAGTCCGAGGCCATGTGATTTCATGGGCCTCGGAATGCCCCACCGTCGGAATCCCTATTGACGGTAGGAGGGGTTCCTATCGAGTCGACGTTGAAGTACGTAGGGCTCGTCGTCGGTGGAACTTCGAACTTCCAACGTTTGGCTCCCAAACTAGAACGGGCCGGGGCTGCCTTCCAGCGGCTCTTGCCCAACCTTAGGGGTCCAAACGCCTCCTGCCGGAAGCTCTAAGCGGGGCTCGTGCGGTCCATGGCCTTTTACGGGGCCCCGGTGTGGGCGCGTTCCTTGAGGTTGCGAGCCGCCTACTACCTGAACGTGCCCCAATAGCCGTAAGGCTAGTCCGGGGGTACCGCACGATCTACTTCGAGGCGGTGAGCCACCTTGCCGGATTGCCGCCATGAGATCTGGAGGCGATAGTCCTGGCGCGCTTGCACGAATGGCGCGTGGGGACACTACTTCGGGGGGTAACTCAGCGGACAGAACTCCGGCGCGATCTCATGGCGAAATGGAGAGAGCGACTGTCGCAACCCCGTGCAGGGCACGCCAGAATAGTGGCAACAAGTCCCTTCTTTGAGAAGTGGCTAGAGACTCGCCAAGGCGCCCTCACCTTCCGCCTGACGCAGGTCATCACCGGTTGTTTTTCATCAATTGACGGTGCGTTCGTGTTCCACGCGCGCCTCAAAGAGATGCCAGCAACCAGGAAGGGGTCCGCAAGGGTCGATGCCTCCCGGAGGCACGTAGGACTGTTCGAAAGGGATACCGTGGCCCAAAGCCTAAGAAGAAACATGGATGGGTTTAATCAGTACAAGTCTGACACTCCCTTCCGCTCCGCCCAGAGCGGGAATGAGGTTCTCTGGTAGGAAACATCCAATCTTTGTAAAGTTTGAATCTATTGGACGGATTGGACCATCTATTTTCTGATTTTGCGCAATAAAAGAAACTTCAGAAACATTGGTAACATAATATGTTGTTTATTTTTAACCAAAAATGTAAGAGCAACACAGTTTTTTTTAATTTTATGTTCGGAGCAATGCAGCTTGTAATTCTTTAGCGTAATCATCAAGCCGGGCTGTCATATTAAATCCCCAATGATCTTTTACTTGACGACAAAGATTTAAATCCATTTCTACAATGAGAATACCATCTTTGTCTCTTGTTAGGCCAGGAGTTCTGCACCCATTAGGAGCTGCAACGTAACTCGAACCATAATAACTCCTAGTTACACTTTCCTGATTGATTTTAGTTGTGAAATCTTCAGTGCCAACTCTATTGAGGCTACAAGTAAAATAGCCATTAGCAATCGCTGCGTTGCGGGCTTCTATGCCCCAAAACGATTCTCCAAATCCAGAAAATATAGCTGCAGCTGGATTGAAAACGATTTCCGCTCCGTTGAGTCCAAACATTAACCAGTTCAAAGCGTGATGGCGACCGTAGCAAATATTAACAGCAATCTTAGCGTATTTCGTCTCGAAAACTGGATGACCAGTGTTGCCAGGCAAATAATAAGATGCCTCACTGTAGATCCCAACACTAGGTAAATGGTTTTTGCGATGTTTTCCCATGTTTTTTCCATTTTCATCTATAACGACTGCAGTATTCCACCACACTCCATTGTCATTTTCCAAAATCGGTGATACAATAACCATTTCGTACTTCTTAGCCAATTTACTCAGAAACTGGAAGCTTGGACCATTTTCTGCTGGCTCCGCAAATTCTTCCCATTCTTCCTTCTCTTGAGTACATAAGAAAAATGGCATAGACCATGCTTCTTGTAAACACAAAATCTGGACACCTTCCGAAGCTGCAGCATCAATTAACTTTTCAACTTGAACAAAAATTGCATCTCTCTGCTTGGCTCTTGGCACATTAGTTGGCAAAACAATTGAATGTTGGATTAAGCCAACCTTGACGATTTTCGGAGTTCTAACCTCTTTTGCAGCATGAAAAGAAAACGCTCTGACTTCAAAACAATGTACCTTACCTGCTGCTAATGTAGAATCTTGAACTATTATCCCACAATGATCAGTTCTTCCGTAGTGTATTCTATTAAACTCCTTCAGCTGCTCAGAGTTTAAATTCTTTTTGAGAATTTCGTCCAAATTTCGCGCTGGTTGGGAGTCCATGTTTGAAGTAAAATCAAGTAAAATGATATAATGTTATGCAGTCACAATATCTCTGCTCCTCGCTGGAATGCGATGCCCCTCCCGCTTCCGCCTTCACCACGCCGCGCTCGCCCTGATCGCGAATCGCGTCATCGCGTCACATTCCTGTCAGTATGGTTAGCACACAGCTTAATTTATATAATATGAGATAGCATCTTTGTTGCCGATACGCATTGTTGATACGCGTCACGATAAAAATTTGCCTATTAACCGACTGCGTCAGAAGGAGGGTAATGTTTTTGGAGTGTATGTATGTATGTCCATTTCTTTGGCACGCCCTACAGCCCAAACGGCTGGACGGTTTTTGACATTTGAGGTGTCGTTGAATTCTTCAGAATTGTGGTAGTGACAGGCTATATAAGGTGTATCTATTCATACACGAAATCTTTTAAGGGGTCATTGTACTTATCATTATGAACAACTTTCACTATGGGACCAACCCCGAAATCGCGAAAAAAAAACAGCTGTTTAGTACATTTTGACGAGTTAATGCGATCATATTGTAGGGAACAGCTGTTTTTTTTTCGCGATTTCGAGGTTGGTCCCCTAGTAAAAGTTGTTCATAATGATGAGTACAATGACATAAATTTTGAAAATGGCACCTGCAAATGAAAAAAAGGGGGAGGGGGTGGGGTGCTATTTTTTCTTACCATAGCAATATGGATATCAAATGAAAGCTAGTGAAAAAACTATTCCAAAAATATATGTATCATATCACGTTCATTTTACTGTTTTAACACAAATTGTTAAAATAGTAAAATAAAATTATTATTATAAAAAAACCCGACTGATTAAAAATAATGTACTAAAAAGGGAATAACAAGTATCACAATACCTTTATAAAATTCGACTGAGTAATGTAAGTAATTTAAGGTGCTGCAGGCGGGGACAAACAATACGTTGTTACCTACTGGCACAGAAATATCTATTACCTATCAATGTTATTTTCATGTTATTTTTGTTTTATTTTTGTTAAGTTTGAACATTAATTGTTAAGTTTGGACATTTATTGTTAAGTTTGGACATGTATTGTTAAATTTAGACATTTTTTGTTAAGTTTAGACTACCTATTTTTGTTTTTTGAACTTTCGAAGTTCAATTTAACCCAAAAAAAATCATCTGAAAACTGGAAACATAGTGACGCAAAAATTTTAACAGAGTGCTCAAGTATTTCGAAAAGGAGAAGGCAAATAAACATTTGCCTTACCTGTAGACTAAATTGTTAAACGGACCTGTTCTGCAATGGGGATATCGAAAAGGACTCGGATGACAATAAAAAAGAGGCTGCAGAATTACGTGTACCTGTTTCGCCGACTAGTCAAAGTATTAGCAACAATCCAAGTACTAGTACTGATCTAAAATTGACAACATCGGGAAAGAAGCCTAAGCAATACCAAAAAAAAAAAATACGTGGATAACTTGGAAATTTGCGCAATACGCAATATTAACAACAGTTTTTTATACTGTGCACAAAGAAATCCCAACCTTCATCCATTCCATCACTAAAACCATACTTAACATGTAATTTTGTATTACTTAGTATTATTAATTTATTCATTATTAAATATTTAGGGGTTGTACTGACACTGGGGTGCGTTTAAGTAAGCCGGCGAAATTTTCGCCGGATAAAAATTAAACTAGCGAGGGCTCACTGAACGGAGTCATCGGTCTAGATCAATGTTGACTGTCAAATTCAATTGACAGCTCAGCTTGTATATCATTCTGCCCCTTTCGTCTAAATCAATTTGCATCATAAGTAAATAACTTCATCCATAATCCACAAATAAAATTCACGGAGATGATGATTAAGTACTCGTTAGAAATATTCGTTTCTAGGGCGCGAATCTAGCAATTAGAACATCAGACAGCTCAATGTCAATGTCAATCTGACAGCAGAATAAAATTTAGCGAGGTAAAAAGGTCGCTTAAACTTATCCTAGTCAGGCGAAAACTTATATCAGCGGATGACCGTGAACGGGGCAGATTAAATTTTAGTCTGTTTAATTTTTCACCTCGCGGTATGCTTGAACGGGGTGTTTGACGTTTAATCAGTTTAAATTTTAAACTGGATAATTGACTTAAACGCACCCCTGTCGTATTGTAGAAGGTTTTAGGTCCACAAAATCAAAGTCCTCTTTGTATGATATTTAGCAGTAGGGTAATTATGATAGTTTACTTTTCAATCCCAAAATAAAATTTAACTCTGCACGTAAATCTGACCCCGTTTGTCATTTAAGTTTCAACAATTTTCTGGCTGAACACGCTGCTTAACATCACATTTTTACGGATGCCACAAGGGTTCTCCGACGGGTTGTGTAGGGATTGGCACTTACCACTCTCAATACCTACAACATCGTGCTACTTCCTCCGGAGACTTTCATTTTTACAGGAGAATGTTTAGACATTTTAAAAGCCATTGAATGTAGTCTGGTATTTAAGCTCAAAAAGTTGTAATTTTTCACCATCAACAATTCTCCACTGGCACATATATCCTAGTTTTCTTTAATGCCTTGCAATTCGCGTGGGTTCCAGCCCATCCTGGAATCGAGGGCAATGAAGTGGCGAATTCTCTCGCCGGTGAAGCGGTGCAGTGTGGGACACAGGTCCATATAAAACTTTCAGCTCAGATGTTGTGAATTTACCTAAAATTTTTCTTTTGGACACCTGGAAGGTGGCCTGTGAACTCAGCAGTAGAAGGGGTCATTATTTTTCTTTGATCCACTCCGACGTTTCAGAAAAACCGTGGTTTGGCAGTGCGAAGTTTGGCAAGATGGAGACCTCCGTTCTCATACGGATGAGACTAGGTCACGTTTGCTCTCCAGCTCATCTTGCTAAACTTAAAATTGTAACCGATCCCAGTTGTTCGTGTGGCACAGATGTGGGCGACTTGAACCACATTCTTTTCTCCTGTCCTCTATATATATGACCGTTCTTCCTTTCTGAGTAACCTATTGGCTCTCCGTATTCCATAACCTACTTTAGTTCTTTCTTATTTTGTACAAATAGATTACCTGTTTAAAAATGTGTATAACTTCTAGTATTAAATTGTAATATACTTTTTTTTTTGTTGTGAATTTAGCCAATGTCATTAGTAGTCATGACAACATTGACATTGGCTAAATTCACAAACCGTGCGAAGCCAAGAACGTAAAAAAAAACTCTTCGGAAACATTGGTAATATAATATGTTGTTTATTTTTAACAAAAAAAGTAAGAGCAACACACTTTTTTGTTCTATTTTATGTTCAGGGTAATGCAGCTTGTAATTCGTTAGCGTAATCATCGAGACGGGCTGTCATATTAAATCCCCAATAATCTTTTACTTGACGACAAAGATTTAAATCCATTTCTACAATGAGAAGACCGTCTTTGTCTCTTGATAGGCCAGGAGTTCTGCACCCATTGGGAGCTGTAACGTAACTCGAACCATAATAACCCCTAGTTATATTTTTCTGATTGATTTTAGTTGTGAAATCTTCGGTGCCAACTCTATTGAGGCTACAAGCAAAATAGCTATTAGCAATCGCTGCGTTACGGGCTTCTATCCCCCAGAATGATTCTCCAAATTCAGAAATCGTTGCTGCAGGATTGAAAACAATTTCCGCTCCATTGAGTCCAAACATTAACCAGTTTAAAGCATGATGACGACCGTAGCAAATATTAACAGCAATCTTAGCGTATTTCGTCTCGAAAACCGGATGACCAGTGTTGCCAGGCAAATAATAAGACGCCTCACTGAAACTCCCAACACTAGGTAAATGGTTTTTGCGATGTTTTCCCATGTTTTTTCCATTTTCATCTATAACGACTGCAGTATTCCACCACACTCCATTGTCATTTTCCAAAATCGGTGATACAATAACCATTTCGTACTTCTTAGCCAATTTACTCAGAAACTGGAAGCTTGGACCAGTTTCTGCTGGCTCCGCAAATTCTTCCCATTCTTTCTTCTCTCGAGTACATAAAAAAAATGGCATAGACCATGCTTCTTGTAAACACAAAATCTGGACACCTTCCGAAGCTGCAGCATCAATTAACTTTTCAACTTTAACAAAAATTGCATCTCTCTGCTTGGCTCTTGGCACATTAGTCGGCAAAACAATTGAATGCTGGATTAAACCGACCTTGACGATTTTCGGAGCTCTAACCTCTTTTGCAGCAACAAAAGTAAAGGCTGCGACTTCAAAATCATGCACCTTACCTGCCGCTAAAGTGGAATCTTGAACTTTTAACTCGCAATGATCAGTTCTTCCGTAGTGTATTCTATTAAACTCCTTTAACTGCTCAGAGTTTAAATTATTTTTGACAATTTCGTCCAAACTTCGCGCTGGTTGGGAGTCCATGTTTGAAATAAAATGATATAAATAGCTCTGGTATATAAACAAGAGATAAGTTGCGTAGTGTTGTGTGCGATGTAAATAAGCGTTGCTTGAGTAACTAATCGATGTTTAACATATCGGCTCGCGACTCGATATGTATTAACACTTAAGGTATTATTCGAGATTCGTCAACATTTTGATATCTGTTGTTTGCCTTTAGGCAACTTTAAGAAAATAAACGGCTTTTGATTGCTCAGTAATTGGGTTAAGTAAGTAGATACCAGAATGGTCAATAGTTATGTCACATACTTATGTACCTCAAAAAGTACCAGGCTGGCATGAGGTCAAAGTGGTGGTGGATAATAATAATTCTGAGTAGGTTTCAAGCATCTTTGATTCATGTTTGTTTTGTTCGTAAGGTTTCTGCCCGTAACTAGCACACTGTACTAACACCACTCGATTCCATACAATGTTTTTGAGTACTTAATATTTATTACTCAAAAATACGGTGGGGCCAACGGTAACATCTAACATCTTTTAATTATGTATCAATTCCCGTTGACCCCACCGTCCGTGGCCTCACTGGTGGGGCAACGGGAACAATTTTTGATTATTTTAATCAAGTCCCGCTGACCCCACCAGTGGGGCCACAGGCGGTGGGTCAACGGGAATACTCCGCTTCTTTAACTACTGAGATTAAGATTTCTTTTAACTGTACTTTTATTAATGAGGTAAAAGAATATTCCCAATCTTCAGATTAACCATATACGAGGTCTAATTATTAAAAGAACTAGCAATAAAATTTCACTAAATACGTTTGTTTTTTATTTTCTAACAAATAACATACAAATACTTTTATTATATTGTGTTTAGTCATCGATTATGTCTGTCGCGTTTTGCTAGCTAATCTATTATCTAACTATTATCATAACATCACGACTGCAATCCACGAAGCGTTAGGCAGAGTTGTACCTGCTTAATAGTAGGTACCTACACTCACATTTTGTCGTGTGTTGTGCCGTGTAATACGACGCGAGCCCATTGCCAGCAACCGGGCACAAATCCGGACTCTGTGGCTGCTACTGTTTAATTCCTGATAGGAAAACTAAATAACACTTTGCCCGACCCTCGAATCGAACCCAGGACCCCATGCTCAGCGACCACTAGACGTCTTATCTAATCTAGTCAATGCGGTTTAGTCTAATTTAATTTTGTATTTTACCACACAACAAAATCCATTTATTTTCAGACCACTTTGGCCTTTAAATATAGGTATACCTTACAGACTAAAATACATATGATAAAATACAAATTGTGTTAGTAAATAGAACCTTAAGGTGTAAGCGTCAGGGAAACCCGAAAAATTCAAATGTCCTTACGTTTTTTGTAATTTTCAGGTCAGTATCAGGTTGTATGTTGATGAAAAATGCGTCGCGCAAGTAACACGTTCGTAGCAAAAGAATTTAAAAAAAAACATCAATACAACCTTCTAAGTTCCTGTCTTCTGTCCACAGCACTGAAAAGCTAACCAGGAAAATTTTAACTCTCGCCCTGGTTGACTCTGAAGTGCCGTGCTTGTCCGACGCAGAGGACGCCTGGAAAGTGGCTTGCACGGATACGGATCGGCCCGAGAACCCGTTTTCCCAGAGACAGTGGGATGAGCCGCTCTGCAGGTTGGTATGGAATAAACTTCTTAATACGTCTACCAATACTGCTGAGCGTGGCCGCCTGCTGGCTGTGGGTGAGTGGGAGTCGGGCCTCTGGCTTCAGGCACTCCCGTTACCTAATATAGGCACTATGTTAGGTGACACAACCTTCCGGCTCGCTACATGTTTGCGATTGGGCGCTCCTTGTGGGGCTCCACGTCGCTGTCAATGTGGTGAAGCAGTCGACTGCCTCGGACACCATGGGCTTTCTTGTAGTAAGAGTGCAGGTCGGCTTGCGCGGCACGCTAGCATTAATTAACATCTTCGCGAATAACCAATATGGTTTAGAAATGGAGTTAGTACTGAAGACGCAGTCATGGATTTGTCTAGTCACGTGGCTAGGACTCTAGATAAAAAACGCAAGTGCCTGGGAATTTTCCTTGATCTGTCAAAGGCATTTGACACAGTTTCTGCGCGAGCCTTATTGAGTAAAATGGAAAGCATTGGAATACGTGGACACCCATTGAAAATCTTCGCAGATTATCTCAGCGATCGTACCCAAATAGTCAAAATCGGTCCACACGAAAGTGATGAGCTTCGAATCACTAACGGCGTTCCGCAAGGTAGCATACTTGGGCCTACTCTCTTTCTCATTAATTTATATTAATGAATGAATGAACTTTGCAAACTGCCTCTCGAAAATTGTAAGATATTTACATACGCGGATGACACTGCTCTTGTTGTAGATGGTTATGACTGGCCCTAGACATACCAAAATGCCGAGGCTGCGCTGTCCGCCGTAATTAAATGTTTGGCTGATAACTTGCTCACTTTAAACATTGATAAATCGGTATATGTTCCCTTTGCCATTCGGTCGAATCTGTGTCCCTCTAATTCCCTTACCCTAAAAGCGCACGCTTGCGGATCCTTAACGCATTGTAGCTGCCTCTTCCTCGCCAAATCCACTTGTGTAAGGTATCTAGGAGTACTCATCGATCAGCATCTCAACTGGCACCCCCATATAGACAAAGTCACGTCCCGCATACGTAAGCTAATATATGTTTTTAAGAAGCTACGAAACTCAGCTGATAACGAAACGCTAAAATTAGTATATTTTGCCCTATGTCTGTCCTAACATACTGTTTGCCCGTCTGCGGTGGTGCCACCCAAAATGTATTTATCCGCCCTGAGAGAGCCCAGAGAGCTGTCCTTAAGGTTATGCTCTCTCTTCTACGTAGGTACCACACTGTGCAGCTCTATTCTGACTGCAAGGTACTCACAGTCAGGCAACTGTATGTGCTCCTGTCGACCCTACGCAAACACTGCCCGCCCTCCAAAGGAACCAACTGGCAGACTTAAGCATAATGTTTTCCCCCCCGAACGCCATAGAACTGCCTTTGCCAAACGCCAATTCTACGTTAATAGCATTAACATGATTGTACAACCTCTTTAATAAAAAGATTAAAATTTATTCGTGCCCTAAATATAAAAGCAAAAACTTACTTAGAGATTATCTCCAAACACTAAGTTATGATGACACTGAGGATCTTCTCCTGGGTAATTTACAGTGATTATGTACTATACAAATATAAGTCTAAGTCTAAATCTAAGCATCAGCGGATGTGTACAGGTTACGTCCCATTCTTTCTCACTACACACACACACACTACACCTACACACTACATACGCACACTCACATCCTATACTTACTCACTACACACAAACACACACACACACACTCAGCATACATTTACTATGGCCTATTTTCTGGCCAAAGAATCAGCATTGCCATACAACGTGGCAATGCTGCAAGCCTTCTGGGCACTTTTCATGTAGACAGCGATGTGGACGAATTTATTGACGCCCTGTAAGCCTTTTGATACTTGTACATATTTTTATTAATATTATAGATTATAGATTTGTAGTTTGCAAATAATGTAAATATCTTGATTGAAATATAGTACATTTTGATATAAGTGGGGAAACTTTGTTATTGCATTCGAGTGCGGAATTAATACCCGAGCTGCAGGCGAGGGTGTTATGGAGCCGAGAACTGCAATAAGAAATCCCCACGCGTATCAAACGACGTTTTTCAATACACTTTCGAAGAAATAAAATATTAAAACAAACTATTTTTGTCAGGAATGATTATGAAACTATGTTTTAATTTGCTTTTTTTCCACGCTTTGCTTTCGCCAGGCTGAAGAAGAAGCAAAGGTATAATGCCGCTATACAACCTAAAATGAAAAGAAGAAAAATCAAATATTTTTGCATTTAGAACACAAATTAATGTTAATTTATTCATAAAAGCAAAATATTTGTTTAAATAATCATGTATATCTATGACATTCTATTTATAAACACAATTTAAATACTTACTAAAAAAATATTTACGCCGTATAGACGCATATCTCTTTGCCGAGATTAAAAAAAAACAATCACCACCAATTAAAGCTATAGTCATTGAACCCATTTGGACTTATCTGTGGAAATTTTTATTTCCGCACGTGTGCGGAAAAATATTAAAAATCCACGCGTGTGAAATACTTTGCATGATGAACCTAATCGTAGTGCGATAAGAACCAGTATTCGAGAAAGTGTATTGAAAATAAAATATTAAAACAGAAAGTATTTTTGGTGGAAATTATTATGAAACTATGATTAAATTTGCTTTTTTTCCGCGCTTTGCTTTCGCCAGGCTGAAGAAGAAGCAAAGGTATGATGCCGCTATACAGCCTGATATGAACAGAAAAAAAAACAAATATTATTGCATTTAGAACACAAAGAAATGTTAATTTGTTCATAAAAGTAAATATTTGATGATATTAATGAAAATATGAATGATATTTTATTTTTACAAAAGTTCCAAGGACTTCTCAACCCACGGCGGTACACAAGCGATATTACACTTAAAATTGTATTTTATTTTATTTGTAAGAGGACTTTAAAGTTAGTTACCCTTACAGCGCGCCATTGTAAGTGACTTGTAAGTTTATTTGTCATTATAAAGGTATCAGCAAGAGTTTTGTAAGTTTGAAAATACACTTCGCGAGATCACTTACACTTGTAAAGATCTCGCGAATTGCAAGGGTGAATATGCTTATAAAGTGCGCCCAAATCCACACTTATGTCGTCCACACTACGTCTTTAGGTGTGATATAAAACTGAAAAAAATTTGGTCTTGCGATATTTGTAAGATTATTTTTTGCTAGCTGGGATGCCAGTATGACCACCAAGAAACGGGGATACAACCTGACACTGACCTGCAAATTGCAAAAAACGTATGAAAATATGAATTTCGCGAACAACCCTGCTGACGCTTCCACCTTAAAACTATGTTAGTAACACTTCACTTGTGCACTATCAAAGTTTGGCATAGCTTTACTCCGCGTTTAGGGGGTCAAGTAACATTGGTTTCGAAATCTCAAATACTTCAGTGTCTGCAGTTTTTCCCAGCTACCACAGTTACACACTTATAACTACTGTGATTAATTGTAATTTAAGTAAGAAAATATAGAATCAATACAGTATTCTAATCTAGGGCAGGCTGTGGTTACTGCATCACATAATATGGTCGTCTAAGTTGCCATCACCGCAATATTTGATACTCCGTCCATTTCGAAACCTAAAATGAATAGTTTCTTAGACGGTGCTGAATTGCATTTTGCAGATGTTTTTTTTTAAACCAAGGATGAAAAACAAGGCTAATAAACTCTATAGGAACGGGGTTTGTAAGGTTAATAAATAAATAATTTGATAGGAATTTGATTTCCTGTCAAATTCCGCTTTGCGATCTTAAATGATCTTCGTAATGCATGGCGAATTTTCTGATAGTGAGGGAAACCAGCATGTCTTGGAACCAAAAATTCGAAGAAATAATATGTTTTTTTCTAGTGGATCTGTCTACTCCCACTCACAGGCCTTTGTCGGTTGTGTCCTAGCAGCTGGAACGTTACCAATGAGCTGATTGATCATGCTACAGAAGATATTCCAATTTTTAAGTATTTTAAATCTCTTTGTACTATCCGTACCTACATGGCGTATTTTAGTTGAAAGGAAAATATATACCGATTCCTAATTCAACTTAGGTCATCGAGTCAAATCAAAGTTATTTAAAGACTTAAACGATGACCTTGAATGTTGATCGAGATACCTTCAAGATGCCTTCTTCAGACAGTTGGCATATCAAGTTCCGAATGTAAATAGGTAACTTCTGGTTGCCTTAGGTCTGCCCAGTAGGAGTCTGAGAGACCCCTCGCCGGCCCCACGGAAGAGGACATCTATTGGGGATTTCCACAGGAAAAAAATGGCTGGTCAAGTGGCCTTGTATGTCGGAGAATCGAAGTCCGTTGACGACCGTACATTACCAGTTTTCTGCATCATGTACGAGATTAGATACCTAATGATTCTGCATGGCCATGCTAATGACATAAATTTAGGTATCTATTGTATGTACTTAGATGATGGCAAACAAAATAATTGAATTATAAATATCTAACAGTAAACAAAACCACATGATAAAGGTATCTGTGTGTATAAAAACGCTCTTTTCAACGCACAAAACACTTAACTAGAAGAGATAAAACAAACCTCAAAAATAATAAACAAATGAAAATTCAATAAACAACAGTTGCCAACTAGATAATGCAATATCAGAATTTATTTTCACATTCTACTATCATCGTACGACACCCCGGATACCTCTTATTTCTCCGGTCACGTAGCCGGCAAAAGATAACCAAATATTTTTCAGAGTCGCTTCTAAACTTATCTCGAAGGGTCGAAGGTCGCCCACAACAGCCGGACCACACAGATAAAACAAACCTACGGCCAATGCATCACTAACAACCTCAAAGGTATTTAAGTGCTAGCGCAGGCTGAAAAGCGCAGTCGTTAACTGGTTATCCAAGGGAGCAGACATCCAAACATAAATATTTCAAAAATGGAGAACGAAACTCACAGCTTAGAAGCCATCATCAACAACAACCTCAGCGGTCGTGATCTTGAAGAGTTCAACAGAATCCATTATGGCAGAATCGACAATCATGAAGTTAAACTGAAGGAGTCTTCGATCGCAGCGGCAAAAGAAGCCGACTTCGACATCGCTGCCTACGCATTCCCTGCTAAGAAAGAACAAACCAGACCTCCCAGGATTGTGAAGGTGGGTGTCATCCAGAATTCCATCGCCGCCCCCACCGACCGCCCAGTCAACGAGCAGAAGAAAGCTATCTTCGATAAGGTTAAGAAGATCATCGATGTCGCCGGTCAGGAAGGCGTCAATATTATTTGTTTCCAAGAACTATGGAATATGCCTTTCGCCTTCTGCACGAGGGAGAAGCAGCCATGGTGCGAGTTTGCTGAATCGGCTGAAGATGGCCCTACCACGAGGTTCCTGAGTGAGTTAGCTGCAAAATACGCAATGGTATTCGTGTCCTCTATTCTCGAAAGAGACGAGAACCACTCCGACATTTTGTGGAACACGGCCGTGATCATCAGCGACACCGGCAGCGTAATCGGCAAACACCGCAAAAACCACATCCCGAGGGTAGGAGACTTCAATGAATCTAACTACTACATGGAAGGCAACACTGGCCACCCAGTTTTTGCGACCCGGTACGGCAAAATCGGGGTGAACATTTGCTTCGGCCGCCATCATGTGCTGAACTGGATGATGTTCGGGCAGAATGGAGCGGAGATTGTGTTCAACCCGTCATGTACTATTGCTGCTGAAGCTGGCAGTGAGTACATGTGGAACATCGAGGCGAGGAACGCTGCGATCACCAACTGTTACTACACGGCGGCCATCAATAGAGTTGGGTATGAGGAGTTCCCTAACGAGTTCACATCGGCTGATGGGAAGCCTGCCCACAAGGACATTGGTCTTTTCTATGGATCGAGTTATTTCACTGCTCCTGACGGCGTGAGGTGCCCAGGACTTTCGCGTACGAGGGATGGTCTGCTGATCAGTGTGTTGGATCTGAACAAGAACAGGCAGATTAAGGACAGGCGCAGTTACTACATGACCCAGCGTCTCGATCTGTATGTCAACAGCCTCAGCAAGGTACTCGAAATAGACTACAAGCCACAAGTTGTCTATGAAAATGAGAAGTGAAAGTGTAGTAGAACCTTTGATAACCGGCGATAGTAACTTTGTATGGAAATAAAGCCGAATATTTATGCAATACCTAACTAACCTCATGTATTGAATGTCAATGTAACAGCCTTGATTCCCTACGAAAATATTTTTAAATAAAGTATTTACAAAAATAGCTTCTTGTTTTTTTCAACATAATTGAATTAATTTATCACATACCTACTGTGATTGACTTTAGAAGTAAACATTAAACTGAGAGAAGTAAATATGTTTACCTTTGGTACTTAGTAGGTACCTATTATTTAATTAACATTGGCCTGTGAATTTTCGGCTTAAAGCTATAATGTCAATGTTTATTAAGTACATAGTAGACTTTAAATACGTAAATAGTAGACCAAGTCTGTTTTGTTGTGTAACTTGGAAAAAGTATACTTGGGATTTATCGTTGAGTTTTAATAAGCTTGCCGAAATAACTTTCAAATAACTCTGTTGCAGGGAGTGGGTGCTTGGACCCAATTTGTATCCATTAACTTTATGTTCCTACATAGGTACCTCATCATAGGCCTAGCGTTTTCCCAATATTGGGGTAATAATCCCTATGTTGGGGTCGGCTTCCAGTCTAACCGGATGCAGCTGAATACCAGTATTTTACATGGAGCGACTGTCTATCTGACCTACACAACCCAGTTAATACTGACCCAGTTAGTACCTACTGGGTAATATGATACCCCTTGGTAAAACTGGTTGTCAGACTTTTTGGGCCACTGACTAATACCTGTAACGACTGTCAAAGATCTACAATTGACAGCCGGGACCAATGGCTTAACGTGCTTTTCGAGGCACGGAGAAAACTCGGTATGTAATGGGCGGTCACCCATCGACAGACCAACCTAGGCAAGCGCGGCTTAACCTAAAGATCGACCTAAGCGGCTGTTATTATTTTGCCACCAGCTCCTCTGTGATGTTCCTACATTCGTATATTCACGCTTTCTGTTTTATGTTTATAGAAAACGATATAAATATAGGGTAACACATACAATAAACAATCCCACACACAGAGCTGATTAGAAATAGTTTTCTTTTATTGTCTCTCGATATTAGCATAATTGCTTCATTAATAAAGCTGTTAATGAGAGTACTATCTTCACTGGCTGCACATTATCTTAGGTTATTAATAGATAATCCTAATAGGATCGTTATGCTTTGTTTTTATGGATCAATTATTTTAATAATATTTACACAAATTAAATATAACATAACCTAACCTAGGTTAGGCGAGGTACACAGAGCACTAACATTTTTCCGTTATGATTTAGGGTCCATAATAGGGGGCGAGCCTACTGCCATTTGCCATTATATATACAAATTTTGGAAAAACCCTATAACCCTAACTTTGCCCGACCCGGGAATCAAACCCAGGACCTGTTGCTCAGCAGTAGTGCGAAGTGGTAGTTTATTTTCTGATTAGTCAATTCCTTGTACTAAAATCGAAATAAAGCTAATATCAAAATCAATGGAATTTAAGCATGTCTCTACGATGATTTGTTTGATGTTGGCCTTGTTAACATTGTCAAATTAGATGATCGGAACACCGATATCTTTGAGACTACTCCATATTAATATGAGGACATCATTATCGTCTGCCTAGCCTTTTCCCAACTATGTAAGGGTCGGCTTCCAGTCTAACCGGATGCAGCTGAATACCAATATTTTACAATAATATGAGGACATCTTTAGTGAAAAAGTAGTTTTGACTGTTAAAGACGCATATGTTTTTCTTTCCAGTTAGATCTACACTCAATAGCTTCGTGAGAATTCAAATCTTTCTTTCTATATCGTGTGGAGCAGTGGTGACCCAGTGGCGGCCCCGACTTACGAGCAGTAAGCTCGAACCCAGGAAGGCGCATTACTTTGTGTTATTTACTTCATCACATCTGCTCTCAAAACGGTGAAGGAAAACATGGTGAGGAAACCGGCATGTCCTAGAACCAAAAATTCGAAGACATGTGACATTTTACCAACCCGCGCTGGGACCGCGTGGTGGATTATAGCCCATTCCCTCTCATAGAAAGGAGGCCGTGTGTCCCAGCAGTGGGAACAATATAGGATGATTATGCTTAATGCTATGTTGCTTTCCTCACAATGTTATCCTTCACCGAAGCAAGTGATAATTATACAATACGCTCATGAATCCGAAAAATCAGAGGTGCGTGTCTTGGGTTGGAACTCGAAACCTAATTGACCGCGGCAAATTGTCGCTCGGCGGACAGACTTCCGGCGTGATCTCATGGCGACATGGAGAGAGCGACTGTCGGGGCACGCCACAATAATGGCGATAAGTCCCCTCTTTGAAGAGTGGCTTGAGAGGCGCCACGGCGCCCTCACCTTCCGCCTGACGCAGGTCCTCACCGGACACGGTTGTTTCAGGAGGTAACTGCACCGGATCGGGCGGGAGGAAACGCCCGGGTGTTACCATTGTGAGGATCGACCGGAGGACACGGTGGAGCACACGGTGGAGGTCTGCCCCGCGTGGGCGGAGCACCGCCGTGTCCACGTAGCGGCGATCGGCGGCGGCGACCTCACGCGTCCGGCATTGGTTCAAAATGAATAAAGAAATTCAAGAATGGGACGCCGTCGCCTCCTTGCTAGGCTGAATTCAAATGAAATATGGTATTGAAAAGGAATGGAATGAATGGCTACTTGGATCTTTCCATAAAATATTCCGGAAAGGAAACCATGGTTGAAATGGCAATAGTGCGTGGAAGATTACTATGACATAACCATACGTGTTATGGTAAGAAGAAACACACCACAGCTATAATAAAAATCACATTAATTCTATCTAGATTTGCGCAGTTTATATGCATTTAATAACCGGTATAATTGATGAATTTTAATGTGTATGGAGTGGGCCTAGCACGAACGCGGAGCAAAAATATAAGTAGTATCTATTCATATTCGCAATTTCGAGGTTGGTCCCATAACAAAAGTTGTTCATAATGATGAGTACAATGACCCCTTAACCCTTCGTGTGCCGGGAACGTGGATCTACGCGAGACACAATAGCTTTTTAATTGTGTCTATATACTCGGCATACGAAAGGTTAAGAGATTTCATGTATGAATAGATAGATGCTATATATGTTTTCGCACTTGGTATTCACTTACTAATGTTCACGCCTATATTTACCACGGGTTATGCAGAGATGTACCATATCACATTCACACATCACCAGGTATGTTGAAATCCCATGCACGCAAAATACAGCTGTATACAGCCTATTATGCTGCTTGGGAAGTATTATAGTAAAAAATATTTTCTAAAATATATTTTCGGATTTGCACCTACCACTATTTATCTCTGGTAGAAAATGCCCATGGTATTAAGTCCGCCTCTGTACTCTATGCGTGTTAAATAAATATTGACGGGAGCATTATGTTGTAAAACACTATACAGGGTGTAACATCGGCGCACAAACGGGTACCATGAATTCAGGACGTGAATCCAGATTCTCAAGTATCAAAATTTTCTGTAGGTTATGAAAAAAAATATTTCATGCGAAAGTGCAATAGCATAAAAACGTACCTGCGGCTGATTGAATGCGCAAGGTGGTGGACACTTGGACAAGGTGTCGATGTCGTAGTGCAGCTTCGTAGAAGCGTATGTCCCGAAGTGCACTGCGATAAGCTGGATATGATGCTATAAGATATAGGATAGTGGTATTTAAAAATTCGTTCTTCATTCACGTCGCCCGTTCGTGCAAGGGCCTCTGTTAGCCGGTCTGATCGTTACTGGTGTATTTATAAATAGATTAGTAGTCTAGAAAGGTTTGCGTTATGTGGGACACATTCCTTATTTGTTAGGCGTTAGATGAAGGACGACTTAGGACACTGCTCTTATGTAATTAAGATGTGTGTTGGATTGGATATTTACTGTATAAAGAATGTAATAAGACCCTTAAGGAAGCCGAAAGGCACTTGTTTTCCCAGTTATTGCGAAGATTTTTTTGTTCTAGACCATACCTTCTAGTTACGGAGATATAGGCGGTCAAAAATCCAACTTTTCCACAAGTTTTTTTTTAAATACATGTTTTTAATTAAGATTTTTAGTTTAAATACCTCTTCGACCCCATACTACTCAATCCATCGATCAGTACAATGTTTTGAGTGCGTTTCATTGAGTCCTACCATAAAACATGATTTTTCACCCCAAAAAAAAGTCCTTTCCGCGTTATAATTTTTGCTAATAGTTACTTAGTTTGATGTACATAATGCTTGCTTGACGGCTTCGTGAAGGTTGCGTTTACACCCCGTCTAAACTGATATCAAACAATTCACGTCCTCATCGGCACGTCGTCATTTAGCTTCTTGCAAAGGTTGTCAAAAGTCACCAATGAAAAAAAAGGATCGCTCTGGTATGAAGCTTGTTTTATCGGTTTAGGTTCTACTCTATCTTTACTTAAGAATCAGGTCGAGTCTGTAGAAGGTTTTCTTTTAATATCATATTTTCGTTTAACGTAACTGAATTTCTCGATAGTTTGAAGCGTAAATGGGCCAGGAGACACGCAATCACGCATTATTCCGGTGGTCAATCACGCAAGTTGCGTTGGTCATTTCCTGAATTCATAGGACATCAAAATCTAACCAACACTTGTCTAAACTTCTTTACGACCGTACAACGAGGGTGGCACTTAAAAAAAAAACTCAAGTACAGCACACGCTTCTCGCTGAAAGCTCCGACACTCGCCAACGTCGTAATTCCTCTGTAATTTTCTCACTCGCCGAGAGATGTCGCTAATGTGTTGCTCTCGCGATTGTCGCACCATCTAGTCTTCGAAACGGCAAACTTTGTGGTGCAGTTTATTTGCAACTTATTCTGTCGGAGATAAAGTTGTTTGTTGCGTGTCTAAGGGAAGGCTTGTTGGCAAAGCCACTACTTTCTAGAGCACTTGTGGAGTTGCAGCCCGTGACATCCATTACAATAATGATGTCTTTGGTTCAGGGTTGACGCTTGCTTTTATGAAGAAAAGATTGTTGGTTTGGTGTTGCAAAAATCTAATTTTCTCAGGCTGTTACCAACTGCTGCCTAGCAAGTCGTGCTTCTCTTGCTGTTGATTACCATGCTGAACCAGCCAATTTTCAACCAGTAGGTTCTTGTACTTGCAATGCATCGCCTTTTGGTCCGAATATGTTCAAAATAGACATACAAATAGGGGTAGGTATCCTTGCATGAATTCCCAAGAAGCTGAAAATGTACATGGACGATAGGGATACCATTATAATGAAATTGTGAACAGCCCCCATCGATCCCATGTGTGCAAAAAAAAATGCGAGTTCAAAGATGGCAAAAATGGGATTTTTGCAGGATATTTTAGCGAAACAGTTAGTTTTATGAGAAAAATAGTTCAGACTAAAATTTGAGATCATTTAATTAACTACAAAAATTGTCCTGACACTTTTTTCCTTAAGATTCACCATTTCTGAGAAAAAGCGATTCAAGTTGTTTTCTCCTTAATAACTGTGTCTATTTTGACCGGGCTATTTACTGCAGACTCTTCTCTACTGTTGAAAGATTGATGGTAATCTCCTTTGCTTGATTCTAGAGGTCCATTAGTTGAACGAGTACATACAGATGTAAACAAATTTTGCGTAATAAGTTGCAGTTTGTTTATTAGTTTGCACAAAACAAGTACATAGGTCAAACAGACCGATAGACATACAGAGTTACCTTCGCATTGATAATATTGATAATTATCACTATCGATATTTTTTTTTCGGCCAGTAACACTAAGGTTTTACACAATTTTCTTTTCCAGCATTTCCATAATTTTCCGTTCCTGGCAACCCTACGCAGTAACTGGGTTGCGTGTAGTGTCATCGCGGTGTCGCCGGAAGTCACGGGAGCACTCGCGACTCGTACAGCTACACAGAATGCACTTTTATTTACACCTACCCTCCAAATTATTTTTATTTTATATTATTAAGTACTTTAAATAAAGGGTTCAATGGGTATGGGAGATAGAATATGTACTTAAGCTAGATGTTGTTACACTGTTAGGAACACGCACTAAATGGGTAATTTTTTTTTCTATTACTTTCATAGAACAAAGACATAGACAAATTATATCTTGGTAAAGCATAGATTAAAAACAGGTAAAGCCCCTGGGATTGTTTCCCCTAAGCATTATACGAAGATATAATCATCATAATCACAATGCAACTGCAATTTACAATGAGTGTCCCATGATAATAACAATGAAACATAGGTACCTATTACCACACCACTCATTATTTGATTGTTCTATCGAAGTACTACCGAATTCACTGACGGCTGCCACTTTTCGACCTTGGGCATAAGTGAAAAGTTGCAGACCATCAGTGAACTAGTAGCATGTAGAAGTACTACTATTAAATTGGTATGTAGTTTAACAACGAAGTCAATCTATGGGATGGGTGCGGCTGTCCGTGTTTCGAAAACTAAGAGAAAGGTTCCTCTGTGCTCGGAAAGTAAGTTAAGCCATTGATCCAGGCTGTTTGTAGTCCTCGTCAGAAGCCCGAAAGGATGAACCAGTTTGAAAAAAAGGTCTGATTAAAATGTATGAATACAGAGTGTAACAAGACCCTTTTAACGAAGCCGCCAACCAGTTCAAAATGATGTAGTGAATATACCTACGTCACCTACGTGGTAAACCGCTTGTACTAAGTGGTAACACCCTGTATTAATTGGGTATTCCAAAAGTGAACTAATTCTTGAATACCAAATAACATTACCGGTACCGAAATACAAACTCAAACCAAAAAACAATACGCCCGCAAATCCAAAGCCGAAGTCATTTTTAATTCGATCAAAAACAATAAATGTTTCGTCGGTTTGTTTGTCGCCGTAATTAAGGCCGTCCCATGAAACATGGCCGCGCTTCCGTATCCGGCGGGACTTTTTTAATTTTTCATTTACGAATGGCCGTTTCAATTTTTCCTTCTAATTTCTCATTAAACTTAGATGCACGTTTAGCCTGGGGGTTTTGAAAAATGTAAATTAGTGCCACAGATAATTAATGTGGGGATTTGTGTTTGCTTTTTGTAATTAGTGGTTTTGAATTTAAATTAGGAATGCTGACTTTAGGTGATGATGTTGGCAATAAATTAATCTTAAAACTAATAAATACATGATAACACATTTTTTTTGGAGAAGAATATGTCTTTTTCAGATTTCGGTTTAATCGTAACAAAAAACAGGAAAATCAGTATACTTAAAACTACCTACCTACCTACCTACCTACCTTAGTAAACTACCTACTTCCATCTTACTTTAAACACTCTATTTTCTTCACGAAGAAGGTTTTCTCTTCCGAATGTTCCCATATTTATTCATAGAGCGTACCTATCTATAAAAATAAAATTCACAAAGAGCCTCCTTTATTTTATATCGTCAAAGAAATCAGCATTTTACTATTGTCTGTGTGCGATGCGGTGTCTTGAAAAGAAATAGAAAACGTAGAAGAAAAAAAATGTTTCTTATCTACATTATGTGTTGAGGGATAAAAATTGCTTGAAATTGCTTGAAATTAATCATAGTTATTGGATAAACAAAACAAGCTCGATTTATACAACCTAGTTGTTTTAGTTTGACTGAATTATTTCTGTCTATCTAATTGGTTTTATCAATGTTTTTGAATGAACCTTACATTAGAATTAGGGCTTTCAAATACCTACCGGATTTTTTCAATACCCGTATTGGAAGTCAATACCGTGATCACGGTATTAATACCGGTATTGAACGCAAGTTCAATTAGGACATTAATAAAACCATTAAAATCCGTGTTTTATTTTCAAATCAGTCTTTGTTGTTCTTATTTTTTATTCACAGTACAAACAAAAATAAAAAATGGTGCAGAGATAGCATTAATGGTTTTACTGTCTGTAAGTGTCCATTGGCCACTAAAAATCTTTTTTTTTCCTACGTGTTTTTTTCTATACAAGTCAAATCTAGAAAACTACTGGTATAAAGCCTACATTTTTGGTATGAATGTAATTAGCATACGGTCCTAAGTTAATAAAAAAATACAGTTCTTGACACCAAAACTAGCGTTGATAGCTCTCTTAAATAACAATTTGGTATTGGTTGATTGTTGACTTAGGTAGGACTAAGAATTAGGAACGTAACCAACACTTAAACTTAACCAAGTCTTTTTGCAGGAAGCCATTTCACGAAGACTTTGTAAAGTAGAATATAAAAAAAATGTAAACTTTTTATTATTCGTATTATCGAATTGTCATCATGTCTCATGTAATCAGCATAGGTATGAGTATTTGTAGAAATGTAACTATAGCTTAATTAGTTAGCACATTCACAACACAATGACAAAGTCTACGCGTTATCCCGTTGCCTTTGCGAAACTGGCTAACAATAACAAAAATGACATAAGTACAGCTTGATTTCGGGTATTGTCTTGAGCGGGGCGCAGGAGGGTGAGCTATAGATAACAGCGGGACGCTTATGCTGGTGAAAACTAGTGATAGAATAAGATCACATCTAATGTTCGAAATACCGTAATCACGGTATTGGGGCGTCAATACCGGTATTGAAAAAGGCCCATATTAAATCCGTGATCACGGTATTACGGGATCCCGGAATACCGGTATTGAAAGCCCTAATTAGAATGGCTAATTTGGCCTTTGCAGGGCCTACAAAATAATCGGTGTGTAGCGCAACTATAAGATTACATAATAATCATAATAGATAGGATAATGTAGGTACTTTATAATACGATTTGGCTACAAACTTTTCAGGCATTTTCATTCCATTTTCGACGTTACCTATCAGATGCAAAAACATTCCAATTTAATTTTATCATTGCAACGTCGTTCTTTATTCAATATTCGTTTTATTTCAACAAAACAGCAACACAGGTGCGTTCCTTTTTCGATTGATGACTTTGATATTTTTTTCTAAATTCCTGCCACGTTTGACAAGTGTCGTTTCGTTCGGGAACGTGGGCACAGGACAATAGTTCGCTGGCCGATTTCATCGACACATGCTTCGTTTCATTTCCGTTGCACTCTGTTCGCGGTGCGAGAGGTTTTTGAACGGATCCATTGTAAAAAAAAGTTTCACTATTACACGAACTTGATTTGACCAAGAACAGAGAAAAATTAAGAGAGGTGTGCCGTGTGGTAAATAATTAAATATTACTATTAGGTATTATAAAAAAGATACACTACACTAAGTTCTTGCAACGTTTTCCTAGGCTTTTCATTCGTTCTTTAGAGCTAACCATACTTGTTAAAATACGAAGCTGATAACATAGTAATCATAGGATCCTATATTTTCGACCAATGCTTGATCCCATAGCTTAGGCTAGATACCAAGATAAGTAACCAAGTCATTGTTGCTTGCCAGTTCTAGCTACCTCTTTGTGAGTGGTTTTACAGGATGTCCACGACTTCAACGAGTCAATAATAATAAATCAGAGCCCTATTTATAAAACAAAAATGTTAGCATTGTAAAACATAAATCTAATAACACTCAAAGGATTTCCCTGTCCTACTCGCCTGAGGCAAATTGAAAAGCACACTCGAAAACCCCTTTAGTGTCATGTGAAGGCCGCACAATAGAACACACACCACCCTCGCACGAACACAGTCTCTGAACTCGTTTTATCGTTTAAATTCAATGTAATATTATTATGTTCTTTAGGGTTTAAATGTACTGAAAAAAAAAGGAAAGTGTTTTTCATGAATGGAACGCAAGTATTTTTGCAGTCATTTTTGCTGTAAGACTGAGATTACAGTTTTAATTTTGAACGTAAACCTGTATTTTCAACAAAAGCGATTCTCAAATGAAACCTCGACTTGAGCCACAACCACAATACATGAGCTTGGAGTGGAATGACTTCTTTTAGATTTAATTCCGAATGAAAAGCTAGGATTGCCATTGGTAAAGGGTAGGAAGACAAAACATAGCATATTTAGCATAGCATATTTAGCATATCATATTTAGAATAGCATCTTCCTTAAAGGTGATACTGTTCGAGTCGGCATTCGATTCAAAGCGGACCTTAAAGCAATTTGTAAGTAGGTATTAAACATACCCTTCGCTCTGTTCGTGTCGATCGGCAAACTCCAATAGATATCTATCATCACTTAATCATATTTTGGTCGACTCTACAAAAGATTTTCCTTTGCTGGAGGACATGTATATTGCCGATAGTACTTCATTGTTTTCCAAAACCACACAAATCCATAGACAAAAAAGCCCATACATTTCACACGTAATAACCTCTCATCTCAACTAGTCTGCGGGTGCGATCCATCATACTGTTTTATTGAATTACTACCCTCTGACGGAGCCCGGAGCACGGAGGAAGGCCCTCGGTCCTCGCGACCCATCCAATTATTACCACTAATTATAATTATTGCACTTGATACTGTTTTGTGTTCACTCTCTTATGGTTTTGATTAGCTGGCTGCTGTTTTTTTTTTTTAAGTTTGTCTTTTGTTTTTCTCATTTTAGCTTACATGAAACTCAAAATGTATGGCCAGACACTGACAAAAGTCTACTTTTGTTTGATGTACTGAATATATATCTAGGATTTATTACAATTAAGGGTGTGATAACTGAATGACTGGACTGACCTACCAGAATTTACAAGTATTACAAAAGTCGATTTTCTATTATTGTAAGCGTATACGTAATGAAGCTGTGAGGCCTCGAATTTATGAGGATCTAATTCCACAACGACGTGTAAATCATGAAGCTAATCGTGTAAGAATAAGTCGAGATATGCTTCATTTAAGCAAAATTATGATTCATTATTCAAATAAAAAAAAAATGCAAAATATGACTATGAGGTCCTAGGTTCGATTCCCAGGTTTCGCAAATTATTTCAGGGGTTTTCATCAATTTTTCATTAGTAACTAGGCCCTGTTGATGCCAAAAAGCTCGCATCTTGTTTTGTGGAACTGAATATCTGAGAAAGTTTACTCTTCTGGGATTGCAAGCGATATCATGTACAAAAATGATGAATATTGTCACAATTTGCTTTTTAAACACTGTTTTAAGCTGTCACGGTTTAAAACTAGACTAGATATCCCGTAAATGACAATGACAAGTTTAATTTTCTTTTTGTACTACTTCCTATTTAGGTGCTGTAATTCCAAAACATAAACAACCTCTGTCAATATCCCAGTTGCAGTGGTTGAATCGTTCCCTCAAAACAAACAGAACAAGAGATTAATGTTCTAAACCCACAACACTTGCTCACTAATCCCTACATGTGACTTTCTCACCCACCTACCGTACACCACATTAATAATTGCATAGCTCCTTGACAGTACAGATTCGTCATACAACAACTTACTTGCCAATATTTAATACTACCTAAAAACCCGTAACTCCAACCAAATAAAGTTTACTATAATCGCCTTTGACGGTAATGTAAAGTTGGCAATCTAGAGTGGAGTTGATCACCCCCGCGGGTGCTATACGTCATCAGGGCTAGGGACGACATTGGACAGTTTAAATTTCGAATTACACGCAATCCATTTTCGAAATTGTGAGGTTTTCGGTTAATTTTGTGTATTGTGTTCCTTTACCATTATGTTGTGAGGTCAAAATTCTTTGAAGTCAGAGGAGCGGTTCCTGAAGTGCCGATACTCTCTGCATCTGCAATTTACTATCTAGTTTTCATTAATGTTTTCATTTCTTTTAATATTCCTTACACATTTTTAAGTTTTTCTCAGCAGAAGGCTACGAGCAAAAGGTGAGAGGGGTCTCATAGAGGCGTGTCAAAACGATTAGATTTTTGATGATCAAGTGATACCTAACCAAACGGCACTCATTTGTGCAAAAGAGCTTTTATAGCAAGCCTAGATTTATTTATCTTCAAATCATACCATAGACAAACATGCAGCCCACACCAGACTTTGGCACAATTGTGTTTAGCGGCGATGTTTATGGTATTCCTATGGGGCCAAAGCGCAAAGGGCGCGACATTTGGCTATGGGGTCGCGACCTTTCAGACGATATGGTGATGATTCCGCAAAGGGCGCCAAATACATAAAATCTATGCGGTCTTTTTTTATAGTGGTGGCATTTTTGTCAACTTATGGGGAACAGTGGTGCTTGTCTTACGAATAGGAATGGTAGGAATAGGTCAGGGCTTAAGGCGCCTCCCCGAGCAAAGTGCAGCGGTAGCCGTGTTTTGTGCAGTTTTTTGGAGCTATCTACTTTTTACCCAAAATAAATACCAACTTATAAAATAAACATTAAATTTCTGCATATTTTTGACTCCAACATGGTAGTTTTGGATTTTTTTTTAGTAGTAAAATGTAAAATTAATCTCCTCACAACGAAACCACAGAAATGAGGCAGGATTATTGATGGCTTGCATCTCCTCGTAAAGTAACCATCATTTTGATTTTCTTTTTACACTAGATGGTGGGCAATGTAATAATAAACATTGTGCTAGTTTTAATTTTTTCAAAAGACCTAAATTTGATTTTATAAAGATTTTATTCCAAAATCTGAGCGTACTCGCTACGTATATTGCTATTTTCTATCTCGCGATTTTATGCTGGGTGGCGTGCGGCGAAAAGGGACGAATGCTCAAGGTTATTTGGTCAGGGTACCGCCTTAAGAATTTGAATTATTTGTATTCGGTTCTAAACCTTTATATTTTCTAGCAGTTTCGGAACCCTGAAATACAATCATAGGCACAGGCCTATGATTGTATTTCAGGGTTCCGTAGTAGACTATGAAGGAGCTCGTAGACAATTTGAATGCCTACTTTAACAAGAAAAAACACAGAATCGTGATCGATGGAAAGATTGAACAGTATGGGCTATAAAACTCGATTACTCGTAAACTACATCCACCTACAACCTACAACTACATCTCCTAAGAACTATATTGTTTTATCTTGACATAAATTTAAAATTGTATTTGATACAGTTCCAGTCTTGCCAGGGTTGCGGGACTGTTCGAAAGAGATACCGCGGCCCTGGAACACAAAGGGCAAAGGAAAGAACATGGATGGGTTTTAGTTAGTAAAAGTGACACTCCCTCCTGCTCAGCCCAGAGCGGCAGGAGTTTTTGATGATTTCCCATCCGAAAAAAAGGTCTAAGATCTAATGTCTTCTTGAGCCATGCGGCCTATATCTATGGATGCCTATTATCTATGGGTCATACAATCAAGTGAGGCGTGATTCAGTCCTTATGTCCGTGGCAGATATCTTGGACCTATGCCATTTTGTCAATAGAGCTATAAAAAACCTGAAGTCTTGACTTTGCAATATTTAGCACTCATGCGCTAACAAACTGAGATTATCTTCATAAATCTCGATGCCATTATTACGAACACCGTCACTCTGTGCTATTAACTTGAAATTCGTACTAACATTGCCATGACATACAAACCATTTAATAATGACCCCCCCCTCCCCTCGTTATACATAGAAAAAATAGAACTGAAAAGAGAGATGAGATGGTCTATGATAGATCTTGTCACGTTGGTTATGTCAGCAATCAAGGAATGTATCATAGACATTCATGATCAGCGGAATAAAACCTTTAATACTCTTGAGAATAAGGGTGGTTATATTATAAATGGATGCTTGATATTGTAGGGATCATGAAAGAACCCTTTCTTTTAGATAATTACGCACACCTGTGGCTAAGTCAAGGAATGAAATGGGAAAATACGGCACTTTTGCTTTTATTCCTTTTGTTATTTAAGTTATTTTTACTGCCACCACACGAAGTCCCCTTAGGTAATTAAAGTAATGCTCTATGGCTGGCAAATGCTTGGATTAAAATAAATGTGTCAAAAAACAATTATGCTGTAAATTCGAAGAAAATCAGTCCAAAGCTCCAACTAGAGAAATTGTTCAAGATACTCTGTGCATTACGACCATTGACAATTAAGTTTCAGAATCGTCACTTTAATGCCCGATAAAGGACATCTGCAGGTTGTGTGATCTTATCTTGTTTGTAGGACAAAAATGACCAGAGATGGCGGCAAGCTAACAAAAATCGTCTTTTCTAATATTAATTAAACGTTTCTCTTTAGGTAACTGCCTTGAAATTCAATTTTAATACAGAAGCAACATTTTTATTTGCCAAATCAAGTAACTACAAACGCCTCCAAAACTGCAGCTCAAAATGTTTTTGCTCGATTGATCCACAATACACGACGAAGAAAAATTAACATTGAGTCAGATCGAAACGGTGTGCTCCGTCTAACTGATTGCACACAAAGGGGTAAGGGGGTTGTGAACAAATCGTGTACTCGACTGTACATATCAAGCGGCGACGACTTATAAAAACAGCGAATAACACTCAGAGGTATTTTGAGGGGAGATTGAAGAATTTGATTAGGAATTTTCATTTTTGTGTTATTTGCTATGCTATGTCTAATGATGAAGTCGAAATGTTAAAGATTCGGAAAATTAAGGTATTCATACTGTTAATTTTTTTGACGTAGTAGAAAAAATATAAAATAACTCTTATCCTGATTTCTTACAGTCTACCTAGAACCTCATCAAAACTAAAGCTAATACGAGTAAGTTACACCTACTTAGTCTTATTGCCACAATCTAATATTGAGTCTTATGTTTCTACTGATTAGTTGATAACTAAAAAGATCTATCAAAGATGAATTCAGTGAATAGAATTACACAAACTCATTCGTCAATTACTAAAAAAAAAAACAATCATAGACCTATTAACAATGATAATCATCGTCCTTCGATTTACCAAGCGCCTACAGACCCACTCTTAGCAAAACACTCGCTCACAGCAAAGAGTAGTCAAATTGGCGTAAGTAAAAGATCTGTGACACTCCCAAATTGACAAGAGAGACAAGGAGACTGTATAAATATAAAACTGAATAAAAAAACCCGCTTCCGACATTCTACGAAGTCGTTGACTTTGCTTTGCGTCTTGGGGTTTTTTTTTACGTCACGCTTTTGGCGGGAAAATCATGGAAATGTCACCTGCGCGGCGGGGTAGAGAGGTTTTGATACTTGGTTTATTTTGCAATCATAATTTAGCTAAGTACTTTTTTTATTTAAAGCCTTCTGTTGCCCGCGATATTTTAATCAACATTCAACCCGAAACTGACATGCAAAATGCAAAAAACGCAATAAAATTTGAATTTTGCAGCCTACCCTGGTGGTTTCACCTTAACACTATGAGTTTCTTCAGTAACTTTACAGCTAGGTTTTACCAAGGGTTTCACAGACCATTAAATGATTGACAAACATATATATCGTACTCGTTGCAAGATGTGTTCTAGTGTCCTTTTGGATAATCTAGAAATCATACTTTGTTCAACACCTATTGACCCATCAAACCAAATCCTCCAATTATCAATACTTTTTACTCCTACTTCACTACAACATCGCAATGCAAATGGCCGCCGAACAATAATCACGAAAGTAAGTGATACGAATAAAAATATCGTCTCAACCGCCTCACATCCCCCTGAGGGCCGGGATTTAACATACCTAATGCGATTTACGTGTCGCATTCCCCCTTCACACCTTGAAGACTGTCGGTAATCGTTTTAAGACGTTGTTGACTTGAGAATATCAGAATACGCATCTCGTTCCTTGTTGCTATTTTTTTTTAAGAGGGTTCTTTTTTATCTGTGGATTAATAAGTTTAGAAAAATGTAAACGTACCATAGATTTTCGCGGGCATTTAGGCGGATTATAAGTTGCGGTTGAAGTAAGTAGAGCTACGTAAAAGGCATACCACGTAGCACCTGTTTCGTTATGATAATTATCGCTCAAGGTGGTGTACTGCCAAACATCCAGGCGGTACTCCTGGCCAAGAAGACCGAGAAGAAGACTTAGACGTCGTCGTGTTACAGCGGCGACTTCCGACCGTGGTGCATCGTGCGAGTGCCCCGCACGTGTCTAGTGTCTAGTTTTTATTTTAATAAGATATTTAGAGCTCCGGTATTTGTTTATTAGAGGTACATTACGTTTATTAGATGTTTTTTTTTTTTTGTAAATTTTTGTACGAACCTACTTACATAACAACGCTAATTTCCTCTATATAATCTATGAACATTTATCTGAAACTATTGTTTGTTTCAGAGGGCTTGTTCATAGGAGTTTACGAAGCAGGAAGTATCACTTTTTTGAATGGGAAATACCTTTAGGTTAAGTGTGATAACATTGTTCTCTAATGTCAGTGAACTTTTATCATAATTGCAAAAAAAATAACTCTGAAAATGATTACGGACTATTTTAGTCTATAATATTTGTAAGCATTGTATATGTATACAGAAACTTCTACAAAACTATTTGTAATGGCTTGACGATTTTTATATAAACTACTAATTATTTAAATTACTACTAATTGCTAAAAGGTATTATTGCACATTCAGCAGTGATTTTCAATCTGTAAGTTACAAACACATCAACAATTTCAGAAAATAAAAAAACGTATAAAAAAAAAACAATCAAAATCATTTATTTGCATAAATAAGGTACGGGAGGATCTCGTAATAAAAAGAAAACTGTGGCTTCAATATCAAAAGCCTCAAAAGCTACAGTAAATTACTCTAAAATTCTCTTCCCAGGCGTTTATTAAAATAGCTTGCTAATTGTACAAAGTGCTCATAAGAGTTGTCAGTGCGAGTCTGCAGAGGGCGCCACGTATTAAGCGACAGACAATGGCAGGTGTAGTTGTCTAGGCCGTTATGCATACTGACTTTAAGTAATTGGCCTTAGGATAGGGATGGCAGAGATAGGAATGTTTTAAACATGCTATTATTAGCTTCAGCTGTAACTAGCTGACTAAGTAAAAAATCGTAGGAGTTAAAGACCCATTTTCACACTATTAGAATCGACTTAATGTTTAGTTTGGATGACAATTTTAAACTATAATATTATTTCTAAATCGCCTTGAGATATCTGCTAAAAAGTGTAATTAAGAGGGCCCTTCCCGGCGCGTCTATCGTCAACGCGAGCACAGTCAAAAAGCTTGTTGTTTCATCCAAAGGTACAGCGGTGATTTTCTTTCAACTCCCCTGTCTGACCCCGCCCCGACTCCGCACAACTGGTCTCCCACGCACTTCTTACCGCCTAACGCGATGACATTGAACAAAAAATAGTGTTCGAAAATTTCTTAAACTTGTTCCAGGAAATACGTGTTTTTGAATAAGTCTTACAAATGTGTGAAATAAATATTTATCATTATGAATCTGAATTACATGTGCAAGGTTTCTATCGAGATGTTTTCTTTATTTTTACAGATTGTGAGTACATTATGAACGGCCAAAGTTCAGCTAAAAGGAGATGTTTGATTTTGGGCCACCACTATGTACACTACATAGATAAATAGGAAAAAAAAATAGGGGAATTTAATAAAAATACTAAAAAAAATATTTGAAGAAAGGTACAGTGGTACAAAAATGATTATTTGAAAAGTTTTTTAATAAAATAATCCTATTTTTAGGGCAACCATGTCAGTTGTATTTAACAAGAAGTTTGAGGACTTGCGACAGTTTTAAGAAGTGACGTTTTTGATACTTTCCTTGCTTTGAGTTTGGACCAGTAGTCTTATTTTATCGAAACCGAAACTCAAGGTTGACGAAATTCGTATTGTTTTTTTTTTATCGCTGGTATTACGATACACGTCAATCAAATGTCAATGTCAAAATGTTATTTTTCGCTTGCTGCTGATCTGATCCACCTTGTTTAATTTTATGTTGTGTTGCTCTTCTTGGCCAAGTTAATTTGAATGTACTTTGAAACGAACTGTAATTAAAGAAAATTAAAAATAAAAAGCGGTTACTGTAATACATAGCGATATTTACATATAGGGTACATAGTGCTGGCCCAGGACCCATACATTTCTGGAACATCTCCTTTGTGCAAAACAGCAATTTTTGGAGGCTTCTACTGAATTTGTTTCTACTTTTTTTATTTTTTGCAACCATAGTAACCTAGACATAGTGCACAAAATACCTATTAGTTCAAAATATTCAAAGATAGATGTGTAACAACGGCATAATCACGTACGAGCGTTTGTATGAAAAGTATGACGGGTTGGCCGCTCTTAAAACATTATTTTAGAAGACCGATTCCATTAAGATAACACATTATTTTTTTAAGATTTACCTTCTTACCTATTCCAAGAGTTCTTTAACTGCGTCTTTCTAAAAATGTATGTAGACAGTCGTACAAATACTACGTACGTCGTACCAATCCTGTGATGGCCTCGACAAACAATAAACTACCCTCGTTTACTGCACAAGAGAAGACGAAATCCATCAATTAAAGCATATACGTGCATTGCTTTAGCCTGATAACTTTCAGCGTAGAATGGATTTTTACTGAAGGTTTTTTTTTCCCCGAATTGATCACCTACGTTTGTTTGCCATGAAACTATTCACTGAAGAAGTCTCTTTTTTTCTCTTCTATGATCGGAATGTAAGCCTCAAGATCAGGTGCCGCCAGCCCTACGCACAGGGGTGTGGTTAGGTCGCCATCAATGGGGCTTCAATCACAATGAGTGGCGCCTTCATTATTTACAAATGAGCGTATAAATCTCTCGCGAACGATCCAGTTTCATTGTCGCGCAAATTACAAGTGCCCCCATCTCTTTCTCTCCTGTGATAAATGGGTTTGTTAGAGAGAGATGCAAGTGTTAAAAATTAACAGACAACAAATAAGTTGGGACAAGGCTTCACTGATGCAGACAGCGGTGAACTGTTTTTATTTTTTTTGATCAGGCAATCGTGATTCCTTTGCTTTTATGATTTTAAATGATTTATTAACTTTGTGTGGAGATTTATTATCATTAGCTTTAAGGATGAAATAAAGTATGTATTCTTATTAGTTTTCAGCTAGATTCGTGTTTTTTTTCAGGTTATGAGTTAGTTCTGTTTCACGTAGATTTCACCTCAAGAACTCATCCTCAGCAAAACAGAATGTTTCTAGTTCCACCATTCGGTACGATGTGTAGAAAATTAAGCTGGCGAAGAAGAAGATTGCAAAATATAAAAAACCTACTAGTTTTCCTTATTGAATTGCACTTCTACAGTGAGACAAGTCCTTACATCAATTACGATTGTTCTTCAAAATTTATGAGGTCGCATTTCAAATGATTACGTGATGATGACACGAACATCGCAACATCATCGCAATGTGTTTAGTATTCCTGCGACGGCTGGGCAATCATTATTCATATTTGATATACAGTCAGGCTTCAATTGAGGCATATATTAGAAGTATAACGGAAGGTGGGCCACACAAGTCAATGAAACACTTCATTCATTCATTCAGAACGATTATGTCATTTGAATAAGAATGAGTGAAATTAAATCTGACGTTGTCTGACCTGTTCATTAAATTAGCTGTGTATGTTTTATTTAGTTCTGTATTGGTAGAAAGCAGATGTTAGTGGCAACACCATAGAATCCTCCTATTGGTGAAGTTCTTTAGAAAGATCAGGTGCGTATGACCAGATGTATGAAAAATGGCTCTAAAACTATCCTCAACAAATCCATACACCACAAAACACATTGTATCCCATCTATTGGGTGCCTAGTGATCCAGCTAATTGTTTAGATGACAGTGGCCTGCCCTGCCCCGCCCCGGGCTATATAACCCGGGAATTTCATTACGACCAGCAGGCCACGGATGCCCGGCTGGATTAGAATGCTGCCTATTGTTCATTGAGTTATAGCCGCTGGACGTACGGCGAGGTTGTAGGCTGTATCATAGATGGGAGAAAGGTTTAGGGAAGTATGAGAAATGGCCGGTATCCTAACAAGAGATTTTCGGGCGACGTCTGAACTGATTTTGATAAAATTTGGTTTTGTATGAAGCTAATGAAAATAACAACGACAATAAAAACGATTGCATGTAGCGGAGTTGAGAATTTTGAGATGAATGTGAAGAATGACAAGAATGGTAAAATAAAGTAAGGCATGAGTATACCTATAAGAGGGAGTTTGAAAGTGGCGCCTGTTACAGAAAAATTGAAAGGAAGTCGGTTGTCTTGGTATGGAGAAGTCATGAGGAGTGATGAAACGCATGTGACTAAAAGAGTGATGGGCATGAATGTTGATGTTGATGGATGGAGAGGGAGAGGAAACTCAAAGAAAAGATGGATGGATTGTGTGAGGAATGATATGAAAGAGAAAGGAGTAAATGATGTCGTGACGTCTGACAGGGGAGAATGGAAGAAGAAATCGTGGTGTGCCGACAACGAGTAGAATGGGACAGGAGTTCACAAGAGCAAGATGATGGTGAAGTTATTGAACAAAATTTAAAAAGAACATTTTTTTAAATTATGTAATTTCTTTTCATTTCAGCTTCGCCACGGAAAATTGTATATAATATCTCTTTTTGAAAGTTCTAAATGAAAGTTAATAAACGGATACTCAACAATAAACACCATACAATAGGCAATGTTCAATTCATGATGATAAGTTTACTTCAACAACAAATATCAGATTCAAAATTATGAAACTACTTTTCCGATCTTTTACAGTCCTCCTTTCAGGAAATATTCTAAAAGTCCAACTTACCACAACTACATGCAACATGATGGCGGTCGTCGGAGGCTCAAATTGGCCACGATTGGCCCGTCTAATTGTTTGAAATATGCGCTCGCTGCCACAAGGAATAGTTTAACTGCCGCTCCGAACATTTCACACTGACATAAAATTAAGCATATTTCGCAGACAGCTCTGGTGCTAATTGCTTGTTTTTATTACTAATTAAACTGCTAATTTAATAGTTTATTTCCTTACTACAATTAATTAAGAGAAGTCATTAAATAAATGAGAGGAAGTCATTAGCAATCAGCGCTTCATTTCAGTTAACTAGAAGAAAATATGTAGTTCTTAGGTGTGTTTTTGTTCAAGATTAAGAGCTATAACGTCGTACTGCATTTCATACAAACTTTCAAGTATTTTTTCTTCGAAATGACTGAACTGATTTTAATGAAACTTCATACTCATACAGGATAAAAATTTAGAGAGATAACTTTTCGAAATGTCTTTAAAAAAAGAAGATTTTCCATAGAAACATAAATTGCCAATTATCGTTTTTTAAAAAGACATTTCGAAAAGTTCTCTCTTCAATTTTTAGACATATGTATCCTGCTTATGCGTATGAAGTTTCATTAAAATCGGTTCAGTCATTTCGAAGAAAAATGACTTGAAATGCCGTACGACGTTAACGATCTTAAATGGGATGGTCATGATGACACAATTTAACTCTTCAGCTAATTAGTTTTTTAAAGTCCAAGCCTTCTTATTCCCTTCTTCTTTTTCTTCTTCTCCTTGCCTTCTTTTCTTTTCTTTCGCCTTCAGCCTTTTAGCCTTCAGCAGTATTAGTTTCAGATCACCGCGATTCCAAAACCATGAAAAAATCGATTCCCTAATGGTGTGTTACAGAGATCCCTTATTCATAAATCTTGACCATCATTACTTTTAAACCACAACTCACACCAATATTATATTCCAACTTATTTAACACCTTTATTCTATTCTTTACTACAAGTACTACCGACTTCACCTGTCTGCTTTTTACCCTTATGCCCTAAGCAATAAGGTTGCAAAGTGGTCAATCAAGTTAGTGAACTCGGTGCCTAACACTTGGGGACCACAGGCCGTGATGTTCTGTGTTTGAGCCTATTCTGTTTTTCAATTCTATCCTCAAACCAGACGGCATATTACGAAGTCCAAAATCACTCCACCATTTTAACAGCTACAAGCGTTTTTATCTCACAATGAATTATGATACTTAGTACGACCAGATTCTCTACAATCATATCTCTATTAATTTGTTTATCACTACTTTAGATTTATGACCACTCTCTTACTATCACTAATTCACTACGTTTGAAGTTTGAAGTCTTATCTCCCGCACTTTTGAAAGCTCGCCTCGGAAAGGTTTTAAAAAGGCCTCTTATATTTGGATTTTGAAGTGTAGAAGTCGATTAGTAGAGGAATGTTAGGGGAATATACAATACTAGCACTTCGCCCGTGACTTCGTCCGAAAAAAATGTGATAGCACTGCTAATATGCATGATATAAATATAATTTGTACCAATGAATAATGTAACTTTCAGCAAGTGAAATATTTTTTTGTATTGGGTCATTATTTCTGGAGATTACCCCTACATACAAACTTACAAACATAACTCTTTTAAGATATAGTCTCCTAATTTATCTCTTTATAGTACTTATAGAATAGATTATTAGTTGCAATCATCCTAAAGATACGGTATTGTGGACCTGAACTCCGAAGTTTAAAATACCGATGTGCCGTTGTATTATTGCTACTAGCTGTTGCCCGCGACTTCGTTCGTGTTCGTGTAAGTAGCCGATGTGCAATTCCAGACTATAATCTACCCAGAATTTCATCCAGAGCCGTTCAGCCGTTTTGGCATACATCCTTCAAAACTTTCGCATCTAAAGTATAAGCAAGTAGGTATAGATTTACTCACCGAGCATCATATACGAGTATCTACTCAGCGTCGAAATATCGGGAGCTGAAAATAAGAGACAATCACGGAAGATACCCCTAAGTGACAGTTTAAGTTTAGATACTGATTGTGCTTGTTGCAAAACAATTATACTAACATTCTATCGGGGTTATTGTATTGGATTTACTCCTACGTTGCAAGTTTTAAATCAAAGTGGTGAAAATGACAAAATACTAAGAGCTGTCAGTGTTTTACCGGTATTCAAAATAATTTAGTTTTTTTTTGAGAATAGGGCTTCCATTCACTTGGATACCTAAAGTAGTTAAAAACGAGGAGGAAAAGAGGAACTGCTCATTAATTTTCCCCTTTCATCAACAGTCACCCTCTATGCAGTTAGAACAATTCCAATTTCTCAAAAAAAAAACTAAAGTAACTAAAAATAAATAAAAGTTCCCCAAAAACAGAGGGCTATATGACGTCACGTCACGTGAGTGGTTACCTTAGGGTGTGCCCACCCTCATATGGGGTGGGGTGGGGTCAAAGGTGTCGGCCAATGGCAAGCGGAAGCGGCTACCAGAGCGGAACTTACTTCCGGTACGATATTTTTTTTATTATTGCATTGGTTGAAGCACTGACTTCCGCCAGGTGCGGTAAATAAGTATTTGGTTTTGATTTTTTTATATATTTGTTGAGAATAGAATATTAATTTTGGAATATTTTCCCATGTGTATAATCATGTGTGTTATCGAGAGGGAGCGTAGGGCGCTGTCTGTTCGAAGTAATATGCTGGCCCGTAGGTTTGCAGGGTGTTCTTACGATGTAAAAATGACGCTTTTTCGAGCCTACTGTCAGACTTTTTACACATTCAGCCTTTGGGTCAAGTATACACAGAAGGCATACAGCGCCCTGCGTGTGCAGTATAACAATGCCTTCAGGATGCTTGTGGGGCTGCCGCGGTATTGTAGCGCTTCGGGTATGTTTGCCGATGCGAGAGTGGATGATTTTTATGCCATCATTCGAAAACGATGCGCTTCTCTCCGGCACAGAACAGATATCAGCACCCACGGCATGTTGAGAGCATTAAGTGACCGGTGGGACTGCCCGATGCTTGGTCGATGGGTGAGACTGCACACACAGATCTGCTCTTGATATTTGTACGTGCATTTTATTTTATCTATTCCTATTATGTTATTATTATTATGCCTATTTGTGATTTTTATGTGAGTATTGTGTTTTTTGTATGATTTGTCATTCATTTCTATTATGATATTATTATGTAATTTGTGATGTAATTCTATGGACTTCAATGTCTGCAAATAAATGATTATTATTATTATTATTTATAAACATAATATCACGTCTGTATTCCCCGAAGGGTCAGGCAGAGGTGTATCTAATAGTACACCCACATTACGCCAGTTAAGTTTGAGTCCCATGTAATAGGGGGCGAGCCTATTGCCATCAACCGGGCACAAATCCAGACTCCGTGGCTACTGAGAAATTCCTGATGGAAATATCCAATAAAAAATTTCCCGACTCGGGAATCGAACTCGGGACCTTATGCGCAGCAGTCGCAATTGCGACCATTAGACAAACGAGGCAGTTTCTAAGTGTGTTTTTAATAAAAAGAAGGGTTTACTTCACCCTCAACTTGTAGAATGGTTACTTACGTGAAATCTGCAGCAGTTTGATCCAATTGCTACTTTATGGTTACCATGAACCAAATATGAGTGCAATTATTGTCTTACTCTTGGGTCGATGACTATAAAATTTTGTCCGTCAAGTATACAAACGTCCTCGACAGGTCTGTCATTTGCCCCACATTTATGGTCCCATTAAAATGGATGGACAAATTAACCCTTTGGTGCCGGCTGTCATTTGTAGATCTTTGACAGTTGTTACAGGTAATCAGTAGCCCAAAAAGTCTGACAACCAGTCTTACCAAAGAGTATCGTATTACCCAGTACTAACTGGGTTGTAGAGACCAGATAGGCAGTCGCTCCATGTAAAATACTGGTATTCAGGTGCATCCAGTTAGACTGGAAGCCGACCCCAACACAGTTGGGAAAATACTTACTTTTCAGTTTTGATCCTTAACCTGAAATCTCAGTTTTCAGAAATAGACTACTAGGAACTTCTTTTAGGAAAATCCCGAACTTATGATATGGTAATTTGGACTGAGACCCTATAGTTGCAAACTCTAGCAGCTCGAGACAATGGAAGTAATAAGTACTAAGCGATACACATATATCCTGCTTCCATGAGAACACATGAAAAAGTTATTTAGGCAATATCAAACCATTACTAGTTGACGCTAATAGCCAGCAACAAATAAGCTTGACTAATACAAACAACGACAGCATCTTAACAAAAGCGTATAAGCAGGAAATACAAATTAAGCAGGTCTTATCCAACACTCAAGTTTTATAGTAACGCGGTGACGAACAGGATGAGCGCCATTACCGTCAGATTTGATTTGAATAGTTGGAATACATATTGGTTAGGCTACTTATGAAAAAACGGGCTAAGTGCGAGTCGGAGTCGCGCACGAAGGGTTCTGTACCATTATCTAAAAAATAAAGTTCTAGAAAAAAACTGACCTCATTGGCAAATGAGGTCAGTTTTATTATAGGCCGCCATAACAATGTTTGTGTTTAAAACTAATTACAGTTACTAAAATTATAAAATAGAAGAGACAATTATAAAACATATTAAAATAACAAAGCAAAGCAACATTTGAAATGAAAATAAAAGAAAGAAAGTTTAATGCAAACAATTGTCTTATTTATTATATTTATTATTATTTATTTACCAACAATTATAACATCTCATCTCTCTCTCTAACTTCACAAAAGAGATATCTGTCATGCTACTCCTATCTAGTGCACACAAGAAACAAGTAGGTACCTCCAATTTCCTTAGACAGTTTCCAATTTATCTCGTTTACGAGTACAGTCGTGCACACTCGACATGGTATACCATGACAAAATCCGACCATAATATCACCCCACATTGTTTTCCGCTAAATTGGACTCCGTGATTAATTTGTTTAACTCCCCCACCGTGTAATTTGTCATCAACAACTATATCCTGACCTACCCTGCTTCTCTCTTCACTAACATTTTCTACAGTAGAAAAGCCAAGGTGTGTTTTAAGAGGGGTCTCATTAAAATGTTCGGTGTGCTCCTAAAATTCCTTGCTTATTTGGTTAGTTGACACTGGGAGCTCAATAAATAGTGAAATTCACGAGATGTTTGCTGCGAAGTAATTATACGTGTTTGTTTCTTTTGCTTCGATGACTGGAGCTGGTTACTTGAAGGAATCTGATGAAATTATTCAAGGATGACAGTTCAAAGAAAATTGGGAAGGTTAACAAGGCTGAATGACGATGTAAAGTTATACTTTGTATGGCATTATGCATTTAACAAGTTTTCTTACAATAAAAATGGCGAAACGTACTTTTGCGTCCAGCAGACATTGTATATGAATGGGTTTCGTGGAGTCTAACTAAGTACCTATAGAAGTATAAGGACCGATGCCTGCCAGGGTTGCGAGACTGTTCGAAAGAGATACCGCGGCCCTGGAACACAAAGGGCAAAAGAAGGAACATGGATGAGCTTTTAGTCAGTACAAGTCACTCCCTTCCGCTCCGCGAGTGGGATTGATGATTTTTTTGCAAAAAAAACAAAGAAGTATAAAGGGTGTAACAAGACCCTTAACGAAGCCGAAAGGCACTTGTTCTCCCCATCATTGCGATCATTTTTTTTTGTTCTAGCTAGACCATACCTGGGAACCTTCTAGTTACGGAGATATTGGGGGTCAAAGTTCCAACTTTTTCACAAGTTTTTTTTTTTAAATACATGTTTTTAATGTAATATTTTAACTTTAAACACCTCTAAGGGTCTCCTAAGGGTCTTATTACACCCTGTATAGTATAATATCTACAGTAATGAAATAATACATAGTTCGTATTAGTACATTAATAAATTGACATGTATGAGCGTGTACGTACAAAAGGAGTATGTAAGGATCGCAGTACGTGGCTTCTGTACTTTTTGTCTACCGCCATACGGAAAAGGCTTGCACGTTTATGAATCCACTGCTCTGAAAATCATTAGCACCTGGAAAAATGTCTGAAAATATTGAATTTCGCTCTAAAATTATTCAAATTCAAGTTTCTTCTCTAAAAAGGTTCCTAATACAATTGAGAATGCAATTCTCCCCACCCTTAATTCCGTATTCTCCTAAACAAATCCGAGGTACGGTCTACGTGACCGTTTTATCTTGCGGTTCGTTTTTCACGGAGCATCTGGTAAGGGAAGGGTATCTTGGCGGTATCTCGACCGTCCCTAAGGACCTTGTTACACCGCCATAATTACTGGGACACCTATCTGCTTCAATTAGAAACTAAGAGTTATTTGCTAACTCGTATTGTAAGCGATGTCGGTGTGAATGGCGGTTTGTGGTTTACTAAGATTATGGTAAAGCGAGATTAGGATTCATTTTCTTTACAGTCAAACAAACATGTTATCTGATCACTGAGACTGATCAGTAATCAGGTAAGTTCGACTGATTATTTACACCCGTATCTATAAACATGTCAAAGTGATTAATAGGGTATATGCAAGAAATACAAAACTTTTTTATTTCATAAAAATGCCTTGTATTGGACCATAAAAACATAGTGGTACACTTCTTTAATTCTCTAATACAACACTTATTTTACAATTTAATACTTTATCTAGCGTGTTTTTGGTGAAACGGAACGCAAACACTAAACGCATCGATTCCGGTAGTGACGTCAAATGATTACTAACCGAAATTATAAAATTTTACAGGAGAGCCAATATTAGAAAAAAGTCGCCATTTTTTGTCAATAAAATCTGAGTGCAGGGTTCTTTAAGACATTTAATGAGGTCTTATTATAGATCTCTGTTTACATTACGACACGTGATTTACGAAAGTATTTTTTTTTTCATTTACAGTATTATTTATTTTGATTTATATTATTATAGTAATACTTTACCATTGTATAGCGGGCTGGTGTCCGCAACTCCACGTCTAAGCGCGTATTTTTACAGAATACTTACTTTACCATTAATTTCATAATACAAAAACTGTGTTTAAACAAATTGAAACACTTTTCCTATTAAAACAAATTAACAACTTACCTTTTCTGTGACATACAGCCGTGTTTATCCAAATAATGTCACTGTTACTTTAAACTTCCGTCATCACTCTTCTACGAACATGTTCTTACTGATTTAGACACAATATTGTATTTCGCGAGCCGATCACAACTCGGTTTAGTAACGCTTTAATTTATGCGAATTTAGATGGCGTAAAATACTATATTTTACAAAAATGACAAGTTTATGTTGTAGTTTACGTATATTTTACATAGATGGCATTGATAACTCAATTCTTGAAAATTTTCGTTTATTATCGGTTTTACTTTAAAGGTGCGATATGTGTCAAAGAAACACTTTTAATTGAAAAATACTTAAAGTTTCACTAAGATTTTACTATAATATTGTTATTGCAATTTTTGCTTAACTAAAGCACTTACATTATTGTAAAACTATTCTACTAAGGGCAACAAATTAGATTTAAACAAGGCAGATAGAGGTAAGTGACATCAAATGCCGCAATAGTCATGGATGTTTGAACTGTCGTAGAAAATTGTAGGAGTTAATATTTTTTTTTTGTGCGACAAGCAGTAGTTGAAATTAGCTTTTAATTATTTTCTTGGGTTGATAGTACCTACTGCATATTATTGATTTAAGTGAAAAAAAAATTACATGCATATTCCCTATTGAGTAAAAAAATATATATAATTACTATTTTTATTCGGTATTTTAGTTTGCTTGAAGTTAGAACTGTCAAAAGTTATAATTCTTGGCTTTGCTTTCTTTGGTGGTTCTGAATTCGTTCAAATTCTCGTCTATTGCATAAAAATGGTTGCATGAGTATTTACCTAAAGTCAAGTAATAACTTTAACTTGAATAGATACAAGGGTTATAGAATACGTCTTATCTAAGTATTTACCTTTTTGTTGCGTGGAACAACACACCTTGTTCTTGGGCACATTCTGGTGCAAAATTCTGTAAGCTTATGATTATCCTGTCGAACTTTTCTGTTGTCATTTTTAACTGTAAGTACTGTGTGATATTGCGTGGATATAAGAGTAGAGGAAGACCAAAGAAACGATGAATGGACTGTGTAAAAGATGATATAGCTAGAAAGGAGGTGACTGCTGAGATGACGAGTAATAGAGAAGTATGGACGAAGAACATGCTGCGTCGACCCCAAATAAATTGGTTTTAGGGCAGGAGAATGAAGATGAGATACTGTGTGATACCAACAAGGTACAATACATACATAAATCCATACAAATAAATAAAATTAAAGTTTCTGTTTGTAATATCAAAATAACAGCTTTTTACTGAATGCACATGAAAATATATACGACACTTATAACAAAAACACATTTATTTCAATTTTTGTCTGTCTGTCTGTCCTTTTGTTCCGGCTAATCTCCGAAACTGCTCGATCGATTTTGGCGGGAGTTTTACTGGCAGATAGGTAATGTTATAAGGTCTACTCTAACATAGGCTACATTTATTTTAGAATAAGAATTAGGATTCCGTGGAAAAAAATAAAAACTCTTGAAATTGGTAACAAAATCGATCCAAAACGGGAAATAATATTTTTTATAATAACTTCACGCGAACGAAGGTCGCGGGGAACAGCTAGTTGAAACTAAAACCAACTCATAGACAAGATACTTATGTCCAACACACCACCTTCTATTAGACCTTCTGACACGTTAAATCTATCTTGTTTTCTGTAGCTAATCTAGCTGTTACACACAAACAAAAAACACCTTTTCTTATCCTCCCTTACCCATTCCAGGCTATTCTCCATCAGCTTGATAAGGGGTTACAGAGCGGGGTATCAGTGTAAAATCTTGGGTTTCTCTGAACAAGGGGTTGCCTAAGTTATGGCCGTAAGTCGCCGACAGGGGTGGTTGTGGGGTTGTCAACGGGTTAATTTAAGATATTCTTCTTATTTTTGTGCGGCTTGATAAGAAGAGTTCATAAATTAATTATTCTTTTTGTTGGGGCTTTATAAATGCTGTTTGGGTTTATTTTTCTTAGTTTTTTGGTAATTAGTTACCTATTTAATTATTACTAGCTGTTGCCCGCAGCTTCGCTCGCGTTTTGGTCGGAAATTATCCCACGGGCACGTTGTAAATACAGGGTGTAACAAGACCCTTAACGAAGCCGTCAACCAAGCATTCTGTACATAAAACTAAGTAACTTTACGCAAAAATTATTGCTGGGTAACGACTTTTTTTTTTGGGGTGATAAATCGCGTTTTACGGTAGAACTCAATGTAACGCATTCAAAACAATGTGCTGATGGATGGATTCAATAGTACGAGGGTCGTGGAGGTGTTTAAAGTAAAAATATTACATTAAAAACATGTATTTAAAAAAAAACTTGTGAAAAAGTTGGAACTTTGACCCCCAATATCTCCGTAACTAGAAGGTTCCCAGGTATGGTCTAGAACAAAAAAGTGGTCACAATGTCGGGGAGAACAAGTGCCTTTCGGCTTCGTTAAGGGTCTTGTTACACCCTTTATAGCCTATAGCACTCGGGGATAATGTAGCTTCCTATTAGTGAAAGAATTTTCAAAATCGTACAACCTCACAAACTTTACCTCTTTATAATATTAGTATAGATTATTAGTATATGTTATTATTTATTAGTATAGATTAGTATCGAAAAATATAATTGACCTAGATGGCTATCGTCCAGGCTCATGACGGAGGTTAGATAGGCAGTCGCTCCATATAAAATACTGGTATTCAACAGCATTCGGTTAAACTGGAAGCCAACCCTAACATTTAACAAGAATTTGTGTGGTATACTACCACTGAAAACCCGACTACTGAAAAATCACGCTCTAATTAAAATCTTTTTTTTTCGGTTTGTCATAGCCTATGTGACCCGGGCCATAATAACGAATCGATTGGCACCTTATTCATCAAAATCAGATGAATAGTTTAGGCGCTACGGAGGGACATACGATACAAACATACCATACATACCATACATACATACATAGACTGCTAAAATCATAACCCTTCCTTTGGCTTCGCCGTAGTCGGGTAAAAAAGACTTGACAAATGTGTCACTATGGTCGCCTAGGCCCATTGTGTTACTCGTTTTTTTTTTTAAATACAAAAACATACCTTTTTTCCAAAGATACAGCAACTTGATACTTTTTTTTCTACAACGGAAATCCCTCCTAAACTCCACATTTTATTTTACACTTCATACCAGAAAAACAAGCCCAGCTAATATTATTTGTCATACTTTTTACAAAACGTACCGAAAGTACTTTATCAGGGGGATTAGCGTTGGACATTATAAACCCGGGCCCGTGGTCCGTTATAAATCAGAGCTGAACTTCGACCAGGCCTGAAGTATTATGTTTATTTCATTTGGACGTATTAATTCTCTTGGTATTAAGTGTTTCAATTTATGTTGAATTGATTTGAGGGCATTGGGTTGTGTATTGTTGCTTTAAATGTTACTGTGTATACAGGGTGCATGGGACACTGACGCGCAAACGAAAAAAAAGCTTTTCTGTATATTTTGACCGTGTAGATAGGCACTAATGTAGGAAATAGCAGTTTTTTTATTACCCATGAAAGGTTAAGGTTAGACTGGAACCCGACTCCAATGGGAAAAGGCTAGGCAGATGTTGATGACTAGGTTCACAATAAGTTTTTCTGTAATGTCCTAGTATGTGCAGAAATATTGTGAAATATTTTGGACAAAAGGTTATTCTAATTCATATTCAAACAAACCAAAGCATGGTGGATAATCCACCAGCATTACTTTATTTCATAAACAGATGTCTGCAATCACCTCATACCCATTGACCATAAATTAGCAAAGAACAAGGACAATTTGTCCGATAATCCCTGTCGATCGGGGATTATCCAGACAATTGGTGGTAAATGTGGTAATCCCACAACACTGTACCAATTTACTGGATCCAGTATTTATTGGGGGCTGATCACCCTACGCCATCGGTCTTGAGGAATTACATGCAAGTATATATGTAGTTGTAAGTGATTTCTGGTGTTTAGATTTTCTTGCTACCCCTCGATAGCTACGTACAAATTAAATGTATAGATGAGGTTTACTTCCCAAGACATATTAAAGTCAATTAAATTAATTGTTTAGCTAATTCACTAACTTAAACTATCCGTTGATTCAAATCAAATCCTGTTTTAGACAGTGTCTGTTATATAAAGTAACGTGCGTGTGCGTGTTGTGTGACATGGTGTGCAAGAAACATACAGTTGCCGTAAATAATTCTAAATTATATTCTAATACGTACTCAAGTACTTGTAAAATTAAAATTACAGTAAACCAAATCTGTAAAATGCTTGGTTCTATGTAAAAGCTGCCCTTAAAAAAGTTAGTTATTTTACGGCGTAGTGATGTTGCGAAAATAACTGACCTAATTTTGTTATTTATTTTATGGTAAAACTTACTTTTTGTCTTCGTTCGAAAGTAAGGTAAATTCTACACCCATTTATATAAAAACCGTATGTTCTACTCTTCAACACATCTGAAAAAGATAGCGTGAGATGATGAGACATAAATCTGCGATGTGAAAAATAGAGCGGGGTTTCTAAATTTGGCCGTAAGTGTATTTTCAATATTTTTTTTTCATAGACACCATCTTTATTCTTCACAGTGAGCTCAAATAGTATAAAATGCACAATTACGCAATATGTCAATAAATATGTCTTTTACCTTTTCTTGTCCAGCAAGCACACAATACCGACAATATTAACCGCAACGCAACACCACAAAAGACCAGTACACACACTCAATTCGCAAAGTGGCAAGTGGGCCGCTGTAATGACAGATTAGCAAGCCGGCCGGCCACCTGAGCTGGCCAAAATATGCAATAACTCAGGATCCCCTCTAATTCACCCGGATCGAGCCAATAAATTCGTCACAGTGATTAGTGTAGTACTCAGGGAATTGTGCGGAGCGCGATCCTCTGTTGAGAGGGAAATATTTAGCATTGTAGGTGATATGGGATATATGATGTAAGCTCAACTTCTGAATTTCGGAGAGATGGCTTTGGCAAAGAATGTTGAAAGGAAAGTACCACAATGCCTAGATAGTGAGTCTTTAGACATATAAGTGTACCTATAGTGTTGTGTCTAGTGTGTAGTGTGTTAAAATACAAAAAAAAAATGGTAACAGGTGGCTTTCTGTGGTTTCCAACTACCCCCATGAAAAGGGAAAAGGCATTAATAATAAGCCTTTCAAGTTAGCCAGTTTTATCACAAAAATAACAATAGTGTGTTTGTTTGAATCGTTTGTTCCCAACGAGTCACACTGTATCAAGTCACAGGGTGACTCGTTGGGAAAAAATGTATAAGTATGTATGTAATACAAACATATACAATATAAATATATAATCTATCAAAGTGTCATTACATGAATAGAAGAGAAGAAGACAAGAGAAATTAAAGTCAAATGTTTACTTAAAAACAAATTGTATTAATACCAGTATCAAATTAATTTTATTAAGGACGTAATAACTAAAATTATAGAGTAAAATATGAACTACAATAAAGCTAGTATCCTTCTGAAATATAATAAGTAGACATGCTGAATCATTTCGAAAACTTGGAAAGCAAAGTCTTAAAATGAACCGTTTAATTTGCTCTCTGATTTGGAATATTGGCACGATCTCAAATTAATGTCATCGGCAGTTTTCTTCTTGAGCTGAGGAATTAAACTCTTGTGCTTGTCAGGACTTGAAGATGTGGACTGTCTTTCTGAATAATAAGGCTGTATGCTACAGGTAGCAGGCTTAGGGATCCTGCTTGGCTTACTCTGCGAATAATGTCTACATTGGGTCATATCAACACAAATTCCTGCGCCAGGCCTATCAATTGTAATCTCTAGGTAAGGTTTGCTTGGTGAAGGTTTCGACGCCCCTTTCGCCTTTGTCTTAAATTCTTTTGTGACTTGAAAACGTGTGGATTTTGTTTCAACTTGGTGGTACAGCAGCTGTTTTACATCGGTAAGACTCACGTTACAACATATCACATTTGACGAAATGGATGATTTCTCTGCTACGCATGCGGTGCATGGACAAACTCCTTGACAAGTATCTTGAGAAAAAACTTGTCTGCAGCTCATTGGTTCGTCATAATCAGCGTAGACATCGCAGTCATCTGCATTATCTTGCCCAGTTTCTGGGTTGTCATATGAAACTTGGTTAACTGAATAAGAATCACCAGTTCTTGCAATGGGTCCAACGCATCTTATACTTTCATCGAATTCCACACATTCTTCGAATTCTCTATTTTCACTGGTATCAAAGTTATCGGAATATTCGTTGCCATCTTTGGGTGCGTCTACTTCCTCAGATTCGTCAACTTCCCGACATTGATCGAGTATTTGAAGTTCCTCGTATTCTCTACATTCGTTGGGTTTTCTTTTTTCTTCCAGATTCTTATAGTAGTCAGTTTTTTTGCGCTCGTTATAGTCCCTATATTCATCAATTTGTCTTAGTTCCCGGCATTTTTCAAGTTCCTCATATTTTCTACTATCAGCCGATTTTTTACTATCAGCAGATTTTCTGCTATCAGCAGATTTTTTACTATTAGCAGATTTTCTACTATCAGCAGATTTTCTACTATCAGCAGATTTTCTACGTTCATTGATTCTATAATTGTCGTTTTTCTTGCATTCTTCAGCTGGTTTCCGTTCTTCGAGTTTCCTACATTCTTCAGCTTGTCTTTGTTCTTCGAGTCTCCTACATTCTTCAGCTTGTCTCCGTTCTTCGAGTCTCCTGAATTCTTTGGCCTGTCGACGTTCTTCTTGTTTCATATATTCTTCAGCTAGTCTTAAGTCTTCAAGTTGTCTACATTCTTCTGCCTGTCTCTGTTCTTCAAGTATCCTACATTCTTCCGCTTGTCTTAATTCTTCAGCTAGTCTGTGTGCTTCGAGTCTCCTACATTCTTCCGCCTTTCTCTGTTCTTCAAGTCTCCTACATTCTTCAGCTTTCCTACATTCTTCCAGTTTCTTACATTCTTCGGCTTTCCTACATTCTTCGGCTTTCCTACATTCTTCGGCTTTCCTACATTCTTCGGCTTTCCTATATTCTTCAAGTTTCCTACATTCTTCGGCTTTTCTCAATTCTTCAAGTTTTCTACATTCTTCAGCTAGCCTACGTTCTTCAGCTTGCCTACATTCTTCAAGTTTTCTACATTCTTCAGCTTTCCTACGTTCTTCAGCTAGCCTACGTTCTTCAGCTTGCCTACGTTCTTCAAGTTTACTACAATCTTCAGCTTGCCTACGTTCTTCAAGTTTCCTACATTCTTCGGCTTTTCTCAGTTCTTCAAGTTTCCTACATTCTTCAGCTTGCCTACGTTCTTCAAGTTTCCTACATTCTTCAGCTTGCCTACGTTCCTCAAGTTGCCTACATTCTTCAGCTTGCCTACGTTCTTCAAGTTTCCTACATTCTTCAGCCTGTCTACAATCTTCAAGTTTCCTACATTCCTCAGCCTGTCTAAGTTCTTCAAGTTTCCTACATTCCTCAGATTGTCTGCGTTCATTAGGTTTTCTGTAACAATCATCAGCTATTATACACTCGCATCCTCTACATTCATCGTTATCCCGTTTCTTTTTATCTATTGCTAGCAAGTCTCTCTCGGATGAAATGCAAGGTTTAGATCTTACTGTTAAACAGCTTTTTGTACTTTGTTTTGAAGCGAATGTATCGTGACTGGATGGTTCTATCATTTGTGTATAGTTACGTTCTTCTAAAGACATTCCAGACGTTTTTTTTAGTGAAGATCTCTTCGATATATAACACAGTTCAGGGCATTTAGCTTCAGTAGCTACACAGACACAGTTGGATATCGCTTTGGAGGCACACTGATTTATACATGGTACGGTCCCAGTTTCCATGGTATTCGTTTGATGTGCCGGGGGACATTGGCCTTGGGTATTGAACAATGATTTACGAAATATTTTTAGGTCGCCTGGAACATTTTCTAAACATACTGGACAATTGGGATCACCGACTTTTTTTCGACCCCCTTTACCCTTTTTTTCGTTGTCTATGAAAAGATAGACGTTACTGCTACAGTCTCTCTGTTGAAATTTTTTAGAGCATAATACAAAAAGCAATGCTGGTACGCACCAGGCTATTTCAACAACCAGTATTATAATTAAAATCCACATCTTCTTGTTTGATATATCACATGAAATTTTCAGTTTCTTTTTTGACTTGCATTTGTGGCATTTGCAATTCTTGTGGCATTTGGTCACGTATAAGTCCAAGACGTTATTGCAAATGTCTCGAGTCCTGTTAACTAAAGTTAACACACTTCCCAACGCAAGATACAAATTTTCATCTTTTAAGTGAGGCACAACATCGTCTATTAGCCACTTTTGGAACTTTTCGTCAAAGGTTTCCTGTTCTCGAGGGTTACTGGTTTGAATACAACTTCTTGCTGCATCGTAGTATTTAATTAGATTATGAGATGAACTTGGAGTGTTCATCGATATTAAGGATACGTTCTTAAGAGGTACAAACATAGTGCTCAACTTGTCATTCCAATTCACGTTTGGTATTGGTATACCTAAACCTGTAGGAGTCTTTTCAAAGTATGCTAAATGATCACAAGGGTCTTTCATACTTCTAGTATTTGATAATAATTGAAGAGGGGCCACGTTAATTGTCATTGAATTGAGGGTTTTCTCTTCAGGTTTGTGCCATCCTTCGCCATCGGTGTCTAAGTATCTTTTTATTTCATTGTAAAACTGGAATAATTTGACTACGTTGGCTTGTGAGATAGTGCCTCCATAGTAGTCTAATTTCGCGACGGGTAGGACCCATACCTTGAAGTAGCCTCCAATGGCATCCGAGAGGGCTGTTGTCATGATACTGTCAGATTCAGTATCTTTTGCTTCCTTTTTGATGGCAGCGTAGGCATCTTTGAAGTATCCAAGTAGAATTTTGACATGATCTTCATTGAAAGTGTTTATGAAGATTGGTGGCGGTAGAAGGTTTTGGAAGTACTTTCTAGCCTGCAGTAGTCCTACTTCGCCCTTGCTCCACTGCCTCTTATCAGCATCACTTGCAGAGAACAATACTGTGCCAACATTAGGTGTATATTCTTTATCACGCGTATTGCTTTCGCTCGTTACTGTAGCAAATATCATGCAAGCGTAGATTAATATCATGTTTGTATAACGATTACAAAATTTTACAAAATAAATCATTATAAAATACACGCTACACAAATTGACAACTTACTATATTTTTCGTTAGTCAATTTGACACTGACGTTTATATTTTATAAAAATGATTGTCTAGAAATTAAAGATAAAGAACAGTTTTATAACCTCTAAGGACTTGACACGAACATAAAGCTTGGTGTCCACCAGAAGGATGGGTAGACAACTAAGTCAACTAGGCATGGCGGGATGGAGATTGACAGAATCCTGCAGTACCGAAAAATAATTATTGCCTGCACCAACTTTCTTGGACATCCACATTTAGGTTTTAAAATAAATCCTATCTTATACAGGGTTATTTGTATAACACCAACAACCTTGCAGGAGTAGATTACTAACATCATAAACAACAACATTTGTTCTAAGACTTTTCCGAAAACAGAAAAAAAAAATTCAACACTCCATACACATTATGTCCCACATTATGTCAGCTGATCGAGTTTTGCACGAAACATCGATTTTTTTGTCTGTTTTCGAAAAAGTCGTAGAACAAATGTTGTTATTTATGATGTTAGTAATCTACTCCTGCGAAGTTGTTTGTGTTTTATAAATAACGTTGTATTGTTTAGTACACAAAAATCACCTAATAACAAACTTCTTTATGTATCGCTGTATCATCAAAATCCCATGACCGACTTTTTTTTTGTGTTTTTCTGTCTTTAGTCAAGTCTCCTAATGATCATACTTGTGATTTGTTCAATACATCCCAGCATCCAGGTGTCTGGCCAATAAATCACAGGCGCTATGGTATGGAGAGAGAGGTACGGGTGCTTGGGGGGAGGGGGACGCTACGAGACCGACACGTTAAATTGTTTAATTAAAACCAGTATCAAATTAGGGGATTACACATATGTGGGGTACGGTGTCTTTGGGAGCTTGGGGGGTTATGACTTCAGTAAAGAATTGATTTGGGGTAGCCTTTTAGGTTGTTTTTATGTTAAGTAGCTTCATGAAATACCTCTAAGAAATCAAAAAATAATGTGGTAGGTACAGTACAACAAAAGCCACATTCAGTCTATTTTTTTAAATTTATGTTTATTTTTAAGGCGCCTTTTTAACTCGCTTTGTCTATGTATTTGTCGACAGAATACGTTTTTTTCCCTCCATTACCCCCTGCCAACCGACACACCATCATGTACCTAGTTTTTCTCAAGTATGTTCAGGTCGGCTTCCAGTCTAACTGGATGCAGCTGAATACCAGTATTTTACATGGAGCGACTGCCTATCTGACCTCCACAACCCAGTTAGTACTGGGTATTTCGATACCCCTTGGTAAGCCTGGTTGTCAGACGTTTGAGCCACTAACTACTTGTAACGACTGTCAAAGGTCTACAGACGACAGCCGGGACCAACGGCTTAACGTGCTTTCCGAGGCATGGAGATAACTCGGTATGTAATAGGTGGTCATCCATCCACGGACCAACCTAGGCAAGCGCGACCCGAGCGGTTGTTATTATTTAACCACGAGCCCCTCAACATCTCTCTCTTCATGTAAGTCATAATAAACATGACAATTAAAATCAACTTTAATGCCGACATCGGCTCATAACATCGGCCGTTTGTGGCTACTATCAACCCTCCGCTGCCGTGTATTAATTGGTGGCTCTCCAAACAACGGCGCGATAATGTTTGATTGATACCGACGATACCGGAATACCGGCCCTAAGGGGATGGTCATATGGGCAGTGAATATTGATGAGATAATTGATAATATGATTTCAGATTGGTTTTTAGTATTTTACTTGTTTTAAACAATAAAGAAGTAATCTGTAACTGTACTGCTTAGTTTTTAAAATGAGCATTCAGTGGAATAAAGAAAGTTCAAGAGATGAGAAACAATTTTCCTATATAATTGGCCTCAGACAACTCATATGGATTTTATGGATATGCTTGAAAATAACGATAAACCTCAACTAAGCTAAGCGACAACTGATAACAGAATTCACAATTTTACACCCTTCCTTTTTTACAAAATACAAAACGCTTTAATTTCTCTTAATTTCTTTTTTGTTCTTTGTCAGGTGGTACACCTTGTGTTGCCATCTGGCGTTATGCTGAGCTGAGGCGCTTTTGGCATTATTAGTTTTGTTTGTTTATTTATTTCGTATAATTTTTAAAGCGTTTTTTTTATTGCCAAATATACACAATTTTCTTACTTTCTATTATGTTCACCTTATACGAAATATTCTAGCCACCACAGAAAATGTCGTTGCGACTTTTAATCGTAACATCGACAGTCCAGCTCGCACGTGCCCTAACCCTCCACATCCACAAGGATATTCCGTTACACGCGTCATTAAGGGTTGGTAAGTGTTACACAGAGCGGCGGAGGGTTATCGGTAGACATACTCTTTGATTACCGATACATAATCAACTATTATGTCGGATTAGTGTGCGTATGTAAATGTTAACGGGGCTTTGTTTATAATGGTTTGTTATTGAAGATGGTGAGACTTAGAGTAAATGCTTAGGGCATTAAGATGAAAAGTGGTATTGCAGATAAAATTTTATTTTTGAAAATAGTTTCTGATGATATTATGGCATTAGGTTAAAGTTTTCTGTGCACTTGAGCACAGAAAGTTTTTTTTTTTTTATACTGGCATGTAAAATCACCAATCATTGCCATTTATCAACTGAAAGTGCCATACTGTGTCTTAAGCATACTGTCAGATACTATAATGACCGTAAAACCCCGGTATATGCGTGTTTTCTCGACTTGTCCAGGGCTTTTGATTTGGTGGCGTATGATCTCTTGTGGAAAAAACTTGAGAGTATCAACCTTCCACCAGAACTTGTTACCATCTTCAACTATTGGTATACGCACCAAGTCAACAGCGTCAGATGGTCGAGGGCAATGTCGGAGCCTTATCGACTGCATTGCGGCGTAAGACAGGGCGGATGACCTCACCGACATTATTCAATCTTTACATGGACGCGCTGATCGTCGCGCTGAGCAGTCAGCACGTCGGCTGCCATGTAGACGACGTGTGTGTCAATAATTTAAGCTATGCAGATGACATGGTTTTGCTGAGCGCGTCGATCTGTGGCCTACGGAGGTTGATAGCGACATGTGAGGATTACGCTGTTACACATGGACTTGTATATAATATTAAGAAAAGTCAGTACATGGTCTTTGAGGCCGGTGGTGCTAGATGCCCGGACTATGTACCACCTATACGTCTGAATAGTGTATCCTTAGACAGGGTGAATCAGTTTAAATACCTAGGGCATATAGTCACTGCTGACCTCAGGGATCATGCTGACTTAGAACGGGAGCGGAGGACCTTATCCAAAAGGGCTAATATGCTGGCCCGCAGGTTCGCGCGTTGCTCGGATGGCGTGAAAATAACTCTTTTCCGAGCATTTGGCACGTCCTTGTACACCTGCAGCCTGTGGGGTAATATATGGATAATACAGCACCCTCCGCGTTCAATTTAACAACGCGTTCAGAGCGGTTTTGGGCCTGCCTCGCTACTGCAGCGGTATGTTTGCATGGGCGCGCTCGGACTGCTTCCATGCGACCATGCAAAAGCGCTGTGCGTCCCTTGTGCGCAGAGTGCGGGTCAGCTCCAATACCGTTCTAAGTATGATAGCTTATAGGTTAATTTGGACTGTCCTTATGTGCGGCACTGCTGTGACAGACAAGTTACATATAGTGTCGCACGTGAGAGACTCTTCGAATAAATTTGATTTTATTGAATTGTAAATTATTATTGTTATTAATTACTTGGTATTGATTGAAATTGTGTGTTTTGGTATTGATTTATGTGCTTGTCTGTTTATTTTTATTTCTAAAGTGTTTCTAATATGGGTTATGTACCTGAAATAAATGAATTTGAATTTGAATTGCTCTTCTTACAGTAAGGTTACTTAGCTGAGCTACCAGTGTCACCTTGCCTAGGATTTTGTCAATATTTTTGGAATACTAACTGTGCCTGTGTCTTCGTCCGCGTGAAATGATTATAAAAATATTATGTATTAGAGTAAGAGTATTAGTATTCGTTATTATTATATAGTTTGTTCACGCCAACATGAAGGAAAGGGGTAAGCAGAACTTGCGCTGTAATTTGAATAAATATTTATTGACCCACATTTGCATAGAATTTTGTTAATGATTTCAAGGGTTTTAATTTCTTTGCAAGAAACCCTTATTCTTTTCCTAAAATATAATAGCATATGTTACTCCTTATAACATCAGCTATCTGCAATTAAAAGTGCCGTCAAAATCGGTCCAGCCGTACCGGAGATTAGCCGGAACAAAAAAAAAATAGTTAAGTTAAGTACCGTTTAAAGTCAATTTTATCTATTTGTATTTATAGATATAGATGTATAGATTTCAACAATCCTCAACATACGACAATCATGACATAACATCCCAAAAGTAACCACACCACCATTTAGTTACATTTTACATTCAACAAGCATGTCATTTGTCACAATAACAGCAATTTAAAGTGACACGGAGGACTGAAGTCACGCCATACTTGACTATCAGCCTTAATATGTTAATTTGACTATTAATTTATAATATGAACATGTTGGTCGACGACCCACGCGAATTTGTAATTAGTGAGATCAGTAATTGTGGTGTTGGCATGTGGGCATTTCATCTTGAGGGATTTTGTCTTCGTTCTTAAATTCCTAGCAAAGATTTGGGTCTTTCAAAACTTGTTTCTACAGTCATTTCTAAGATGTATTTCTGCAGTAGGAAAGTAATGATATTCAGCTGCAACCGGCAAGACTAGAAGCCGACCCTAACATAGTTAGGAAAAACGCGCCGTGTTGCGCGTGCGCCGTTCTTGTGGGCAGCGAAGCTGTAAGAACAGCTCCGGCAGGACTCCTGTGGAGCCCAACGTTAAGCTGCGCGCCGAGAAGTCGGACACCCCGGTGTACATCTCTCGCCTACATTACACCACTGAGGCAGAGGACATCGAGGAGTACGTGCGCCAAAGGTTGAAGTACACGCCAAGAGTATAGCTGTACTGGAGTCGCGCCGCAACGTCAATTTCAAGGCGTTTGTGGTGCGCATACCAACGTGTATGGTCCATTTGGTGTTGGAAGAAAGTTTTTGGCCGCAGGATGTGGTGTTCCGTCGCTTCCGCGGACAATTCCACAAGAACGCACAAAACATCGTGCAAGTGAAGTGTGACTAACATAGTTTTAAGTTGCCTACGCTAACAAAAATTTATTAGTACGTATAAATTAGGATAAGGTCTTTGTTACCTGAAATAAATACATTATTATTAAAAAGCTAGGCAGATATGATTTCTGCAGTTGAAATTATTGTAGATTGGTAAATTGCGGAATACAATTTCATGACATGAAAATTTACGTCCACACATCCCTTTCTTTTTGTACCAAATGAAATGGATAGTGTTGACAACCTTCTTGGTATGTTATCTTAGTTGTCTATTTTTGATTTTGTTTCAAGTGATTTTGTCAGTTTGTCTTCCCTTCAACACATTGTATAGAATATTCCTACTTGCTTATTAGATTTATATTGCCATTACTTGGTTTTATTGCACCACACCTCATATATAATCCCATACAGTCCATTCCTATCGTCAACATTTTTGGCACAGAATAAAACACAAAAAACAAAAATAGAGCTTTTCGCATTTACTGGAAATGCGTCTCAGTGGCTTCAATTTAGAAAACTTTTTGACACTACTAAACTCTCATACACCCCCGCAGAGAATGTTGCGCGCTTACAAAGCGCGCTCCGTGGGGCCGCACGCGAGTCCGTCGCGTCGCTGCTCATCTCTGCAGAGGACCCGGAGGAGATCATGCGCGCCCTCGAGCGAAGCTTTGCGTGCCCTGAGATGATTGTCTTCGGTGAGGTACAGGTGTTGAAACAACTGCCACGGCTCGGTAATGACCTCAAAGAAATAGGTACCATTGCGAATAGAGTCAGAAATAGTCTTTCTACGATAAAATTACTCAATCATCGTGACTATTTACACTCACCAGAACTTTTTCACATTATACTAGGTAAATTAAACCCTATGATGAAAATGAGATGGTCTGACTATGCGTCAGAGGTATCAAACCCTCTGGTATCAAAATTAGAGGTTTTGTCCGAATTTTTAATTCGTGAACATGAGCGTTATATTAAGTTTGCTTTGTCTCCTGACTTAAGTCTTTCGCAAGCTACACATCAATCGCACGTGATTCAGTCTGTCAATAAACCATTAAAACGCGAGAACATTCATTCTGTGTCACACAATAAAATAAAAAGTAACGATAAACAGAATGTGTTTATTGTAAAAAAAACCACAACGTTAAAAACTGCGACGAAATAAAATCCTTGGCAGTTGACGAAAGATGGCGTTGGTTACGTGAGAACAAGATTTGTTACAAATGTCTTAGGCGTGTTTCCCATCAATGGAAATCTTGCAAAGTAAATCCTTGTGGGGTCGACGGTTGTTCTTTTCGCCACCATCCTCTTTTACATGGTAGGCAGGATACGTTAACGTCATCGCCTGCATCCGAAAAGCAGTCGTTTAACAACACTGTGTGTGCAGCTGCGTCTCTTAGTGACGTTCCGTGCACGTCACCCTCATCAGCCGCCCCGCTCGCGCTCCAGCCAATGGAAGAAAAGGTAACGGTTTCTAATACAGGTATCCATGAACATTTCAAGATGTCATCACAAACCAATGCGTTTTTAAAAATAGTACCAGTTGTTGTGTCTGGTCCAGCCGGCGACTATGAAACATACGCTCTTCTTGACGACGGCAGTACAGCGACATTGATTGACTCAAACGTGGCTGCTCGTATAGGGTTATCAGGACCGCAAGAACTTATAACTATCAACGGTGTCGGTGGTTTACAGAAAAGTACAAACATTTCATATGTTAATTTTTACATACAGGGTAAACATGAAAATAACAAATACTTAGTTAGTCGTGCTAGGGCTATGCAAGCACTAAATTTAAGCACACAAACACTGTCCAACCAAATGGTTGAATCATACAACCATTTAAAAGACTTAGCTCATTTTCTAATTTATAGTGACGCTGTACCGACCGTGCTTATCGGCGCTGAGCACTGGCATCTATCGATAACTCACGAGGTCCGCACTGGACGCCGCAATGAGCCTGTCGCTTGTCACACTTTGTTGGGTTGGACATTGTATGGAGTAGCTTCTAGTAAAACTAAACCAGTCGTATTTATTAACCACTGTCAGTTAGACCAAGCCGAACTATCGGAATACGAACGTTTAGAACTTCTCATAAAAGAGCAGTACAAACTTGATTCACTTGGTATTTCCAAGCGTGAGACTCTTCATAGTAAGCAGGATTTGCGTGCTATTGAGATTTTAGACGCGACTACTACACGTTTGCCAACTGGTAGGTACGAAGTAGGACTCCCATGGCGAGATGACATTCAGTCTATTCCCGACAGCTATCCTCAAGCTCTCTCACGTTTCTTGAGTCTAGAGAAACGCATGCTCCGAGAACCAGAGTTTGCTGGTCCTTATAAACAGTTTATTGATAATATGCTTACTAAGGGATATGCGGAGGAGTGTGATCCTACCACTTACTATCGTAATTTTACTGGTCAAGAAAATCTTAATAATATAATCAGTCTCAATTCAGGGTGTTCTAAACAGAATGCGCCCTTTTCGACAACAAATCGTCCTGGAGCAGTTTCAAGTTCTAATTCTAGTACGAGGATTAGGTGGTACTTGCCACATTTTGGCGTGTATCACCCACAAAAGCGTAAGCTTCGGGTTGTTCACGATGCGGCTGCTACGAATCAAGGAGTGTCTTTGAATTCCTTGCTTCTCCAGGGGCCTGATCTATTAGAGAACTTATTAGGTATTCTTTTTAGATTCAGAGAGGGCCGTGTCGCAATGTCTGCTGACATTAAGGAAATGTTTCCTCAAATACGAATTCGAGAGCAGGAAAGGGACGCATTACGGTTTCTTTGGCGTGATGTTCAATACAAAAATACAAAGCCTATAAAAGAGTATCGTATGACTGCTGTTATCTTTGGAGCGTCGTCCAGTCCATTTACTGCTCTGTACATTAAAAACAAAAACGCCAGGTCTCATCAAGATTTGTATCCAGAAGCAGCCAACGCTAGTGTTTATAGTTGTTATATGGACGATTATCTTGATAGTGTGGACGACGTCACCAAGGCTGCGCAGCTGTCATCTGATATAGTCACTATCCATCGAAACGCCTGTTTCGAAATGCGTGGCTGGATCTCTAATAATCAGGAAGCGTTACGTCTTATTCCAAAAGAATTTCATGCCGCACAACCGACTGAAGTGAAACTTGGTAATAATTCCACTATTATAAATAATGTCTTAGGCGTTTCATGGGATCCTTTATCAGATACTATAGGTTTTAGGACCGGTTTAGAAAGTTGTAGGTTTCAAGGCTTTTTAAATAAGCGAAAAGCGTTGTCTCATCTTATGAAAATCTATGACCCGTTGGGATTACTTGGGCCAATCGTTGTTAAGGGCCGAATCCTACTCCAGGAGGCCTGGAGAAAAAAATATTGACTTGGACACACCATTTCCACCCTCAGAGGTTATGAGGTGGAGTGAATGGTTAGAAGAGCTCGTTGAAGTATCATTTTTTAGTATTCCACGCTGGTACGCTAATGAAAATGGTGAACCTTTATACAGGGAATTGCATGTGTTTGCTGATGCGAGCGAGCTTGCCTATGCCTGTGTTGCTTTTTGGCGTTTTACGTATGCTAACGGCATCGTCAAACTCGCCCTTATTGCCAGTAAGGCGAGAGTTTCGCCATTAAAACCAACATCAATTCCACGCTTAGAGCTGCAAGCTGCTTTGATTGCTTCTCGCCTTGCTGTCACAATCAAAGATTGTCACAAAAAGAAGCCCATGCGCACATATCTGTGGACGGATTCGAGAACCGTTCTTGGTTGGCTGAGGAGCGATGCACGAACATTCAAGCCATTTGTGGCTCATAGAGTCGGGGAAATAACTGAAAATTCATGCGTTCAAGATTGGCGATGGGTCCCAACCGACTTGAATGTTGCTGACGATGCCACTCGTATAAAGCCTCTGCACCTGAATCCCAACCATCGATGGTTTTCGGGTCCTACATTTCTTTTAGAGGCCCCAGAAGATTGGCCTATAGAACCAGCTGGCCAACCTATCGCTCGGGAGGAATGTAAACGTTCTCCTACGCTTTTGATTGCTCATCTGGTTGCGACAGTAGATTTCAGTCGTTTCAGTGACTGGCTTCGTTTGCTCTGCGCTACTGCTCGCGTTTTGCAGGCTGCGGCCAAACTCCGTTCATTTTTGGACCGTACTAGACTCACTGTCCCTAACACCGATGTTAGAGACCGCCATTGTGCAAGTTTACCTGCGTCCACCACTCTATTATTGCCTTTGTCAGCTGAGTTAATGGAAGCCGCAGAAAGGCATATCCTGCAACGCCTACAGGCAGAAGCGTTTGCCGAAGAAATTCAGTGCATCGATCGAGACGAAACGATACCCAAGTCTAGCCGCTTGTCAAAGCTTTCACCAATGATGGGAGAAGACGGTTTGTTAAGATTGGTCGGAAGAATTAGAGCCGTCGAAAATGTCAGCTCCGATGTGAAGCGCCCGATACTGTTAGATGGTCGCCACCATGTCGTCCGTTTGTTGGTGCAATATTTCCACCGCAGAGCTGGTCATGCCAATAATGAGATGGTAATTAATGAGTTGAGACAAAAATATTGGATTCTTCGAATTCGCAGCATCGTCCGGAGTGTAGCCAGCCAATGTTTGTTCTGCAAGATAAGGAAAACAAAGCCAATGAATCCAAAGACAGGAGATCTCCCGGCACAAAGGCTTGCTCACCATCGCCGTCCTTTTACATTTACGGGCTTGGATTATTTTGGCCCCATCTCTACTGCAATTGGCCGAAGAAAAGAAAAACGTTACGTTGCCCTTTTCACCTGTATGACTTCCAGAGCCATTCATTTGGAGCTGGTGCATTCCCTCTCTGCTGATTCTGCAATTATGACTTTGCGTCGCTTTGTTGCAAGAAGAGGAACTCCTGACACAATATATTCGGACAATGGCACGTGTTTTGTTGGTGCAAACCGAATTCTTCGTGATTTTTACCAACCTGAAGTCGAAAACTTTGCTGCCAATAGAGGAATAAAATGGATGTTTATTCCTCCCGCCGCACCATTCTTTGGTGGATGTTGGGAGAGGTTGGTGCGCAGCGTGAAGGTGGCTCTAAATGCCACTTTGGAAGAACAAGCCCCCAAGGAAGAGGTCCTTATAACTCTCTTGTTAGAAGCCGAAGCGATTGTCAACTCTAGACCTCTGAGTCACGTTTCGGTTTGTCACGAGGACCAAGAAACATTAACTCCATTTCATTTTTTGCTCGGCACGTCATCTAATCAAGTTCTACCTTCGACTCTAGACGACCGGGATTTATTAAGAAGAGCGGACTGGCGAAAAGCTTTAAGATTGGCTGATCATTTTTGGCATCGCTGGGTCAGAGAGATTCTGCCCACTATGCAACCACGGCAGGTCGGGGACAGCAGAGAACCAGCTTTGAAAATTGGTGACATTGTATTCATCGTGGATGAGAACATGCCGAGAGGAACTTGGCCACGAGGCCGTGTTTCTGGAACTTTTCCCGGCAAAGATGGAGTAATTAGAGTGGTGGACGTAGCTACCTCAGGTGGCATACTTCGTCGGCCCACCAAGAGGATTGTCAAGATTTCCACATAGGAGACCCATTGCATTATTTTGTGCACTATCATGCACAAGGGGGTGGAATGTTGACAACCTTCTTGGTATGTTATCTTAGTTATCTATTTTTGATTTTGTTTCAAGTGATTTTGTCAGTTTGTCTTCCCTTCAACACATTGTATAGAATATTCCTACTTGCTTATTAGATTTATATTGCCATTACTTGGTTTTATTGCACCACACCTCATATATAATCCCATACAGTCCATTCCTATCGTCAACAGATAGCTTCGAAAAAGTACTTATGTAATCAAGTTTTTGCATCTCATCCATATTTTGGGTCTGCCAGCATCTCTCTCTTTCATTTTTGACTCATAAAACTCATATTTATTGAGCCAATAATTAATACGTAGCAAAGAAGGGTTGACTTTATGGCCGCAACAAATGACTGATAATAAATACGAATATAAAATCATTTAATTGTCTTGTATGAGGGGTTTTGTGTTAATTTCTGGCCGTATAACTTGAGATACACTTTTGTCTCATTAATATTTTATTATCTCTTTACACTTTTGATGGCACATGAAATTCATGTTTATGACATCACTCATTAATATACCGCATGCACAGGGTTGGCTGGACTGTCTGGAGACAACAACATCAACATGCCATCTAATTAAGACGGTCACACAGAGGACTGGTCGCAAAAAAAGACTTTGGAAAATAAAAATAAAAAAAATGAAAATCACAGATGATGAAAGTTATTTTCACGATGGCAATTGACTAACTACAATATTTTTTTTTTTTTTAATATTGTCAATGTTGAATATCTCCATCACTGCAACAAAGTGTTTTAGAATTTTTACATCAGGAATCTCTCAGTAGCAGCCACGGTGTCTGGATCTGTGTCCGGTTGATGGCAATAGGCTCGCCCCCTATTACATAGACTTAAACATAACTGGCGAAATGTGGGTGTACTATAATTGGGTACACCTCTGTCTAACCTATGGAGATTACAGGCGTGGTGATATAATTATCTTCATTATTTCAGCCCAAATATGAAACTACAGTGCAACAAGGGTGTTCTAGCACATGAATAACATTGATTCTGGAGCGCAATGTTAGGGATCGTTTGTAAAATTGAAAAAACCGGCCAAGGCGAGTCGAACTCGCGCACGAAAGGTTCCGTACCATTATCTACAAATAAATTAAAAAATAACACGTTTGTTGTATGGGAGCCCCCCTTAAATATTTAGTTTTATTCTTTATAGTAGTTGTTATAGCGGCAACAGAAATACATCATCGGTGAAGATTTCAACTGTCTAGCTATCACGGTTCATAAGATACAGCCTGGTGACAGACAGCCAGACAGACCAACAGACGGATATTTGAGTCCTAGTACTAGACTTCCGTTTTCACCCCTTGGGTACGACCCCTAAAAACGACACGGTGACTTTGGTACCAACTTTAGCCGCCCGCTAGAACATTATTGTTGGTACAACTATATCTCAATATGAAATGAACACAGCACCACTAGAAACATGACAGGTAATTATTTTTACCGCTACCCTTAATTAGGGGTAGCTCTCACTGTGAGTTATAGTGAAGGCACTTGGATTTATCGCCGCGCGCCTGTGCCCAATGAGCGCCTTATGATTAGTTACGAGTGTGTGGATGTAGAGAGTATGGATGTGGCTGGGTTTCATGGCTCTCTGAGAGTAGGTATTATATTATATATTATCTGAGAGTATGACGTTATAATGAATCCGTGTATCACTGGTCAGTTTTCCTCACTCGTCAGTAAGGTCGTATTTAATTTGCCAGTTTTGTTGATTAGTCATATATATTTCTGAGGCGTTTTATAATGTAAATTATAAGGCGGCCTTCAACAACCAAAATCAGGCTTAGACGATTTTAATTCGTTATTTTGATTTCAAGCCGCATTCCTGAGATGCATAAAATCTACATCATGTCTAAAGGGTGTAACAAGACCCTTAACGAAGCCGAAAGGCACTCATTCTCCCCGTGATTGCGATCAGTTTTTTGTTGGTTGTAACACCATACCTGAGAACCTTCTAGTTACGGAGATATTGGGGGTCAAAGTTCCAACCTTTTCACTTTTTTTTAAAATACATGTTTTTAATGTTGTTTACACAATTTAAACACCTCCACGATCCCTTTACCATTCAATCCATCCATCAGCGCAATGTTTTGAGTGCGTTACATTGAGTCCAACCGTAAAACGTGATTTTTCACCCCAAAAAAAAGTCGTTTCCCAGAAATAATATTTGCTTAAAGTTACTTAGTTTGATGTACAGAATGCTTGGTTGACGGCTTCGTTCAGGGTCTAGTTACACCCTGTATGTGTTTTGTAGCGATTGGTTTTTTTTAACATTAATCAAAATCAAAACCCATTAACAGTCTCTTTCTGGACTTTAATAACTTTTCTTCGTTGTGAAACTCTTTTATAGGGTAAATAATTTTCTGCTCCCTAGCCTGACACTTAAACGCAAACTACTATAATTTGACTAACCATAAACGAATTCACAAAAAAAAAGATATGTTTGTTGCCTTTCGTAGCTTTTTTCTAAGTTCAAACCTGTGCTTGGCCCAAATAACACTTTTTAACGTCGTGTAAATCCATGACGCTTCTAGTCGTCTGACATCTACGTTTTCTGACAGATTATCCGTCGGTCGGTCTGTTTGGCGCGTAAAAAGCTCTCCGCGTAATGGTATGATGTTAATATTGTATGCTCAGCGATAACGGTGTAACATTTATGTAAGTATTCTATTTACATAGACTTACTACTAGCCAAAGAATTTTTAAAAGAAGAGAATAGACACCTTGGTCTACACATAAACCAACTTATCTGTGCAGGCGGGAACACACAGAACTAAAATAAATATACCAAGTTTGACATATCGATGCATTTTTGCTTGACAAGCAGCGCCATCTTGAACTGCACGCTTAAACTGGACATACTTTACATGCATTATTTTGAGATAGAATCATGAACGGCCTAGCCTTTTCCCAACTATGTTGTGGTCGGCTTCCAGGCAAACTGGACGCAGCTGAATACCAGTTTTAGACATGGAGATAGAGTGCTACATACTATTTATCTAAATTGTCTGTGGAAATTGCATTGAAGTGTTGTTAGTTCCGACTATGATCACATGATAAAAGGACCATGCAGCACTGTACACGTACAGTCCTTTCACAGTTAATATTGGGTACGTCTAACAATAGCAATCCGAGAATAACCTTATTTTAAAGGCACAATATCTATGAAAAATCAAAGGTACAATATCTCTGAAAGGACTGTACAGAGAAGTCATATATCTGATCGGTCCAAAATAATATTTAAAGTACCTGGGCGGCTAAAAATAGAGAAAATTAATTTTCCCAGATATAGTAGACCTAGCTAAATCAATTTTTCGCCCTGATTTACCCCTTTCATCGAAATCGTTAGAGTTTTCGAGAACGTGATTAGAATTATACAAATATTGCTCATTATAGTATAGGATACAAATAGGCCTTTTCCGCATGGGTTTAGGCAGAAACTACATAATGCCACCCAATTAGCCTTACATACTCCTTTTAAATATTATCAAGTTGTCCAAAACGTTACTTTGGAGGTGCTGGGATTTGAACCCAGGACTTTCAGCATGCGAAGCAGACACTCTACCACTGAGTTACACCCCCGATGATTAAGGACGTAATTTTAGTGGTGCAGTTCGTTTCTCAAATATTTCGTTAAGTTGTGATTAAAATTGTTGAGAATAAATGGAAACTTGGAAACTACTTAGTTCAATTGATGAATTAAATATTTGCTATTAATTTTTCAGAAGGCGTTTAGCAAACTCTTAGTAGGATTTTCTTGAAAGTATTTTATATTTTGAGGTTTATTCTTTTTAAAGATCATGTCATTTTTTTTTTTGTAATTTACAACCAGATAATAGTGCTAGTGTCAATTACACTAGATCTGACCAAAATTCCTCAAAAAACTCAACAGGCAATCGAATTTATCGATTCTCTTCGAGCAATTTTACACTTAAAAATATTTCAAACCATTATAACCTATGTTCAAGAGCCATAGCTATTCCTATGACTCCGTGGAAAACCCATGGGGTGTAGGGGACAAATTGTGCACCCCCATGGGAAATCTGCGGTTATTAGCTGTCAATCATAGGCAGTGTGGCGCTCCCTATCGGTAATGCACAAACGACGTGCTGAGATTTCTTTGAAAGACATTTTTTTATTTTTGTTCGATGGAGTTGGTGCATTTTTCAAGATATTTTCATGGTTACTATGGTTAGTAATCTAGAAATGTATTTATTTAATTTACTGAATAAATAATATTGTTGGAATAACTATATGTTTGTTTATAGGTGGGTGAATAACTTTATTGTGAAATCAAACTTTGTGTATTCCGAACAATTTAAATATAATTGTCAAAAACAAAAGAATTGGAGGTGCTGGGGTTCGAACCCAGGACTTTCAACGTTAGAAGCAGAAACTCTGCCACTGAGTTACACCCCCGATGAAACGATGCACTTTTTTAGCGAGCTCCTTTTAGAAGACGGACACACAGAAACGGAAATGGGAATTGTAAAAGCGTTGTCTAGGGGCGATGCCGATGGCTTGACATATTGTTTAGGGATCAACATGTATCTACATGATCGTTACTAAGTAAGATAATCATAAGTTTGCTGGGGAGTTATTCCGCTACAGCATAAGAATAGTCAGCCTGTAATGTTCCCATGGCTGGGACACAAGCTTCCTCTCTACGAGATCGAGTGGGCTGTAATTCAATACGCGAGCCCAGTGCGGGTTGGTAGATGTCACATGTCTTTGAATTTTCGGTTCTAGGACATGCCGGTTTCACCTTTTTGAGAGCGGTGGTGATGAAATAAATTACACAAAGTAATGTGCCTGCCTGAGTTCAACCCACGACTTACTCCTCGTAAGTCAAGGACGCCACCACTGAGCCACCGCTGCTCACAGTATATATAAGATGCTCTGTGCTAAAACATTTGAAATAAAAACTGCTGTTTCTGAGCCTAATTTGAATAAATGATTTTTGATTTTGAGGTTGGTCTGTAAACTTTTCAGAACAAAACGAATAGGTACGTCTATTATATTTTGGGTGTTCACGGTAAATAAACAATTGCCTATGTGCTTGCTGAAATATTTTAAATCCACATGAACATGCAAAGACACCACAATATATTAAACACTCATATTGAAACAAGATTAGCACCGACATAAAAATCCCCGTGAACGCAGCAAGTGAAAACTTTGCTCGACTCAGGAAATGAAGCTGCGACTCAATTTCCACAGTTCCGGACAATCCGCGCGCAAATCTAACGCGACAATATCACACCTTTTGCCTTTTTGTTATTTTATATCCGTGGAAGGTTTTTTTTTAAAATCAGGAACAGTGACTGTGGAAAAAAAAGTGGAAACTGAAGAGGTGTTATCTTTGAAGGGTTTTAATTAAAATTTTGCGCCAGCGCAGCTGTACTATCTGTGATAGTGTGAATGTAATGTATTGACGTTAACCTTTGTTTTATGAGCTTTTATTTTACTATAGTATTTGGAATGTCTCTAACACGTTTGATAACGCTATTCAAGTCTAGACCAATTTGATCGTGTAGAACATGTAATTTTGACAATTTTGCTTGAAAAAGCTGTTATTAAGTATTTTAACCACCGACATCTTTCTTTGGGGAATTCGTGCAACTTCGTCCCACAAGCGTTTGTCGCACTAACGTGATATCGAGCTTCAGTTTGGCGCACTTGCGTGCATTCGAACTATGATTAGTTGCTGTACAGTTTTGTCGCACAGTCATTTGGCGACCTCACGGCGATGTCGTCAAGTCTACCAGCGTAATTGACGTGTTGGGTCCTCCAATTCGGATGACGTCATTCGTAAAATACCAAAATGTACCGGCTGTAATGTAACGCCTGAGAGTTTTATTGAGCCCCTTTCCAGTGGGAATCCGTTACCCCTCAAAGGGGCATCTTCATAATAAAGTCGACTTCAGTCTTGACGCTCATTTCCACGTAACCGAGAACAGTTTAACATCACAGAGCCAGAAGCGATGCTACACGAATGTTATGTAAGTAGTTGTGAACCTAGTGGATACGTACCTAAGACTGTCAATTGCTTACGAGTTTTGTATTTATCTACTGCTTTTAGTTCGCACCTTGAATAGCATACTACAACATTTCTAACAAAACTAGCTTTTGCTTGCAGCTTCGCTCCCGATAAGTATGTACCGAAATAATCCACGGGAACTTTGTAAATGTAGCTATGACACTTGGGGATAATGTAATTTTTTTTTTTAATTCGGAAGTGGATCAGTAGTTCCGAAGATTATCCTCTACAATCAAACTTACAAACCTACATTGCAAACAAATTTTACCTCTTCATAATATTAGTATAGATTTTTTGCTAGTCAAGAAAATGGGCAATTTACTTTAAACAAGGTTAATAATATATAGATTGCATCTTTGTGCTACAGGATTAAAACCAATCTGCCCTTACAACCTCTTTTTTCAATAACCACACCTGTCTATGTCTATACCAACTGACCATAGATCAGGAAATCTATAATCACCACTCAAATATTGATCACCATTTCGTCTGATGAAGCCGTCCCTCATAAGTTATTCCATTTGGCCTGACATTTTGGGTGGCATCAACAATTCATTTAGGCCGCTGTACCTCCTTAGTGGGGGTTTACCTTCAGGAATGGTGGCGACTGCGTTGCCACCTGACTGAATGATAGCTGACCTTTGGGCAGTGGCGGGTTTTGATTGCTTTCGCGTTGTGTTAATAGGTTGGCATTTTGTTGTTTGAGCTGGTTTTTCTATATTTGGTTTAAGGAGTTGGTAACAGTACGAAAGGTTTTTACCTCACATATTATATATATATATATATACGACGACCCGAATGGCGCAGCGGTTGTGAGGCTGCCTAACGTTCTTAGGGTCCCGGGTTCGAATCCCGGTAGGAGCAAATGTTTGTGTGATGAGCATGGACATTTGTTTCCGAGTCATGGATGTTTATATGTATAATAAGTATGTATTTACAAACAAAAAAGTATCTATGTAGTAGTATCAACTATCTGGTGTCCACGACACAAGCCTCGTTGCTTAGTGTGGCACCTAGATGGCGCTGTGTGTAATGTCCAGCGATATTTATTTATTTATTTATTTATATTAGGAATCTTACCTAACCTAAATGTAACCATAACATCACGCCTGTGATCAACGATGGGTTAGGTAGAGGTGTATCTAATAGTACACCCACATTTTGCCATTTATGTTTAAGTTCCATGTTATAGGGGGCGAGCCTATTGCTATAAGCCGGGCACATATCCAGACTCCGTGGCTGCTACTGAGGGAAATCCCAATAACACTCAGACCTGGGAACCGAACCCAGGACCTCAAGGTCAGCTGTTGCGCTTACGTCGCGACCACTAGACCAACGAGGCATTTGAGAAAACCTACCTACCTATGTATTTCTTCCCCACATTGTATCTAAAAGTCCCACTATGTTTAACAATCTCAAAAACACAGACACCTAACCGTGAAAAGTCTACATATACTAGAACATCCAAAAAAATTGCCTCCATTCAACTGCCGATGTCTACCTAAATAAGTACTTAGGTATGAACGCCCAAATTGAATGGCATTCTTCGATTATTTAACTAAATCTTTGTATTATCCTCTTCTGTAATTCTTCGCACTATCTCAAAAAGCATCCTCAGGAGTATGGTGTAGCCCGCGAAATTCAAATTTTCTTTTTAGATTTTTTGCAATTTTCCGGCCAGTGCTGTGGCAGGTTCTATGTTGAACAAATTATGACTCGCGAACGCATGCGCACCTATGTACTTACAGAATTATAGTCATGAAAATCATCAATTCAACCCTTTAAGTTCACTTAATCCCATTGAATAACTATTTCATGAAAACATTCTTCCATCTTAATCAAATCAAGTTACCACTGCCAGATATCCATCAAAAGATTTAATAAAATTATCAGCATAGCTATGGACAGCTGGTCAGTTGCTATTGGGCCACAATGCACCTAAAACCTATTAAAACAAATGACCAAAGACATGAGTAACCACGGCACGTGCTAAACTCAAAATAAATACTGCACCAATTCGTCAGTCATTTGATTTGATTGTTCAATGGCCAGGTGGGTGCCAATCACGGATTCACTAATAATAAATTGTGTATGTCCACGTGGCTGTCGCGGTTTTTCGCTCTATTGGGGCGTGAAGACATTTAATGGACAGACAGGCAGATAGTTCTGATTGTATGTGAATAGTTTGTGACGTGTGTTTCAAGGCGTGACGTGTTATAAAGTTGTATCAAATTGTAGCTTACTAACTTACGTCGATAGGCAATGTAAAAAAACGAAGTAAAAAATTAAATTAGAAGAAAGTTAATATTCTATTGGGCTGGTTTTGCGTAATAGTTCAAGAAAACGAAAGCAAAATGTTTACAATAAAAAATCAAATCGCAAAAAGATACATTTGGAGATGCTGGGATTTGAACCCAGGACTTTCAGCATGCGAAGCAGACACTCTACCACTGAGTTACATCCCCAGTGACAAGGCGATCGAAATAGTTGAGCATAATATTCGCATGTGACATCATCAAAGTTATCTAAAATAAGTAGGTGTTCCTTTTGGTGGTGTTTGTAATTTTTTCAAGCGTGTTTGGTTAGATCTCACTTAAAAATTTTTATCAGCTGCATTCCATATAATTACTAGCCAAAATAATATAGTCAAAGTCGGTATTAAACCAATAATTTTAATAATGATTTAATTTCAGTTGAACAAAAAAGCTTTTTTGGTTTGCTCCCATATAATCCGATAGATGGCGCTCTTCTCAATGTAACCAGTCCGCCATTAAAACACCAACGGGTTTTAGCGCACAATATTATCACGCCGATTGTTTTTACAGAGCTTCCCTTTTAATTAACTAGTGAAAATATTAAAGATTCGGTACGAAATTATATTTGTATAAAATATATTGTTCAGTAGTTTTTGGGTGCGAAAATAATTATGACAAGCTCGTATTAACTTTTTACCTTTTCATGCCTAGATAATGAACTTTAGTTTACCTTATTAAAAGATCATAACTGTTTACCTTCTACTGGGATGAACTGGGGTTGACTGGGGACTAGGGTATTTAAGAATGTGACTTAAGTAAGATTTACTTTGTTCTAAATTTTTGTCTATGTATTTTCAGTTTTTGTTCTGCGATCCAAAGGATATAACTTAGTTTAAGCATTAGCACAGAGGAGCAAATAGATACAATGTCTTGCCGACTCATAAAATACGAAAAGAGAAACCGTTCTAAACATGGCTTACCTACCCATCTTATCATTTATCAAAAGGTCAGCTCATGCATAAATTAACCAAAGACATAATAATAAATTCATTACAAAAAAAAACACAAACCACAAACAAACACTGGCATTACAATGTTTCCTATGCTTGTCCGGCGATGCGTGAAAATCACATAAAAATCATTGCGCGTCTCTTTTGTTCAAAATGGTATCCCCTTTTTAACCCTTACGTCAGTCAATGACGATAATTACAATAGTGTGCACCAGGACTGTCTCATTATAGCAACCACAGTTTTAAATAGTAGTGGAATTTAATTTTGCTGTGTATTAGTTTCATTTTGAGGCTCAATTCTTTGATACAATACACGTATGAAAAAGATTAGATACTTCTATAACAGTTATCTTGCAATAAAATCTAATCGTTAGCCGTTCCGACTTATCGATCAAAATAAACCACCGACAAGTGAGTTATCAAAAAAAAATATAGATCAGAAATTGAATTGATTTACTTTCAGTATTGGGATGGTGCGCTCTTTATTAAAAGCAATGATTATTTTTCATTGTAAGAACTAAATTAAGTATCGCTCCTGCCCGACTATTTCCTGCTACAATTCTTTTGGGCTGTGGGACGGTTCGAAAGAGATACGGCCCTGGAACACAAAGGGCAAAGAAGGAACATTGATGGGTTTTAGGCAGTACAAGAAGGTACACTCCGCTCCGCCCAGAGCGGGAGGGCTCATTTGAAGATTTCACCATTCGAAAAAAAAATGTAAGACTCTTATGGAAACCTAAGAACAACCAAGCTGGACTAGCATCACCTGAATTCAAACACCCTTCACTACTTTACCCGACTACGGCCAAGCAAAAGGAGGGTTATGATTTTGACCGGTATGTAGTTATGTATCTATGTTCCACCTTCCCTACAAAACAATACATTATACAACAGTAAGGGATCATAAACTTTAGGGCAAAGTGGGATACGACCAGGGGGCCTAAAATGGAAGCTTTATCAGAATCCATAGGTCATGAATCACGTTAAAAATTTAAAATTCTTAAAATGGTCTTTATGGTTATGACCACAAAGTCCATTTTAAGAGTTTTAAATTTTTAACGTGATTCGTATTATGATTCTGATAAAGTGGCCATTTTAGGCCCCCAGACCATCACTATACGAATATTTATTAAATAGGTACATAAAACGATATATTGTGTAAGTGGTTTATTTAACAGACGATACATATTGAATGATCAGTAGGTACGAAACAATTTCAGACGGCAATACTTTCTTGTGTCATACTTTTTAGAGCGTGATTTTTCAGTAGTCGGCTTTTAGTTTTTGAACTTATTTTTTACCCATCAAGTTGATACCTGTTCTTTCACTAGCAAAAACCGTGAATCAATTAACCATCCAATATTCCACAGGTACCTTTACTAGTACATCTTCCAGTAAATATAATAAGTACCTAGTACAATATAATAAGTGTACAGTGTACAGGTATGAGTAAACTGGGTGTACAGTTAATATGTATGTGTGTGAGCAGCAAGCGGTTAGAGCGTCTTCAGTTTTGATAGTGACGCGGTTCACGAGTGGAGGATTGATTGTAGAGGTAATTTTGACTTTGGTCGTTTAGTTGGAGTTTGAATGTGAATGAGATCTGAATACATTAATAAAAGTATACAAAAACCATATGACTAGGCTACTGAATTATAGGAGGCGGAAGCTCAGACCAATTAGTTGTAAATTCACGGGAAAATCGAATGTGGCAGCTGTACTTTCAACGAAAAAGAATTAGGTACTTAGATGTATTTTTGGAGAATTAAGATTTATGTCCACTTATGTCCAGGTCCACTGAATGGGACGTAAGACCAAAGCCAAAACGCTAAGCATCATCCTCGATATGAAATGATAAGCACAATCAGCAGCCTAGCTCTTATTATAGCTACTAAACAGCCTTTAAAAAAAATAAGCACCAGATTCATCACATTCACTTATGACTATCGCAAACACAAACGTATGAAGTCAATGAAAACATAAAAACCGAATTCAAACCTTATAAAGTTAAAATAAACTCCTCAATTCTTGTACCGCGTAACCAACTGCAATTCTGAGGATACCCGGATCCACTCGGATCGGATCGTGCACAGCGGGACAAGGACAGCTATACCCACGGCAGCACGAGTGTGAGCGAGACGGCACACGTCTCGAGATGACCAGAGGCAGTTAGGGGTCAGGGGTGAACGCTCTCGGGTGAGATGTTATGGGTTCATAGCGACGAGCCTTAGGCAAGTCTTTAGGCTATGGGATATGGCCTGTGGGCTATGTTGTTTTTGGGGATCAGTCACGGCAATTCGGAAGTTGATGGCTATTTGGAGAGGGGAATATATGGATTGGTTTAGATGCAGGCGGAAGGGAAAACGCAGCGAGGGCTGGTCGTTTACCCTTGTAGATGTTTGGTGTTTGGATGTCTAGATAGAGGTACAAGACAATGCTTTACACAATCGCACAATCCGGTACTGTATGATAGATTTATGTACGGAGGTTCTGAATCCAAAGTGCATGGTCTAACTGTGAATTTGCCGCAAAGTTTAATGCCTACTTGGGGTGTAGGACATACGACCCTTTTCATGCATGCAATTTAATGCCGAGAGATAGTATACGAAGCCAAAAAGCTGGTAATTTTAATAAGTTCTAAAATTAATATAATAATAATGCCAGTCAATTACTGTCCCACTGCTGGGCAAAGGCCTGTTCTTAACCGGACAAAGAACGAGCGCTAAAACCTATAAGAACACCTCAGTTCTAAAATAACATATGGATACATTATTACAGGTTTCTTCTGCTACTCTCTCATAAGACCATTAAGAGGGCCCTTCCCGGCCCGTCTAACGTCAACGCGAGCATGGTCGAAAAGCTTGTTGTTTCGTCTAGAGCCACGGCGGCGATTTTCTTTCAACTCCCCCGTCTTACCCCGCCCCGACCCCGCATAACTCTTCTTCCACGCACCCCATACCGCATAACGCGATGACATGAACGAAAAATAGAGTTCGAAAATTTCTTAAACTTTTTCCAGGAAATACGTGTTTTGAATAAGTCTTACAAGTGTGTGAAATAAATATTTGTCATTAAGAATCTTCATTACATGTGCAAGGTTTCTATCATGATGTTTTCTTTATTTTTAGAGTTTATGAGTACATTATGAACGGCCAAAGTTCAGGTAAAATTTGTGAAAAACAGCTTTTTTTGGAGGCTTATACTGAATTTGTTTCTACAACTTTTATTTTTTGCTCCCATAGAAACCTAGATATAGCGCACAAAATACCTATTAGTTCAAAAAATTCAGAGATAGATGTGTAACAACTGCATAATCACGTACGAGCGTTTGTATGAAAAGTATGACGGGTTGGCCGTTCTTAAGCAAGTTGGATACGAGTTGAAAACATTGAAGAGATGGGGGCGCTGGCTCCACTTGGTACAGAATTGAATTGAAAGACTGCCTCGTTGCTAAGCAGGAGGTCCTAGTTTGGATTCCCATTTTGAGCAGAGTGTTTTTGGAGCTTTCCATCACAAATTTCTCAGTAGCAGCGCGAACTCAGGACTTGAGTCTGGTTGATGGCATCAGACTTACCCCCTCTTCATGGGACTTAATGGGTGTAAAAATACCCTTTGTACTCCCTGTCATTGTGATCATTGTTTTGTTCTGGAACATACTTGGGAACCTTCTAGTTACGGAAATATTGGGGGTCAAACCAACTTGTGCAATTTTTTAAAATAATTGTTTTATTGTTAAATTATAACTTTAATTTAAATAACTTCTTGACCGCCGTACTTTTAAATGCATCCATCAGCACAATGTTTTGAGTGCGTTACATTGGGTTCTACCGTAAAACGTGATTTTTCACAACCCAAAAAAAAGTCGTTTCCCAGCAATAATTTTTGCGTAAAGTTACTTAGTTTGATGTACATAATGCTTGGTTCACGGCTTCGTGAAGGGTCCTGTTACACCCTGTATTCATTGAAATACCAATAAGACCACAATATTTAGCCACGAAATACGAACTATCACAAAATACAAATGGTTATTAGCATCGGGAAAAGACTCCATGCTACCGTCGATGAGGACTTCAGAGAGAGGAATCTCCTTACAATATGTCCCTGAATTCCAAGCTTTATTATTATAAGACCACGTTTTTATTTCCCTTGACCCTGCATTCGACCCCGAAAACGTACAGTTAAATGCAAATCAGTGTTAATTTGTCATTGACAGCGCGTTTATGTCGTTGCAGGAAGAGTTATTTTCGTACCACTGCAGTGATAATGCGGTTGATTGTACCTTGTCAAGTTGCCATAAATATTTTTTTTCTCAAAAATAAATAATTTGATTCCAATAAGAAATAGTTATGGTTTACCTTTGGCTCGCGAAACATTATTTGGGCCACATTAACAGTTCTGACGGTGCGTGAAATGCGAAGTTAGTTCCACGACATTAGTGCTTATACCTCTGGTGATTTACGAGCGGTGTCGCGGCTTCGATTCCCGGCTGTGTAAAAATAGCCTGATGACTGGACGGCGAAAACGTACATGTATGTATGCGAAGTGTGAAGTCGATCAATTTCGTTACGAACTTTCTGTAAGAAAGCTATTTGTATTGTTGATGTATACATTTTTTCAGATTAATCTCCCAACTAGACTGTTGCACCTTATAACAACTAATTGTTTTATCAATCTGAACAGATATGGTTACATCAATATAACAAGTAATTTGGGATCTGTAAGTAATCATAACAAACATTGTTCAAATAACATCACCAGATTCCTCACTTCATACTCATACAGCGTTTAACAGAAAGGGTATAATCATATGGAATACTGTGGTACGGACCATCAAACTGAACAACTTTCTCTATGGGACCACCATCGAAATCGTAAAAAAATTATCAGCTGTCCTATACAAAATTTCAATACCTACTCGACCCAAATGTATGGGACAGCTGATTATTTTTTTACGATTTCGATGGTGGTCCCATAGAGAAAGTTGTTCAGTTTGATGGTCCGTACCACAGTATTCCATATGATTATACCCTTTCTGTTACACGCTGTATACAAGTACAACAAACAGAATGGAGGCCTAGAGTGTCTACTCTAGTATGTCTATACAAAAACAATTCTCCAAAAAATTCAGCTACAAAAGACATCTTCAAATGTAAATCACACCTCATCTCCCGCATAGACAAAAAGGCAGACAGACAGACTGACGATGCCATTGTTTATATTCCGCTAGATTAGGACGCCTCACAGGATCCCACCAGCCATTTGTACAAAGAAAATGATATACTAGTCATCCGTGCGTGTGACTACACGCACATCATTTACAAACATAGAACGGACCCCAAAAATCTCGAAAATTAAACACAAACTCCTTATTCCAAAGCAGTAAGGACTATAGGACTGGGAAATCAAGAGTTGGTGTGAGTAAACGAAAAGGTTGTTGCAAATCCACAAAATTCCGAGTGGAGAATAAAATATGACATGTGTGGCCCCGGATGCAATAAAATAACAATTTCTGTGTCCGCCCCTCAGGCATAGTTTCAGTTTTTCGAATAGTTGGGAGTTTTTGAGTAAGTAATTTTAGATGGTCTAAGTTCTTTGGGGATTGTAGGCTGTTTTAGGAGGTCCTATTTCTTTAGGCATGACTGTATTGAAATTCTATGGTGTTTTTTCAGAGTTCAGAGTTCTAGTGGTTTTAGTTAGAAATGCAATTTCCAGTTTTAATTGCTTACTTTAAGTAAGTTTTTGTAAGATTCTTGTTGGAATTCGAATTTATTTGATTGCTTTTGATAATGGTAGGTGGTGGATGGTGGTAGGTGGTAGATACAATTATAACCAATATTGATTTTTAAAACCTGACTACCAGACCAGCACTACAAAACAAAATTGAACCGTCTGATGCAGGAACAACCACCAAATGCACTGCTCACCAACTTGTATGCATAACACTGCAGTCGTATGAATAATTCAGAGTCCATCGAATCACACGCAACAATTAAAGAGGGGCAAATAGAAATCAATTAGCGGGAGCCGCGGGCTATTGATCAATTATATCATTTACATGTAGAGACGGGGCGGAGGGGAAAGTGGGGGGAGGAGAAGTGGTTAATTGTTTTATTGAAGTGTCAAGGTTTGGGGTTGAAGATGAGAATGTATATGGGAAAGGATTGGCAGCAAACAGTTTTATTGAACTTATGAACCTAAGATAGCATAAAGTTGTAAGTTGAATAGTTATAGCTATTTTCATTGGAAGCCATCTTAAATTAGCGAGAAGTGGCAAAACAACAATTATTTATCGGTTTTAAAAATGATTGATGCTTGAGAATTTCATACCAAACGTATTTTGCATTAGATAGTTGAATACGATGCAATGTTAACTCTAAGAATGATCTAGTGGCCTGGCTACTGTTCAACATCTTAACTGACCTTTGGTTAGAAGGCTCTTGCAAAATAAGCCTAAGCCAGCAGAAAGATATCGATACGTTAGAATTGGAGATTGACTACCAAAAAATTAATAAGTAAATTATGCCCTTATGCAATGGTCATCCAACCGGACAGATGTTAATAAAAGCGCGCCCTGTGGATCTATGCCCAGCAAGTGATCCCACTGAATAATTGAAAGTGCTGCACTGTGTGAGGGTGGAATATCATTTAATAGCCATGCATATGACTAATGTAATAAATCTGGAATTATGCATTGCATTGGGAGGGTTTGGCAATAGTTTTTTGAATCTGAATAATAATCATAAAGATGATAATGCAGGTGTTCATCATTCTCTTGCCCCTATACCAATTTATTTGGGTGCAGCATGTCTTCTTCTTCCATACTTCTCTATTACTCGTCATCTCAGCATTCACCTCCTTTCTAGCCACATCATCCTTCACACAGTCCATCCATCGTTTCTTTGGTCTTCATCTACTCATAGCCTTTTAAAAATATTCATACTCAAAACAGGTAGACAAATCTTTAACAGTCAATGAGGTGCACAATTTTTTTTTTACAAAAACGATTTTTTTTCTCATGGTTTTGTTGTTTGAAGCCGTTCTTATTACCTGAGGACCTAGAAGACGTGATATTCTAGCAACGTTAAGGTGGTGGATGCTTACGGTGGAAAAGACAAAAAATACTATGTACTAAATGTCATAAGCTGGATCCTGTATAAAATCTTAGTAAATACTTACCTAGTATACGTTTTTAAAGCGATTGTCTCTAGGCACTGTCGACTTTAATCATTGGCTGTGCTATGAGCTCTCATATTTTTCCCCGACTACGGCGAAGCCAAAAGGAAGGGTTTATGATTTTAGCAGTCTATGTATGTATGTTTGTATTTACGTATGTTCCTCCGTAGCGCCTAAACGATTCATCCGATTTTGATGAATAAGGTGTCAATCGATTCGTTATTATGGCCCGGGTAACATAAGCTACAAACCGAAAAAAAGCGTGATTTTTCAGTAGTCGGGTTTTTAGTGGTAGTGGTAGTGCCTACTGGCATACCACACAAATTCTTGTCATTCATGTTTTCCTCCTCACAAAAATCTCTAACGGTCAGTCCATTTGCGACCACAACATCTTTATCACAAACTTTTGTATCAATCTTTCACAAAGCTTCTATTCCGACCCATTTAGCATCTTAACTGTCAAAAGATCACCATGCTATTGCCAAATACGGTCTTCCCACGGTACTTAAATAATATTTAAAGACATCGGAACACTAATCCTGCGCCTACGACAACTAATAAATCGCGGCTGACCAAAGATCGACCCTTGGAACAGAAACTTCTAAGCATGTGTTTGGACTACTACATGAAGCGATACAAAAGAGGTTTTGTTGTTCACAAAGATACTTTTGCAGCTCCACAACCCCAAGTTGTGCAATTATACGGTTTAGTCCTTTTTGATAAGGACGTGTAGGAGGTTTCCTGAGTGTTTAATAGTTTGGTGATCTTGGTGGTATTTTTGAGACAGTTTCCAATTGTTTTGTGGGACAATGTCGTGGGTCATGGGAAGTGAGGGTGTGTTTTCAGTGTTTAAGCTTGAATGTATTATTGACCGACGGACATTGTCGGTTAGTTTATAACGTGGTATTTAGCGGTTGTGGCGGGAGGGAGAGGTCTTGATACTTTGGTTTACTTTATCTTTACAATTAAATAAAATTGAAGTGTCGGCTTATAATTTCAAAATAACAGTTTTTTACTGAATGTATATGAAAGTATATACGGTACTTATATATAAAAAAAATGACTGTGTCTGTCCGTTTTTTTCAGCTAATCTCTGAAATGGCTGGACCGATTTTTACGAAACTTTTGCTGTTTTTGATGATGAAACCGTAAGTAGGCTACTTTTATTTTAGAAAAAGTATTAGGGTTCCGTACAAAAAAATTAAAACCCTTTAAATTGTTAACAAAATCTGATTCAAGTAGAAAAGTACTATTTTTTAATAAAAATAATTAAAAAATAAATAAAATAAATTTTAATAAATTTTAATCATTTCACGCGGACGAAGGTCGCGGGGATGATCTTTGACAACTCAAGTATACAATGACAGGTTTCTAAGTTGTTGTTTAATCCTATTGATAAAGAGTTTTTAGGTATTTTTACTTTACATAGTTACTTCCAGAAAGTGACTCCGATAAAGTACACTACGCAACGTTGGTTTTCTACACAGAGTCACAGATATTTGTTTAAAAGTAGAAATCAGAAGGTAGCCTAGTCTAGTTTCGTAAGTTGGCTCTAGCTAGAGAATGGCTCTAGCTAGCTTTTTGTAACTTTTCTACCTACGAGTATTCTTGTTAATGTATTATTTATCTATTCAATTCCTCACAAATACACAAGTAGTGAAATATATTAAATAAAACGATAGAAGATCACAAAAACATATAAACTCCAAGTATCAAGACTTCTTCCCCTGCAGACTATGCGCAAGCGCCGGCTGCGGGCGCCATTGTCCGGGCTCGCCGCGATGATATACTGCCACAAACATTCATTGTACGAGTATTGTTCCACTCGAATACTTGATACACTCGAGTCGATACCAGAGTCCGAGTGATGTTGTTGGGTAAGAATGCCGCGTTTTTTGTAAATATCGAATTTATATTTGGTGTTGTTTGGTTGTATAGGTATGCCTGATTCATAAGACTGCTGATCAAGAGGTCCTGGATTTGATTCCTAGGTCGGGCTAAGTGTTATTGGGTTTTTCCATCAGACATTTCTCAGTAGCAGCCACGGAGTCTGGATTTGTGCCCGGTTGGTGGAAATAGGCCCGCCCCCTATTACATGAGACTTTAACGTACATAACTGGCGAAATGTGGGTGTACTATTAGGTACACGTCTGCCTAACCCTTCGGGAACTACAGGCGTGATGTTATGTATGTGATTCATTGTAGAAGTTACTAGAAAACAGATAAATGTGAAGCCAGCAAGTTTGGCGTGAATGAAGTAGACTAGATTGGAAATCAAATGTAATAAATAAGAATAATTAAAGACCTGGACAATGCTTCGCAATTGTGTAATCATCACATTAGATGTTCAACAAAACTTAAATAGAAAAACAATTGGAAAGAAAGCAAAAAGTTCGTTGGAGATGCTGGGATTTGAACCAAGGACTTTCAGCATCCGAAACAGACACTCTACCACAGACTTACATTCCTGATGCAACTAGCTTCAAATTCAAAGAATCACAATCTATTCCGAACTTTACCTAAACTAAACTTAAGCCGTTTGCGCGTCAGTTAAAGTTTGGTATAGATATTGAAGGAAAATGAAAGCTCCATTCCTGATTTTCAGGAAAGAACATTACATAGCATCATGCCTGTAGTCTCCGAAGGGTGAGGCAGAGGTGAACCTAATAATACACCCACATTTCGTCAGTTATGTGTAAGTCCCATGTAATAATAATGGACGATTAAACTCTGTCAATTAATACCTTACTGTGGATTACAACAATAATTTGTGTACAACTAAAAACCCGAGTACTGAAAAACTATATTACATTTACAAGGTAAAATCAATTCCTCCTATTGTTTAAGGCAGTTAAAATATAGCCTATGTTACCGGTGCCATAATAACGAATCGATTGACACCTTATTCATCAAAATCGGATGAATAGTTTGGGCGCTACGGAGGAACATACGTAAATACAAACATACCATACATACTCGTAGACTGCTAGAATCATAACCGTTCCTTTTGGATTCGCCGTAGTCGGGTAAAAACGGCCGAATCTAAGGAGACCAGAACAAACAGAAGGTCAGAGCAAGTAAAGGATCATCGCTGAATTAGCTTGAAAAAGAACTAGGAGTACTTGAGTACGTGATCCTCTGCTTTACCTTTCAGGCCAAAATTACAAGTAAATTCTCCGAAACAAAGTCACACTTTTAAAATTCTAATTAAAATCAGTGAATCGAGCCGCGAATCGATATGCAAGTCAATCGGGACATGGGGCGGTGGCTCCCATGTTTTTCATTACCGTTCGCCCGCGCCCCTCGCCAATGTCGAACAAAACCATGGCGCCTTTGTCTTCTAACCATTGCGGTTGGATGTACTCGCGGTATGGTTGGTGTATTGAAACCTTTTAAAATTTTATTAATACGCAATAAAAAAAAACAAATGAAAAAAAAATACGTTTGATTTTTTACTTGGGATTGGACTTCAGTTCAGACCTCATATTTTACTATCATTTAGTTTTCTTTTTTGGAATGACCACTCACAGTACAACGACTTTAGGACGTTGTAACTGCTTAACCGGAGCGGTAAATAACTATACCTACTTAAGTAAAGATTTTAGTAAGAGTAACTGTGGTTTTTAAATCCTGTAAGTTTTTCTCTTCGGATTTACCTACTAGTATCCGAAAAGAGGTGGAAATGGAGCGATAGAAGTAGATAGGTTATGGTACTCATCAATAGCAACGAGTTGGATACCTATGTTTTGTAATCCCAAAAATTTGCAAATCCCTCTCATAGAGAGGAGGCGTGTGACCCAGCAGTGGGACCATTATATGCTGATTTTACATGCCCAATAAAAAACTTACCTATGGTTTTCACTTGTAAAAAACATTAACCTTCAGTTAACCTTAGGTAAAAATCATGACAATACTGTAACCGCAAATTGTTGATAGGCTTTATTGAAGATCATTACATACAGTGACCACCTCAAGCTCGATAAAAACAAAAAACACATAGTAGTTATCATTTTACGATGTGACACCAATAAAGTAGTGTGACCACAGTTGACCACATCAATGTCTCCGTCGACATTATACGCCGATGTTCGTTTATAGCACTTTTTGCGTCCATTAACTGTGATTGATTTACACTGCCCTGTCTAGCTACAATTTAATTGTCATAAAAGCGATTTTTAATAATACCGTTGTTTTGTTTTATTTGTTTTTAGAAGAATTCAGAATATGCACGTTTTAAACCTTTAATGTTTGGCAGGACCAAGTAAATTGGTGAAAACTGGCAACGAAATGTTTAGAAATATTTTACTCGCAGATTCGTTTTTACTGTGGCTTCACCCGGGATGATGTCGAAAATTGTCCTACAGGAATGTAGTGCATTCCATCCGGGATAAAAATTATCCTATGCGGTACTACTTCAGTCTGTGCCTATATCTTAACACAGGACATAGTTTACGTGTGAGCCAAATTTTATTGTAATCCGTACAGTCATTAAGGTGTAAAAAGGCATCAAACAGACAGACAGACAGTTACTTTATTTATAAATATCAATTAAGGAGTAACGCCATAAATGCTGGTCACTGAAGTTCCCAGACGAAGTTTCATTTCCAAATGGCAAGAAATGTTTCATGAAAATTAGAACACGGAAAAATACATTCTCTAGAGAGTCGAATGTCTCTACATTTATAAGAACCCTACTCCACAAAATAAAGTTTTCCCTGCGATTAGGAAGGAGTTCAAAAGTAAGAGTTTTGTCATCGGCGCATTGTGTCGTGATGGGTTCTTTAATAACGCGCGTTTTGTCTGAAGCGGCATTCAGCCAGCAATAATGTGGAAAGTACCTTATGTTTCGCGTTCCTGCGCACAATTTTTCGGGGTTGATTAACTTTTATTCGATTTTGCTCTGGTATTTCTCTGTTTGTTCGGTTTTTTCATGTATACCCTGTATTGGTATTTTGATATCCTGTATTTAATGTTTTTGTATCATAGTAGCTTTCGCCCCCGGCTTCGCTTGCGTTATGGTCGGAAATTATCCCACAGAAACGCTTTAAATATAGCCTATGACACTCAGGGATAATGTCGTTTTCCGTTGGTGAAAGAATTTTCAGAATCGGATCAGTAGTTCCGGAGATTACCCCCTACATACAAACTTACAAAAACATTTTACCTCTTTTTAATTTAAAATAACATAAACATTAACTAGGTTTGAATTAAAAAAAAAATAACTCATTAGTTTATCTGTTTTGAGCTTTCTGCTTGTGAGGTCGCTTGCTTGAAGAGATTGCCTACGCGCAAGAACTCTTTGTCCAGATCGAGCAAAGTGAAACTTAATCAGAGCATTGGATGTGTCATGACGACTTCATAATACTACCTCGTTGGTTTAGCGATCGCAAGCGCGACTGCTGAGCATGTGGTCCACTGGTGAGCATGTGGGTTCGATTCCCGGATCGGGCAAAGTGTTATTGGGTTTTTCCATCAGAAAAATTCGCAGTAGGAGCCTCGGAAGCTGGATTTGTGCCCGGGTGATGGCAATACGCTCGCCTCCTAATACATGGGACTTAAAAATAACTGGCCAAATGCGGGTGTACTATCAGGTACACCTCTGTCTAACCCGTCGGGGATTACAGGCGTGATGCTATGTTATGTAATTTTATAATATTTCTGCAAAATTGCAGTCTTTTCTGCTCTATCAAAAACAAAACCGACATCACGGATAAACGCACCTACAGCTAGATCACAAATATCAATTTCACACAGAAGAGGTGTAAAAAGTTAATATAATGAAACACGTCCGGGACTCGAACCCGCCACACACAAAGCCCATCAATTAGCGGCCAGTGATCTATCAGGGGGAGGCTTCAATGTTTTAATTAAAGTATCCACCCTGGTAACGAGGTGGTGACAGTATTCACCCTTTTTATGAGTAATGAACTGTCCTGTGGATACCGATTGTTAATCTGTGTTTACTTACCTGCACCCCAACTACGTAACTCAGTTTCGATCACAACCACAAGATGTTTATGGAAAATCCTAATCAATGTGTTTGGAAATTCGTGTGTCGTGCATAGTGCAAATAACGCAACGAACATGTCAAAAAAAGGAATACGATTTTATGTGCTACGTAATTACCCCATTTTTTTTTTGTTGGATGTGAAATCATCAAATAACTCCTCCCGCTCTGGGCTGAGCAGGAGGGAGTGTCAGACTTTTACTGACTAAAACCCATCCATGTTCCTTCATCGCCCTTTGTGTTCCGGGGCCACGGTTTCTCTTTCAAACAGTCCCGCAGCCCCGGCAGGCACGCAATTACCCTTCTGGTACTTATTTATTTTTCTGAATACTTTCCTACATGTACATAAGGAATGTATATTATGTACTTTTCCTTACTTCATCGGAATAACCAGTTAAAGAAGTTACCATTAGGAAGAAGCTCTCCTGCTGCTGATTTGAGAAAGGCATGGTCTTCCACTTTAATAGCAGGACAGATTTAGAAGAGGAAACGAAGAAATTGACAAGTCTTACGACTGAAAAACAGTCTGGTGTACACTTCCTTCAGAGTTTTGAGTCATGATCAGCGCCGAAGCATGCGATGAAGTGTCAATGGGACGGCCATATTAGCCGTAGAACCGATGACCGTTGGCGTAGACGTATTCTTGAGTGGAGACCGTGAATCGGCAAGCGTAAGGTGGGACGCTCTCAGTCTCGGTAGAGTGACGATCTTCGCACGGTGGCTGGTAGCAACTGAATGAATGTTGCCGAGAATCGAGTTACGTGGCGTGCGATTGAAGAGGTCCATGTCCAGCTGATGATGATGAATACACGAAGCTAGTCCTTTCGATGTCTTACCTATGTTAATGAAAGACCTTGGAATTAAACAAACAGATATTTTAATGTGTCCCTCTCAGCGCTAATCTCACCATTGTCTGTTTGAACCGCCCTTACATTATACCGAATCATAAAATGTTAATTCCGAAGATTTCGACGAAAGTAATTCGACCTAATTAAGCCTTATTCCAAAGAAAAGCGTTATCTTTGAACTTACCTGCTTTTGAATGCTTTTCTACCTTCTGCTAGAGATTTTGCTAGGTTTGTAACTGAGTTTGAATCTTGTGGCTTGAGTGGTAGAGTTGGTTTTTGCGTGGTGTGAACTAAGAGTCGAAGATCTTCGAGATGTTGTTAGGGTTACCTAATATAAAATCTGTGTAAAAATTACTTTAAATTATGAATTTGACATCTATTCGCGACGACCACGCTTGCAGAAAACGTGCATGAAAAATCTGTATGAAAATTCCTGAATCAACTAACTATTTTATTCTTGAGTGGTTTTAATCTTAATTACAAGATGAGACCTTATAACTTAGACTAGAATGTTTTCATGATGATTGTGTTAGGTATATTGCTGTCTTAATGAATCATCATTCAATAGTAGATTAACATTGATTAAAATGTTCTATAGTTTCCGCTTACCAATCCAAGAACAGTTTATGTCAGTACTAGTACTTCCCCCGCGACTTCGTCCGCAAAATTGTGATAACTCTGCTAATATATGCATGATATAAATATAATTTATAGCCAATAGCACCCATCAGCTTTTTGCCGATGAAAGAATTTTTAGAATTCAATTATTCGTTCCGGAGACTACCCCCTACGTACAAACTTACACACAAACCAATTTTACCTTTATCATAAACTAGTTGTTGCCCGTGGCTTCGCTCGCATTTTCGTCAGAAATTATCCCACGGGCACGTTGTAAATATAGCCTATGGCACTCTGGGATAATGTAGCTTCCTATTAGTGAAAGAATTTTCAAAATCGGTTCTGTAGATTTAGTGATTACCCCCTACAACCTCACAAACTCGCATACTTTACCTCTTTATGATATTAGTATAGATTAATATAGATGTAGCTACCAACTCCAATAAATGTAATCCTCGGTTTTCCTCATTACACTTCTCAAACTTATAAAACCTCCAGGTACATGCTCCCTCCCAGCCCTACACAGCCCTCCTTGGCCAACATTAATAAGGAGAATTAAGATTAAAATGATATTAAATTTTGATATTGTGTTGTGTACGGATTATTTCGAAGGAAATTTTAATATGGCCCTCGCTCTTTGAGTCCTTTGTGGCCCGGGCAGGCCTCGCTGTTTGTTCTGCTTAGAGTATTATACGAGGTGGGTGAAAAAAGGTAGAGGTACTTGCTTACTTGATCATGCACATGTAGGGAAGGTAGATTAGAATATACTGTAGATTTTTGTAAATTTAATTTCTTGGTATTCGATTTTAGAATACAGAGTGGATACAAAAACGCTTAGTATGTATTCAGTACCCATTCTGAACCCACATATATTTTTAATCGGTAATTTAAAGAAAATCTGCAGTTACCTAAAAAAGTGCAATAAGTTACCTACAAATGCATCTTCTGGGCACGCTCGTTCCATCATAGACCTCATCTATCGCTTTCCATCAGGCGTGATCGAGGTCTAGAGCAGGCCCATTTTGTAATAAAAAAAAAACACGGTCAATATGTATGGTTCATATAAAGATGTACCGAATACGTGGTAACCATCATCCATATATCATTGGTTCCGCGCTGTATGTCATTGGTTTAATTGCATAATCAGCCTTCGACGTTTGCCACCGTTTGCCACCGTTTGGGATTGGGACAAAGGCTTGCTCTCTGAGAGAGTGAGAGGGTTATACTTATAATCCGATGCAACACCGCACATCTTCGAATTTTCGGTTCTAAGACATTTCGGTTTACTCACCATGTTTTCTTTGATTGCTATGGCACCTTTGGTTAAATTGATATTGGCAAATGGAATTGCCCACAAATCTATATCGGTCAATGCCATATGTCACCGATGAAGTGGGCTAGAACTTGAAATTATCAGGCACAATCATACATCGATTTTCCTGAGTCCTGAAATGGTTTGAAGAACTTACGACTTGACCGTGCAACCTTATGGCTAAATAAGCGGTTTTTCACAAAAATAAACTTTAACAACAAAAATAATATAACATCACGCCTAAGAGACCACCGACGAGTTAGGCAGAGGTGTTTTTAATAGTACACCAGTTCACATTTCACCAGTTGTATTTAACTCCCATGTACTAGGAGGCGAGCCTATAACAACATAGATATCAATTGGAATAAAGAAAAAGCCTCTTAATTGCCCAAAAACAGTCCTTCCATTTTCCTAATAATCACATTACCAGACTCCAGCAACCCAATTAGAAGCCACCAGCAGCATCAGCATTGCAGTCACATCAAAAATGTAAGAAGAATCTCACAAACAATATCTTTAACAAGTCTCTCGTCGGGACATACTTTGAATAATTAATTTCTATCGGGTCAGTACCCTGCAGGACTCGGTTGGGACCAATCATCGCTAATCAATTCTTATTGTGCTCGGCTTTTTATAAATGTGTTGTAAGTGAGCTTGCTTGTGTTGAAGTGGGAATGATGTGTTGTTGGTGATAGGGTATCTATCGCTGTGAGTTGAGCAGGGTTATACCAGACCTGCTTGATCTATGCATCTATACAAATAAATAAAAAATGAATTGTCTGTTTGTCATTTCAAAATAACAGCTTTTTACTGAATGCACATGAAAGTATTTACGGTACACACGGCTACACATCAAGCTATACATTTCCAGTTTATGCTGATCTCGCATTGTATAGGATTTCCGTACAATGCGAGGTCAGCTTATACTGGAACGGTAAAGCTTAATGTGTAGCTGTGTGTACTTGTAACAAAAAAAAACTATTTTTTAACCTCCAAGAAGATCTTTGAAGATATCGCACAAGGTATCATAAATTAACACAAAAGCACGTTAAAATAAAAATGTATAATTTGAACTAACAAACTCTATTGCATCCATACAGAAAACGACACATCCAATCTTATAATAAATTAAAGCCTCAGCACATTAAATGGATCCTCATGATATTCTCGTAAAACTATCATCCACATTTGACAAACGAGGTGTTATTCGAAAGATAACATAAACATATACAAAAATAAGATGAATGTTAGCTTCGTTTGCTTTTATGTTTTATTTTCTATGTTTATGCAAATATCAATGTGTTTTATTATACACAATGACTTGTTTTGGATACTATTCTTTTTTTTGTTATAAAATATTTACTGATAGAGTTGTATTTTTTAAACAGTCCATTTACGGCCGTTTTCAATAATTTAATAACAGTTAACGGAACGTTGCCATCTCAGATAAACAGTTTAAAGAAACATCAACTGTCAACCGTCCGAGAGATAGATAAGTGACGTGGATAGGATATTCCTGTCAATTCATTGCTAATTTTGTTTATAGAAACACCGATAGCTACTAGAGTAAGGCATATTAACTAACCGTTAAACGTAAGTAAGTTATAGAAAACGGCCGTTAATTTAATTCATTTTAACCTCCGTCAGTAACCGCTGTCTATTTTACAAGTTACCTATGTGTCTTGCCTCCGCCCACATCAGTTTATCAATTCTTAGGGCTATATGGATAACCTGGATTTTCCAAGAATCTTCTCATCATTGTTTCGATCACCCGGACATAATATTATGCCCGTGTGTACATAATATAATGTATGTATCATAATATGTTAAACTTACACGGTCACTTACGGGATATCTTCCGTGATTTTTAATTATTGTGAGCTCCCGATATTTCAACGCTATTGCATGCACCATGATCGCGGGATGACTGGAGAATGCGGGTGGATGGTTAATAAATTACATATTAGGTGCAGACAAATCTGTCTACCCTCTTTCTTAGTCTTTCTTTATTATACAGGGTGTAACAGGACCCCCTCACGAAGCTGACAACCAAGCATTGTGTACATCAAACTAAGTAACTTTGCGCAAAAAATATTGCTGGGAAACGACATTTTTTTTGTGGTGAAAAATCACGTTTTACGGTAGTACTCAATGTAACGCACTCAAAACATTGTGCTGATGGATGGATTAAATAGTATGGGGGTTGTGTAGGTGTTTAAAGTAAAAATCTGACACTAAACACTCATATTTTATAAAAAAAACTTGTGAAAAATTTGGAATTTTGATCCCCAATATCTCCGTAATTAGTAGGTTCCCAGGTATCGCCTAGAACAAAAAAATGATCGCAATTACAGGGAGAACAAGTGCCTTTCGGCTTCGTGAAGGGACTTGTTACACCCTTTATAATGTTTATAGGTAATGTAGCTTTTTGTCATGTTCTACAGTAAGTTGAAGGTAGTAGTTATCACTCACACGTATCTATCAAGATTTCGCAACACTTTGTTTAAGTGGCAGATAGTTTTAATAGGGTTGCTCTATCAAGTCCATAAAAGTTTTTGGTATTGTTAGTGAAGTAGGGAAGAACTAGAGTCAACTAGAAATTCAAGCATCATAGACAAGCCGTACCATAGGCTAGCTAAGTCAGAGGTAAGAGTTAGTTTTCTGCAAATTCCAGTTTACACCCTAGTACGTGAAATGGTTTGCGCTTTAACTTGGAAATGGTGCTTTAATGTTATTTAAAATCGTTCAAGTCGAGTTTTTAGTTCGTACCGAGATTTGGAATCGGATTGTGTACGTACTTATGTAGTCTAGTACACTCGGCATTACATCAAGTTACCAAAAACTGTCAAATTTCTCCAAATGATTTTAAACCACAAAATGTTGAAGATTAAGTTCACAATGAATGAGAAAAATTAACAGTTTATAGTAATTTGATGCGTTGGCGACTGTACACTTACATTAACTTAAAATCGACAACTACTTGCCATTCTATCTCTACAACCCTTACATGCGCACGCGATCGTTTAGTCACCTACTCACCACTGTACCGAGGCAAAGTGACGCGTTTGAATGCACTATTAATCAGTTACACGCTGGTTACATTGCTATCTTTGCGTACTGTCCATCCGTATGTCCCTAACGTTGCATACCTTAACCTTCCTGTTTAGAATTTTTAGGATTTTGGAAAAATATCAGAACTTAAAAAAAAAAATAAGCTTGACGTTTGTGGGCTAACATGGCCAGAAATCGCACAGGATAGAGAAGAATTGAAGGGGAAAGGGGAGGCCTTTGCCTAGCACTGGGACACAATGTAGGCTAGCAAAAAATTAAAAAGCTCGAAGTTTTCTAGAGCTTGAGGTTTGTCCATCGCCCCCTAATACATGGCTGCAGGTATGGTTCTCTGCCCAACCTTTTGTGGAATATAGGTGTGATGTATAAAGGGTGTAACAAGACCCTTAACGAAGCCGAAAGTTAGTTGTTCTCCCCGTCATTGCGATATTTTTTTTGTTCTAGACCATACCTGGGAACCTTCTAGTTACGGAGATATTATATATACAAGTTTTTTTTTTAAATACCTGTGTTTAACGTAATATTTTTACAGTAAACACCTCCACGACCCCGTACTATTTAATTTATCCACCAGCAAAATGTTTTGAGTGCGTTTCATTGAGTCTTACCATAAAACGTGTTTTTCAACCCAAAAAAAAAAAGTTGTTTCCCAGCAATAATTTTTGCATAAAGTAGCATTCTGTATGCTTGGTTGATGGCTTCGTGAAGGGTCTTGTAACACCCTGTATATATATGTTTCTTTATAAAAAAAAAGTATTGAAATGTTAATGTAAAGTAGTTCTGTGATTATCAATTATTCTGAGCTCCCAAGCAAGTAAGTGATAGTGAAGTCTAATTAAACCTAATCTAATTAAAACCCGTGAAGGATTTTTCAGAGTTTTTATGCAGTTTGAGAGCAGCGGTTGCCCAGTGGTGGCGGCCCCGACTTACGAACAGTAAATCGTGGGTTCGAATCCAGGCAGGCGCATTACTTTGTGTAATTTATTTCATCACCACTGCTCTCAAAACTGTCAAGGAAAACATCCTGAGGAAACCTTGAACCAAAAAATTCGAAGACATGTGACATCTACCAACCCGCACTGGGCCCGCGTGATGGATTATAGCCCATTCCCACTCATAGAGAGGAGGCCGTGTGTCCCAGCAGTGGGAACATTGTAGCCTGATTATGCCAAGTAGTTTGAATTACGATGAAATTACATTAGGTAGGTAACACGAAACAGAGAACTGAAAAGCATTACGTCACCTAAACCGGTTGAACTTTTCCACATTAAAATCAAACTTGCTATAATCAACGCCACCACAATCTTCTCCTCACATATCAAATTAACATTTCAATTTGATTTTTTTTGCGGTCACACGAAACCCTTCATTAATTGGGTTACAGAGGGTTACCTCAGGGAGGGAAGGGTTAACTCCTCAGGGATGAGGCTACAATTGATTGAGATGGATGTTGTCAGCAGACAAATTCAGAGACAACTTTTTACTCTACTTTATTCTCTCCCTGTATTGTTTTTTAATCTTTTTGTTTTATAAAAAGGGTGGTTTTGTACCAGCCAGTTATATAGCTAATTCTTTTTAACTTCTTGAGTGGTTTTGCGATTGGTCCTAAGATGTTCTTTTGTTTTGTTTTTTTTTGTTTATGGGGTTTTGTGGCTAGAGAGACCAATTTTAAATTGGGAAGTGGTTACTGGTGTTTTTGTCATGGTTGATATTAAAAAGAACGACGGGAATTTACAGCTCGATTTTCTCTGCTCAGTTTTTAAAATTTGTAATAAATGTAAATAAATCGCAGTAGTAAATGATCTCCAGGAATATTACGATGTAAAAATAAATGAAAACATCAAGCCATAGGCATATCTATGTCTAAATATGTAATTGATGACTGCGGGCCATGTAAAAGAAACATTCGGAGTTGACATGCAACCTTCACCTTACCTTACTCACTGGAGATGCTGCAAAAGAAGAAAAATCTAAGGCCTTGCAAAAAAAAAAAACAAAAACCAACTGAAAAACATTACTATATCAACAAAAATATCATCGATCACATCACATCCCATCTGCTCAAAGTCTAAGTACATTGAACAATGCCAATAGTTCCGCAGACAATGTTACTATCGAAACATTCGATCTGTCCGGACGATACAGCTTTACATAAATACCTTATGTAACTAAGATCACGCTTCCACCGTCCTAATCTTTTGCAAGCGTTTCGAAGACACCACACACCGACGAACATAGGAAATTCAGAATACATTGAGAGTTTGTTTTGAGATTGGAACTTCAAGAGTCAAATTGGGAACGCAATGGATTTGGAGCTAGAAGTTATGGTCACTGAAAGTAAAGCAATGTTGGTTGGTAAGAGACAGATGTGCGATAACCCAAGATAATCCTGCGATAAAATCTTATACGATTTGCCTCAGCGCACGGTAGTGAGGTTTACGTCTAAAGTCCGAGTTGGTCCGTAAGTCGGGATCGACGGTTGATATACGATAGGTTATACTTTTACGTAACATCTGCGCTTTGTTCCGTTTATGAAGCGTTTTGGACTATCTTGTAGTGTTGCAAATTAGTATAGATAGTTGGGATATCACAATGTTAGCTTGTGCATCTTGAATAACGTAGGTAAATGTTAGGTATTGTACATTCTTTTCTTTGAATTGACGGCAAAAATAATGCGCATGTCAAAAGAACTGTCTATTGACTCTTATAACTTAAAGTGCAACATGAAGTCTTATTCGAAGATTAATTTTATTTATATCTTTTAGAAAGTATAAAGGTAAGTTAATTAAGATAAAAAATGCAGACAAAGAAGACCAAGATTTAATACGTCTACTAGCTACAACTAGTGATGAAAATAACAACACTTTTGACAAAGAAAATTAATTAAAATCTACGGTAAATAAACAAAATTCCCTTGCACCATCAAAAGAGCCAATCAAGCCAAAAGCTGTGACAGCAACCACGATCAACTGGTTGACAAATGACACGCTAATGAAAGTATTATACAGCATTATGCTGCTACACGCTGATGAAAATCAGACGCTTTGTGATGCTAAGAGTTCGGAGAAAGATGTTGCCTTGTTTTGATATAAATAAGAAGAAAAGTAGGGTAATGCAAGGAAGAATGAAGACGATAGTTACTGCAAGATTGGAGCTAACGCTGTAGTAGGCTTGTCTAAAGATCTAGAATCCAAATAATGGAAATCATTTTAAGAGATTCTAATAGCTAAGAAGTTTAATAATATTCAAAGAAACTTGGAAAGGTTGTTTAATTGAAGCCAAAGGTCAAACAAGAATAAGATTGAAAAATATTCTATTAGCAATATTAATCACAACAACGCAAAGTAGCTACTAGCTCCTACATTACTACCACACATTAATAATAAAATATTGGAATTGTTAATAAAAAGCATAAAAAACGAAATATATTCGACTAATAAGTTTAGTCAGAGACGCTAATATAAAAAATCAGTAAACATTCCAAAATCATTGACGTCACACAAATAGTCTTCGAGTTCATCGTTTTAGCCGCGTATAAATTTAACACTGGCAATATAAGCTTTGACACTTTTATAAAACGTGCATATCTATCCAAGTGTTGTTTACTTTCTATTTAAATTTTACTATCCGTCATCATGGCTAACGGTCACTGGGAAGTGTTTACGTGTAATAAATTAACGGACGGACAATCCGACCGGTCCGCTTTGTGGATAATCATTAATTTCCATGTGACATTGAATTCTTTGGGAGATCTGTCTGAAGCATTAATGCACGCTAAATTTGTTTTCTCATTACTGTCTTCAGTTGATTCATTAATATTCTTTTGTGTTGGTGACGACGATGCATTCCATGCTACTACTATTTTTATTATATTTTACTAACAACCTTCTTTAAAGTTCTATTACCTCTTTCCAAGTGGAATATCTCTAAGTTAGATATTTTATTTCCATTAAGGTTTTGTATAAAATAAACTTGTACATGTAAATATTTACCAAGAAAAATATCCCGCTACAATAAATTTTCAGAAACGTCGAGTATATTTACCATTTTACAAATCGCAGCATGCAGCGTTCAAGTTATGCTAATGTCAATCTGTTATAATTCCCGCATCACATACATTTTACTTTTAAATCTCCTATAATTCGTTCATCTCCCCATTTTTTACGGCGCCTCGTGTCCACTGTCACTACTGGGCATTAAAAAACATCTTAATTTCTATGTCATCCCCAACTTTATCGGGGATTTGTAAAGAAAGCGTGTTAGGCTCGTGGCACCTGTCCAACACTGGCCTTTGACCCAGGGATGCTGTGGTCATCTCGTCTTTTTATACTGGCCCTACATTGATATGTTAATTTTGATGGTCTTCGCATTTTTTACGCAGTTTAACTCTGAATGAGAGACATTGATTGTAAAATTTGTAGTCGTTATTTATATTAACTTGACATGTTTAAACTAAATTAGGCTGTTTGAATAAACTTCTTCGTTCATGTCATAATTTTGGTCACTCATTTCATTTAGATTTACGGTCCGTTATTTTCAAATTATGCAAATTCATAAACATTACTTGAGGTCCGAAAAAATAAATCAAAGTAATAATATTTTCGAAGACTGACCCTTGTCCGGCGCGGTAAATACCAGCACATAGATTTTATGGGAACCCGAAATAGCTAATAATTCATAAATTTCGGACACCGGACTCCTGTGTCCGGTGCTCAAAATCGCTAATACCAAAACCCGTTGGGGCCAAATACGTCATTAATTTGAACAAGTCCGGACAAAGGGCGAAGACTGCGCCCTTTCAAGACTAGAAAGACTACACGGCGAAGGATAATAGTGTAGTCTCCTCACTCGTTTAAGAATGATAAATTACCTAAATGGAGTCGGTATGTCCATTCCCACAGATATTAAAGTGGAGGACAAAAGAAGGACCCCCGAGTAGTTGGACCCATGCTGGGGTATTGAAAATATTGCAAAATACACCGTTCATTGTGTGGACCTCATGCAAATCTCTTTGAGGGCTTCTTTCGGATAGAAATTGGAAAAGTTTTGTGATCGTGACTTTGATGTTCTTTGTTTTAAGAAGGCTAATCGCTGATGATACGCTTGTGTACCGTTGGAATCCGATGCTTATGTGTACTGGGATAAAAGTTAAGTAGGTAAAGTAAAGCGCAGTTACATTGGCAATGAGAGTCCGACTGTGAAAGAGCATATAACAGCTTTTTCTTCAGAATATTCGAGATATACACAAATTGTTTGCGAAGTTTATTTGATGTTAGGATAGCTTGTTGTTACATGTTTTTTAATTTATTTAACAGTTTTTAAATTACAAATATTTATAGAAAATATTGAGTGACAGTCTCAATAAAAAACATGATTTGGAATGCGAAACAAGCGTGACACGGATGATACATCACCTGCCACTTTTAATTTACCTCATCATAAAAACAAACGTTAATTAATAATTATCCTAATGTGCTATGGACTTTAGTCTAACCTTTTCTGCAGATAAAGACATAATCTACTAAGTTTACAAAATAATTCAAGCAGGGCTTCAAAAACAGAAAATACTAATAAAAAGTATACTCGAATCTTCCTGAAAACATTACCAAATCTACTAAACCTTAGGAAATTATATGTTCCTAGCTGTTGCTCGCGGCTTCGCTCGCGTTTTGGTCGGAAATTATCCCACAGGAACGTTGTAAATATAGCTATGACACTCGGGGATAATGTAGCTTCCTATAAGTGAAAGAATTTTCAAAATCGGTTTATTAGGTCCTGAGATTACGCCCTACAACCTCACAAACTTTACCTCTTTATAATATTAGTATAGATTTACCGAAAACCCATGAAAGGTAAACTTCAACCACGGCATTTTCCAACCTGACCACTTCATAAAACTATAAAGCGAAAACCACCCATGAAATTGTATCCCTTCATTTGCGGTCTATTATCTATAAGCCCATTATTGCTATAATATAACACCTGAGCAGTTCCGATTACACATAATGAGTACAAAACCCTTTGTGCCCATTCAGCCACCGATATTAATAAAAAGGGATAGTGACTATGCCCTTTTGTGTCGACTTGTTTATTCTAGAGAATGACATGAATGTTTAGAAGCAAAAAAGGGAGATACAGCGAAGAGAGTTTACAAAGATAATGATGCGGCTCGGTAAGGTTAAATTTCAAATTAATGCTATGGGATAAAGAATAGTTTTGCATGATTTATAATTTTGTATGGGTACCCAGAAAGCTGGTATATTTGTAGAAGACGATGATCGGTGACCTCTGCCACCCAGCGCGGTTCGTGATTGACGTTTCTATGACGTGCGCAGCCGGAGAAATTTGGAGAATTCCGAATATGTTTTCTAATTGTTATGGAAGTTTATAAACTACTGTAAAGTGTTTTGGGTAATTCATTAATATTAATAAGCATTTTGTTTGTTTTTCGTGATAACAATAGGTGTGAATATGCAAATCATTAATGAATATTTAAAAATCACTTAAAAATATATAAAAACTTAAAGTGTTTTGTATAAATTACAACATATTTTTAATTAAACACTGTGAATAAGAGAAAATGGTTGTTAAAAATCAGAGAGTTTCACACCTAATATCCAGTTAATACCTTAAACCCCGTGATTCTTTACAACTATGACTAGATAAATCGTTTTCTCTGGGGCTGGGTTATTATCAATATATATTGTTGGTATATATATTGTTTCAGCGTTAACGATGATGGAAAAGTCAAAAACACATTACCCTCCTCAGTCGGGTGAAAAGGTATTGGATTAACATAAAGCTTCAGAAAAGGAGTAGCAGCTAGTGGCTTCATAATAACAGCCGCTTGGGTCGATCTTCGAGTCAAGCCGTGCTTGCCTAGGTTGTTCCGTGGATGGGTGACCACCCATTACATACCGAGCTTCCTCCATACCACGGAAAGCACGTTACTCCGTTGGTCCCGGCTGTCATTAATAGATCTTTGACAGTTGTTACAGGTAGTCAGTGGCCCGAAAGTTTGACAACCAGTCTTGGCAAGGGGTATCGTATTACCCAGTACTAACTGGGCTGTGATGGAGGTCAGATAGGCAGTCGCTCCGTGTAAAATACTGGTATTCAGCTGCTTCCGGTTAGACTGGAAGCCGACCATAGTTGGGAAAAGGCTAGGCAGAGGATGGAAGCTGCAGAAAACAGTTCGGCGGTAGTCGGCGTACCGTTCGCACGAGTACACGGCGTTGCTAATAGCTACTACATATTTATTTCGCTAAAGCGGCCGCTGTCAGTGTTTCTCAAGTTTTTTATCAAAGTCAGTTGAAATGTTTAACTGCAAACGTTGCGACACTGAAGCGAGGGATGGTGCTACATGTGTTGCCTGTAAGGCGAGATTCGACTTCCCCTGTGCTGGGATTACTGAGGCTGGTTGGAGAAAACTTGGCGAGCGTAAATCGACATGGAAATGTCAAAGCTGCAAGGCTACCCCGGTTGCCAGTCCCCAAACTGGTTGTCTGAAGGCATCACCGGCAAACTCGGAGACCATCATGGCTGAGCTGCAACGTCTGTCACTTAAAATGGAAGCATTGCCTGCGTTGATAGATAGTGTGAAGGCTATTCAGAGTGAGTTGGCGGAGTTAAAGTCCATACGGCAAGAAGTCCACGAAATGAAATTGTCTTTCGAGTCCTACGGTCAGGAAATAAAAGCTTTGGCAAGTAAAGTGTCCATACTGGAAGATGAAATAGAGACAATGAAGACCACCAAAGAAGTGATAGTCAATTTGCAGGATCGTCTTACCCAGCTTGAGAATCGGCAGTCTGAGAATGAACAGAGGTCGCGCATGAACAATATTGAGATCAAAGGAGTGCCAATATCCAAGGATGAAGACTTGTTCGCAATAATGGCCAAGATTGGTGAAGCAATTGATTTTCATGTGCAGAGGGAACAGATAAACTACATAGCAAGGGTGCCGACTCGCAATGACAAAATAAATAAAAATATTATTTGCTCTGTACACAATAGCTACATAAAAAACGATTTTATAGCGGCGGCAAGGAAATATAAAAAACTTAATGCTGGAGATCTGGGCCTACAGGGCAATAATAGGGTGTACATCAACGACCACCTAACCCTGGAAAATAAACTCCTACTTAATAGAACCAAAGCCCTAGCCAAAGAGCGTGGCTTTGAACATGTGTGGGTTAGAGGATGCAAAATACTCGTGAGAAAAAATACCGCGTCTCCAAAACACTGCATCCACACAGAGCAAGATTTAAAAAAGTTTGTTTTTTAATTAAAACATCTCCACTTATTTGCGTGTTGACTCCTTTTAAAAAAGTTTGTGTAATTCATATTGTGGACACATCATTGTTAATCGTGAACTCGTTTGACTTAAGTTTAAGTTTGAGAAACACAGGTACGTATTTTTTGCACACATTCCATTCTCGCCTGCCTCATTAGGCTTTGTTTTTTGTCATTTCATACTCTATGTTTGTGCGGTTAGAGGTGAGATCTGCTTACACTTTAAATTTCTGACTCATATCCTATACAATTTCAAAACTAAACGTTTCTACACTTTGAATACAATTTCTTACGCTTATTCTATCAAATATGTTTATGTTTGTTTGTTATTATATATAGTTCTCGCTTTATATTATCACCACTCGCTATTTAAGCCGACTTTTATTACCTATAGCTTTTACTCGGCACTAAGTTTGAGTGTACCTTATATTTTCTCAATTATTTTCTTGGCGTTACCTTTCAATTATGCCTATTAGTATTTACTATCAAAATGTTCGGGGGCTACGGACGAAAACATCTGTTTTCTACAGAAACGTTTGTGTAAATTCTTTTGATATCATTTGTCTGACGGAAACATGGCTTATTGATGGTATTTCCGATAGTGAATTGTTTGATGATAGATATTTTGTATGGAGGCGTGACCGAAGTTACTCGCAAACTAATCAAACTATGGGTGGGGGGGTTTTAATTGCCATACGTCGAGAACTAGTTGCCGATGTCCGTAACGAATGGTACTCTTCTGCCGAGGATCTGTGGGTTACCTTAACTTTACACCAAAAAAAACCTAAAGTGACTTATAAAATACATTTATGTGTTGTGTATATATGTAGCCAGCAATCTGGCAACTCTTTAATGACACAACTGAATAATTTTACTAGTAATTTATCCGACATTGTTCTTAAACATCCCGCAGATAAGTTTTTAGTGCTCGGTGACTTTAACCAACCGAATATTGAATGGCACGCTACTGCGGACGGTGATCACCTATGTCCTGGTAACTTACATGGTCCCATTCAAACCTGCTTCTGGGATACCCTCACCGCTTGCAATTTGCTACAGTACAACTCACATTTTAATGTTAACAACAGGATTCTTGACCTCGTATTATCTAACAGTGAAGTAGCTGTCACTCGCAGCCTGGATCCCCTAGTGTACGAGGACTCACATCATAAAGCACTCTGTATCTCTGCCGACTTCGTCCAACTTCATCAGCTGCATTCTCGGCCACGAGTCAAGTTCCTGTATGGCCAGGCAAATTATGACGCCATCATTGAAGAAATGATGGCAATTGATTGGCCATTAGAGTTAAATTCTAGGCCTCTTGAAGAAGCTGTTAAATTCTTTTATCACACTATTAACTTGCTTCATAATACGCATATTCCATCTAAAACTATTGCACCAAGGGCTAAGTATCCTCCTTGGTACAAAAGCCCTCTTATTAAAATAATTAAAGAAAAATCAAAATTTCATTCAAAATTTAAAACCTATGGAAATCTCTCGGACTATCAATCTTTTGTTACCTTACGTCAACGGGCTAAAGATATGGAGAAGGAAATGTTTGATGATTATATAGCAAAAATTGAACAAGCCATTTCTAAAAATCCCCGGGCTTTCTGGCAATATGTTAAATCTAAACAACATACCAATTGTTACCCATCTGTATTAAAATTTGGTGAAGTGTCGTCTGGTCAAGGGGAGGAAATCTGCAATATGTTTGGCGACTATTTTTTTTCGAACTTCCAAGAGCGACGCGACACAAATGAATCCTTAGCCTCTGCGAGCGTGGATCAGTCTACTGGTCTCGTATCAGACATCTGCTCTATTGATGTGCGGGAGGAGGAGGTATTTCGCTTGCTAAAGCAAGTGGATATTAATAAATCCGCTGGTCCGGATAATATTTCACCAATTTTTATAACCAAATGTGCCAGGTGTCTATCCATCCCTTTAACAATATTGTTCAAACGGTCGTTCGACTTGGGAGTAGTGCCTACAATCTGGAAGTCAGCGTATATAACGCCGATTCATAAAAAAGGACCTAAGGACAGCGTTGAAAATTATAGGCCGATCTCCAAACTCTGCGTGTTCGCTAAAATTATGGAGAAAATCGTACACGTACAACTTTCTTCTTCACTTAAATTAAGTTTCTCCGAACACCAACATGGATTTTTAAAAGGTCGCTCCACCACATCCAATCTCGTGGTCTGTAGTGACTATCTTTCAGAGCATATGTCCAAGAGGTCTCAGGTCGACGTTATATACACTGACTACAGTAAATGTTTTGATCGAATAGATCATACGCTTCTAATGCGCAAATTGTTAGGGATTGGTGTGAGGGGTAGCTTGTACAGATAGTTTGTATCATATGTCGAAAATAGATGCCAGACTGTAGCCCTCAATGGTTATACCTCGAGAGCAATGTACATTCCGTCGGGGGTTCCCCAAGGATCCTTATTAGGACCCCTTTTATTTAATATTTTTGTGAATGACATCGCCTCTTGTTTCCTAAACTCTAAAATTTTATTGTATGCGGATGACATGAAAATTTTGAGTCAAGTGTCAACCATTGAGGATGCACACCTACTGCAGGAGGATCTGGACAGGTTCCATGATTACTGCGATCGAAATAGGTTGGATTTAAATATTTCAAAATGTTATGTGTGTACATTTACTCGCAAGCCAAATCCTATTAAGTATGATTACAAACTATCGAATACGTCAATTGCCAGAGTCAACGTCATCAGGGATCTTGGGGTAACTTTTGACTCGAAGCTTTTGTTTGATGCCCATATTGACAATATAGTCAACAAGGCTTCTAAAGCATTAGGTTTTATTTTTAGGGTCTCCTCTGAGTTTAAGAATGTCAAAACGATGAAAATTCTGTACTGTGCTTTTGTCCGTAGCCATCTTGAATATGCTTCTCAAATTTGGAACCCAAATTACAATGTTTATATTAATCGCCTCGAAAGTATACAAAGGCGATTTTTAAGGTACATTCAATATCGTTCAAATACCTATCTTCCTAACTATACTAGTCGGTGTAAGAAATTTCATATTCTTCCTTTACACGAACGAAGAAAAATTGCAGATCTCGCCTTCCTATTTAGTATAATGAATGGATCTACTGACGTCCCTGAGCTGGTGGCCAAGATTGGACATCGTGCACCATCTGTGTTTCTTCGGAGACCTCATCTCCTTCACGTACCTATAGTGAAAACTAACTACAGGCAAAACACATATATCATAAGAGCATGTCGAATGTTTAATATGGTGTGCCGGGATGTTGAGCTTGATTTATTCACAAATAGTGTCCAGAAATTAAAAAAAAACATTAAATAACTTTTTCTTTGAAATGTAACTTCATTCTGTAGTGTATTTTATTTTGTTTATTATTCTCTTCAGTTGTTTCTTTGTTTAACTCTTACGCTGTTTGTACCGTTTTGACAATTTATACATAAGTTTATATAAGTGGAAACTTGTAATTGGCTATCTTCTACTTATTACTTCTGACTACTTGGATGTATTAGCTGTAAGTTTTCTTAAAATTAATAAAATAAAAATAAAAATACAATAAAACCTTATGTTAATTCTATTGAAAGTATTTTCAGTAATAAGAAACGTTTTGAAAGCGACTGCCACTTTCCAGGCTCTTCCACTCATGCGCAACCAATTTTTTTTTTTTTGTAATGGCGTCTCGCCGTTCAGCCAATGAGGCTGGCTACTGCTTAACCAGTCTAATCCTGTCGATGCCTTGAATTTAAGGCCCCTTCAGGGGCAACCCAACTGCACAAAGTGATTCTTTTAAGGCTCTTCCACTCATGCGCAACCGATTTTTTTTTTTGTAATGGCGTCTCGCCGTTCAGCCAATGAGGCTGGCTACTGCTTAACCAGTCTAATCCTGTCGATGCCTTGAATTTAAGGCCCCTTCAGCCAGGGGCGCAACCCAACTGCACAAAGTGATTCTTTTAAGTGGGGAAATCCGAATCAATAAGATATAATGGGAAATTTTATCTCTTTTTTATTTTCGCATTTCCTCAAATTGGCCCATTTAAAGAAGTCACTTTTCATAGTTGGAGCCCTTTAATTACCCAACAGTAGCATCAGACAGCCGCACAATTTCAGTTGCCACACAAAAGGTCACAAAAAACGTCCACAAAGGTGACAATGAGCACAATAGGCCTATGGGAAACAGTACAAAAGTCCTCCGTATTTATTCATTGTTTGTTTTACTAAGAAGTGACGGATGAAAACAAATAGCCCCTTTTAGAATAAGTAGCAACCCCATCTTTGACTCAACCACTATACAAAAACCTCCAACAGTTCCTACTATCATTGATTTTGTAGTTCTTGTTATACTGGCTGTATCGTCTGGTATAACATGGTCTGTGTTATGTTTGGTGTTGAGAGCTTCAGCAAGGTCATGGATACCTGGTAGGTAATGTTGTTCTTCACAGTTCTAATTGCCTATTATAATGATACTTGATACGTCTCGACTTGTTCCCTCTTCTAGTAGTTAGAGATTACTTTCTTTTGTATTGGGTATTGGTTACTTTTGTTTTGTAGTTGTATTAAAATCTTTACCTCTCTTTGGTTCGATTCCCAGGTAGGGCAAAGTGTTATTGGGTTTTTTCCATCAGGAATTTCTCAGTAGTAGCCACGGAGTTTGGATTTGCGCCCGGTTGATGGCAATAGGCACAGCCCCCATTACATAGACTTAAACATAACTGGCACAGCCCCCATTACATAGACTTAAACATAACAGGTGAAATGTGGGTGTACTATTAGGTACACCTCTGCCTAAGACTTCGGCATTAGAGGCGTGATGTTATGTTATTAAATCTTCTTTTTGAAACATACAATGGGTAACTTTTCTCTTCTTGATGACCGAAAGCAGATTCTTCTTCTATTTTTGGGGTCTTAAAAGGGAGTTTGGGTCAAAATGTTACACTTACGCTGTTTGTGTGTGTCCCATTAAGCATATTATTCTACTTATCTGTGTTATTAACCAGTCCACCTCTGTAATTTGTGCTTGAAGAGTTAAATAAATAATGGTCACTATTGCTTTGAAAACGTCGTAAGATTTTCGGTAGTAGTTGTAGTTTAGGTCAAGTCCATTCCAATTCTAATTTTGGACTTTTCTTTAATCGTTTTCGCTGACGGAATGTCACTTTCTTTAAGCCCTCAGGATTGGTGAGGTGAAGTTAATAATAATTATAATATTTTTTAACTCTCCGGGAAAGCACTGCGCAGTTGCTATTTTTTAATATTTGAAGTGACATAATTTACCGACGTCTACCACAGTCCATATTTGTACAGCTTAACTTTTTTAAATAACGATAAAAGTCACACCTCAAAACAATCAAAATCGGCGTAACCGAATAAATCTTTAAGCAAAACCAAAGAATACGATAATGACTTAAACAAACAACTATAAAAGTTACCGTAATGGACTTAACACTACAACGTCCGACCGGTCTAACGGACCCCGCATGATTCATCTATCGCATTAATATAGCTTTTTATACGTTACCTTTTGTTTAACCCTTTTGTGCTACGCAAGGGACATCCCATTAACTTCTTGAGGCCGCCATTGTTATTTTTGCGTATGCTAATCTTGGTTCCGGGTGGAACTGTGACTGATTGGTGCTGAGGTTCTCATGGCAGGGTGACGGTCAGTAATGATGAGAAACTCCTGGTGTATGACTTGACAAATTTTCGTATATTGTGTGCTGTAAACCTGTTAGGATGTTTGAAGAAAAACCATTAGCGATTTCTTCTAAGGTAAGCATCTTGAACATGGTCATGTGAGAACAGATTAGTACACATGCCTACATGTAAATGGAAACTGAGATTGTCGTCTTTAAAGTAACGAGATTCGGTTAATTAATTGAAAAGAAGAACGTTTGTAGTTAGTTTGATACGGAAAAATCTATGTTAGTTAGGAAATGAATAAAACAACACCATAAGTAAGAGAACAGTTCTATTGCAATTTTCGTTAACTTCGTTAATTTTACTTAACTATAACTATGGTATCAAACTGTTTTCAAATAAGTAGAAACTCAACGCAATCCTTCAACTCAAGTCGTTTAGGTTCTTATGAAACACTTAAAGCTAAATGCATGCACCCTTCAGCCACTTTTACAAGCCACCTTATGTCTAATGCATTCAGGAGTTACAAACGACTTATTGCTTTGTACGGTATACATCACTCCACACTAACCCGCGATTGAAGGAAAACGGTAAAAGATCGAGAAATGGATTGTAAACGCAACCTTCTGGAGTGAAGAAGAACGACACGTGTCTGCAAGTCGCACAGCCCTTGTTTAAAACCACCAAAACGACGAGAGTTGTCATCAAATACGCATCCTTGAGGGCGGGAATCAGTTTTAAAAGCCATTAGAGGACGAGGGAGACGGGGGTTGTAATTAGACTGCGTTAATATTTAACAAGTGCGACGCCACACAGATTAGCGTAATGCCGTCCCAGCTGCGTCCAAAGCCCGGACACCTTCTGTGACTCGGGCTTTTAAAAAAGCCACTCTGTCAACGGGATCGTCAAAAATTAATTACGTTATGTCCTGCTCTGTAAAAAGGAGATTTTGGGCTAATGGTTTTGTGATAACCTCCAGTGAAGCAAACACTGAAAGAATATCAAAACCATTCTTCGTTCACAATTTAATTACTTATTCTGCGGGAAGCAATCAATGTTTTCCTTCCATTACAAAAGATTCAAAGTTACACCTTTACGAAAATATGGTAGCTAATTAATTCCCAAAAAGTAAGGTACGAAGTTAAAACAGATTCGGGTAAAATCGGGCAAGTGTAATCCTTTCACCCTTTCCGTGCAATTAGAATTAGAGGCAAGACGGGACGGCATCTGCGGGTTAACTAATGGCGAATGCATTATTAAAGGACGGGCAGTGCGCGAAGGGTTGGGGACAGATTATGTTATTATAGATTTAGGTTCTGTTTAATATGCTGATGTGTTGATGATGGATATGCAAGTTGAGGTACGTTTGCAACGGCTTTGAAATTAAAGTAGAAATATTGAAACATGCAGCTGCTAGTAGACGAATTGAGTTATCGAATTATGAAACTAAAATTGATTATTCAATCCAAATAAAAATTAACTATGCATATTTACCATTTCTACTATTTGTTTTGAGTTCCCGATAAATATATTAAATGCACTGGTAAATATTCCGTTTTTAGTGTTAATGATAGTGTTAGTGACCATGTCATGCATAAATACTAAGAGCGAGGCCACACGATGCGTTAACGGTGCGGTGCAGCACCACACCGCAATTTATTCGAGCTATAGGGTGCCACACAGGCGCGGTGCGGCACCGTAGTAGAACACTGTTTACCGCGAGGCGGGCACGGGTGCGCATCACCCCTCCCCGCCTCGTCTCGCAGGTATGTAGGATGACGTTGAGGCACCGCTCCGGCGCCGCACCGCACCATAACGCATCGTGTGGCCTCACTCTAAGGCGTACATTTAACGGTAAAAATTGTAGCTTTTACATAGCAATAAAGGTATTCAATAATACCCGACAAATAACATCAAAAGGAAGGGTGTTAACGGATCTTACACAGCCGCCTACAAATCCGTGCGAATATTGGTTAACAAAGCTAATAATTAATGATGTCGCGACAGCCATGTTTGTCCAACTGGCGATCCTAAAGCAAACAGGTCATTCTTAAAGGGAACCGTTTATTTCGCTAATGGTTCGAAACAACAATTACTTAGAACCATTACACGTATCATTAGTACATGCATTTGTTTTCTTATCTGGGGTCTGTTGGACCCCGCGCGCGGTGGCGGGTTGATATCATTAATCAAAAGATTTCGGAGTTCGGACGGTATCTTGACAAAAGTTTTTTTTGGCTTTAAGCAAATATGGGAATGTGGTGACGAGAAATGACTTCAGATTCGATATTGCACGGAATTTTGAATCCTACAAGCTTGGATTGAAGACTGATAATGCTGTTAAAGGTTCGGTACCGTTTGTCGTCTGTTCTATTGTATCTGGGAATTTATATTTGGTTTGATAGACATAATACTATTGTGTCGATCTGATATCGATGTGTGGGAAGATCCTGTTGGAAATTGTGCTTATAAAATAACTCAATGTTTTCCGTTCATCCATCAAAGTTATGTCAACTATTGACTTGACGCCTTTATGATATTATCAAGATTTTATGAACATAATGGTTTTATATATAAAATCCAGACAAGGAAGACTTAAAGTTCACATTTCCAATCCAAACACACTAAAACAGTAAATACAAATCATGGCAAAGTACAGTCGCAAACTTATATCTCAAGAATAATTTAAACAATCAAATCAACGACTTCTCTCAACTTTTTTTTTATCGCCGTAAGAAAAGTTGCGATAACTCTACAACTGACAATCTCTTGTTTTACCCAACGAACAGGGCGACATCTGTCAAGACTTGACATGTCTTATCTTTGGGGTAAAAAAAAACCCCAGGGGTGCCCCCCACCCCACGGCAAACCTCAAGACAATGCAATGTCGGGAATCAAATATATTTATGACTATGTAAATTGGCTCAATTCACCGCAGAATTCAGAATTTAGCTAAAAGGTTGGCTAAAGTAAAAGGTAAAATTTATTTTTTCGCACCAGATGTCTTTGAGTGGGGTCTGTTTGATTTTCGTTGTTTTTTTTCTGGGAATTGTATTTTTTTACGTTCCGTTTTACACTTTATTAAGGTGTGAAGTGATCGGAATGAAACGATAAAATCGGATATTGTGTATTGGGCTTGTGGTAATAACTTTGGAATGACTGAAATTTCAGGATTTCCTGACATCTACGTTAGTTGATTTAATTTAGCCTAATCATAAGCTTTTTCTCTTAGTTTATGTATGAAAACTTGATTATGATAGCGTTGCCTGTGTCCGTTCACTATCTACAATTTTAATAGCTCAGAATAGGCAAAGATTGAGACCGTTCTGAAGGATTCCTTTCTTTAAAAAATTATTAGCATCCAACAACATATAGATCTTGTAATTTTATTTAATACTACCGGCCCGTCCCGGCTTCGCACGGGTGTCTATGTTACTCAAGGTGAATGTAGCTTTCTAGTGGTGAAAGAATTTTTGAAATCGGCGCAGTAGTTTTTGAGTTTATTCATTACAAACATGCACACAAAAATACAAATCTTTCTTCTTTGTAATATTAGTGTAGATTATAAATGCGAAATTTTTGTGAGGATGGATGGATGGACTTTTGTTACTCTTTCACGCAAAAACTACTGACCGGATTTAGATGAAATTTGGCACACAGATAGTTTATAATCTGGATTAACACATAGAATACTTTTTAATCCGGTAGTTCAATCCCGTGTGGAATTACCGAGCTCGACGCGGGCGAAGCAGCGGGCATAAGCTAGTTTATCATATTACAGGGACCGGTATAGTTATCCACATTCAATGGAGGCCATCGAGTGTGAATTCGCCGCTAGAGGCGCTAGTGTAGCGTGAGGGCACCGAAATGTCAGATGTCATAGAAAGTTCATGCATTGCGTGCTTTTTTATCATGTATCTTTACTAATATTCACGACTGTGGTCTAGATAGCGCTATTCCTCATTAATTAAGACTTGGTGATTTTAAGTAGCAACTTAGGATCTTATTTGTTAGTACTTGGAGGTAAAATGATTTTTAAATGTTTCATGCTTGCTAATTTTAGAGAGAATATTGTAAATAAATGTATCTGAAGTTTACACTATGTTATTATACGTAATAAAATAAACTTTTTATGAAGTTATTGGTACTGTTAAGTATAAAATAGAATGATTGACATAACCTTAAGCGACAGTGGCGCCATCTGGTGAGCTCAAAAACGATAGCCCTCATTATTGATACTCAACCACAATATTTGTTCATCTAAACTGAAAAAATCCACAGGAAAAAAGTTCCTATATTAAATTCCTATAGCACATACTCTTCCACATTATAGTAAGTGGTGACGCTCTCAAGCCACGAGCCAACAGGTTTTCCTTATTACCGCCGTAAAAAAGTGCGGATATATTTTAACGTTAAGTGGATGACGTCACGGATGTCCGCAATGTCCGCAAAAAGTGCGGGTGAGCGGACAAGGGACGAGACGTTTGTTTTTACACGTCCGCGCCAATTCTTGTGGATGTGGCCGGCTATACATGAGGGAGGAGAATGGAGATTTAAATTTTTATTTGGTGAAAAATATGATCTCCTTTTAGTTTGTCCCTAAAAAAAAATGAATGGAAAAAATGAAAATGAAAAAAAAAAAAAGAAAATGAATGAAAATGGAATGAATGGTGAATGTCCCTTCCTGTTGTATTTTTTGGTATCTCGCTTTACAGGCAGCCTTTTGAGCCACTTTTAGTGTAGTCGATAAAAATATTACTAAGAATGTAGTCGTCACAAGCTATTTATAGCAAAAATATGGAGTCTTATTAGTTGTCTTGACACGTAAAAAAATACTGCTGCCTGTGTTGCTGTAGCCGATGGTGTACCAACTACCAATGTATATTGATAAAACTGTGACTATAGAGAGTAATACGTCCGCGTGAAATTATTATGAAAATATATTTAACTTCTCTATTTGAATTGGATTTCGTTTACAATTTCAAGGGTTTTAATAAAAGCAGCCTAAGTTACTCCTTATAACATCTGCCAGTAAGTCTCGTCAAAATCGGTCCAGGCGTTTCGGAGATTAGACGGAACAAACAGACAGACAGACAAACATTTTAAGTGCCATATAAAATGTACTTTGAAATGCATTCAGTAAAAACGCTGTGATTTTGAAATTAAAAACAGACACTTCAGTTTTATGTGTAATTGTCTAATAGTTTAGATTGAATACTAACACATCTCGGTTGGCTCCTAGCAGTAAAATATTATCGCCGTAGTTTGTAATTCTCCATGTCCCATCAGGACTCATAGTACTTCATAGCTAAGTACTCGTATTATGCGAACCGGTGGCGCTCGTGTGTGGCAACCTGCCTCAAGGCGCGAGCTGTCGGTACCGAGTTATTGCTTCATGAGAAGCGAGAAACTTGGAATAAATCTAGTTTTACTGTTATTTGAGAGGATGTTGATTGTCCTATACATTCAGACGTGGAGTTATATATTTAAATTTTGTTTGTTTATTGTTAAAATTAAGATAGAAAAAGGGAATTTGATATAATCTAGATACAGTTCTTACCAACACAGTCGCTCGGGTCGATCTTTAGGTTAAGCCGTGCTTGCCTAAGTTGGTCTGTGGATGGGTGACCGCCCATAACATACCGAGTTTCCTCCGTGCCTCGGAAAGCACGTTAAGCCGTTGGTCCCGGCTGTCATCTATAGATCTTTGACAGTCTTTACAGGTATTCAGTGGCTCAAAAAGTCTGACAACCAGTCTTACTAAGGGGTATCATATTACCCACTACTAACTGGGTTGTGGAGGTCAGATAGGCAGTCGCTCCATGCAAAATACTGGTATTCAGCTGCATCCGGTTAGACTGGAAGCTGACCTCAACGTAATTGGGAAAAGGCTATGCAGATGATGATGAGCTCTTACCTCTATGATTTTGAAGACACAGTTTTTTTGTAGTTTTTTTAAGTAAATTTTTCATAACAACAGAAAAACTCTTTTCGATTTAATAAAAACAATATCTTGTACAACATAAAAATACAGTTACAGTTTTGAGACTACTAAACGTTCTGTTGAAATTAGATAAATATACTAAAATACAAATCAACGAGGAAAAACGAACAAAAAGAAAGCAGCAACACATAATAAATGATAATAAATAATACGTCGCATACAAATACAGATTTTAAATTATGAAATAACACTTGGTTATGCCCTAGAAAAACTAAGATAACATTACAAAAATTATTGGTTTTAGTTTTAGTTAGATACATTTCTATTAGCTGGTGAAATAGACCTATAGTTAGGAAGACAGCAATGTACAGCAATCAAAATCACGCCGGACCCACCGCACCCCTGGCTCTATACCCTACCGTACCACCAGGGGTAGCGCCAGGGGTACGGTGGGTCTGGCGTGATATTTGTTGAACTTTTTGCCTAGAAAAAGACTTTGCTCCCACACCAAAGCTGCCGATGATATCGGTGACATGTCAACAGAACGCTGCTACGCTGAAACTCCAAGTTGCCGACTTGGCGTTGGTGTGTAGGCTCAATTAAAAAGACACAGTCAAACTTTGCAAAATGAATAATCAAGTCATATGTGTTCGTTTCATCTTAAGACAAATCTTCGGATACATTTCTCTTGTGTACCACAACTCGTCAATTTCATTAGGGTCGCGCGTCGCAGTAAACCGTCCAGGGCGGGTGGCGTAGGGCGGCTAGGGCGGGAAAGCCTCTCTATAAATTGTCACCGTCGATAGTGCTCCGGATTAACTGTTTTATTGTCTTTCCTAAGTGTTTATTGTTTTCTTTGGGATTTTTTGGCTGTGAGGTAAAGAAATATGGGGTATTTAATGAATGTATGAGAAGGTTACTGATTGAATTAGCGAACTCCTTCACCATCGTTGTCATCATATCAGCTAAAGACAAACAAGCTCCTTTGCAGGATATGCCTCACCGTCTTTCTTGCCCATCCTGAACATCAGCACCTTCCAAGATTTAAACGGTGCTAATGTTAGAGATGTGCAGGCACGCATGTACCGGTCAGACGAAATTTGAGTGTAATCATCCACTGCTGGACATGGGCCTTCCCCAAGGGTCAAACTACTTATAATATGTTTATTATACATATTAGAGGTTCTCTCGTTCAGTTCGAAGATGGGTGACCGCTCATCTACGAGTATACTTCTATACTAAAATTATAAAGAGGAAAAATTTGTTTGTAAGTTTGTATGTAGGGGGTAATCTCTGGATCTACTGAACTATAATATTTACAACGTGCCCGTGGGATCATTTCCGACCAAAACGCGAGCGAAGCCGCGGGCAACAGCTAGTTAAAAAAAAAAAAAAAACAATTTATTTTAGTCCACCCACATTTGGTTTACTGTCACGACGTAGTTAGGAAAGTGTAAGAATTGTGAGATTCCGAGCTTTACTATACTAAATACTAACTACATACAATGTGTAACAGAATTAACGCACAACCTCTTAAGGGGTCATTGTACTCATCATTATGAACAACTTTCACTATGGGACCAAAACTGAAATCGCGAAAAAAAATCGACTGCCCCATACATTTCTGTGCGCATAATTCGACAAAATGTACTGAACAGCTGTTTTTTTTTCGCGTTTCGGGGTTAGTTCCATGGTGAAAGTTGTTCATAATGATGAGTACAATGACCCCTTAAGAGGTTGTGCGTTTATTCGGTTACACATTGCATAGATGGTACGCGAAGCAAAAACGACTAAGGGCACGTTCCCACTATGTCGTGACGGCAGATTATCGTGTTGCTTGTTTATTTAAATGGAGGTGTTCACATATAGGACGACACGATTAACTGTCGCCCATGACTTTTCCATAATATTATCCAACGATAAATAAATCGTCACGACATAGTGGGAACGCGCCCTAACCTGCAGGCAGTATGATATGGTAGGAAATGGCTTATATGATAACATGTCTTTTGCTCCAAATAGAGCTGGATCACAGACAGCATCTGCCGCCGCTGTATCATTGTGTTCCAAATTACAGCTTGTCGTTGTAAGATCACACAGTAACCACTTTAGTTGAATGCAGGTGCCCATGTTTGGTTGATATGTTTCAATCGCAGGGCATTCAGTTCCTAACCGCTTACTTTACTTCGAAACATGAAATCTGTTCTATAACGTGATCAGGTGGCCTACCATGACGTCCTAAAACAGGAGTAATTACAGTGTGGGAAAGAGATGGCGATAGTCGACCTGTCTAGCTCTGTCTCTTTCCCACACTGGATTTACTCCTGCTATACGACGTCATGGTAACCCCCCCAGTACATTACAGATTTCATGTTTTTTGAGTAATAGTTTTTTTTTACCGTTGAAATCTTGGATCTTGTCGTTGATCTTGGGTTGTGGAGGTCACATAGGCAGTCGTTCTATGTAAAATACTGGTATTCAGCGGTTAGCCGATATGTTATACTGGAAGCTGATCCCAACATAGTTGGTAAAAAGCTAGGCAAAAGATGATGAAATCTTCATCATCATCGGGCAGTCTTGTTCCATGTGCAGTATAAGCTTCCCTCCGTTTATGCAATGTTTCTCAAGTCTGCAGGTTGTCCACTCAGCTGGCGGTTGATGTGTTCGTATATCATACAATTTTATTTTTTTGATATCATCATCATCATTCTCTTGCCCTTATACCACTTTTTTTTTTTTTTTTACCGATGGGATATCATCAAGTAACCCCTCCCGCTCTGGGCTGAGCAGGAGGGAGTGTCAGACTTCTACTGACTAAAACCCATCCATGTTCCTTCCTTTGCCCTTTGTGTTCCAGGGCCGCGGTATCTCTTTCGAACAGTCCCGCAACCCTGGCAGGATTATCCCACTTCATTTGTGGTCGGCGCAGCATGTCTTCTTCTTCCATACTTCTCTATTACTCGTCATCTCGTCGGACACCTCCTTTCGTGCCATATCATTCCTCACACAGTCCATCCATCGTTTCTACCCATCCACATGATAAACTCTGGTTTGACTTCTCTTTCACTGTCAACGATGAAACATGCTTGTCTCAAAATAAACGATGCACTTGTTACTTGTAGCTCTTCTTTAAGCGATAGTACTCAATAGTCTGGCATCACTAGATTAATGAGGCAGTTATTAAACATATTGTATCAAATGTTGCTTCAATTATTCTCAGTCTCAGTTTATAGTTGGTTAGACTAAATACCGAATCAGGTTTGTCCCTGTATTTAAGGTAGCTACAAGTATTTGTACCTAATAGGATAAGCTTAGCAGGCAGAGAGCAGGCTTCGAAATCAATACCGATCTCTCGCTCGCAAGTTCGACTGAGTCAGTGGTTCGGTCGGCACACCAAACCAAACCGATCTACATACATATCTCTTATTCTATAACGTATATTAAGTATAGCACTCACTAGGGAACTCTTTAGTCTCACTGACCTGTCAGGCTCACGCATTACGGGACCGACACTTTCAAGAAACCAACATTCAAAAGGCACATTTGAAAGCCTACTATCGTCTGAACACCCATTTATTTATCAACCAAAACTATTCACACTATATACATTGCTGGCTTTGTTAACACCTGTAAGTTCAAGTTTGGTGTTGGAGAGGTAATGTATGGTGTGTTAAGAGGTATTGTAGGGTAGTGTTGGAGTGAATGCGGTGCTGTGACGTCGTGTTGTCAATCACAATCAAGCTCGACCACCCGCACGATTAGGTGCGGGATAGTGAATTAGAAGGCTGTGGAGTCAACTATAGTTGTATTGTATAGCGGGCTGGTGTCCGCAACTCCACGTCTAAGCGCGTATTTTGCGTGCCTCAACTATAGTTAATATTGCTTACATTTTTTGGGTTGTCTTAGAAATTAATGTTACATGTTGTTAAAAAAATCCGCTTTATTCATAGCTGGCCTACAAAGTGGCATGTTTACTGGGTTCATTTTTTTATTCAACATCTCAACCACCGTCGCGGCGAACGAATGTTAGATAGTATGTATTTAATTATAAAGCAAATTATTGTACTCCATGTCCCTTTATATTTTTTTACGCCCGACTATAGATATATCGGCAATAAGATTTCTAACCATATTTAGCAGCACAACTTGAATTATAATTAGGCCTCTTCATTCTCCTAATCAAATATACAAGTATTATACTACTAAACAAATACACAGCGACTCCACCCCACTTATATTCCCAATCATCTAGGTGTACAAGCACCACGTTTACCAGATATCTGTCTGTCTGTCCGTCTTATCGCTCCTATCTCCACACCTCACAATGGATGGAGAAAACAATATTTTTGATTTCCACATTATACTGTTTGGGTTACCGTTAACCGTTCGTAGTTAGGTATTGTTGCCGCAAGTATGCTGATCCGGGTATGGTAAAGGAGGTGATGGTTCTTACATTGTCTTGTGCGAATCTGGAGTTCCGAATGATTGGCGGGCTTTGCAGGTGTCGCCGACGACTTGTGGAGAACTGGCCTATCGAAAGATCGATTCGAAGTGTTTGAACATGAATGATAGGTTTCGTAGTTAGGTGCATGAGGCTACTCTGAGAAAGTCTTAGAAGTCGATATAGGGAATGTACACTATATATATATATACATATATCAATATATATCTATATATAACAGTGAAAAATAGCCCTTTATTTCAGAAGAATCTAACAGATAAATGCTTTGCTTGCTGCTTGCTTACTGCTTGCATGCTTTTATCTTACTTTTCAACATCAGCTACCAATTAATTTCTTGTAAAACTATCGAATCCATAAGTAGGACACTTGTAAATGTTTTATACTTGATAGATTTTCCTCCCAATTTTCATTATTATCTTGACAACGGTGTATGTTCTAAAACAAAGACACAGTGTTGTAACAATAGAAAAAAAGAGACTGGTCATCGCATCAGATCATAGTGACGGTTCAGTGTAGTTGTCCATCAGATCGCAGTGTCGGATCAGCTGTCCTTGTGAAGTCTGTAGGGATACTGGCAGTGACAGGAGATTCAAGATGGCTGCCATATGGGTGCTCTGTGGATATTGAAGTTAGTAGGTTAGTGAACACAGTAGTATTTAATATTGAAATGGTTTGTTGTGTCTCGATTACAAGCTGTTGAGCTTTACCGTAGAAATAGGTGTGTGAATGTCTATGATGATGAGCATAAGCTGAGAATATGCGTGGTAGTAACATGATTGTTTAAACAAAGGACGTCAAAGATTTTATAAGGATGGAATGGTCGATTGTTCAGACCATTGTGTATTATTATGAAAAAAGCCATTAATTATACATTAACTAAAATATTACTGCCTCGTTGGTCAAGTGGTTGCAAGCGCGACTGCTGAGCATGACGTCCTGGTTTCGATTCCCGAACCGGACAAAGTGTTATTGGGTATTTCTATCAGAAATTTTCTCAGGAGCAGCCACGAAGTCTGGATTAGTGCTCGGTTGGCGGCAAAAGGCTCGCCCTCTATTACGAAATTTGGGTGTACTAAAACTACACCTCTGCCTAACCCTTCGGGGATTACAAGCGTGATGCTATGTTATGTAAATAAAACATGATGGCAGCAACGTAACAGTGCGTATTTAGTTTGAACACCTTTCAAAATTAAAAACTGAAAATGACAAAATAAAAAAATGACATTTCTATTTTATAACTAAGATTAATTGCTGAATATTACGAATATTTATGCCTTTTTAGTTATAGTATTTATAGTTTTTCTTGTCATCGACATCACCTAAAACTGCGCAGCTGTTTACCTTCTAATCCATACCTACGTACTTACAGCCAAGTACAGGGGCGTCAAACGAGGCACGAATCAATCGTACCACGGAGGAGTATGCGCGAACTCGCGGGTCGTTCGGAGGTCGGGGGTCGCGACCTGTGACCTTATTGGGCGACCTTTGACACGCCCCCCGCCCTCTACCTCCCTGAAACTCGCTGAAAGCACAGACGAAGGATGGCACGAGGACAATTTCAGTATATTAGGTGTTGTTTAAGATTAGAGGAGATTGAAAACTAGAGGCAATGAAACTTGAAGTCCTTTGCAAAATCAAATCTCTGTTCAAATCAACTTTAAAAGTCTCTTATAGTTATACGACTCTGTATCCTTGAAACCGCTGAAGCAGGATGGCATGAGGACAAATTCAGTATATAGTGGTTATGTGTTGGATTATAAGTAAATGGTTACTTAATTCAGATTAAAGCTTAGAATAGTTAAACTTTAACATTACTAGAAGAGTATATCGCTGTTTAAATCTACTTTTAAAAGCCTCATATAGGCCATCTTTTTGACTATAACAATACTGTTTTGAACTGTTAACACGTTAACTATATAGTTAAATGTACAGTATCTAATTGTAGGTATTGTTACAAGGACAATCAGTTTTGTTGCAAGTTTTCCTGTAAAACTTGCCTGAATTTTGTTTGTTATTGGTTAGCGTATTTTGTAGGCAGACGTATTAAAATAATACAGGGTGTAACAAGACTCTTAACGAAGCCGTCAACCAAAAATTCTGTGCATCAAATTAAGTTCCTTTACGCAAAAATTATTGTTGGGATTAATTATTTTTTTGGGGCGAATAAAACCGTTTTACGGTAGGACTTAATGTAACGCATTTAAAACAATGTGCTGAATAGTAGGGTGCATTGAATAGTAAGGGAGTCGTCAAAAATCTTACATTACAAAGATATATTTAAAAAAAAAAGTTAAAAAGTTGGAACTTTGACCCTCAATATCTCCGAAACTGGAAGATTCCCAGGTATGGTCTAGAACAAAAAAATGATTGCAATGACTGGGAGAACAAGTGCCTTTCGGCTTCGTTAAGGGTCTTGTTACACCCATTTTTTTTTTTATTTTTTTTTTTTACCGATGGGGAATCATCAAATAACCCATAGGAGGGAGTGTCAGACTTTTACTGACTAAAACCCATCCATGTTCCTTCCTTTGCCCTTTGTGTTCCAGGGCCGCGGTATCTCTTTCGAACAGTCCCGCAAACCTGGACACCTTTTATACTGGGTTGTGGTCCTATGGCTACTAGGCTTGTGGTTTTGGACTTAGCATCATCCAACTATGTATGCTTACACCAACCTACAGATGGAGCTTAACCCATTTCTTGGTTAAACTCGTCATTGTACATAAGCTGTATTATTGCAATTTGTATGTATACTTTTTATTTTATGCATTAAAGAATTAAGAATATGGATGGGATGTTAAAGGTGAATATGAATAACAACGCAGTGATGCTGTTACCACTGACTTTTCAAGTGTGGTGATTGTTATCTTTATAGGGTTTTCTTAATAGGGTTGCCCCTATGGGAAATTTTACATGGGACTACCTATTGATTGGGATGGCCTTCTGCCATCAACTAGGCACAAATCCGGACTCCGTGGCTACTACTGATAAATTTGCCTACCCGGGAATCGAACCCAAGACTTCATGCTCACCAATGAGGCAGTCCAAAACAATCGATTTTTTAAACATTCCCAACACCATTAGATTGTCAAAGAAAATCGCGATCGCGGTATCTCTATCATAGACACAATCCAACCTTACTAACCTAGTTCGACAAAACGCCAGTTCCAATATCCCACTGTCGTGACGGTTAAACATCCATTCTTCGCGTGACCAACAGTTGGTGACATCTGACCTCATGCACTGATTGTCATGCACCTGTTATCAACGGAAGGTTCTGTCCTTTCATCGTTATTCTGCCTTTGATTTTGCAGAACAATGAACTTTATTTTCGTGTTCATAAGGTTTATGTCAGGGGTAAATATATTTGAAAGAATTGTATTTGATGACTTGATACTTTTTTGTCGAATGACGTTTTGCTGTAAAGGTGGATTGTTGTTGTCACGCTGCGGGTGTCAAATGTCACTTTCATTTGTCACGCAGCGTGATAAGGTTAGCGTCGTGAATCAGTTGGTTTTTGAGGTATCAGCTTGATATTTTTTAGGTGGCTTAGCATGGAAGGTATACGTAGAAAGTTAAAACACTAATCACACTACTAATCAAAACTATGTATTTCATGAAGCCACCTTGTCGGTCTAGTGGTCGCAATTGCAAGCGCTACAGCTAAAGGTCCTGGGTTCGTTTCCCTGGTCGGATAAAGTGTTACTGGGAAAAACCCAGAAGCATCACGAATGTCTCAGAGGCAGCCCAGTTCAGCAGCCAAATGTCAGGTTAAAAAAAAAAGAAAAAAAATCCTGATTGAAAAACCTGAACTTAAAGAACAATAATTGAAATTATAGAATCATGTCAGGATTCAAACTTACTGCTTGATGTAGCGGAGATATCATAAAACAAACCGACCTCATTAGCTAAACGAATTATATCTTTACATCAACACTTATCACCCGATACCTTAATAACTCCAAAACCGTGAAGCCTCCTGCAGCGTACATAATATCCCTAACACATTAAACTTACATACACCCAATAAACAAAACAAGCACATAATAAACAACCTTGTTTTACAAATCACGAAAGCATTACATTTACAAAAACATGTATTTAAAATGAAAAGGCTCACCTCTAGTGATTTGTATCGCAGCTCTAGTGATATAAAAGGTTGGTCACGTCATAATGTGTGGGCTGCCGTGTCAGTCGCGTGATTGAACAGACTACCCGCCGTGACAGAATAAAAATAAATTAGATTGGTATGAAGTTTATGTGATCATGTAAACTTGTGTGGAGAAAATAGATGTTTTGGTTATTGCTTCATAGATGGTTTAAGGTAAGTACCACCTTTATTACGAGGGTATGCGGAACCCGGTTTTTATATGGGACCGAAACCGGGTTCAGCGTGTCCTATTTATTACTAAGGGCATAAGGGTGAAAAGTGGCCCTCAGTGAACTCGGTGGTCCATTGCTTAAGAAAGTAAAACATGGTTTTTCTATGCGACCGAAACCGATTTCAGCGTTTCCTATTTATTACTAAGGACATAAGGGTGAAAAGTGGCCCTCAGTGAACTCGGTGGTCCATTGCTTAAGAAAGTAAAACATGGTTTTTCTATGCGACCGAAACCGATTTCAGCGTTTCCTATTTATTACTAAGGACATAAGGGTGAAAAGTGGTCCTCAGTGAACTCGGTAGTCCATTGCATAGGAAAATCTGCCAACAGTTACTGAAAAACTGACTAAAAATCCAAACAAAGAGTCATTTATTCTAATTAGGCTATATATCAGCGTTTTGTATGTTGTAATTAATTATGACAGTCCCCCAAAACGTGAAGGGCTTCACTAATTCTTGGTGTTTTAGCTGGAGACAAGAGCTCTTTGTGAGCCTATTCCTGAATTTACATAAAGTAGGAAATGGCTAGGCCTGAATATGATGTTTAAAAAAAAAAATACAAAAAATACAAAATATTTATTTCCGTAAAACATGTTTAGTAAATAAACAGCAGTTCAGTTAACAAGACATCACCGCGTTTTATATTAGAATATATGCCAATCCTAGGTCATCTTAAAGCACATCAACTATTCGTAAAGTTGGGTAGTTTCATATTATTGTCGATTGTACTTACGTGATCTGTGGTAACAGAGGCCTTTTAAAAATACTCGTTTCACATTTATTACAACAAAACGCAAAAAAACAATACAAATGATTGATTGATAATATTTTAATAGTTTTAAGAACTTATTCCAGACTTAGGAGCTCGTGGCAAAATAATAACAGCCACTCAGGTCGATGTATAGGTAAAGCCGCGTTTGCCTAAGTTGATCTGTGGATGGGTGACCGCCCATTACAAACCGAGTTTCCTCCGTGCCTCGGAAAGCACGTTAAGCCGTTGGTCCCGGCTGTCAATTGCAGATCTTTGACAGTCGTTACAGGTAGTCAGTGGCCCAAAAAGTCTGACAACCAGTCTTACGAAAGGGTATCGTATTACCCAGTACTAACTGGGTTGTGGAGGTCAGATAGGCAGTCGTTCCATGTAAAATACTGGTATTCAGCTGTATCCGGTTAGACTGGAAGCCGACCCCAACATAGCTGGGAAAAGGCTAGGCAGACGATGATGATGAAGAACTTATTCCGGATGATACTGATTGTCCTTGTTGCAAAAAATTTAACTACTTGTATTTTCGATTCAAAAATCGATTTATTTACGTTACGTTTACACCGCGTGCTCGTGATAGGGCCCAGACAAAACTCCTCTCTCTCTAGCCCTAAAATAGGAGACTTAAGATATTCAACTTAAGTTATTTACAAGAATGATAAAGGTTTAATGCCCGCCGCTTAATCCCGCAGATGTTATTATCACAGATCTCTTTATTCCCTTTTTAATCTACTAAACCTACAAGCACACAATATAATAATGTTCACAATAAAATCCATACAGTAAACACCGCACTGTAGCGTGGGAGTCCCCCTGCCGTGATTCCGCACGACATTCCCGCAGTGACAACCCTAGAACAGGTGTGAGGAAAGGGCTATTTAATATCGACTTCCGTAGAGCAGTTGTGATTTGTAATTTATGGGAATTTGATATTTTTTGTAATTACTTAAATATTAATTGTTGTGGGATAACAGTGTCCTATTTATGTTAGTAATGTGGTAAACAAACGACAGTCAACATAAGGCCATATTCAACTGACACCAGCTCCTCAAGAATTTGTGGTTTTGGTATGTTTTATTTGGTTATTTACATTATTTCCAAACTACAAATCTATAATCTAGGGTTAACTGTTGACGGCAATGTGGAAGAATTTTTTGACGCCCTGTAACCCTTTTGATACTTGTACATATTTTTATTACTATTAATGTAATTAAATTATTGTATTTGCGCCGTTTGAGGTTTTCAGCACCTGCAGCAGCCGCCCCAGCGCAGCCCACTGTGCTAGGAAGATGGGATGGCGCAAGGGTGTCGACGCAAGTTGCACCCCACACCAAAGGCCTACCCAACTTCCAAGGCATTATGGTCATACCATCTGGTCTCTTCCCATCGACGCGTGCCAAGCCAGACGGTTCTAAGACTGCTGGCACCCTTGCGGTGGCAAGAGCACGACAGATCTTTATTATTTTAGTTACTTTTTATGTCATTAGATTTTATGTTACCGAGCTAGCTGGTCTGCCTACGCTACACGCTAAAAGCGACACCAGAAGCGAAGATCACAAATATAATGGTTATGTAAAATTTTATTCAGACAAGTCCATTTTTGCATTGATATGATGTCATACCTAATACCTGCCTAATTATCATTAAAGATGTCGTTCTTATGAATCATCATCTGCCTAGCCTTTTCCCAACTATTTTGAGGTCGGCTTCCAGTCTTACCGGATGCACCTGAATATCAGTATTTTACATGGAGCGACTGCCTATCTGACCTCCACAACATAGTTAGTACTGGGTAATACGAAACCCCTTGGTAGACTTGTTGTCAGACTTTTTGGGCCACTGAATACCTGTAACGACTGTCAAAAATCTACAGATGACAGCCGGGACCAACGGCTTAACATGCTTTCCGAGGTACGGAGGAAACTCGGTATGTAATGGGCGGTCACCCATCCACAGACCAACCTAGGCAAGCACAGTTTAACCTAAAGATCGACTCGAGCGGCTGTAATTATTTTGCCACGAGCTCCTCTTATTGAATACGATATTTATATGCATTATACGTGGAAACTTAATATGTATAATAAAACTGAAGAGCTGTTTTTCGAAACGCTAGCACATTTCTATGTGGAACTCCCAGTCGGATTTGAAAAAGAATTTTTGAATTTGATAGGCCAATTCTTGAGCTATGTTTGCTTAAGAGCGGCCAACCCGCCATACTTTTCAAACAAACGCTTGTACGTGATTATGCAGTTGTTGCACATCTATCTTTGATTTTTTTGAACTAATAGGTATTTTGTGCACTATATCTAGGTTTCTATGGTACCAATAAATAAAAAATTGTAGAAACAAATTCAGTATAAGCCTCCAAAAATTGCTGTTTTGCACAAATTTTAACTGAACTTTGGCCCTTCATAATGTACTCATAAACCGTAAAAGTACAACTCGATAGAAACCTTGCACATGTAATGGCGATTCTTAATGACAAATATTTATTTCACACACTTGTAAGACTTATTCAAAAACACGTATTTCCTGGAACAAGTTTAAGAAATTTTCAAACACTATTTTTCGTTCAATGTCATCGCGTTAGGCGGTATGAGGTGCGCGGGAGACGAGTGGTGCGGGATCGGGGCGGGGTAAGACGGGGGAATCGAAATAAAATCGCCGCTGCGGCTCTGGATGAAACAACAAGCTTTTCGACCATGCTCGCGTTGACGATAGACGGGCCGGGAAGGGCCCTACGACTCTTAAAATAAACGGCGGTTGAAGCCACGGGGCACAGCTAGTATTTCATAATCACCCTTACTGACGGACATCTGAACTCTTCATCCTAATTTCACTCTCAACTAATGAAGAGTGCCAATCAGCGCCGAGCTAATTGCCGACAAGTGCACATTCCCACGTAACAGAGGTATCGCGTGCGCTGCCCACCTGCGCCGGCGCATACGACGGACGCCACGCTCTCACGCGCACTTACAGTTTCACACGGTGACAACGAGTAGCAAGATATAGAGCAGAAGGACCACTGTATACCTAAGAAGCTTATATGGTATGTTTAGTGGTGGTAGCCAATTTGAATTCTAGGACAACGGGCTAGGTGTCCGCAGTTCAAAGCGGGATTTTTTCGTACGGGTGGGAATATTTATCATTCCAATGAATTTGATCTACCTGCAAGACATGGCCAGCAACGACTTGGTGTTACTGACGATGTTACGGAGATTAACTGGGTTACCGGAGTACATTACCCTAATAGTAGTCAATTTACTAGGAGAACATCTCAGTCTTATCTAGCGGCTTTTAGAAACCATAACAAAACTTCATCTTTTTAGGGTTACGTTAGGTATTCCTACATTACGCGATTTAATTTATCCAATTTAATTTATCATGCCTTACATTACGATAGTGCTTAAGAAAGATAATCAGTCTTGAAAGAAAGAAATAAGGAAAAAGTATTTATTATTTATTTATTCAACGTGGCAATGCTGCCAGTCTTCTGGGCACGTTTCCGGATGACATCGACGAGGAGGAGTACTTTGACGCCAAGTGTCCTATTGTCGTCGTTGCATATATGTAGGAACTTAGTTTTAGTCTTCTTTTTAGCATTATTTTACTTCTATTTGTAGTCTGTATATAATGTACATTTTTCCTTATAATATAATAAATATTTATAAACAAAATTATATAAAAGTAAACTTTTTACAAAAAAAAACAAGTGAAACCTGTGCGAGGCCAAAAGGCCCCATCTCAGCATGGCGCTGTAACTTTAAAAAAAAACCCTAGTCAGCCAAAGTGTATAAACAAGTTGAGAAAAGCCTAAGCAGATGATGTTTTGGTTCGCTTTAACATCTTTGTATTACTGCAAAGGTTGAAAACCAGTTGAATGCTAAGGAGTGCTTTAATATCCTTACGCAAAACTCGGTAATTATCTTTTAAACTACACAACCTGTAAAATTTACAAAATTATCGAGTTTTGTTCAAACTGAGTTTTCTGTATTTTCCTGCCATTCCGCATGAACACCGTCACCGGATAGACTCCTGTTTGTTATAATTGGGTGATTAGTGTAAATGACCGCTTCCGTGTGCCGCGATGTGATTTGACTTTTGATTTCGTTGAGGGGAGGGTAGTTCGGCGTTTACTGTTTAGATTGATGTTAGTGATTTTGTAGATAGTGGTAAGCGATTTGTTGATAAGATTATGTGAAATTTTCCTTTCGATTTTTGTAGATACAGCAGACGTGTTTCTGTTTTAATTTAGGATATAGTTATTTCAGTTTAATTTATGTTGTGCGATAGTTTAGGTAGTTTCAGAGACTGGTGAAGCTGCTTGGTGGCAAAATTATTTGAATTGATACATGTAGATATTGAAAACCACAGGCACTTCCTCCTCAGAATTGGTATATTTAACTCTTTTTCGTATCTCATCTCTGTTTCAACCCCTTTTATAGGACTACCGAGTTCACTGAGGGTCGATCACTTTTCAACTTTATAACTTAGGATATAAGGGTGAACATAGGCAGACAGTCAGTGAATGCGTGACCTGATAATGTGTGTTTAAACATTGGTGGACAATAAAACAAAATTAATCAAAATCCAGAGAGACATCTTTTATTCCTCATTAATATTTAATTTTATATACAACTCCAGACATTCTCATACACACACCGACTTTATTTTACAACAGTTCACTGTACATATTATTGCGAATAAATACATTGCTTCTCTTTCACTAATTGTTTATATTTTTCTTTGTTTTGTTGTAAATTAAAACAATTGCTCGATGTGAAAAACAATTGATTGTAATGTAACATTTATTTTGTTTGATTATTAGAAAAGTTCATATAATTTAATAAGGAATGAGTACATTTAAAAAAATTGTATTATCATTGAAAATTTACAGAACAGCTTTATAATGCGGTCTTGCCCACGCGTGGACTGCGATAGACTGATTTCATTAATATTACGTTACAATCAAAAGTTCAAATTTTCAAACTTATAAGATTACCATGACAATTCCAAAATAATTTATAATAATTATAAATTCAAAGGTATCTAAAATGACTATGGTCATACGAAAAAATTAAAATAGATATATTTTAATAAAAGAATCGTTGCGCTAAAAATGATTAAAATTATAAACAAAACATTTCTGTATAGTTACTATTCTTATATAATTTGTATTTCTCACTATTGTTTATACTTAGACACACATAAGAGAACAAAAACAATTTCACTCAAACATGTTTTACATTTTTACTAATAAAGAATAAATCTATTTGTAAAAGTTGTTTTTTTAAAGGAACGATAAATACCTATAAATGCTTTACGGAATCAGTAAATAATAAACTACGTATAATTACGTAAATATTTGAGTTATTACAGCACCAGTCGAGAATAAAAAAGAAAGAACCTCGTCCAATCGTATTTGCACATCTGTTCATTTATGATTTTAAACTGAGAATGATAACCGAAGAAAAACCTATAGAAAATAACCTTAGCATAGACAAAACAAAAAATTAATGTATAAAAACTTTTTACACGTAAACTTTTCGTTTTGTCTATGCTAATGTTATTTTCATTAGATCATCAGGTAATTTGAATAAGTAAAAATTGTTGAACACTCCTTTCTTTCTTCTGATATGCCCTCGGTTTCCACTCTCAGTTAAAAAACATTCAGGATGCTTCGTACCTACTTAGCCGTATAAAAAGATTTCACAATCTTCAAAAAAGTTTATCTATCTCTATACATACAACTACACACCAACATTGCACGACCGATGTACATTTTATTGCGATACAATCCAAAATTGCTTTTTATACAACTTCTACACGAGAAGAATCAGAAAAAATAAAAAATAAAATAAAAAGAAATCCACCCATCATCGTAGAAAACTCTTAACTATCAATTTACAATAATAAAAACATTTTTTATTTACAATATTAAATAGTAAACTATTTTTACAGAGGAACAAAAAAACTTGAACTAATACACTACGGACCCCACTGAACAACGTTACTTCATATCCGGTATACTACACTCTTGGCGTATGTTCAACAAATTGTCTATCATCAGGGATTTTTGCGCGTTTTTCTGAGTCTCCGAAGTCGTTTCGAACTCCTCGTTCGATTTCGGAGCATAGAAAGCTGATATGGGATCGAATGTAGGATCGGCTCTCTCGCTTTCCCTGCTGGTTCTTGACCCGAAGTACTCTTCGCTTGCTTCTGTTTCATGGAATTCGCTCGAGGAGGTCACGGTATCCTCAGGCTGGGCTTCGCGCTGGTACCTTTGGAAAGGGTCGAACCGCTGGCTGGGCAGGTACGGCGGGAAGCCGTAGGGCGTGGATCATGCCGCTGCCAGCTGCCTCCACATCGTATGTCACATGGTCGCCATATACGGCCACGAAAACGAGCTCCCGGAGAGGAGCATGTCCCTGATGAGGGTCTCTATAGGGGTCTTGCCGACGAGTCGCACGAAGAACAGCTGTTCTATGACTTGTGAGCTGACTGTCCGTAGGGAGGGCAGTCGGAGCAGTAGCTTGCCGAACCTGGTGGGCTGGTTGGGGTACTGACTCCGGCAGTACTCCTCGAGGGCGCACTGGGACTTCTCCTGTAGGCTCTCTATGTGTGGCACGTCTGATAGGCCGCACGCGTCTGGAACGAAGAAAAAAATCTGTTAGATAGTTGCACTGATTTTATTGTTTAGACTGTAATTGAGAGGGTTTCATTGTCTCTTATGAAGTATGAAAGGCAAACTATTTCTTGAAACCCTACGCCTCATACTTAAACCATTTATGGTCTATGCAATTTATTCATGACAACGAAAGATTTCTGTTTAATGATCTCCAAGTTTTTATTGTCCTCCTTTTTCCTAAGTTTCCCTTTTTCATGTTGTTTGTTTCTCCAAATTGTCGTCATAATCTCTTATTATTGTTTTTAATGCGTCATAAATCTATTTTATTCCCCTCTAACGCCGAAAATACCTGTGCTTATACTAATGTTGCCATCAAAAAAAGGTTTAATGTAATAGAAAAACGTTTGCTACATTTAACTTGGTTATTTTCGGTTAATATTACGTTTTGTCAATAAAAATAAAGGCAAAGTTTTAAGGGTGCTGGCACATTGGATTTTTTTTTTAAACGCACACAGGTAGTTTCAGTTAACTATACAATACTAGGTAGGAAAACATAATTAAGTGATATCACTTAATGATGTTTTCTTCACTCAATTGAATAACACAATAATTAACAGATAACACAATAACCTAAATTCCAGTTGCATACATTATCATTTTATGTGTTGTAACAGCTTCTAAAGAATCCTAATTAACTGTTAGTCAGAGTTTTAAGCCTTTTATTAGCCGCTGATTTCGTCATGTTACCGCAAAACCTTTGTATTCGTACTATTAGCACTTACGTGTTAAATTGTTGCACCAAGGCGTTAAAGGTATTATGTTATTTCTTAACGAAGATTTCGCTGAATCCAAGGGATATAAAATGGCTTATTATTGTGTATAAATCGCGGAAATCGAGTGGTGTCTTAATCATAATGCAGACAGTAAGCTTTTATTTTTTTAAATTATTTTAAGGGTTCCCTTTACATAGTTGTTTTAATAACTATGAATTTATTTATCAAAAGAAGTTTTGCTCACACTTAAAACTATACATGGATTATTTGGTGCTCTAAAAAAGTTGACAGTGGGTTGCGCAAAAGATCATTTTTCGCAATACGCAATATTTAGAAAGTTACAATAGGTGAATTCTTCATTAAGTTCCTACTTAATAATTTGAAATTGTAGTTTCCGAGAGAATTACTGGAAACGCGCGTAGTTCTCAGCAAGTCTTAAGGTAGAAGCGGTCAGGGTAGCCCGCGAAATTTATATTTGCTTACGTTTTTTGCAATTTGCCGGTAAGAAAAATTGCGGGCTACACTGGCGCTTCCCCCTTAACGTGATTTTTCCATTTATCATTTGTTCAACGCGCGATTATTTAAGCGCGTGTTATCCAATGTGTTTATTACGTATGATGAAGCAAATAAATCCGTGATTTATTGTGCTATTTAATAGCCAGGTGAAGACGTTGGGTCATCGTACCAAGATTTGTGTTTGTCGTAGAGATTAAATGATAAACATTGTGTTGACTCATTGTTGAAGTTAAGTCTAAGTTACTATGTGATTGGAAAACTTACTGGATATGTTTCTGAAGGAATCTAGAGAGAGAATAATGATGTAGATGCAATGCAGCCTGTATTCTTCGTCTTAGCGTATCGATGGCAATGAGTTCAAATATTATATTTGGCTCAAAATTCACGTACGCGAAATCCGCAGTCATTCACTATCATCTTTATTTTAGTGTTATCAATATACAACAGTATACAGTTCAGTATCATTGTTTTTTGTAACTAAGATAGCTTAAAGTATTGTGTCTTTTATCATATGGATCAAGGTCTGAAACAAAGCTTTATTTTTATTTTTTATTTCTTAATATTTACTTCTGCACTGCATCTGCGTCAATTCTCTTTCTTAGGCAAAACAAGGCAAGCATTCCGTGTCTCTTTGCAATAGCAAAACACATGACAATGATTTATAGTTATAATCTCCAAACCCTTTGCCCAAAAAATAACCGTTCTTCGTTCAAATCTTAAAGAAAGCTTCGGAAGTAACCGAAAACAAAGACAAGATTAATCCTTGCTACCCTCAAATAAAAACGAATAAGCATAATAACCCGTGAATGGTGGCAGCACTACCCTACGTCCCTTGGACTCGAACGTAGGGTTACCATTTTGGGATTTGAAAAGTCCTGACAGAAAGAGAGACACATTTGCAAATTAGCAGGACAACTTGATTTTAGTAATCATTTCTATCTGCCTAGCCTTTCCCAATTATGTTAATGTCGGCTTCCAGTCTAACAGGATACAGCTAAATACCAATATTTTACAAGGAGCGACTGCCTATTCGACCTCATCGACCCAGTTACTTGGTAAGACTATCGGACTTTTACATTTTCATTTCTGAAAACAAAACCAGACTAAGCCCGAGGGCTAAAAAGCCAGACATGTCCGGACAAATACAGAAAGATGGTAACCCTGTTTCCCTAGGTCGTAATGCGATTAGGCCCCCAGCACATTGGCGCGGCACATTAATATTTTTTATTGTTATATACTAAGATATGGCTCGGTAAACAACAACGTCGTTATGAGCTCGACCAGATGTCTGCTTCAGTGGTTCGCGGTAAGTGTTATGAATGTTGGGGCTGATTAGTGGTGATCGCCCTTTGTTTTCGGAAGGAGAAAGATAGCTATTGATATGTGCACGGTAGATTGGTATAGAAAACAAATGAACGTCGCAGTCCCGCTAGGCAGGCTATGGTCATTGTTCTGGGTGAAGAAAAATGATTAGAGATAATATAGTACTTGCTTTTGCCCTTGAGCTTCTTTCGTGTGAAATTATTATAAAAAAAAATACTTCCATTTTGAATTGGATTTTTACAATGTCAAGGGTTTTTATTTTTTTGCACGGAACCTTGTTTATTTTTCTAAAATAAAAGTAGACTATGTTAGACCTTATAACATCAGCTATCTGCCAGTAAAAGCTCTGCTCCTAAATTGGTTCAGCCCGTTAAAATCGATCCAGCCCTTTCGGAGACTAGCCGGAACAAACAGACAGACAAAAATTGAAAAAATGTGTTTTTGTAATAAGTGCCGTATTTATTTTCATACGAATTCAGTAAAAAAGTTGTTATTTTGATGTTACAAACAGAAATTCAATTTTAGTTATTTGTATATAGAGCATAGACATGGCTCGGTCTTTCTACGAGTTCTTTAAGTATTTGTTTTTGGAGGTAGACAATTTTGAATTCATTGATGTTTCGGTGTCTTAAACCAGGGTAAACGGATTTGACAAATTAAACTCTTGGGACCAAAGTTAATTCGGAAAAGAACTCGAGGAAAGAATTTCTAATCTCTATTTCGAAGCTTTCTTGTGATAGATTTAGAATAAATGGTAACCGTCTCGTCAAATGGACTGCTGACTTAAGAAAGTAACTTATAGATGGCTCAATTTGATAAAGACATGTTTCTAAATATCGATCGTGACTTCAAAACAGAAATTTTTAAAATTGTGTTGCAAATTAACATCCATATTAAAATTGTATGAATGTAGATGGCTATAAGAGTAGAGGAAGACCAAAGAAGCGATAGACTGTGTGAAGGATGATATGGCTAGAAAGGAAGTGACTGCTGAGATGACGAGTAATAGAGAAGTATGGAAGAAGAGACATGCTGCAAAAGGCGGGAGAATGATGATTAAAATTGTCCGTACCTATATTCTAATCACAAATGCCATTATTTCACACTAGACAAGTTTTGCAGTTGTAATTTGAATTTGATAAATTATAATATTCCTTGACTGTACCTACAATAATACAAGGCGTAACAAGACCCTTAACGAAGCCGTCGACCAAGCATTCTGTACATTGAATTAAGTAGCTTTACGCAAAAAAAATGCTGGGTATCAAATTTTGTTTTTGGGGTGAACAGTCACTTTTTACGGTAGGACTCAAAACATTGTGCTGATGGATGGATTGAAAAGTACGGGGGTCGTGGAGTCCGTAATTAGAAGGTTCCCAGGTATGGTCTAGAACAAAAAAATGATCGCAATGACGAGGAGAACAAGTGCCTTTCAGCTTCGTTAAGGATACAGCCAAGTCGTCATCCAGCAACAAGGTTATAAAAACGCTAATCAACCTACGTACAAGTAATGAAACAAGTTGTATGTTCAACTAACATTAAAACTGACAACTAATCATCGCGGGTAATTATAAATTAACCTAGATGCGCGATGAGAATGCCTCAAGTGGGTAAGACAATTATCTGTTCGTTAATTCAGGTTTATACTGGAGATATAGATATAATGTTTGCGTATGTATGTATGTATGTTGGTTTAGATGTCGCAATCGCGACAGCTGAGCATTGGTCCCATTCCCAGGTCGGTCGGGCTAAGTGTTATTGATTTTTCCAACCTGGATTTCTCGGTTTGGGGTTTGGATTTGTGCCCGGTTGATGGCAATAGGCTCGCCCCCTGTTACATGAGACGATGCATATGAGGTTAAAATAGTCATTTTTACCACATTTTTTTTTTTTCGGATGGGAAATCATCAAATAACCCCTCCCGCTCTGGGCTGAGCAGGAGGGAGTGTCAGACTTTTACTGACTAAAACCCATCCGTGTTCCTTCCTTTGCGCTTTGTGTTCCAGGGCCGCGGCATCTCTTTCGAACAGTCCCGCAACCCTGGCAGGCATCGGTCCTTTCGGACCCCTTCCTGTTTGCTGACATCTCGTTGAGGCGCGCGTGGAACACGAACGCGCCGTCGAAACGGCCTGTCGTCATAAAACGGACGGACGGCGAGCTAGCCCATAGCTCACCGTCCACAGGCCCGCGATCATTTTTACCCTAACTGTTTGCGACCGTCTACCGCTTTGGTATACCTACAAGAAATTAGTACTATGCTTTTAATAAGTGAAATAATTAACATCGGTACATGCAACGAATGCCGTAGATGATAATAAATTGAACATAACTGGCGAAATGTGGGTAGGTATACTATTATTAAATGGGGATTCCAGGCATGATGTTATGCTATTCTGAATAATTACCGAAAGACGCTGGAAGAAGTGTTGGTAGACCAACAGTCAGACGGGCATTCAGTAGATTGTGGGTTGAGACTCGCGAAGACCAGGAAAGTATGGCCCGAAAGTGAGGAGGCATATTCTCTTTAGTGGGTAGAACAAGGCTACAATCATGATAACGTTTTTTTTTAAATATGATATGAAAAGTCGGTGCATTTCAAAGGCGAGGCTTCTGAGAGCCTAGGTAGTTACTAGACACCTCATTATTATTGAGACTTAGAATGGTAGGGTGATATTAGTGCTGTATAAGTTTCTGTTGATGCTGCTAAGTCCAAGACGACTACAGTAAATACCAAGTAAAGATTAAACTGATGAACTCACTACAAAACACAACAGCACCCCACTATATCATGTTATCAACTAAAGTGACGTCAGAGGAGGCCCGAAGCTCCAACAACCTACATTTTCATTCAATAAAAGGCAACTATTAATTCTAATTCGTGTGTCTACGCTTCACAGCGTCTTGGGACAAGATGACGCAATCCTGGGACCATAATTGTGGTCACTTGTCCTAATTGTTCCAGCGATGCCACTAAATGGTGACAGCTGCTTGATAATTGATACACTTTGCACGCACAAAAGAAACTCTACCTTATCTTTAAAACGCCAAAGTTAGTTTTCAGATAGGATTCCCTAAAGAAAAGAACAGAAAAATCTGTAGAAACGATTTTGAGGTTTCGGCTGCAGAGTTAAAGTTGAAACTTGAATGGGGTATTTTTAAGCTCATTGGAGGATGTTGTGAAGCGTTTGTTTGTAAGCTGGACAATAAGTTGTGTAATTTGCATTTCCGCAAAACGACGGAGAAAGATACCTTAGTGTGGCAAATGAGTAGTTGTGAGATGGGGAAGGAATTTACCATCTTGACTCGCTATCTGGCGCTTGATGGACTTTACAAAAGTTAATAATAAATGTACATCAGAGATGACGTTAAAGATACAAAAGAAAGAAAGGGAGACAGCGTCGCAGACGGGAGGATGACGTTATAGGAATGGCGGGTACTACTTGGATGAAAACTCTAGTCCAGGCTTATGCTGGAAAGCAAGACAATCTTAAATTACCAGTGTCAAATTAAATATGATTGTCAAATTAAAGCTATAAATAAAAATAAAATAAAGGACCAAAATACCTACAGCGAAATATAAACACCATACGGGCAACGCATATTTGTAACAAAACACTAAAAACTTTAATACCAGATTCTATGAATTCGTCATTAATTTCATAGATGATAATCTTTTTTTGCGACCGTAAGATCATCCAACCAGTACCAAGGAGATGGCCAACAGCGTTAAAATATTTCGTAACCAAACCCTACCCAACTGGCATACCTTCATTTAACAAAGCATCTCTATACTAACTAGGATAGTTAACTACGACGATTGAAAGCCACACGAAGGAGGTCAAGAGTAGGCAAGCGAAGCAGGTGGCTGCTCAGTGCTCAGTTCAACCGAGTCTTAATAGCTCTAATAGAGCGATCTTCTGTCGGCGTAATGCTAACTTTGAAGCAAATGTTTAAGGTTTCTACAATTGTAGCAGTAAGTAAGGTAGAAAACCAGTCGTAGACCAGACATTCTTCACTGATATATTAATATGATTGTTCTTTTCGAATCAAAGTGTATGTGGAACAAGTGATATTAAGTCCGTCAATATTACGGTGGGATTCGAGAAGCTCAATTCTGCCTTTAAGCAAACTGGAATAGGAGAACAGGTTCAAGACACTAAGTTGACTGTGCATTGATACTTGTATCGCTATAAGAAGAAGAAAACAGATATACACGAAAGGGATAGTTTTGGTCAGAGCTTAAAGAATTCCAATGAAACAAAAAGAAAACAAGAAAAAACATGCACAGAAATTCTAATTTCCCCAAAGAATCCAAGGGCAGGCAATCTCAACCCTGCACTATCAAATCGAAAGGTGTACGACAATGATCCAAAAGACCAAAGATCAGGCAAAGACGGTGCAATAGCAATTAACCCTCTGCCCGCCGGACATCGTAACAATGTAATATATTTTAATTGAAACGACCCCGCCGTAGATGCAGTAAATATTGGTCGGAATGAACGAATGAACCTAATTGAATGGATGAAGGAGTGTCGTGTTAAATTTTAAAGTAGGTTTTGAATGAATGACGTCATTCGTTAGTTGCGTAATTGTTGTTTGTGATGATGTTGATGGGTTTGAGGAGTTTGTTTTCATCTTAGATGTAACATATGTTTTGGATATGGTCTAAGAATTTCGACAGTTTATAAGCGAACTTACATTTTTTGAAATGTGACTACCACATAGACGACAAAGATTTCTGAAGATCACAAAACTAATTAACAAGGACCAGTCGAATCTTTTGCCACTAAGACAGAATCTCAGCGTACAAATTTCTGGTCTTTATTCATAAAATAACAAATTCGATTCGTGAAAATTTCAGAGATCATTTCTTTATCTATCTTCCCAAAATCAAACCATTACAAAAATCAATTTAAAAAACCCAGTAGGTACAGACAGCGCACACTAATAAACCCTGCATGAGCATGATTCGAACCTCGCTCTTAAACAGTATTGATGGTAGTGTCAACAGATTTGACCCAGTGAATCAATGTTCTATCATGAGCAATGAATGCTTATAAACTTATAAGTTTGCCTCTTGGCGCCGATGAGTCGAGGGCTCGGTTTGAAGTACCTAATGATAGCCTCGGTGAAGTACTTTGTATAGGTATTGATAACGAAGAGGAAGAGATTTTGAGTGATGAATGTGATGATACAATATTTATGGAAGGTGAAGATATTAGCAATATGAGAGAGGCAATAGTCCAGTGGTCTGTGAGAGAGAAAGGTGTCATGATAAATTAATCAGTGCTCTGAATAAAGCAGTGCTCTCAGGATTATCACATATGTTACCAATTTTGTGGATAAAAAAAAGTAAAGATCATATATATAGCTGATAGTGTTGTAGATGATGATTTCAATATGATACATTGAAATCAGGAGGAGACAATATAAAAAAAAACACTAAAAACTACTATAAACTATGATATTATTAAGAACTTCTTTAATAGAACATTGTTGATATCTATTACTTAATGGCTAACATTTAGAGAAGCATAAACAGCAGAGGTCGTAACAATTGTTTGTTAGCGAGCCAGATAGTCGAGTAATTTAATGTATCAATCATCATTAAACCAGTTGTTTGTAATTTGGTAAATTTTAGCTTCGTTTTCATTATTTGTATGTTCATTTACAGCTGTGACATTATTTGCAACCTATATTTTATGTTTATCAGTTTCATGCTTCATATGAAGGGTTTTTAATAATAATTTTATATATCCGAAAGATAGGCAGAGATGTACCATAGTTCACCTACATTTTAAGCCCCATGGGATGGGGGCGAGCCTATTGCCACCAATCGGGCAGAAATCCATACACCGGGCATACTACTGATGAATTCTCTACACATCCCATACTTCCCATTATTTTAAACATCTTTTCTTAATTTTTTAAAGCTTTTTTTACATAAAGCTGTCTGCTGTCAGAGTAGCCCATAATATTATCAGCTAGAATATAAACAAATCATTATTCCACAAACCGATTGCCCTTCAGATTTCAGCGTGACGAATCTCATTGGCTCTCATTAAATACTCGACTAAAGGGTGATAATCGAGAATTAAATCGATGGCCCGCATCGATGGCTGTGTATAGTTTATGAAAATAAAATAATCGTCGCTCATTAGTCGATTTTCGGGTTATGCGGGTGTTTATTGTGACACGCTTTTTATATCAATGGCTTTTAACTTTCATTCCTCCGTTGATTGTATTTAATTTGTGCTGTGTTTTCTTTTTGGTTTATTTTCTTTAGTGATTGGAGCTGTTTTTATCATTTGGAAGTTTATAGTGATTGTAATTGGCCGTTAAATGATAATTTTATTGGACGTTACTAATTGCTCTGTACGCTCGTTTAAGTTAAAGACTGTACGAGATACTCGAGAATTTTATGCATTTAATATTTACTTTACCAGTATCAAATCTGTTATAAGCCTGCGGATAATCGAAACTCCGAAATAAACTTCATAATCCATTTAAAAACTAACAAAAGTTTACAAAACAAATAGTATCTTTTAATCCTAACAGACCATAAACGTATAAAAGGCCACAAATGAAAGAGCAAACAGCCGTCTTTAGAAATCTATAATCTTTGATGCAAGGAGGCGTAACTGCAAACTGTAGGCGGTTGAGCAGATGTTTATTCAGCGGCCGAGGATGGACGAAGAATGTCCGGATAAAACCGATGAATTACCGAATATCGACGAAGAATGTCCGACAATAGCCGAAGCGGTACATACAGATATGGTTCAAGAATTTGACGAACATTATGGAAAAGAATATATATCTGCTTTCTTGGCAAATGTAACCAAATTCACGTCCACTTCATCCAAAGTTCACCTTTGGATGACGTGGACGTGAATTTGGTTGGATTTTGGCAAGGTGGAAAGGTCAGGCTGGATGCGGAAGGCAGTGGCGTGTCTAGTGGTCAACAATATGGCAAGCCAAGGCAAGCAGACTGTTAAAAAGTCCTAACATCATGAAGAGTAGCAGGTTATAAGGGCAGGCCAAGCTTTAAGGCTTGTATGAAAGTACCATGACTAGGGGAAGGCCGAGGACAGGGTGTTGTGGCACAGCTTGTGGGTGGCCTATGTCTACTGTCCAGTAGTACTTTGCCATAGTCTGAGTTAATTTATTCTTTGATTGTCACTTTGATCATCATTGTGAACATGACGTTGCATTGTACAGTCTTTTAAAGTTGTTTAGAAACCTTTTAAATTTTGGGAAAAAAATTAAATAGCACAAAGACGAGTTTCTTATTTTAGTTATGTGTACTCATCATGATAATTCAAACGTAACCGATACTCTATTAAGAAATGTAACCCATGTAAGACATCCAATTCCGTATTTTAGGGCACGCTCCAAGCGATACAATCTCGAACGGTTTTACAATAATAAAATAATCTTGTAAGTAGATCGGAAATAGCGAAGCAAATTTAGCTACCACAATAGGGCTGTGGTGTTTGTCACCAAGATTGGGATCTTCAGAATAACACCCTTCTTCTTATCTGGTATCTACGAGATGTTTATTTACGTTTATAATGTGCTGTAAATATAGCTATGTTATTTGTGTCTTATGTTCGATGAGTTAAGTTATTTTTACAATTGGAAATGTAAAAGAAAATTTTCTTAGCTCAGTATTTATTTTACTTGGTTAATTTAAGATTGCAGTTTCAGACAAAAGTTCTGAAAATTTCATGAAAATAAATAAAAAAATAAATTCTGTAATTTACTAGAAACTATAATAGATTGGACAAAAAGAAGCTAAAATACTGTTTTTTTTAGCACTGTAACCTCAATGGGAACTAGGCACGCTAAATAGCGGTACGGGGTGCGGTAGCTATGACTGAACAGTAGCCAAATGTAACGGAGAAAAAACCGTAAGCGATCCGAAAACGCCATTACTGCTAAGTAATATTCATTTGTTACAGCAGACATTTAGCACATAGACGTCGGCAAAATGATTCAATGAATAAAAGAAAAAATACATCCAACTTTTATGACAGTTAATAACATTGAAAAGTATTAAATTCAAAAGATTCCTAACAATAGATCAATAGACACAAATTGGACGTCCATAGGTACCATAGACACGTGTCCGAAAGAAGAAAAAAAAAGAGACGACCAGTCTTAGCGAACAATTTTGTATTTACCGTTATGGAAATTGAATATCGATCTTTGTCAATCTTATAACGTAGGATGAAGGATGATTATTTATTTGGCAAATATTTTTAGAAGGGCATTGCAAAATTTGTGATGTCAAACAGCATCAAATGGCGCGAAAAGTGAAAAAATGTGACATTTTGAGCATTGTGAAATAAAATTTTAAATAAACACCTTTTGAGTGGGCGTTAGCGGAGTATTTGTAAATAGGTTTTTGTTGATATTACAATGGTATTTTTAACAACGGTTCCCTGTGGGGGTGTTGTCTGACAATCTCGTAATGTTGCCACGTGCTTTTAATATTGGCATTTGTATTGTTGCCTTGACAAAAAGTAATAATTTGTAGTTGCAGTTTACCAGGATTTTGTGCCCACATACGAGCGGCTAAATATTTTTTTCCTTCGGTTAACTTGAGAAGAATTTAACTGGTATCGTTACTTTAACTTGTTCCATGTAAAATCAACGTAAACACATTAAGCTTATCCGACCGAATGCAAAGAAGATTACTCCAATCAAAATACTAATCGCCCTGATAATAAATTATAGTAAAAAAAAACTATAATTCAAACACTTTTTCTCCTATTTCACACAATGATATTAAAGCAAGATTAAATTACAATAAAAAAGTCGTCAAATTAAACTTGATAGGTATTAAGCAGACAAAAACCGTTTAATCTTGGAAGCTAGAACCGTCTACGGAAAATTGATATGTAAGCATTCCATAAATAATATTAATAAGGCATTTATTGTCCATGGTCAGCGATAGTTTACCATTTTAGGCGCGAGATTGTATAATAATTTACCCGGCTACGTCATAAACGAGAATACACCTCATACTGTAAAATAAATCTGCAAATTAGATTTACCTAATACGGAATTACGGATTAAGAATAACTTAAGGCAAATCGCATATAACTTCTAAGGCACGTAACATAATACCATAAAGGTGCGTGCACATAGCATTTGGCGCGATATCGCACGATCGCGCGGCATAAACAACGCGGCGGGTGGCGCTACCGACGCGCCGAGGTACCAACACTTTACGACGTCACAAAAATACTCGCTACCGTACCGGCCTTTACGGTATCTACACAACATTACCAAGTACAAAATATACGATGAAGAAATTACAAAAATTGTTGGACAATATTTTTCGGCTTTTATGTGAATTCTTTAAACATAATGATAACGTAACGGCATCTTGAATGACATAGCTACATAATTTTAAGATGTATATGCAGAGAATGCGTCGCAGTTATCGTGGAACTGTCTTTTTAATAGAGTCATGTTGTAACGGGATTTGATAATTTTGAGGAAAATTCAAGTTCTAGTCTGTAAAGTTTAGTGTGTAACGACATTCAGTACAACGTAAAAACTTAACTGTGCTTACTTTAGTTTTATGTTCGGGACGTTTTAGGTTTCCAGTTAACAGCAAAGGAGCTGGTTGCTGGTCCAAGTTTACGGTCTCATGTTATTTAACGGTCTCAAATAATTGAAACTGAGAATTTCTTTCCATACATACTCCTTACACATCGTATTCCAACTCTATTCGATAAGAAAATTCACGACATTTCACTCAAACCCTTATATTTTACTCTCTAATAGGGTAAGAGATGACCTGGCAGGTCACACGTGACGTCACATTACAAAGCGCATCCTCCACAACAGTCATTTGACTGACAAAAGAACAATACTGTTCGCAAGTGGGTCAGGGAGTCGTTCACAACACTAGCCCGGTGTCACGTCACTGATAGCGAGGTCCCGAGTTCGTCCCAGACAAAGGCACGCTGACATAACGCAAGACGGAATGCGGTCAGTGTGTATGGAGCCTTAGTTCGACGCGTTTTCTTTAGGACATTGAAGTTGGTTGGCTAATCGATGAGTAGAAAAAGTTAAGTACTGGGGAGAAATAAAACCGTATTTGGCCAATAGATTTCAATGTTTCAAAGTAGAGAAAGTTTCCATCGGAAAAATAGGAATTATAACCATTCGTAATTGGAAAAAATTATGAACATACACGATAAATCTAGAGATCCCTTATTTGTCTATAGATCCAAAGATTAGATGCTATCTTCGAGAAAACATTCTTACACATACATACGAACTGTCAAATACATTAGTTAACCTTTCAGCTCTGCCGCATTCGGGTGAAAATCCAATAAGTTAATAATGGTATTTATTGATTGGGTATTAATTAGTAGAGCCATTTTATTTAAATAATTAATAATGTTGTTTATAAACAGATGAAAGGTATAATCAGTAGTTTTCGTTGATTGGATCTGATTGATTCGATTTTTATGATGATTAGAATATTGGAAAGATTTTGAGATTATTGGATGTATCACAGAAGTTATAGTCAATTTTAGAAACGGTTGTCAAATATTTATAGATTATTAAGAAAAATTATGTTTTTACATTTGTCATCATTTCTAAAATTATGATTTCTTAAATTGCAATGGATTCCGGTGTATCAGACGAGTCACACCCTTAAATATATGAGTATATTAATTATTCATAAATTTTGTAATAAACCAATCAAATAATGAAAACAATTTCACATCGTAGTATCGATTATTTTGCGACAGCGTTTTTGTATAGAAAGTTTATTACATCACTAGTGATAATCATGGTATTTAGAATAACCCACTTCCAGTTTTATGATATGCAATATAAAACCTTTTTTTCTTTTATACTCCATCAAAAGGAAGTTGTAAACACCTCATATACATTCAAATAGCTCCAATCAATTTGAAAATGAACATTAAATCACATATTTCTCTTTAATTCCGTTTTTCAATAAAAACGTATAACTTTTATCTTTAATGATACGGAACGAATAGAAATAGCATATAATCAAATAACACTACGCTGAGACTATAAACCGAGCTATCGTTTTCGCATAAACTTTCAACGAGCGGTGTCACAAACCCTACGTCTTGTACTGTAGGACCAATAAACGGAACACGGATTAAGTTTCGCTACAAATTCCATTGCTAGCACCGCATCGATTGCAATAACGTAAATTTTGTAACAAGGAAAAAATGCAGCAATGTACGAGAAATCCGAAATAAGTATCATAACATTATTTCATAGTCGGACGCCAACTAACGCAAGTTCCGTACGCTGTGAGTTTGTAGCGGCGTGCGGCGTCCCATAGCATCGTTGTGATAACATTAATGACGTCGTAAACCTGCCCCGCATCGCCAGAGCGAGATAGAAACAACGCAGATACGCGAGAACGCGGAAGAATTAGCCTTCACTAACGATGGAGTAAATCACCTGTTAGGCTGGATCCTAGCCTTAGTAGTGAGATTAAATTTAAAGTAAGCTTAAATCACACGACGCGCGACGTATAGAAAACTTGTTTTATGTCGTTGATTCATGCGTGGCTCACCGGCCAATTGACGTTAGATATGAATTATCACAGCAGTGATTAATACTGAAAATATTTACACACCCACCTTTTTAATTCACAATATCTATGCTAAAATGTTGCCATTTACGCCGAAAAAAGGTATTTTTAAAATACATAAGTTAATTATTCCCCCATGCTCGTCTGTCCATCTGGGCGTGTTTAATTTGAATAACAAAGAGGTCTGACCGCGCGCTCGTGGCGGAAAAACGAGAGATTGACACACACTCGTGTGGTGCTCGGGGGCGAGTCACCGATTATGATATGTGGTGCGAATCAGAATAAAAGCATTAAAAGCCAGAATTTATTAGCTCGTAATGAATAGCTGTTGAAACACTCGTTTACTGACAGGAAGCAGTGGGTTTAATGTCTGAAAAATGCACGTATTTTATGCCGAACCATAAACTTACATTAGATTAGAAACCATTAATAACTTAACAATTAGAAGGCAATATCAAGTTATGGTTGCTATTTGATTGCTGATTTATCTTCTGTGTTTAGGCTACATTTGCAATCAAAATCAAGTAACGTTCGCCTCTACAAGCGTGCCTACGTGTGCTGCAAAGCCAATGAACAACTATCACCCGCAATCACCATAATCGAAGCTTAATATTCTTCCAAACAACGATTTCCGGAGGAAAAATAAACATAGATATTGTTCTTCGTATTAAAACATAAATCTTTCGCCATCATAAGTATCCATAAGTTTCCATTAAACCCCTATAAAATACGCACATATTACTTGCCGCGAGCAATTTTTTGATGAATGAACACATCAGTACGGGAAGCATTGACTGATGGGAGCGCAACAAAGGGCCGATCTTTGCACTTTGACATTCGCGGTTTAATCACGTACTACAACGCTTTGTAGTGGCGATCGACGAAGATCAGTGCGCACTTGACACCGACGATACCTCTTGACAAAGTCACTTCGAGCGGATCGAAAGTGCTCAGCTTAACGTATTGTTTAAAACGTGTTACACGTGCTGCGATCTTTATCGATACTTTTGAACCGTCTATTATGGCACTAAGCTTTTAATTTACCAACAAAAATGTTCTATCTATTGTTTTCATGATCGGAGATTATCTCGCTTCAATAACGACAGAATTGTTGCTCAATTTAAAGATAAAACGCGATTATTGCTCATTGGGCATTTTCTTTTGTGTTTTTTAATGGAATTAACAAGTGGATTGTCTTTTTTATGATGTAACTGTCTTAAACTGATTACGTACGTAAATGGTGGTTTATAGGTAATCGATTCCGTTCGGTCTAGTTAAGAACTCGATTATTGATGACATTTCGGGGTTCAAAGACATAATTTTATAATAACAAAAATCATAATATTAAAACGATAATAATGAATAAACACTACGTTAATCCGAATGCCATTTTCCGCTTCCACGTGTACCCAAACGCGAAAACTGTCATCTTGAAAAAAGCGGTCTCAAACGTTGTGTTATTACATAGTATAAAACAAACTTACTTTCCGATGTCTGTCCCTATGTACGCTTAGATCTTTAAAAGTACGCAACGGATTTTGATGCGGTTTTTTTAATAGATAGAGTGATTCAAGAGGAAGGTTTATATGTATAACATTGCACCAGTGTGAAGCCGGGGCGGGTCGCTAGTTAATCAACAAACAGTTTTTTTCGTACATTTGTGTTAAAAATAAAAGAATTTGTCATCATAAATGTCTTTCTTTACATCATATTTTGGAAATGAAATAATCGTTCGAAAGTGGTTTTTTTTCTAAAAAAGATCAAGTTTTATACCAGCGTTGATAATTACCCAATGAAAATAATTATCTTGCATAAAGAGCCCTGTGACATTTTATAAGCGCCATTTTGAATCTGAAGTAAACGTCAGATCGATATGAATTAACGATTCCAAATGATATGCCAGAGCTTTAGTGAGTGATATTTTTTCAGTAAGAAACCCTTTCATGCAAAATAAATGTTCGGAGCGTAGCGCGAAAAGCAAAACTAGTGATATTTGAATAGTGTGTACAGTAGCAGTATCGTACAGTTTCATTTGTGACACTGCCAACACTTAGCGTTTAGCTGGACACGACTGTACTACACGGAACGGGAGGACGGCTACTGTCCGAGTTGGAAACTAATGCACAGTTAGGGTTGCCAATTATTCCATTATAAGCTTTTTTTTTTTCAAAGTATACCTATTCCAAAAATTTGTCGACGATACTGACGCCTTTTTTGAATACTTAAATTTTTATTGAACAACTGTTAATTATTAATTGTAAAGTCAAACTTTACTTTTGTCAACGGTGAATTATCAGCAAAATGATTTACAATTCCGAGGAAAATCTTGTAAAAAGTTGGTGGCATGGTAATCTCTAGAGTTGCTGCTGAGCTGTTCAATGTGAGAGTTTTTTATAATAATATTCAAATAAGCGTTACTTTTTACTTTAGAGTCTTATTTGTACGGAAAAAAAAACTGTTTTTCTATCATAAAACTTCACGAAGCGACCGAATAAAAATCGAAAACAACCTTCAAAATTCAGATCATACAAAAATTTGCTTCATATCTTCCCCAAAATAAAATAGACAAAATCCTATCAGCCCTAACCGCTGACGGGGTGAAATAAAGCTCTCCTGCCCGTCGAGCGAATGGAGTGAAAAAATTCCAGTTCAAAAAGCCACGGACGGACCGACAAAAAGTCGCATTGTCCTACTACACGATACATGTAGTGCACGATTTTTTCGCCAGACTATTCAGGCGGTTTTGTTCGCTTTTTCGACCGTCCGTTGCCTAGCTTAGACGAGATGTTTATATTGTATTGTTTGAATCGCAGTTAATGACAAATTATAGGAACTTAGTTTATTGGAGAATAAAAAAATCTTCGTTTTGCGTCTGTTTTATAAATCACTTATGGCGAGAGTACATAGATTGGCAATATGGTACACTAGTAGTTTTTTTAATGTAAAAAAAAAACTACATAGAAAAACCATGTTCGACAACAAAGAACTCACTACAAGCTGTAAAATGATACAGCACTGATAACCGATAATTTAAAACGAGGCACATTAACAATAAGAGTTGCCCTCAGGCACCCTCAAAAATCGAATTCTATACAGCGAAACACGACACTGGCCACAACCCTCATTAGAGTTGCCACTTAATTAAATAAAAAATAATAAAAAAACCAACCGTATCACAGTTCGAATTTTGAAAATTAATAAAAACGTCAAGCGTGAAGCAATGGCGTCACTAGACCAATGCGGGCTCGTAGATTAAGAGGCGGTAATAGAATCGCAGGACCGTGAAAAAAGAGAAAAATGCCGGTCTGACGTCACACCCTCGCCCCGTGGTGGTGGCATGGGGTGTCAGTGCGATTCAGCACTTTGGCAGAATAAGCTTAAACGTTGAAAACCCAATTTGACGGCTCGATTAGCACAGTCGGGTTTTTATTCAAGCCACATGATTGATTTTCGTGATACACAAATCGGTGTAAACGAAAACGACTAGTAAGTTGGCTGGGGTTCTGGGGTTCTAAAGATGAAAATTTATGAGACTGACAAACTATTTGAAAGCTTAAGGCAATCCTGTTGAAAGTCAAACACTTTGAAAGCGATTGCCAATGTCTGGGCGCCTGATTTATCTCTGAGAATACTTTTGCTACGAAATTGACCGTTTTTACAATTAAAAAAAAAAAATAACGAAACGTCAAACCAAGACGTCACTCAAGAAAAATCATAAACTCAACCCTTCCAATGCGCGCTTCAAAAAACCACACTAATTTAAAAATTAATTTCGCGAAACAAACGCGTCTTCCGCGTCGGACGGGTCGCATTTTACGCGAGAACACGGACCGGGCCGTGTTCGACCCGCCGTACGGCGAACATTCTGTGTAAGTCGTGCACAGGACGACCATTGTGCTCAATTCGGGTCCCAGTTAATTGTTTTTAATTCGCCAGTACTGTATTGTAACTCTTTTAATTACGCCCACGTTGCAGCGCTAATGGCGGCTTCGTGAGCGCTTGCGCCGATCACGAAAGTCCTTTTGTTTAATTGTACAGTTCCACCCAGATCGGCTTCGGATAAGCCCCTGTGTGGGCAAACGCATTAGTTTTTAGTACTAATTATGGGTTTTATAAGGTGATTTAGTGTCATGTGAGATCATGTTTCGTTTTCATCAATAAAATGAGAAATTATTTTTTTATTTGTTTCCTTGATCGTGATTTTGTAGATTATTTTTTATTTTCGGAGTTAATGAACTAAGGGGTCATATTTTATAGTCTTATAATATTTCTCATTTCCTTAAAATAAATAGTCGCTATTAATAATAAAAAAATAATGAGTTGACTACCGAAGCTTTTATATCTAATAAAAATATGCATAATTATCATAAATTAGCTTCAAGACCTGAACGTACCTATAATAAGCGGACCAAAATAAACAAAACAGGCGGCATAAAACCAAATCACAGTCTCGAAAACAGTTCTAACATTCTAAATACGGGAGAATATTTCCAATTTCTGCTAAGCAGGCTCCCTTCGATTGTACTTTGGCTAAGGCGAGCAGCCTCAGCAGCGTGTCGGCCTCATTTGGTTAATTCGCCATGTGTAGGTCCACAATTAAACAGCACAAAAGAAGAAGTTCGCTCACAACGGAAATCACGACTCGATATTACACTGATGATACTTTTAATGAGGTTTTTGGTGTAAATTGGGAGTTTAGGAACAAAAACTTTGGGTTGGAACTGATGCAGCCGTATTTAGGCTGATGGTGATTTCGGGTGTTGGATAGACAAAGTGTCTTACTTAAAACCACCCATTCTGTCTTCTACATTATGAAAACAGATTGGATTAAGAACCTTGAGTACCTTAAAATAACTTTTCTTCGGAAAACTGTCAGAAAATCCCGAAAAAATTACCATCTCCAATATCGAAACTTACTTCACAAAATATCTCTATTAACCTTAAAACAGCCGTAAACCTCATTCCTCAATAGGATAACCCGAATGCCTAAAGTGTGACAAGCCACAAAACTTGTAACCCTAACACGCGGGGTGCGACCCTCGGGTCTAAACGACCCGCGGTCTCCACAATCTCGTATCAACCGCGACTTTTGCCTCTAAAATCCGGTGAGTTGACACATGGGTATTACAAGTGGGATAAATCTGATGATTGTTTGAATAAAAGATTATTTTGTGTAAAAACTTAACGTAAAATCGTTTTTAAAAAAAACTGAGATTTATTTATAATACCAAGGGGGTTGAAAAAAAAGTGATGGGCGCCTCTAAAATTCATCGTCTATATAAGGCGCATGAAATAAATATTTCATCGAAAAACTGTTCTTCATGAATCATCTTTTTAAATCCTCTAAATGATTTCGGCAAAAACTAGTAAACAATTCGAGAATACGTTTACAAAAAATGTCGTGCAGTGAACGAAAGTCAAATATTCGTGAGTAATCTCGTCAGATTTATCCACGACCTACGCATGCACGTTTTTTATCCGCCACCCGTAGGGGTGTCGCATGTCGGGGTGAGGATAATCATATCTGCACACACGTCACTTGAGTTGCGACACGTCGAGTTGACACCCCTACAACCCTGACCACTAATCATTGATCAAAAAACTTTTACAAAAGCAATTCAGATAACCATTATTAAGTGTAAAATTGAATATTGCGAACTGTAGTATTATAGACCAAATTCAGTAGGGGAACTGTAACTTATAACCACAACAAAAAACTACGCAACCAGTGATCAAGTAACCCTACGCTGCAGGGCACGCGTCAAAACGACCGCGCGAAAAAAATAAAAATTACAGCTTCCCATTTACTGTTGATTACACTCGAGACAAAAAACCATGTGATTATTTTCACAAGGTATTAATCTCACGCGTCAAACGCGCGATTAACTTATAAATCCGCCATAATTGCGGGTACCGACAGATGTCGCTGCCGGCGCCGCCACTGGAATTGCGCGGGCGCATGCTTTATTATGTTTTTGTTCGGACAAAGAGTACCGCCTACGTTCACCACTACTGTTTATTATTGTGACACATTTTAACTTCGATATTATTAACCTGTAATAAAAATACTTTTTTTAACAGAGAGATAATATAACCGACGATATAAAACTTAGAATTTTTATGAACTTTAGATTAAAAACAAGGCTTTTTATCTATGGGTAATGGCAATATTATCTCGATATGACACCATCATTTGTGCACATTAAGGAATCTTAGAAACTTTAATATATATTTATAATGATTACCGAGATACCATGATGGAATTTATCGTTACCTTACCGTAACTTTCTAAAATTAACTACTTTTAGATTGCCTACATGCCTACTTTAGAGGCGCCATCTTCGCAGTTTATAAAAGCAAGAGAGAATTTGCAGGCTTTAATTAGGAAAAATACTACTGTAGCAGTAATTGAGATAGATCTCAATTACTGCTGCTGTAGTATTTAAAAAAAAAACTGTATTCAGTATTAAGTTACTATTTTATTTGCTTTGTCAAATAAATAATAATTCTCTTAGACAGTTGTCTGTTAGTTTAGACTAGCGAGGATAAGCTTCAGATTTACCGTTAGAGTTTCCAATCCAAACAGACCCTCTTAATTTTTTTAAATCATCTCAATTATCCACAATTTTGAACAAAAATCAGTTTTTTAACTCCGATACATGCTAGGTGTGGACAAATTTAATTAATTCGTCCTTGTAGCGCACGACCGCAGACCGCTGCATATTCATGGCGGTCGCAGCTCGTTAGGTCGTGGACGGTCAGTATTAACAATCTGTCGCCGAGGGGTCCAGGAGACCCCCGGATTTATTTGTTGCTAGAGTTTTACACCGCAGTTGTAATGTATACCTATGTTGGGACGGAATTTGCATCTGGGTTGAAAGTTCATCGGATGACGGAGTAACGATTTGTGGGAAGAAACAAGCGTGTTGATGTTTTGTTTAGCGAATAAAAGAGCTATGTGACTTTAACGTCAGTCTCAGATGTAAATACAAAATAAAACTGCAAAGAAAAGGACTTATAAATAATTTTACAATCTACTTTTTCAAGCCAAAACCTTCAAAGTTGAGTAACTTTTTGGTTAGACCTTAAATCATACCAAACCTCTGCTACTATTCCTATAATATCCATTACTAAACAAACAAACCAACAATATTTTCTAACAGCACACGTCCTACATCATCAACCCTAAAACACCTATCCATCTAATTCCACATATCAATCAACTATTCATACATCCACAGAGGTGACAGTCTCCGAGTGGCAGGCGGTGACAGGCCGATGCTCCCTTCTCTGCCTCTAATGAGCAAACAAGCTCAAACGTGGACATGGCACATGCATCGTATGGTCTACCGCACTCTTGCTGTTTGCTTTGCCGGAATCCGCTTTGATTTTGATAAAATTGCCAAGTTTGTTTTTCATTTTATTAGTGGTTAAGTTTTGTTTATTGATTTAGTTTTCGTAGCGTTAACTGTGTTTGCACTAATTTATCTGGTACACGACTAATTTTGGGTTTCAATTTATCAGGTTTTTTTGTGCGCCTTTTGATAACGCCTGCGTAAGATTTTAGGTAAAGTATTTGATTTATCTTTTCGTCATAAATTATTCTTAAAATAATACTCCAGAAAACATTTTCTTATCTTCGAGTCCAAACTCAAGGGGCAATTAAATTCACTTCCCTACAGACAGAAACACCGTCAAAACACTTCAAAACATCTAATCTAACACTAAAACTTCCGGACTTCAGAACGAACGAGATTAACAAGAACGAATGAAATAACATAATCTTGTTAGGCACCGTCACCTTCCACCGTCGCGGTGCGAATAATTAGCAATCCCCTTACAAAGTAAGAGCGTTGAGCGAGATAACTGAATCTAGGCTTAACAAGTTTCACGAATTACACGATAACCTCCTCGAGAGATAGGGCCGGGTTTGATAAAAACCATTAAGTACAAGGATTGCTGATACGTTGGTGAGATAGCTTCGAGTTAACACCTTGTACGCAGAGTTTAGTGGTAAGACTAAATAGTAAATAATCTATGAGTCAACTTATGGGCGAAGATAGGACTCTGGTGTGGTGAAGTGCCTGATTAGAAATGTTCGTTGTTTATGGGCTAATAATGTGCGTTTTGTTATGTACGATCAAACTAAGTTTTAAAAAATCGAGTCCATGGAATTTTGGGAATAAATTGTTAATTAAAAGCGATTTTTTTTCTTCTTGAAAAGTCTTTTCAACTCGAACAATCTTTTAAAAATTAAAAAAGCTATACGCACTCCATAGTCATAGATATATGATCCAAAATAATTAGAAGACCGTCATCCCTCGACATTTGGACAAACAGAGCCCCGCGGGGAACGGCGTCTTTTTATCGGCGGGGGACCGCAAATTTTCTATTTGCATATCTGTGCACTCATAAATCTCTCTTTCACTTATTAGCCACGTCTCCCCCCACCCGGGGTCTGGTTGACCCTCCGCCGCAAAATAGGGTTAGTTTGATGTTTTAGTATTTTTAGTAGGTACGATTTTTAAATAAAATTAAATGGATCATGGTTTTTAAAATGAGTTGTCATAAAATGGTGTAATTTATTAAAATTAAATTAAAAATGTGCAACTAAAAGAAATAAAAAAGATTCTAGCATAAAATAAAATAACTACATTAATTTCAATAATAAATGCAATCTGCAAAACATCTAGTCCACTAAAAAATCGGTTTATTTACAAAAAACTTGATTCTGTAATAAAAGTGACATCACAGCAAATAATAATGTTTTTGAAAAATGTTTTACAAAACCAAGAAAAGGGTAAGTCACTAAGAACCATAATTACATAACAGTATTGCAGATTGCACTTAAAAGCAATTTAACAATGACATAATCATTAAAAATAGGCCCAGTGTTCATTGAAGCGAATCATATCTTTACGCGCCAAGCAATGACATAATAGATTGAGGATTAAATTGAGCAATTATTTTCTTGAAATCCAAATCTTAGTACTTACGCCATATTTGTTTACCAAATAAAAAAAGTGAATAAAAATACACTAAACATTATCATTGCTTTGCTCTCAAAACAGTGAAAGGAAACATCGCAAAAAATCGAAGACATTTTGTGACATCTCATATCCCGCACTGGGCCCACGTGGTGGATTACTGCCCACTCCCTTTCATAGAGAGGAAGCCGGTGTCCCAGCAGTGGGCAGCATTATAATGTTCGAACTGCTGGGAGCCTAGGCTGTTTATGATTTTAGTACCTAACAATGATTCGCTTCAACCAACCCTGTTATACTGAGTTAGTGCTTTTCACTTACCGTCATGATGTTGGTCGATTGTACCCCTTCTTCTCCATTGGTGGAATGTTAGTGACAGATTGGTTGCTACAGTGGTCTGGTTACTACAGTGTACTGGTTACTTTAGGTGAATATAATGCTCAACAGAAAGAAAATGTGGTTAGTATAGTGTTATCATGATATTTTGACAGTTCACCACCACCAAGAGTAACCGTCACCACATTTATGAAGTAGGTACATGCAGAGTGAATGAAGGTTCGATCAAAGTGGTACGGACAAATTGGGGACACGACTCCGGACATGGACACCTCCACAAAAATCTCATCTGACTCTTTCTTTACACAAAACTCTCTTTCTCTTTTTTTTCTTTATTAATGCGAAAGGGTTTGAGTTTGGATGGATGGATGTTTGTGAAATGAATAAGAAACTTGACACACATAATTTAAAACCTGGATAAAAACATAGGATACTTATTATGTCGGTAGTACGATCCTGTGGGACAATTACCGAACTCCACACGGGTGAAGCCGCGGGGTTAAACTAGTATTTACTAAAGTATCTCTCAGTGTCCAGTGTCAGTGTCCGGAGACGGTTCTCTATACGTCCATACCAGTTTAAATGATCCTTAACAGAAGAAAAACAGAGACATGGAAAACGCATGCAAAAGCAAAAAAAGCACGAAGGATTCCGTACCATCATTTAAAAAAAAAACACGTTTGTTGTATGGGAGCCCGGGGTTAGGTATTTATTTTATTCTGTTTTTAGTATTTGTTGTCATAGCGGCAACAAAAATACATCATCTGTGAAAATTTCAACTGTCTAGCTATCACGGTTCATGAGATACAGCCTGGTGACAGACAGCTAGACAGACAGACGGACAGTGGAGTCTTAGTAATAGGGTCCCGTTTTTACCCTTTGCGTACGGAACCCTAAGAACGAAAAGTAGATACAGCCATGTGTCATTCATACCATATGACAGTACGATTTATCGATCGTTTAGCGAAAACAATGTGTGATTTTTTCTAAAAGCTACAGCAGTTAATAGGTAGATACTTAGGTAGCATGTACGAGTACATAATTATGTTTAGTTAATTACTACTTTATTGTAAGTAATTTAGTAATCATGTTTGACTCTAATGCTACAAAACAGATTTATGTGCAAAAGGTCAGCTCTTTACGAGCTAAAATAGTACTTTCTGTGTTTATGGTTTTGAAGAAAATCACTTTTCAATTTCGTTAATTGTCCTCTTTAAATACGCAGCTGTACACACGGCTACACATCAAGCTATACATTTCCAGTATAAGCTGACATCGCATTGTACGGAAATCCTAAACAATGCGAGATCAGAAATGTATAGTTTGATGTGTAGCCATGTGTACTCGTACTTATTGATGTGACCAATATTTAAAACTTCATAGTTACTGAAAAAAAAATCGGCAAAAAGGACACGAAAATTAAAAAAAAAAACATGTTAAAAAATACCCCAACACCAATGTTCTAGTAATAAAACAGTTTCAATTTACACCACCGAAAATATCAAAAGAAAAACCACTGAGCGAAGGCTCAAACATTTTTGTTTTAAATTTTTCTTTGACAAGTAGCTCCACCTCGAACTATAGACAAAGTGGCTAAACAGTAATGCCACAACTATGTATTTCGTTAGGTAAGCAACAGTTGTTGTGTTGTTGTTGTAATATTTTTAAACATAGGTACTGTGTATATAATCAATTACTACCTTTTTAAGTAACATCGCTTATCATGGCGATCTTACGTCAACCGTGAAATGCGACCGTGAAATTTATCGTGACTGATAATAAATCTGTGACTATTAATTTTTCACGTATTTTTCTGAAACGCGATTGGTCATGAACGCTGTATTTCAACTAATAGACACGCATTTTGCTTTGTAGATTAGGTAAGGATGTTACAATGACCGTCACAACCTATTAGCTACCTTATTTTGACGGAAAAGAGGTCATTTGTGATTTTGATAGACTTGTCAGTGGCGACAATCTTATACACAACCTTATTTTATCGAAAATAAAGACCAATTTGACTTTGACTGCCGTAAAATTAGAGGTGATATAAATGTGAAAGGATTGTAGAGGTTATTTCAAACTACACAATGATTTTCAGTTAGTGATTTTAATAGACCATAAATTAACTACAGAGCATAACGCACAGGAAATAACAAATTAAAAAGAATATACTTATTTTTAGACGAAAAGTAAAATAACCGGTTTTCAATCGTTTTTAAGTTCGAAAAAAAACTTTTTTCTTACTAATTTATTCAATATGCTCGAATAAATATTCAATATTAATCGATATGAATTAATAATTAGAAATTATATTGACAATAAATTGAGTGAATATTCCTATATTTACTCAAAAGGAGACTTAATAAAATCGTTTCCATGTTAATATCACTAATCGAAAAATAAAACAGCAGTATTTTTTATTCTATGTTTATTTTGACAGTAATTATGTTACTTTTAAATATTTTATTGGAAAGTTCTAAAAAATATCGAACTATAGCATTTTAAAAGTAACAAACGTCAGATATTTGGTTTTCAGAAAATGTAGATTATAAATTATAGAAAGTTAATTCGTACGCTTATTTGTAATACAAATATGTTACATATAGATATGTTAATTAATTGAATCGATACAATCGTTGTCGGGTATCGTATATCACAAGGAGACGCCCCCGGCGCCGCCTACGTCGTGTCTGTAATGTTTATCTTTGGACGAAATCTGTTAATGTTAACGTTGCGACTTTTATCGTAGCAGCGAACGGGTTGAATCGACGGACTTTGATTGTGAATGCGTTTATTAAACGTTGGAAACGTTTTGATAAGTTTCTTGAGTGAATTAGGAGTGCAGTATCAACTTCTGCCATTGCAGTTATCCCAGAGTTGATACGTACTTGCAACGACCTAATCATTGTAAAGCCTGCTATTGCCTACTTAGTTCGTAATATTTTCGATAAAAATAGAACTGAAAAAGTAACGTACACCTCCATAACAACCAAAAAAGACTATTCAATTCGAACTTTTTTATTTTATTAACTACGACGGTCCCCAGACCTTTATACTAATAATATTTCTCAAGCAATTGGTACCAGGCGTCCAGAGACCAGAAGAAAGTGCGCGGTCAAGCTTAAGAACACCATTTCACTAAGACCTTTCTCACTGTTCCGGATATTCCACGTTCACACATTGAAAATCGGACTCAAGGGGTCAACCAATTTTGGGCATAGGTTATGCGGCAATTTATGTCTGCGAGCGAATTTTACTAACATGGCTTTTATTCCATTGTGTTTAGAGTTATTTGAAGTGTATTTGGTATTGGTGAGTGATGTATATCAATTTCAGCAATGGGCATAGCGACAAGTGAGGGCGAACGTGATGTGAATGTTCATTGGTGGACCTTTTTATTGACTGACCACATGATATTTGAAAGTTTGATACCCATATCCCGAGTAGTATTACTTACTTCTTTTTTGAGGGGGAATTCAGTTTAATGCAGTTGAAATAACTAATAGTGTAAACTACTTTCAATTAAAGACGTGACGTGCATGTTCATTTCGGCTATGCATACCAACGTAGATCGTTAGATACATTTATGACATTTGCAACAAACTAAAATATGTCAGTCAATTCTACGCCATGGTTTGTGAAATAAGCCATAACAAATGAAACCCTAAAATTAATTCCATGTTTAAATGTGACAGCTGCTAATGATCTGTATAAACACCGCTCCATTTTCAAACCAAAAAAGAAGATATAAAAATTTAAAAGCCCTGTTACACGAGTCAAAACGCACATCAACGCGAATTTATTGGATTAATTGAGCAATAAAAAATCTGTGGCTAAGGAAAAAGTGAAGAAAAAACCAAAGGGGGAGGGAAACACTTCATTTCACGCGTTTTATACGAAGAGGGCCTATGCTGTGAGTAAGGTGGCCTATAAATCTTCTGCCGGAAACATTTTTTTGTTCGACGAAAATAGTTTCCTCTTGTTTTTCGGAATATAGTTTGGGGGAGTCGCGGAATGTGAGGGGACATTATATTTTCACTTAGTTATTAATGTTTTACGGTATTGCAGTTTTAAAAATGTTCTTTTGATGAAATATAGGCGATCTGCCAAAGCCATTTATCATTTTTGTTTCATAAAAATCTGCAGTTCTTTTCGTGTATGACATTTTAAATGTATTTTTTTATGTTGGCCACATTAACGACACTGTACTGCAAATAGCCAAACAAACAAATCAATATCGCAACTCCTCTTGCTTTCCAACGCTGTGTTCATTGTCGGCGAGTTTTCTTACCGGTAAATAAAAACTCCTAAATCTCGAATTTACCATAAAGGATAGAGACAAATGGCCGCCCGGGGCCGTTAGTTCTTTATTCATTCCGGGGGTTGGCGCGTATAAATCAATGGTCGCGCGTCAATGGCAATGCCGCTAGTGGACTTAGTCCCGAGATAGCAAATGCTATAGTTTTTTATAGAGGCTGTATGAGGCATGGTTTAGTCTCTTTATCTTTGTAGAATGAAAGTGTGAAGTTATTGAATTGAGGCAATCGAAAGTACATCATCATGTCATCACTTTTTTCGTAATGGCAATGTGTGTTTTAAGGTTGCCAAAGTTTTATAAATAAAAAAAGATGGTATATAGATCTTAGGTCTTGGTAATTTTATTGATTAAGTATGAACTCTTGTGTTTGAAAGGATCCAGGCAAAAGTGTAGGGACAGATTTCGGACTGGATGCGGACAGTGGACTATGACAGACACTTCTGTACAACATTATCTGTCAAGGACCAGTGTCTGGTCCGTACCGGTGTCACCGAACCTTAAAGAAAAGACTGGAAGTTGATACTGGTGTTATTTTATCAAAAATTTCATCATAATCGAAATTTGGCAACATAAACTGCAGATTACGAAGCCCCTAGTCAACACAAACTACTTATTAGCTAAAATACTGCATACACCACGTACTTAGTTTCCACCGCAGGATGCAATAAATTGAAACTGGTAATTGCAAGATTTCATCCAATTGCCTATTCAAATTAAATTATGAATCCGTGAAATACGATATCACAGTTGCTTTTAAGCTGGCTTTCAACAAATCTGACAAAACTGCTGCATGGTTATTTTGGCACTTGAATGACATTGACAGGTGGTCGCTGTCGAATTACATTTGTCAAATTGTCCGTGGAAATTGTATTAAAAAACCAATATGGCAGCGTTATTTCCACGCGCCAAAAGAACTATAAAACACTCTACTGTAGTATTGTGTTATTTTCCCCGAAAAAGATGCCATGTTAACTTAGTAGCATTATAGTATTAAAAAAAAAACACAATGAAAGGATTGCTATAAGAGCTAAGGTATTCATCAATACTTTCTTCTTTACATAGTTGTAGATTCAATACGTTTTTCTCCAGCTGTTGACATTTTAAATTGGTTTGTGACAACAGGTCTTAATTTTATACAATTTAAATGATAACTTAATAACGTTACTGCTGATTAATTTATTAATTTTATGTAAAAGTAAATTAGTTGTAAACAGTTTTATGTAAATTTTATAAAGTAATGGTTTAAATAATTATACAAACTACGGCGGCCTGTAGCGTAAGCCACCTTCATTAATACGTAATTTGAGATTTTAATTTCGTGGGTTATTTTTGAATTTATAATGTTTGTTTTTTAATTTTTATTTGGTTTATAAATAAATTAGGTTTAAATTTTTAATTAAGTCACTAATATTCATTAAAAATTTAGTGTAGATATTGGAGTTTATAAATGCTGCTCACTGATAAGTAATGAATGATTAAGTTCTGCTTAACTGAAGATAGGTATTTTTTTATGTAGCGTATGAAACCTTATACAAAAGTTGTTTTAAATCTGGAGTTCTTACATCTTAAAAACACACACTGCTGTTCGGCAGTTGTAAAAATAAAATCTCAACAGTTTTCCCTGACAATCTCTTAGCGAATAATTTAATACCTTGCAATAAATAACTCGAACACTTGGACAAAGTAAAATGGCGGCTGGTGGTAAAAAGCCGTAAGGGTGCATAAAGAATTAGGCTTTTAGTGCTAAGTGCGTTCACACTGCATGTATTAGTCTGAAGGGCTCTTTCTTAAATTGTATTAAAATATTATTAAGTAGACTGTATAAATCATAATCTGTCCGTGAAGTGTGTAAAATTAAAAAAAAAATACAGGCAGGATTTTGGCGGGAAATAAATGATGAAATCTTGGAAAAAATATTTGTGATGCCCAATTTTAACCTTTTCTAATGAACGTAGGATGCTGGAAGGATATTCAGATACTTGAATGACACTGGCAGGGTTGTTGGTAAATACTAGTGCAAGCTTTTCATGTTAGCGGTTAGTTTCGATTTTGGCCACTCAAAAAGATCCATGACTTGTGACAACATAAGGGGGAAGCGTCAGTGAAGCCCGCGAATTTTAAATTTTCTGACGTTATTTGCAATTTGCAGGTCAGGCTGTATGTTGAACAAAATATGATTTGCGATTGAAACAAATATGGCTTTACAGCATTATAATATTATTAAAATCCTGAATACATCCCTATAATTTCATTTAGTCCCATTGAATGACTTTTTCATGAAATAATCAACGCGCTTTCACCCTATAGGCATATAAATGTTGAATGTTAAAAAACTTAGAAAAAGAAGTCTATTCAATTTTTACTTTTTGTTTGTCTACAAAAAAGTTGAAAAATCCTACGCAATTTTTCTTAAGGCTAGCAGACATCTTGAGAGGACGATATTTAGTGCATCTTTTAGCACTAAATCTTTCTGTTAGTTGCAGGGAATACGTTATGAAGATGCAGAGCCGTATTTCACCTGTGTTCTGTTCGCATTGATTAAGTAGCGTATCAAGTAGCCCTTGTAATGTGTTTCGTTACTTGAAAACATTTAAATCTTTGCTATAGTCGAAGTAATACTTCATCACCATCTTACATCGCTATCAAGCTAACACGATATATCTCTCTTTAAATGATGGGTATAACTTAAAAATCTTATAGGGCTATTGGGATGAGGATCATTTTGAACTTAGTTTGTAGCTAAATAAAAACAGTCGCTCGTGTCGATCTTTACGTGACCTAGGTTGGTCTGTGGATGGGTGACCACCCGTTACATACCCAGTTTTCTCCGTGCCTCGGAAAGTACGTAAAGCTGTGAGTCCTGGCTGTCATTTGTAGATCTTTGACGGTCGTTACAGGTAGTCACTGGCCCGAAAATCTGACAACCAGTCTTACCAAGGGTATCGTATCATAAAAGGTTAGACAGATGATGATGATGATTAGCGTAGTATAAAGTATTTATTTAACACTTTCAAATACTTGATTGTTTAGTGGTCTTAGTTCAGTTGTTAAGAAACATTTGATTTAGGTTTAGGTACAGACGCCAGCACATCAAGCTACTCCAATCTGTCAAATTTCTTTAATTGATTTTCAACTTTATCGTAAAGCATTAGGTTCAAGCTTGATTTGGAAAATTTGAGACTTTTGGGTAGCTTGATTTGCTGGCGTCTGTACTATGTAAACTGTGTCGGTAAATATTGTTTGTATCTAATCGGACTCATCATTTAGTCTAACTATAACGAAGCAAACTCTGCCATTTACAGCTGAATTTATAGCCCCATAATATCGGGCAATTATTGACTATAATAATCTAAGACCGTAACCAGGTCAAAGTGTACTTGTAATCAGGTTTTAAGCATCTGCCAAGTCACTGAGTACCTACCTATCTATTTAAAGTTAAGTTAGTTACTATACGAGTATGTTATTTTAATTTATAAATGTACCTATACAAGTCTGTTCCTAACTTTTTTTTTTTTAGGTATATAGTATTTAAAGGCTAGGCAAGACAAACACACACACTCTGTATACGAACAAAAGTCATTGAATTTACAAACATACATACAATTGAAGGACATCGTCAGGCGGAGAGCGCTGTTGTAAATATTTGAGAATTTGTCCGTGATAAGTGGCAAAAACAATATGGCCGCGGCGTTAGCTCCAATTACAGCCAAGCGCCAATAGATCCATGTACAAGTCTAGCTAGCTTGATAATAAGACGATAAAGATTTAGCGGAGGAAGATGTTACAAATCTGTTTCCAGTTGAACAGTTTGTGTCTATGGACAACAAAGTTGCTAATGATTATACATCTTGAACTCGAAACATCGTTATTTGAGGATAGTGAACAGTCAGGGAAGCAGATTGTCACTTCTTATACAACATTGAACGTCACCCAAGATGTCACCTTAAATTACTTGACAGTCGTAGTTTGAAAATTCTCGTGGTGTCTGCTGAACAATACCTACACTGTAAAATACATAATACTATAGGGATGTTTTGAACTAAAACAAATTACTGTTATTATTATTTACTTTTTTTACGAGAAGCAAAACCCGTTTCTGGGAAAGAATATTGTTTAAATTGCCATAAATCTAGGTTCTAACTGTACCTAGATAATTTGGGAGAGCTCGTGCAAGGTCTGCTTTCAACACGGTTTTAATCGCTTGAATAGCATAAGAAGAAGCCCAGATTACTGTTTGACACAAGAAAGTGAATAGAGAGACCTGTCACTAGATTAGTGTCTCATGAGTTTTGTTACATCTCAACAAGGAAATAAGAAAACATAATTAAATCTTCAGTTTTCTCGACACACGTCTGGTTGCATGAAAGTGCAACAGTATTAACATTTAGCCGTGCTCAGTAAAAACAGATTGCGGTAATGATGCTGCCTTTAATTGACTCGTTGTGAAATGCATCAGCCCTTGCTTTGGGGTGGGGTGCCAGTGTGAGCGGGAGCGATTTTTAAAAGGCGCTTGCAGGAAAAAATGTTGTCCTCCAAGCTTACCCTACAGATCTATTTTATTTTTCATATGAAAATTGATATTTAGTGAACTTATATTTTAAATTGAATGATGATATGTTACAAAGATAATGTTTTAATAGAAAAACACTTAGTGTTATAATTATATTATGATGTTATGTGAATTAAGAACTGACAAGCTCTACAGTTTGTTTTACTAGTCTGTGCCCAACATTATCTGACCCCCTTGAGTACGGGATGGTCCATACGGGAGGGTCAGATAATGTTGGCCACCGACCGTACTATATCACCATAACGTCAAAATTGAATCTTTAGACAACGTCGTATATTTTCAGCTCTTCGTTCCCTCTAATTTCCTATAACATAAGACAACTACACGAGAGCTTCTAGACTCGGAGCACGCCCGCCGCATGCCGGTTAGCCGACACAAATTTATAGGTAAAAGTTCGCGACCGACCCAACCGGTTCGCGAACAACCACACACACAATAACAACCTTACCTCCTTCTAATACAGTCCACATTCCAACCATACATTCCGAGCCTTATTGGATACTTTCTTAATTGTGTTTTAAACATCGACCGTGGGAATGTTGACCTTATTACGTGTCTGGTAAGTTTCATTTTAAATTGATCGGTTTTCTCGGCCTTGCCGCCGGTGGATCGCTCTCACCTTAGGTTCACGTGTGAACTTACATTAACCTGCTGTGTTATGTTGGCGTGTCAGGTGTACTATATTGTTTGTTTGTTGATGACTATTTCAATCGGTCGCGTTGTAGATGTTAAGATAGAGTTATTGGGCGTGCAACGTCTAATTCCTTAATGTGGTTTTATGATTATTCATATTGGGTCACGCCTTTTGTTTTACGTTTTAGAAGATGGTATATTATTGTTTAAATTGTAGTGTATCATCGGTTCTGTGGATTACAGCCGTTTGAGGGTCGTAAATCAGTTCTTGTAAGAGTTCTGTATGGGCATTTGGTCTATAAACATTTATTATTTTACTTGGTAGTGTATCGCAATATTTCACGACAACAATTCTTGAAATTTTCAACAAAACAGAAATATAAAGTCAAAACATCTGTTGGAGTCAGGGCCTCGGCCAGCGCCAATGTTTCTTCGTATCGCGTGACAGACAGACAGACTGTACTGTAATACATATACGGTGGACATTGATTTAATAGGCAAGCAGCGTGAATGGATGCCCTACGCTCAGATATGCTCATTTGATCTACGCTTTATTGGTATAAGCCGTTAGACGGGTGAAAATCTTGCGCTGTTTATGTATGGAGACGTGAAGATATCAGTTTCATCGTAAATTAAGGAAACGGTGCTGAAGGGGTTTATTAATTGAGGAACAAATTGGAGATCATAGAGATGCTAAGATGAAATACGAGAAGATCAGATTTTGATTTTGAAGTTGAGCTTAGTGAAATGCATAAATGAAATTAAACATTTGAATTAGTTACTAGAATGAGATTACAAATGACTATTTAAAACAGATTTAATGTTAAATTAATCGAGCCTTCGATAATTTTGCAGACGAAGGCAACAGTAAAGTTAGGAGCATTTTTTGCTCATTACTTCCTTTGGTAACGCGAAAACGTTGTAAGTAAAAGCGTGGTTTTACGATTTTTCTTACAACGTTATTAAATCTAGTCCAAATCACCAACCAACATTTCCATACACCATCAAACCACGCTACAGTTCATATCCAAACAGGTATTACTTAATAGCCATGACTCAACTAATTGCGATGCGTACGCGCACCGCTCTGCGTACGATTTAACACCTGTCAACGTTGCTCCGACAGACGGACAGACGCGGCGTGTGGTGTGTCCAGTGCAAGGGTACAGGATTTTTGTAGGTTTTTTTGGGTTTGTTATGTTAATGGTTTAATAGAATAAAAGGTATTTGGTAGAAAAAATTGGTAGATGTGATTTTTTTGGAGCTAGTAGTCAATGTTTTTGGTAGAAATGGTGATTCTACTAACCTGCACTGGGACGGCGTGGTGGATTGCCCTTCATGATATCAGGGTTTTTATATAGCCTGCTTGCCTTATGGGCTTGCCGTATTGCTGGCCCCTAAGCACGTCACTGATTGCAGTCCACTCCTTATAGAGAGGAGGCCTGTGTCGCAGCAGTGCGAATATTATAGGCTGATTATATTATGTGCTTACATTTTGATAATATTTAAACGAATTGCAATCCAGAGTTGATTAAATACCTTGAAGAAACTAGAAGACGTTTATCAAGATTTAATGTGATTCGGTACAGTCCAGCAATGAAGATTTTGTGACAATCTTCCACCGAAGAGAGAACTTAGACTTACTCTTAGACTCTCAATAGAAATATTCTACCAAAATATTTCTTCATCCTGGCATCGCATTACCTTCCAATCTGTCGTAAACGATAACTTTTGATGCGCATGCACATACACGAAGCAATTTATCTCTAGGTTTCGAAATCATGACATCGGGACTAGGAATTATTTGTTGTGTACTTGGAATATAAAGTTTTAAGTACATAGGAAGATTCTACAATTAATTCTGGTTTGCAACATAATTTTGTGGGAGTATTTCTATTTCTTACAAAGTTTTTATGATTTGGATCCAGTTTTAAGCTAATCGAAATTGGCTAATGATCTAAACAGATCTCATTATAGATTTAAAAATACGATTTTTGCGTGTCTAGATTGTTATATTATAACAATAAATCATACACGCATAAAACGTATTTTTCATGATCGTGCATTATACCTATCATTAAATTCATTATTGAAGCTGTCTTTAATATGATGTTTTCGAGTTATAACTCGACAACGCAAAACAATTTTTATATCCATTTGCCCGTCAAACAAAATCGCTCCCGCTCATGCGTTGGACTACGCCCAAAACCAAAACTATAAAACATGGGCACTATGCGCTGATCTAAAAGATAACGTTGTTTTTTTGAGTAATTAACTTGGAGTTATCTCAGAAATTCGTTACGTATGTTACAATATGTCGGCTCTGTCAGATGTTGGTACACTCATTGTATCTTCAAAGATAGATTAGGAACATTACGACAATTTAGCCTAGTTCGATAAACATATAGAAAAATGAGGTAAAAAATATATGTTTCATTTCCGGGATTTCAATCTTTTTAGGGTTCCGTAACTCAATCGGCAAAACGGAACCCTTAGAGGATCACTTTGTTGTCCGTCTGTCAAGACCCTTTTTCTCAGGAATGCGTGGCGGTATCAAGCTGAAATTAATACCAAATAATCAAGTCTGTTACTTCTTAGAGTAATTAAAAAAATAGCAAGCTAAGCTGAAGAGTTTCTTTGGTTTGTTTTAGATAGCCCATTTATCGAGGAAGGTATAGGCTACATAACATCTTGTTACGACCAATAGGAGCGGGGGAAATTGTATTTTTACAATAATTTCACGCCGACGATGCGCGGGAAAGAGCTGGTTGTATATAAATTAATAAATTGACTTCAAATCAACTTAAACTGACCATAAATTCAAGTTATTTTGTGAATCGTCGATGTAATTGACGTGGTGCCAATCTCCTCAACAATTACGTATCTTGATTACACAAGATATCTCATTAAAAAGTACTAATTAATAATAATATTTTCATCAGCCAAAATTCTTTAGCAAAATATCTCAAATCCAGATAATATTACGATGATAGTAATTAAAGATCATCTTTCCCACGCTCTATTATACTTAAAATGCTCACATTATATCGGTTTGTAAATCGAATAAATTGAAACAATGGCCGATCGATTGAATCTACAACGAAGCGGTGTCTTTAAATAAATATCAGGATTCTTTCTTTGTATCAATTTTAAGAGGAACCTTCTCAGAGGTCATGTGGATTTTAATTTATTGGGTAGGTAGATAAAAAATAATCGATACCTACTATGAATGAAAAAAATACAACTGGTTTTATTTCTGACAGCAAGTTGCAACCAGTCATTTTTTTTTAATAAAAACATGGAATTTCAGGGAGAACAAAAATAAAATTGGAACGTCTTTTTAATATTGGGAGTTTTAATTTTAACATTTTACTAGTTTAAACTGTTTTAACAGTCACAACAGATCCATATCATCATCATCATTCTCCTGCCCTTATCCCAATTCATTTGGGCACGGCGCAGCATGTCTTCTTCTTCCATACTTCTCTATTACTCGTCATCTCAGCGGTCACCTCCTTTCTAGCCATATCATCCTTCACACAGTCCATCCATTGTTTCTTTGGTCTTTATCTACTCTTATAGTCAGATCATCATCAATTAATTTAATAAAATTACTTTACATTAACACGCAAACTTTCACCAAATAAACTCGCTATAGGTATCACAATCCAGACCAATTACAAATTATAATTAACAGCATTACCTCCCCTTAACAAGACATGTCTGTACACTGAGTGTTCGTGACAAATGCGGTATCGATAAGTTTTGTATCGATTCAAACGACTCGATAAACGTGCATCGATAGATTAGATCGATATCTCGGTATCTGTAGGGTGTAACTTATGGCCTAAGATACTCGATGTCGAGGCTACTTGGGTTTAACATACAAATAAGATTAGGTTCAAGTGTTTGGTTTCGATTTTGTGTGGATGGGAAATGAGATTTTAGAAGTAGCATACATTACCTAGGAATATATAGGCTGTCCCTTTGTATCCTGGTCAAATTCAAGGAGGTATCTATACTAATGATTCTCGACCCGAATCGATAGTACAAAGGGTAGGATTTTTATTTATTTTGTACGGAAATCGGTAAGCGTAAATCACCCCCTAGTTTCCATACCGTCCATAATTATACTGTGGCTTAAACGTTTGCGTTTATGTGTGTGAGACAGCGCGTTTATACGGCTAGGAACAGACCGGCTGCGTTTTAATACGGGTGGTTTACACTTACCGATTCCCGTAAAAAAAATAAAAAAAAAACATCAAAAAAATCTCCCTTTTTATTATAGATTCGGGTCGAGAATCATTAGTATAGACACCTCCTTGAACTTGACCAGGATGCAAAGCGACAGCTTGTATACACTGCCGAATTTCACCAATGAGTCCGAACGCGATTAGCACGATTGCACTGCGTTCAAGTGCCGTCAGTGTAGATAGATCTCTTGAACGCAGTCTATAGATGTGCCGAACGCGTTGAGTTTCATTGGCAAAATTCGTTATAACATTATTTTTTCTGGAGATTTTAAGTTAATTAAGATAAAAATAAGTAAGATGTAACTAATTAAAATATTAGACTTATGAAAGAACTTGAGCTGACGACGCAAATATGATGAAAAGATATATATTTTTTATAAGTACTCATGTTGTTTGAGGATGAACGTATATTTTTTTTTTTGTAAATATGCTAAAGTTTTGCTCATATGCAACCACCCAAATAATAAACAACAAAACGAAATTAAACGCCCAGTACCACCAAAAGCGAAACCATAACACTACCAAAACAAAGATTAATTAAAACAAAACTGTAAATTAAAATATCAAAAGCGAGACTGATAAAGGAGACATTTGCAAAACAAAAATCGTGTTTCGCAGCAATGAATTTTAAACTCTAGAAACCAAGTCATAAAGTTCAAATTGATAGGAGTCATGTGTTAATTTCGGTGGGGTGTTGGAAAACTGTTTTGACCTGATAAGAAGATGATTTGAATAATTATGGCACACGAGAGTAAGTCTTACAAGATGAATGGCGCCTACGTCTTGAAATTAAGACAACATCGTAATTAATTTCACTGACAATTATATATGGCTGGTAAAGATGGCGGCGACGAAAAAAATAAAAAAATATTGAAACTGATTACTCTGATGGTGATTTTGATGTTGGATTTAATTCTTTGGTTAAGTTATCTTGGATTTATGGACCTCCAAGTGAGAGGATTTAGTTGTTTTTTTTTTTTTTCCCTTATAATGATAGCCCCTATCATCGTCTGCCTAGCCTTTTCCCAACTATGTTGGGGTCGGCTTCCAGTCTAACCGAATGCACCTGAATACCAGATTACCAGTACCAGTACCAGTTTACCAGTATTTTACATGGAGCGACTGCCAATCTTACCTCTACAACCCAGTCAGTACTAGGTAGTACGAAACCCCTTGATAATACTGGTTGTCAGACTTTCGGGTCACTGACAATAATAGCCTGAATACTGTGAAAAAAAAACCTCAGAAAAAGACCAAAGTTAATTTAGGCAGTCTCTTAAGTGAACGATTGTTTAATATTTTAGTCCCATAATCTAGAACTATGCCTAGTCATCCACTTCTGCTTAAAACTAGCTGTGTAAAGAGATAAGAAACAAAACTTATCCTAAGTTTTTAATCGAGATTAAATTCTAGACTCAGTACATTTCTAGAATACAGACTAAGCTAGACGCATTTATCGATTTCGGTTTCTGTGATATTGTATACGTACTTCTAGAAAATAGGTACCACTGAGACCCGTAATGAAGATCATTTAAATGTCTTCAAAACATAAAACAGCCTATAATAACAATAAACAATAACATAATCCTCTCAATCCTACTAAAAACCCTCATAACACTATTACACATCCACCATCTTGTAATACACATCAAAATATCACATCTCAAACTACACTTGGGGACATTAAAATTCATCCAGCGCGTGTAAGGGCCAGTTAAAACATGGCCTGACGTAGATCCCGCTGATAACCATTAAGATCCCTTAATTTGTTCGGAGCCCTTCACCTTGTCCCTTCCGTCTCCCTCTAGGCCTTTACAGATCGTTAAGTAAGGAATTAGTGGAGCTGGATGAGCGAGGAATATGTTAGTTTTGTGGTGGCAATGGTACACTGTGGTTGATTTTAATTAGGCCACTGAAAGCGGTACGAGTTGATAATTTCGAACTTTGTTATCAAAACTGAACACGAGTAGCATGTTTAACATGGGTTCAAAAGCTGGCAGTGTCAACAATGATGTTCTTTAACAATGATGACGAGATGAGATGTCACGGCGTTCAGTTTCGATGGTGAAATCGGCCCTGTCTTCAAGTCCCAGAGAAATTGTGGAATCGGCCCTATGTCTTCAGGTCCCAAAAAAAAAATGGTAGAACAACAAGATTTTACATAAAAACAATCAGAAACTTTTTTAAAAATTTTAACGCTCTGTAATAAAACTAAAATGTTCTTCTTATTCGTTCTTGTTGTTCTTATTCTTGTGTTATTTGATAAAACAACTTTTTTCATAAATTTTCGTTTTCAGATTGCCAAAAGCGATACCTATTACAATCTATAATGACATGTTAAAACAATGTCATATCCAGCTTTAACATTAGACTTAACCCTTACTTATCGCACTGTCGCTAAGCCCCCTTAGTTTAGCCATTTAGCCGATATTCTAATGTTATTGTACCCGAGATTGAATATCTCACTGATTTGTGGCTATTCTTGTTTCGTGCGGGGCTGCTAACCCTTTAATGGTCGTTTACGTGGTCAGTGTGGTCAGGTACTGAAATATTAGGACGGCAGTTTGGGGTTAGAGAAAATTGTTTTTAGTTGATGTCTGGTTAGTTTTGCTTATTTTGTGTTTAAAGAGCTGTTGTGGGTTTGATAAACAATTGTTTATCTAGCTAGGACCGTGTAAGTTAAATATTTAATCACTTTACCATGTTGTGGTGATGGATGTTTCTTTTTGTTATATTTATTTGCCTTATTATTAATACTTGCAACCGTTGCCCCAAACCAACAAAAAAAAAAATTTGCGGACGCACATATATTTAGAAAAAAAAAACTTTTTGTGCTTGATTCTGATCTCATCATCTGTTGGGATCGGCTTCCAGTCTAACCAGATGCAGCTGAATAAGAGTATTTTACATGGAGCGACTGCCTATCTGATCTCCACAACCCAGTTAGTACTGGGTAATACGATACCCCTTGGTAAGACTGCTTGTTAGTTTCGGGTCACTGACTACTTGTAACGACTGTCAAAGATCTATAAATGAAAGCCGGGACTCTTTCCGAAGCACGGAGGAAACTCGGTATGTATTTGGTGGTCACCCATCCACGGGCCAACCTAGGCAATCGCGGCTTAACCAGAATATCGACCCGAACGGCTGTTATTGTTTAACCACGAGCAGCTCCTCTACCTAACTGAATGACCGATCTAATTTAATACTAATCTTAATAATAGATAAAGTTTCAAAGGTCTTACAGCAGTTACCAAAGATGTATTGGTATCTTTATTTACCACAGCGCAAAAACACACTAAAGTAACATTAACCCACCATTTCCCAACTAACGAACCCTAATTCTTAATGAACATCATTAAAGCGATAAGCACAACTATCATTTGATTAGCTCGTAATGACGGTAAGCTGTATTTAAGCTTGACACAAATCAATTAGGGGTCAGCTAAACATCGGACCTCGACCCCAGTGAACAATGCTGTGTTGTGCAACATTGCGAATGGGCTGCACATTGTCTCCTACAGGGGGTAGTCGAAAACGTGACTTTTGTAAAATAAAAAATATTGTTTTAAGACCGTTTGCCCTGTAACATTGTTGAAGACCCAATTTCTGCAGTGTCAAAAATATTATTTTGATGTAGATGAATTTAAAATTTAAAATCTTTACGCACTTATTAAGTCCAGTTAGGTATGCCTGCTGTTTTTACAATTAGTAAAAAAAAAACCTATCAACTTGACCTCTGCCAACGAAAAATGATTTTTAAAAGTAAAAAACGGGAGTGAATTTTCACAACAGCATCGTCTAAAACAAATGCGCTCTTTACAAAGTCAAACAGAGTTAACCCGTCGCCGCCGGCCGGTAGTTTGGTTAATGTAATCTCGACGCATTAATACGAATACACAGCGATAATTGTAATATCGGTGTTAATGCGAGCCCCGGGGTGCCGTCATCGGACACATTCGTAAACTATCCCACTCTTCACTTTACACCCTTTTACGATTCAAAACTAACTTACACAACCATTTTACGAGAATATTACGAGTTTACAAGACATTTGTAGCTATTTTTACAATTTTTTGTCACATATGTACACCGAATCCAATTATTTTTCTAATTTATTTTTAAGCGACAAGTGTAAACTGTCGTTTTGTAATTTGTAGTTTTCGATATTACGAGAAATGAAATTCGGCGTCGTAAAAATCGTGTAATTTATGGAGACATTTTGATGTTACAAGTTCTGTCAAAGTAATGCAACTAAATTCATTTATTTATAGAATGTAAAATTATTCCGACGCCTATTTAACTGGCAACAAAGAATAAATTCGAAAATGGAACACGTAGGTAAAACCAGAAACGTCGAGCGCCTTATTCTGAATTTATCGGAGTAAACACAGATAAGCAAAGAAAAGCGTTTCACGGTTTCACCTGTCGCTTTTGCAACGTCTAAACGGTTTCAACGGCTTTTCAAATCCCCATGTTAACAAACTTGGGACCTATACATTGTGGGCCCATCTCCTTATCAGACCCGAACTTCGGCGGTCGAAGACAATGGCAAGATACAAGTAGTTGGTGACGTCTGTCCTTACTTTGGGCGAATTATTCCGTTCCGATTGTTTGTCGCGGAACTAGTGGGGAGGTAACACCGTACAATCATTTAATCGGTGTGAATTAACAGGGAGTTTGCTGTCAAGAGATAAGAAAATATCTTATTCTTTGAAGTGCGGGAAAATGGACGGGATTTTACTGAAGATTTTGGGAAACTACGATTCATATTAATGAACGCACTATATGTTTCTTCTAACTAGAGCACTCTTTGCTCAAATCGAGATAAATGCTTTAGTAACTATCTTTACAGAATAAGGTGCTTAAAATTTTCTTCATCGGCCTAAAGTTCCCTCAAAACTAAAGTGCCTACTGACAATCATAACACCCCGCAAGTAGGGAAGTTCTTCCACCAATTTATGTGAGTAGTCCTAAAGTAAACTCAAATAGTAAACCCGACGGCCATAATGTGAAACGACACGTAATTCAATTAATGTGGTCACCCCCATAATACCCCTTACCAGAGTGATTTGAACAAACACGGGCTAAAAAGTTATACGGCTATCATTGTGAGGGGTATTTACACTTCTTACTGTGGAAAGGGGTAACTGAATATTATTGGAATTAGGTTTTTTCTTTAAGGTTTCAGTAGTAAAATAGTAGGTATTGTTAATGAATGAGAATCTATGTATATTTTTGTTGAAAGAATAAACAGAGTGAATTGCTTCTCTTGTAATCTTAAGAAAAACTATTAAATTTAAGGCAAATAAATAACTTTAATGACTTCAGCTAAAACATACATCAAGTTTTGAAGACCTTGGAAAAAATCGTATAGTTCGATTGACAAAATACATTTGATTGCTACTTTAGTATTATTTAAACAACGAGGCAAGTATTTTCACAGAAGAAAAACAAGACTACTTCTAAAAACCAATCAAATTCATTAACCGTTTTCGTAAACACAACCCTCAAATGCTAGGAGGGTTAAAGATTAGGCGCGCGTCAGATAAACGACATCTGTGACCGCAACCCTACGCCATTGTCTCGGTCCCGCCGACCCCTTGACTCACTGTTTTTAGCTTCTCATTTATCGATCGCCGTTGATGGGTTATAGATAATAAATATGCTTATTTCTGTTTGTGGTGTTATTTTTTTTTACAAGTGGCAAGTTTTGTGTTGAGAAATGGTGTTTCTTAGAATTACTGCATCTACTTTTTTATAACAAAGAGTGAAAAATTTAACGTTTGCAGGTTTGGATATGGAGGTAATCTGCGAAAATTAATTTAATAATCTTGCATTGATAGAAAACTACCTATCTTAAGGAGTTGCTTATTTGTGTATTTACCTTCTATTTTTTTTTTTTCAATTTTGGAAAAAGGGCCAGTTTTAGAAAAGCATGCCTAAAGGCTCATAATACAATGAACTGTTGACAACAATAGCTTGATTTATATTCAAGGTGTTCCAAAAAGAAGTTGCGAATTTCTGACGTTTTACGTCAAAGATACGTCATTTTCCATTGTATGCCACATTTATAGGCACAGGTTAAAGATCGAACGAGAACAGGCAGGTTACTAACCTATCACGTGCGAGCGCAATTTAGGGTTAACTGAGCAGTAATTTATTATGGTTATAGCTTAGTTCAGTGCCATTAATTATGGGTTTTATTGCAGTTAAGTCAATCTGAGATGGATAAAAGAGGTGCAATTGAAAAAAAAATTGTGATTCGAAATATCGATTCCGTTCAACCTCATATTCTCGCGGTCACTTTTATTTTCTTTAACATAAAAATAAACTTAATAATAAAAACAACAAATTGTCCATAATATTACTGACCTGGAAACAATGGTCGATAAAATATTCAATATATTTCACTTTACGAACACCTTGCCGTGTCCAATATACGATTACATTTGGTTTGTAGTTATATTTTATAACAATAATTCGATGCACCAATGTTGGATCGATAAAATATAAAAATATTGGTAAACTTTCCTGTTCCCTTGGCATTTCGAGGATGCGTAAAAGTGTTTTTATTTTCAGTTAAAAGCGACGAAATTTTAATCGACATCCAAATCATTGCAAAAAAGACGCAGAGCTGGATCTTAAACGCTACGATCAGTATGGAAAATTGAAGCAATGCAATAATTTTATAATTAGCATAACCATGCCTTTATATGCACTTTTAACAATTTTAACCGACTATATACTTCCCGATACTAGAAATTTCATCGAAATCGGTTCAGTAATTTGGTTTTTTTGTCTTTGAATATCTAAGTATTTTTTTATTCTTGGGCTATGCAGATGACATGATGGTTCTTTAATAACTGATGTAAACAAATGTTTCGTGACAAGAATTAGTGTGGTATACCACAACTAAAAGGGGTAAAAAAAAATATTTTTGCGAAAATAAACCGACTTCCAAAAAGACACTAAAAAGTCTAAAATAGCTTTACTTTCGGAGGTCGGTAGCAAAAGTCAATGAAACAAACAAAGTCACCGACTTCTGAAAGTAAAGATATTTTAGACTATTCAGTGTGTTTTTGGAAGTCGGTTTTTTTTTCTATTCGTATCCCTTGTTACTACCGCGCTAATAGACGGTCGACCACTTTACCCTTATTCCCTCTGTTATAAGGTTCATAAGTGGCCGACTATCAGTGAGAGCGGTAGTAACTATTAATGAAAATGGATAAAATTTTAAAGAAAAACGTGTCCCTATATCCTTAAACCCGCTAAGTAGGCTAGCCCGCGTAACTATAAACTGCTTGAAAATAACTGTACTCTAACGATGCGCCATTAAACACATAACACTAATCTTAACTCCGAAGGCGCTTAGCCCGAAAACAAGCAACAATGCTAAGTAAATACCTACTAATACACCATTAAAAGGTCAAAATAGGACCTTATTTTCATTTCGGAGCGAACATTACTGTTGTAGCAGAATGGCAGTACAGTATTTTGTGCTGCAGTGCTGTTATTTTCTGTGAGGAACCAAAGCTTCGTTGTAGACGCGTCGCTTGTTTCAGTAATTATTGTAGAGGACAGCAAAAAATGGTCTATTTTTCGATTGATACATTATACACTTATACAGGGTGTATCGGCGCGTCAAATGTCGCGCAATGCATATAGTAGAAATGAGCCATAAACAAAAAAAAAACCTTCACCACCTACCTACGCAACAGCCATTTTTTTTTAAGTTGTGTTAATTAACCATAGTTTGACCATACATTTTTGACGTTCTAACGTGTCTTAACTTTATCCAGCGCTTAATAATAAATGTGCTGAATTCGTACTAACAGTTTACCTTACACCATAATATTTGTATGTTGTGGTTTTGAAGAAACAGGTCCAAGTCTAAAACTATTTATATATAATTCGAATTTTCATCAATTTAACGCAACGTCATTGTGTGCGTGTCAATACCACGTTGTCGTCTCTAGACATTCTGTACTTATATTACTCCGTGGTTTAACCCTCTAGCGGTATGTATGACGACCTAGGTAGGGTCAAGCGGACATGCTCACGGCAGGCTCTAAATAAGACGAGATAAACATCTGCTAATTAATATTGGTTGCACGAACTAATGTTCGGCTTTATTTGGTTTCGAGTGGTCGCTTGGGTACTGGATACTGATTGCGTTATCTGGGAGATTAGAGTGAGTTTACGGGATGAGCATTTGATACGGAATTTTTAGATGTATTTTCGGAATTAAAAAAAAAACTTTTTTTTATGTCAAGGAATAAGACAATGAAAGCTTTAAGAATTTCTTGTATCTTATTATCCATACTGTACGTACGAAACTAGGTATGTTTTGTCCCTTCCTAGTGAATAAAATCATGATTTTAAGGAAAAAAACCCACCCACAGCCCACAAGTTCCATAAGACACATAAGAAATGAAAAAATGGATTATAGCTCCCTGTTTAACGAGGTGAACAAGATGAATGAATCTACAACACCAAAAAAGTAAAAAGGTCTTTTATTTCAAGCGTTGAAGCGAATTATCTCTGGTCACTGATAAAACCCTGCACTTGTTATTGTTACAACCCTTACCAACCCGTCACGATGTCATCAGATAAACAGACAGACAAACGCAATCCGAACAAGAATGTTACACCCCACACTTATCATCCTGATTAATATTTGCATTCATCTTTTTAGGGTTAACTTTTTTTCTATCATTCAAATTGCTGTCCTATCTCGCTTTGATAAAGTCTTTTTCTAATTGTCAGCATTAAAAGTTACGACTTTATACGATTATTAGAATGACGTCGATTTCTTTCAATAAATTGAGTAGACCAAAATTAAATTTTGTGCTCCAGAAATTAGAGTGCGTTTTCTTTTGCATTTGATTCTTTGACACGTGACGAGGGTCCAATACGAAACGGGCGAATATCAATTTTTCGTATATTTGTTGTGTTTTTTGGTGTATATTATTAATATTATGCAACGATTGTGACCTTAGGATTCGGTACGCATCTGTGTGTGTTTTATTGCTCGTCTCCCTTTTGTTACATTTCATATTGTTTATTGTGGTTGTCGCGAAAATTGTTTGTGATCGAACATATTGGATTTTTGTCGCAATATTGAAGCGAGATTGCATTCGATTGTTTGGAAGAAAATTGTGGTTTGTGTCATGCTTACTTCCTTTACTAGGTGACGAAGAAAAGTCTTCTAAAATATTTCCTGCTTGAATATCATCACTTATTCAGTACCTATGTGATAGCTAAGAAGATACCAGCTTCTCCACATATTACATCTTAATGCAAATTCTCAGTTTTCGTCCGTATATTATTATTTATTACGATGTCTGCATATTTGTACTGGCCAGCTCACCAGCTGTATGTAAAGACAAGCCAAGAATAATGGCCCTACAATCAATTTCTAAATAAATTCCTATCAGACATCGTGTAACTGACGTTTCAATCATAAACTGGATAGTCATAGGAAAACCATATATCTTGACCACAAAACCACATGTTGGGCTACCGTTATTCAATTATTTTGTCCTGTACTTTACATTGCGGGGTTTCTTTACTTGTATTTAACAATGCTTGTACAAAAGTTACAATGGTTGTTAATATTTTTGGCTCCGCGAAAATTTCTTCGGTATATTTTAATAGAATTTGCAAGTAATCTGGCCACAATAGGTTGGTGATTGGCGCGGTCAGGAAGCGTTGGATGGTTGGTCGCCATCTTGGATCCAACAATACGCCAAATTTGGACTCTGCAAAAGTTATTGTTGAGGTTTAAAAGTTTTTGATTTGTCATTCAGATTGTGGGCGCTTGGATTGAGTTTGTGTGCCAGTGTTATAATATAAAGAGATTATTAGATTCAGTTTATAGTATTAACAGATGAAAATAATGCCATTTCATCGTTGGTTTGAAATGAACACCCTGTATGAAGTAAAGATTTGAGTGAGAGAGTGGTGGTAAATAGGAATACCTATAGTAAAGATTACACATATACCATCATGCCGGTTTTCCACGCAACGTTAGGCAGAATAGTACCTATAGATACTAACACTCACATTTCGCTCAAAAGAAAAGAGAAAGATATACAAAACATTCAAACATCATTTAGGTATCTACTACCATAGACACCATCTTTGTTAACATTTCGGAAGATATATTAAAACTCAATAATAAGTATGTACTTGCAACAATTTGTTAAAGTTCTTCTTGGGAACAGGTTCCAGGGATAGGGCTATCGTCCGCGCTGGACATGTTCACACACCATCGGCTATCGGCTAAGTGGTGACATGTTAAGGACTATTGCTGTTACAACGTACTGTTGGAATGCGCAGAATGAAGTGTTGCCTAAGAAGGTTTAGCATGAAATTGGTAAAATTTAGGTAGAGAAAGAATATAACTGGTCGAAGTAACTAAGGTTAGGTTTTTATTATGAAAGCTTCTAAAAACGTAATCTTTACAGAAGAAACAAAAAGAAGAAAAATTAGCAGTTGCTGATTTTATTGGGATAAGCCCGCCACACTATTCCTATACCACTGCAACTCCTGTAAGCCAGAATCACCAGTGGCGACCACCGAAAACTTGCCGAGACAATGAAGATCGACAAAGTCTCAGAGAAATAATTAACTGACTTGTATCCCGCTACGAAACTAAAGCCATTGCTATTTTCACTTGCTTGGGCTGACCTAAGAGTAGGCAAGCATTAAACAAATCCTCGTATATTTATCCCCAACACATTTTGCCAGTGTTAACAAACACTGGCAAAATGTGTTGGGGATAACCACCAATTGTTGTACCATAACAATGGTGCCCATATTCGGGGCTAGGGCGAGTTCATTACCATTAAACGAGTACAAATTCGAACCCGAACCTGCTACTGAAAAATTCTTAAAAGACTCCAATATATGAAATTTTGCCCGACGAAACATGGAACCAAGGACCACAATCTTAGCCTCTGCGACCACTAGCAAGAAGAACGCGACAAAGTATCTTCCAGTACCTCTATCTTCAGAGGAACGGGCTGAAATAGGTAGGTAGTTTGCAGTGAATTTTCCTAAGTATACATGTTGGCAGCGTCTCATGTATTAAAGTTTCGCCGATATAAAGAACGTGTAATACTGTTGCAGTGTGCGGCTTGGGTTGTGTGGTCTACGTTAGAGGGGGAGGCGGTTAGATAAAGAAAATGTTAAATATTGTGGACATTGGATTTTTTTTTGCATTATGAAGTCTTTGGTGTCCATGAAGGTGAGTGTTAGGAAGAGTGTCGTTCGTCTAACCACTAAAATAGAAGCTTTTTCTATTTTGACTTTGAATTTTATAATTTTTTATGAAAAAATAAACCTTATGGCGCTGAAACAATGATAGCTCCTAATCAGCTGGGGTTGATCGTTTCACCGTTGTAACTGCAATCCGGGTTTACATTGGCTGTAAACCCAATTTGAGATGGAAATAAAAAACGGCTAGAACGACCGATCAACTACTTTTGGAACTAGTGATGATTTTCACTACTTCCAAAAGTAGCTCGGTTTGCAACGTGCCCGACTCGTCACCGTTCCGATTGGTGACCAAATTTTTTTCCACACAAGAAGTCCCGATTCGTCACCATGAGAAAACAAAGAAATTATGGATATTAAGTATCAGCTAATAAGACATATTTCTCGACGGCATGTAAAGCCAACTCAGAGGTCCATGGGTGGCATAAAAACTCTGACACCAGATTAGGCGCTATGCACACGTTAAAGAAGAAGAAGCATAAGCTTGCGCTTCCCTCCTGTCTGCCTGTTTCACAGGCATGTCATTGGCACCTTATGATGCCGAATAGGACCATAGGTCACCATGGTTCAAATCCACTAAGCATTTATTTCAGCCTACGTCTTGCACCAAGCAATATCATCTCGGAACGCAGGGACTTCGTCCCGTCGGCCCGACACTTTTTCAAATCGTGACTCGTCCCGCGGCCTCGCCGTCACGAACTGTGTACCGTTATCCAGACATACACACTACTCACACTAACCTGCTGCACCTAGGGCTAGAAAGAGATAGTTATATATTGTCACCACCGCGTTTAGGATGAAGGATATGCTTGAGGGCACCGTCTTTTGTTTTGATGTGTTAACGTATTGAAATTTGAAATAGTGGATGTTCGATGCGGAACTGTGTCTGAATTAAGAATAGAATGAAGTGGGGAATTTGGGGGTTTCCCGAAACATTAGTAATATCTACCTACATGGATTTATGAATCATTGCCATCGATGGGAGTAAGTAAGTACTGTGATAACCAGGAATTGTATGGCTCGTTAACGCATTGTTTTATTATTACTGTGTAAGAATGCGTAGATAAACTTCCTAGAAAAACGAAATTATTTCAGGGATTTTTTTCGCGGAAATGTTTGTTATAGTCTAACTAACACTGATTTGAACGATAAAAGGATGGTGTTGGTGTGTTCATATTAATTTACCTGAAGACTATAGGGCGTCTCGTCTCAGGAAATGTCTAGAAATTCTTTCTTACACAATACAGGGTGCAAGGGACATTGACGTTAACACTTGTCAATCTAGAACCATGTACTAAATTCATGATAACAGCGTAGCATTTTCATGAATGAAGCAATACGGTCAAGAAACAATAAAATAATTATTGTTCGAATCTATTAAGCTAGACAAAAGGACAGTAGGCAACAATCGCAACCTATATTCCTCACAAAATTCATATATGCTAATGTGTACAAATAAATTAAATATAGTCACACGCGTCAAACGTGACTATGCGTAAACTGAATTTAAAGATATCGGTCTCACTATACGACAAGATTGGGCAATAGAATATGAGCAAACTTGTCTTTATAGATGACATTCGGTCATCATCACCATCATCATCTGAATGTTCATCAGAATGTAAAACTAGTTTGGCGACTGCAACGGAAACGGCAATGTCACCTTCTCATCATGTGCCTAGCCTTTCCCCATGTCGAGGTCGACTTCCAGTCCAACCCGATGCAGCTGAATACCAGTATGTTACATGGAGCGACTGTCTATCTGACCTCCACAACCCAATTAGTTTTGGGGTATACAATACACGTTGGTAAGACTTTCGGGCCACTGACTACCTGTACCACTGTCAAAGATCTACAAATGACAGCCGGGACCAATGGCTTAACGTGCTTTCGGAGACATGTAGGAAACTTGGTATGTAATGGATAGTCTAGTCACCCATCCATTGACTGATTTAGAAAGTTCGGTTTAACCTTGAAGAAGGGCCCGAGTGGCTGTTATTTTTTGCCACGAGCATGTTATTATTTACTGAAGCGTTTTCATAGAGAGACAGAAACGTGTCACTCGCTTTCGAAATTGTACCCTTACAGGTCTATCGTACTACCATGGGACCTTGCGCACTACGCGGCCACGACCACGACTTTTGGCCACAGAAGTCCAGGAAGAAGGTTTGGGCGTCCGACCAGGTGGCCTACCATGACGTCTTAAAGCAGAAGTAATTCCAGTGTTGGAAAGAGATGGTGCTACACGACCTGTATAGCTCAGTCTCTTTAGCACACTGGAATTACTCCTGCTTTAAGGCGTAATAGTAACTCCGTAACTCCCCAGTTTTGTTCAAGATATAGCAGTCGGTCATGTGACAAGTCGTACTCGTAATCCTGTTGCTACGGTACTGACAAAGTGAATCTTTCGGTTTTCTTGGACAGGGGTAACAAACCATTGATTGCCCAGAATCAAAAGCGTGCGAGGCCCTTTAAATATAACTCAATGGGCAGTCATCGATTTAACATTAACGGCACTTAAAGAATTACGTAACCTCTTATAGATTGTATGAGAATATCTAAGGTGGTCGGCTATACGAATAATTATATTGATTTGTGTCTAATAAGTTGTAATTGTGATTTCTGTTACAGAATGCGTTGTCATGGTTACGGTGCAGTGATTGGTCGGGTTTGTTACATTGTAGTCTCGAATTGAATGTATGGGACTCGTTTTCTGTGGTAACATTTTGCGTACTTTATAATACAGACATTGTATTTTATCATTTGTATTGAGATATCTTTTGGTGACTCTTACTTCTTTTTGAATAGAAAAAACATCGTTTCAGCATACGGAAATATGCACGAAAATATAATTTTATTGTACTTCATCGTTTAAAAGAAATTCTCATGAGAAAAGTTCTGGTAAAAAGATAAGAATATTTACATAAATTGATAGTGTTTATTCCAATGCATTTTTTATTTAAAACTTTATTGATTACTAAGTGTTAAATCCAAGCGTATCGATTTAGATTTATTTAATCAAACAACCCATAAATTATCGGCTCAAGTATATTAATAAAAACTCGTTCAATAAGCTGTCACGAAAAAATAAATTAAAATTCAGCGCGACACAACATTTTACCGGCGTTCGAATATTTCGCTAACTGTTTTATTACTAGACAACATGAATGATCACTTAACACGTTCTAAAATTAAATTAATAGAGATGTACAAATATTTGATGCATATCCTGTTTTTGGCAAGACAACCGATTTTTTGTGTCGGAATATTTAAGTACTATGTAAATACTTTGCTTTTTGTTTATAGGTACGGCTTATCAAGCTTAAATAAGGACAATCTGGACAATATTACCTACAACAGTGCGCAATTCGACAAGTTTTAAATACAATTAGAATTGTATGAATAGGTTAGTCACGAAAAATACGATGCCGTTCGACATTACCTATAGACAACAAACCAACATAATATTTCTTCGCATATTAAGTATCTAGCTACAGACTGAAATATTGAATTCTTAACGGATTTTGACGTTTATGTAAATTTTCAAATAAATTACCTTCGTTTGTTTTCTGTGAAAAAAATAATTGATAAGCTTGTTAAGCGTTGTTCAGTCTGTAATAATGTCGTATCTTATAATTAGTTGGTTTTCCTGTTGTAATAATAATAAAGTCAAGTCATGCAATAAAAACAGTGTTCATTCAGTTTCAAACATGAATTGTGGCATGCAATATTGTAATATAAAACGTATATTATATCTATGTTTATAGATAGAAAGAAGTCATGGAGGTGTGCCTAGGTATAAGATTGCCAATAGGTATGCTGGGCCGTTTTCGTCAAATCCTTTATTGATAGATTACGACGTCGTTCTGCTGCCATTTTGTAGAAGCGAATATAGCAATAGGTGTGAATATTAATGATATATTTATAAAATGTGTGAAGATTTAAATGCATTAATGCACGTATTACGTGATAAACTTTAATGTAAAACACGATCATCATGTCATAATATTTAGATTTATTGCAATATTGGAGAATACACTGTGCGTCATACCTTCTAACTAATAAATTACATTTCTTTGGCTAATATGACACATCAGATGCTAGCTTTTTATCATTTTACATACCCACTGAAATAATTATTAAGTATATAAGTTTTAATGAATAGCCCCATAAACACAATTAAAATTAAAAAATCAATCTACGATAATAACTACATAACAAAGTTAGTTCGTGCAACTATTACCCGACCGACTCGAGTTGGGCCCGTGGACGGAGAAAGTTAGTCGACGTGGATAAAACTACATTTATTGGTGTTGCATATTCATCGTACCCCCAGGCGTAATACAGAACCAACCATATTAGACCCCTCTATGGAGGAACAAATCCTTCCCCAGTAATAGGAAGAAGGGAAATAGGGAGCTCAAGGTAAACTGGTCGTTCAGTACCTACTTGTAACTAGTTTTATATTCAGTTTAGTGTAGTGACAGTGTTGTGTTTAGATGTAACTATTTATATCTGTTCAGTTATACTGTAGCAAGGTTTGGGAAAAAGTATGGCTTTAGTAAAGGAGGTTTGTCTATGTCGAACATGACGCTAGCATATCTGCCTTTAAAGTTTTTTTTTTATTTAATCACATCTTTAAATACCCTAAAAAGGTATATAGTAGGAACAAGGGTAAAAGTTGAGAAATAAATTACTTACCCATTACTGTAATATTACTGTCCTTAATTCGTGTCTACAATATCACGGCAATTTTCAGCGTTACTGTATTTATTGGGAAAAGAGTAATCAATAACATTCTCAATTTTAGACGCAGTATTAAAAAGTGACCAGCCAGCCAGTAAAAAAAGTCCAGCCCAGTCACTCAAGTATCACTCTCAAGAAAACTAAATGAAAATGACGAATCAATCTTTCTAATAAAAATCAGAGTCACGACATGACACCTGTCATGCTGAGTTTAAATTACACTATAGGCTCACATAATGACTAAAGTATACTGTACCGTCACATTTTAACGTCAATTGCTTTATTCGTATACAAGAACTTCATCGAAGAATTCGATCAATATAAAATTTCAAATACCAATTTTCATACAATAGATTTTTTCGTTAATAGTTTTTCGATTTTTAAACTCAAAAGAAACAGCCGATTTCTTTATTAAACTTTACCTAAAACCAACTAGTAGGTTTCTCCTTTGACACTTAAAAACACAATTATAATTTTGTACTAACATGATCTTAGTAGGAACTACCGCCGCCATCTTATTTTTTAAATACAATTTCCACAGACAGTTTCACAAATAATGTGTATCAACAGCACCCTTCTATCAAACCATGCCGCACTGAGCAACTTTATTCGCAAAAGACGTCCTTCGAATATTGTCAAATCACATTCGAAATTCGAACCATACACTTTGAGCCCAACCCCCTCAATGCGATGCCCATTTGACAGCCAGATATATCTCGGATATATCCGAACTTGTAATATCCTTCAATCACAGGCTGTCTGCGAACTTTACGCATTCAACTGTTTACTACCGTTGCAAGCAACGAACGACCACTAAAACTGTGATACACCACTAAATTATAATCATTATTGAAGTCGTAATGTTGAATTTTAGTGAGACTTGTGCCATACGATCTGGACAAGTACCTAATTGAAATTGACAATTGATTGTTATTTGTTTTAGGTTGTTATTTTAGTGCTGGTTAAAATTACTTAGAATTCGTATTAAAGTAACTATATTTGCTACAAGTATTGTATAGGTGTCTTTGGATCTGAGTAAAATTCTGTTTGAATTAGACACCTAATTTAAAGTGTTACGTATTTTAAAAAGTCCGCATAAAAAATAAAACAAACCAACACAGAAAATAATAAATAATCTACCGTCCAGTATAATACTGGTCTGCTATCAAAAGTCTAACAGTCTGGTGTGTGTGGCGAAAGTGTCGTCGACACGTCGGAAGCGTCTCGTCACGCGCTCGAGAGATTATCGGACGACTAGCCGACGAGTGCGGGACGAGTTTTGTGCGGACACTCGTAGGGGACGAGTCGACGGTACAAAATACAGTAACGTTGAGGGACGTTGAATAAAACACTGCATGTGAGAATGTAGTTAGTATGTTTAATTTTTCTATAGGACACGTGTTTTCAAAGAAAATGTTCGTTCTGAGGATTTCTTCCTTTACCATTAAAGGGTTAAACTCGACTATAGTGCGGATAAGGACGTACTTTGATCACTCTGGTTGGATTATCGTATCGATTGCTTGTAACATTTTCTCATTGTGTCAAATAAACAGCCGGATTTTTTGTGTCCGCGCGTGAAATGTAATCTTGTATAATTATCAGTTTTTAATAATAAATACAACCTTATTAATTATTCGAAACATCTTGTTTTACGAATTTGTTTACATCTTATTTTAGGCCTTAATTATGATGTTTTAATGTCATAGAGCTACCAGTAGTCTGATTTAGTAGCACGGAAATTATATTTACGGTCTGAGAAATTATTTGGCTATTTAAATAAGTATCTAGAATCTACCTAAATGTGAATTAATCCAAAAAGTACCCGTATTTTGAAAACTATTCAATTAAAAAACATTAAACAACATTTAACATTTTGTTTTATACCTAAAACATTAAAGATTATACTAATTTACATGAGCAATAAATTTTGTAATTTATCCGAAATTACACTAATAAGCCACTAATATTAACTTCAAAATATAATAAAAAAGAAATAAAAATTCGCGTAATTCGCGCAAAATATCCGCATTATAACACGATTACAACCCTAAAAGTTATTGTCGGATAAAATTATACAAGTATCTATTAAAATTTGTCAAAGACTTTTAATATGTTGTAAAACTGGAAATTTCGCGATCGTAAGCCTGGGAAAGCGAAAGTTTATTACCTATTTCTGTATTAATTCTAGCTAAGTTACTGTACAGTACTTACGAGTACTTGTTTCATAATATGCATGCAGGCTTTACAATGATTTTAATTTTAGTTGAGTCCGTGAGAATTGCTTTCTTTAACAGATATCTTAGATTTCTTTCAGTAAGTATCTTACTGAATGTTTCAGAAGTTTTCTAGGTACTAACGTAAAAGTGTAAGATCTGTACCGTGTTTTTTAATCATTGTATGTAATGTATCATTGTGTGTAAAATGTTTTAGTGTAGTAATGTGTGTTTGTATTTAAATTAAGTAAATAAATAAAAGCTAATTGTTGGAGAGATAGACCGCACCTACTCAACTTTTAATAATTTACTTAATAAGTATTTTATAGATCTGTTCATTTTGGCAAAAATATCACAAAACTAACATAACAAAAACTAAGTTCGAGTTATTTTTGAACACTGATTCATTTCTGATTTCACAATATTTACGCAATCATATTAGACCACATTCCATGCAAGAAACTTAATCAGCTTCCTTGTTATAGAGATTAAATTAAAATCTATATAATTCTCGAAAAACTGTCGACAGAGACACATTTATCAACTAAGACATATGAATTGTAACTTCGGTAGTCGACTAATCCCCAAAACGATGTATAGGCTTCATAAATCTGTTGCCAACCAACCATAAACACCAAAGTAATTTGATTTATAATTCATTTAACCAATAAATTACTGTTAATTACGAACATTTTTGCCAAAATCAACATATTTATAAAACATCGTTAATCCAAATTTATCATCGAAAGCTTAATTAAATTAATAAAAAAGGGTTAAAGACATAAAACGAAAATAAAACGAAAGTAGTTAGTAATAAATTACGCGCGTGTATTCATATTAAAAGTAGTTATCTACATGAAAATAAATTAAACTTAATGCGTTATGATGTCTCGACGATATTAGTAATCGTTTTAAACGAAGCTATGCCTATATATTACATATTTTATATGTAATATTCACAATACCGCAAGGAACGCGAAGAAATCTTGGAGAACAATAAGTCGCGTTCTCCCCGGACGAATGGAGTCCGACAGCTTTGGGGAGCGAGAGTTATTATCCCCGCATACAAACATATTCTAGCACACGTTAACGGTTAAATACGCGAGTGTCTCCGAACATACGCCAAGCGTTCCGTCACAACCCGACACCTCAGTTCCGACCCGTAACCGATACGGTAACACGTCAACCTCCTTGATCCGTCTTAGGAAGCTTCCCACTTCCCTCCCATAGTTTGAATGGCGATAAATGTGAAGATGTGCTTGCCTCAGGCATTCTGGGACTACTGGTGTAGTTAGGTGGTAATCTAGAAGGTGTCGATAGGAAGCTCCCGTAAGACAACGAGGAGTTGACGCCTAAAGACGTGTCCAAAGTGGAATAGTACCCGGATGAAGCGGCAGACGGCTGCGGAGCCGGCGGCTGCTGTATCTGCACGCGCGCCGCCTCGGCGTACGCGTCCAGGTGCGTGCGCACCAGCACGAGCAACTCGCCGTAGTTAGTGACAGAGCCGCCAGCCCCAGCCACTCTGTAAAGCAACAACCGCGCCTCCCCAAAAAGACTGTCTAAAATTTTACCTGTCGTGAAGAGGACGATGGCTTTCAGACAGGAATACTCCGCCGAGTCGACGTGGAGTGCTTTCAACTTCTCCACTTGCTCTTGGAAGATCCTGATGTGGTCCATGAAGGCCACGACTCGGTCGGCCGCCATCGGCGACGCGTGGAGCCCCGCGGCCGCCAGCAACGGCGCCACGTGAAGGGGCATGGAACACTGAGACGCGTTCAGTACGAACAGCTCCGACCAAACGAGTCTTAGTAACGCGACCTGGTCGGTCACTTGGAGTTCGGGGAAAAAGGGGATGTTCCGCGCCCATTCGACGGCGGAGAAGAGTAGCCTCGCGGCTAGTTCGCAGATATTGTCTATTCCCATGACGTTGGCAGGCTGGACGCACTGGCCATACCGGGAGGTGGGGTAGGGCTCTGCTCGGAGGAGCAGAGAGATGTAGGAGGAGAGGTAGGGGTGGCTGTTGAGGCCGGCGGAGGGGTCGCCGTTGGCCAGCGCGTACTGGCCAGGCAGAGCGAGCCCCGCCGGCTGCGTCGGGGGAACTCGACCTCTTTGTACAGCTGTAACAAAAGAAACAAAAACACGTTAGGCATTACATTCTAGATTAAAAAGCAGAAAGGAACATGAATCAAGCAGTAGACCAAGAAGTTCCCACACCATGAATTCTACATGAAATGACCACATTATATTCACACAAATCTCAATTACATTTCGCTGAACTCGAGTTCGCACCCAATAATTCAGCAGTAACGTACGGTATAACATTACCAGTTCCTCCTTTACAAATAATTACGATATTATAAATTAGTCGGCTCATTACTTCTTGTTTGCAATTAGTAGTTGAAGCAGTAAATAGATAATTTGCACTAAAACAGCGGGCAGGTCTCTTGTGGCTGCCTTTTATTACTAGACCTTGTATTCAATGACAACTTTATTAGAATGCTACCAATAAAGACTATTTTAATAAAGACTTTTCTGATTAACATGAGATGACCAGTACTAAAATTGGCTTTAAGTATGTATACAAATTATAAAGTGCGGGATTTGAACAGCTTAAGAAAACGCACATAGTCATACCATTACCTTAAAGAGGGAAGGCAGAGAAGCAAAAGTACAACTTCATTTCGCCAGTAAAAGAGGGCGAGTCAATTGCCGTCAACTGGGTGCAAATATAAACTCTAGACTGTTTGGGAGATATAACTACTTCAGTATAATTTACTAAGTCATTTGATATTCACACACAATCTAGCTGTTTATACAGGGTGTAACAGGACCCTTCACGAAGCCGTCGGACAAGCATTATGTACATCAAACTACTTTACGCAAAAATTATTGCTGGGAAACGACTTTTTTTTTTGGGGTGAAAAATCACGTCTTTCGGTAGGGCTCAATGTAACGCACTCAAAACATTGTGCTGATGTATGGATTGAAATCTTACAGTAAAAACACATATTTACAAAAAAAAAAGTGAAAAAGTTGGAACTTTGGATATCTCCGTAACTAGAAGGTTCCCAGGTATGATCTAGAACAAAAAAATGATCGCAATGACGCGACGGGGAGAGCAAGTGCCTTTCGGCTTCCTGAAGGGTCTTGTTACACCTTTTTTGTCGATGGTCTTGTAGATATTATAGAGTTACAAAGTCAGTAAGCAATGCAGTTCGGTTGCCTGTGTTCCACATTTGGTACACTCTCTTTACTAAGCATTCTACCATAGTAAAAAACACCATACTAAAAGTCAAGGAAAATCTTGAACAAACAAACTCAAATTAATGTCTCAAACAATAATAACACGACAATCATGATTGATTCACTCACAGACTATTATTAGCTGTGAATTACTCGTAAATAGTTACAATGGTATGTACTTATGTTACCTACTGGTGTTTCTGCATATATTTTATCGATACTTAGTAAATCGCAGTTGTTTACAACACTATAACGCGTGGTTTACACGGATTTGTTCATCGAATTGATTCGTAACTTGCAAATTCTATTCGATGTTTTTATAAGCTTAAATATTGTTCCATGTTTGGATTTGAGTTTTTATGATATTTTGCATGTGCGAAAAGATTAAGTTCTAATAAATACGAGGGGGGGGGGTGACAACTTTTTTATAAAAATTAATTATTAATTTATCCTAAAATTGAAAAAAACTAGCGTTAGTAAAAACTGACGTAGCCATGTCACAAACATTCTTCATTATTTCTCTAGAAAATAATCCATTTAGCCGGGAAAGTAAAGATTTCTAGTTTCCGAATTTTATACAGAAGGCATTTATATTTGGATCTATATTTTACCTACGTTATTTATATTAATTATTCATCGTCAAAAAAATAACTGTTTCTTTACGCGTGCCACTACGTACTTTGCATATTTAGTTTATTTTAGCAAACGATTTCCGGTCGCTTGATATTTAGTATTTAAGTTTGATGTCAATAAACTTCAATGTCAATTAGGTTTTATCTAGACTGAGTTCACATTTTCGTAATAAATAATTATGCCAAATTACTGTTTGTGTTAATTTAAAAGCTTTATGTTCTAGATTAAGATAAGAATGAACTTAACTATCTTGAATAAAAACTAGTTTATCATTGTGCATAAAATTAACTAAGATGGCTGATCATAATATAAAGCTTGTCTGATTATAGAAAATTGAGATGAAGAAGTCAAAAACTTATTTAAAATATTATTGAGATTAAAGTTTTCAATCGCAAAAGGAGAGATGCTAACATTCTTTAAATCATCTTCTGCATGAAGATGAGTTGTGAAATGAAAATTTGTAAACGGTTTGAAAAAGTAATGATTACGTCATTGTCACCTTTTCGATGCAAAAAGCTTTTAATTCATGAATCTTAAAAAGCCATTGACATTTCCAAATTCTAATACCCGCTGAGAAACCGTCACAATCAATTTAAAAAAAAACGTTCTATCCATCGGTTAACTTTTTTAGGTATCACGATCATGATTTTGCTGAACAGGTGAATGGCATGCAAATAAGCAAAGCCTACTGTAAAATTAAATAAAAAACCACAAGTAACGGTACATTTTTTTTTCCAAAACAAACACTAACAAATCGATAGCCATCAGAAAAATGCAAAAATCTCGATTCCAAAACCTAGTAGGTATCTGTTACGGTAATAGACAACATTTGTTTTAGTCGATTCTAAATTACGAACCAGCTTCACAGACGTAGACGTTTAAGAATTAACCTGTTGTTTCTCAGTACAACGAGGCATTTCAAAGATCGTGACGCCACAAATCATCGATACGATCCGAGACGAATCGACGTGAAAACGCGGAATCGTCGCTTCTAATCGTTCATTCGGAAATGCTCACAGGGGAACAAAAATGTATGGCACGCCAAGCATTCGGAGCGCGCCACGTTTTTTGGCGGGAACGCATCGCGGGCCGGCGCGAATGCCCGCGCACGCGCGTACTGCCTTTTTATTTCTTGTCAGTGCAGTAAGAAAAAAACAAAACGCGTAAACAGGTTGTGTTATAATTTTTTCCTTGAATGACAAGATGACTGGAATTCGCCCCACGGTTGTTTCGTAACGAGCGCTTCCCACAGTAAAACTTACTAAATTCTGATTCTTATAAATTGTTATGACATTTGATTTCGTAGATTCGGGTTATTATTACAACGATTACATACGGATTCATACCTTCGTTCAATATCGATATTTACCAACCAAATATCACGATACCAATCATCGAAATAACACGCATTCACGAATTACAGCTCGCATCAACAATTCAATTAAAGTGTTACATCGCTGGAATAATTCCGTTTGAATTAGAGTAATTGCGTGCGTGATTAGCCGGTTTCAGAAGGAAATGTAGGCCGTGGGCTCTCCCACGCCGCGCCGCGCGCCGTCGACACCTAGCCTAATAGCGCGTCATTACACTATCTGCCGATACATCTCCGGTACGTCTCGACATCGACGGAACATCACTATCTGCTAGTATAATCGATGACCACTCGGCGCGACTCCAACAAAGCGATTGTCCGATCGCGCTCAACACTAATTACGATTCGGATTTCGAACGCGCGAAAACGTCATTTCAAACTGAATATTTTCTTAATTCGCTCTAAGTATAGAGAATCAATTCTGGCCATTGACAGGTGGAAGTTTATGAATGGAAATTAATGTAAATTAGCGTTAATATGAGTGGGCATCCCGTAAGGTTAATACAACTAGGTCCATTAGCTCTGATTTGCATAAGACTACGTCTCATTTCGGATTTCTCTTGTATAAATAACATTGATTAAATCGTTCGGCACCCACAGCGCATACTTCACGGGATTAAGTAAAAATTAGCGAACTGTTTATTTTAAATTAAATAGCTACTTGATAACGGTTCAGTTAATAACGCGTCAGTTTGGTAAATAAAAAATAGTTTTTTTTTTATTAATTTGAAAAGAAAGAGCTTACTGTAATTGTTTATGGTCAGATGGGAGTCATGGACAAGAATTATGTGTACAGGCGACAGCGGCGCGCGAAAACATCCTGGGTTACAAAAATAAAATTAAAGCCAATTTGAAAAGAGAACATTGTAATTGTTTGGATCTTCTTTATTAGGGAAAGATGTAGAAACATCTAAGAAAATTGCGACACAAGCTTCAGAAATCACGACACGTCCAACCTATTTACGTGGAGACCACACTAAATGATCTCTTTACATTGTTTTTATTCGAGATCCGTACACAGATCAAAACAAAGTTATTATTTTCGTTTTATTTAAAGAAATTTCAACCTTATGGCCTTAAGATTGGGGTGGTTGGAGATTAAGTATGATTGGCCTAGTGTGATCTTGACACAGATTGCGTTGAGGAAACAATATGTCATGTCATTTCTGAGATCCGACGGCCGCGAGGTATGGTAACTTAGAACAGACTTAGGCAAGTTAGATTTGCTTAGTTAGCTAGAAATTTTTCCTTCAATTAAATAAATAAACATTGGCTCTCATTAAAATCTAAATAAAAATAACTATAAAAAAATGCAGCCTAAATTTCTTTCAAACATAAACTCATGTCTGTTTTGACTGACGGCTTGACACTTCGTTGATAAAAACTGAGTTCATAATTAAATAGGTACATACTTTACCAAACAAAAAAGCAAGCGAGTAAAACATTTGACATCATTTTACTAGTTAAAAATTAATATCATCAACTGCAGAAATTATTTTATTAGTACTATAATACCACTATAATATGCTAACAATGAATAATTAGAAAAGAAGAAGCTGTCTTCCTAAATAGGGGAGGATGGCACTACTTTTCCCATCTGGCCCTACACAGGGACAGAAACATAGAGGCAGATGGGAGCAAGTACTTCTTTTTGTATATTATAACCATAAAAGGAGTTCAGTAAAAACTACCTAGCAACAGTAGCAACTAGGTTATCTAAGGACCTATTAAAACACACGCACACATATACCAAAAAGCTCTGTTTATTTTTTTTAAGAACGCGGTCAGCTATGCTGGCAGTCTAAGGTGAAAGGTTATCGTTCTATCCTCTTTAGGGCTTTAAAAAAAAGAAATATAAATAACCGGTTTGATTATCGAACTGGCGCCAATATAACATTAATAAAAAAAAAAAAAACATTAAATCATTTTCACGCCATATAGAAAAACGGCTTTAAGCTCATAAAAATATGGCCTTTTCACACTATGGCTAAAGATGGACGCATACATGAATTTATTGGAATTTCTGCCTGTTTGTTAAAGACATTAAATATTCTGTTTTATTTATTCCTAGATTTCTGTTAAATAACGTTTTGGGTATGAATGTGGATGAGTATAAGAGTAGAGGAAGATCAAAGAAATGATGGATGGACTGTCTGAAGGATCATATGGCAAGAAACGAGGTGTCTGTTGAAATGACGAGTAATAGAGAAGTATGGAAGAAGAAGACATGGTGCGCCGACCTCAAATAAAATGGGATAAGGGCGAATGATGATTATTTTTGTTCAAAAACCAAAGCTTATAGATCCACAACAAAGCGCGTCTCTAGTCTCTTAAGTCTCTAGTCTCTTTTCCCTGTACCTGCCTCAATATCTACAAAAACCTCAAAAACATCAGCTTATGGTGGAAGCGCCAGGCTAGCCCGCGAAATTCAAATTTTCTTACGTCTTTTGCAATTTGCAGGTCAGTGTCAGGTTGTATGTTGATAAAAATATGAACCGCGCCAGTAAATTTATGTAGTTACAGAATTATAATAATTAAAATTATCAATGCAACCCTCTAAGTTCATTCAACCCCATTGAATTACTTTTTCATGAAATAGTTACAGAATAGGGTTACTCGCGCGACTCATTTTTCATTAACATACAACCTGACACTGACATGCAAATTGCAAAATACATAATTTGAATTTTGCGGGCTACCCTGACGCCTCCACCTTAACTATTTCGGATCATCTCATTTTCTTACAGAAGCTCCAAATGCAAACCTTAACAGGGTCTCCCTTAAAGATGATACTGCTTGTGGTTTCCGCTCTGGATCTGCGAGGTCGTGACTGCTGAGCCAGTTCAGCCAATCTCGCTCCTGCCCGCCACCAGCTTACGGCTTATAACTTATAACTAAGTAGTATTTGGAATAACTTAGACACACATGCAAAATGATCATAATCTATATTAGCGTTTTCTTAACATATTGTTTCCAGGAGCAGATTCAGGTTATTTTTCCGTTTGCATTCTAATCTTATTCTCTATTAGTCTAAGAAACTCTAATTTTCTTACATTTTAATATTGATTGTTCGATGCGGTTGCAACGTATATTTGAACCTATGAGAATCAGCACCTCCACAACCTGCTGTTGGGTAACACCCCTTAGTAAGACTGGTTGTCAAACTTTCGGGCCATTCACTACCTGTATCGACTGTCAAAGATAAGACGTGTACAAATGACAGCCTCCTCCGTGTTTTTCGAGGTACGTATGAACTCGCTATGTAATGGGTGGTCACCCATCCACGGTCCAACCGCGGATTAACCTGAAGATCGACCCGAGCTGTTATTATTTAGCCACGAAGCTCTTCTTCTTCTTCTTCCTTACAATATTGTGTTTTGAGTCATTCAGAAATCTCCAAAGAATTTGAAGAAGCTTCATTAACTTAGATTCCTTGGGTACTAGACAACATAAACTCAACAGGTTTGGTTCTACTAATCGTTGTTTTATATATTTATTGATTCAATGACTCAATACCAATCGACGTTCTCAAGTACATGTACAAGTATAATTTGCTACAATTAACGATTGTCATAAGGACAACATAACTGTAGTTACTGTATCGTTTATAACTATTTAAATGCCTCACAATTATGGCAGGGCTGTCGAAAAGCATTCATGGTCGAGTATTGAGACTCTTAAATTCCTTAGGGTCAAGTCAAAGGAAGTTCTATCAACGAAATGCATGATGGACAAGTTAAAAATGTACCTATGGTAAGCTACCGTAAGGCTTATGTCAATCTTGTTTAAAGTCATAGAAGGATATAGGTAAGAGTAGATGAAGGCCAAAGAAACAATGGATGGACTGTGTGAAGGATGATATTGATATGGCTAGAAAGGAGGTGACTTCTGAGATGACGAGTAATAGAGAACTATGGAAGAAGGGGATATGCTGCGCCGACCTCAAATAAATTAGGATTAGGACAGGACAAAGTTGATGATGTTTTATAATTTTATATGTTTTTAAAGCATAAAGTCAGATTATTGGGTAAGTTTTGGGGAAACTGACTAAGTTCAAAACTTATCAAAATGCTTAAAGCTTTGAAGACACCGTGAGAGTTAGCCTATAAACTCATCTGAACGATGAAAAGAGTTTCCTTTGCAAAACTAAGGAACATTTAGATATTCGTGAAGATATAAGAGCTTTAAACAATAAGGCGCGCTGAGACATAGAAATCGAGTACTTATAAATAAACTTGTAATAGTACCTCGGCTAAAGGGAAAAGGTTAGTAATAGAAAGGAGATGCGCTGGCCTACTAAGTGGATATTTATCAACGTTGAACTTCAATGTATGAACAACTATGTCCCGTACATTTTTGTTCCCGAAGACTTTCAGATCAAATAAATTTCAGTTCCACATCTCAGGAATATTAATGTGGATGACTATAAGCGAAGAGGAAGACCAAAGAAACGGTGGATGGACTGTGTGAAGGATGATATGATTAGAAAGGTGACTCCTGAGATGACTTGTAATAGAGAAGTTTGGGGGACGAAAACATGCGGCGCCGACAACAAATACATTGAGGAGAATGAACGACATAATTCAAGACTATTCTATATGCAGGTTAGTAAAATTTTGACACTAATACGTAAAACGTTAACTAAAATGTCGACAGGTAAGTTAACCAAGTTAAATACTATTATTTGTTCATTTGTGATCGCATTTATTTTCCTCTTTAAGTGGGCCAGTTTTTGTTTCTGTATTGTGAATCGGTCTTTATAAAAGTAAATGGCACTACTTTCAGGCTTCTCCTTTCTTTTGCTTTTACATGAGCTACCTAGATACATCGATTGGCAGGTTTCCATTGCCTTTAAGGAAATATACCCACCAATTTTTTTTCAAGATGGTGAGAAGCAGCATTACTGGTTAAGAAGATAGCCTATTCTATGTTTTGTCTAACACTAAGATCCTTCGGATCCCATCGTTACTATTTCTATCTTAATGAATGACTCAGTTTTGCCTTTTAAGTGGTCTTGAAACAGCTCAGACGAAGTCACCTTTAGGGAAGAGCTTAAAATTATTTTATTTATGTACAGATTTTTTTTATTTTGTCAATTTATTTGGGCTTGCTGTTGTCTCTTAAAGGTGATGGAGGACACACCTACGTAATACATTATGTTGTTCATTATCTAAATGTTATGATTTGTGTATATCTTTTGTTGGACATCCTAAATAAACGAATCCGTGGTAAAGTCATATTGAGGCCGGTTGTCTTTTCAGCACAACCCTAAATTACCGGCCCTGTACTAATTTGTTCCAGTGAACTAATGAATGCCACGAAGAATAACTATTAGATTGATTCTCAATAAACTTGTGTTTGCATAACAAATAATAATAAAACTAAACTAGTGTCCAATTTAGATTCCAACATTTTGAAACCACGCAAAATCTGCACTTAGAAGTAAAACGACATAAGTCCTTATTCGTAGATTTAAAGTTAAAATTGACCCAAACAATATTAGAGTTGTTCGTTTAGTTAAGTCCTTTTGCTTGTAAAGATGTATTTTATAGACGTGTTACCGTTTATGCTTTTAAAATTAACAGCTTTAGCAAAAACTTAAATAGATATTATGTGTATTTAATTATGGAGAAATCTTTAAATTAAACTTTATTTCTGAATGGTGAATGAGTTATTTATAGTATTTGTGCATTCATTTAATAAAGTGTGATGACTGATGAAAGAGGAATGAAAAGCGAAGATCTGAGGAAAGACTTTGCGATAAGACTTAAAGCTAATTATCTAGACTAGAATTATCTAAACTTGATTATCCTTAAATTATACCTAAATAAACAGTAGATGGACCATTAAATGTCTCGACTATTTTAGATATTGACAATTTGGACATACTGAGACGAGAAGTGACAGCGTAACGAGTGCTCCAAGGTATAAGGGCTTATTCAACAGAAGAAACCGCATAAACGAGAGGGGAATTTATCATAAACACAGCGCTTTAGGAAACTTATTAAGTAGGTGTAGCAGTTAGGGAACTTAAACTACCTACTGCCAATCATTTTACATAGTCCAGTCATTATGTCGGAAAAAAACTGGTTAGAAATGCATGTGTACCGAGAAGGCTAAATTTTGGATATTACATGGTCTAGAAAAGCTTAACTTCAAATTGTCGACTAAGATTTCTTACGTGCATTTTCTGCCATCTTGAAAAAAGTGTTAAATTCAGTTTTTTTACAATAACTCCGTTCTCCGTTGAGACACGAAAATTTTCATGCAACACTTTTCTCTTGCTTTGGAGTTTAAGAGTGGCCCCTCACTTCCCCCCCTGCCGGAGGTGCATAGTTTTTGTTTTTATAAAATTAAAATTAAACTCGTTTTTGGATATTATTGGGGGCAAGTATTATCCAAAATTTAGCCTTCTCGGTTCACATGCATTTCCAAATATATGTAATGACTGGACTAATAGGAATAGAAGCGAACATGACTCCATAAAGATTGTTTTGTTTAGTGACTCGTTGTTGTTTGGCCAACACAGGTCAACCAATCACATACCTATGATTTGTAAGTTTACTGATCAGAATTTATTTATTTATTTATTTATTTACTATCTCTAAACATACAAATATCCTTACAGGCTAGACCCAATGCGATATTGTAGCACACTTAAAATTTAAATAGTTCAACTATTTTTAACATAGCAAATTCTATATGTAGCTGTTCTTGTAAATTCACCCAAAGCGCAACAGAATATGTCTAAGTCCTCAGCAATGAGGTTGAGAGTGCGGAGCGCGCTCGTGAACGGCGCCTCGCGCAGCAAGTTAGTTCGTGCGCGCGGTTCCACCAGCAACCGCGGCTGACGACGACGACCCACATACCCGTCTGGGACGACTAGCTCCACCCTTCGCAATATATCTGCATTGTGTATCTTCCCTCTAATTACCTTAAAGATATAAGTCACCAGTGTGAGTTGCCTCCTGACCCTTAGTTCATTATATCCGACCATTCCCAAGACAAATAGAGTTGGATACATCAATGGATAAAATGGATATACCCCATATTCCCTCATATATTTGTACCTAATAAATTTATTTTGTACTCGCTCCAACATGAGACTATACTTAGTTTCATGTGGAGCCCAGATAACTGCATTACATTCTAGTTGGCTTCTTACTAAAGCATTATATAATGCCGTAAAAGAAAAGATTTTAGTAGCACAGGAACAGTATCGCCAACGAATGCAAAACCAAATGTCGAGTGACCCTAGATCTTTTTGGGCTTATGTTAATTCTAAAAGAGGTAACGCTAGTAGCCAAAAGATTTTAAAGAACGGACAAGCCTTGACATGTGATCAAGCGGTTCAAGAATTCGCTGAATATTTTTACTCAGTGTACAATGTAGATAAGCCTAGATTAGATGTGGATGCGGCAATAGTGGAAGCGGGCAGTCAGAACGGAGCAGGGCGTGTACATCTTGACAGCTTGGAGTTGGATGAAGTGGTACGCGCACTGCAGAAACTTAAGCCGAAAAAATCGTCAGGGCCTGATGGTATTCCGCCGTACATTTTTAGGGACTGTCGAATGGGGTTAGCGAGACCGCTGTTGCACATCTACAATCTTTGCCTTAAGACAGCAGTGTTTCCCGAGATGTGGAAGATTACCCGGGTCATACCGGTACCGAAGGGAGGTTCGGGAACTAAAGTTGAAGAATACAGACCGGTTGCAGTATTGTCAACAACGGCTAAAGTATTAGAATCTGCTATTCATAGGAGCGTTTTCCAGCAAGTTAGCTCGCAACTCACAGACGCGCAGCATGGATTTCGGCCCACTAAAAATACTACCAGTAATTTACTTAGCTACATGAATGAATTCCGACAAGGCTTTCAAAGAAACATAGTAAGTCCAGCTGCCACAGCCAAAACTAATAAAAAAAACACAACAAGATTTCTGCTGATCCCCTCAGAAGTATAGCTTGAGTAACACGTGCCATATAACAAGACGAACTTACAGACAGTGATTTACATTATAATTGTTATAGAACCTTAATTACTTCCCAAGAAATAGCAGTAGTTATATCATAAATTCATAATTCTATGTAACAATTTTAATTCCTTTACAATAAAATCGGAACTGTTTTACATTTTTACGAACATAGCGAAGAAGAACTTGGTGAAGAATTGAGTGTAGACGACATAGATTATTTGCTGATAAATAAAATATATATATATATATATATATATATGATAAAATATATATGCGTTTTGCAGGTATCGTTATTCTAATATCTATTGTTCTACTGTAAACGAGGTGCACTGGATTCATTGTTCTGGATTTTGGATCATCTTTTATTAAGCCAGTCTCTTTACCTAGGGACATTACTAGTTGACAGCGTTGAGGAGCTTTTTGACGCTTTATGATTCAAATTGAAAAGAATATATAATTATTATTATGTACAGGAGGAGAATCCTAAATGTAATTCTAAATTAAATGAATTTCGAATCCCATTGACTCCTGGAATCAACAATAACAACTCACAAAGAAGAACCATTACAGAACAAAACGACAACAGAAGACTTTACCGTCATACAAATAAGTTATCTCGTCCATCAATACATAAACGCTAATCAAGATAACATTTCACGGCTAATGACACACAAAACGACCAACAACGTATAAATATCCAGCCATAAATTGTAACATTAACGAAGGCAACTCTCAGTCATTACTTACTTTAAGAGATACATATTATACATCATCCGTACGTTTTAAATTGTAAAGTTTGGTACACAACTTCATTTACCGTTCGCCTATTTATTTTAGTTGTTAGCCACTATCTCGTTACGACTCGATACAACTTGATAATCCGTTATTTATGTCCGACATTTTTCAACAAGAGCCTCGCACGCGACTTGTCGCCCGGCTCTTGAACACCGACAAATGTTCGACCATCCACCTTTTGTTGCTCTAACGGTTGTGTTTTGATATCATTAGGAAATTCTCGGCTTTTACGACAGTGAGAAATATTGTTTCTAATATACAGATTAGAGATTTGTCTGTAACTAATGTAGAAAGTAGTAGACGCAAAGTCAGTGACGGATGGGACACCCGATTAGAACCTCGATTACTGCGACACGGAACGATAAACGTACGATTTTGATTTGTTGCACACAGCGGTAGATATAGATTCTCGGCGAATAGGAATGTCGGAGACGATATCGAAATTCTATAGAAAGTCTTTAACTCTCTGGAATGTAAACAAAGCCGCCCACCGAGAACTGCATATCTAAATGAACACTAAAAACCGGACACGGAAGACATCAAAACAGTACCAAATCAAATAATTAAAGTTATCGTAAAGATAAAGGCGGTTGGGAAACGTTCAAGATTTGTATAATAAAGCTATTGGGAGGCACGTGCTGAGAATTAAGCGCATTCCTGATGAGCACTCCACAACCCCATTAGCTTGCGTCGGGTTTTTGTAATTATCGACTTATTAAATGCCGCGAGAGATTTATGTCAGGCCCGCAACAGGTAAATCTGTTTCGTTACACCCATCGGCTGATAAATGAACGTGCAAATGTATCGGAAACTGACGACGACATTAATGCGCATATTACTTAACACGTTACGATCGACATTAACCCTCATTTAATCTATATTTACTTATGTCTGACAACAAAAGAGAATTCATAAATCTACAAGAAGCTTCTAAGACATAATGATAAATTTCCATGATATCTTAAAGCAAATTGTGCATGTAAAATGATGTTAGAGAGACATAAAACGAAGGCAGCATGCACAGAGTCACTGACCACAACAACGTACGAGCGACGAAGACGAAACGAAGCCTTGCGATAATCATAATACGCTTGCAGATATGTGATTAGCTGAGGGGTCACGAAACGGTCGGCGTTAGACAGAGAAGACATCTCGTATCCTTTTCAAGCATATGGACAGCTGGATGGCGCCGTCTCTGTCAGGCAAACGACCGCAGGGCGCCTAAACCGCTATAGTAAACTGTGACCTCACGAAATTCTCAGCGCACGATACCGAGGATGATTCACGTGTAATGACGGACGTACAGACGGACTGACATATTGAGATGCGGACGCTAGATGAATTCCAAGCGACAGCTCGGGAGAAAAAGTTGTTTCAATTTTAAATACGGTCATGATTATTATGGACTGTTATCGTTAATTTTATTGAGCCATCACTGACATTAACATATTAAATTAGTTTTTGTTTTAAGATATCTCGATCTGTTGTGTTTATTTGTTCGTAATCTATGCTTTTGATGGAAGCTTCACTATTCCATTAAGCTGTCAGCGATATATAATTTAAAGAATCCGCATTTGTTGGCATTCTGTGACCTTGATTGGTATCTGGTTGGGAGATGGAAATTTTGAATTCCGAGGTAGACTCTATTGATAGTGAAGTCTATAAAATCATAAGCAGTAATGTTTATATATAAAGTGAAACTATAATGTTGGATGCAGATGTGCTGTAGCTGGATACGGTACAGAGGGCACGACCAGAGGGAACAGGTTTGCTGAGACTACTAACGTAGTAACCAATATACATGCGGACCGTGCATTACTCTCAAGTATTCAAGATTATACGACGTTAGAACGGAACGAGTTGGCTGTGAGAAAATTTCACCTGTAGGAGCCCTATCAATGTTGATTTAGACGACCTTTCACGTGGCTTGCTATGAGCAAAATGTTTTGCATTACTTTCTGCAAGTACAGTTGGAGGTTTTGTGGTAGAGAAATAACACTTTTGAGAAAAAGAATAGGGTTATAAGATAGGTAATGCTACGGAAGATGATGTACTGGAAGTGTAGATAGAGAGCAACAACAAATTTAATCCAATAGAACTGAATTAGATCTTCTGATAATTGGCAAATTTGAAATTGTTATTCATATGGTAATTTGTGCCTCCATTGATGTTAAATTCAATGTTAAAGAAAAGGAAGAACCAAACACAAAAATGAATGCCGATAAACGTAAATTAGATATTAAATCTGCCGCAGATATATTTCATGGGCCAACATCACACGTCGTAAAGGAATTAGTATCGAGAGTGTGAGAGTACGTTCAGATAAATCACCTACACAGTTCGTTAGGAACTGGCTGCGCGCCACGGGGGTCCACGTTCGATCCCGTGCCCGGCAAGTGGAACGCTATTGAGGAACCCCCTGTAGAATATTTTGACGGGCCATACAGTGCTATGTTCGGTACAGGTTGATGAATGGTGAATTTACGATTCGTTGCTCTTTTATCAACTTCGAAATTTCTTTCCAGTTATGCTTTTCCTTCAAAATTATCTTCAGCACTTTCGTTAACATTAACTCTTTTTATGGTCAAAGAATTCTTCTAATTGATTATTAATTCATCTAATAAGGATATGACCAATGAATTATTAATAATCTTCTACGAACAACAACTAAGTTTAAAGATTACATCACTTGACAGGTCAGTCAATCGCCTTTGATCATACAATTGATAACGTTAATATCAGCTTTCACACCATATAAGAAGAATGAACCGACAAAAATGTGGTGATTAATTAATACAATGCTAATACCACGTAATATTTATAATGTATGAACATATTTGAATAATTAAATAACAAATCTATTGTTGGCGCCATTAGAAATGATAGCAGTCACATTCCGCATACCAGCGTGTTTGTCGTGAGCAACAGGTTTTTTCATCATCTACGAATGAGACAAAGGAATTTCACAATCTGCCACATTCGGTGATAATACCTGTTAGTCTTTTTACACCAAAATAAAAGGTTTATTTCCCTGACCGAGATGAAGGCGTCCGTCAAATTTTAAAAAGTTAATTATCGGATACTTTTACCATTTGGTGTGGCTCGCTCGGCGATACATCATACGGACGAATATAAATCACCGGGTGATTGATAGTGGTATACATCTCACGCTCGTTCGCTAGCTCCTTTTTTAATCCGACACAAATGATTTTACACTTTGATTCCTTTTTGTGACGCCATTTCGCTTCGGAGTTTACGATTTGTTCGGAATGGATTTTGTACACCTGAATTTGTTGAGACTTGACCACCTTTTTATGTTAAAAGAGCCTTTTGATCATATTGAATGGGTTTAGATTTAATAAAGGTTGTGTGGAAGCGTGCCGTCGAAGCTAGCCTTTATATTGTAAAAGTAATTTTAATACTGTTAACAAATTCAATGTGTAATTCTACGCCGAGTTTATGATTTTGTAAAAGTCGTCCATTGCGAACGGTTTCATCGATTGTCAAGTTTGACCCGAGTATTTGTGTACTATGAATTGGAATCTTTAAATCCAATATCTTCGTACGTGACCCCATGCTGCCACGTTCTGAATGGCGTTACTTTGGAGTACTCCACGAGGAAAAGTGCACGAGCATGACACAAAGTCGGTGTTACTTAAGTACCTATCTATTCTAAGGGCACAATAACTCGATGAAATCTCCTTTCATCGCTATGTGAAATTTAATATTCACTACCGTACACTGTAAAGCCAATGTTTATAGTGAAAACCTATCAAGTTTCTAACAACTATTGAGCGGGAGACCCGTCCGTACCTGCGTACAAAAACCTTTACTAGAAGAGATTAGCGTAGCGTTTTCTATTGTAGTTGTACCCCGATTCTCATGCAAATGTGTGATGAAACGTGCGGAAATATAATTAGCTTAGGCGGCTATCGAAGGGTCGTGCACCTTGCCAAAAACTGGTTTATGTTTCACCTTTTAATTAATGTTTTGGTAGTGTTGTAACTTCTGACCAGTGTCCACTAGGGATGGGGTGTTTTCGCGACGCGCCGTGGGAAAGCGTCTGTTCTGATTGTATCTTTATGTTGGTCGGTAAGAGTCTTTTTTCCGAGAAAGAGGCCATTACACGCAGTATGAGAGCGTCGTAAGACATGTCACAGTTATTATGCTCACTAGAAGCGATATAATCTTTCGGCTATGACGCACACAGAGGCGGTCCGTATGTACTGAGTTATTCTCGTCCAAGGCGTTCGTACTGATTGTTGACACGATTAAGTTGGATCAATCTGTGGGTAAAACCGTACGAAACGTTATTTGTAAGTGCTATGTGTTTTTGTCGAAATTCCATTTTACGTTTTCACCAAAATTTTGCATATCAGTAAGGTTCTACCTGGAACTGTACGCACTGAAAGCAGCTACATAATAAAAATAACCTACATGAATTTTATCCTTATCTCTTCCTCGTTCCCATTTCAACCAAAACTAAAAGCATCAGTTACAGTCTTCAACCCGTAATCCGTATCATAAATCATAAACCACAATCCATTAGCAACAAAAAGCAAAAACGTTACAATTCTCACGCTACAATATTTGCAAAACTAGGACTGGTCTAACACAAACAAACCCGGCCTTACGGTCAGTTGAGTCACAATAACCAGGTGTCCAACCCACCCCCTAAGAACAAGAAGCTACATCATTGTGCTTAGAGGCGTGTTAAGGCATAAGGGGAAAATATTGCGAATTTTGACCCTTCGATCATAGCCTGGGAACGTAAAGATGATGTTTTTGACATGTAAGGATCAAAGGATATTATTGTGTATGGTCAGTGGTCATTTGTGCATGGGTTCATTTTTGACGGTATTGCAAGCCAAAGGTTAAGGAAGCTTGAAGGTTTTGTTGCTAAGTGAACTGTGTCTATGGTTTGAAGGATTTTGAACATAGAATTTAGTTGACATCTGTGAAATGTGCCGAGTATTGTAACGGAGCGATAAAATCGTACTTGAAAACTTGTAGTACCTATCTGGTGTTTAAAGGTACAGAAGATTATAAAATTTGGAATACGAAAATAATTTTGATATAAAAACCAATCCCTCAAATCCAAAACTGTTCAAACCTCGCATATTAAATAAAATTATTCCAAAATACCACTCATCATTACCAACACGGAAGATACTTTTCAATCTACCCGCAAAAATCGCCCATTAAAATTCAAGCCTGGGGGGACCCGGAATCTTTCTAAATGACCGGCCTAACACAAAAAACTTATTAAGATATAGCAAACAATGAAAAGTGATTGATGCGTCGCGAACAAAAGGTGCTTGTTCATTGTTCCACTGACGAGCAAACCTGAGGCACACTACATGTACTACACGTTCACCTTTTATGCACTTTTTAATAAACCGGTCCACTAATGCGTTTAATTAATCAATCCATATGTAAGCTTTGTTTCATATTTGCATTTACATAAAGTTGTTAACTGTACTGAAACGGCGACTATTTATGCCCCATTGATAGATTAATAATGTACTAGGAATTAATGACTGAAATTGAATGGACTGAAAGTAATAATAATGGACCGTTAATAGTAAGTAGTGGTAATTAGAAAAGGATGTATAGTCATATTGTACACAGAGAAAGCAGGACAACTAAATCTGAATAAGACTATTGAGCAGCTCATAATAATATTGATATCTCATATCATGACGACGACAAAAGCTCTCTCAAATTACGAAGCCCAAACAAGTAACTAACATTATACAAAAGGTTAAAAGCAAAACTGACCACTCATTTACAACGGTTACATAAACCAAAGAACGGACATCACACAAAAAACGTATCTGTTACATCAAGTTCTATTACAATTAAACGTATTAGGTGGTAGCTCCATCTTCAATGGACCTTTTCAAAGCTAAAACGTTTTACAAAACATCCACCAACTGTGAAACAATATTATAAAAAAAGTACAAAAGATCTTCTCTAATCTCCGCATCTACCAGTTTGATATCTAAGACGATTACAAAGCGACAAAAGGGGCACACTTACTTTTTTTTTCTATTAACAGTTAATCTCATATAAAAAGGAGACTGGAGTTCGCACCTTTCCATTGTTCTCGGGGCAAACAAATCGTTTGTTGCCCAAAATATGACGGGGTCGAGATACTCAGTGTTGTCCTCAAGGGTTGAATGAGAGCAGCGGGTTACCGTGTCCTTTCCGGTACGATCTGGCCTCTGCATTATCAAAGGGAACGACCCTAATGATGCAAAGGTGGGACTCGTAAAAAGTTTTGTAGCAAACATAGATACAGAGAACGTTAATGAAGTCAGTGATCACATTTGGAAAATAATAAATATTATGAATGGCTATAGCGAGGTCCACAAACCAGTAGGTGTCGTTAAAGCTGCCGAAATAGTTGGCAAAGAAATAAATGATTTTAGAAACAAAAATTTAATGCGAGAGGTCGTCAAACGGGTGCCATTGGAGGCTATATGGGTTATAATAAACGCCTCAGCGGGTGTTCCGTCCACGTTATGAACTCTTCAACCTCGGTGCCCTACGTCAAGACCGTTTCCTTTATGACATGAGGAAATTACATCGGTCGCGTGTTATCTTTTAAAATGTGCACCTGTGCCGTTAGAGTTTTGGGTAAATAATTTTTAGCTACACGCGAATTTTTGGACATGAAATGTTTTGAAGTGATCAAGAGCTCAATAACTTTTTCGTAACGAGCAACAAACAAAATCATTTATATTTATTGCTGGACGATTTCGAAAAGCGAAGAACAGTAGTTATGGTGTGTCTAGTACTTTTCCATTGTTCGTTAAAATGAAAGAAACACCTGAAGTCAATGGTTCCACAATGTTGTATTCAATGGGCTATTAAAAGCAATATAGTCGCACATCATAAAGCTGACAGTTTTTCAAGGTTCACTCATTTCTGAACAGCCTTGACCACGATACAACACTAGATAATATTACGCATTAGAGTAAACAATAGCAAAACTTATTTTTCTATACTAACCAACAAACTTTGAATCATTAAGTTTGTAGTTCGTTTCAAAATTGTTTTCACTACTTCTTGAAACGTATGAGGTCACAAGAATTCCTGAATACCATCAATCACTGCGCTGTCTTTAAAACAATAACCGAGCATATTAATTCCATCGTAATAATACCCTATTACAGCCCATAACTTTATATTAACATTGATCGTCAACAGTTACTTAGAGTTGTGCCCTTGGGCAGTCTCTCGACTAATGACTCGACAAGATTAATGATTTCACTAATTATACTTGTGACAATCAATGTATCTTTAAAGCGAGCTTTTTGTGTTAGTTACACCGCATATTCTAGTATTATTGATGTGTTATGTAATTTATCAGTAGCAACTAATAATTTTGTTGTATTTGTAACAGTATAAGGTCGTAATTCAATTAAAATTATTTCATGTGGTAGGTTATTAAATATAGACATAGATTTGTTTCAAAATAATGAAGCCGTCGATCAAAATAATAGAAAAAATAAAGGGGAAAGTTCAGTAGAACTTAAATCTAATGGCAGAGCAAATTATAATAAAATTTCTACAAAATACGCAAATGTAAAGGATTTGGTGTGAGAACATTCATAATTGTCATCATACTAAAGCAAAAAAACTTGCGAATTTATAGTATCTTATCACCTAATACTTACATACTGACAAAAAGTACCGGTGAACAAAAGAAAAGTTTCAGTTTAAAACGCGTATGAAATGTCTCAATATAGGCATGGCTGTTAGTTGCTTTTCTATCTACGTTGCCAATTTTGTTAGTATGTATTTACCAATAATTTTGACCTGGTAAACAATTTCGAAATTTCATGCTGACTTCTTCAAAATTTTATAGATTGTCTCAAATTAATTTTGACTCACCTTCTCTCCTCATGCCCATTTTGAGACATTTTCTTAGCCTGCAGTACTGGCATTGGTTTCTATGGTGTTGGTCGATTGGACAGTTTCTATTTCCCCTGCAGGAGTACGTCAGGTTCCTTCTCACGGACCTCTTGAAAAAGGATTTGCAACCTGTGGGAGAGATTTCATAATTGTAATGTTAATTTTTACACTTTCACTTTGATCATCATCAGTTAGAACTTCGTTGAGAATTATTTAAAATGTTTTGCTATGGTGGTTCTGACTTCTATTGCTATTTACGATATAATCACTTCATAAATCTGGCTTCGATGCGACAGCGTGTTTAAAATTCGGAAGTCTGTTCGTATATCATCATCAGCGAGTAAAATATTCGAGTCTGTCAACAAGCTCCCATTTTTGTGATCGTATGCAAACTTGGGGATATCCCAATAATTTACAATACTTTACGATTGTCGGTAGTAATTGCTTGTTAGCCCTATTTTGTTAATATGCTTAAACCTATTAGCATAATAACATATATCAATGGCTACCCGATATCGAAATACGGCAATTTGTATGGACGCGTCTTATATATACGAATTTATAAAACAGTTAAAATACCAACTTAACGATCTTAAGACAGTTAAGACCAACCTCATGAATATATTATGCGTAAATATTAGAATAAGAAACAATACAAACTATAACGATTTGCTTTGAAATGCACTACGTGGCGCCTTTAGTCAAAACATAATGAAATATGTTGGGGTTTTATAGGCAATAAGTTTGAGAATCATATGGTGTTCCACAAGGAGATGGTAACATAGTTTGATCTTTACAAAAAGAAATCGAAGTACAATAAAAAACTTATGGTTACGGAATCGTAGTAAATTATTAAGAAAAACATCTTGGTTGTCATTTGAACGCAATCATTTATGGGAAATTATCGCGTTTCGATACTATATTAGCTTCAGCTACGGTTCGTCCCGTGTTATCGAAAACGTTGACACGAGTGGGAGGGTGATTTCTAATTAAATTACATTCGTATGCTTTTTCGGAATTCAGAGTAGAAGTAGCATGTTCAATATCTATTAAATAAACGAATAAAGTACCGTGATTGGACAACTCCGTACATTTGTAAGGAAGTTATGCAAACATCTAATCATAATGTATTAGTGCATTTAAATATCAAATACATTTATCCATGTTTATCTACAAATGAAGGGCCTGTATCGGTTACTTATTGCCTCAGTAGGCTGTTTGAACCTGCTTGTTTTGGGTACCTACTTATCTAGGAGTAGCTTTACGATCTTGCCGACCTAAATGGTGCAAGTACTAGAATGTGATTTTGATTTTTGGAGACAAAACTACAGAAAACTTAAATATTTCGATTACAAATAATTTATTGAAGAAATGTAAAAATTGGATCGATGGACTGTGTGAAGGATGGTATGGCTGGAGGGGATTTGATGACTTTTGAAATTCCTACTAGTAAAAAAGTATTAAAGCAGAAGAAATCCTTAATAAATTAAGACACCATATGTCAAGAGAATTATGATCAATGAAGATATACAAATCTGATACCAGTAAACAAGGTAGATGTACTAAAAACGCATCATTGTATGTTAGACCTGTCATTGAAAACCATTAAGTATTATTCACAAGGCTTCTCAATACCCATCAACACTCCAACCATATAGTTGCTTCAAGTTACATTAGGCACCCATTTTCTTTTACTTAAAGCCCAAAGACAGTCGATACTTCTACAAATCGTGCACAGAGTCCCATCTATCGATTTGAACCAGAGATCTTAGATTACAATCAAATGACTATCGATATCTTAAACGTTTGACTTCCGAAATAAAATCAGAGCTATAAAAGACCTCGTTTCTTTTTAAACTTAAACTTCTTCATTTTAATTACTATTCATTTAATTATGGCTATCTTGTTTCTTTTATATGGAGCTTGATATGGTCATTACATTAGAGTATTTTTAAGTATCTGCTTTTTGTTTGTAAGTGGGAGGGACTATAAAATATTGCTACTGCTGAGTGAAATGTTCAAGGAAATACTCCACTAAGTTATTATTGTTAAGTTTATTACTAACTGCAAGGTTGGCTACAAACTAGGAACTGTAGCTATAATTACCTCTTTTAATAATTGACTGAAACGTTACAGCTTTATGGATCATTTTGACAATATTTCGTGTATGTAACCAGTGTTTTGCTTAAGGTTCTTTACTAACTTCTTATATAGTATTATCTTATGATCGAAGTACATAATCTTGGATGACATTAACTAAATTAGTAATTTAGTCTACAGTTTGTCTTTTCGTTTTACCCACCCAAGGAGTTCCTTATATAAATTACATACATTATGATCTTTACACAACTCCATTTTATGATCACGGCAAAGAGCAAATTGTCACTTAAGTGCAAGTTGCGACTCTATACCGCCGTCATCCGTCCCATTATGACATACGCTTGTGTCACTTTTGCCCATGCCCACCCGCGTCATCTGCACCGGATGCAGACCCTTCAGAACCGTTTTCTCCGTAAGATTACCGGTGCCCCCTATTATGTCCGTAATGACAGTCTCCACTTAGACCTTAGGATCCCCACCTTAGCTCAGTTTATGAAACGTCTTTCCAAGCGTTTCTTCGATTCCGCTATCAAGCATAGGAACCCCCTGATCGCATCGGCCGCCCGATACGAGCCCTCGCGTATTAGCATGGTTCGCCGTCCGCGACATGCTCTCACCACCCCCGATGACCCCATCACCCTCCTCCAGGAGAGCAGTAGGGAAACCAGCACATTACGAAAGTACAAATACAGACCGCCATGTTTCCGTCCTCGCCGCCGAGGCCCGACGCGACGCCCACGTTCAACGAACCCCCCCCGACCCTTGCCAGAGCCAGCCCGCGATGCTGAGCCGGTAGTTTTAAACCAGCCCCTAATTAATATCACTCAGAACCAGCCTGTCCCTTTGCTGCCCCCCCCAGCGACGCCCTAAGCCGAGGCCCGTACCCCACAGGGGGTGCCCTTAGCGAGTGGTCGCTTAGTTTTTAAGTATAGTTTTAAGCCCCTGGCTGGAGGCCTTAGATTCATTTTTAAGGCATCCACAGGGAATAGTCCGGTTAAGCAGTAGCCAGCCTCAGAGGCTGAACTGCGAGATGCCATCTCCAAAAAAAAAAAAAAAAAAAAAAAAAAAAAAAAAAAAAAAAAATCTTTACACAACATTTTTACCTGCACAAATTGATCGTACATGAATGTCAAAGTAAGAACACTGAGTTCCCTACAGAACGAGTTACAGTAAAATGTTAAAAGTGTTTTACGTCTTATAGTACAATATCTAGTTTTTTTTCTTCAACATACTCATTCTTGTATAACTATTTACTGAATATTTTATATTGTTGTTAGACCCAAGGCTTTTGTTATTCAGAATGAATAATGAGGAAATAGTCTTTCGAAACTATTATACTTGTACCTATGGTTGGAGTTAGCCAATGAACGTTTGAAGGAAATTTTGACGAATAAACCTAGAATTCTGTATTTGTATGATGTTTTATAGACTCGGATCGATATAAGGATTTAATTGAACGAGTTGTCTTTGTTAAAGTGCGCTTAGCAATTATAATTATCTCACTATTCAAAATCGTGACCACAGATTGGAAGATGTCTGGGGAATTAAAGGCGACGGTAAAATAGTACTAAATATACATTTAGACGCCTTTAGAGATAGGAACATTGTATAAAATAATGAAGTCATTGTTATTGAAGATGTTGATGGTAAACACAGATTTACAAAGAAAATAAGTTGGAGTAGGAAGACGAATCCGGGTATGCCAAGCAAACAAAGATGATAAGCCTCAAGATGATAACAAAAGATTTGACAACAACCTTTTTGATATAGGAAAGCCAGTTCCTAAGACTGTTCAAAAAATAACAAAACACAAGCATTCCTATTTTAAAAATATTCCTAAACAGCCAACCAGCCAGACGCTAAAGAATAAGCAGGCAACTGAAAATTCAGCGCATTTAGGCAACAAAGCGCAGCTCTCGCGAGGTTTCTAGCTGGTTGCGATACCGTTAGAGGTTTGCTCACGTACCCAGTGTGCAGATAAGCCGCTGTGCGGTTAGAGCAGGCTGTTTGTACGTGCGGCGGGTTAGACGCTCGTTAGGAAATGGTTGAGGTTTTTTGGATGAATTTTCGGGTTTTGGTAGAATTTTAGTAGGTTTAATGTTGGTGTTGCTGCTTGGTTAGAAATTGAAAATTAATTCTGATTTTGAATACAATTCGTATCTATGAGTATTCCACATATTTCAGGTTCTAAAGCCACTCTACTCTCTTATAAATTTTAAGTTTTAAATACAATAATAAGGTGATAAAATTTATAGCATTACGCCATTTCAGTCATTTCCAAAATAACACATCCTTTAGATATTCTATCAACTCTTTCCAGCCTAACCAATCTACATTCTATGCTTCTATGAAGACATATCTGTGGAACATTTTGTACGTATTTTTCTCTTTCCTCCTTGTCGATTCATAAACCGTTAAATAAACAATAATCCCACATCCGCGTGCCGACCGCAGCGTTTCCCCGCTAGCACCGCACACCACCTCTCCGGGAACACTGCCTCCCAATTACCACCTATCGCTGGGAACATCAGTAGTTGCAAATTGTATTCCACGCGAGATGATAAAGAGTGCATCGACACAAAGATTTGAAGTGAAAATAAAAACAATGGTACAGGCTTAGATTCTTTGACATAAATCCCGAGAATTGTTGAGAAAGTGAACGGGAAGGAAATAGATAGTGCATCGCGGCTAACCAGAGTATGGCTGGAGTTTATTTCTTCAGAAGAATATAGAGTTTACTTTTGCGACAAACTTGAGGTATACAAGCGTGGAAAAAAGTAAGCAAAAAAAAGACTTATTGGAACATATGTTACTGATCACAGAAGGGATAAAAGACGTAGGTAATAATAAGTTTGAAAAGGTTAATGAGATTCAGATTCCTAATCAATATTATATCACTTTTTTGCTTTTCAATAAAAGCAAAAAAGTGACGCTGTGTATGAAAAAACCATTTTTACACGGTCGTACGATCTTTAACAACCATCATTAGGAAGAGTAACCAAGTTTTAAATTCTCATGATTTACCAAGACCAATTGGCAAACTAATATAAGCTGAATCCCAACTATAAATTTACAGTATTCTCCTAATAGAACGTAATAAATAACTGTTTAATTTGAAACGTCATTAAAATTATTGAAATACTGGTCATAATTTTAGACTAGAGTTATAAAAGGGAGAGAAATTTTATGTAGCTATCGTGCTTTCATATTTGTATAAATGGCTGGGCAAGGTAATGTACTGTACCAATGAACTTGAAATTGAAAGATTCCATAGTGCACAGCATGGTTTTCTTTCTCAGCTATGAAGAAACATGTAATAAAAAGAACTTGTAACTGATGGTCCTAATTCCAGTGTCTGAACTGATCGGGCATATTTCAGGAAGTAGATAATATACACCAATTATGCTAAAATGAAGAAGACTATTAATTATATTTTAAAACAAAACAGAATAAAAATCTCGACCTAACTTAATTAAATATCATTGAGCATTGTGACCAAAGAATAGGTATCTAAGGAGTAGATGTTCATGTTGTCATCTAGAAAAAGTTAAGCTGCCAAAGACCTTTCAAAGACAGCGTAAAAACAACAACATTTTTGCAATAGTATAGATAAAAATAAAGAACTAGGTATGATATCGTTAAACGCAATCGAAATGTGAATAAACCGACAGGTTGCTTGAATGTCAACTTGGCAATGGTTGACGCATTATAAAGAAATAAACTTTTCGAGCGATCACTACTGTTGTATTGGGTTCAGTATATGAAACTAAATATGATATAGTGATTTTAGTTCAGGTAATGAAGATGTCCAACGATTATGAAGACTTTGAATAGCAAGAATTTTGCAAAGAAAATAACTTTAAACTCGTATGAGCACTTTACATTGAAGAAGAAGGTGAAGACTGTCTAATCAGAGCACACATCTTAGGATTGGTTGACAATAATGTAGAAGTTGTGGAAAAAGCCAAGAGATGGATGCAAAAGACCCAGGTGCGGGTAAGGTGGAAAGCAATGAATGAGACCTACATTCAATATAGGATGAATACAGGTTGAAGAAGAAGGAGAATAGATAAAATCTTGACGAAAAGGAAATAAAATAATCAAAACTGTTTTCATACGTAAATCACCCAACAATAATAATATTACAAAAGTTTAAAAGCCACTAACAGATGCGGAACTCCATCGGCAGTAAAGTGTGGTGTCCACAATTATTGGCGAACTAATGACGCCTAGATTACAGGTTACTGCTGACCCACATATAGCACGAGAGGTGACGTAACACCGGCTTGACCGTAATGGCGGTTTCAATGATGGATTCGAGAAAATTTTGGTTAGGATGGTAGTAAATGGGACGCCGTTTAGCCTGCCATTGGAATATTAGTTGGAAAATGGAGAGATGGTGGCAACGATATTCAATCATTTGATACTTCACTATTGAGACTAATTTGGGATTGTTTACTCTTAACATAATACATAAGTGTTATCACACTGTGTCTACGTATAGATGTCTGAGCTGTCCATTTGCTTATTCCTTGTTTCTGTAGTTCTTGATGTTGACGCGGACCCTGGAGAACTGGTTCAATTATGAAGAGGAGGTAAGAGGTCTAGACATAATGTTGATACTTATGTGTGTTATTGGCTACGAATTGGCTCTTAGTCTAAAGGTATTGTTTTAAGAACTAGAACTGTAGAGCACTCAATTTTGGCAAACAAACTGGGTATATGATTGATTTAAAATTGGTGGATATTTGAATCCCCGTGTATATTAGTTAAAATATGGTATCTAATCTCTTTATTCCTACCAACATACTGATACTGCAAAAACCATAGATGGTTGTCATTTTATTACCTTCGGGGTTCAAAGTTCGAAAAAGTGTAAGTGGCAGGTTGGTATCCCATCGCATGCATCATGCATCACATTTACGACTTCACTAGCGAATATTATAGCCGCAATGAGTTATCACCGCAATAAAAGTCGCAGGGCTGTTGCGCAATGCGACTTGCGACTGACCGGGCATACGTACGACATTATTGTATTAACACAATTAAATATTGCAGTTCTTGCTTATATTTATAGTGGAGACTCATTGAAGAATTTAGGTTCATTAAAATTGCAATTATGCGCATATGTTGTGTTGTGATTTATGAATGAACCTGTGAGAGAAGGTAACGGATGGTTTTGTTCGCGTCTTCGCGAAAGCGGTAATGTTATTTACTGCCTGTCAGTTTAGAATGCTCTACGGCTTATCGACCACTGCTCGACATGGTGCGAGAAATTGTAGTAATGGTTTTACTCACTACATAAGTGGCTTGGAGTATTCAGAAACAATGTTCTACTGGCATCTTATAGCGATGAAGATTGTTTTGGTGAGTAATATTAGCAAATAAGAACCCCTCAGTAATATGAAGGGCGACTGGTAATAGGGTTTTCTTGAAATAGTAAACACAAGAGCCTAGAGAGGTCTACAAGCCTAAGATAGACTAACCGCTGTTTTTAAGATCGCCAGTGAGTTATGAAAAATCTTTTACTAGCAGTAAAGGAATTTGAAGAAGTCAACATTGGCATGATTGGAATGCACACGACAAGCTATGTGATTCCAAGTAATTACAGAAAAAAAAGTCTAACATAATAAGGAATCTTCTTTGTATCTCGAGAGATAAACAAAAAATCAAATGCATAGACAAGCGTGACACTATTATCATAGCTGATGCATCAAGTGGAATTTTAAATTTATAGGCATCCAAGTGTTTTGTAGTGTGCCATAAAAATCCCATCAGAGTGATTAGTAATAAATATCAGTCATCTACTCAAATGCTTATATTGAGAACGTGACCTCGGAATGTATTACTAGCAATTTTGTAACAGGCAACATTAGTATTTATGGCAAACATTGCCATTCTAATGGTGACAAAGTTAATGTGGAACATGTTTTGTATTTTGCTTGCCAAAATTACCTACGTTACTAGTAGTCTGAAGTCTGACAACTTGTCTGGCAGTTAATGGAATATGGATAGGCTGTCGCTCCATGCAAAATACTGGTATTCAGCTGGATCAGTTAGGCTGGTAGCCGATTCGGATATAGTTGATAAAAAGCAAGGCATCAAAATGAGGCTGGCACAGGGCCGTAGAGACAGGCACAAGAAAAGAGAGGCCTATACCCAGCGGTGGGTGAAGTCAGGCTGTGGATGATATTTTTTCCAAAATTAAAGCGGAATTCGAATCAGTGGAAAATCTATTTAACAAAAACAATAGTCATATTCCTATTTTCGACAGTTCCCAAAATATTGAATTACAACTCTTCATAAAAACAAAACAAAAAAATGTCACCTATCAAATATAAAATACAAGTGTATTATTTCCAAAGCTAACAAAATCAAAATAAAATAAAAGAAGTCTAATTCGGTATAATAGGTATTTACAGCACCTGTCGTTGTTGCCAGTGTAATAAATAAAGATAGCTAAACGCCATTAAATCTTCATTTAGTGGCCAGTGCTGTTGTCTTGTAAGACAAGAGTTTCCGCTTTTCTTCCAGATTTATGGATTTGTGGCAGCAGTGGAGATAATTGATTGTAGATAGTTTTAATGTTTTTATTTTATTTAGGAAAAAATGGGGTCTTTATTTACCTAACGCCATAACTTTTCTGTTTATCGAAAGAAAAGATGTCTTAATCTGTTTTATTTTTTATTTTTGGCGCTTTTTTTTCTTCAAATGTCTGAGCTTCAGAAGATAAATTTATTTAAAATATATTTAATTCAAGCTAGATTAAAACCAGCTCTGATAATCACAGTGTAAATTAAATACATTTTATAGGAATTGGCTCTCATTGATCAAATTCGTGGAAAAGATTAATTACAAGACAAAATACCCTTTGAGAGAAATTAAGAGCCTCAGTTTCTCTCAATAGATATTATTTCTCGTAATTAAACACAAACTTAATAAAGGTACAAAAGTTGCATTAAAATCGTAACGATCCTCAAAATTGAATTAGAAGTAAATCAATTATTCGAGCTCGTCATTAATGAAGTCCATCAATCATTGAGTTAGGGCTCAGGTCGTTAGGGCCTTCGATTAGATATAAGGCCAAGATCTTCATTCTAAGGTAGATCTGGCCATGACATCGTAATACAGGTGCGAAATAATATGGCATTATTGAAGTAAATGTCTGTCATTTTAGGTTTAATACAACTTGTGGTATAGTAAATTTTGCTAAATTTAAAAAACAACGGTAATGGTCCTTTTTTGGCCAAAGAATTAGCATTGCCATTCAACGTGGCAATGCTGCCAGTCTTCTGGGCACGTTTCCGGATGACAGCGATGTGGAGGAGTACTTAATAGACGCCTAAGCACCATGTTGTTTAATTAGTCAGTAGTTTATTTTATATGAATTAGTCCCTTTTTTGTAAATATTAAGTTTTCATTATTCTTTATGTATCTTTAATTCAATTATTTACAAAAACCAATAAATAAATAATCCAATTTTTTTTTTTTTTAATGGTAAACTTTTAGAATTTAGATATTCGAAAAGTAATAAACAAATTTTACAGTGGCTGATTATGCGGCAAAAATCTACAAACAAAAAGAACTTCAAAGATTCTAATAACTCCTACTACAATAAAACAAATTTAACGTCGTAAAAATAATTGCAAAAAATTACATTCATTCGAAATAGTGATGCGCACAAACACGAATAGCCATCCACATACATATCGATACTCAACTTCCCTTAATCTTTTCATTAAGACACGAATGCACAAAAGAAGGAGTCTAATGAAAAATTACTCGCTTTAATGACCCATCCGATCGCCTTAATGATCTAGGTCCTGTTCTTGAGAATGTATCGGCACACACACGGGCATACGAGCCTTGTGTTGGCGAACAATTGTTATTAATCTTAATGTGTTAAGATGGACACTTGACCAGTTTCAGAATAGATTTATAGAAATAGGAACAAAAGAGCGTTGTAACTTGAAGTAAATGATTTTATGCTTATAAATTAACTTTGGGTACCGACGGTGATATATGCAAATACGTACCTAAGTTTTAAATTATAATACAAGTTTTGGTTATCATCAAGTGTCCATGCATCTCGATTTGAATAAAAATCTAAATTGCAAATGAATACCCTTTGTTACCTGTCGATATTGGTTTTTAGAATGAATCGGAAATAGATTACGATACATTTCGTTGATTAGATTTTTTCATTGCTTGCATTTCCTTCACAAAAGCACCACAGTTTTAATTTATGTTGCCCTGAGGCGCTTAATGAAGAATATAATGAATATTAATACACTTTAACAATAAACCATTTAAATTGCAACGTAAAGGGGTGATGATTTACATATAAATGTATCGATAAACGGACAACGACATCCATTTTATCGTTAAACTCGGACAATTTTCTTAATCAATCAACATTATGCATCGAACTTTTCTTTTTAAATCAACAATAAAATTAATTCATAATAAATTCCCAATAAAACTACTCGCGTTAATCGAGAAGAAAAAATATAAATTTTCGATTTACGACGTGACAAACACGCGTACTCTTTAACAGTATGGCAGCTTTTAAATTTCGAAAATGGTCGTTAACGTCACACGGTCGAATGTTTACCTTATTAAGGCGTAGCTAGTACTTGTTTAATTCACATAAATAATATATTAAAAAGAGTCAAATTTTCATTAAAAGACGACATGATTCAAGACGTTCGAGCGTTTTATTGACAGTTTTAGTGGAAAGAGGAGAACCACACACGCGCCGAACTTGGATTCAATTTAAAAAGTGGAATGAGATAAAAATAAATAAGTTCGGAAAGACACTTATGTTTAGAGTCGCTCGTAAAGATAGGGTTAACTGCCACGGTATCGCCGGACAAAACATACCATAAACTGACCGGTTGTAGTGGTCGATAGTGATGCCACCGCTTGTCGATAGCGCGACGGCGTTATTCACGGCTGCGATATTTATTTTGTTTAATGAAATTTAAATAATAATTTATTGCATGTTTTGCGTCAGTACAAAGCGATGTTTTCGAAATAAGATCTACGAGGTGTGTTATCAAACTAAAGGTAATAAAGTAAATGTTTTATGATTTGAAATGTGTCGAATAATAGGAACCGTTTTTGTTTTATTATCTACTGGATTAGCAAGGTGATGTTGTTATAAACTCCTACACAAAAAATAAAATCAATATTGTACTTTATTTTTATTTGCAGTTCTTTTAGAAAGTAAATTTTCGATGGTTACGGTTTAAAAATTCCAAACTGTTTTCTTTTCTAAAACTACATTCGAAAACTCAAAAACTATCGACAAAAACAATTCATCGACATCCGACATCTCTTTACCAAGGTGTCAACTGCGATCACTATTGTCGCTCACAGACGCGAGCATTTAAGTCAAAAGAAGCGCTTCGGCCAGGGACTTTGTCGTTATAACGCCTATAAACACTTTTAATACAAGTTGACCTCAGAGACTGCATGGTCTCACTTCGACAGGGTTCTAATTCCATCAGCGGGGGGTCCAAACGCTAATAAAGTGGATTTGTCGACATCAAAATAACACTTTATGAGCACAACACTAATGCGCTTTGTCGATACACTCTTAGGGAGTTATCGTGTGATAGCGCAGCTGAAATATTGTTCAACTTATGTAGATTTGTGGTATATTAACTTACGCATTTAGTTGGATTTTTACATATTTAGTGGATAAACAAATCTTATTATTTGAATGGTAGCCATCGTGCATTAATGGTGTTTAAGACCGCATAATACATAATTTCACAATGTCTTAGATATCAAAATGAAAAGAAAACTGTTAGGGAAATGGTTACTGGTTCTACGGCAGAGTTTTTGAATAAGTAAAAGCATCACGTGGGAGTTCAGAAGATATCAAATACTTTGGAATAATTGTGTACAAGAAGTGGAAGACTATCCTATTGATAACATCATAGGTAGGTACGCTGTTGAATTATTATTCAACAGCGAAATTCTCCTCATTGAAGAAGAAACCACTCATCGTGCTGTTACCAAACTAACAAAGAATTCTCACAAACTACACCAAACTGAATACCCCAACATCCTTAGAACTCTCATTCACAACACGCGTGAATTTCAGAAATTACGTAATCGTATCCCGATGATAGACAAAGTGTAATGAATTTTCTAGTTTGAATTACTTTTATCAGAACTGAGGCGTTTGATATCAAAGGTCGAGACCTCACTGGCGCCAGGTCTGAACGATAACATAACGAAAATAGTTTGCGACCAATTAGTTTCGTAAAAAATACACCGGATACTCGGCTTTATTTTGAAATAATTTAAGTTTGAACTCTGCAGTGGAAAGATAAAAGCGGCGAAGTGAATGGCGGTGTGAAGCTATGTTAGTTGATTAAATTAGAATATTGTGTTGATAAAGGAATGAATGAATAAAAAATTAGAGTAACAATTTTTTATTTCAGTTGGTACCTGCTATTCGAAGCACAGAATAACAAGGGATAGCAGACCTGAGTATTTGACATCAATTTCAGCTTGATACCTCCACGCGTTCCTGAGAAAAAGGGTTTTGCCAGACGAACAGACAGACAGACGGACAACAAAGTAATCCTATAAGGGTTCCATTTTAGCCCAATGAGATACGGAACCCTAAAAATAACAGACAACAGAACAGACATTTTCTGAAGCAAGGAATAAACGCGTGTGAGAGATTAATTCGATCAAAGGCTATGAAAAGTGTTTTGAATTTCTACAGGAAGTAGACAAAATACAGCAACTAAAGATTGCTATTCTAAGATTAATGAGGCAAAAGTCACGATGGGGTTGACATATCTGTTTAGATAAAAACCCCAAAATAAATAAAGAGAAATAAATAAATAATTAAGTAACCTATTTATATAAAACTTTTAAAAACATTGTAAAATATGTGAACCAAGAAACTAATAAGCAAACTAGAAGAAAAGAAACAAGGAGAAATAACAAAAAATAGAGTATTAAGTGAGTAATGCTGTTACACAATATCTCGGACTCATCACACTCAAACAAATTAACTACAACCTGTCATACAAAAAGCCCACTTCTATTACTTCTAAACCTTCAACAATATCTTCGACACCTATTTCCTTTATAATCTCCACCGTACTTACAAAATCCCTTATACATTTCATAACCTCATTTGAAAGTTGACTGACAACCTGTAAGCCAGCTATCATGATTGCGTAACCAACAAAAGCTGAAATACCAACGGCAACAGAAACTATTGTGTGAATTAACAATTTTAATTCTGAGTCTGACACGATAGAAAGACAATGCAATTGTTGTATGGAGTATGTGCTTGGTAGATGTAAGAAGGAAGTTTCTAGGTTCTTATGTGGAGATGGGATTGCATATTATCTATCTCCATGAAGCCATGGAGTCTGGATCTGAGCCCGGTTGACTTGGCTCGCTTCCTATTACACGGGATTTAATATTGTGTTCTGCGTGTCCTGTTGTTTGTTCACTACAGGAACTGATGAACGCTACTGAAGGCGCCAAACTAGTCCAATGGCTCAGTTTTGGTTCGACACAATTTATATTGCTATCGACATTCGAAGAAGAATAATAAGAACATGGGACATGCTTGGCGAAAGTGGGTTGTACTGTAAGATACTTCTGCTTAAAGCTTTGGGTTTTGCAGGTGTGATATTATGTTGTGTTACTAGGTATTTCTTCAAAATCTGCAGGATGTGATTTCCTATTTTTTTTGTTGAAATTGTTCTACGGCTAATTTAGATCCACTCAGCCTTATACAGTTCGCTGCTGGACCCCCTTAAGTAGTGTCAGCTCTGGTCTAGCATAGCATAATTAAAAAGCTTTCCCCAAAAAAAAAGGTTAATATCCTGTTTTATATGCTGGCATTTATTTTTGTAGTGTTGTAAAATAGCAGAGTGAATACTATGTCTGTTATTTTCTCAGAATGAAGAATGGTGGGTGAAGAAAAAGATCCTTTAGGTTAAAACGAGACCCGAGTAAAGCCACTCAGTGCTGGATTTTTTATGGGAAAATTAGCAATATACGGAAGACGATTTAAAAGCTCTTCGATACTGTTTGGATCTTAAAACCCTGTTTATGCAAATCTTATAGTTATGCGCCGGGTGCATTTTACAAAGATATAAATTTATTTTTTCTCGAAACGTCTTTTTAATTTGACACTGACACCTAAAACCAGCACGACATCTAAAAACGAGATGCACTCTGTGTTATGAATGCCAAATCAGCTAAAACTAAAATAACAAAAAAAAAACAGGTTATTAAACTAAAAAGTAAAAAAAAAAACGATCACAAAGAGAGCGTCCCTGTTGAAAGCGTTTTGTTTAGAAGCGCATATCACGAAAGTATGGTTCATGCAGGTTGGCCCGAGGTCCGAGGGTCAAGGCTGAGAGACCAATGTAATGACTACACTTGATGCCAACTATTATGTCATCAACGGGTCGGGTTACTATCGCGGTTTTGGCGCCTTTTTAATTAAATTTATGCAGTTCTTATATGAATTTAAAAATAACACTGTTCTAAGCTTTCACGGTTTAAAACTAAACTTAATACTGCCACTTACGGAATATCTTCCGTGATTGTTCTTCGGTTGTTTTGTGTGTTCGAATTTCTTTATCTTCAAACAAATCCCGTATAAAATCTTCATGTGTGTGCTTAATAACAATCCATAAAAAAGAGAGCTAAAATGTTTTTGCAATGAATCATTTTTTTACAATTAAAATCACGCACGAGCTGTCAAGTAAAGCAAAAAGAATCATCTATCACCACGTAACTTTTCTATTAATATTCAAATCGATCTATCAGGCATAGCAAAGGTACTATCAAATACAACAACCAACTAGAACAACATCTAAGTAAGCTATTTCTAAAATCCATAATTTTTAAACTAAGTATTTTAAGAGAAACCTCGTCATAGAAAATTGTAAAACCTAACCAGTATGATTAAAAACAGTCTTGGTTTAACAAAGTAATCAGATTATGTATAGAAAGCAGTTTTTCTGAAACAATAAGGTGTAAAGACGGCGGCGTTCCCAAGCACATCGTTTGCGGTCATCTGCGCCACTTGAACGTAATTATTTGGTGACATGCACCCGTAATTGTGGTTTACGGAATACGGAGACACGTTTCACTTGTTGTTTGATCTTTTTAGCAGTTTTAGTGTTGTTCCGTTTTTTTACTTTTTAGTTTCGATATTTTTAATTTTCGTTTTAGTCGATTTTGTTTTGTTTAGGCAATTTTGTTAGATCTTTTGTAAGTTTTAACTTTTCAATTTTTTTATCAGTTTAATTATTTAAATTAATTCCTAAAGTTTATTCAATACTTCCTAGTTAGAGGTTTGGATGAAAAACAAAGAAATTTTATAAAAAAAAACCATTTACCCATTAAAAAAAAAAGTCTAAAGTTAAAATTCTAAAACAAAAGTCTTCTTACCACCGAATTTCAGCACGAAACTAAAACGGCATAAGTCAAAAAACACAAATTAAATCATTTGCATAAAAGTGAGGAACCCCTTATCTTTAGAGGCAGACTTTGCGAAAACTTTGTCTTATTGCATTCTGATTAGAAATTGCGGAAGTCGAGTCCCGGTAATAGAGATTTTAAAGGTCAAAGGGGGAAGAACTTACCGTACTTGATTTATTTAAATAGCCTTTATCAAATTAAATACCGCAGGATTTGCGCAGGTGTCAAAAATAACATTTCGAGGAAAATAAACAATAATAATTAGATATGACAAAATAGCTAAGTGCGTGTTAGCGTATGTAATTTATTTATAAATTCATGGCACTTTTTAGCAAGAGGCACAAATTGGGAACATTGTGTAAAATGGTCAAAATCGTAGTTATAATGTATTCCATTTGATACTATAATTGGCGTTTCGTTGTATCATCACTCATGTTAACCGGTCTACTATCGACGGACTTTTTTATTTAACGAATTAAAAAATTTTCGAACTTAAAATGATGAGTTTTCTCAAAAGTTTCATCTAACTACGCATCACTTGACAGCGACTTAACAAGTAACTAGCAAACTCTATATTTTGGCAAGTTTTTGACTTTTTGTCCCATTTCCGATAACCTAACTATCCTAATTCTCCACTAACTTAGCTAATGAACTTCGCGAAAACTTCTGCTACGCACCAAGACCCCAGAACCAAAGTCCTCGATCACTCTTATCAAAGGGACACCGCACGGTCACACGCTAATTCCCGTCGCTAAGACACTAGTTCACTTTCACTTCACACAAGATTACGTACCCTCACAAGTGAACTGGCCGTAGTGCTTCCCCGACGACTTGTCCCCGCAGACCACACACTCCACATTCTGGCCTTTATCCGTCGCGGAGGAACCGCTCTGCGTCGACGCGGCCTGGCTCGCGGGCGTAGACGGCAGAAGCTCGTCTTCCCGCCAGCTGCCGCGAAAGCCGAGTTCGAGAGGCGGGAGGTCAGGGGCCCTCGGAGGACAAAGCCCCGGGCCTCCGACCCCGCCGTAAACTAGCGCTCCGTGCGTGATGATGCCGGTTGCCGTCACAGGGCAAGAGACCGCGCGACGCGCTTGTGTGTCAAGGGTCGCGGTTCAGGCGCGACTGAGCCGGGTCGGGCCAGGGCGCGCCGCTCCGCCATTGGCCCGGTGGCCTGCAGGGGCAGGGAGCGAAGGCCCCGCCACCTCGACCGCGGCCCCCCTCCCCCCGGCGCGGGGTGGAAATCTTTCAGCCGAGTACCGTCGGTAAGAAAATCTGTTGGGCGGTTATTGTTCCGAGTTTATTTGTGCAACGTTTTTAGAAGAGTCGCGTGTTATTATGCAAAGTGTTGCTGTCTCTTTCTAGCTCTATATATGAATAGAGCGAACTTGTTTGTAATAGTTTGGACGTTGGAATAACGACTTTATCGTTTGTTTGGGTATTTTTTAATAATTCGTTATTGATTCGCTTATTTCGTCTACATTATCAGGTTCTTTTTGCCATTCTAATAAAAAACAACTCGACTCAGTTATCTACTTTATCCCACTATACTTTTCAAGCCACACAACACTTTATCATTCACATTTACATCCAGCATTCCTTTGTCTCTCAACATTCTCCCACAAAGTGTTAATAAAAATAATCTTACCCCTATTTCAGTGCTTGCGGTGCGAACGGTACCTGAAAATCCTACTTTGTATCAACTTTCGCGCTGCCTCCATATTTCTGCGGGCTGATAGGCACTTCGTATACTTAACTATCCACATACAGGTGATCAAGTGGCTCTCCTTTTAACTGTAATATGTAGGTATTATTATGGCGGTTATTTTCACATTGTGTTGCTGCGAATTTAGGTTATATTTTTGGTTATGCTATTAGATGTTAGAGACATATTTAAAAAGGAGAAGTGTACGAGTAGATAAGCTGAAACAATGTTTTTCTCCATGTATTGTAAAGTAGAGTCAATGACCCAATAAAAATAAATCAACAGAGAATAAATTGAACACCAACTCTAATAAATATCCAGTTCGTAAATTGAATATTTGTATTTCCACACATGTAAAGTACAATGGCTCACATTGAGTCGCAAGTTACGTTATTTAGATCTAGATCAATCTAGATGGCCGGTAGGAGGCGCGTGCGCCGGGGGCGTGGCCTCGCGCGGGTGGAGGGGGCAGGGGGGCACACCCGCGCACTTGTCAGCGTGACGTCGACGCAGTTTGACGCATCGCCGACGCGACACTGATGATTCGACAATTTTTTTGTTAATTTTACGATTGCGCTGTTTTACTTTTGAGGTTGGATGTTGTTGATGTGATTTACTGGTTTAGTATGAGATGAAATGATGTACCTAGTATTTGGGGTTATGATTTTATTGTTTTAGTTTAAATATTTCAGCAGGCAATGCCCAGATTTTTTCAGACAAACGATAGCGTAGTCTTCAAATATTTTCCTCTTTTACGAAATAATAGATTTAGCTAACTAGTACCTAATAGTCTTTCAACGACTGAAACAATAGTTATTTTAAATGTGCTGCATCTTCAGTCGTTCGTCGTATTTTATTATTAATTCAATTAATAAATTCTCACTTCTGATTCTAATTAGACTTCAGTACGTCATCACGTTTAATTCTAATGCGAATAAAATTATTCTACTTTAATCTTATATAACGGTTGCCATTCTGATTCCGTTTCGTTCATTGTGTAGACAATTCTCCAATAAATTAATTAAGAAGATACTAAAATTAAAATCTAAATAAATACTGTGTTGTCATTTTGCTTATTAACAACACGTGGTTATTTTTACAGAATTTCGACATATTTTACCAAAATAAATATTTTACCAAATAGACATATTTTACCAAAATACTCCTATTGAATTCCATTAAAAATTAAATTTAAACTTACAACGCTTTCCTTTCAATGTCGATGACTGGCAGGGAATAGAATAATAAAATATAATAGAATTTTCTTTATTATGTACAGCATTCGAATTACAAGAATTTTGACTCATAATTAAATTGGTCTGGCTACAAGAAACAGGCATGACATCAACTTCGATAAATTGATCAGGATCAAATTACAATAGACAATAGTATCTAAGTATTTCATGGAGAACAAAATTAAGGCTGGCATTTATCACGATGAATAAATGGAGTTTCTTGGCAATTTTGTTTCTATTGGACTAATTTACATTACCTACCATTTCCATATTTTACCCAAATTCGAATTGTTCGAATCTAGTTACAGAAAATACAGTTTATTGCTACCACAGGACTTCGAGAGGTTTGGCAACGAGAATGGGAGGCCAGGCACTCTATATGAAGTTCCAGAAGTGTGCGTAGCAAAAGACTAAGAAAGAGGGTACAGACAGATTTGTCTGCATCTAATAATTTATTTACCATCCACCTGCAGTCTCCATTCATCCCACGATCATGGTGCTTGCAACAGCGTATAAAAATCGAGAGCTCACAATGGTTAAAAATCACAGAAGATATTCCGCAAGTGACATTGTAAGTTTAAAACTGTAAAGGTATTCATGTCTGTTGTACTACAATTATAATCGTTGCCTCCCTATAACCCGAATAGAACACCTGGTAGATATCCAGAATATTACCTGTACCTAAGTAGTTTGGTACCTTTTGTCGCAGTTAGTAACTTGCTCTCAAGTTCAGACGTCTGCAGACACAGGCTATGCCCGGGCTACGTGATAACGTGACCGATGTAGATACTACAGGGCTGCCTCTTCATGTACAAGAGTCTTTGATTAGGAAAACATCTGAAATCCCTGAAGGGTTAGGCCTAGAGGTGTAGCTAATAGAACACCGACATTTCTCCTGTTATGTTCAAGTTCCATGTAATAGGCCTGCTGATTTCCATCAACCGGGCACAAATCCGACTCCTGAGCTCCTGGCTGCTACTGAGATATTCCTGATGGAAAAACCCAATAACACTTTTCCCGACCCGGGAATCGAACCCAGGACCTCATGGTTAGCAGTTGCAAATACAAATGCCTATCTTACGTAATGATGTACCCATATATAAGTAGTCCATTTCTATCGTCGTCAGGTAGGCAGTGACGTGTACCTTAAGCAACATTTGTCGACACGAATCTCTTAGATGTCTTCAAAATGTGGTTTCAGACAACATTTTCAGTATCTCATCAGGCAAAAAAGTTCACTTTATGGCTAGGCTAGTCCTAAAACGGACAGGTGGTAGTAAATATCAGAATACCAGCGCTGTGACGTTTTTTAAATGTTATAGCACCATGCTGAGATATGCCTTTTGGCTTCGTACAGGACTAATATCATTGTTTTTTTTTTTATTTTAGTTTTATTATTACTTTTATAATTTTGTTGTACTTAGTGTAAATGTTACCATTTTTTTTATGTTTTGTCCTGTGCGGGTTAATAAATACTTTTTTTTCTTTGATTCTAAAAAGTTATTGTCGGAGTATAGAGAAAATTAGATGGTTTAACATAGCTTCATATAATATTAATAAATGTTAAAGACTTCGGCATTCTTCGATGGCCCTGAAACATGTATTTTAAAATTATGTTTTTTCCCATCTCTTATTTTCAGTCTTGCCGTCCGTGGATACACCAAGCGTCGTCAGATGATTTTCCAAAACCATCACGTCTACCCACCCTTACGTCAACGAAAACCTTTTACCTTCTATACATACTACATAACCATCCATTTACCGCTTCAAAGCCTCAAGTAAATTTCCCTTTAAAAATAAATAACAAGAAAGCTTGGGACTTCACCCCTGAGGTGAAAGAGCGGGGGTGAAGTGAGCGAGGTGAGGGGGTGGCGAGGGCGGGTCAGAGGTCGACCCCGCCCAGTACACCTACACATATTCTATGCTACGTATTCTTACTTAGATATAGTCTATGGATAATTGGTCCTGTGTGAGTAGAATCTTTTTTTGACGAGACATCTTCGAATCTTAACTTCCGTCTTATGAATATCCAGTCGTTGTTATGAATATAACATCACGCCTGTAGTTACGCAGAGATTTACCTAATAACACACCCATAGTTCGACAGTTTCTTTTTGATGAATTTTTTTATATTATAGTTGCGACTATAACATACCTCCATCAAAAATTTCAAAAGAGGTACGGGTAACTTTATCAACTCATAAGTGACGAGTTCAATGAGACCAAGTCTATGAGTAATCAACGTTTAGTAAGATACTTCCTGTAAGTAGTAAGCATAGCTCAACGTCTGAAACGTTGGCTGGTTATCAAGAAGTCGGGTGTTCAATTCCGTTACAGATGAGCTGCTGGAAGGAACCCATGCAGAGTGTCTATTTGGCTGGGTGGGTATGTTAATGTTATATTTGTACTCAATTGACCACTTGTATTATTTTATTTCTGTTTATATCACTTTCCATGCATTTTTAACATCCGTCAACCCAAATGTCTGGTCAGAATTTTCAGCCATCAAAATGTAAATTATGATCTCGTCTATGAATCAGTTTTTAAAGCTTGCAAAGTAACAAAATATTTTTCGTTTTGACCTTGCTGATGACTGAAACTTTACGAATTTGGAATCGAAACCGCGAATGTAAAATCTCACAAGAAAAAATAATTAAAACATATAGTAACACTTAAGGAAGAACCTATCCCTTAAGTGTAACTATATTTTTTAATTATTTTTGATGTACATAGATACACTATATGCAAAAAAGATAATTAAAAAGATATCTAATAAACGTTTCTCGCAGTCGAGCACGTATTTAGACCTAGACTTCGTTACAAAAGGTAACAGACGTCCTATCAAAAAAGACCTATTCCCCAAATAAACCATATTCTCCATTCCTTCGAAGGCGGTTGCCGCAGTAAACTTATCTCCGGACTTATCATCGATCGTGACAGCGGTGTCTGTATGTCACCCCCCTTCCCCCATTCCTCCCATTTGGGTGACTGAGTAATTGGGTGCAGGTACCCCGGTGCCCGAGACGTCCCCCGACCGCGCTGTTCTTTCGTTCTATTTAACTTTTTTTTTTTCAGGATATTTTAGTGGTTTTTTGTGAAGTCGATTGTGCCAGTAAGTTTGAGAGCTAGAACTTTATTAGGGGTAGATGATTTGAAGACTGTAATGGATAAAAAGAGTGTTTTGCTAGTGATTTTATATTTAATGTTTTAATTTTTTTATACTGTTCAGTAACTCTATTTCAGCTACAGCCAAAAATTCAATGATACAAATTTTTTTCCATCAATTATTTCGCTTAGGATTGATGATGACGATAATGATTGTGTTAAAACGTCTGTGATTCTAATCTCCATGAAAAGAGTAATTAATTACGTATTTAATCGTAGAAATAGCTATCCCAAGCAATTGCTTGACCGTACACGCCAATTTAAATCTTTACATCCGAAAAAAGAAACCAACGCATCGCCGCTTCAAGCCGTAAGCGGCCCCACCGAAACGACATCGCCACTAAAAATTTCACTTACCGTAAAAAATAAAAACTGAAAGACAGTCACATTACTTCAAAAGTACTTTACGTTTTGTGGGACACATAAATTGTCAAATAAAACGCAGAGAAAGACTTGTCGTATAATGTCACATGTATCAATCGTCAGACTTTGAGATAGCTTCGCCATTCAGCGGCTACGCAACGGAATGTAATGGTAGCAGAGACATTTCGTTTGGAAGAGTATTTTAGAGCATATGTTTCTCAAAGACCTAATAATTAACTGGACTTTTTACCCAAGGACATGTACACATGTTTCATAAATCTACAAGTGAGCCTATTGCCAGCCATGTATAATTTTTCAAAAGAGTTGATACGATTTCAATTACAGAAACTTTAAAAGATACATCAATAAAACAAAGAGGTAATAGATGAAGTAATGTCAACAATTAAGTGCACAATTACACCTCGGCTGGTAACAAGACAAGTGCATAAACTCGTAGTAATAAACTTGAAGCAAAAGAAAAATGCAGAATTGAACACTTCCTTAGATAATGAAATGCATGTAGAAGACTGTTTGAAAGACAAACCAGTTCAACGTGACGTCATCAACCCGAAAGAAGCACTAACAAACAACCCTAAATATAACTTCAACAACAATTTAAAATATTCTCCGTAAAGCTCTAAATAAATCAATCAGTCCCCATTACAATTTACACTAAGATCGATACGATAAAAAGTCGAACAAGAATCGAGTATGTCAGCGTTAAATCACGCGTTTGTTGTTTTGTCTGTCTGTTTGTCCGCTTGTCTCTTTGTCTGTGTGCTACTGGATAAATTAAGAACGTCTGCCAATGTGTCTTGTCGGGCCTTGTTTGTAAAAATGATGTATTTATCACCTTTTATTCTGTATTTTTGGCGCTGCATCCGTTAATGTTTCTGTCATGTGTAGTTTGGGGTTGTGTGTTTTAATTTAGAGCTCTCGTTTGCTTTAAAATTTGTGTTGTCTTATTCACCATGCTGAATATTAAATGATAATGAACTTATTTCAATCTATATCTTTACTAATATTATAAAGAGGTTTGGGGGGTTTGTGAGTTTGTGAGGTTGTAGGGATCTCTGGATCTACTGAACTGATTTTGAAAATTCTTCCAATATTAGGAAGCTACATTATTCACGAGTGCCATAGCCTATATTTACAACGTGCCCGTGGGATAATTTCCGACCAAAACGCGAGCGAAGCCGCGGGCAACAGCTAGTTTGAAATAAATCATCACCATTATTATCTTCACCTTCCTCAAATTCTTCTGTTCATTAAACTACATATTATATTATCACTGTGACGAGTTCAAAATGCTGTGTTATATGCTTCCTATAACACTAGCTTTTGCTCGAAGCTTCGCTGCCGTTATGTTCGAAAATTAATCCAGTGGAACGTTATATATGTAGCCTATGACACTCGGGGATAATGTAGCTTCCTGATAGTACAAGAATTTTCAGAATCGGATCAGTAGTTACAGAGACTACCCTCTGCATACAAACTTTCAAACAAATATTACCTCTTTATAATATTAGTGTAGATTTATATTTGCGCTAACATTCAATACTACACTGATGACAATGATGTCATCAGTGTAGTATTTTCTGAAGTATAGATCGATTTTTGATGTTACAATTAGGAATGATCCTAATTGTAACATCAAAAATCGATCTATACTTCAGAAAATGATTAATAATTATTTCAAACTCATATAAAACATTGATACTGCTACAATTCCTTAATAGAACTCGGTCGGTTATTTTTCTTCAATGATAAGAAGAGCCTAAGGTTATCATTGAGCCTCACGTGGCGACTCCATGCAAGCTTTATCTTAAATGTTATTGTATGTTCTTCCCTGTACGTTTAATATTATAGTTATATTTATACAGAAGATGTTAATTAGTACTTAGTTCTTCATATTTCTATAACATCTAGCTTGAGTCGCAAACACTAACAAAAAAGCTTATTAATCGAGAATTTTAGTCAATACAATTTTATTCTGTTTAGCTTTTTGTTTTTCATGGTTTAGTCTCTTTCAGTTCAAATGTAACGTATTACCTACTACTCAAATAAAAGAGGATTCCCGAAAAAATACACATTCGTCGTTCGTTTTCCGGAAAAAAGTAATTCTAAAATCCATGGTTCGGTCAGGGGCTCTCAACTATTGGTCGCGCTCGAGTAACTCGTTCATGATCCGATTTTACGCACGGACGCCTGGGGCCTGACGACTCGCCGCGTCTGCAATGCGAAAAAAATTGCAATAAAAATAGATCCGGTTCACTTTTTTGTTTCAGTTCCTCTGAACGATAGGCGGGTTGAAATAAATCGGAGTTAACTGTAAGAAATCTGAGATTTGTATCTGTTTTCCTGGTAAGTTAGAGTTTAATGATTAATTAACTGAGAAATATACGGTAGCTATTCAGTTGCAAAACCATTATAAACGGAATCTGATTAAACTGTTTCGTATAAACACAACAATCACTTAATGTGCATCTGCGTATTATCATCTATTCAATTTGTGCATTATTAGCTCCGTAATACCCTCAATATTAATACCTCAAATATGCTTCAGTTATAATCCTTCAAAAAAGCGTCATCCCTCACAATCCGTCTAATAAAACCGTAGCGAGTTGTATACAATATAGTAGCGCGGCGCCACAGTCGCTTTGTGCAGAGGCGACCAATTGTGCAGAACCCCTGGGCTGATCACTTAATTGACTAGCGAGCGAGAGCTTTTGGGGGAAACGATATCCATCAGCTACAATTTCACTGTATCCATCTTACATTACCGCATCTGTTTAACCAGGAATTTCTGTCTACAGTTTTGACTCAGCAATGGTTGTGGTATGAATAAATATGCAGATTTCATAGTAGAGGTAGTGGTATAGGATTAAAGTGCAGTAGAAATGAGATTTGTTGGCAAGTGATGGGATTGTGTGGGAGCGTTAATACCACTTAATCTGAACGATTAACCGGGGACTGTTGATTCGCGGCTGAGTACAAAGTGAGCAGTCGGGTGCATCGAGAGGTGCTAGTTAACGCGGTTATTGAATTTGGGATGAGAACCTCCTTTATTGAAGGACTGTTTGGCGATGGCGTTGGAAAATCCTTATAATGTTAAATGAGTGTGGTTCAAGAATTTGTGTTCCATGACCATTCTTCAAGCCGGTTGCCTTGAAGAATAGTCATGGAAATGCTCATTGAAAGTATATGAATGACGCTAATAAGAAAATTTAGCTTAAAGACGTTGGTTTTTTCTTCAAATCAGCTTGAAATATATTCGTCAGAGGCTAACAACACACGCTAGATACAGACAGCTGGCAGTGTTGGCAACTTGGCATACACTAAACTTAATAGCAACAAAAATAATTTTGCTATAAAGAACCTGGTCTCCAAGTTACATAACATTTTACGTTTTTCTAGTTCAGTATTTCTGGGAGACATAAAAATCAAGGAAGATCCTTATAGATACTCGTACTTACTTATACTGTATTATCAGGAGGCCAGATATAATCCCAATCGTACGGATCACCCTTGACAACATCATATTTCCCTTGAGACAGGATTAATCAATGCAGAAGTTATTGTACTTGACCACTCTATATTGTGATCCGATCTTTTTCTGGGTTTCGGAATCAAAAAGGTAGATAATTCTACTAGATTCTGCTGTAATATGTTCCTCAAATCAATCAACTCAGTGATGGACAAAGGCCTCTCCCAAGCTGCGCCATATGCTCCTAATTATGGTCGTAGATTTTTAAACCTGACAAAAACGAAAATTTCGTAACACTAACTAAAAATTACGTTGTAGGACTGACCAAAATTAACTGAAACATCACGATTAGAATAAGGTTGGGTTGAAAAAGATGATTAAAAAGTTTGAATAGCCATCATAGCAAACTTTTTACTATTTAGAATTTAAGACATTATTTTCTGACAAGTGTAAACTTAACAAAATCATATTATGAGTCAATTTTCTTCAGCCGACAAAACATTATGATCTTCTAGTTATCCAAAATTTAATTTGCTTCAGCAAGAGCAAAGGAAACAAGAATTCTACCTACCCTATAAAAAATCTCATAAAGATAAGTTTAAGTAACAATTACGTAAAGTCACCCTTTCTGTCATCTTCACATTTTTAACTTAACCCTCATCTTGGCACGTGGATAAGGGTTACGGTTGTCATTACCATTATTAACCCTTAAACGGTTACGGATGCTGCGACTTTTTATTGTTGAGAACTCGTTTTTTAGAGTTAAAAGATTAGGGCGGGGTTTAAAAGATATGATCAAAAAAAATAAGTCGGTAGGTCACAAGAATATAAGAAGACTATGTACTTCTTACAAAATAGAAGATTCGAGAACTTTCTTGAAGTAACCAACTTGAAAATAACCGTCATTCTTACACCAAGTGCAAAAAAAGCTGCGGAAACCGTAGCTGACGTGTCACACGCACACCATACAAAGTTAATTTATTTCAAGCCCCTTACACCTACATTACATGTCAAAAGAAAATATTATTACTTACCCCACAAACCTATTTAAAAAGCTGTCAAAAAACGGACTCATCAAAATTCATAGCCACTGAAAACTTGAGACATCAACAAAAAACATTCAACAAAGAAGCCAATCAGCCTCTAAGAAACTTCCAAAAACGGTATTAATTTTCAATGAGATTATTTACAAATCCTCGAACTCAACGTCAAAGCTTCAACGGGGCCTGATCTGTCAATATTGTCACAAAACATTAAAAAAAGGTAAAAAAGATAAAGAAAAAACTTCAAGAAAAAAGCTATGAATGTGGCCTAATTTTCGCTCTCAATACCCACTTTCTGCGTAAGCATTGAGGCGTTACATAAATTAATTCTTACATACTCGGACCTTTTTTTTTACTAAAAAAAGAAACACGGAAGACCGTTACCTTTTATCTTTTTTTTTTCTTTTTATTTATGGTGTAAAAATTGGGTTACTTAACGGGAGCGTAAAGTCTATTGTGTACCGTGGGGGATTTTTTGCAAAAAAAGTTTTTAGTAAAAATGTTGTCAGTTTTTTTTTAAAGTTTATAAACGTGATACAAAGAGGCGGTTGGCACGAGTATATTGCGATTAGAAATATTATTAATAGATCTTAGATAATTCGCAGTTATTAATGATGAAGTCATCTCGACCCGAAGTGCGATCATGGTTAGCACTCCCATCTTTTTAAGCCTTAAGTAGATTATGATTTTTTTAAATCATTGATCTTTGTAATCCTATCAAATACGATTAGCAAGATTTTCCCACAAAATATAAATGAATCAAAAAAGTGTAACCAAACAACTATCTAAAACTATTTCATACATGAATTTTCTATGTAAAACGTTTCATACGCTTTGTTAAAAAAAAAACTGGCAGGAGGATACACGACTTTTATCTTACATACCAAGGTTTCATAAGACTAACGTCTGCTCGTCACATACATAGGTGAACGCCAACTGCCCCGACCACATACAATCAGTCTCGGACATGTACTTTATTCACTTCATTGTGAACACCGAACAAAACAGTAAGACACGCTTTTTTTCATACAAACTAGATTTCAAACATTCAAAGGGTCTTGAGGTCATGGGTCACCATCGTATTTTTCGACCAAAGAAAAAAGACGTTACGAACACCCCTATAGAAAAAAAGATAAGTAAAAAAGGGGCTTCTTCTAATATTGTGAATATTGATGAAGAAAGGAATCTGGTTTTTGGTATTGAAGATTGTAGAAGTTTCCATTCAGAGCGCATGTGTGGTCCCACGGGGTGGGTTCACGTGTTCCATAAAATGCTCTGAGAATCGCGGATCGCGCTTCAAACTTGATTTAAACTGAAAGTTCTTTAGAAAACTGGATTATTTCATTGGGAACTTAGACGTTGAAAGACACTATTTTTATGACTGGGAACTTGATTTTTTATTAATATTTAAAAACCTCAGGTTTGACAGTTTAAAAAAAAAATATAGTTACAAAATCATATTTTTTTGTAAAAAAAATATCAAACTATACCCAATAAAAGATAAAAACTAACTGTTACATAAAGGGGCAAAAAAGTCTCCAAAAAGTTAGGGTTGCCATCTCGTTTCCATCTTAACAATGCCGCACGCGATAACTACAGAATCCTTGCGCACGATTCCAGTACCCTTTAGCCGTGTAAAAGGGATAAAAAGGGATTGTGCCCGAGATAAACGGGTACAATAGGGGTTGAGGTATCTTGGAGCTCGGAGGTGGGTCGTATTGATCCCGGCACGCGTTCTCGGGTTAACGGCGGCAGCGGTAGGGTTGGGATGCTGCGCAAAGGCACGAGTCGGGTTAAAGAAGTGCTTATATAAATCTGGTTTTGGTGTGTAACGGGTAACTTTTTACCCCTTCTCTTGGTTTTTGTTAAAGAGTCATGTAATCGTGCTATTAAACAGTTAATTGTTATTCAATTATTAGTTTTAATATGACATTTAGTTTTTTTAAATACATACCTACTTTGTCCAATAATTGGATTTTTGAACGATTTGACAGATAAAATATTAAGTTTAATAAATATTGCTAAAACGGAACAGTAGTCAGTAGAAATATATTTAATTTCCTTTGACAAGTTTATGAGTTTCATGTGACCTTAACGTCTCCCATATGATGTCACTAATTAACTTACGGTATAGCAAAACATGTTCATAAATAAGAAAAAGGCTCCTGTTACTACTTCTGCTTCGTTTTTAATATGTTTGCGAATTTCGACAACTGTTACAAAAGTTATTTTTTTGTCCTCGTAATTAAAAAAGAAAGTTTTGAAAACAGATGCCAAAGCGCGCGTGCAATGTGCATGAAATGTGTACGTCGATTTTAAAATTAAAAATACCCGTTTCACGTAAGTATAACATTTTCATAATTTTAAGAATGTGGGATGTTACTAGGGATTGCAATCCAGCTTCATTTCCAATCCGGCCAATCAAATCCGGGATGATCAAATATTTCATTTTATTGGATGGGATAATTTTTCCTTTTCATTCCAAACAGGACTGTTAAAGAGCAAATCGAGTAAGTCTATTTCAATATATTTCATGTTAAAACTTTTTACTTAACTTTATAAAATCTAACACATTTTTTTTCTTAGCCCATATTATGGTCCCATCGTGTTACTGATTGTGCTTGTTGAAAAAAAGGCTAAACAATCTATTTAAGTAAAATGCTATTTACGTTAATTCTAATAATATTTTTTTTAATATTTATAAATTATTTTTTATGGATTTTTTAAAGAAATATTTAAAAATGTTAAAAATATGTAATAAAAATAAATAAACGAGATAACAATAAATCCTAACGATCCCGCATAACGAGAACCTCGTGAAAGCCGAGAAAGATAAGCAAATCTTCACTTGGCTCGCGAGGTTGTCGTCATGTGAGATGTAAGCTCAGCGATCATTGTGCCGATAGTTGTTCAGCCAATGGCTTAATTGCCAACGTACTCGACCAATACCAGAAGAGGCTCTCGTTAGGCAGCTGGATCAAGGGCCTAATACAGAAAGCGGTACTCCTGGACACGGCGCGAATTCTTAGGCCGTTCCTCTCTCTGGAGCCCTGACCGCCCGCCGCCGCGCCAGTAGGTTGGACCCTGTTCCCAATACCGGTGGGCTACTATTTTTTATATTACTTTAGATTGAAATATTTAATTATTGTGTACAAAAATAAATAAAGGAAATAATAATCTATTTATTTCAGGTAAGTAACAAAGACCCATTGATAAATATGTTAACCTAAATATCTAATCACACATTTTGTTTATTCTAATAAAGCAGAATATACTCGGTATCTATCTGTAAACCGATAAAAATACCTACTACCATTCCAAAAATAAAAACTTATCAATTTTGTTTACACTCAAAGAAAAATTAGGTTATTTATCACAAAAACCTGTCAAGTCCGGACCGGGACTCCGATAAGATTGACTTAACACCTTAAGACAGGTTGATAATCTTTTAAAACAAGAAACTTGCCGCAAAACAGTTTGCCACTTACAGGAACTATAAAGTTTTAGAAAAAAACGGGGCAAAAATTAGCAAAAACTGTCGTAAATTTGTCAATGTGACCCCGCCTCGTATCGAGAGGGTTTGGTTTTACAGTTAGTTTAAATTATGAGTGGCATTTGAGAGGTTAGCATCGGAAACTTTACACATACGTTAATTTTACGAAAAAACTTTTTAATATTTTTGTCTATCTCTCTGTCTGTCTGTTTGTTCCGGCTAATTTCCGAAACGACTAGATCGATTTTGATGGGACTTTTACTGGCAGATAGCTCATGATAGAAGGAGCAGGTAAATTATTTTAGAAAAAGATTAATGGACTCATCCAAAAAAAAAAACGTCAAAGGTGGTACGCGGTAACAGCTAATCTATACTATACTATTATAAAGAGGTAAAAATTTTAAGTTCAAAATCCGATTCAATTAGAGAAGTACTTAATATTTTTATGATATAAAGCGCAGGCCACACCACCAGCTGGCGGGCGGGCGAACGACGGGAACGACGCGTCGTTTCACCTCTTTTCATACTTTCGTTCACACCGCGAACTATCGAAAGAGACGAACAAAGTATGAAAAGGGTGTCGTTCGCGTCGCTCGCCCGCCCGCCAGCTAGCGGTGTGGCCTGCGCTTTAAAAAATAAAATCGTTTCACGCGGACGAAGGTCTCGGGAATCAGCTAGTTTCGAATATAACATGTCTAACTCGAATAATACTAGTTGGTACTTCTTGCCGCCCCAAAATCTATAAAAGGACCTAGATTTGTCCCAATCGCTTTCAGGGCATTTCATATCTCTACATCGAATTAGAACAGGTTTTCGGTGGCCTGTGTCAATCCAAAAAAAATGTTGATTTATCTATGAAAGTTATCGTTATAAAAAATTTGAGGGCACGGTTGGCGCAGTGGCTGAGTCATTGGCTGCTGCGCTGCGTGTCGCGGGTTCGATTCCCGCATGAAACAAATAATTTGTATGCCTATTTGTATGGCCGTATGATATAGTTGCTCCGGATCTGGCTGTTTGTGTGTGAGTTGAAATGTTTGTAAACGCACCTCCGATATCTACAGGACAAATTGCAAGTGGGGAAAAAAATGGAAAACCGGCTAAGTGTGAGTCTTAGTAAAAGGTTCCTTTTTTACCCCTTGGTTACTGAACCCTAAAAAGGTAAGATACCACTTAGGCTAAGTCCAAAGGTAAAGGCCTGTGCAGCGGAATATGGTTGTGGAAAAATAGTACTATTTTAGCTTTCTGGTATAATTACAGATAATATAATCATTACAACCAGACTATTTGCGACACTTAATCAGTACACCCGACCTCGTTCTATCAAAACATAAAACGAGACCTTTGCACACTATTAAACATAATACAGAGTGTTTATAACTGAACTGGCTCCAATCAGATGACCCGACTAACATTGTACATCTACATACAAACGGCATGATTACTAACCCTGAGATAAATAGTTTCAATTATAATTGAAATTGTTATGAATTCATTTTAATTAGTCTGTGTTTGCGTGTGCAAATTTGACTACAGTCACTTAACAGCTATTATACCTGTGAAAACAACTACCTGCTTCTTGTATTGTAAGGACTGTGACTTTGACAGTCCTGTTAGTGGCAGCAATAAAATTGCAACCATATTTTTGGTTTATTTTATTTTGAACTTTATCATCTTTACATAGTATAAAACAAAGTCGCTCCCGCTGTGTGTACGCTTAGATCTTTTAAACTGCGCAACGGATTTTAATGCAGTTTTCAGCAGTAGATAGAGTGATTCAAGAAGAAAGAAAGTATGTATTCGTGTATGTATGAAGTATGTAGCACCCGTATGAGGTATGTAGCACCCGTACGAAGCCGGGGTGGGTCGCTAGTATGTATTAAATAATACAAACAAAGCTAAAAAAAATAACAGCGTTAAAACATTGAAAATAGTGATAAATCAGAAGTTAAAGTAACTACAAAAGGTCTTAGAGGTTATCAGAATAAAAGTCAGGCAACAAAACCTCATGTGTGGAATACATAACCTCTTCTTTTTTTAGAAGTCGGTTAAAAATGACATAAGTTGGTACGTTATGCTAGAACTAGACATATGTGAGACGGGTAGAAGGTGTAGTTGGTTCTTGAAGTAGATTACAACCTTGTGCGCAAAAGACTATCTTTCGTGTGTGTAAGTAGGTATTTGCGTCTGCAGAATCTAGTGGGTACAAAGCACACAAACAAACACTGACTGCCTTAGTTGTTATCCGAATATTTATAGCTAATGGCCGTAACTTCACGGTTCCTGTAAACCTTAGCCAGAATAGCCGGTATTTTCCGGTAATTAGTTCATGTTTGTTTGGCAGTCGTTCTGTGAAAAATACTGGTATTCATGAACACCTGGTATACTGCGAGTTAGCCAATTGAATGAATGAATTGAAAACTGTGATATCTACAATCATTTTACATCCTTACGGTTTTGAAAGAATGCTGAAATCACCTATCAAGATGAGAATTATAATTTATTTTGACAGGTGCGGTACAGAGCGCTTTTGATGGCAAATCCAAGTTCTTGATTACTTATGAGTATTTTATTCCTTTAATTGATTTGGTACTTTTTAAAGTTTTGTCCAACGATTTTTATCAAAGTAATTATAATAGAACAGCATAGAAAATGTGGCATTCGGTTATTTATACTCCATTATTTTTTATCAATTATTGTAGTCCTCACTGATCTCCCTATTAATCAATCAGCAGAGGGCTGCCATATAAAATAATCTCGCCCCAATCAAGGGTAACATACTCGCGGTTCAAACGCTGGGAAAACAATATAGCTTTTGTGTTGCCACATAAAAGAGCTTCGTATCAATTTCTTGGTTTAAAAAAAAACTAAGTTAATATTTCCATTTCTAAAAACAAAACACCCGCGAAAATCAACTTTATGACACAGAAATTAGGGTTGATGGAAATGGTTGAAGCAGTAAATATAAGTTAGGGGCTTGGGGCATAATTTCGATATGGAAAAGGATACTTGAGCCAAATTAATAGCTTATCTGTGATCTGTAGTTTGGTTATTATGTCACTCATTGCGTGGGCTTTCAGTGTAGTCACCTTTTGTGGGAATAGGGTTGCTAGCATAAAAAAATTCGAAATCAAAATTGTTGGCCATAAAATCAATAAACTTAAAGATTATTGGCCATATATTTTAGCTGTAGGACTACATGACATATTTTTTTGTAAATGAATAACAGTATTACTTTCAATTTTGTTATGAAGGACAAACTAATCAAATTGATAAGACAAATAAATAAAAAACATAATAATAACATTATTATTTTTAATAATAATATTCCTTGAATCTACTGCAGGGAGGGAAAACACATTCGCAAACTTGGCAATATTTACCATTATAATAAGTACTTATAATATTATTATATGTTTTGTTCACTTTGATTCCCACATTTTTGCCTATTTTGTTTAAAAAACACAGAGCACGCTGTTGAGGTGTCGACTACGAGTGTAACACGGGTAAAAAAAACTTCTCGTGGTACTACTGGATCGCTACGGGTATTTTCTTACCCGTGGTACTACTGGTAGTATTACTGGTAGTACCACGGGAAACAAACTTAATTTTCCACGCCAGGCTCATCATCGAAAGCTGAAAATTAATTAGCGACATTTTATGTAGACTGTCGCCTAGTGCAAGTGTAAAAGTAAAATTTTTGAAAAACCTTTTGACAGAAGGCACTGCTGTTAGTCTAACTAATTAGGGACGACCATGAAAAATGGAATACATAAATTCTACGTTCAACCCTACTTCACCCTGGGGGTGTAATGCACCCCAGTGCAGGGTTATCTGGCACATCTAGACTTTTGTTGTCGACGTAATCAGAGCCATATCGATGAGGATTATTAACTGATGGGGTCGTTTTTACCCACACGCGGTTTTTGTATGTGTTAAGATGTGTTTTTGAAAAGCGAAATATTTTTTTCAAATGTATGATTTTGGACGTAGAGTAGAATAACTTTTATGCATATTTTTTCAAATTGTTCGAAAACTAAAAAATTGGTAAATTCGTCCGATCATTGTTTTACGATCATTATGTTGTATTACGATCATCGATTCATTATCTTGGTACGAAATATTGTGATCCCCATCTTTAGCATTCATATCAAATCAGTCCTAGCAATTTGTCATAAAATTATTTCTCAAATTCCTGCATCTGTCGGAATCAACAAAAGAATGTCAATACGCAAATTCCCAAATTCACACTTCTTTTAATTCAAAACTGTATTTTTCTAAATAATATACTTATGCATTGAAGCATACACGGAACTAATCCGCATAGCTTCCGAACTAACAACAATGAAGATATGTCGTCCAGAAATCCGTAAATCGTAAAAATAATTCGAATTTAAAATTTAGCCGTCATGGGAAACGTCGGCGAGTTCACGGTATCGCTAATAAGGATCGTCCAGATGCAACAATGGGCATATCGATACAGAAAATGACATATGTTTTGAATACGGAATGTCATCTCAACTTTTTTTCTATACACTTTTTTTTAAATCCCGTAATGCGTGAATGGCCGAGGGGGCCAACGCAATTATATTTTGAGCCAAGTTTACGCAAGGAGTTCGGACAATGCATGCCTGCACTTTTGTGCGGTCGTCTGCACCGTCTTTATTATGCCGTCGTGTTTTGCTTTCGAATTTGGAACATAGGATCGTTATCTTTTAAAATTGGAACTTTGGCGGCGATTGGGGAATGTTTATTTGAATTTTGGATTAGAGCTAGGTAGGGTCACGTTCAAAAATATGGCGTGTCCATTGCACTTATTAAACTTACTAGACAAGGTAAATCTTTAGAAATGCAAGTGATGATTAGTTGTAATAATATTATATTTTAAATCCTGCAGAACTGGAACTAAGCGATATGTAAAGACCGTTGTTGTTAGAACTGTTGGAAAATCCGAAACACGAAAAAAAAAATGTATGCTTCCACGTCCACCACGTTAAAATATAACACAATTTTGATTTATCACCAAAAATTAGCACTTCCCCAAAAGATGCACGTTCACAGCTGTCACATTTTTTCAGTTTTTTCTGCCCCCTGGTCAAGGAATTTAAAATGGAAAAAAGTAAAAATGGGGAAACCGTTTCAAAATTCTAAGGGCGTGAGATGCTCTCTTTTAAATAAAGCTTGTTAGTGGTCACTCCATATCTTTTTTTATAAAAAAAAAGATTTCTATAGATAGGCAAATTGGCCAGCTATTCACAGTGAGTGGCTGTGAAAACATTTTTTGTGTTCTTTCCTCAGATGTGCATCTATGGATTAAATATTTATGGCGGTTTTTATTTAAAAAAATGTTTACCGGTCATGTTGTCAGAAATGTTTAAATTGGGGTGAATATGTGTCAACATTTTTGGCTACTTTCAAGATTAAATAAAATAATTTCTTACATTTATGGTCATGTTTTATATTTTGTATCACCCATGGGCGGCATAAAAACTCTGACACCAAGTTAGGCACTAACCACCCGAAAAAAAAAGAAAAAGACTGCTGGTAGGGATAACCTTGCTTTGAGGTACAGGCCATTTGATTCCTAAACATTAGGTATTATGTAACAATGAAAATTAAATAGAATAAAGCTACATTCTCTAAATTTTTTTCTTGGGTTATGTAGGTATAGTAAGTGCATACATACTTAGATGTAGTATTTCTGTTCTATTTTATTGTATACTTTTTTATTTTTTCGGTAATAATAGTTAAGAATTCAAAAATAACAATTAAACCTAAAAGAAACTGAAACAATCTTTGTTTCAGCTTCTTTTAGGTTTGAGTGCTTTTATTTCATCATTTCTATAAAAGATAATATCTTTCCTTGACCTTTTTTTCCTAAAAACGGAATCCAAACACAACACACCGTTGACTTACCAATTTTCGTCAAAAACTCGTAAAGTACCACGATGAATATATTAACCCCAAAATGAGGCATTTTAGTGCAAATATTATTATATATTACATCAATATCGTACCCCTATCCATCAAAGAGGGTTGGAGGGAAACTATTGACATAAAATTTACGAGATTAATATTTACGGAGACGACCCTCTTAGTACCTATACATCATAGAGGTATGAACGCATAAGTCTTGCGCTTTCTTTAGAAAAGTGTTCAAAGAGCGTTTTATAGAAGACGTACTTTTAAATTAGCTCAAAGTACGTCTTCTACGCCTTTGATTTTGAGAGCCTTAACAAAATGACATTATCATCAGACGTCAGCGATAATGATGGAAAACACGACGAGGTTTGACGGCTGAGCGATTTACTACAGCGCAGGGAGTCACGGGATCGACCGAAAAAATGAAAAATAAAAACTATTAATTTCATATATATGAAAAGATACTGAAAATCCTGTTGAAAGACGTTATAGTAATATGAAATTCTTTGAAAAGGATAGCAAATTGTGTAGGCCCTCTGGTCTAATTCAATAACTATTGACAATATCATTAACAATCACTTTTTCTTTTGTAGCAGTAAACTTTATTTTCTACATGACACAAAAGTACTAGAAGACATATTTATTTTTAGGAAAACCAAATCGCTCTTCTGTTGTTGTAATTTTCTTTGTTAAACAGATTGTTTACCTACACTAATTTGAAGTTTCAAAAATTGTTAGACGTTGGATTTACATATCGCGTAAAGGATGGGACAATTGATTTCGTGTCCTGCCTGTCCAATATGTCGCTACTGAAAGTGCCAAACTCGTCGCCAAATTTTGGACTGACTCAATTTGAATTGTTGTCACCAACACGCTAAGAAGAAGATGAATGACGCGTACAATTTTTTGTATACCATAGACAAACCTAACTAAAACTAAAGCGACATAACAACGAAACCAAAAAAAGCTATCACCCTAATCATAGCGAATCTCCCTATTTTTTCCAAGTATCGGGTGCATTATTCAAATTTCCTAAAATCTATAAGAATAAGCCGTTGTCCGACTTCCCCAATGTCCCCGCTGTACGTTTCTCACGGACATAGCCACCACCGTATAATTTTGCTATAAATAAAATTGCACTGTAAAATATCTTGGACATACGCGGTAGTTGAGGGTTAAGATGGCAGTGGATCCTTTCATATTTTTTTGTTTGGCTGTTTTGAATAATAACATGAAATACCAGATATACAGAATTCATGTCGCATTTAGTAAAACGTAATCAATTAAAATAAAGATCTGATGAACAAACATAACTTGAAAATGTAGGTCGTTAGGTTATGTTTTGTGATTTACAAAGCAGGAAAATTATTTAGAAGACCATAGTTTTCTTATTTTTTTTTTTAAATTTATTTGTTTAGGGACATTTATAACCGCAATGCGATGCATCGTACCCTAAAATACACATTGTTCATATCTGGGCTATGAACCTGAACAGACTCTTCGCATCATCACACCCAAGACCATAGTCATATTGTATTGTGGCTGATAAAAAACCAAAATCCACAATTAAATTGATTATTTAGGCAAAAATATTTCACCACAAAAATTTCCATTAAATAAAACGCGTTCCAAAGTCAAAATAATTTTATTTTTATTAAACTTCAACTTGATTTAAAAAAAAAAAGTCCATTCCACAGTTTACATTGGTCAACTCCGTTGGATAGTAATCGCGGTGGCTAGCCCTCGGACCCGGTATGGATATCAAAATATAAATCGTGAAGATACTCCCATCGAATACCGCTAATACTTCCTCTATGTGCATTTTATACAATTTCATTTCATTTCCACATAAATAAAATTGTAAGATAATCCTCGTATGTTTACTTAAATGTTTGTTTGAATTAGAAATACTTACATAACATAACATAACGCCTGTGATCAACGATGGGTTAGGTAGAGGTGTACCTAATAGTACACCCACATTTTGCCAGTTATGTTTAAGTCCCATGTTATAGGGGGCGAGCCTATTGCCATCAATCGGGTACAAATCCAGACTCCCTGGCTGCTACTGAGGAATTCCTGATGGAAACACCCAATAACAGTTTGCCCGATCTGGGAATAGAACCCAAGACCTAATTTTCATTTTTTGAACATTCATGTAATTCAAATTCTTATGCTGTTTTCACGCTGCTACATATTTAAGGCACGCAACAATATTATATTCTGAATAGCGTTTCAAAATCAATTTTTACCATAAAGTATTGATACACTCACCTAATCCATGCCATAAAAACTGACGACTTTCTGGCAACTGGCGAAAAATCCACCAAACTGCGTAAGTGGCATTAATGTGGCATAAATATGGCATATGTTATCTTCACGCCATCGCGATAGGAGGCCGGCTCAATGGATCAACGGACAACCCTTTGACTGCAAGGAACGAAGGGGTTCGAGTCCATTGTCTATGGTAAAACTGTTTATACTGTACGTCATATTAAAAGACAAAAAGAACGAATATTGTCATCATTGTCGTGTTAGGTAGGTATATGTGAAACTAGCTGTTGCCCGCGGTTTCGCTCGCGTTTTTGTCGGAAATTATCCCACGGGCACGTTGGACATATGTCCAAAGTTTCACATATACCTACCTAACACGACAATGATGACATACATTACCCCGAGTGCCATAGGTTATAACCTATGGCACTCGGGATAATGTAGCTTCCTATTAGTGAAAGAATTTTCAAAATCGGTACAGTAGATCCAGAGATTACCCCCTATGTACAAACTTACAAACAAATTTTACCTCTTTATAATATTAGTATAGATATAATATTTTTTAATTTTAATTGGATATCGCTTGGACTGTTGTTAGTTTGACTAGTATTCTTTATACTTACACAGCTCCTTATTATTTCAAGATTACATATCCGAGCAAGTATGCTAAAACGCCATAACTTGACGTCAAAAATACCGTCCATCCAATCTCTATAATGGACACAATCCTGCGCTTGACTGATTCCTTCCCTCGAACAACTCGTAAAATTTTATCACTGACGCTTAAACCAGAGCTAAACACTCCCCTTCAATATGGTAAGAATGATGCTTATAAAAAATAGGAAGTAGGTGTTCTTGATAGAGAGGAGTGTATCAGTAGTTATTTTACAGTTATAATCTTGAAGAAACTTTAATGACTCTAATGAGAAAAAAAGAAAATACATTGTATTTGGCGCACACAGTATAAAAATCTAAACAAAAATTAAAGTAACAATAACTATACTTGTGTATACTTGCTTTAACATGGAAATGAGAGCGAAATACGAAAATGCAAACAATCAAACTTAACATGACAAAAAAAAACATATAAGAACAACGGTAAATACAGTTTATATTATATCTAGATCAAGTCCACCCATGATTCAATCACGAATCGCCAAACTCAAGTTCACTCATGAATCGCCTGAAACACAGGATTCGGGATTCAGGATCCTTTGTTTCAGGCGATTGGAGGTAACTACATATCACATTCATCTTATTGTAAAAAGACATAGATACTAAGCTTATAACTTACGTCTTCATTATCAAAAACAAATGAAGCAGTTATTATATTTGAGCAGCAAGAGAAACATACAAGGTACTCGTAATTCAGCAAAAATTAAAAGATAGGATCCCAAGGGTGACCTACGCATCGTGAATGCAATAGCTGCAACAGCTAGAAAAGTAACGTAAATAAGAAAGAAAACATGTTTATATGGCACATATCACAAATGCACATAATAATATATGAAAAAAAAAAACAAAAAAAAAATTACCAAAAAAAAAGTTTCTCACGGCTGCGTCAAATAGGCCCAGTTCAGCAAACTGCCGAGCAGCTAGTACCCGACGCTGGTTTTCAACTGGACCAGAGATAGTCTGATGTGACGGACGTAAATTAGTGTTTAAGTGAGCCCCAAATGATTCGAGCAGTACCGAAAAATAATCGAAATATTACGCCGATTAGTAACACACAATGCGGTCAACCAAAATCAAAACACACCACAACAATATTCAAGCCCGAACATCTTCATATCCCAAACCTCCACATGAATCCTCGAGGGTATAATGATTAAAATAGCGATCGTCCGGTAATCCACATTGATTGATCACCAGTCCGATAGCGGAATATTCCCATTTTTTCCCAAATCTTTGTTAAACAGGGGCGGGCATAATAAGTACCGGACTTGGAGTAGATTTGATGAATTATGTTTGCGATATGAGATTTTTGTGGTATTCAATAAAATTTTGAGTGGAAACTGAAAATGTATTGAATATTGATATTTTTTTAATTCATTTTCAATATAATATAAATGATTCAATAAATACAGGCAGAGTATTTATTTATTTAACACTTCAAGCACAAAGTAAAGAAGCATACTTAATGCCATAGGAATTTTTACCAGTCAACCTGGAGATGCAGAGACAAACAGTGGTAGGTGTATTACATATTTGAAAATGATTAACAAATACTAAGATATACTACAAGGTTATATAAAATACTATAAAAATATATCAAAATATATATCAATGTCAATAGAAATTGACACGGATATCCTAAAATAAAAATGAAAAACAAACAATCAGCGAGTACCTACCAGAAAGGTGTGTTCATACTTCAGGGTGTGATTCAGACCATCAAACTGAAGAACATTCTGTATGGGAGCATCATTGAAAATTATTTAAGTTAAGGTGCAAGCGGGCTTTATTTTTCAGTTTCCGAGTCATTCTTAGACATACTATAGATAGTCTTCAAGGCAATAATTATTCATATTATCTACTATCGAAAAGACCGAAATGATAAAAATACCAAATTCAGGTTTTTTGAAAGTTTTTGATTAAATTCCATTTTCAAAATTGTAATAAAACCAAAATTAAAATTCACGCAACCCAATAATTGTATATTGTAAATAAAAATTTACTGCAATGAAAAAAATATAGCCATAGGTCAGTTCTGTGTGCATCACCTGCTTAAATTTGAATAATAATACGATGACACTGCAATGCATTACAATGGCTGACCGATGGCTCACAATGCCATGTTTTCTTTCTCCGAAGGGCATATTCAAATAGGGTCCTTTGAATCGAACGCATTCTCACGCATCGAACGTGACCTCTAGTCATTCGCGAAGGATTTATAATTAATGTTCTTGCATGTCCGAATTCGCGGATAATGGTCGCGGCGAAATTTATGCGTGAATAGAAAAAGTAGAATTTCTTGAATATTGATAAGGGGCCCTTGAGAACTGTCCACTTGTTGACCATTGTAGACTCGACCTTCCGGTTTGTTTCGTTTTTGTAGTATGCAGTGGAAATGATTAATTGCCCTTAAGTCCGTTAGATTTGAATAGGATTTTCTTATTGTTAGATTGACCCCAAGTGCTTAAAAAAAAAAGAAGTGTACACACATTCTCATGACATTTAAAAATAGAACTGTTACCACTGACCGTGATGCAGGCCGTAATAAACTTAATTTTTGTGTTCTTCTGAATCATAGAGAAGAAAAAGCCAATTGTGACAGCTACGTTCATAGGTTCCTATTTTAAACTCATTGGTTCTCCCAGCCCGCCTTCCGTTCAATTTTCTCCACACTGCTCGACTGTCTAGCCCTCAATGGCGGCTCAGTCCAGGTAAGCCATTGTAATGTGTCCGGCGCTACCTTGAGTCAGACACCTTCGTAGCTTAGGTCATTTTGCAAGGCTATTTTCGAATATGGATCCATCGATATTTCGACGATATTCACCGGTCCAAGCTCATTTTGATAATTATAATCAGCGTTCTTCGCTTACTTTCATCTTCAGTAAGTACTTTAGAAGGATTATAATTATAACGCTCTGAAAAATGTAACAATCTGACTATTTCTAGTAAATTATACTGATTTTAAAGAGAGGTTTTTGTAAAAACATTCACTCAACAATACAAAATTATTACCGAGTGACAAAGGATAAATTTCTATGACGTGGAGGAAATCGCGGGCCGAACCTATCTTACTACTATTATAAATGCAAAAGTTTGTATGTATGGATGGATGTTTGTTACTCAATCATGCCCGAACGGCTGAACGAATCTGGATAAAAGGCAAAGACATAAATTTTAGTCTGGAACACATAGGCTACTTTTATCCTGACAAATACATCTCAAAATTTCCACGCAAACGAATTCGCGAGCAACAGCGAGTCAATCATAAATATCGTAAGTTTCACACCATAACAGCAGAATTCCAAAAGCCACTTAAAAAAAGTATAATCACACACAAACCAATTTTAAACATTTAATTATCTAGGCATAATAATGAAGTACAATCGTGAACAAAACGTCGTTAGGACGGCAAAGCGCGTATTTGTCGGAAATGTCGCGCGCACGATTTATGTCGACAGAAACTGTGGCGAGGATTTGAAAACCACATAAATACAATGAGGTGGATACGTGGACAGACCCGTACGTTTTCGATAGCGATAATTCTTGTATAAGTAGTAAAAATATGGAGTTGGTAGGTACTCAAAAATCGTATTTTGGATGTAGTTAACGAGATAAGATGTTCTTACAATTTGGTGTAATTTTAAGAAAGACGATAAGATAAGTACTTATCTAAAGGATGAATATGTATAACCGAATGATATAACAAGTCTATATATACTTATGTATGTTATTTTATTATCAGGTTCTGTATATAAGTAACTTTTTTCAATATAATTTATGTTTGGTACCTCAGAAAACTAAATCAAAGAATTATGAACAGAGTAGGAGGATTTTATCTACTTTATTTACACTTATTTATTATTGAATACGTCCATATTTTCAGGACCCTTAAAGCCATAACTTTATATTATTCGATGAAACCAACACAAAAATCCGAAGCGAAAACTTTACGCTTAAACTTTCGACTATCCACAATTTCTTCACGAACTCGAAACACCCCGGTCGACGCTAAAAAACCATTCAGGAAGATGTATCTCAAAAACTTTAGTCGAGCGTAGAGTATTTATGGAAATCAAAATAACTGTGAGCTTTTTTTAATTTTACGGAATGAGTTTTTTCAGTTTTTTCTATGCGTATTTTATTTATATTCGTTTCTACAGTGATTTGTTCGACAGTAAATATTGCGGGGACTTGGTTGCCAGTTGACTGTGATGCGTAAATGAAGTGTCGCCTATAAGCGTTTGAACTACTAAATATGGCCCGCTGGGGACAGATTTTTTGGTGAAATATTCGAAATGAGTGTGCACGGATTTAGATTTGGGGAAAAAAAAAACAATTGAGGTTTATTATTGGTTTTTATTTTTGATGGTTGAAGACTGACGTTTGTATGGGTCAAGAAATAGTCCTATATCATTTATTTTTTTGAAGAAGGATTTACTTTTGAAGGATTTACTAGTACTTTTACAGGCCGTAAACCCAGGTATGTATTACATAAACAGGATCAGAATCTTAGGTAGTTATACCAATGTCACGGCGAATTTCCTTCTTGACATAACGTCATGTTAACGTCATGTGGTTTTATATACCTGTGTTACTTATGTTTATGCAAAACATAAAGTCTGACAGTAACCTATGCCGACTCCAACGTTCCGCGTTCACGTGCAGTTGACGAGAATAAACCCAAGTAGTACTGCCGCATGCAAAAGTGCACCAGTGTACGTTAGTACGTACTAAATATTGAAGTGAGACAAAAAACCTCTTCATATCCGGTCAATTTCAATCACCTACTGTCGCCAGGTCACAGCTGAACATAGGCCTCTTCCAATCTGCGCCAGAGCATCTCAAATATCTCCCGTAAATATTTTTGAGGCCTTTTTTAACCCCAAACCAAAAAATACGGGTGATTTTTAAGTTATAAGTCAATTCTTGATACAATACTCAAAAAAACACTACGGAACATTATGGAATTCATCATTCCACACAAAAATTGAAGCCATCCGTCTATGAAACTTATATGATAATTTTTTTCCCTTAAAATACATTATCCAACTTTTCAGACAAGTCAAGATAGGCCTTTAGTTGAAATGATTATCTCTGAGTATGCTATGGGTACCTACACTTGTCGGAAACATGCGCTATGTTGGTACCTATCTAGCAACCACCACATTCACAGTACTAAATTGAGAAACTTCTATTCCCGAATAACCTAATCAATTTCCGCACGCCTGTACCTTCACCAGACGCTCCAAGAATAGAATATCTCTCATCCCACTCTATCTCACTTCTTTATCTACATGACGTCACGCGCCGCCATTGGTCCGTCACCTTTAACCCCTCCCATGCACAAAAAATATATCTCCCATTAAACTGTAAGAGATCTTTCAGCTTCAGATAGGTGGCCGAAGCGCTATTAATGGGACATCTTATCCTACAAGGAAAATAAACTCCGGATTTTAGAAAACCGAGAGGATAATGTTCGCTCCGTGACTTTATACATATGGGGGCTATGTATTTCTGGAGATACGGGTTTTGGGAGGATTTTGGCCAGAAAATATACGGTGTAAGCGACATTGAAGTCATCGGAGGACACGGTGTTGTGGCGAAGCTTGAAAGAAGCCCATTCACAACTGCGGGCTTCAGCAAGGCTTTGGGGAATATCGATACGAAAACTGTAGAAATGAAAATCGGTGATTTTAAAAAAACAGCTGTTTCATTCAAAATTCTAACATATTCTAACACATTCTAACACCTGCAAAATGTGACGGCAAATAAATTACCGTCGGATTATTTGTACGCTGAGGCAGATTTATGTAAGTACTGAATTCATGGAAAAAGGTTGGTGTCACGATTCTTAATACAGTGTATTAGAAAGAGCTCATAGATAGCTGTCGTGAGGGTCTGTAGCAGTCTATTTCTGTTTGGACTTGTTGTAGATTGCCAAAACAAAAGAACACAGGAAATTAAGTCACAGACAGTTTGTCACCGCTGTCTTGTGATGTTGTCAGGTCGGTTGATGATTGTTTTGTTAGCACTGTCAAATTGATTGTAATATCTTACTACTAATACTGTACTTTTTTACCGTTCCTTGATTACAATTACCTACTTAATAAAATTATGATGAAGTTTTGACAATAATAAGGCCCTACTCTAAAAAGATACTTTTTAACACCCTTGCTCGTAAAGCTGATGTAATTCCACCGGTTTTAAATATGTAAAGCGGGTCATAAAAAACGCGTGTGTTACCAAAGCAAATAGTTAAGTTACAGTCCATACAAATTCCATAACAGTATTATTTGCCATTTCAAATATGGAACTGATCGCCGCCGCACGACTCCAGCTAGTGAGCAGCGCGCTGTTGCTATTCAAATTTCGAACTAATCGCCGCGCGGCGCCAGTCAGTAGGCAGCGCTAGCGCGCTGACTGACTGACTGACTAACAGTGTGTATTCACAGATTGAGTTTATTTAAAATAAAAACAGTTTATTCGGTAATTTAAAAACTTGGCTGCATGCTCTAGCGTCTTTGCCAAAATTTTCACGCAGCCACGGCAGAAAATAATCCTCGCGTCATTTTTCTCAAATTGTCATTTCTTTTTACTTGTATTGTGAATATCTAAAAATGACAACTTTCAATAATGAAGATGAGCAATATATATTACTTCAACTCCACCGGATATACTAACAGAAGCGCGAACCGCATGCGACAGCTTGCTGCCGTCAATATCCAAGGACAGATACATAACCACGTATGAAAATTTCTTGAAGTGGAAAATGTTTTTTTTTTCTGTTTGCTCGCAAATGTGTTAAAAAACGTCGTACGATATACGTGCGTATTGGTTATAACATGCTCGGCGCAATTATGCCCTCGCCTTCGGCTCGGGCTGAAATTCCGCCTCGCATGTTATAACCATCTTAACGCACTAATATCGTAATGTACTATTAAGCCCGATACTCTACTAAAAGTACCAAGGAAACTGATTATCTAAGTTTTACAAAATATCTTAATGGAATGGAAATTTAAATTTTCTTACGTTTATTGCAATTTGCAGGTCAGTGTCAGGTTGTATGTTGATGAAAATATGAACCGCGCCAGTAACACGTATGGAGTAGAGAGAGAGAGAAGAAAAAAAAAAGAGAGAGAGAAAAGAAAGAGTAGAGAATTATAATCATTCAAATCATTAATACAGCCCTCCAAGTTCATATAACCCCATTCAATAGCTATTTCATGAAAAAGTCAATGGGATTATATGAACTTTGAGGGTTGTATTGATGATTTAAATGATTATAATTCTGTAACTCCATACGTGTTACTGGCGCGATTCATATTTTCATCAACATAGTTGTATGTTGACACGGACCTGCAAATGGCAATAAACTTATGAATATTTAAATTACGCGGGCTACCCTTGCGCAACCACCTTAATTTCATTTCTCCTCAAAAAAGAATAAGTACTCATTCAGCCGACCCATTCATAAAAAGACACTGGCAAAACATACCTACACATTCATTCTAAATTTAAAAATAAACCGTGCAACTGCCAGATCTTTCGTCCATGACTTCTGACCGGAGTTAATGGATACCGAGTACTGATACCGGCTGTCAGAAATCTGAACTTTAGTGCTATTTTCTTAGTGAATGTTTTAGATATGGGTAATCTTATCACAAGCTTTCGGCTACTGCAGTTTGTGGCGTGTTTCAGACACCGTCTTCGTTGAATATTAAGTGAATTGTGTCTGGCTGTCTGTATTTGGGTTATTTAGAAAACTGCTGGCCTGAATACTGATTCGATTAGTAGACAATTAACTATGAATCATTATATAGAGAGTGACATTGGTGGTATAATGGCATTCATACAAATGGCGAATGACACCAGACACACTCTTTCTCATAACATGTTTTGAGAATTCGATCCAAGATAGCGAAGAACGCTGTACCTAGTGTTACCGTCCAAATCTAGTAATATTAGTGACATATACAAACAAAAACTACCAGAATATTATAGTAAGTTTATGAACCAGTTTCTACTGGACGTGGACGAAGCCAAAAATTACGACATTCTTTTTTTTCAATAAATGTGCTAAAATCCTGCCAATTCGCCACGGTGGGGGGAGACAAAAATATTTGAATTCAGAAACCGTGCAAATAAAAAGCAATAAATCGTAATAAGTTTAAAAATGGAACGCAGCCCCATTACAAGTATGGATTTGATGCGTTCCGCTACATTGAGTGCGGAACGCGATATATTGCGCATGTAACTCGATTTAATGCAGACGCTTTCCTAGGCTTGAAAAGCAATTTTTAGCTGATGTAACTTTCAAGTGAAATCGGTCGAGCAAATCAGAGTACATCTGTGTAATACCTACTTATGTAGTTTCAACTCTGCAAGATTCTGCCTTTACTAGTGAGCACAAAAATCTTATTTTACAGTATCATTTTAGTCTATGGACGAGCCCGGTGAAGCTAGCTCTGCATAGAGCTCTATTTTTCAGACCATTTCGATCTGATAGGAAAAAGAACCGTATATGCGTTGCGAAAATGCGAGAATTTATAAGAATACGAAACCCCTAGTTTTAACTGCTCAGAGCGATTCAAATTTTAAACTATGTAGGTACTGTTTTATACTGATTATTTTGAATAATGAATAAAACAAAATTCAGTATATTCAGGCCAGTATTATTCCAACTTCCCTTTATAATGTGGTTATAAAACTGACACATTTCGTCTACGCCCTCGTCTTCACGGTTTTGATATCGCAACACTATCACAAACTTATGTTTTACCCTGACAAAAACTAAAATTCACCGTATCACAAGTGAATAAGGATAATTTTGCACCAATTTTTCTGTTTTTTGAAAGCTTCTGTCACTTTGTCGTTGTGTCTGTAAGTATGGAAATAATATGGCGGGAAGACTACGAATTGTCTTGTTATAAAAACGTGTGTTGCCAATTTTGAAGGATTTTGCTCTTATTCAGGATATTTCAGTTCGTTCAGTGGGTACTTTTCGCATCATTGATAAACCTAGTTATTCCGGGGTGTCTTGTTGGAATGATTTTGTGTAAAAATAGAATACCCACTCTATTCTGTATACTTGACAATACGTAGACGTGTACAGTTTAAAAGATTTGAAAAACATAGAATTTGTTGCTTGATACAAATCGCGCTATGAGTTGTTGTTGTGTCGATATTGTTTACTAATAACATGGTTACTGTTTTTTTTTTTATTAATTACTCACACCATCAATTTAAAATTAAACTCTATGGGGAATTTAAAATTTCACAACTGACAACTCAGTAAAAAGGGAAATATGTTCAGCTGCAATGAATTTTAATGGCAGCTTTTAAGACAACATTCTAAAGCGTTATGCTATTTCTTTGTAGGATTCTTTTTTATTTTACAACGATTTTATGTGATTTTTATAGCTACTTATGTGGTATGTAAAGTCATACACATTTATTTCATTAGGTAGTTCATTCCTTATGATTTTATAGCACTTAAATTATTAAGTCCATGGTATTTTGGCATCTTTTTGTATCAATAATGTGAAAAAAACAGATTAATTCATGCACATGAGATCATTAAAACAAGCAATTAACTTTATTTTTAATGGATTTAAGATAAAAAAACATCTAAGATTGAAAAAATATGCAAATTCTTTGGGCTGAAGCTGTTTAAAAACAGTAAGAAAGAACATTCATTTGGTAGTAGGTACCTATGTCCTGAGGATATAGTGACATGTTATTGTCTGACGACCACAGAACTGTAAAAAATAAGAAATGTCAAAAATTTATTGAATTGACATAACCTACAGAAAAGCATAATTATGTCAATACTGTTGACAGTTGATGTAGAAATACGAAACGTTTCGAACGCTATTCAACTACCTAGGACCTCAGATGGTTTCAACCAGGATCGTTCCACGTAAACTTAGTTGTGGTATATTCATCAATAATGACAGATCGCGTTCAGATTCATGGTTAAATTCGTTGTTAGATAGTTTCTATGTGCTTTGAGATTGAGATGAAGTGTGATTTAAAAGAGATCTGCAGCATAAACATCTTAAAACACTCAATCAAATGTAGGGAGTCATCAATACTTTAAACGACGTAGTCAGACAATTAGCCCCATAGATACCTTACCACGGACTTGTGGTGAAGTACCCTTGACCAGTGGAAGTGGTCTCAGTTCTCAAGTGTCCTACGAGGAAGTAGCACGTGTCCCCTGAGGTGTTGAGTTACTGCTGGGCTTCCGGGGAGGGTCTTACTTGCATTTCCTTTAGTTGGTGCCCTAATATTGATAAAAATCTCATCCAATACAGACATACTTAGGTTTAAAGGTGTAAGGGACATAGAGGACAAAACTGTTTTTTTTTTTCATTTTTAAACCTTGCCCCACATTATAGAGACTTCTCCTGTATCGTGGGTTCGTTTACAAACATTAAACTGACATACACAAACAGCCAGAACCGGAACAACTATCTGTAGGCCATACAAATATTTTTGCTCCGGGTGGGGTTCTAACCCGCGACACGCACAGCAGCACCCAAACGCTCAGTCACTGCACCAACCGTGCCTTCAAAAACGACGTTATCATAATTATTACTGTTAGGTTAGGTTACACATTAGATTTACTCTCCTTCTCAAACTTTTTTCTCAAAAACAATCAGTAAAATCACTGATTGCTCAATCGGAAGAGTAAACTTGCGTGCATTCGCGAGTTTCACACTCGCCAGTTGACTGCGTTGTCCTCTTATGCTTCGACTGTAACCGAATAACATTGTAAAACAAACTAGTGTTTCTAAAAGAGTACCTAATCATGGAGTTTCTTGCCGGTTCCTCACCATAGGAAACGATCTATCCGAAACGAGGGACCTATCTTTCTATTTATTGACGTCTCATAAGTAGCCATGTAGGTTTATGTGAAATAAAATATTTGGTTTTATTGAACCAATAATACGAAGAAAAAGGGGTTTAATCCCATCTCGGCACCCATGAAATATTCCCATCTCGGCACCCTTGTTAGGTACATAGTCATCAAAGAATGGATACACAGTATCAGTACAGTGAGTACATCAACTTGATTATTTATTCATCATTTCAGCCGAAAGACGTCCACTGCTGGAGATAGGCCTCCCACAAGTATCGCCACATGGACCGGTGCCGTGCGTCTCGCAGCCGGCGGATCCCTGCAACCTATTATAAATAATCATTTGTTTATTAAATCAAAATATTTTTCAAAAGTGTTTCTAAAATAAGTTTAATTTTGTAGTAGTGTACAGTGGATAAAGTAAAAGATTTTTTTATGGGACTTGCACAGACAGGCCTAAATATTTAAAATATCAAATAAATATTATTTTCCATTAATATTTTTATATTTATAATCACGTGTTCGAAAACGGCTCTCTCGAGTTAAAATTATTAAAAAACCCGTCTGAAAAGCAAAAACAAGCGCATTTGGATGAAGGTTCCACCCACCACCACCCATTGAAATATAAAACTATTAAAACATGGAAATCATGATATTTTTCTTAATTTATCATTATGGATCCAAAAAAGTAGGTATAAATAGTTCCAGTTCTAAAAGCTTTATCTTATCTTCGTCCTGAAAATGATGGATTGTTATTATAATTATATTTAATTACATAATATGTTTTGGTAATCTTATCTCAACATAAGCGTCTTCGAAACAGATGCGTGTTTTTAAACAGTTCTTACCTGAGACATCCTACTATTTTAAACCTAAAACGAATGATGTTACGGATTAAAATCCTATAGCAAAACTGCGTCTACAAATATTATTCACAATAAACAATTTTAAGCCTTATTACTACTGAAACTTAAGTTCATTTTTTTTTTCATATCGATTTTCTAAAAGACACACCACGCAATTTTCAACTCTAACCAAGTAAAAGAAGGTCGAAAATCAGACAAATTTAATTTTCAAGTGATTTATGAAGAAATTGAACTGAAACTTATTAATAAACTAGAAGAATTTAAGGGTGGAAGTGAGGTTAGGGGTGAGTTCCGCCATTAGGGTGTTTGAACATGTCTAATGGTTCCTGAAAGATATACCTTAGGGTAAAGGTGATGTCACATTACGCATAGAGAATACCCATATGCTGAAATGTGGGTTCCGTAAGTTATGGGAATAGGAAATGCAAATTGTGAGCGAATTAACTAACTACATACGCACAGTGACTATGCTGGTACATAAAGCCTGGTCTGTAATCCCCGGAGGGTTAGGCATAGGTGTACCTAATAGTACTACACCCACATATCGCCTGCTATGTTTTGAGTCTTTTATAGGGGGCGAATTTATTGCCATCTAAAATAATAATAATACTAGCCTATTACTGTCCCACTGCAAAGGACTCTTCTCAACAGAGAAGGCACGGGCATTGATCACCACGCTTGCTCAAGACGGGTTGGCGATTTCAGATACTTACAGGTCCAGGTTTCCTCAGGATGTTTTTCTTCACCGATGTTTGTGATGTCCAAGATAAACTTAGAAAGTACATATGAATTGAAAAAGTCACATTGGTACTACCAACGGTGACTGGCGGTGATTGGTGGTTGGTATTGCCATGTACCGGGTACAAATCCAGACTCTGTAGCTGCTACTGAGAAATTCCTGGAGGAAAGACTTAAAATCAGTTTGCCCGACCTGGGAATCGAACCCAGGAACTCATGCTCAGCAGTCCTGCTCGCACCAATAGACCAACGAGGCAGTCTATACTACTAATAGATCGTTTTAAATTAAGTCAAATCTACTTTAAAAAACTTTTCTAGTATTTTTTCAGTTAGCTACTTGTCTCCGTCTTTAGTATCTTGAAAAGAAAGCCTTGTCAGCTCTGAATATTCAATAGCCTCTACCATTGAATATCCTCTGCCTAGCCTTATCCCAACCATGTCGGGGTCAGCTTCCAGTCCAACCAGATGCACCTGAATACCAGTATTTTACATGGAGCTAGGCATGTGCGTTATTTCACGTCACTAGATACAATAACTAGTTACGTGGCATGTAACCGAATCACTAGTTTCGAATCTAGTTATAAGTAGTGATTTATGTAATTGCGTTATTTCAGTTATCTGTGATTGTAGGGTGTGAGTAGCTGAGTAGTCGTTACGTTATTCGAGCGATCGAGAATAGAGTAGACTGTCGGTAGTGTCGGTTGGTCGACTGGTTGATCATATAGGTTCATAGTAAACACTAATAATTAGTCATAAAAACATTTAATGCAGTCAGCCCTAAGCCTGAGTAAAGTATGAAGGGAAGTTAATTTATTGATTTAACAGTATAGCTACATTAGTGATTTAATTTATTTTCGTTTCATGTGTAACTGTATAGTTGGTGGAGGTATTTATACTAACAATCACAGTAGTTGAATAAAAATAACTAGTTACGAAAATCACTAGTTTTGAAACAGGTGACGCCGACCAAGTAACTGGTTTCGTTACGTTTCTTGAAAATGACGTAGCGAACCACCTCTACATCGAGCGACTGCCTATCTCACCTCCACAACCCAGTTAGCACTGGGTAATATGATAACACTTAGTAAGACTGGTTTTAAGACTTTCTCTACAAATGACAGCCTAGATAGACCAACGGCGTAACATACTTTCCAAAGTAAGGAGGAATCTCGGTATGTAATGGATGGTCATTCATGGACCGACCAGGCAAGCGCTGCTCAACGTTGAAGATCGACCCACGTGGCTGTTAGCCACAAGCTCTTCCACAACACTGGACTAGTCCCTACCATTGAACATTCATTTGAAAAAACAACTATTGACCCTTCACCATAAACACACACCAAATCTTTAAAAAAATATTCGGGCCACCACTACTTACTCAAGTTTTGCGTGAAACCTTACAAATGGCGGTTAAATACGGGCAAACGTGAGGCGGGAGGTGAGGGGGGAGGGGTAAGAGGATTCCGTTTGACATGTAATACTATTGCGGTGACTACTCCAGTGATTGTGAGGTGACCATGCATCTTTTTCTTAGCGTATCGTTAAAGACATAGGCCCAGTACCTACTTAGCAACGGTAACAACATTCGTTGAAGCAAGTATTTCAAGTAGGCCAGTAACAAGCACTTTTGAACTGTCGAAACCAAAACAACAATGAAATGTATTTTCAGTCCTAGTCACAAAGCATTCAAACTGTGAAAGTACTGTAGTTGCCCATTCCAAAGCATAGATTTCGATGAAGAAGAACGGGCGAGAAACTCCATGGACTCTCTTTTAAACAGACATTAGGTTCATGCTGGATACGATTAGCCGAGTCCCTTGTGGAAAGTTAAGATGGTTAAATCTGCCTAAATCTTTTTGTGGTGTGGTGTTGCGGATTGTAGCGCGACCAGATACAGGTCTGATGCTACTTGTGATTTTAATGGATATCAAAGTTAAATTGGCCAAGGCACTTTTCAGAATTTCTTTGTAGCTAAAACCTTTTAAATGTTCAAACTTGAAAAGTTTACCATCGAAATTGTGTATCTACCTACGTATTTCTTATGCGTTTCACAAACACCACAAGGCTTTCACATATCGGCTTCTATGGGTATGATTCTTTATTGCCATTGCACCTCCAACAAGTAATCATTTATCAATCAATAATCCATTATTATCTTTATTATACAAGAATGTGGTTACAAAATTGTTTGAAGTCTCTGACTCCTGTGCTTGGTGATAGATCTGTGGACTAAAAAAGATAGTAAAAAGTCAAAGAGTTCAGATTACTTCGTCCTAGTAGCCACAATGGTCACCGTACTAAGAAGCCTCGAAGCAAACGGAAGTTAAGTCACGAAAGACGGAAACGAAATTGTAACTTTTTCTATTGTAAAGATAGTTACGAGTGGGTAAGTAGCGAGTACTATGCCCTAGTGATAGTGTGTAGGGCTTCGCTTTAATTAGATTCGGGCTTTGAGTAATGCCTTCGTATTTTAAGGTGGTAATAGGTATTAAATTAGTAGTTATTGCACGTGGAAAGGATTACTTAAAATAACATCACGTTTATAATCTCTGGGGGGTTCGGCAACCCATATTTCACCGATTATGTTTAAGCCCCATCTGCGTCCATGGGCGAGTTCAGCGGGCTCGAATCCAGACTCCGTGGTGGTTACTGTTTTTTTTTTAAAAAAAACGCTGGCTCACACTAGGAATTTTTCCTGTACCGTGGGCGCGTTTACAAACATTTAAACTCACATACACAAGCAGCAGATGGATGAAAAGATTACTTTTATTATAGTAATACTTCTTTTTTTACTACTAATTTCTCTTCTGTGACTGTTAGCTTGCGTCATCCCACTGCTGGCTAAAGGTTTCATAACTGACAAGAAAGATAAGACTGACAGTTTCTTCGATCCAGGGGTGCTAATATGGACCACTGGTCTTTGGTCTTGTCTAGCTCGCCCTCCCATCTACGAGGTCACACAAAACGGAATCGGAACCAAGAAATTAGCTCAGACGGCACGTGACAAGCAACTCATAAACAAAAAACCATCAAAGATAACCGTCATTCGAATTTAAATGCCTATCAACCTTTGCACAATATTCCTCTACAATATAATAATGACATTTCAATACAATCCACAATAGAAAACCATTAATGACCATGTAATATGCCCATAAAAAGTTGGTCGCATGCCAAATGTGGGTGGACATCGTAAATCTGTCAAAAAAACAAAATGGCTGACCGCAGCTGTCAATGAGTATTGAGACGTCAAAATTCGGACAACTTTTTATTTGCGGCCGGTCTTTTCTACATTGACTCTTATTTTTCGAGCCCTACGGTGATTTTTTCAGTGATCCTTTTTTTTGTCAGTAAAAGAACGTTGGTAATTTGAGATAAAAGAGACATTGGTCATTACGGGTTGTGTCACGGTAATTTCTGGCGGTGTCTCGTGTGAAAGTAAAGTACATTATTAATAATTAATTTTATGGATGTTTCTGTACAATTGTCGTGGAAAACCTGGACATGTGGGTGGGATGTGTTCCGGTGCTTTCATCTTTGATGTCTTGGCACGGAAGTCAATTTGTACAATGAATGAAGTGTGGACATCTGTCTTTTGGGTTCGTTACAAACTAATTGGATTTGGTATACTAATAAGATATTTTGTACATGATCAGTTTATGATCTTCTGTAAGAGTTCCAGTGAATTTTAAAGTTTTAAGAACTGTGAGGACTTATAACACGAGAGTAGAAAAAAGGTTGGAGAATATTATTGTGATGAGTTACACTTGAGTGTCACCTACACAAAAACGAATTACCGTGTTCACTAACATTAAGCGACACCTATTATTGTTCAGATTGTACAGTTGGAATTTAAGAAAATGCAATATTACGTTTTATTTAGGCATTCATTTAGTTGTCGCCTAGTATTACATAAAACTGGCATAAGGGTCAATTTGCCTTAATATATGTATATTAATATGTACTTTCTTATAACCTACTCGCTCTTAAAAATAACTATAACAAAAATTACTTGAATTCCCTATAATTATCCCTAAGAATTAGTGAGACCAATTTGACAGCGTGACGTGCAATTAATCTGAGAATGTTTGCCAGCCAGCCAATGATTTATTGCACTGCAATGTGCTGATATCGCACTTAAAATTCTTTAGTTAGACTATCCTTGTTTATGGAAGGGTTACTTTTTCATTGAGGTCGTTTCAGATTCCAATACAGACATGGGTCATTTTTTTTTACTTGTGGAAATCCTCAATGGATGACCTCGATGAGCTGTCTGTCAGACTCCTACTGACTATAGCCACACGCTGCTCACCCTCATCACTTCTGGCTGGGGTGCGGAGACACAATTGCATTTTCCAGCAGTGACGGTTGGTTTGCGACAAAGCTCGTCTCAGGTAAATTGGTAGGAGTAAGCTGCTCCTCGCCCTGTCACCTACTCGGGCCTATGTGCTTGGACGAAGGCCTTACAGTTGGGCCCCTCACTCATCATGATTAACTCATCTCTTTTGTTTAATTTGGTAGACCAGCATTTGGATGTAGCAATTGTAATTATAATAATTATACAATTACGTAATTATAAATTGTAATTATAATATACAATTGGTAGACATGTGACATCTACCAACCCGCCCTGGGAGGTGGATTATAGCCCATTCCCTCTCATAGAGAGGAGGCCGTGAGTCCCAGCAATGGGAGCATTATAGGCTGATTATGCATCAAACAAAACAAACAGTATTCATACAAAACTTCTCTGGCTTCAGCGTAGTTCTATAGCACTAAACTTTTATCTTAGTTTGTGGCTTGTTAATAAACTGCCTTTTGAACATTTCAGAAATTATGATTTCATGCCTTCATAGAAAACGTCGCAATAAATAAAGTTTTAACACCCCTTATCAGTAACAAACCACCTTGTTTAAGTTTTATGACTTATTTTATTGAAATATTGGAAAAACACTTAAATACATTTTGTGGGTTATAAAATCTTTAATGGCCAAAACTTTACGGTGAGAATTTAGAACTTCAAAACTGACTTGAAATGGAATCTTGTCTTTTTGGAATTATTATGAATTAATTTAAGACTTGTTATAATTATAAAGTTTGATAAAGTACCTAATAATATTTATGAAACAAACCATTTTATTGACTTAAAAATGTCTACACCCTAAACTATCATTGACCCAAATTCGAAATCCGAATGTCTAATCGATTCAAAAGCAGAAACAATGTAAGGACATTCAAATAATCGAATTCTATGCAGATTTTGTAATTAGAACACATGCGACCCAAATCGTGGGAACCAGCGAACAGGTGACGTTCGAAAACCAAATGTTTTCGCTGACAGCATACAAATCACGCATCAGGAAATGGAAAAAAAAGTTTGGACAACATTCCCATAGACAAGCAAGTGGCTAATAAGAGGGGTGGCGATTGTTATGGGACTTGTAATCATTGGTTAGGGTAATTTGAGTGTTTAATGGTATTTTTAAATTATTTGTAATGTATTGTTTCTTATTAGGTTCAAGTAGATTGTGTTTGGCCCAATTTATATTCATTGATCCATTTACTTTACAGGCAACACCCCTAATCAAAATCTTTTGCTAGTGCTGCTCATACCTGATACCGCAGTTTTAACTTTTACCCGAAAAAAGACGCATTGGATTTATCATAAACTGCTACAGAATGCATATATATTTACTGTAGATACTTGTCATGTGACGTGAAAAGAAATCACAGACAGCTAGAAATTCTGAAATAAAAAAAACCTAATTTTGTTTGACCGCCGAGTGGTTGCATGCGCGACTGCTCAGCACGATGTCCTGGGTTCGATTCTAGGGTCGGGCAAAGTGTTATTGAAATCTTCCATCAGGAATTTCTCAGTAGCGGCCACGGAGTCTGGATTTGTCTCTGACTGATAATGGCAATAGGCCCCCATGGGACGTAAAACAACTGGAGAAATGTGGGTGCACTATAAGGTACACCTCTGTCTAGTCTTTCGGGGATTACAGGCGTAATGTCATGTATGTTATTTTGTTTGGAGGAGTGATTCGCGTACCAGACCGCAAGTTCCAATCCACACAAAAGTATACTCATATGATTTACTCTACCCAGTGCGCCAACAAAAACAGTTATTTCCTGGTTAAGCTATATTGGTAGATGATGCGTCTAAAGCTCCCACGGGATCGAGTTCCAAGATACAGGTTGTTACAGTAATGTTCATAGTGAAATTTTTATTAATTTATTGAAGAAGAATATTTTATACATTTTTGGTGATAGGTAATGAATGAAGTATGTGTTCTGTTTTTAGTTAATGTCAGATTTGTTACTGTGATAGGATTTTAGGTTATACAAAAATTACAATAAGAAAACGCGCGATATCTTTTTTGTCAGTGTCATTGACCTATTTAAAAATACCATAAGATACTTAATTATATTTCCATCAAGAACCAAAGAAAAATACTAATACACACTCTTATTTTAAACTGGATAATACCAATCAGAAAAAAAAATGTTTTTATTGTGAAAACAAAAAAAAAAAAACAAATTCAAACTTTCGAACCGGCCTGTACCATAGAGCCGTGAAAGTATGCGGATTATGCACAGGTGGTTCCGCCCCTCGGAATTCCGTACTTTTTGTGTGAATACCACTCGGTGCAAGGATTTCCGAATTGAAAATAACTTTCGTTAATTTGACGTTCGGTTCTAGTACGAATGTCGCTAATTGCAGTTTGTGAACATTTGTGCATGCTGTTTTGAACTCTAAACTTAATGTGATAGGGAAATTATTTCAGTAATTTATTCAGTTAAGTAGGTCAATCTTACTGAGGGGTATCCTTAGTGTTAATGGCTTATGTTGTACTAAATGTAATAAATATATAAATCCTGTTAGCCAGTTACTGGATGGTGGAGGTGCTCCATGTAAGATACTAGCCTAGAAACCCACCCCAACAACCCCTACTATTTGTGAGTAGTGTCCAGATCTTGATAAACTAACCCCAGAAAATAAAGAGATAGCAATTCTATTTTTCCACTCTTTTGAATCATCATCCTCTACCTAGCATTTTCCCAACTATATTGGGGTTGGTTCCAGTCTAACCGGATGCGGCTGAATTCGCTGCATTCTAGCTGTATTTTAAATGGAGCGACTGTTTATCTGACCCCCACCCACAACCCAGTTGGTACTGGGTAATACAATACCGCTTGATAAGACTGGTTGTCAGACTTTCGGGCCATCGGCGCTTAACGAGCTTTCCGAGGCACGACGGGAACTCCGTATGTAATGGGTGGTCACCCATCCACCAAACTAGCTTAGACAAGCGTGGCTTAACCTGAACATCGACCCGAGTGGCTGTTATTATTTAACCTCCTCTCTGCTCCTCTTTTGAATCTATAAAAATATTAAAAGAATTCCAAAATAGTTTCCGTTCAAATCTTTAAAAAAAAAAATTAAATAGCTTCTTTATTTAAAATTTACTCTGTCATTCGTTCTAAACTGTCATCATGAAAGGTTAAGATAAGAAGGGCTTACTTAACCGCTCCCCCGATACGTTTGTTGAACTGCAACAACTAATCTACGGATTACAAGACTTACACTATCACGCAAGTAAACGTCGTGGGGTAAGCACAGATCGGTGGGATGACATTTATTTTGCATAAATAAGGAAGAATACTTTCTACGATAATTTGGATAAACTGAAAGATTAATTCAACAAAGTTTTGATAATCTATACAAAATAACATTATATCAGAGACAAAGATGATTAAAAAGTCAATGTAAGTATAGTATGACCACTATAAGAGGCCGTGAACGAATTTTTCCGATGTGGCTAATTTACTTGATTTGACAGTTAAATTACTGTATATGTAAGTTTGAATGCACAACATGAAAGACGTATAACATCTGCCAGTAAAAGTCCCGTAAAAATCGGTCCGACCGTTTCGAAGATTAGACGGAACAGACAGACAGACAAAAATTAAATAACAGTTTTTGGGATAAGTACCGTGTATAGTTTCATAAGTAGTCAGTAAAACAACCAAACAGACACTTCAATTTATTTTTTTTGTATAGAAGATCTTGAAAAAGCAAGTTCTTGTTAGTTAAGTAACCTTACAAGTTTACATCCACACAATAGTGAGTATTTTTCATCAACCCAAATCATCCATAAGAAAACCTTACAAACATAATCACATCTCATGCAATAACACACACACAAATACACAAACACACACAACACAGACAATCCGATCGCATTACGAATAATCCTCTCACTATCGAAATGCAAACGAGATCCGAAAAAATCGCGAGTCCCATCCCTATTCGATCACTGATGCGATTTTCTGCCACTCGAAGACTTGACAATCCGAGTCGTAATCGACTACCATTTTACCTTGACCCCCCCCCTGCCCCCTCTACTATGCAATTTCGAGGAACTAAAGAGGTAATACAGTGGGTTGGTGGAGGTCGTAATATAATGGTTATGCTATAATACGGGTTTTACACCACTTATCGACACCCCGTTCCGATTTGTTATCCGATCTTTATTTGTGCTTAAAATGTTTGGATTTCATTCCAGTTATGTGTGATTACTTTTAGGGGTTTTAAATTGAGCTGGTGTCGTGAAAGTATTAGATAACACGATGAAGATAGCACGATTCGCGAAACGGTATAGAATCATGTTTTTCCATACTTTTTGTCGGAGGTTATACGAAAACGTTTCTTGTCTATCTATCTTATATTTCTAAATGAAATAAGCGGTACCTTTGTGCTCTTTTGTCTGTATATGTCATTTCCTGCATACATGGTGTAAACAGACTCTTCATCACGAAGCCGTCAGCCAAGCATTCTGATTCTGAACATCAAACTAAGTAACTCAGCGTAAAAAATATTGCTGGGAAACGACTTTTCTTTTTTATCCGAAACATCATACTTTATGGTAGCGCTCAATGTAACGCACTCAAAAATTTGTGCTGATGGATGCATTGAATAACATTAAAAACTTGTACTGAACTTTGACCTTCTATATCTCCGTAACCAGAAGGTTCCCAGGTATGGGCTAGAACAAATAAATGATCGTAATGACTGGCAGAACTAGTTCCATTCGGCTTCGTTATGGTTCTTTTTACACCCTGTATGTGTTTTGTGTGTACGTAAATAAATAAATAATAATTATGACTTGTGCATAATAGCACACCTAGCATAATATTCAGTTCATAATGTTCGCTTTGCAGACCCAGACCACTTCTTTATGAAAGTTGTAATCCACCACGCGGGCCCAGTGCGGGTTGGTAAATGTCAAATGTCAACGAATATTTGGCTCTAGGACATGCCAAATAATTTATGGTAAAGTTCTATAATTACACTACCGTACTAGGTATCGCGACTGCTGAGCATGAGGTCCTGGGTTCGATCCTCGGGTCGGGCAACGTGTGATTGGGTTTTTCCATAATTAATTTGTCAGTAGCAGCTAAGGAGTCTGGATTTGGGATAGGTTGATGGCAATAGCCCCCTATTACATGGGGCTTAAGCATAACTGGCGGAATGTGTGTGTACTATTAGGTACACCTCTGTCTAACCCTTCGGGGTTTACAGGCGTGATAGTTATAATTATTATAATTCAGTTTATTTTGATTGATTATGAGCAATAATCAGTCACAAATTAACATCACAATAAAGAGTTAATACATTTCGTTCAATTAGTAGCAATGTGTGCTGATTGGTGGCTGGGAAAACTTTGAACTTAGTTTTGAACAAAAAAAAATTATATGTTGTCTAGCTGGGGAATGGCGACGAATAATGAGACAGTCCCATGGGTGAGGAACAGCGGATGGAGAGACTTTTGAAAATTAGGTATATGAAGAAACTATCGCTATCGCTCTGCAAGCGCGATTTCAACATTGGTGCGATAAGAACAACTGCAGATGCGACTGAATTACCTAATAAGTAAGAAGTCATAATTCGAGGCTTGGCTCTCGACTATTTCCTCCAATATTCGACCAAAAGTAAAGCTTGCTGAGGTCGGATTCCTGGATGGAAATGTATTTTTGAGTCAAGATTGATTTATTGATTGATTTTTAGTGTCCGGTTGATGACGAAAAATGGATGTATTGTCCCAAGGGTTACAAAACTGCCCTACCCTTCGGGGATAATGACGCAGGCGTCATGTTTTGCTTGCTATGTTAATCAATGCTTAACTAAATTAAATTAGTCAGGTTTTTTTTTTCTCGGATGGGTAATCATCAAATTAATTAGGAGGGCCACTTGGGGCGGAGCGGCAGAGTGTCGTACTTGTACTGACTAAAACCCGTCCATGTTCCTTCTTTTGCCCTTTGTGTTCCAGGGCCGCGGTATCTCTTTCGAACAGTCCCGCAACCCTGGCAGGCGTCGGCCCTTACGGACCCCTTCCTGTTTGCTGACTCTCTTTGAGGCGCGCGTGGAACACGAACGTGCCGCCGACACGGCCTGTCGTCATAGTCAGAATCCTAAATAGGACATTTCTGAAGGGCAACATTATCGTAATTATAAATTATTGAATGCCTCGTTGGTCTAGTGGTCGCAAGCGTGGCTGCATAGCAAGAGGTCCTGGGTTCGATTCCCAGTCGGGCAAAGTGTCATTGGGTTTTTCCGTCAGGAATTTCTCGGTAGCAGCCACGGAGTCTGGATCTGTGCCCGGTTGATGGCAATAGGCTCGCCCCCTATTAAATGGGACTTAAACATAGCTGGCGAAACGTGGGTGTACCTACATCTCTGCCTAACCCTCCGGGGATTTCAGGCGTGACATTATAGTAACATTATAGTAATGTGTTTTTTTTTTAAATTGAATCTTGCGGTCAGACTATGAGCAGACGAGATGGTTCAGATATATTGTAATGTGTGAATTCCTTATAATTTTTCATGATCAGCAGTTCCCAGTTTCAGTAGTCGTGGTGTATTTGCAGTCTGTCGACAGGTTGTGTTAGTAAATTAGCGCGGGTATCGCGGTTCAATCCCACTAATTAACTGCGAGCCTATTTAGGCGGATTTACTAATATTTGATTGGAACATAGACTTCGACACAAATGGTGGAGGACTAAACAATAAGGACTTAAGTTTTTTTGACACTTACGCTAGAAGTTTAAAATGCGCTGTATAGCATCGGCATTGCCGTTTTATAGTCTATTTAAAAACCGCTGTATTTGTACCTAAGTCATCATCTACCTAGCCTTTTCCGACTCCCGTCAACTTCCTGTCTAGCCGGATGCAGCTGAACACTAGTATTTTACATGGAGCGATTGCCTATCTGACCTCTACAACTCAATTAGCAAGCCTCGGAGGAATCTCGATATGTATGGGTGGTCACCCCTACGGACCAACCTAGGCAAGCGGCGCTTCACCTAAAGATCGATTCGAGCGGGCTTCTATCATTCAGCTGAAAGTTTATTAAAATTTCATCTGAATGATGGAAGCCTTATAGCTCCATGGGGGATGAAATTTCCAAAAACCCCTGGGTTGTGGAGGTCAGATAGGCTATCGCTCCATGTAAAATACTGGTATTCAGCTGCATCCTGTTAGACTGGAAGCTGACTCCAGCACAGTTGGAAAAAAGCTCGGTAGATGATGTGATATTTCCCTATGAGAAACTCCATCAGACGTACGGCTTGGGACAATAATTCATCCACAATTCCTAACCGCATCCTCTACAATACTAACCGCAATAATATTTAGACTACACAGCACAGCCCAGTGTTTGTGCCGCGTCAACCTGTCTCGCTAATTACCACCCACGGCCGTGGTTCACTTCCCGTAATTAACTGCGAATATTGTACTCATATAGTTTTGTACAACAGTTTTGTTTATACTGATAGATATGCCTGAAATCGTGGTTTTATGGAACAGTTGACTGTCATTTAGTTGAACATCAAATAATTATGACCGACAACCGCCGGGGCAGACGTGTTTTTGAGTAGAGACCGCGAATTGGCCACCGTAAGGTGGGACGCCCTCTGACCGTGGAGCGACGATGATTGCAGGGTGGCTGGTAGCATCTGGATGACAGTTGCCGAGAGTCGAGTCCAGTGTAGTGAGATTGAAAAGGCCATGTCCAGCAGTGGACTATTTTAGGCTGATGATGATTACGATTATATTTTTCAAATTTAATGTGAAGGTTTTCTCTGGTCCACAATTGAACTCTATACTACGCATTGACTACAAGCAGCGGGGTCAACAAAAGCACATGATGGTCGTCCTAAAGACCGAAACAAAATAAAACGGATATAATTTCTCAATAACTCGTAGCTCTTGAGCTACGCCGTAGCCATGTCGTAGCACATTGCTTTACAATCTCGTAGTCTGGCTTTTTAAGCACATTTTTTTTTCATTTTTGTTTATATTTTTAGGGTTCGGTACCCGAAGGGTAACAACTAACGGGACCCAGCCGTCTGTCTGTCGACAGGCTGTATCTCATATTCCGTTATAGGTAGACAGTTGAAATTTTCACATAATAAGTATTTCTGTTGCCGCTTTAAGAACGCGAGTGCAACTCGCTCTTGGCTGGTTTTTTAAATTCATTGTTATTTCACTTATGTTGCATAACTTAATAGTTTTTGACGAACATACCAAGTTGGCCGTTATTTATTAGTTCATCAACTGATATAAAACCGATTTGAAGCTTCCAGAAGCAGAATATTTATTTTAAAATAGATAGAGTTTCAACGTAATAAGGTGTGAGTGAGACAGAAGTAGTTTATACTGTCTGTCTCTCTCTAACATAAAATAAAAGATGGGGGCTTTTCTCTGTTCTGTAATGGACGTGTTCTAGTAGTATAAACGTGTCTATAAAGATTAAGCATTTTTTATTTTATATTTCATCCTTATACACAGAAAAAAATGCACTCTAATCAAGTGACTTTTTAGCTTGATTGACGATATCGATGCCTTAGTTCACAATTGCACTAACTACAAAATTGACAATTTTCAGGAGAGAGCTTTAAAGTTTTTTAAAGTTTAGACAAGAACAGTAGAAAAACAAAGCAAAATAACAAAACAAATATGCATCTATTCATAAGACTAGTCCTTTAACTCCATCATATCTCAATATTGTAATATTAGTATATACGTAACCTTTTCAAAATGTCTAAATAAACATACAACCCCCCCATTTAATACATTTGTGCACTTCAAAAATTGCCAAACCCAATTCAAGCAAGTTCAAATAAACGTACTTAATATACTTGTTACAGGAAATCCAATAGCGATCGATTAAAAACCGTGATGCGTGAGCAGATATTGTAAATGTATATAATACGTTTGTGTTTTGAAATTTTCTGCAGTTGAGGAACTTACAATCAGTTAAAGTGTATCTTGATTGGATTTACAAAAATAAACGTCATTAGTTTAGTACAACTTTCATGGAACATTAATGGAACTTATTTAATACAACTGTGACCTATGTTTTTTGTAGAAAGAGACGGAATAACGGTATTACGATGCGCGCAAATGAAAGAGCATGAAATTTAGTGTGTTTGGCACAAAAAAAGTGAAAATTGATAATTTTGTAGTTAGTGCAATTGTGAACTAAGGCATCGATATTTTGTTTAGATTAATCAAAATCTTAGCTATGTTGATCATCACGACATGATTGCAATGATTGAACGCTCAATTCCAATCAAGATCCCGTTACAATTCTCAATCAAATAAAAGTAGTCGCTGTGATCATTGTGCTTGATAGGCTCAGATGCAAACAAGTTACTAAGTCAATCTAAACAAAATCTTGATTGTAGCAACTACTTTTTTTTTCAGTGTACTAGAAAATAGTTACACAAACCACTACACAAAAACACTTTACAAAACCCTAGATAATCCCCCAGTCCTCCAATATTTTCCAATAAGCCCACTAGCTTACAATTTGCGGCAAACGCAGTGCCGGATCAAAGGACGGGGTGTATGGGATGACGGGATGAATGGGGGCGAACGGGCTGAAAGCGGATCATCCCCTTACAACCTTAGTTTGCCTGTTACCGGAACTGATTGAGGTGATTAAAATATAGGCATTTATCTTTTGTGGGAGGTAGGAAAGTGACTAGATTTCATTATTGGGATTATGATTTTTTTTTGTTTAAATATGTTTGGTTCAGAAGAATGTTTGTTAGGGTCACTGTCCGTCTATCTGGCTGTCTGTCACCAGGCTGTATCTCATGAACCGTGATAGCTAGATAGTTGAAATTTTCACAGATGATGTATTTCTGTTGCCGCTTTAACAACAAATAATAAAAACAGAATAAAATAAATATTTACTCCCATACAACAAACGTGTTTTTTTCTTACATAATGGTACGGAACACTGCGATTTTACTCGATCTCGGAAGATCGTTTTAGATGATACGATTTTTGCATACGATTCGATATGGGCGAAGATCGCATCCCGTTGAATCGATTAAAAAAATCGGTAGATAGTATAGCCATGAAACGATCTTCTGGAAGATCGATTCAGATCGGGCATCCCTATTTTCCAGTTACTATTATTGACGATATAGTACAAAAAATGTACTATAGTAAGCAATAATTTTTTTCATTTTATTCAGGCCTGTAAGTATACTTTCCACCACACAGACTTTTGTTTATAAAAAGTCAACCAAGTTCCCTTTTACAAAAAAATAACCCCGCAGACTTACAAAGCACATAGGCTTCATACACAAGTCGTATAACCGCTGAACGTAGGCACAGTATAGAGAAAACTAGAAAACCAACTTGGCCCTTTTTTTGTAAAATCACCTCCGAGTTTGTTTCGATATTTCTTCTCAAAGTAAGACATTGACTTCATCTAGTTTTAATACGTAATTTATTACGTCGTCTAAACGTGTTTTAGGAAACCTACTTACACAAATAAACCACTTGACTACCTCGTTAGTAGATTAAAGAATGAGGTCCTGGGTCTGATTCCCGGATCAATCAATTAAGACTTCAAAATTATGGAGCCGTTTCAAACCTCCTGTAACTTTTGAAGGTTTTTACTACACATCATAGCTTAGCCTAATGGAGTGACCTTCGGACTGCCAAGTCATAGGTCTCGAGTTCGAACCCTAAAAATACACTTCGGATTTTTAGATTCATGTGCGTATTCTATAATTATCACTTGCTTCGGTGAAGGAAAACATCGTGAGGAAACCAAACCAGCATACCTGAGAGAAAAATCTCGACTGCATGTAAAGTCAAGTCAGAGGCCCATGGGTGACATAAAACTCTGACACCAGGTTAAGCACTAACCACATGAAAAAGAAGAAGACATATTCAAAGATTGGGAAAATAAAATCGGATAATTTTCTACAAAACATTGGTAATATCCGTATTTAAACATGGGTCCTCTACTCGGACACTTGTTCTTAGTTGAAATACTGTACATTAATACTGACATGTCAACTGTGACGTAGGTGTATACTATGCCTACATCCAGCAGGTCGAGATCAAAGGAAGGTCTAATGAGGGCGGCGGCTCCATGCCGTTTGATGTCAGTTGAGTCTCATTTGTGAATGAGCTGTTATTATTATTTGAGCGTTTTCGTGTTTTGTAAACGGTGGTTTAGATGCCGCCGTGTAACTGGATGTTGATTTTGGCGGGGTGAGTATTTACCTATTGTTAAACTTCAGTCTGGGATAAAATTTTCTCATATAAGTTAGAGAAGTACCAAGCCTTGATCAAAACTCATCTACAATTTGATCGAGATTGCACTACTTAATAGAGTTTGAGAAACTGGACACTACTTTTGAGAAATTTAATTATTTTAATGAAAATTGGAGTAAAGAAACAGGTAAAATTTGTACGTTTGTATGTAGGGGGTAATCTCCGGATCTACTGAACCGAATTTGAAAATTCTTCCAATAATAGGAAGCTACATTATCCCCGAGTGTATATTTGCGGGCAAAAGCTAGTAGGCATTTAATATGAAAGCTTAACCTTTCGTATGCCGAGTATATAGACACAATTAATAACCTAATCGCGTAGATCTACGTTCTACGCACACGGAGTGTTAAGTCTAAAGTAGAAGAGTGTACTACTAAAAGTTGTTACAACATAATGTATAAATTGGCCTTTAGTCCGTTTCTGATTTTTTATAAATGGCTAGCAATAGTAGCACTGAAAATAAAAACTGTTTCGGCAGTGCAAGCAACGAAAGATGAACAAACTTTTGTTTTCGCATAATAAGGCCTAAAAAGCCCGTGTGGTTTCATTCAAAAGTACCCGCGCGGGTCATCCGCAACGGAGCACTTTTGTATGAAACCGTGCGGGCGCCCGCTTTACGCAGTTGCAGGCCTAAGGGCCACTTGCTAATTATCCGTAGTACAATAATAAAAGGCCTATCTACCAGAAGCGAAGATTCCATACTAGTCGATTCCTACCGGCTTCCCTTTGAGAAATGGCAGTGAGTATTCTATTGACAAATAATTTACTCACATTAAAGATATGTACTCCGGCTTACCTCTTACAAAAATTGAGCCTTCGCTACTGCTATCTACTGTACAAAATCTGCTAATAATCTTTATAAATTACTCCTGAAAACCTTTAAAAATACCTAATCAAAGCCTCCAAATCTCACCAACCTCCCACACTATAAGGTTGCGAATTTTTTAGCGGTTTTCAGGGCAAGTAGCAAGAAAGCGGCGTCTTGCTGAAAATCGATAGAGCGCGGGCTCTGACCCCGCCCCCCGCCCCGCGCCCTCCGCGGTCAGTTTCACTACCTTGACATTGCAGGTTGAGGCTAAATGGAAGGCTTTTCAGTGCGGTTAGGTATTCTAGGTCTTTGCTGAAATGTAAATCTTGGTTTTTGGAGATTTCTGCGAATGGAAATTCGTGAATTATTATTATTAATTTATTTATTTCAGATCATTAGAATCCATTCAATAAAATACATACAATTAGAATCAATTTGCATATTTACATGCATTTTTTTATTTTGCTTTTATTTTTTTTTATTGCAGGTGAATTGATTCCATATGAAGGTTTTTTAGAATTATGGTGATCTGTGAATATTAGAATGGGATGATTTGACAATGGATTGGTGTGACGTCATTATTTGATTGAACAACCGTGATTGCGCTTCGTGTAATAAAGTGTAACTTATTTCTTTTTTTCGTTTTTGAAAACCATGTTACTTTGTTATGATATAAGTACCTACCTATTAGATATTGTCCTAGGATGACTATATTAAATATTTTTCCATTTGCTGGATCTAGAATTTATTTCCCGAATTAGATCAATAGAAAATTCTTATCTCTTCCTCTTGTAAGATTGTTTCGGTTAAGATATTTTTTTTTGGTTTCAGTAGGTACCATAAGAAATCAAGTTTGATGAAGAATTTCTTTTACAATGTACTAAACTTAAGAAAACTGAGGTAAGACACTGGTATTCAAGAACACAGTTTCGTCATTTCATTAATTTATTAAAACTTTATGCACAAGCAAAAACTGTACAAAGGCGGACTTAATGCCCTGGGCATTTTCTACCAGTCTACCTTAGTCCTTAGTCATTTTATGTTTTTTTTTTTTTAATTTCTTATAACTTTCTAAAAACTCAGAGTATAGTCTGAGTACCTATAGTCACAGTACCGATATAAATATCCATATTTATACTGTGGTTATAGGTACTCAGAACTTTATGTAGTTGTCAGTTCTGCATTAAATATTTAATTTTCGGGTTGAATGACAATTCAAAATACACGAATACTACATTAATTTACTTTACTTAGTAAGTGTTCCTCCTAATACTCATTATGTGCGTAACTCAGGTCAAAGACCGAACGAAGCCCTGTTAAGTAGCTAGACTAAAATAACCCTTATAACAATGTGTTAAGGTTGATAAATGTTAATTGCATTGACAAGCTTATTTCCATACGATTATGCATTTTCCTGGTGGATTGTTTTAACATAATTACCTACCTTTGTGAATAATTTAATTGTAGTTTTAAAATTTAGTTTGCGCGCCTCTGTAAGCACGGTTAAAGCGTGGCCCGAAAGTCTGACAAACAGTCCTTATTATCGTATTACTCAATACAAGCTCGAAGCCCCCTCCCCCCTCTCTCCTTGCCCCTCCTTGATCTGTTAATAAATGATTTGGTTTTTATTTATTTGACGAACTGGGCAGTCACTCCATGTAAAATACTGGTATTTAACTGCATCTGGTTAGACTGAAAGCCGCCCGGCTCCACTTTTGGATTTTCTCCTGTATCGTGGATACGTTTACAAACATTTAAACTCATATACACAAACAGCCAGAGCCGGAACAACTACAACTATCTTAAGGCCATGAATTTTTTTTTTTTCCATACCCGAACAAGGTGACACGCAACGCAGCAGTCAAGCGCTCAGCCACTGCGGCAATCGTGCCATGTTTCATATTGAACATATACAAAGAATAAATCGAAAGAAGTACGCAAGGATTGAAGCATCGGGCGTAGGTATCTGTATTTTCTGCATATACCCGAAAAAGCGTTTCTTTAAAAAAGAAATCCCTGATGTTTTGTCAAGGCCGTAAGTAAAACCCAGTGGCGGGTCTTAGAAGATAATCCTTTCAAGTAACTACATATCTACCTACATTACTTACATCCAACTTGAGCAGTCAGGCTTTCAGTAAGTAATTACGCGAGGCGTGACCCCCGCCAATGACGCGGGGTCACGGTCCGGGGCGCGTCACCATTGGCTGAAACGACACGCGCACATCGACAGCGATTTTATGGGTTTTCAGCTATGTGACGCCGTTTTCAGTTGGGAGTTTGTATGGGTTCTTGATGACGACATAATCTATAAAAATCTATCAACGCCCAATTCAAAATACATACAATCATAGACATTGTTCCAGATTAACCTAAAAGAAGTAAAAATAAAAATATATACGACACTTGTAACAAAAACACACTTTTTTAGTTTTTGTCTGACTGTTTGTTCCGGCTAATCTCCGAAACACCTGGACCGATTTTGACGCGACTTTTACTGGCAGGTAGCTGATTTTATAAGGTCTAATATAGGCTACATTTATTTCAGAAAAAAAATGAAAACCCTTGAAATTAGTAACAAAATTTGATTATAAAGCCAAGTAATATTTTTTTAAATAATTTCACGCGAACCAAGGTCGCGTGTAATAGCTAGTGTATAATATAAAAAGTAAGGCACATGAAAAGTAAGCGGGTAACCTAAGAAACATAAGCAGAAACTATGATAAGTAAAAAAATGCAATCTGAATGTAGATATTAAAGAAATTACGAGAAGAAACTAATACATCTCCGACCTAATTTAGTTTCAACCTAGTTTATTTCATCATCAATTAGAGAAAAAAATATTAATAACTAATGATGTTCAGAAAAACATCTAGGTTTTTCAATATAATGTGGATAATTTTTGACGGCACGGTTGGCGCTGTGGCGGAGCGATTGGCTGCTGCGGTGCGTGTCGCGGGTTCGACTCCCACACGGAACAAATATTTGTATGGCCTACAGGTAGTTGTCTCGGATATGGCTGTTTGTGAGTATGTGCAAAGTTTGAAAAAAAAAAATTGTTTCCAAAAACTCGCATAAAATTGGCCAGCAATAATGACATTGACATTTTATAGACACGCCCTTTAATACGAAAATAGTAAAACAAAAAAAAAACAGTCTGGCCAAAATATCTTTTCTCGATATCAACAAAAAATCGTTTATTATCATAAACGCTATATTTCGGTACTCCAAATATACGAGATAGTAGACAACGTTCTCCAGGGACTCTTTCCCTCAAGATATGACTTTTGGGGGTTCCTTTAACACCATATTACTCTTATCTGTGGTACTTGTTGACGTCGTATAGTTTATGTTTTGTCTATGCGTTTTGACGCTTTTTTATAGAGGGAAAACTGAAGTTATGGTCACAAAAAAACTGAAATCTGACGTATGTAGGTAGCAGAATTCTTTTGTTTCATGTGGTTTTATGCCTTACTGACGTTGCTCATAAAGCCACTAAGCTGAAGTGGGACTGGTCTGGCCACGTCTGCCGCATGCCCAATGAGCTGTGGGCCAAAATAGCCCTGGAGCCCTGACAGAGCCAGAACCTCGCCAGCCAGCGGCAGACCTCGTAGAAGATGGCGGGACGATCTGGACAACATTAGCGACCACACCACATTCACACACACACACCACACACCACATTGGTCCACATTGGCCTTGGATAGAAACAACTGGAAATCATGGGGCCTTTGCCCAGCACTGGGATGATGTAGGCTCACTGTAGGTACCAGTATAAGTTTTATGTGTGACTTTTTACGACCGCCATATTGAATATTGTTGTACCTATCAGAGCTGAGTAGCACTATTTTTGGGTAATATCATTTTAATAATCATTTTCACCCTTTCTAAAAACGTTTTGATCGATCTATTATAAGATAAAATGCCATTGTATAAGTACTCAATGATTGCGTAATATCAAAATCCTTTAGGCAAATGTCTCAACACCATGGGTGCCTGAGAATCGACGGCGCTGCCGAGGCCGGCCTAGAAACAGGTGGCGAGATGATCTGGTCGCGCATCACGAAGGCTGGTTCTAGGTGGCGCAGGAGAAGAGTACCTGGAAGCCTTTGCCCAGCTGTGGGACATAAAAGGCTACTAAAAAAAGGGTTGCCGATAAGTGTAAGTAAGTTAACAGATATGTCAGGTTCTTTTTCAGGTATCTAGTGCATTTCATAGCAAAAATGGGTAGACGTTTCAGAAGCTTGAGCTGGTGGTAGCTCCTAAAACATCTCCTCATTTTGAAGGAAACATCACTCAACTGAATAGCTACAGTACAATAATATCATATTAAACGTATGATCTCAACGTTCTTTATCGCCAACGATAGCGCGACGTAAACAAGCGCTCATTTATTACATTTATATCGTTCATAAAGCTTTATCTTACCACTGACATGTCTTGTGCTTATCGCTCGCTAGGATATGTCCCCTGGCGATGTCTGGGGGATGTTTTTTTTTACATTATTTTGTTGCTCTGCGTGTTATCCTTACAAGTAACTAGGTACTTGAAAAGAGACCGTCGTTGAGCAGTGGACATATGACAGCTAACTTGAAGAAAAGTAGAAAGTTTTCTATAGTTATCCTATGTTAGGTACTCAGACCGTCAAACCTAGGATGCAGAAAAATCTTTTCAGCATCCACAGCTTTACTTTGGTAGATCTGAGGGTTTACTATGACGTTTTAAAGCAGGAGTCCAGTGTGAGAAAGAGTCAGAGCTATACAGGTCGTGTAGCGCCATCTCTTTCCCACACTGGAATTTCTCCTTCTTTAAGGTGGAAGCGCAAGGGTAGCCCGCAATAAACGTAAGAAAATTTAAATTTCGCGGGCTACCCTTGCGCATCCACCTTAAGACGTCATGGTAGGCCACCTGGAAAGCATTGAGAATAGTGGCAGTACTTTCATAGCAACCTACAAGCTTGGCTTGACCTTATAGTCTACTACTGAGTGGTAGTAGATTATAAGGGCAAGCCAAGCTTCATTCATTATGTTAGTTAGAGTTTCTGGTTCTGAATAGTAGGCTTACCTTATGAGCTTGCCGTATTGTGGCCCTTATGCACACCACTGATTCGGAATACTAAATTTATGCACCTTATGAGAAACCAGAACATATAGGTACACTCATTTTGTTGACGATGAGACAAACTTAATAATCTGACTGAGGCGAGAATGAGAATACAAGGTAAAAACAAAAAAGTCGTAGCACATCAGGCTACTACAATCTGTCAAACTTTAATAGATTTTCAACTTTTTCCCTAAAGCACTAAGTTCAAGGTTGATTAGAATAGTACATTTTGATGTAAGTGGGGAAACTTTGTTATTGCATTCGAGCGCGGAATTAACACCCGAGCTGCAAGCGAGGGTGTTATGGAGCCGAGAACTGCAATAACAAATCCCCACGCGTATCAAACGACGTTTTTCAATACACTTTCGAAGAAATTAAATATTATTTAATTTGCTTTTTTTCCGCGCTTTGCTTTCGCCAGGTTGAAGAAGATGCAAAGGTATGATGCTGTATACAGCCTACTATGAAAAAAAGAAAATTCAATTTTTTTTTTTTTTTATTTAGAACTCTTTAAGATGTTAATTTGTTCATAAAAATAAATATTTGTTTTAAATAATCATTTTTATCTATGATATTCTATTTATAAACACAATTTAAATACTCGAAAAATACTTAATCCGTAAAGACGCATATATCTCTTTGCCGGGATTAAAAAAAAAAACAATCACCGCCGACTATAGATATAGTCATTGAACCCTTTAGACTTATCTGTGCAAATTTTTATTTCCGCACGTGTGCGGAAAAATATTAAAAATCGCACACGTGTGAAATACATTGCATGTTGAATCTAATCGTAGTGCGATTAGAACCAGTTTTCGAGAAAGTGTATTGAAAAAAAAAATAACAGTTTCGGATACCTAGCTTGATGTGGTGGCGTCCGTACATGAGGATTTAAAAACCTTAAATAATTATAACAAAAATGCATTTGGTAATTTTCAAAAGTTAATTTATTAAATAAAGTAAAAATGTCCCAATTATAAACAGGCATGATAGTCACAAGAGTGATGTTGAAATAAACGTGCATGATAAACTTTGACAAGAGCTTGATAGCAAGACGGTATGTAAGTCGGTAGGTACATAAAATGATGTAAATAAGTATAATTGTGCGTTGGTATTTATTTAGAACACTGTTTCAATAACTTAGGTATAATTTATGTACCTATTTTACATTACAGTCATGCAAGAAAAGTTTAAAGAGTACAATTTTGGCACGAAGGTTTTAGGAACATATTTAGTCTAGGTAGTTGTAAACTTAATAACCTAGGTCATCCAAAAATATAGACACACACAGAATAATTTTGGAATACAATTAAGAAAAAAAAAAACTTGAATAACTATTTTGAATAACGTTTGAAAAGTCGCTCACTCAAACATTTCGGCTACACTGAACCGTCTATCTAGTTTAAGACAGATAAGTAATAAATTTGTACCGGGACCGGGGGATTTTGTCGGGACCGGTAAATGTGGCGACATTTGGGGGAGGCTTATGTTCAGCAGTGGACGTCTTTCGGCTGAAATGATGATGATGATGAATTTGTACCATTATTTTCCTAGAACTATGATTTGAGCAATTCTCTTGGTTTAACTTCATTGCATTATTCCAAAAGCTTTCCCGTCGCTTCCTCGAGATCACCTTCTTTGTTTACTTTCGTGGAAATATTTCCAGAAAATCATGATTCCCAGATTGTGTCGCTTTCTAATGGCTTATTTTGGGAATGTTGAAGACAAAAAGCCATAAATATTATCGTTTCAAAACACACATGTTGATTCAATAATTGCAAGACGTTCGGTTCTTGCTTCGTAACAACTCGACCAAGCAAATACAGCATGTACCCTAGGGGCGCAAACCATGGAATATGGGAGAGTACCTGCTCTCTGGCATATCCTTGGTAATCCTTGGAAGGCTTTGAATATAGGTATCAAAGCCTTGACGCACTGCAATCCATTCTGTCTCAAAGTAACTTTGACTTCAAGACCCGACATACTTTAAAGTCACTCCACTTTTTAAGTCCATATCGAAGTAAAGGGTTGTCAACACATTGTCACTTAACATTATAATATCACTTGGTATCTTCGTATCTGTTAACCAGTCCCTTGCTAAACCTCAAAACATAACTCCAAATCACCGTAACTTTAAAATTATCAAATTTTCCATCACCAACCCCTGAACGACCACCAATATCGTGAGTTTCAAGTTAACTGGATTGACAAAACGTTCTAAAGATGCTTTATATAGGTAACCTTAAGCTTGGCCCTATGCTGGCCTAGGGTTAATAATGATACACTTTTGCTGTGGGTTCACGGTATCAAGCATTCAACCCCAGGTCAGCCACACAGACTGTATTGTTGTTCTTGATAAATGAGTTTTGCTTTTTATTCATTATCTTTCAATGAGGTCGGTGTTGTTTTTTAAAGGAATTTATGTATTTTTTGTTGTTGTTTTATTAACACTAATTAATGACGAAACTAGGAGGACACAATTTCCTAGGAAACCTACGTTTTAACGTTTTTTTTTTTGTAGAATTAAGTTCCCGTGAAAGATTTATGATTAGGTATTAGCTTAAACTAACTTAAGAATAAACATGGAATAAAGTTAAGTCAAACACCAAAATTCTGATTCATGACTCTGTATATATGCAACATAACTCAGTTTATTAGTAAAAGGGCGAAAGTTTCGCATATGATAGGTGTGCTATTGGTTAGGTAAAGCTGACTGGAATATTTATTTAAAGGAGTATTTAACTTATTTACCAATAAATATCTAGTCTGACTGTCTGAATGATAACTGTAGGTATCGTTGAATAGTTCGTCGCCCCGTATCTGAAGACATTGACTTGCAATAAGGGTATCTTTATTAGGTACCTACAGTAACTTGTAGGAATTTCCTTACTTATGTTGATCAAGCACAGATAACTTTGTTTCCGCCTTCTCGGTAGATATATCTTTGTGTCTAAAAATGTGCTATCTAATCTATACTAATATTATAAAGAGTTACTGGGTTTATAATGTCCAAATGGCAGTAGAACACTGACTCCTAAGTCACAGGTATTCCTAGACACAATTTCCATATTTATACTGTGTCCTAGATTAGGAGTTAGGGATTGAACTTCTGTGAGCCTTTAATTAAGTATTGAAAACTTTAGCTAGATACTCGTATTAACCATATTGTAAGGACGTGTATCAATAAAGTATTATTATTACCTACTTAAATTTCGTGAGTTTGTGAGGTTGTAGGCGGTAATCTCTGGATGTACTGAACCGATTTCGAAAATTCATTCACTAATAGGAAGCTACATTATCCCCGAGTGCCATAGCACTTATTATTCTGTGGCCATCCACAATGTGCCCGTGGGATAATTTCCGACCAAAACGCGAGCGAAGCCGCGGGCATCAGTTAGTAGTACCTAGATAACTACGTTGTAGGTAGGTACCTACCTACTCAATATTAAAATTGACTCAAGCTGTTTTGTAGTAGGAACCTACCTACCTAATACCTACGTGGGAAAGTAGGTACAGCTAAGGTACCTGAGGGTAATAAGGCCTACCTAATTTCGATTCGCTTTATTTATTTATTACCTACTTTAAAATAGCTATTTATTTATATTTTGTAAGGTCGGCCAGTATGGCTTCTTATAAATTTAAACAGACGTACCTAGAAGTGAAATACATATGTATAAGCGTCTTAATGTATATTACAATTTAAACAAAAATCTGGTACAAGGTAGCCTAATAAGGCCCGGGTAGTTTATTAACGCCCTAACCGTTTTCACGTTTTCGGAAGAATGTAAAACCTTAGAAATGATTCAGTAATAATATTTAAACTGTAAGTACTCATCGATGTTTAGTTGTATTAGGTATTATTATTTCTGTGAGAACAAAATTTTAAGCATAATCGGTTCCCTATAATTGAATAGGCTTAATTGAGCGATGCACATGGGCCTTATTAGCCGTAATTTTAATAAGTCTAATTATTAAGAAATTGTTGACATATAATTTATATACTGAATTGGTGTTAGCGTTTAATTATTATTTTGTACGTCCCCTTTAATAACCAAAACGTTTACACTGTTGTAAGTCCATTATTTTTAGTAATATAATTTATTAGTAATATAATACTTATTCCGGGGTATGAACCTATTTACCTACGTAAATAACAGTTCCTTGTCTCTGTGGCTTGCCTAGGGGCCAACAATACGGCAAGAACCTAGGGTAAGTAGACTATTCAGAAACCCTAACATCATGAAGTGTTGTAGATTAGGCTTATACTTAAAGGCAAGCTAAGCTATTAAACCTGATGAAAGTACCGCCACTACCTGGTATACACAGGTATACCTACAACGCAAAAGAACCATCTAAGGACATCTAAAGTGAGCAAAACAAGATAAATCAGGCTGAAAATAAAACGTGGCCACTTAATGGGCCCAACAAGGTAACTTATGAAACGTCGAAACAAAGAGAAGAAAGCTGAAAACGATTACCTACATAGAAAAAGTTAGAAAAATAGTAGGTAAGGTTAGTGTACTGTAGTTTTCCCAGATAGAAGTCAGGATCAAGTGCGGTGTGAGAGCAACCGTCGAGGCATCTTTGTGCCCATAAAATAAAATAATGGGTCATCTGCAGATAAGACAGCAATTTCTAGTAAGGTATGTACCTACCTACCACTAGGTACTGAAAACGAGGTAAAAGATGGTTTTGTTTACTTTGCATTGCAAGTATTTGCAAGTAATGCAACTGAGTACCTACTAGCCACAATTAAAAAAAACCATCTGTTTGAGATGATTCAGCCAACAAAAGTTTACGGTACAAACAACACTAACTATTAACAGTTGAAAAAATTATAAAATGGGATTTTACAACGTCCACTTCTATATTTTAACTATAGACATAATCAACGCCATCTAGTTACTGGTAAATGATTTAAACTACAGCTGGCGACATCTAGTGGATTTCAAAAATAACTTTAGAAAGACCTGATGGTTTTACTTGCAGCTCGTACGTAAAATGTCTACTAGATGTCATTATGAACAATGTTTTTATTGTACAGCACAAGATGGCGCTATTTTGAGTTCCAGAGACCTGCGCGCGCATGAAATTAGTACCGGTAGTAGTACTGATACTGTTAAGACTGCGTTTATTCGAGCCAAAGCTAGTGTCCAATGTGTCCTACTGGGTTTGTCTAGCTGGTCCCGCCGTCTTCTAAGAGGTCGAGGTCGAGGTCTGCCGCGATGCCTTCTGCTGGATGTTTATACTGTGGGCTATTTTGGCCCAGCCAAGTCCCACACAGCTTAGCAGTTTTTTGAGCAACGTCGTTAATCTGTGCCTTGGGGCGCAGTGGGGTGTTGTTTATACCGAGGATAGCACGCGAAATTAAATTTTTTGACCTGAAAATTTGAATGTCCGGGCTAGCCTTGCGCTTTAAAGGGGGCCCGCTTGGGGTACCTGTGGTAGAAATAAACGAAACGAATTTACTTCTATCATTTTATTCATAGTTTACACATTACATGTCTATCTGACTTCTTAACAACGAAGATACAATGATAGAATAACAAATAAAAAACAAACATCAAAAAGAAAATGCAACACAAAATGACGAATAATATGTACGTACTTAGTAAAAAAAATCCAGTTACTGACTAAAAAAATGCACTTACACACTAAAGGTCACTTCAAGAAATTTTACATCAATTTTGATTGGCACACACTAGCCCTCAATTCTTTATTTATCTAGACATTTCATAGATTTTAGCACAACGACAGTTGAAATTTGAAATGACGACAAATACATGATCGCGTGGTAGAATTTGCAACGGTTGGCTTAGCACTTACAGTTGAAAATCCAAAACACGCCTTATGCCTCTTGCGACTTTTCAATTTTCCACCGTCGACAATAATAGTACATTTTGATCTATGTGGGGAAACTTTGTTAGTGCATTCGAGGCGGTTTTCACACCCGAGCCGCATGCGAGGTTGTTATGGATACGAGAACTGCAGTAACAAATGCCCACGTTCAAACGATGTTTTTCAATACACTTTCGAAGAAATAAAATAATACAACAAAAACTATTTTTGTTATTGATTATTAGGAAACTTGGATTTAATGTGCTTTTTCCTCGCTTGTTTGCGCCAGGTTGAAGGAGAAACAGCCTAATATGAAAAATAGAAAATTCAAATATTTTTGAATTAAAAACAAATACATAAATGTTAATTTGTTCATAAAAGCATATTTTTTTAACTAATCATGTCTATTAATGATATTATATTTATAAACACAAGTTAAATATTAATAAACATTTACGCCGTAAAGACACATATATATCTCTTTGCCGATATTAAAAAAAATCAATCACCGAAACCAAATTGGTTCGATGGTGGAATTTTTTATTTCCACACACATTGTAATAAACGGAAAAAAGGTATGCGTTTCATACGCGTGGATTTTATATACATTTTACGTTATGATACATTGCATGTTGAACCTAATCGTAGTGCGGTAAGAACCGGTTTTCGAGGAAGTGTATTGAAATATATCTATTTGCAGCCACGCATATACATAACATATAGGAATAGTCTCTGTACTGTATGTAATTAGGCTAATAAGTTTCAAATCATTCAAACTATTATTATTTACACATTCAGATTAGAATAGATTATATTTTACTGTACAAGATTCATTTAAACTGTCAATATAACATCAAACTATACATTTATATTTAAGGATTATTTTGATATTACAAACAGACATTTTTTTTTTTTGTATAGATTACACATTACATTATTACATCATCAGATATACATATAGTAGCGGGCGAGGTACTCAAATGTTTCGGAGCACCTAACGAGGTAAAAATATCAGAAAGCACAGAACTTCAAAGGTATCTACGCAGTCAAGATGATCCTAAAGATCGGAACATTTATGGAAAATTTACCTTAAATTTACCTTTCTTAAGTCTGTATCACACAGTTTAAATTCGTTACTTTATTTACTTTTTATTTGTCAAAAATGATTTTGACAACTATTGTGGATTATATAGGTATAGGTATGTGTTACGAATTAATTGAAAAGTCGCTGCTCTTATATTTACCCTTTTTCTTATATTTTCTTTTATGACCAATTGCATGTTCTGATGTTATTGACCACATCTAGTGTAACGAATTTATTGAAAAGTAATGCTGCTCCGAAATATTTGAGTACCTCGCCCGCTACGATATATCTGATGGCGACTGTACAAGAATTTGGCAGGGATTTTTAATATTTTGGGCCTCAATGCCCTTTAAATATTTGACTTTGGATGATTACATGGAATACTTGATAAATCGCACTATTACGCGGACGCATTACCCATAATACAAAGATTAAATAACATCTTTTCATACCTATTCGCACACATCGCTTTCACACAAATACAATCAATACCAACAGTAACACCATTTTACTATACTAAACAGCTGACAAAAATTATGAAGAACTAGTGTGTGCTTTAATTAGAAAAAAAAACATCACAAATACTATGTACAAAGTCAGATCGAATTATGTTAGACAACAATTACCTACTTGTACATAATTCCAGTATTTACCAACAAAGCGCGTCATGTTTCTTTTGGAGCTTGAATTACAATGTCATTAAGGCGATATTGACGTTTTCTGTGGAAATGGGGATGGCACTGCAACAGAGATAGTATTGCCATGCTAGGGGGCTAGCATGGCAATACTATCTCTATTCTACCAAGACTCGACAAAGCTCTTTCTATACAACTTGACGTCTTGGCATTCATTTCTAACATCGCCATGCTTGCGACGATAGAAATCTTTCCACAATCTATCATAAAATGACAATTCAATTCGACTCTTCATCGACAAAACCCGTTTCTACGGTGGTCATGCTACGCGGGCTGTGGAACTAATGGCGCTATCATAGCTTGTACCAAGCAACGTCATTGGTTGAAGATCTGTCAATGTCATTTTATAGTTCAAAATAGCTTGACCTCTTTGGTCAGATTGGGACTAAGCTATGGACACGTCATCTACAATCAGCTTTGACTTGCCTTCCCCATTGTATTGAAAAACAAGATGGCCGCATTTGTTCAGACTAGGGCTCCGCACTAGTGGCAGTACTTTCATGGAAGACTAAAAGCTTGGCCTGTCCTCATAACCTTTTTTTAGTTTTTACTCTTCATGATATTCGGATTTTGCAGCCTGCTTGCCTTATGGGCTTGCCGTATGGCCCTAGGCACGCCACTGCACGCGCCAATGGAACCATGACGCACTCTACAAACGACCAATCATACGATTCTTACTCCCTTCGCAGAGATCATCAACACGTGAAGTTTTTCACCGATTTTGTTAATAATACATCACCCACCATTACTAATACACTGATTTGTTTAATTTTATAGTACCTACATCAGCTATATCCTAGCATTGCCATCTCTCGACGTCTACCTTCTTTTTATTTATTTATAATCTCATTACTTACTATAGTAATTTACAATAGAAATATTAGGATTTATTCCAATTTGAGTAGTGCAAGTAAGAATATAAGAAATTATTTTTTTAATTCTAGATGTTTCCACTGGACGAACATGTTGGAGACTTGGTCATCTAATCATATAATTTTGATGACGCTATGGAACCTTCTATGTGACCGACTTTCGACACTCTTCGGACATGAAGTCGTCAAAAGAAACTGATGAAAGTTTTCTTTCATACTACTTGCACAGTCAAAGTGCAAAAATAACCTTATTTGAACGACATCAAAGACAAAATTGAGAAATCAAATAGAACAGAATGTCAATGAGAATTAGAAATAAACAATTATCGATCGATCTTAATCCTAACTTTGTGACACCCTAAATTACATGTCGAAAATGTACACAAAAAAAATACTGTCAAAATTCCATGATTCTATCATATTATTTTAAAGGAACAAATGCCAATTTTACAAAAATAATTAAGAAAAAATAACATTAAACTGATTTTATTGATCAACTTAATCCTCAACACGTGAAAAGTTTAATTTAAACAAAGCTCTTCATACATGCCCGTACTAGCTGTTCTTTTAAAATCAATTAAAAATAAATAACAAAAAGACATGATCCTTATTATATTGTTCAAGATAGTAATTTAAACATTTATTATTAGCTCACTTTGGCTAAGCATCGATTTTAAATCGACACAATTTTAATTGATGTTTGTATCAACTCTATATTCACAGAAATGACAATTTTTATATAAATTCTTACAACTAAATGAGACCATATACAGTTGAATACCAATTTATTTCTATTAGATTATACTTAGCTACCTATAATAACATTCTTTTAGTCAGAAAGTCTTTGAACTTTTTAGGGTCACTTACTATAAAAAATACATGATTCCTGCAACAAATTTTAGGCTAAATCTAAATCCCATCTAGGCAAACAGACGTATTCGAATTTTGCGCCAAAAAAAAAAATGTCGAATGGGAACAAGCCATGTTTTTGTAGAAAACCAGATACACAGTAAGGCCTTGAGAGTAGAAATTAAGTATATTTTTTGTAATAGAATCAGTCACAGTATGAACCTGTTAATTTAGTCATAGACGTTTTTTATTTTAGTATTTATGACTTTAGAAGTTCAACATTTAGCTAACCCATTGACCAATACGAGCAATTCGACCCTACCCCAGAACAAGCCTTTTTTACCAACATACACATTACAAATGTCACTAGCAAACAGGGTTAACTTTGTCCCGAGAATGCGATCAGCGAAAGTCGCCATACTGTTAAAATACGCTGGTGTGCTCGAAATGGAGCCTATTATGTACAGCTGCCGACGCAAGTTGCCTTAGCCTCAACCAGACTAACAGAATACTCAAGTCCTTGTAAGTGGTGCTACATTGTCGAGTTGGCACATTCATTTCGGCAGAATTTATTGAATAACAATTTAAATTCGGCGTTCATTCCTCACGTGCCGCTAGAACTCCGTTCGGCATGCATCGGCTCGGCTCAGCAGAATTAAAGCGAAGCCGAGTGGCTTGTTTCGAATTACGCCGACATGGACTTGTGTGTAGCAACCCCAAAGAACTTAGAGATTCCATAGGCTGAATTATCGCGAAGACACTGTATAAGAACACTAATAAATCCATTTTACGAATACTTTTACACATTCCTTAAACACTATTAACACCAAGATTTTCTTTTATAGAAAGAAATCTCAAGTCTTTTCACCTGCACTTGCTTGCAGTTATAGTTTTAAATTTTAAAATTTGTTTACTTCACTTCTTGAAGCTTACTAACCAGTGGTATAGGCAGTGCATTAGGTGGTGGATTAAATATTATATTTTGATTAACTTTTGCTTACAAAAATAGCAACATATCGCTAAGCTAAAACGTTCTTGTATATATTTTATAAACATCTAAACACTAAGCTGTCACTATACATTGTCTAAAATCTGTTAATTTGTGTCTAGCGTAACCAATATACTTTGTACTTTAACAACCATATGCATTCGGCTTACCAAACCCTTGAGCATACTTAGAACTTAGTCACATTAAAGTTTGCAAAAGGCGACTTCGAAAAAGACAGATTGCGTCGGTACATCAATAACGACCTTGATAAATTACCTGAGTATGTAGTAGTAAACAATAGGCCGAAATTACGTCGCTTAATTTTCATAGAAAACATAAGCACGCAGTATTGTCGCAAATCTTTCAGCTGGTGTGTCACTTCGCTTCCGTTAGCTTTGTAACATCTACCAGAATTCATCTGGTTATAGAATTGCTACCAGTGCTAAGTCGGAGCGGGTCGCTAGTAAGTGACGAAGTTCAAAAGTGATCAACGTTTCCGTACACTGATTGTACCTAAACCACTGGTAAAGTAACTAATTTGTCTATTACACTTCACTTCACTTATGCTAAGCGTCACTACCGCGTCACCTCAAGTGTCAATTTTCACGTATTATGAGGATCTTTTTAAAATCCCAGGATCATTCTGGCTCAGTGAACATAAATGAGAACTTTTCGTGGGAGGTAGGGGCGATGACGCGGGCCTCTATCAAGCACTGCACGACCCACGTAGTGGACACGAGAGGGATGTTATCTTGATTCGCCTTATTCTGCACTTCGTGAGGGCAGTCCCACTCGGTGACCAGGGCTAAAGCCCCGGACATGTTGAGGTCTTCTTCGTTGACCACTCGCGTAGTGGCGCCGGCGAGGGTGCACACTCGCTCCCAGAACTTCACGAAGGTATCTTGATCACCGCAGAGAAGGATGATCTTGTCTTTGTAGAATGTTGCGTTGCGACGGCCTGAGGGCGGCATCTGGAGAAATGGTATGAGTTAGGAAATGTTAAGTTCAAGCCTTGAGTTGAAGTTGAAGTTTTGAGTTGTTGTGGAAGTTTTGTTCTTATTGTGTGTGTGTGTTGTTGTGTTTATGTGTTGTTTAGTGTGTGTTGTTGTCATTTTTGGCGAAATACATTTTTTTATTAAAATGTTAAGTAGCCTGGCATATAGCGGCAAAACATTGAGATAGTTGCTAGTCAGCACGCACGGACGGTAAAACAAACGAATCTAGGACCTTCATCGTACCTGTTGCAAAAACAGTTTTAAAATAGTTTTTAATTTCTCCTGTAAAAAAGGGTGTTGTGCATTTACAAGATCCTGCACTGACGCCGACGAAAAATAGACTTCTTCTTCTTTTGAAGGCTATTTTAAAGTTCAACTTCGAATTTAAAATGAACATAAATGTTCACGTGATCATCTTTGGTGGTGGCCCTACTTACAAGCAGGGCCAAGGAAGTTGTCAAAAATCCGTCAATTTCAGACAATTTTGATAAGCCTTTTGATTCTCTGCTGATGTTAAGTTAATTAAATGTATTGTTATACAATATACAATACAATACAATATATTGTTGTATGCGTCTAAAGTTACTATTTAAAAGATAGACCCTGAAAGATATCCCAATGTGCTTGTGTCACTACTCACCCAGTTAATGAACCTCTGCTTGAGTATAGACCAGCCAGCCGGCAGAGCGAACGAGTCGATGTCGTGCACAGTGTTGTCGATGCAGCTCATAATGACCCAGCCGTGGGATACGGAGCGGATATCCGCTGCGAGGCACTGGATGTACTTCGCTGTGAGACAGGGACGAGGCGCGATTAACTTGCACACGGTGTATTTGTTTCTTGGTACGTCGTCGAAGTGGCTGGAAAAAGGAAACAATTTTTTTTTATTTTCTTGTTGTATCCGCAATCAAAATTCACTATAAGCGGATTTGTTGATCTACTTCTTTATGTCACTTCATAATTTTACATGAAATTGGTGTATGTCTTCATTACAGCCGTTTGCGATAGCTTTGTTGGGTCAGTTCGTCAATACACTTGGTATTTGCCAGACGCGTTTGGTACTTTACAGCAGCGTCTTGAATTTCTTCCTTCACAGTGTTCATTTATAGGTGTTTATGGATGTCATTGCTGTTGATTAGCCACTAGCCCCGGTGTCATGGATATTGTTCTGAGTATCATGCTATGCTTCCTTTGCAGAATTATGATGTTAAGTGTTACTGGTGCATCCCCAAAGTTGGATTCCATACATCCATACCGGTTTGAGAATTTACTTGTAAATCAAGACTTTATTATCAGTAGATAGCTTACTATTGCGTCCCATTAGCCAATGTACTGTGTATCTGATCTTGACTCAGTAACAGCAGGGTCTGGATTTGTGGTCGGTTTACATTTTGCCTGATTACAGGGGCCTTAGTCTGCTATTGCAATAGTGTCAGAATGGTCTATCATTGATTTAATAAGGCCCCTAGCGCACGGCGTATTGAAGCGCGTTCGAAACTCGTTTGACGTGCGTACAAAGGGTAATTCGTCTGCGCGGGGCCTTATTAAATCAATGATAGACCATTCTGACACTATTGCAATAGCAGACTAAGGCCCCAGGTGTGATGTTAGGTTACGTTTATATTCATTAAAACTACAATCTGGAAAACATTATTTGTATGCCTAGCAGGGCAGCACATAGTGAGAAATTACTTTATTGATAACATCATGTACTTACTTTTACCTATGTGTCACAAATAATCATATTTGAATTTGAATAAATTACAGATCTGACGCTTTTGGGTTTCCTATGTTTAATAAATTAATCATATATGTGGACACAACATTTTTGTTGTCGGTTGTCGAGATATACGGAGGTAAGTAATAGCTAAATCAGATATCGTGGGTATACACTTTACACTGCACCTTAAGCTAGAATCAAAATGGCGATCAAGTGGCCACTTTGCTATATATATATTTTTTTTTAAATGAAAAGATGGGGAACACGAACCTATTTTTCAGTCACTTGAAAATCAATACCTGGTTTTGCGTCGGCTTTCTTCTAATTTCCATTTTTCTCTATATTTACCTGTACACGGTCCCTCCACCAGCTTCCAGCTGTTCCTTGAGACGCTCCTTGTTGAAGGGTCGGTCGCAGAATTCCAGGTCTTCAGTATCCGTGCCGGCTACTGAGGAAGTGGTCTCGCCGTCCTCTTCGGAAGAGTAGTGGCGGGTCTCGGCGCTTTGGGTAGCCTAGAGGATGAAGATTCGGTGTACTATATTCTATGTGATCAAAGATGCTAATGTATTTTCACAATCCGCATGCATGAAAACAACTTCTACGAGTAATGAGACTCCGATAGACATAGACACAGTCCAACAAATCTTTCTCTTTCTACCTAACTAGCTGTTGCCCGCTGCTTCGCTCGCGTTACACGACACGGCACGTAATTCCACGGGCACGTTGTAAATATAGCCAATGGCAATCCGGGATAATGTAGCTTCCTATTAGTGAAAGAATTTTCAAAATCGGATTAGAAGATCCAGTGATTACCCCATACAACCTGACAAACTTTCCCTCTTTATAATATTAGTATAGATTTACACTTTCAAGTTTTATTTATTTTGAATTTATTTTTTACGTTTTAGGAAAGCTTACAGACAAATAACACTACAATAACAAAATAATTATATACCTAAATTGCTAATAACAAGCTTCCACAGATAAATATAAACATTTTTAGTTTTAAAATGTATGTTATGGTTCTGTAATTTACGAATAATAATATATTTTATTGTACCACACACATTCAATACAAAAATTTAAAATACAAGAATCTAACATTACAGTACTCTCAAATTATTGACTAATTAAAGAAGTCTGAAGAAGTTGCAATCAGATAGGTTGCAAAAGTTTTGTTATTGTGGAAAAAAGCCCAAAGTTTGTACAACTGTAATTTTTTATTGATACTTAAATATTTATTTAGATAAATGTATTAAGTTTCTTTAAGAAATGTTCTAAGATTTAATAGAAATTGACCATCTAATTCTTCTTCTATTCAAGTGACTTTTGGGGAAATGTAGTTGTAATCTGTAATAGCCTGTCACAGACTATGCTCCACCTGCTATCCTGTCCTCTTAGCCCAAAAACATGTAGCCCAAGCGACCTCTGCGCTGCCACCGACGACGCGGTGGAAGTGGCGAAGTTCTGGGCTAACAAAATATAAAAATTGTGGTGCCAGCGACACGAAGAAGAAGAAGATAGCCCGTCAAATGCTTAGCAGTCCGAATACTGTGGTACGGGCGAATAGTGTGTACGGACAGCATTTAGAACATTTGTCTATGTTGTTACCTTATCATTAGTAGCAGCGGTCCGCGTCCGCCTAGGCGTCTCAGTACAAGTCAGTAAGAAATGCAGTCCGGCAAACAGCTTGGTATCCGGTCCCGGTATCGGTCCCATTTTCGACACCGTATCCTCATCGTTCTCGAACTTAGTCAGCTTCGAATTCTTCTTGCCGATGTTCTGTTTAGATGCTCCTTTTAATTGCAGGGGACCAGCTGGAGAGAGGTAAATAGTTAGTGATTTTGTGACTTATTTCTTAGAGGGTAAGTAAGATTAATGATTGAAATGAAATACCGATTAACGTCATAGCTGCTTGTGTTCTTTGGATCTTAGTATTTTTCGTGTTGTGTCAGTGACGCTGCTGACAAATGGGTATGTTATAGATGGGCAACATACAAGGGGACTGTGTTTCCTAAAACAGCAGAGCTTCCGTAATACGACAGACAATGCAAGATATAATCAGCCTATAATGTTCCCACTGCTGGGACACACGGCCTCCTCTCTATGAGAGGGAATGGGCTATAATCCACCACGCAGGCCCAGTGCGGGTTGGTAGATGTCACATGTCTTCGAATTTCTGGTTCCAGGACATGCCGGTTTCCTCACGATGTTTTCCTTCACCGTTTTTGAGAGCAGTGGTGTTGAAATAAGTTACACAAAGTAATGCGCCTGCCTGGGTTCGAAACCAGGACTTACTGTTCGTAAGTCGGGGCCGCCACCACTGGACCACCGCTGCTCTCCAATATAATGCAAGATATTTGACGTCATTTGACGCGATTTTTCGGCTATGTGGAGCCACTAGGAAATACTTTGAGCGGATAAGATGGGTCACCAAGACTTTAAAGCCTTATTGGATGTAAAATTCAGGTAGACTAAGATTTTTTTATCGCCTGTTTGCCTTCCTCTTGATCTTGATCTCGTCCAGTAGAATGCGAAGAGAATGAGATGAGATTTATGAATAGTATAACCAGGAGACCTCCGGTAGCAGATGTATGAAGTGAAATTAACATACATCTATGGTATGGAAACAGATATGGCTAGTGATTTTCTTTAGTAAATATAAACTGGGTTCTCACTTATGCTCTCACCTTTAACGCCATCAATCTTCCGGGGGGTGCGCTGTACCTCTGGTTCGACGCCGGCCACCTCTTCTAGCCTCACTGGAGGGGCAGAATTGCTACTCTCACTCATTTCGCTGCTCTCGCTCGCTAAGCGCTTGCGGCCAAACGGCGTGCTTTTAGCTTTACCTCCTAGGATAAAGGTTTTTAATTTAGATTTTTAAATAAACATGCCATGGTAAAAAGTTACGAATCTTTATTTGTATAAAGGGTGTAACAAGACCCTCCACGAAGCCGAAAGGCACTTGTTCTCCCCGTCATTGCGATCATTTTTTTGTTCTAGACCATACCTGGGAACCTTTAAGTTACGGAGATATTGGGGTCAAAGTTTCAATTTTTTCACAAGTTTTTTTTTTTTAACAAATGTTTTATTATGTGATTTTTAACCCGTACCGAACCGTACTATTCAATATATCAATCAGCGCAATGTTTTTAGTGCGTTGCATTGAGTCCTACCGAAAAACGCGATTTTTCACATATTAAAAAGTCGTTTCCAAGTTACTTAGTTTGATGTACATAATGCTTGGTTGACGGCTTCGTGAAGGGTCCTGTTACACCCTAGATTCGTTACTTTTATCCTCCTTCATTCCTTATTTAACCCCTTTAGCGGAATGGCGGGTGTTTTTTTTTTATATGAATGGTATCTCGCAGGTCAACCTAGGAGGTTGTCAGTGTAAGGCCTCCAGCCAGGGCAAAAATCTTACAAACTAAGCGACTACACGCCAAGGGCACTCCCTGTGGGGTACGAGCCTCGGCTTAGAGCGTCGTTGGGGAAGGACAGCAAGAGGACAAGCTGGATCTGAATGATATCATTATTTAGGGGCTGATTTAGAACTGTAGTTCTGAATGAGCTGCTGTATGAGCCTGTAGGCTCAGCATCGCGGGCTGGCTCGAGCAGGGATCGAGGAGGTCGCGACCATGCGTATCGGGTTACTGTCTTATGTGAGTTTGTTGCTCAAAAAGCGCTGTTTCTCATCCTACTTTAAATTGGTATTAAATAATTTCGATATTCGATAAATTATCAAAAAAAAAAATCTAGTTCGCCTTAATTACAAAAGTATCTTTTGTGCAAAATTCCATGCTTCTCGACCCAGCAGTTTAGGCTGTGAGTTGTCTCTTGGTGCAGTTAAGAGTTGTTTTTTATTTATTTATGAACACACAAAATACTTAACAGGACATTACACTAAGATAGAAGATGTTTTTTTTTTTTAAATTAGCCTATTCTGGTCCACTGCTGGGCAAAGGCCTCTCCCGGTGTTTTGGCTACTCTGGCCACCCTGTCAGGAACCAGTCCAAATCGTCACGCCAGCTTTTCTTGGGCCTGCCTCGGTGACAACGACCGTCTTCAGGCACCCACTGTGTGACGATTCTGGCCCTATGTCCTGATCAATATGAGTAACTGATTGTGTGTTTCATTCAGCTTCATTGAGGGGATTTTAAAAGGTCAGTTCCTAAAATGTTTAGGTACTGATTTAGATGTAGGTGACCTAAATCAGTAACAAAAAATGTTATAACAGCAGTTAGCTTACATAACATAAAATCACGCCTATAATTTTAGTTAGGCAGAGGTGTACCTAATAGTACAAGTTTCGCCAGTTAAGTTTTTTAAGTGTAACAGGGGCGAGCCTATTGCCTTCAACTGGGCACAATTCCAGACTCTGTAGCTGCTACTCTACTACTAGTTTACTCATAAAATGTTTTTTTTTTTATCATAGTTATAATCAGTACAACCCACTTGACTATAAGCTTCAAATATTGAATAAATAACTGATAAATACTATTGTAATATTTACCCACACAATATTTATTCATTTCATATCAGCATTGAAAACTACATAAGTTGCTATGTCAATTTTATCATAGCTTTCATGACCTAGACCAATACTTATCTATAATCATAATGTTTGCACTGGCAAGATATTCACTTAAATGTTGAGATCTCTTTTTTTTTCTCTGCTCACTTCTTTTCGTTGAAATCGTATTTTGCGCGAATGTTTCACTTGTGCAAATGCAGAACCCAGTAACATCATATTGCTATAGAAACATTCTTGAAATTCAGCGATTTTTTGTTTTTCGGCTAAATATCAGAATGTTCCAATTTTTTAGGAATATTAATCGAAATTCATAATTTAAATATAATAAATAAAATACTAAATAATAAAAAAGTAGCCGCCCGAACAGGGACTTGAACCCTGGACCCTTGGATTAAAAGTCCAATGCTCTACCGACTGAGCTATCCGGGCTATATCAAGACGGTCGAAATAGCAGTGTGTATTGTAGAAAGAGAAATCAGTATAAACAACTGAATCACATGCCGACTAACGTATAGTATACAATGTTATGTAAAATGTACAAGAATCTTTTGGCGTGTGGACAAAATCGGAACTAATGCCGCCATTTTTTCACAAATTGTTTCTGTCAATAGCATTCAATCGCTACTACTGAGCGTACTTGGTTCGATTCTCAAGTCGAACAGTGGTAATGGGTCTTTACCGCTAACATTACTTTATACCAGTTAAGAGCCTGGACCTGCCCCAGTAAAATCAATAGGTTTGTTCCCATTACATAGCCCTTAAACCAACGGGGATTGTGATTACTGCGAGGGTCATATTTTGATATTGACCATTTTTTACCTGACATACCGGATGTAGATGCTTTGGGACTCTTTGGTGAGGCGACACGTTTGCGCGCGCTTGAGCTGCCCTTGTCTCGGCTCCGAGCACTGCGGGGACCCTGCAACCAAAATAAAACAATGATCATAATTATACATTTACGATCGAGACATCTCGACTCAACACCGCTTCGAACTAACTGCGACAAATATGGCGATAAGTGTGTTTCATATGTGTGTGGTAGTGACTACGCATATGAAACGGCTTGAGTTGTTTGTTTCTCGATGTAATTCTGGTTTGGAGCACTCCCTCAACCAAAATTAAATTAAGAAAAAGATGTACATAACGTTAACATCTGCATAATATTACTAGGTTGGTTTGAATCTTTACCTGTATAATGTTATCGAGGTCCAGCTCCCGGTTGTGCCGGCGTCGCGGCGTGGAGGGCGCGGAGGGCGAGCGAGTGCGCGCGGACTCCTTGAGCGAGCGCGCCTGGTCCTCCGTCAGGTACAGCTCGCTGGCTGTCACCATAACTAGCGTGTCGCTGGAAGGGAGAAATACATGCTTTAAGTATTGGTGTGTTTCAAAGGCATTGTATATTTAACTATACGCCGACGACGAGAATAACCTTGTTCAATTTAGACTTTTCTTGTTTGTAAACATCAGGGAGTTTTGTTTCGCGGTTATAATTTAGTTTTTCGTTACAAAATAGAGTCGACAGTGAACGACAATCTTAGAGCCCAATTCGCAGTTTTTTTTCCCAGCATAAAAAACTTTTTTGATAATTTTGGTGTGCTTGAAAAGCATGAGCATGATGTGAAATAACAAGTGTCCGTACAATGATAATCCTTGACATGTCCATTCCTAATGTGACAATAGGATGTCTAACAATGTCCTAGTTAACCAGAGACGGCCATTACCTCATTCTATCAGATGCTTATATGCTACATTGCTATAAAAAAATACAAAATAACTCACCCGTCAGTAGTACATTTGTAGGTAACAGTTCCACAGTCATTCTCCTCAATGCCAAGCACCAACCCTGGTTCATAGTTCTGCTCCTCATCAACCATAGCGTACACGGACTGTCCCTCCAAAGGTAGCGTCTTCATATCACCAAAAATAATGAAATCGTCCAATAACACCTTGCTTTGGCCATCGTCGAATTTGATCAAATATTTATTTGGTTCAGTTATCTCCAACACTTTGCCAGAATAGTAACGTTTGTCGACCCATTTGGCCAACACCACAGTTTCTGGAGCAAATCCTGGGTACTCAGGCTTTACGATAGCTTTTTCGACCGGGGTCGCCGGCCGTGGGGATGTTGGCCGTTTCTTCGTCTTCAGTTTGTTCACAGATTTTGGCGTGGCTACCAAAGAGGATAGAGGTTTCTCGTCTTTTGGAGATTTCACTGGGGAATCTTTTCCGTTTTCGCCGTTAGTCGGCACCATTTCGGGGGAGTTCATACCGTGCATGTATTCCGGTTCTTCAGGCTGGGTGGGCAGTAAGGCTCGCTTAGTCTTCCCAGCTATGTGCCGTCGACCCCGAACGCGAGTCTTCTTCAACGAACTCTTTGGCGTCGCCTTATCGCATTTGTTCACTTCCTCTGGACTAGCATTGCCGTTGCTCATAGTACTATCATTAGAAACAGATGTTTGAATACCAACTGATACTTTATCATCACTGAGTCCCTCATCTACCGAAGAATCTCGGATATGCGAGAATAAGTCTTGCAGCTTCTTCATTAAGGCTTCATATCCCTTGACTGATGTAGTTGGGTTCGCGATAGATTTCCGCGGCGGTTGCGGCACTACAAACGCGCCATCGCTCGTACGGTTGCTAGAAGTTGACGTCGAACTGACTGTAGATGCGAAAGAGGTTCTATTGGGCAAGTTAATCATGCCGCCACTGGTGACGCTTGACGGAGAATTGCTGACAGATACATCAGCCATGTACGGATCTATCGTGAACCTTTTGGAGATCCTCTGGTATTCCTTACACATGTCCATACCTAGATCATTATCTGTTCGGACGACGTAAAGAGAGAGAAACTCGTTGTCCTCATTGTGACTGATATGCACGTCGAACACTGGTATTTGCGGCGTGTTGATTGGCAAAGAATGGCCGTTCGCAAGTGGAGAAATTGTCGAAGGAGTAGCATTGTTGCTGGACCTGAAAGACTCATTCTTCCCTCTCTTGCTCTTAATCGAGTTAAGCTTAGTCATATCGGGAGTGCTATCACTATCCTCAGTGCTGGTCTTGATTTCTATAACCTCAGAAGGAGTAGATGAATCTCCATTGGAGAGCTTCGAAATCAATTTGGAAGCCACAGTTGCCATTGTATGTTCTGGGCTCTCCAAGTTAAGTGAACCGATACTATCCGTGCTTTCCTGATCAGTAGTCTTTTCTATATGATAATCCTTAGGCTTCGGTTGCGAGAAGTTGCCCTGATCAGAGTATTTGTATCCTTCACTTCTAGTTTCATTTATTTTGCCAGGACTGAGCTCTTCATCTCGATTCCTAATAATCACTGGATCGCTGTTGCTGGGGATTTTAGTTTTATCGCCATTTTCCGAGTTGTCAGGGGTCGGCGAAAGTTGTAGATGGAAACCTTGGGAGTCGTCTAACTCCGAACTTTCTTCTGCAATTGTTTCTGGGACTTTCGGTGCTGGTATTTCTGGGACTTTTGGAGCGGGCATTTCAGCGACGAACTCTATGCTGGGTCGCGAGCTGGAACTGTCGGAGACAGCTAGAACCTCTTTCGGTTCTTCTTTGGCCAGTTCTAATTGTACTTTGCGTGGTGTTTTTCTCGATTTGGTAATGTCGACGCTAGCTGGTCTTGATTTTGGTGTCTTTGGCGTTTTAGGTTTGGTTATTTCAGCGCTGTTGGATCTTTTAAGTCTCCTAGGACTGGACCGGATGGGGGTACGGACGCGGGAGGTCGATGGAAGTTCAAGGTCTTCGATCTTCCGTTTGGTTGCACTAGTGATTTCGGACACTTCGTTGTCCAACGTTTGGGTGCAGACGGCGAATTCATCGTCAGTCAGTTCTAGCTTTTGTATCTTCGCGCTGCTGTCTGAAGGGTCGTCTGATAGTTTTCTTTTAGGTTGGGCGGTAGGTTCTTCTGCAATTTATTAATGTTTAGTATTCATGTCAGATATTTTATTACAGAATTTACTTTTGGAATGAGACTTACCCTTTGTATCTGACGATATAACGTTCACGTCGTCAGTTCCACTGCTAATAGTCTGAAAATTAAAATAAAGAAATGCATTAAAATAAAATGGTTTCTACATTACTATTAACGAAACTCCTAAAAGATTTACAAAAGAATTGCTATTTGTATGAATTCTTACACAACCTTTGGACATTGTATCTATTGTTTTTAATAAGCTTTACAAATGACAGACATTTATAAAATTTATTTAATTGCAAAAACGAACACAAAATTTTTGTATTTTCTTATTTTATATAACTATAGAAGTATTCAATTAAACTGCAAACAAACCATTATGTCATCATCCGGCTCGTAAACAGGACTATCTGGGAACAGATTCTGAGAATCATCCTTATTTTCTTTGGTCCCCAAACTGTCTCCTGTGGCATCAACAAGAGGGACTTCTGAGGCTGGTTCTGAAAATGAAGAATTTTATTTTTAAAAAGACTGTACTGTGGGTCTCCTTGCAAGAGCATGAGGTCTTGGGTTTAATTGTGTGTTTTTGGGTTCATTTATATTATTGGATTTTTAAATTAATTTAAAAAACTGGATAATTTTTACTTCTTATAATGTAGCTTCTTGTAATGTTCTTGTAATGTATGTTATGTGTATAGCTTTTCCCAAAGCTTCGCTCCCATTATGATCAGAAAGTATCCCAAGGGATCATTTAAATAGCCTATGACACTCGGGGATAATTTAGCTTTCCATTAGTGAAATAATTTGCGAAATTGGGCCAGTAGTTTCGAAGATTACCTCCTACATACAAAAAAGTTTTACCTCCTTACAATATTAGTATAAATGACTCTCATTTCATGACATATAAATATTATTATCCTATCTATAGATGTTAAAACATTAACCGTTGTTCTTTAAAAAAGTGCAAGTGGTTTAACCGACTCGCTAGTCAAGCTAATCAAGGATAGCACCCGAGAGGCCCATTATATTGTAAGATATTATTGAATATTAACTCATGTTTAGACTAAACTAGTTTCTATGAGGACATGTTGCAACTTGTCCGAAACAGACCCAATAGAACGGTGTTCTTTAAGGCGTTCTAAGTTCAAGGACTTTTTTAATCATTTTTTTGAGTGATGGTATGGGACGGGTTAAAGATAGTGATTCTTTAAAATATGAATTAATATTACATTTATTTAATTTAGTATTACTATTTGGTAGTACTTTATTCAAATTACAATGTAGCCTATTCGTTATTTAGTCATTTAAATAACTTAAACAGCAAAATAGCTTAAAAATCATTTTTTTATCTTTTATTAACTTTAGTAAACTAGGTGTTTTTTATAGAAAATTATGTAATTTGATTTAATCTTATTTCAAGCCTGGGTGGCATACATTCTTACTTAAAAGCTAATTAATACATAATACCATTAATCATTATTATATTTGTACACAAGATTTTAACTAAATCAAGAAATTAGGGACAGATTTAGTTTGAATTGATATCAATATTCTCGATCGATGTGCTCCCGATTATCTAAAAAAATACTTCAAAGTGTTGGGCAGCTCTCACAATCGTAACCTTTGAGCTTCCAAGAATTTACTTCTCCAAATTCCTTCACACCGCACCGGTTTTAAGTCAAATTCTTACGCTATCTCTACTATAAAGCTCTGGAACGTGCTACCTTTTGGCATTAAGTAAGCTGAAAGCAAATTCACTTTTAAGAGAAAAGTTTGTAACCACTATCTAAGTCAGAATAAATAACTCTCAATTTGAAGTCGAGTCACGGTAATTATTATTAGGTTTTTTTTCGTTTTATATTTTGGTATTTGTTATAATATTTATTAGTTTATCTTGTATGTATTATGTGTATTAGTATCACTATAAGTACTTAAATAATTATTTTTTTAGATAGTTATTTTGTACCCTACCACAGTGTTTTCTTATTGAACCCAAAGGTTGACTGCTAGAGAATGCCTAATGGCATTAAGTCCGCCTATGTACCACTATTGTACATGAAGTTTAAATAAATAAATAAATATTATTTAGGTGTGTGTTTTGGGAGCAAGATGTTTTGATCAGATGCTTGTGTCCTATCATGGCCAAAATTGGTCCAGTTTGTCTAGTGTCTTAAAGGTGGGTCACCATACTTTACAATGAGTGAAAGTCAAAAATCCTTTTACTGATTGATAATAACAATTTTATGTCAAAATAGAAATCAGTCTTGATATGCTTTAATTATTAAGAATGTTTTAAAAAAGGAAACTCAATTCTATGATGCAGTACTGGCACAATGAGTCCAACTTTCATTCTAACCTACAAAAGAGAAATATTTCATCTAAATTGGTTTACAAGTACTCATAATATCTCAAATCATTCATAAGACTCTCGTATTCAATGACATTTATCGGAAGAAATAACAAGGGCGACGATAAACGGATATGTATTTGTAACTCAAAAATAGATACAAAACCTTATTGATGTTTGGATTATAATCCGACCAAGGAAAATAGGTCGATTCACGGGTACGCAATAATTATGTTAATCGAGCAGAATTGCTGATTTAATGAATATCCTCGGATGCAGAATAGCAGTATATATCAAAAATATACTATTGCTATACAAATTTCATTTAAAATCGTTAGTAACTGCGAAAATACAGGTTAAATCTTATTGGATTGAAAGTTACATGACGACATTTTAATTTTAGTCGGATTATATGTACGAACGTCAAACATGAGTGCGATAATAATAGGCAATTACTAAATGAATACTACCGTTACCTGACTCTGGTATGTTACACTCCATTTCAACGATTGTATCCTTGCCTTCTTCCATAGTGTATCCAATCAAAAACAAGTAATTGATCCAAAAGTGGCGCGAGTTAACACCGTAACATCTGTCACTTAGATTACGTTGAAACTAAACATTTCTAACTACATAAATAAATTTAGAAATTACACAATGGAATAACTGGAAATAATTCACGTTGAGATTATAACAAAACGCGGGAAACTACGAGGATAATTCAATTTTTGTAAATTTTGCGAACAAACCGACTAAGCAGACCGCTCGCTTGTTGATCCGGCTTGAGTTGCCAGACAGAAAACTCAACATTTCTACCAAAACAGTTAAACATTTAAGTCCCGTTCATAACATTGGCAGGAAAGGAAGTAAAAATATTTAAAAATAATGGATGAAACTAATTTATTCCTTTTATGTGTTTCTTATTTAGGAAGAATTTTTTGCATTTTACTCCTACATTAAATTTTAGGACCTTGCATGGAACAGTAGCAACACCAAAATATTCGATTTGGAAAATATAAAAGAGCGCGAAAACGCAAATGACTTACATTATCACAGATATTTTGAAATGGCAGCAAGCGGCAGGGCTGCTCGTCTTCTAAAATCAATGGATCTTCTTGCGAAAAAGACAACTTTTGATCATGGCACTGTTTTAAGCAAGGTAATGTTGTGTGGTGTTTTATTATTTATTTTTCTCTTTCGAATAATTAGGAATACCTTTTATTAATAGAATATCTTTTGCTCGTGAAACTTTACAGACGTGATGGATAACGATATCTCAACCAAATAAAACAGTAAACAATATTTTCTTGCGAAGTCAATGCAGGATGGGCAGTGGGCACTATGGGCAGAGTTTACCTATTGAATTATTCTCATTAACTGCGTTCATTCTCATAGCAAATCTGTCTATAGCTAACTGGAATTCATGTTATCTTCAGAATTCAGACTTGTATAACAGCTAATTCTTCTATGTTCAAATCATAATGACTGGATAGTTTCTGTCTAAAGTGAAATGGTCGTTTCTTTTACTGTCTTATCATTCCAATTCAGTAAATATCTCCTGCATCAAATATGATAAGAAGAAAAAAACTAGTTCAGTGTGTTACGTAATCACTGAATTTGTTTCTTCCTTGTTATAATTAGGCAATTAAAGTTCCATACAATATGTTGAAAGTGTAGGTATTGCTGAATTTGTTTTATAACCAACTAGCGACCCACCCCGGCTTCGTACGGGCGAAATATTCAAATAAACCTTCCTCTTGAATCACTCTATCTATTGCTGGAAATTGCATTAAAATCCGTTGCGTATGTAGTTTTAAAGATCTACTATACAGGCTGTCGCTTTGAATGCTGGTCAAATACAAGGAGGTATCTATACTAATGATTCTCGACCCGAATCTGTAATAAAAAGGTAGGTTTTTTTTTATTAATTTTGTTTTTTACGGAAATCGGTAAGTGCAAACCACCTTCTGGTGTCCATACTGTACATATTTATACTGTGTAATAATAAACGTTTGCGTTTGTGTGTGACGGCGGGAAAAAAAAACTATTCTTTTTATCATCGATTCGGGTCGAGAATCATTAGTGTAGAATTCCTCCTTGAATTTGACCAGGATGCAAAGCGACAGCCTGTATTGTTTTATCTATATCTATGCTAATGTATAAAGAGGTAAAATTTGTTTGTAAGTTTGTATGTAGGGGTAATCTCAGGATCAACGAAACCGATTTTGAAAATTCTTTCACTAATACGAAGCTACATTATCCCCGAGTGCTATAGGCTATATTAATAACGTGCCCGTGAGATAATTTCCGACAAAAACGCGAGCGAAGCCGCGGGCAACAGCTGGTACTATGAAAAGAAGATAAAGATGAAACAGTATATTCGCTGTGGGGTCTAAAATCATATGCTGAATAAGCTGAATTCTTGGTCCCCCACCTTTTCTTTTTTTTTTTTCGTCTGGTAAATTACATCGTCTTTATACTTTTTTTTTTTTTTTGAGTGTCAGACTTTTACTGACTAAAACCCATCCATGTTCCTTCCTTTGCCCTTTGTGTTCCAGCGCCGCGGTATCTCTTTCGAACAGTCCCGCAACCCTGGCAGGCGTCGGTCCTTACGGACCCCTTCCTGTTTGCTGACTCTCTTTGAGGCGCGCGTGGAACACGAACGCGCCGTTGACACGGCCTGTCGTCATAAGACGGACGGACGGCGAGCTAGCCCATAGCTCACCGTCCACAGGCCCGCGCCTACGGTGGCCGGGGGCCACCACGTGACCCCCGAGGCCCGGTGCGTCTCCCGCGGCGGCTGGGACGTGAGGTTCTCTCCCTCTCACGTTCCGCCACCTCCTTCGCTAGCATGACTGCTTCGCAGAAGGAGGTGACGGCGTCCCATTCCGTCTCGCTCCGGACCATGGATTGAACCAGGGCTGGACGCGAGAGGTCGCCGCCGCCGATTGCCGCTACGAGGACATGGCGTTGCTCCGCCCAAGCGGAGCAGACCTGCACAGTGTGCTCCACCGTGTCCTTCGGTCGATCCTCGCAGTGGTGACACCCGGGCGTTTCCTCCGCCCGATTAGGTGCAGGAACCTCCCGAAACAACCATGTCCGGTGAGGACCTGCGTCAGGCGGAAGGTGAGGGCGCCGTGGCGCCTCTCTAGCCACTCCTCAAAGAGGAGACTTACCGCCACTATAGTGGCGTGCCCTGCACGGGGTTGCGACAGTCGCTCTCTTCATGTCGCCATGAGATCACGCCGGAGTCTGTCCGCTGAGCGACAATTTGCCGCGGCAGCGGAGTTTCCCCCCGGCGTAGTGCCTCCACGCGCCACTCGTGCAGGCGCAACGTCTTTACCCTGACGACGCGGCGACGGGTTAATCTCTACGTTTTGATCTGATGACATTGTATAATTATATTTACGTCACTGAATTGGCACTGATACTGATCTCGAAATGATGCTATTTCGATAAATGGGTGATTCTTTTCGGCATGTTATCAGTTTAATAGCGAAAGCAGATACCTAGTACAATGTATTTAAAGTTTTAATCAAATTCAGCGGAAGGTAGGTACTTACTAGGTAGACATTATGTAGAGAAACAGGACGGTAAAGAACAGATGGAACTTAGTCCAAAAAAAAAATACCCGATCAACTGACGAGACTGAAGCACTAAGCGTTAGCTAAGTATGTACTTAAAACAAAGTTCTGGCTCCTGAAATACAGGTACTCTAGCTCTGGAGCCAGGGTCTCAAATTTTTCTGTACCCTGTTTTTATGGCATTAGAGAATTTATTTTTTATTTATTTATTTATAATGCAAAAAAAAAAATGATTCAAGGACACAATGATGTATTTTTATGATATCGTTTTGATAAAATATTTTTATGCCTGATTCTTAATGAATTCGGGAAAAGCAATGGGGGTCAGGCAATGTAATGGTCATAGACTGTATCTCCAGCCGTTATATTCCATTATGCAAATACATAATTGCCTAGACTGTCTAGTTACTCTGTTAGTTTAGCCTAAAATACTTAAAAGAATGACGAAAACTAATTTTCACCAACGACAAGAAATCGTGAATTTGAGCAAGGATTGTTGGTGTATTTTGAGTCAGTTGCCAACCAATTGAGCAATCCTGAGAAATAAAACCTGTAGAAATCTGTATTGTCCTTTTCCTTTACATTTTTGACCTTTGCATTTTTGACCTTTACATTTTTAGGTAAAATTGCAACCAGTTTCGAATGGGACATTTCAAGGCACGTTTACTGTGGATAAAACTATGTGCAACATGGGGGGATCACTGCATGGAGGCTACATTGCGGGTGTGATCGACGTGTTATCGTTTTACACACAGCTCAGTAATACTGATGGCAGATTGTCCTGGACGACGAGTATGACTGTCAAGTAGGTGATTTTGTGCCTTTTTATACTTCTCATTGCAGCGCATGCCTCCTAGATAGATAGGCTGATGACGTCAGATCCGGAAGACGGTGGACAGATGATGTAACTGGCCACTTAGTAGTAGCCATTAACTAATGTTCAGCAGTGGACTGCGAAAAGCTGAGTTGATTGATAGATACTTCTTGTACCTAGGTACTTTTGTTTTTGTTAAAAATTAACATTGGAATCTGATTGTTATGGATAGTTTACAGTACCCACTTCTATAAAAAAGCTCCACTTTTGTGTAATCAACTATAACGGTAGAAAAAATATATTGTTAATGAAATCTGCTTTTGGCGTAGTGGCTGAGTGATTGGTTGCTGTGCTGCGTGACGCGGATTCAATTTCCGCGCGGAAGAAATATTTGTACGGACACACGTAGTGGTTCCAGATTTGGTGGAACAACTGTTCCGGGTCTGGTTCTTTGTGTATGTGAGTTTAAATGTTTGTAAACGTCCCACGATGTAGAAAAAGTTCAAAGTGGATCAACGTTTAAAAAAAAATAACTGTTATGTCACAAAACTGGCAATCACTAGTCCATAAGTTTGAAAGTATGACACAAAACCGCCAGAAGTTGAGAGATTTGGAAGAGACCTACACTCAGCATTCGGTGGTCAAAGGCTGAAGAAGAACTTTAATATTATAATATAATAAACATTGAAGGATTATCGTTTAAGCTACTAATGTAGCTCGTTTCTATTAATTACAATAGGTATTCATATTTTTTTGTCAACAGTTATATACGACCAGCTGCTGATGGTGAAAAAATAAATGTGGTTACCAAATCACTGACAAGCGGTAATTCTTCAGTGATAGAAACGTATTTCCGCAATGAACAAGGAAAGATTTTGGCAAAAGGCACCACATCGTTTCTAAACGCGGGAGATAATTATCAAGAAATAATCAAAGAAGTTATAGATTTTGATGTATACGAAAATTAACACCAAAATTGTTATCGCAAAAATATTTATCACTTTTACAGTAAAAAAATATAACTGAATTAGGAATCTTGATATATTAGAATTTTAATAACTACCATTATGTAAATATTTAAGGTGGTAGCAACCCTGAGAGTAAGCTTCAGGTGCAGTAAATGAGTTTGGTGGGTGGATCAATGAAGCGTTAGGGTACTTAACTTACCATGTAACCAGCCCTTAGGACACAGATATATATACTGTGCATAATAATATGATGACCTGCTGACAATAGTCAGTTCAGCCTCTTATTATGTTCAATGCATTTGTGGCAATAAACATTTAAGAACAGGAAAGTTTTGTACTTTATTTATTCACTATATTTAGCATACTGGGCACACTATGGTACACGTCAAGTGTGACCAACATGTTCCCCATGTGGCCCATCGTGTTTAAGAACCCAAATTTTCATTAGACCAAAAATACCCACACGTTATTTTAATTTCCAAAATTACCCACATTATTCTTGTAATTTTATTCCTTTCTTGACAATGTACAGCGGTGGTATTTTCATTTTTGGCGCTAAAACATTTAACAAAGAAACAAGGCGGGATGCCATTTCTGCTTTGCCGTTGGAGATGTCTTGGAAAATATTTTCGTGAGTAACTGACGGTGAAGGTCTTTCATATGTTAACTTTTTTGCGTTGTTTTGCTTTTTTTGCATGTCTCTTGTTATTTTGCCAAAAAACTGCATTGCGTTTATAATAATTTACGTACTTCCGTCGTGTGGATTATTTATGCAATTTAGCCGGCTAGTTTTGTGCTTATAAACGTGACTGTTGAGCTTAGCGTAGCGACCAGGGCTCGAAACCGATTTAAAAAGAGCGGTTAAATTCGATTGAATACCGGTAAATATATCGTTCCTTCGTTTTTCGGTTAAACAAGCGGAAGAAAGAATAGAAAGAAAAATATTTATTTGTCGCAGGGACATGACGTGCAACAGAATGACAAAAAAACGAAAAAAAATAACAATAAACATACAACAAATAACAAAAATTAAAAACAAAAAAAAAACTGAATAAAAGGTTACCGGTTACATAAGCACAAACGATTTTGACACCCAAATTAACCGGTTAATTCCGTAATTTTCATTTTTTTCGTCTACTACATAATTAATTCAAATAAAACTCACCTCTGTTAATCATTCTTCGTTGCTTATACATATAGTCCTTGTATCTGCAGTACGAAGTTCTGAACTTGCATGCGACGAAAATGATGTAATTATATAACATTGCAACGTACAGACCGTGTGAGCAAGGGTGGCGTGGGCCGGGGGGGGACCAATCACACGGGGACTATCAAATTTGGTTTTAACCGGTTATTTTTCACTAGCAAACCCCAAATTCATGAAAACCGGTTTTCCGCAAATACCGGTAAAGTGCAACCTTTAACCTAAACCGATTTCGGTTTGGGGTCAATGACCGTATAAACCTGTTAAGAATTTCAGTCTGTTTCCGAGCCCAGCCTAGGGGGTTTACTATGACGTCTTAAATCAGGAGTAATTCTAGTGCGGGAAAGAGACAGAGCTATACAGGTCGCCAAGCGCCATCTCTTTCCCACACTGGAATTACTTCTGCTTTAAAACGTCATGGTAGGCCACCTGGTAGCGACTAGGGTTCGCTGGGGTATCATCAAAATCAAAGCATTTATTTCAAGTAGGCACTTTTGAACTATCGAAACAAAGGTGGAGACTCACTGTTGCTTTTTTTTTATGAACACTTAAGTCATTAATTTTTGCGGCTAATAATGAAGTTGGAATATTGTCGAAATGTGATACTGATGGCAAACTACAACCAAAACCCTTACGCTTACCTTTTTTCTTGCATAGTTATTTGGACGACACCTCATTACAAATTGCAGCCCATACACACAAAACATGGGCACGCATTATTTTGTCGAACAAAAAACTGCGGAATCGTCTCAACAAATTCGAACTGGCAATTAAACTGGGCTCTGAAAGCTTAGCGAAGTTTTACAGGAAAAATAAAAGAAAACTGCGTAAGGAAAAGGGAAAAAATTATTTGCCACTCGGCAAAACTATGGGTAATACAATTTTTTTCGCTATTATAACACGATTTGTCCATTACTTAGGTACCTTTTAACGGTTTGTTTTTTCATCTAATGGTCTGCAAAAAACCAAGGTCGTATAGACGTACCAAACCGCCATTTTGTTTTTTTATTAAGTAGCATTGGTGACGATTAAAGTTTTGGTTTTCTTTTCAGTATCTTCTTCAGAGAAAACGGTACTAAAGTCCAAAAGATGTGGAGAAGAATTTTCTGTGTACACAAAAAGATTCAAACTCTACTGAATCACCACCTACCCATATTATACTCAAGAAATTGACTGCAAAATTACGTTCGCATTGACATTCAAGAAAATAATCTTTAAATCGACTTTGTATGTACATTAAACCGATAAGATCATACTTACTATCAAAATGTACTTACGAAAATACATTATCTATAATATTTATCTGAGACTTTGACTTGTGACCTTTTACCTAAGAGCCGAGATATTTAAACTGTAATTTTATAGCTAAGGGCAAAATATGTTTGCAGTTGGTAAAATGATTTTCTTTGGTATTGATTGCTGTGTTTCCGATAGGTACTCTACGAGATTTTTTTTAGTAGAAACCTTTATTTTACCACAAAATAGCTTTTGATTTTGCTAAATGTATACATTTCGTTGCTGGTGACTGTAGGTACAATACAGCACTAGCATAATTCTTTATATTTGACATCGTATTGACATCAGTCGCTTGCCCACGGAGCGCCGGACATAACAGAAGCTTGTAGGGTTCGTCGCTCGGCGAGGCTCCAGTCATGCACACAAGGAGTTCGAGTAGCAGAATTTTGGGCTAAAAACATTTGATCTTTTTTTGCCATTGGCACGCTAAAAAGAAGCAATAAAATGCTATCGTTTATCATTTTTTTTCATGTCTCCTGTATTGATTGTTATTTCATGATAAAAATGTTGAATGTTGGACCCCATTTAAACTAGGTCTTATCTCAAAGTTGCAATCCGTATTCTTTGAGAAAATTGCTTTCGCTCAGGGTAGAAGTCCTCGTAACTGTACATACGTTAGCCCCTGACTGTACATTGTACGGCGATACGATCCATACATTATCGTGTGAAGTAAATTGTAAAACATTTCATGTGTGAACCGACCCGACGTGATATACGAGTATAGGCGACGCTTGCGTTTCCACGCACATTACATGGTGTGGAAATATATCCGAAATTTACATCAAAATACTTTATTTATTAGCGTTGGGATGCTTTTGGGAATGAGAACTGTATGTCTTCGTTTAGATGTTTTGTTGTTTTTTCTTTTAAATCATCCTTTCCTATATATGGAGTAGACACTTAGTAGGAATTCCGTATTTTGCTGGTGATATTGAATCAGTTGCAAATAAATATGTTTTCTATCTTTCAAATCGTTGGGGGCAAAGAGTTTCATGTCATCCATGTAAAGGAGGTGAGATATCACTAGACCACCTCTCATCAACCGATAACCTAGTCTTGACTCTTCCAGCAGCATGCTAAGAGGATTCAAGGCTAAGAGCAGAACAAAGTGGAGTCAAACTATCGCCTTGAAATATCCCTCGGTCTAACCTTTTTGGCTCGCTATTCCTCTGGATTTGCCGACATCCTGAATAGAAAGAAATAATAAAGTTTATTTAACGATAGTTCCATAATAAAAAAAAGATACAAAATAAAAAAAATAAAACAAATTAAAAACTAAGAAAAAAAAAGCAAAGAGAAAATACATTGTACTTATGTGCTGTGTGCCTCACGGCTGCGCCAAAAAGGTCCATTAGGGAATAGGGAAGGACTGTCCTCCATTGCCCCATACAGGGCATTAGGAAGGAACGTAGAGTTGCATCAACTTTATACACCTCTAGCACCCTTATGAGCCATGTACAGACGCCAGCAAATCAAGCTACCCCAAACTGTCAAATTTTCCCAATTTATTTATTTATTTAATTTAATTACAACGGCTGTTAAACCAATTATAGTAACTAAAAAAGAACTAAAAGAGTTATACATACAATTAAAATAAACAAAATAACAAAGTAAAGGTTCTCACTTTCATAAATTCCTTTCACAATACTTCTGACATGCCAATAAAATCTTCGTCCATCCATCCGCAAACAGATCGTCTGTTGGATTAGAATCTAAGAGATCATTAAGAGCGGCCAGAGTGCGAGGAATTGGCGACTTAGCACGTGCAACAGTGTGACATGGAGGCACGGCAAACAGCCTGTGCTTTCTTTCTGCACCGGCAGTAATTGTCCGCGGAACAAAGAAGCGCGCCAGCAAATTAAAAAGATCAGGAGCGTCAATAGAGCCACGGAGCGTCTTACAGGCCATTGTGAGCTGATCTCGAGCTCGCCTTACCTCTAGCGAGTTGTATCCAAGGCAACCCAGTAAGAATTTAGTCGGATAAAGGTAAGGATAGTACCCGTGTTTTTGTTTATAAAGGTACCTAAGGAACACTTTTTGAACCTTTTCTAACAAAAGTGCGTAGTTACTTTCGTGCGGATTCCAAACGCAAGAGCTGGCTTCTAGCCTACTACGTACGAGGGCGTTTTAAATATTATTTTGAGGGCATGAGCGTTGCGAAAAGCACGACAATTACGTAAAACAAAACCTAACCTTTGGTAGGATTGTTTGGCTACAATGAACATATGATCGTGGAAGGTGAGCTTTCGGTCAAATGTGACTCCTAGGTCTTTCATGGTTGTTGATTTCATGATGGTATTATTATTTAAATTATATTAAATCCAGTTGAAAATCTATTAAAGAAATTTGACAGATTTTAGTAGTTTGATGTGCTGGCGTCTGAACACCAACGAAGCACCCACATATGCTTCGTTGGTCTAGTAGTCGCAAGCAAGACTGTTATGTTTAAGACCCATGTAACAGAGTAAGCGCCTGCTGACATCAACCGGAAACTTATTTCAAAGTTCGGGCTTGTTATTGAGAAGTTAACAGAAAAACCCAGCAACACTTCTTTGCCCGACCTGGGAATCGAACCCAAGATCACGTGCTTAGCTGCAGTCTCTTATATTTAATGAATAACACTGGAATATTAAATTTAAAGGTTAAAAAGCATTTACCTCTCATGAACTCCGTACTTTATTCAAACCCCGAGACTCCAAGGTGGGTGCAAGGAAGTCACGTAAAAAATTAAATAAAACTTCGCTCCACTGAATATTAGTACGTGCAGAAAAAGATTACTCCTAACTTCGCCGGAGTATCTTTATTTGCGTTACTTTTTTATTGCTTTTCACTGTTTTAGGTGACTTTTGATCTTAAGTTTGCGTGTTTTCGTGCTGTGCTATTTATTTTTGAATTCGGCACAAATGCATTGAAAGTAATGTAAGTATGAAAACCATAGATGATAGAAAGCAGGAAGTTTGTTGGAAGGTAATTTGTAATGGAGACTGGTCTTTTCAGAATCCTGTCCAATCTTAGAATAGTCCTTTCTAGAAGAACACTGAAAATTTTCACTGAAAATAATAATACAGTTCTGATGCCAATATGACCTTACATTGCTGATTCGAACTTGGGAAGATAAGACCATGATTGGTACAAAGCAACCTCAACCTGCAGGGGTATTGCGTATCTCTGTTGACAGCTCATAGTGATCATCACTTGGCGAGTTTTGATATACAATGACCGTTCTTGTTGGTTTCAACTGACGCTACCCGTGCAGAACTGTCATTGTATATCAAAACTCGCCAAGTGATGATCACTATGAACTGTCAACAGATATACGCAATAGCCCTGCAGGACGCATAATTATAATGGCAAGCCACTTCTATCAAACTAATCACCCCGCGGGGTGATTAGTATTTGATCCTTCTCTTTACGAGTTCCTCTGACTTGTAGTGCTGCATCTTACCAAAGCTATAATATTATTGACATTTATTTTTATAAAATATAACATTCAAAACAAACACAGTATGTAAAGATGCGAATAAGTAATTAGTTTGCTTGTTCCCTTGTCACAATATTTGGAGGACAAATTCCCGAGATTGGGAACTAACAAATTCAGTGCGGCCACCTCGCGGTGATAAATGATCGCACACTTCATTAGTGAATGAGGTTTAATGGCGATAACTCGTGCACAGACTATAAAGTAAATCGATTATTCAATTAATATCGAGTAGATAGTGTTGTTCTCTTGTACACAATGGGCAATGATGGTCTATTCACTATAATTATTGGTTTCAATGATAGGTTGTAAATTAGGTGTCGATGTGTTAAGCTAGATGGAGCAATGAATGCAGAATAGGTTTTGTATGAGTTGTCCGTTGAAATATTATTCAGACACTTAATCATAATTAAAGCTAGTCAATAGCAGGAGGATCTTCTGAGATGATGCAACCTTTTTTTTACGGTTGGGAAATCATCAAATGACCCCTCCAACTCTGGGCGGAGCGGCAGGGAGTGTCAGACTTGTACTGTCTAAAACCCATCCATGTTCCTTCTTTTGCCCTTTGTGTTCCAGGGCCGCGGTAAGTCTTTCGAACAGTCCCGCAACCCTGGCAGGCATCGCCTTCCGGCGGGCAGGCCCTTCCCGTGTGCTGACATCTCTTTGAGGCGCGCGTGGTACACGAACGCGCCGTCGACACGACCTGTCGTCATAAGACGGACGAACGGCGAGCTAGCCCATAGCTGACCGTCCACAAGCCCGCAGGTGATGCAACCTCTAAGCCAGAAGACCATAATAACTGTACCACAACCGTAGTGGTACTTCATTTCAAATTTAGAGTAATTTCTATTGGGAAACTTCCTTTAACAAATTGTACTTACATAAAATACTTAAGTGTCTAGATCTAGGTCAAGTTTCATAAAAGTACATTTCAAATCCCACACATCCCGAAGTCAACGAGATTCCAAGATGGCGCCGGCTTCAAATTGACACATCCGGCGGGCGCTTTGACGCGGGCCCTCACCGGAAGCACACTTACAGCCTCCAGATATCCACTCCAGTGAGGACCGTCTTCCTGCTAAAGTGTCGCCCTCTGACGACTTGTGTGTCGATCTTTGTAAGTGAGATCTATTTTGTTGTGTCCTTTGCCTCAACGAGGCCGTTTATGGAACTTTTTTTTAGCGCGGGAAAATGCGATGGTTGTTGTTCTTTTCGTAATTTTCGAAAATTTTAATGAAGCCGTTGATTGATACAGTCTGTACGTCTGTATTGAGGAAATACTAAGTTTATGCAACTACTAGATGCAAGTAAACGAAGAATTTCTCCAGCTTCATATGAGTTAAATTTCTGATGGCAAATTATTGAAATGAGTATAATTTTATTAGTAGATAGGCAACGTGCATCGCGTACAATTTGCTTGCAGAAAGATTCAGGCGCACGATAACTTGAAAGATATGATTTAAATTTTTGCTTTTTGCTAGCTATTTGACTTAATTTTAAAGTATTAAGTTGTAATTCGCGGGACTACCGTGAGGTTATAATAGAAAAGAGGCTAGAATTAGCCTATACAAAAATAGAAAAAAAAAATTTATTGATTCAGAAAAAAGTGTTACATTATTTAGGTATGACACTGGATCCAGCACTATGGATACCCTGTGTCGCAGGAATATTAGCTAGCCTATTTAACCTATTGTAAAAATAATAAATATGGATAATCGTAGCGTGTGACGCCCCCCAGCTAGAGGTGCGAACGCTAGCTGGGATAGACTGGATGTGGAAGGCGGAGAACAGGATGTTGTGGCGCAGCATGGGACAGATCTACTCTCAACAGTGGTTTGCGTAGGCGAGGCCTGTTGATGCCATAGTTGTTACCAGCCTGAGTTGATTGAAAGTATATATCTGTTCAAACGGCTCCGAAGTTAGCTGCACTTAGATGACGGTCTGCAAAAATCGAACCAGTAATCACGGAATTCATTTGCCTAGCCTTTTTACCAACTAGGTGTTGGGATCGGCTTCCAGTCTTACCGCAAAATCAGGCTGTAATGTTCCCACTGCTGGGACACACGGCCTCCTCTATATGAGAGGAAATGGGCTATAATCCACACGCGGGCCCATTGCGGGTTGGTAGATGTCACATGTCTTCGAATTTTTTGGTTCTAGGACAACGATGTTATATTTACATAACCTCATTGTTCTAGGACATGCCGGTTTCCTCACGATGTTTTCCTTCACCATTTTGAGAGCAGTGGTGATGAAACAATTTACACAAAGTAATGCGCCTGCCTGGGTTCGAACCCACGGCTTACTGTTCGTAAGTCGGCACCGCCACCACTGGGCCACCGCTGCTCTCCAGTCTAACCGGATTCAGCTGAATACCAGTATTTTACATGGAGCGACTGCCTATCTGACCTCCACAACCCAGTTAGTACTGGGCAATACGAAACCCTTTGGTAAGACTGGTTGTCAGACGTTCCGAGGTACCTATGGTTTAGAACAAATAAATGAATGCCATGACGTGGAGAACAAGTGCCTTTCTGCTTCGTTATGGGTCTAGTTACACCCTTTATAAATGACAACCGGGAGATCTACCGGGACTTACGGCTTAATGAGCTTTCCTAGGGACGGACGACAGTTGATAAGTAATGGATGGGCACCCATCCATGGATCAACCCAGGCAAGCGCGGCTTATCCTGAAGATTGATCCGAGCGGCTGTTATTATATGAGCTCCTATACGGAGTTATGAGATATACTTAGGTGAATTGAGAACCTCCTCCTTTTTACCCGACTGCAGCGAAGCCCAAAAAAAAGGGTTATTTTTAAAAGTTATAAAGTGATTGACCGTCAGTGTGCGCGGTAGCACATTCTTTATGTGTAAACTCTTTCACCAGACAGACTGAGCCTGATCTAGCCAAATGTCAAATAAAATTGACCATGAAGTGCGAGAGAGACGGAAAGAAAGCAATGGATGAATGGAAGCAATGGATGGATGGCCATCCATTGCTTCCATCCATCAATTCCAAATAATTCATTCATTTCCAGAGACAGAGCGATGATGCGGCCAATACCTGGGGCAAACCCGGTTTGCCCCAGGTATTGGCCGCATCATCGTTCTGTCTCTTTTTATGGAGTGGTCACTTGTTGGAGGCTAACGCTCAGTCCATTCTATAAATATATGCCATAAACTCTTAGGTTGTACTTGTGAGATTATAAGAGACACCAAAATCTTCTTATTTGTCGTGTGATTAGTGCCTAACCTGATGTCAGAGTTTTAATGCCGGCCATGTGCATCTGACTTAGCTTTACATGTTGATACCTGTTGTGCATGTACGGAAAAATATCTATGTGTGCGTGGCTGCGCCCACGCTGTGTCTAAAAAGTAACTATTAAAGCAGTATGTCAATATCTGTCATTCGTTTCACTTGTCTTCCGTACCGAGAGTATAACAATACCAAAATGAATGCATACATTCATCCTATTGTCTCAAACTTAATTATTCTATACCTACCCTAGAATAGTAATATTGTTACGTCGTCAGTTGCCTTAGGAGAAAATTCTAGATTACATGCGAGTCTAGAATGTTCCATTAAAGAGCTGTCTAGAAGATTCGAGAAAGTTATAGAACTTTCTCGAAAACCAATGTTCTACTAAGGAGCTTTCTAGGAGATTTGAGAAAATTGAGAATCTTTCTGGAAGGATGATATCCCACTTCTGACACCACATTGTATAATCAGTAGTATTTAATTTATCCCATACCCAGCTCGCAACAATATCATCTGTGTGACACCTTCGTACTATGTAGGAAATAACAATGAAAACTTGCCCAGTTCCACCAAGTTGTAACCAAGTTCAAACTGTTTTGATGTTCATGTTAAAGTTTGTGTTTATGTAAACATTTATGTGTTTAGGTATAACAAACATCACCTGAATTAGATATAACTAAGCAGATGTTGGTTTAGGCCACGTATGTACATGCTGGACAAATATTTGAAGTTGATAGGTTTAGTCACCGGCAGAATGTTTGCTTACGGGTAATTCAATTCATTATTAATAACAAAGGTCTCAACACGATAGGTTCCTGAGGATGGCCGGCGCCGCTGAGGCCGGCCCAGAAAGAAGTGGTGAGATGATCTAAATCCGCAACACGAAGGCTGGTTCGAGGCGTGGAGAAGAGTACCTGGAAGGATATGAGGGAGGCCTTTGCCCAGCAGTGGGACATACAAGGCTGTGAAAAAAAAACCTTTAGTCTCGTTATAGTATTTCGGTGATTAGGCATTCTTTTCTATTCGAATAATTAATTCAGTTCAGTGTCCATGCGGAAAATAATACCTACATTCTTGACAAAACATCAATTATTCTATTATTTAAGTTTATAGTTAATGTAATAGACAATAAAACGTTACTCTGTTAAACTTTCAGAATACATTTTAGGATTGCTATAGAACTCAATGTAACGCATTAAAACATTGTATCGGTGGATGGACTGAATATATCAGGGGTCATGGAGGTATCTACACTAATATTATAAAGAGGTAAAATTTGTTTGTATGTTTGTAAGTTTGTATGTAGGGGGTAATCTCTGGATCTACTGAGCCGATTTTGAAAATTATTTCACTAATAGGAAGCTACATTATCCCCGAATGTCATAGGCTATATTTACAACGTACGTGTGGGATAATTTCTGACCATAACGCGAGCGAAGCCGCGGGCAAAGGCTAGTTTACAGTGAAGCTATAACTTAACTTAAGTAAAATTGTTACTAACCCTATGGACTCCGGTCTGAAATAAAAAGTTTCTATTCTATTCTATATCATTTAAAACTTGTATTTAAAAAAGGTGAGAAAAAGTGGAACTTCTCGACCTCCAATATCTACGTAACTATATGGTTCCCAATTTCCCAGGTATGGTCCAGTACAAAAAAAAAAATGATCGTAATGACAGGGAGAACAAGTGTCTTTCGGCTTCGTTATGACTCTTTTTACACCGAATAAAGAGATTCAAGAACCTAAACTGACAATATAAACGTCTAGCTCTTAGTATTGCACAGTTAGCGTACATATACGTAAGTACGTACCTACCTACAGCACATTCTCGGCATATTTCACTAAAATGAAATATGACTGCGTGAGACGTGAACTCAAGAGGAATTCATATTAGCTCTCAATGGCTGGGCAATTTGAAAATATCTCTTCTACGTGGGAATGTTCTGGTATGTGCGGAGGTATTGGCTGCGGAGTTTTGTTTTTCCGTGATTTCTATAACATTATATTCTATTAGTTTTGCTCGCGGCTTGGCTCCCGTTATGTACGGAAACTAACCCATGGGATTGTGTTTTAACTGTGGCATATGATAATCGGGGATAATGCAGCTTCCCGTTAGTGGAAGAATTTTCGGAATCAGGTCAGTAATTTCGAGAATTACCCACTAGAATACAAACTAACAAACATACAAACAAAAACTCTAGAATTATAGATAACACGCCTTTATGTATAACGAGGTACCCTAGAGGTCAATTGAAGGTAGGACCCAGGTTCATGTAGATGCTTCTGCTGCTAGGTGCAAATAAAGTGTAAATATGGAGTCAGTCGTGATGGAAAACGTGTAGCGGTATTCTGCGGTATTAGGTACGAGCAATACTACAGCAACATAGTTCAAAAACTACAACTGCGCCATCGATGACACAAAATAAGAATTCACATCAAAATTCTAAATTATAGCATTAAACCCAACAACAACTGTCGCGCAGTAGTCTACTAGACTTAACACTCGTCTGGTCGGAGGATCCTCCCATTTCTATGGGGGATGAAGAACTTCACACCCTGATCCTTATACCTCTATAAACGTGATAGGTATTAATTTTTGCTCGACCACGGGATCCGAGCACAGGACTCTACAGTCAGTAAATGCATATCATACAAACTTTGAACTCATTTGTTTTCGAAATGACTGAACCGATTTTAATGAAACTTTATACGCATAAGCAGGATATATATGTCTAAAAAGTCGACGTAGAACATTTTCGAAATATCTTTTAATAAAAAAGATAATTGGAAATTACTATGGAAAATCTAAAATTGGTTTAATTTTGCCGTAACACTATTTTTCGAAAATTTTCTCTGTAAAATTTTTAGACCTATGCTTATGATATAATTACTTATAAAGTTTCATTAAAATCGATTCAGTCATTTCGAAAACACATGAGTTCAAAGTTTGTATGGAATGTCGTAAGACGTTAACGCTTGTAATCCGTAGTTCAGTCTCGATAGCCCAGTATTTTGTATCAAATCACAATATGCTTACTAACTTTTTGCTTCTTGACCTTCACAGCTTGTTATAATTTAATGATAAGATTCACAAAACACAACAACGTAACATTTTTCTGACTGTTACTTAATTGGGCTACACTTTTTAACCTTTCATTCAAGATAAGTTCTTGTCTATACAGGTTACAAGGTCTAGGTTTGAGTCGTTTGAGTTATCTTTACCAGCTATTTTAAATACCAAATAACTATCAACTTTTTGATAAGAATACGAAGAAAGACCGAGGAAAGGTCAAAATAGTTAGATAGTAATAGTAGCTAGTTTGGTTTTAGATAATAACTACTAGCTTAAATAGGTACCCGCGGAAGCGCAAGAGTAACCCGCGAAATTTAAATTTTCTTTCGTTTATTGCAATTTGCAGGTCATATTTTCATCAACATACAACCTGACACTGACCGGAGTCAGTGTCAGGTTGTATGTTGATGAAAATATGAATCGCGCCAGTAACACGTATGGAGTTATAGAATTATAATCATTCAAATCATCAATACAACCCTCCAAGTAGATTTAACCCCATTGAGTGACTTTTTCATGAAATAGTTATTGAAATCTGAAACTGACCTGCAAATTGCAATAACCGTAAGAAAATTTAAATTACGCGGGCTACCCTTGGGCTTCCACCTTAAGGTCAGACATTATCCCACGGAAACGTTTTAACTAGATCATAGGATAATCGGGAATAATGTAACTTCCTACTAATTAAAGAATTTTCAGAATCTGATCAGTTGTTCCGAAGTTTACCCCCTACATACAAACTTAACCTCTTTATAATGATGTCTTTCATAAGGATACGAATAAATACATCAGAAAGATCAAAATAATTTGCTGATTTTGTTTTAATAATAACACGTGTCTGCTATGAAAAAAGGAATAACAATACAAAGTTAACAAACTCCTTGTGGCCCTTACAAACAGGGGAAGACCGAAAGATTAATATCAAATACTTACTTAAATATTTCCATCTGAAATAAAATGCATGTTGCAAATATGCCATACAAAATGTTGAAATGGCATATAGATGCCATTGCGGATGATGATGATGACATCAATGGAAAAAAAAAGTACCTAAACACATAATTAGACGTTGCATTTTAGCATGGCAATGGCGGTCTTATTACCCTTTCCCCTAAACCTCTTCGCACGAACGTAATGTTCATTAACAATATGTTGAGGATCACGATTAATGTCCAACTGAAGGTTCGTTTCCGGTTTCAGGTTTAGCCAGTTTTGGCCAAAAAATATACTTTCGGTTCGGGACTAAAAATCTGCACACATCAGAAGTATAGCATCGGTTGACGCAATTAAAGTATGAAGCATCTAATTTATTTCAACCCATTTTCCTGAGCGAAGCTTGTTCTGTTTGATGGTAGTCGACGGTTTAGTAACGTTTCGGGTTTTGGCCGAAACTGGGACTACGGCCGTAAGTTCGGTTTCGGTTTTGGCTGAAAATTCTGTTTCGGTAGGACACTAATCACAATAAATATCGATCCAGGACGCTAAAAAGCTTTATTTACCTTTTTACCGTTGAACTTCTGTAAAATGACCTAATTTAGGTCTATGGTCTATCATCATGTTAAATCGTCTCACTAATAGAAAAGCCAAAAGAAAAACCAGTAGATAAGAATAACATTTTATGGTAACATGAATCTTTTATTAGAAACGGCTCTGAACATTGTAAATTTTTTAAGCGTAAATGTAGACATCGAAGTGAATGCTTTCTCCGCGGTCGCTCTTCATCCGAAGATTCACAAAGTTGAACCCGAGGCCCCCCTGAGTCACATTGGCAGATGCACCTGTGTGTGTCAAGTCGAACGCCAAGATACCCTGAAAATTGGAGAACGTTTGTTCATGTAGGTTATACGGAAATAATAATAGTTGTTGGTTTTGGGTAAAGACTGCTAAACTGGGCAAATGTGGAACATAACGCGATTATGATAATGTCGTATGATTTTATATAAATAACGCACAGCGGCTTGAATTGTTCCTATAAATGGTATACTTTACCTAGTCCTTTGGTTTTTAATCAAAGATTTAGATAAATAGAAGTGCCTTTACTGTAAGTACAGACGCCAGCACATGAAGCTACTACAATCTGCAACTTTACCTCTAAAGCATTATGGTCAAAGTTGATTGGGAAAACAACTGACAGTTTCGGGTAGCTTGACGTGCCTGGTATCTGTACGTAGGTCACTTGAAAAACAGTTTTTACTGAGAAAGGTGGTTCTGCACATCTCGCATGAAACAAAAATTAATACGGATTTACGTATGAATATATCGCTGGATATATATCGCTGGACATTACACACAGCGCCATCTGGGTGCCACCCTAAGCAACGAGGCTTGTGTCGTGGACACCAGATAGTTGATGGATACATAGATACTTTTTGTTTGTAAATACATACTTATTATACATATAAACATCCATGACTCGGAAACAAAGGTCCATGCTCATCACACAAACATTTGCTCCTACCGGGATTCGAACCCGGGACCCTAAGAACGTAAGGCAGCCTCATTACCGCTGCGCCATTCGGGTCGTCGATGAGTGAGAGAGACGTAACTTTTTTTTTTAAGCTATTAGCTGTTGCCTTTCACGGGTTTGATTACTGCACGAAATAAATAATGTAATTATAATGTGATGTATGTATAATGTAATGTAATTTGTATGGCCTACGAGTAAAAAAATCGTTGAACGGATGGCCGATGGGGTCGAAAAGATCTGGAGTGGCGACCGCGAACTGGAAGACGTTGCGTTGGAAGGCCTCCCACTAGGTGGACCGATGAGGTTGCGGGGATCCGCTGGATGAGAGAACTCAAACTCAAAGCATTTAATTCAATTAGACCTTAGCAGGCACTTTTAAAAGTCAGAAAAACAAAGGCGAAGCTACAGTCACAGACACAAGGCATAATAACTTTTGAAAGTACTGTAGTTGCCCATTCCAAAGCGTAGATCTCTATGGAGAAGAATGGGCAAGAAACTCCATGGACACTCTTTTCAATCAAAATATTGTTACAAGATCTTGGTTACATCATTCATGTTGAGATTATTCATATATGTGAGAACAATGTAGAAAGACGTGCACATTAAGAGTGCCCAGAGTAAAAGATTATAATTATCAACAATTTAAAAACAAAGTAGTTAAAATAAACCGTGGCAGCTAAGAGATGACCAGTCCCAACTGACAGCGCCCGTTCACGAACATGACGCATGGATCATTCCCCATTCGGCTCAACCATATTGAAGGGAACTAAATGACCCGACACATCCGCCACTATCAGCGAGACATTTGAGTGAGCCTGAGACGCACGGGACCGGTCAGTGTGGCGACAGTTGGGGTAGGCCTATGTCCAGCAGTGGACGTCTTTCCGCTGAAATGTTGATGATGGCCTACAAGTAGATGTACCGGATCTAGCTGTTTGTGTATGTGAGTTTAAATGTTTGTTAATGCACCAACGATACAGGAGAAAGTCCTAGTGTTGGGTAACGTTCAACAGACAACGTTACAACAATAGTTTTTCATAGCTGTGCATGCGTCACGTTCACGAAGGACTTGATTGTGAATCAGGCACTCTCTGCTTATACAAAGTGTAAACGGACCCTTTTTTTTTGTTTTTTTTTCGGATGGGAAATCATCAAATAACCCCTCCCGCTCTGGGCTGAGCAGGAGGGAGTGTCAGACTTCTACTGACTAAAACCCATCCATGTTCCTTCCTTTGCCCTTTGTGTTCCAGGGCCGCGGTATCTCTTACGAACAATCCCGCAACCCTGGCAGGCGTCGGTCCTTACGGACCCCTTCCTGTTTGCTGACCCTCTTTGAGGCGCGCGTGGAACACGAACGTGCCGTCAACACGGCCTGTCGTCATAAGACGGACGGACGGCGAGCTAGCCCATAGCCCTTCACGTGGCCATGAACCAAGCATTCTGTACATCAAACTAAGTAACTACTACTACGAAAAAATATTTACCTGAAAAATGACGTTTTAAGGTAGGACTCAATGTAACGCACTCAAAACATTGTGCTGACGGATGCATGGAATAGTACGGGGGTCGTGGAGATATTTAAAGTAAAGTAATAATATTAAAAACTTGTTTAAAAGAAGAACTTGTGAAAAAGTTGGAACCTCAATATCTCCGTAATTAGAAGGTATGATCTAGAACAAAAAAAAAACGAACGCAATGACGGGCAGGACAAGTGCCTTTCGGCTGCGTTATTGGTATTCTTACACCCATTATTTTGTGCTCAGACCTCAAGTGCGTATGCAGCGCCTCCCCACAGACAATGGCCCACCTTCCATGTTGCACCGCGTATCACGTGCGCACTTGATGATCTATTAACTGTATCAGTGAGCGGGATTCGCGAGGCTGAGTTTTGGGCTAAACACATTTGAATTTTTTGCCATCGAGACGCTAAGAAGGTTTTGTAAGACATCACTAGTTACTTTTTTAATCTATACGAGAGAAGAAGTGTATCGTCATGTATTGTTTAATTTATCAAGCACTTTCGGCAAACATGTCTTCATAATAACAACTGCAATCATGTGACATGCCGATAACCTATTACGAGTACCTTGAGAAAAATATTACATCAAAGAAGTAAAACAAAAGTGATAGTTGTTACGATGACAATTTTAGTACCTATCGTAAGTTTATGATATACCTCTATTTTTTAACCTTAACCGTAAGCCTTTTTTAATTTTAAATGTTTTATACTTAATTATTATTTAAGTTTACTGTACCTATTGTTTAAGCCATTTCTTATAATATTTGTAGGTAATAACTTCTACTTTTTAAAATTAAGTTTACCCTATTGTCTAAGCCTTTTTTAAAATTTTATAGAGTAGGCATTTTTTTTTATAGTGTAATTACTATAAAATTAAAAAAAAGACAAAAATTTACCCTGTTTTGGAAGTCAAACATTTTTTTGTACGCCATTCCTATAAGGCAAACATGTAACTACTTTCTTTTGATTTTAAGACCCATATTGTATACATACTCATGTTTTTACAAAATAAATTTATCTTTATTGGCAGTGATATTTAGTTTATTTTGGTAAAGGAGACTGGTACCATGGAACACTGACTTAATACTTCAGTAGTATTTGTCCGGAGACGCGTCCGGTGTTTGTCCATATGCTCAAACTCAAACTCAAAGCGTTTATTTCAATTAGACCTTAGCAGGCACTTTTGAAAGTCTGAAAAACAAAGGCGAAGCTACAGTCACAGACACACGGCATAATAACTTGTGAAAGTACTGTAGTTGCCCATTCCAAAGCGTAGATCTCTATGGAGAAGAATGGGCAAGAAACTCCATGGACACTCTTTTCAATCAAAATATTGTTACAAGATCTTGGTTACATCATTCATGTTGAGATTATACATATATGTGAGAACGATGTAGAAAGACGTGCACATTAAGAGCGTCCAGAGTAAAAGATTATAACTATCAACAATTTAAAAACAAAGTAGTTAAAATAAACCGTGGCAGCAAAGAGATGACCAGTCCCAACTGACAGCGCCCGTTCACGAACATGACGCATGCATCAGCCCCATTCAGCTCAACCATATTGAAGGGAACTAAACGACCCGACAAACCCGCCTCTATCAGCGAGACATTTGAGTGAGCCTGACATTCTCTCAGCCACCAGGGCACATTCGAGCTAGTTTGACCGAAAAAATATTTTTCCATCCCATCACGCCTGTCATCACCGAAGGGTTATCCAGAGGTGTACCTAATAGTACACCCACATTTCACCAGTTATGCTAAGTCCCATGCAATAGGAGGCGAGCCTTTTTCCATCCAACGGGCACAAATCCAGACTCCGTGGCTGCTACTGAGAAATTCCTAATGGAAAACCTCAATAACACTTTGTCCGATTTGGGAATCGAACTCAGGACATTCGCGGTTGCGATCTGATGACCAATGTCTATAATATGATAGAATTATCAAAATTGAATGATATACTATAAGTAAGTAAAGTAAGTTACATTCAAGTACAATCTACTTGAATGTAACTTCAGCAAACTAAACATCAATCTAATTTTTCCTGGAAAACTTATTTGGAAACAAAAACAATAATTGTGTGACTTTCTTTTCTTTATCGTGTGGTTAGTGCCTAACCTGGGGCCTTAGTCTGCTATTGCAATAGTGTCAGAATGGTCTATAATTGATTTAATAAGGCCCCTAGCCCACGGCGTATTGACGCGCGTTCGAAACTCGTTTGACGTGCGTACAAAGGGTAATTCGTCTGCGCGGGGCCTTATTAAATCAATGATAGACCATTTTGACACTATTGCAATAGCAGACTAAGGCCCCTGGTGTCAGAGTTTTCAGGCCACCCGCCTCTGACTTGGCTTTACATGCCGTCAAGAAATATCTCTCAGGCATGCTGGTTTCCTCACGATGTTTCCTTTCACCGGAGCAAGTGATAATTATACAATACGCACATGAATCCGAAAAGTCAGAGGTGCGTGCCTTGGATTCGAACTCGAGACCTATGACTTGGCAGACCGACGGTCACACCACTAGGCTATCAATGCTACGTGTGACCAATTCCTATTTCAAACAAATCATTCCGCGACACTACAGGAAAACCATTGAGTTAAAGATGTTTTCGTAAAACCTCGGTTTTCTCGGAGATCCCCGACGCTATGGATGGCGTCGTGAACTCATTATTACTTATTTAATGTTTTCCTTGTGTCCCTCTACTCTCTAGTGAATCTTGTCTATGTGTTTATCCTACTCACTAGTTTAGTACTGTGTGATTTGTTTAGCCTTATTCGACTTACACCATCACTCACGAATCATTTGTGCCCGGTTGCTACATAACTGGGGGCCTAAAATGGAAGCTTTATCAGAATCCTAATGTGAGTCAAGTTCAAAATTTAAAATTCTTAAATAATGGTCTTTATGGTTATGACCACAAAGTCCATTTTAAGTATTATGGAAATCATAAATAACCGGGGTCCCGCTCTGGGCTGAGCAGGAGGGAGTGTCAGACTTTTACTGACTAAAACCCATCCATGTTCCTTCCTTTACCATTTGTGTTCCAGGGCCGCGGTATCTCTCGATCGAACATTCGAACATTCCCGCAACCCTGGCAGGCGTCGGTCCTTACGGACCCCTTCCTGTTTGCTGACTCTCTTAGAGGCGCGCGTGGAACACGGACGCGCCGTCGACACGGCCTGTCGTCATAAGACGGACGGTCGGCGAGCTAGCCCATAGCTCACCGTCCATAGGACCGCGCCTACGGTGGCCCCCGACGCCCGGTGCGTCTCCCGCGGCGGCTGAGACGTGAGGTTCTCTCCTTCTCACGTCCCGCCACCTCCTTCGCTAGCATGACTGCTTCGCAGAAGGAGGTGACGGCGTCCTATTCCCTCTCGCTCCGGACCATGGATTGACACGGCGGTGCTCCGCCCAAGCGGAGCAGACCTGCACAGTGTGCTCCACCGTGTCCTCCGGTCGATCCTCGCAGTGGTGACACCCGGGCGTTTCCTCCCGCCCGATTAGGTGCAGGAACCTCCCGAAACAACCATGTCCGATTTTAGGCCCCCTGGGGCAATGCGAGTCTACACCTCTACCTACACCTTCATGGATTGCAGTTTGATGTTGTGTTATATATTTTTCAAAATATCATTCTGTTTCTGGAATGTACAAAATTTTGATGGAAACAGAACGAGTTAACGAGTCTTATGGTGGAAGCGTCAGGGTTGCTCGCGAAAATCAACTTTTCTTAAATTTTTTGCAATTTGCAGGTCATTGTCAAGTTGTATGTTGATGATAAATGAGTCGCGCAAGAAACGCGTAAGTACGTATGGAGTTACAGAATTATAATAATTAAAATCATCAATCCAACCCTCTAAGTTTATTTAACTCCATTCAATAACTATTTATGAAAAAGTCACTCAATAAATAAATGTGGCAAACCAGTTATATGCACCACCTGTTTTTGAACTACATATGTACAAAAGTGTGTGTGTACAAAAGTAAACAAAAAAATAAGATAAAAAATACCGGCATGGAAAAGAATTACATTGGGCTTTTTCACAATGCAATATGTACACGGATATATTACACGGACTTTGTACGACATACTCTGCAATTCAAAGAAAACTGCTCATTTGAATGGCCTAGAATCTTTATCTCTTAATATAGACCATAGTAATCAAAATATAACTGCTTTTCATTTTAGATGCCTAAAATTATTGTTAAATGAAAAAAAAAATATTATGAAAATCCTTACCTGAATAGAACGTCCAACATTAGAAGGTACAGGCGGCAACGCGAAGTACATGTTCTCAACCCTCTTCCTGAAGACCTTCGAACTGTACTGAACATCGTGATGATAGACCAAGGGCCTCAAAACATTGGTTCCTATGAATGTATGGCTACATTCCACAAATACTACCGCTGCTAGCAAAAAGGCTAAGGCACACAGCTTCATTTTTAAAAAGAAAAATTAAAAAGTCACTTTTGAATTTAGAATCGGACGTCAGCACGCTACGATGGTCAGAACGTGAATGTAAAGTTAAGTAGTGTATAAGTATGTTTTTACCTTTTTATCTCTGCGTGATAAACTAGGTGTCATATTGTGTTCATATTTATGATTAATTATAATTTCTTACAACAGCGATATCTTTATGATTTTGGTCTAGTTATCGCGAGCTTGGTCGTGACCGCGAATTTTCATTTTGGTTGTTTATTTCGACACAATGTTATAGTTTGGTTCCCGGAAAGTGTAAGGTTAGGTTACTTCTACCGAACTTTGGATGTGTATCGTAAAATATATTTTCATCGATTCCAGGGCGAGCAGGGGTCCGGGGCTGCGGGACTGTTCGAAAGAGATACCGTGGCCCCAGGGCCACAAAGGATGATGAAGGAACATGGATGGGTTTTAGTCAGTAAAAGTCTGACACTCCCTTCTGCTCCGTCCGGAGCGGGAGGAGTCATTTGATGATTTCACATCCGAAAAAACAAAAAAAATATTGGTGAGCTAGAAAGAAAGAAAGAAAGGAAAATATTTATTTGGGACAAGCACAGGAACAACAAAAAAAAAAGAATCTAAAACTAAATAATAAAAAAAGACCTGTGCGAGGCCAAAAAGGCTCCTATCTCAGCATGATGCTGCGATATATGTAAAACAAATACCGCAGCGCTGGTATTCTGATAGGGCCCACTGTGACGTCACGGTCACAACTGCGGACACACAATACATTAGCACAATACATTAGTGAGCTGGGGTCTAAGTAACATAAAATAACCTCAAGCCTAGAGGTGTAATTCTCAAAGGATTATTCAGAGGTGTACGTAGTAGTACACTGACATTTCACCAGCTATGTTTAAGTCTCTAATAGGGGGCGAGCCAACTGCCATCAACAGGGCACAATTCCAGGCTTCGTGGCTGCTACTGAGAAATTCTTGATGGAAAAATCCATTAACGCTTTGCCCGACCCGAGAATCGAAACCAGGACTGCAACCCTGCAAATACCTATAAATATATAAGGTGTATCTATTCATACACGAAATCTCTTATCTCTCTTACCAACACGGAAATCGCGAAAAAAAAATCAGCTGTTCCCTACAATTTCTTCGCATTAACTCGTCAAAATGTAAGGAACAGCTGTTTTTTTTTCGCGATTTCGGGGTTGCTCCCATAGTAAAAGTTGTTCATAATGATGAGTACAATGACCCCTTAAGAGATTTCGTGTATGAACAGATACACCTTATATACAACGTAATGGTGAGTCCCAACTTTCCAAGCATACCTACCAATACCAAAATTTCCTGCCAGTCTAAATCCTTCTCTATTAACAAACTAATAGCCAGAAAGAAGCTAAATATAAAATGGAATCCGATGTCCCGTCAGTTTAGTTTTAACCACGAGGGCTGAGCTCGGAATCTCTGCGGCTCGGATTGGCTTGGAAATAACAAAATGGTAAAAAACCTTCACCTGATAGCGCGTGACAGACCGACAGACGCGACGGTGGGAGGCTGCGTTTATATAGAAACGTAGTTTTTTCCCTCATTTATTTGTTCGCCTTTTGGCTTCGGCATCGGGGATTTTTCTTTAAAAAAAAATTTCATTGTTGTACTTTGAGTCACAGATGATTCAACTCTGAGCTATAAAAAGACTTTGTTCTTTTTTCCTTTATTTAAATCTTTACAAAACACTTACATTTTTAAATATGAATTAAAACAATACAAAAAAAATATATAAAAAAATTGTAGCGCACCGGTATCGGGAACAGGGGGTCCAAGCTATCGGTGGTCAGGGCTCCAGAGAGAGGAACCTTATTGTTATGGTTTTTTTTATTTGTGCTGTAAGTGTAAGGCCTTACTTTTTGCCTAATTTCATGATTCTAGGTCAAAGGCAAGTACCCTATAGGTTTTGATTCCCTTGTGAAATCGCATATTATGCGACATAAACAGTCTATGTCTTTTGATCGCGTTGACTTACAAATTTGATTTTTTCATTGCTCCAAGGGGTAGCAGACTTGAGTATTTGGTATTAATTTCAGCTTGATGCCGCCACGCATTCCTGAGAAAAAGGGTCTTGACAGACAGACAGACGGACAACAAAGTGATCCTATAAGGTTGCGTTTTACCGATTGAGGTACGGAATCCTACCGGAAGACACGGTGGAGCACACGGTGGAGATCTGCCCCGCGTGGGCGGTGCACCGCCATGTCCTCGTAGCGGCGATCGGCGGCGGCGACCTCTCACGTCCGGCCTTGGTTCAATCCATGGTCCGGAGCGAGACCGAATGGGACGCCGTCACCTCCTTCTGCGGCCACCGTAGGCGCGGGCCTATGGACGGTGAGCTATGGGCTAGCTCACCGTCCGTCCGTCATATGACGACAGGTCGTGTCGACGGCGCGTTCGTGTTCCACGCGCGCCTCAGAGAGATGTCAGCAAACAGGAAGGGGTCTGAAAGGACCGATGCCTGCCAGGGTTGCGGGACTGTTCGAAAGAGATACCGCGGCCCTGGAACACAAAGGGCAAAGGAAGGAACATGGATGGGTTTTAGTCAGTAAAAGTCTGACACTCCCTCCTGCTCAGCCCAGAGCGGGAGGGGCTATTTGATGATTTCCCATCGGTAAAAAAAAAGAAGGTACGGAGCTCTAAAAAAAGAAAAAGCTTGTCCGAACCTTTACTGGACATTGGACCCAAGTAGGTACCTTAAAGATTGCTGTTCTAAAGACGTGGTCAAGGAAAACAAAACAATAACAACAGAGATAGGTATATCAATTATTTATTGCAATAACTAATACACAATCAAGCATAAATATAGACATCGTAGTGCAACTCCTTGGCGCGATCGCTCTTCATCCGAAGATTCACGAAGTTGTAGCCGAGCCCGCCCTGCGTAACGTTAGCTGATGCGCCGGAGTGCGTCAGGTCGTAAGCGAGGATACCCTGAAAGAATACAACAGCAATTATAAAAATTTGCACGCAGTTAAGTTTTTCTGTGTGTTCAGTGTGTGTCTCAACTTGAGTCGAAAGGATTTATTTTCGTTCTTTAACCATTAACAAACCGATGTGGCGGCGTGAATCCCATTATTTAAGGAAAGTAAGTGTCTAATTGTGTAAGTAGCGCTTATTACATTCATAGACACGTTCTTTTTCTTTACGCCAATTTAATTCAAAATGTTTCCGACTAGTATGTGCTGCATAGCTCTGCCATTTGCCTTTTTCTACATTTTTGCCTGAGAGATATTTCTCGACGACATGTAAAGCCAAGTCAGAGGCCCATGGGTGGCATAAAAACTCTGACACCCGGTGAGGCACAAACCTCACGACAAGAAGAAGGACCTATGCCATTGGCTTCGTCTTAAATCCTTTAAGGGGCAGACAGTTGAAACTAGTAACAAAATAAAAGACAAAAAGAAGGAGGTAGGTCTCTGGGTAGATAATATTACCAATCACAATGCTCCGTGGTCTCCTTCTAAAAATATATGGTCAAAGTCAAAGTTAAAACATTTATTGCGAATTATGTAGGTGTACAATGTGGTGTTATGTTATGTTAGTACTTATGACCTAGCAGCCTGGTAATTGTGGACGTGGTGGAATGGTGATGACTAACCACAAATCAAGACCAGATAAAGGTATTTAGTCATAATAAAGTATACAAATGGCTTCTGAGTAAAAACAACCAAATCTCCCAACAATATTAATCGAAATTCCATAAACAGGAACAGAAAGAAAATCATTAACGAGTTACCTGAATACTTCTCGAATAGCCAGCAACAGCGGGCAGTGTGAAGTTGACAAACTCAATTCTCTTCTGAAATATCTTGGATCCGTACCGAGCTTCCTTATGGTATACTAGAGGTCGCAAAACGCTGGTCCCCATGAAAGTATGACCACATTCTACGAAGACGACAACAGCAAACAAAAGCACGACAGTGTACACCTTCATTTTGTGAAAAAGTTTGAAGAATTACTATTATTTTGCTCGACACTGTCAGTTTGGTTTTACGAATGATGATTGTGAACTCCACGGTTATATTTTTACCTGTTATCGACTAATTTTGCATCATTAGAAACTGTAATTAGAGTTCCGTAATTATTGTTGTAACGTTTAATATAATATTAATTGAGTATTATTAATTGTGTAAGTATTAAATTATAGTCTTCGTAGAAAGAGTGGAAGCAGTATGCTTTGAACATCGATTTTGGTACTGCCCATTTGTGTTGAAATAAAATCTGGTTACAAAAGTTGTCCAAGAGAGTTTGAAGATCTATAATCAGCAAAAGCTGTTCTTCAAGATGTTCTGAATTAAGACGGTACCAATAGAAATGCTCTTATTATACTGATAAGCTTTTCTTTTCACCGAACTAGACGAAACAATTTACTAGCCATTTTTAATATGGCACCACTACTTTTCTTGTGGGCATTTTACAATTTCTACATATATGTACAGAACCCTCCTGTCCCATTTAACGCGACCTTACCCACTATTGTTAACGTTAACGTCAAAAACAATAACAAATGCATTAGTTTTCTTAATGGGCGTGTTATCAGGCAGTCAATACGGGTCCCATATTGATATGGTAACCTAATCTTCTATTGATGGTTTAGAAAATTATGTGAATTTAGTTGTACCGGTTAGTTCGTTCATTCAAGTGTGTGTCAATAGTTTAGTATGCTAGTGGACTAAACGATGGGAATTTTAGGATTGATATAAAAATTAAAACAAAGCAAGTATCCGATAGGATTTCTTATAGGTAAAAATGACTTCTTATTTATTCCCTCTAAGGGAGAAATTTTCAAAAATCCTATAGTTGTCACCTAAACTCATACTTTTTGTTATAAATGGAACACTTGTGCAAAATTGTATGCTCCTAAACCCAACGGTTTAGTTGTCAGTTAGCGAATGAATAAATGAATTCAGGATTTTTATTAAACTGAAGAAAAAGATAACAAACTCAATGTTGCTTCTTTCAAATATTGTTTTCATAATATTGCGACTAGGTAAGTAGGTGTTTTACACAAATATAGGTTATCGTTATTTAACATTGGATTGACATTTAGCAATCACTTATAAGTAAGCCGGTAATGGTAGTCAAATCTGATGCAAATCTTATGTAGTTTGGGAATGTAACTTTACAATTCCAAATAAATATGGATGATTTCTTCGTACTTGCTATTTGAGAAGTTAGGTACTAAGGATGCTTCACGCAATAAGTCCAGGTCGGCTTTGTTCAGTCAGCGTGATTCGAAACAGGCCGGCCGGTAAAATTCAATCAGCAAAATATTTTGTGGCCCAGCTGCGCCCAATCAGGTGTCCTGAGATTTGACAAAATGCTCGTTTGTTTCTACAGAAATATGTTCATTACTTGTTTTAGACGTTTTATTACAAGATTTATTTTCATGATTATTTCATTTTAGCGATACAGTTCGGTGTAAGAGTCATCCAGTCGTTTTGTAGGAAAAGCCTCACGGACTTGTTTGCCGGGAGGTATCAAAATATTTTGCCAAAAATAGATTTGTGGACTTTGTACAATACGATACCACCGGTTTGACTGGTGACGTTATATTTATGAGGATTTTTTGACATACGGATAAACGCTTTATCATGTTTAGGCCTATTTCGATTTCAGAATTTTTATATTTTTCTTTTACTAGGTAAATTATAAAAGTAATTTTATTGGGGTGCTAAGAGAGAAAATATGTAGGTACCTATCATTATGTGGCTGATATTAGGCATATTGCACATCACCATCCCCTTGCCCTTAACCCAATTTATTTGGGGTCAGCGCAAAGAACATAGTTCTTGAAATTTAAACCAAAACATGCGGCAATAAGTTCAAAGATTCATCTGAGTTCTTCTTAGGAAAGTTCATTATATCAATATTTATGATACTGCTCGTATAATGATGAAGGAAAATATCGTGAGGAAACCGACACAAATCGGCATCGAAGACATGACTGTGACGTTCATGAACCCACAGGCCAATGATTACGACCCGCTCATTTTCTCAGAGAGGAGCCGTATGTCCAAGCCGTGGGAACGTTATAAAGGGAGGGGACGTTATAAAGGGTGGGGACGTTATAAAGGGTGGACGTTATAAAGGCTGTAACAACACTTTTGACTAAACCGAGAGGTATTTGTTTTTCCAGTCATTGTGATCATTTTTATTTAACACTATACTTGGGAACCTTCTAGGTATGCTGACATACCTATTGAAGGTCAAAGTTACAACTTTAACACACTTTTTTTTAAAATAATATTTTTAAAGTTGTAAATTTCTTTATATACCTCTATGACCCCTGTACTATTCAATTGACCCATCAGTAAAAATGTTATTTAAGAGTGCTTTACATTGAGTGCTACCGTTAACCGTGATATTTCAACCCAAAAAAATTATAGTGTTGTTTCCCAGCAATAATTTTAGTTTGATGAACAGAATTCTTGGTTAACTGCTTCGTGTCCGATTACACCTTGTGGACTCATTATGTGTCGATACCGGGAAGCAACATAATATCCCATCATGTTTGTGTTTTACTCTTAGGGTTGAATAAACCTGTACCAGTGTATCTAGAACACCATTACCCAAGTTTTAATCAAGTTCTACGTAATAGTAATAATCAACCTTGCACAAATCCAGACTAGGTACAAACCGCTACTAAGAAATTAAAAAAAAAGAAGTAGCGAAACGAGGCCGTCAACCAATCGATAAAACTAATACAGTACAAACTTCCTCTCCAGAAAACGATACGGAGATTTTCCAGAATATTCCTATCAAAGCCCCTATTGTTATCAACGTTATCAGCTCACTTTCCATGCAAATAGGTTCACAATACGCGATAAAAACTTCGAACAACATTGTTCAAGCGTTCCGGTGCTCAATTTGTTCCCTTTAAGCAAGACGGGCAATGTTGGGCAATGTTCGACAATGGCCACAAGTCTGAAGCAGGTATGGCTAAAGTTGTATAAATTAAGTTGCCAACTTAAATTGACTCTCCTATCACTAGTCGGGGTAAAGGTGGTGTCGCACAAGATAACGCAGATTAACTGTTTTGACTATAAGTATATTTGTGTGTTGATAAGTCTGTTTTTTGTTTGGACGTGAAGATGGAGGATTTTTTTTTAAATCTGTAAACATTTTTGCTATCTTTACACGGGTTTATGATTTATCATGGGCGAATGTGCTAGGTCAATTTTTGCCTACATTCACTTTTATTTCAATGACGTAAAGGAACGTAGGCTTGTTTGAAAGTTGGAACTTTGATCTCCAATATCTCCGTAACTAGAAGATTCTCAGGTATAGTCCAGAACAAAAGAAAAACACACCGTGATGGGGAGAATATTAGTGCCTTTTGGCTTCGATAAAGGTCGTTTTACACCCATTATACACGTGCGAGACGTTATGTTTATCTTAATTCATTTTTTTAATTCTTTGTTAATAAAAATGGGTTTTTTTCATACGGATATGCCAACCCCATCGTACCTTATTAACTAGAATTTACATATTTTTCATATTTACTGACTATGTAGGTAGCTAGATAAAGCAATGACCGGACGGTGAGCTATGGGCTAGCTCGCCGTCCGTCCATCTTATGACGACAGGCCGTGTCGATGGCGCGGTCGTGTTCCACGCGCGCCTCAAAGAGAGTCAGCAAACAGGAAGGGGTCCGTAAGGGCCGACGCCTGCCAAGGTTGCGGGACTGTTCGAAAGAGATACCGCGGCCCTGGAACACAAAGGGCAAAGGAAGGAACATGGATGGGTTTTAGTCAGTAGAAGTCTGACACTCCCTCCTGCTCAGCCCAGAGCGGGAGGGGTTATTTGATGAATTCCCATCGGTAAAAAAAAAAAAAAAAAGCAATGACTAGATAATATTTTAACCAAGCCCCACAATCTCAATGCAATCGTTGCTGAGGATTTGCCAAAATGATTTGGATTAGCCCAACGTCCAGAATAATTAATTTAAACTCTCTAATCAATGATTCCCTTGAGCTCGTGGCAAAATAATAACAGTCGCTCGGGTCGATCTTTAGGTTAAGCCGTGCTTGCCTAGGTTGGTCTGTGGATGGGTCACCGCCCATTACATACCTAGTTTCCTCCGTGCCTCGGAAAGCACGTTAAGCCGTTGGTCCCGGCTGTCATCTGTAGATATTTGACAGTCGTTACAGGTAGTCAGTCACAAAAAGATGGGCGTCTTACCAAGCGGTATCGTATTGCCCAGTACCAGCTGGGTTGTGGAGGTCAGATAGGCAGTCGCTCCATGTAAAATACTGGTATTTAGCTGCATCCGGTTAGACTGGAAGCCGACCCGGCAGATGATGGATCAATGATTCCCTTTCATTCTTGCTCCTAACGCACTCCATCAGCAAGATATTATGGGGTGTGACATCTTAGAATTCAAGTTTTATACAACGTGTAAAAGAATAAACGCAAAACCTCTTAAGGGGTCATTGCACTCATCATTAAGAACAACTTTCAGTATGGGAACAACACTGAAATCGCGAAAAAAAAATCGACTGCCCCATACATTTCTGTGCGCATAACTCGACAAAGTGTACTGAACAGCTGATTTTTTTTCGCGATTTCGATGTTGGTCCCGTAGTGAAACTTGTTCATAATGATGAGTACAATGAAACTTTAAGAGGTTTTGCGTTTGTTCTGTTACACGTTGTATAACTTCAGCCCACGCAGGCTTTAGGTACTTTCCGCGCCCTGTGTGCACCCAACCTTATACAACCTAAGTCAAAGTTCGTTATTGTACGGAACAAACATTGTTCCATAGATGACTTGAATAATTGTTGGTTGACTACATCCGTCGCGATACATTGTTGATGAACACGAATCGACATGATTGATAGTGGAGGGGGTGTTTTGCCATGTTGGTGGTAGATTTTTTTTAACGAAAAAATAAAAAAGAATGAAGGACGACGGTTTGTTTTAAAAAAAAAAACGGAAAAAATTACTGCCTCATTGGTTTAATCGCAAGCTCGACTGCTCAACAGGAGGTCTTGGATTCGATTCGAGGTTGGGCAAAGTGTTATTGGGGTTTTCCATCAGCAATTTCTCAGTAGCAGCCACGGAGTCTGGATTTGTACCCGGTTAATGGCAATAGGCTCACTCCCTATTACATAGGAGTTCATGGGACTTAACATAATTAGCGAAACGTAGGTGTACTAATGGGTACACTTCTGCCTAATCGTTCGGCGATTGCATGCGTGATGTTATGTGTGTGGAAAAATTTAAAAAGTTTATTATTTTAGCGTAAATGTGGATGCCAAAAACAAACGTTTTTGATTACGATAAGTTTCTTTAAGGGTACACTAGTCGGTCGTACTTTCATACAAAACAAACAAACGTAGTATGGCGGTTACTCCACTGTTTGATGGTGTACGTTCAAATTAAAAAAAATATATAGATTCGTCTCATACGAGTACCACAACATTTTTTAGTTCAATTTTCAAATTTATGTTTTTTTTACTTTTTTGTTTCCGTACAGGGCTAGATATTGATGAGACAAATTGACATTATTTTTTATTTTGAACGTACACCATCAAACAGCGGAGTAATCGCCATACTACGTTTGTATGGAAGTATGACCGACTAGTGTACCTACTCTTAAGTAAGATTTTTGCAATAGACTTTAGGTGACCTTTGTTCTGCTGTTCTTCCGTGTATTGTGATGATAAAATACTTGTAAAATTACCGAGTTATTTTTAATGAAGGCCTTTAGAGGGTGTAACAAGCAAGACCCATAACGAAGCCGAAAGGCACTTGCTCTCCCCGTCATTGCGATCATTTTTTTTTTCTAGACCGTACTTGGAAACCTTCTAGTTAAGGAGATATTGGGGGTCAAATTTCCAACTTTTTCACAAGTATTTTTTTAAATACAAGTTTTTAATGTAGATATTTTTTTTACTTTAAACACCTCCACGACCCCCGTACTATTCAATCCATCCATCAGCACAATGTTTTAAATGCGTTACATTGAGTCCCACCGTAAAACGTGATTTTTCACCCAAAAAAATAAGTCATTTCCAAAAAATATTTTCTGCGTAAAGTTACTTAGTTTGATGTACGTACATAATGCTTGGTTGACGGCTTCGTGAAGCATCCTGTTACACCCTGTATAAGCAGATATAGGGTTGACCGCGAGCCGATGACGGTGTGAAAAGGTGTGCCAATCCCTTGCAGTAGTTTAGATATTTGCTGAATGCGAAAAAGTGTTGCCAAAACAGCACCTATGACATCAATTCGGTATTTGTTTTTACTCCACTTCATACCCACTCCACGTATAAAACTTTGGGGTTCAATATACGTCGGTATGTAGCTGGCACTTTGCTGGAGATTCTCAACATTCGTCATAGCAAAATATTTTGCGAGCATGGAGCGAAAACTGCCTGTGTCGAAGTGAAAATACATCCTTGCAGAATTTTCTCGAATGTCTTTGTATTTTTTGAAAACCCAGGATGAGTCTTGGCGAACAGTTGTTTTACGGAGTGATCTATTTCAACTAGGGATGCAACGATATGTCTATTACGATACCGATACGAATGACGGATGCATCGTAATAGCGAATACGATAATGAATGCGATAACGAATGCATTACGATTATTTTATTTACATTTAATAAAACAAGACAAATGAGTAAAATTAACATTTATTTAAATTTTAAATACAATTTGCCACCTAAATGTCATAATTCAAATCAATTTCTTTTAAATTCTTTTAAAGAAAAAAGGTTTTTTTTTAATTATCTGATTTCAAACTATTTCTTATACCTGTATGGATTAAACCAGCTGTGGAGAACAATCGTTTCGAATCTAAAATATGGCAAAATATGAAAGATGGCTGTCATTAGTGTTACCAGCGCAAACATCGATGCTGTCTTGCATTCTTTTAACAAAAAAAAAAACCGGTCAAGTGCGAGACGGACTAGCGCACGAAGGGTTCCGAATAATTATCTAAAAAGAAAAAACTTAATTGGCGTCAACTATGTGTGTATGGGGCTGGGGACACCCTTTAATTTCAACATTTTTTTTTTTGATATATTTCCTTTATTTGTGCTGTAAGGCCTTGCTTTCTGCCAAATTTCTTTTTTATTTTTTTATTTAATTACAACGGCTGTTAAACCAATTATAGTAACTAAAAAAGAACTAAAAGAGTTATACATACAATTAAAATAAACAAAATAACAAAGTAAAGGTTCTCACTTTCATAAATTCCTTTCACAATACTTCTGACATGCCAATAAAATCTTCGTCCATCCATCCGCAAACAGATCGTCTCTTGGATTCGAATCCAAGAGATCATTAAGCGCGGCCAGAGTGCGATGATTCATGATTCTAGGTCAAAGGGTAGTAGCCTATAGGTTTTGATTCCCTTCTGAAATCGCATAATATGCGACATAAACAGTCATATCTTTTGATCGCGTTGACTTATAAATTTGATTTTTTCCTTGCTCCAAGGAGTAGCAGACTTTAGTATTTGGTATTAATTTCAGCTTGATACCGCCACGCATTCCTGAGAAAAAGGGTCTTGACATACAGACAGACGGACAACAAAGTGATCCTGTAAGGGTTCCGTTTTGCCGATTAAGATACGGAACCCTAAAAATTACATCAAATCTAATTTTAAGAATCGTTATTAATCGTAATACTTTTTACGATACGGATGATCGTCAAAATTACGATAACCTGCGGTTTACGATTATCGGCATCGGTATTCGTTGCATCCCTAATTTCAACCATCAATTAATATCAGATAAACTATTGGATCAACCCAATAATAACGTTGGAAAATTAAAGTGACGTTAAGGTTATAGGATTGTGTCTTTCGACATACTTTGATATTTCCCATTTTCAAGTTGTAAATGACTCTTCACGAAGCCGCCAACCAAGCATTCTGTACATCAAACTAAGTAACTGTACGCAAAAGTTATTGCTGAATAACGATTTTTTTTAAAAGTTAAAAACCGCGTTTTTCGGTAGAACTCAATGTAACGCACTCAAAATATTGTGCTGATGGATACATTGAACAGTACAAGGGTCGTGGACGTATTTAAAGAAAAGTTACAACATTAAAATCTTGTATTAAAAAAAAAACAACGTCTGAAAACGTTGCTACTTTGACCCCCTGGGAGAACAAATGCCCCTCGGCTTCGTTAAGAGTATTTTTACACTCATTATTCTGTTCATTAATATCACTGCTTTGTAGCTATCACTGAGCGCGATTGCTGATTGGCGTCCAGGGTTTATTTCAGTTTAAGTCATAATGGGTATCTCCTTCCACTAGGAATACCTCAGTACTAGTCCAGTATAATGAGGGTTATCGTTTTTGGACTCACCACTGTCGCTTATGGTCATGTCAATAATTCTATTTTATACTTTAGGTTAGGTTAGTCTAACGTTTACGTCTAGTTAGGTTAGGTTGGTCTAGGTTAGTCTTCAAGTCATAATTAATCAGGAATAGCTCAATCTAGACCACAATCTTGATTATTAGTAAAAATACGTGTTGCGTATGCTTTTTAAGCACGCAACGTGTGAACTTTCTATGATATCTGACATTTCGGTGACCTCGCGCTACACTAGCGCCTCTAGCGGTGAATTCACACGCGATAGCCCCAATTGTGTCTGGTTAACAAATGATTGCCGTTAACCTGGCTTGCCCCTTTTATACTGCGCTTAAACAGAACTGGCAGAATGTCAGTGACAACAAAACTACTTTTGAAAACCTAAAAAAAACAAATGAGTATCACTTCCTTCTTCGCCCACCCTTCACATCTAAACGAGCGCAATAATATTCTATTGGAGAATGTCGTCCTGCCAAGTGATTGCAGTAAGGAAATTAAGTTTAAAACTGCGCGAATTTGGCACATGCGGCCGTTGATAAGACCGGGAGCCATCTTTGGGGACCTTCTTCTAGTTGCATCTTACAATTTGGTTACCTTGTTTTGATTGCCTTTAATTGAATATTTTACCAAGAAAATGTTTCTAAAGTCTTACTTGGTTTTTATTGGGACCATCACATTGAACCATATCAGCAAGTGTTCGTTTCACGTTTGAATGTTGAACTTACGAGTGGAATAGGAGACGAGAAAATTCGGAAAGATACTTCTAAAATCTGCCAATCGTGATCTCAAAGACTGGATAGTTTATTCTTTCCATGTGTGAAAGGTAAACATGTAATAAAACATTTTGTCTGGAGGATAAGAGAAATGTTTAGAAAAAAGAAATGTTTTTTTAGTGTTTACGGCGTAATCAAATTACGGCTTCGTTTTTTTTTGCGCAACTGCGTTATTTGATTTGTTTGATTTTTAACTTTTTAGTTAACTATCTCATGTTTTGAGAATTGGACGTTTTGCGTCAAGATCTACATCCATAATTCTTAAATGTAGATAGAATACGAATTATTCATTCGTTTTTCATTTCTGGAGGATAAGACATGCAACAGATTAGCATGGAATCCCAAAAAATTATCATCACCATTCTCTTGTCACAACTTATTTTGGGTCAGCGCAGTCTGTCTTCTTCTTCCATTCTCCTCTATTACTCGTCATCGCAGCAGTCACCTCCTTTCTAGCCATATCATCCTTCACACAGTCCAACGCTCGTTTCTTTGGTCTTCCTCTACTCTTGTAGCCACCCACATTCATACTCAACATTTTCCTCAATTTAATTATGTAAGTAGTCAAATTGATTTTAGTGTTGTCAATAGGATAAGGGTATTTTGTCGGGAGGCAAAATTAACATTTGATTTCGCCACCTTATCTGTGCCTAATCTGGCCGGCTCAAACTTGTGGACCTCTTACATTCACGTAAAAGAAATTTCATTGCAATACATCTTCATAACCCGTAACATACCTATTCCACAAGATAGATCATCATCATCTACTTAACGTTTTCCTAACTATGTTGGGGTAGGCTTCCAGTCTAACTGGAGGCAACTGAATACCAGTATTTTACATGGAATGACTGCCTATCCCACCTCCACTACCCAGTTAGTACTGGGCAATACCATACCCCTTGGTTAGACTGGTTGTTAGACTTTTTTTGCTTTTCGAGGCACGGAGGAAGCTCAGTATGTAACGGGTGGTCACCCATCCACGGACCAACCTAGGCAAGTGCGGCTTAACCTAAATATCGACCGGAGCAGCTGTTATTATTTAGCTACGAGCTAGATAGATAGCCATGATAATGCTCTAAATCCAACTTCCAAACTTTAGAGTTGAAGAAAGAAAACTTCGCGAACTTCTAAAGAAAGTAGATTCGGGCAGTTAATATTAAAATCAATAAGATGGGACGCCCTAGTCGTGAAAGCGCGAAGAGAGAACTGATTTTGAAGTTGTGTTAATTTTGTTTCAGCCGATTATCGAGTCTGGAACTTCTGTAAGGTCTGTTAATTGCTGATAACTGCTCAAGAGTTTGAAATGTTGATTGTTTCAGGGTACATTGCCCATTGGCAACTCGTTTGAGTTTCTAAGGAATTTCGAAGTATTATTGCCTGTGATTCGAAGAATAAAATGTATTAAGTTTGGTACTTTGTTTATGGTTATAGTCGTGGATGTTTTAGTTTATGATTTTTGACAGTTGAAATTGAACACCGTCTTTCTTTAGAAAGTTTGAAATTAGAAGGATTAGAAACAATGATTTTGGATTGAAATACTGGTTCTTCGAGAAACTATTAAAACAAAAATGTAATTTATACTACACCTGCTTGGAAAGTACCTTGATACTTTATCAAATTTACGGTAGAAAGTACGTCATTGCATATCGAACAAATATGCGGGGAGAAAACGCATCTGAGCGGGAGAGAAAAGTGTATGAAAATCCCTTTCTTACGTGGTTTTTCTTTTTTAATTTTGGGTAAGACTATGCGCCGGTAACCTAAATATCAAAAGCCAAAAAGTTTTTACAGTGAGTTTTTATCTCCAAGTTCGCAAAATGACACTGGCCACTAGCTGTGTGTTGGATTGTGTCGGGCTGGCAGTGCGACTCTGCGGCGGCAGGATAAACAATTTGAAAAAAGAACATGTGAAAATTGCAGACGCCATTGGCGCAGATTTAGTTTTTTATTTCCCTCGTAGGTGTAGTATAAAGCAGTATGTATCACTCGAGAGAAAGTGCGATTCCCGATCTCGGGTGTTTTAAAGCCCTCACCTACGGCTCGGGCTTCAAACGACACCTTCGACGGTAATCGGTCACTTTCTCCTCTCGGTGAACAATGTACTATTGTTTTATTTTAAAGCCTAGGCCCAACTAGGATTTCTCCTGTAACCGCACCCAGGTTTACAAACATTTAAACTCACACACAGACACACTCAGACACGGAACAACTGCCTGTAGGGGCTGTAGGTCATACAAATACGATTACGACGAGTTATACTTGTGAGATTTCTCCTTTATTTTAAATTAAATCGCCATTTTAAAATAAATATTTAACTGATCCTAGCTTGATACGGCGATAAAGCTAATGAGTTTGCATTGTGCTAACAAAATCAGCACAACTTATGAATAAACAGATTCTATACAACCTTTTTCTTAACAAAAGATCTTATCAATACACTGGGGAAGAAGCGAATCTTCAAAACTAATCCCACAAGTCGATAGAGAAAGCAGGGAAAAAAAGTATAAAATTAAAATTTTATTTTTAAACTCCATTCTCAATTTTAAAGTAAAAAAAATATTAAATTGCGAGCGTCGTTACGTTCAGGAATAAACATTACCGTAAAATGAAACGGACTGGCAAAGATACCAACCGGAAAAGTTGGTTCCAACATAATTTTTAACGTAATTAAAACTGTTATTGCTTTGGGGACCTTTCTCATTCTGTTACAGTTAACTCTGTTTTTCGCTTTTAGATTTTTAGCACTAAATGTGACCTAATTAGTCCTCGGAGACAGTATCTCGTTAGATTAGCTAAATCCGTACCTACTATTGCGGTTTCTTCCATTTTTCTCGGAATCACCCTTTTGTTTGCAAATGATATAATTTTAATGGTTTATTCTTTCTTTTTTAGGGTAACGCGTTTCTTGTGTTTTGATTGCGCCCAACGGAGTGAGAATTTAAAATTGTTTTGTTTAGCTATTTAATAAATATAATACAGGTAAAGTAGCTTACACCGTACGTGAGGTATACTGTTCATTGTATTTGCACGGTGTTTAAACATGTCATCAACGAGGAACATTTTTTTAAAGAAGCCATTTTTACAAAACGATCTCACTGTCTTAGAAAAACTTGCAACATTGGAAACAAATAAGACATCTCATTTAAATGAACGTCCACCAGCCGTACATCCACACTTCAACAAAATAGGTATTTTGTTTGTGTCTAAAATAACTGTAAGCGAAAACTCGACTTTTTCAACTGATGTGGGAATTGTGGGGGAAATTACTTTCAGTACGACATCCTATAACGTTATTAGAGATCCCTTTTTGAGATTTATTTACTATAAAACCTATTTATGTGAGTGTTTGTGTATTTTTGCGACGAAAACGGCGGATAAAGATTTTCATAATAGGATTTTTATTTCGTAAATGGGTTGTTTTCTGCACAGAGACAGATAAAGTTACTACGTACATTTCATATGTAATAACTGCTTGAAAAATATAATGATATAGTCGTATGCATGTTTAAGTACGTTCTCTTACTTTAATATTCATTTTGCTGTACTTATATTGGTTTCAAGTTCAAGTTGATGATTCTTGCAGGACATTCAATGTTTGAAGATACTTTAAAAAAGCTTTCAGAAGAAATGTCAAAGAAACAAGAGTTTGTGTGATATACTACAACTGAAAAACCCGACTAGTGAAAAATCACTTTCTAATTAAATTATGTATGGTTTACAAGGTAAATTCGACTCCTCCTATTGTTGAAGTCGGTTAAAATGTAGCTTATGTTACCCGAGCCATAATAACAAATCGATTGACACTTTATTCATCAAAATCGGATGATTAGTTTAGGCGCTACGGAGGAACATACGTAAATACAAACATACAGACATGCATAGACTGCTAAAATCATAACCATTCCTTTTGGCTTCGCCGTAGTCGAGTAAAAATAGGATCCCATGCCATGGTCTCAGTGACTATTTGAATCAAAATGAGATAATTGCCAATTTTGACACGTATTATAATAACCAGATGAGCGAGCAATGGCGTGTTGGCTCTTGCAAGCAGATAACAACTTCATTCGCTTTGTTCCGTATTCGTAAGTATAAAATGTCTTTGTTTCATATTTAATAATATTTGGGCGAACGTTTTTTTTTTAAATTTATTAATCTCTTACAAAAACAAGTTATCTTTTATAGTCTTTTTACTCGCCCAACTTTACAGTTTGATGGCGAGAAGCGCTCGTTTATCTTACTTACATCATAACTTAAAATTATAAACTTAACTTAAAATCGATTAAACAAAACTTACGGCTACATCTGCTTCTTGAGTTTATTTCTCGACAACGGCAGAGCGACACTAACATTTATCAGACAATGAGTTCCAAACCAGAGTGATCAGCCGGAGATGGCCACTTCGGACTAGAACTCACAGTCACAGTCCGAAGACGTGTCCGCGTTCTCCAGACATAAATTCTGTAACGTGCACGTTACAGAATTTATTTAGGTACATACCTACTGTTGGCGTACTGACCTATTTTAAATCCTATCCTACTTCCTACTATAATATTATAAACAGACTAGCTGTTGCAATGGCGTGCAGTGGTTCTCCACGGAGAGTAGGCCAAGCAAAGTAACACCGAAAAAAAAAACGCGTATCTTCACAGTGTCGCTCTACATATGATCACCCTCAAAGTAGCCCCATTTATTGATTTATCCACTAACCCGTCCGGGCCCCCCGCACCTGAACCTGGTCAGCGACGTGCACACTTAAATATCTGGAATTTCAATGTTTTTATGTCAGTAAGTACAAGAACGAAGGATGTCGCTTCGTTAGAAAAAATCTAAAAAATAAAACAGAGAGCGTTGTCAACAAAAAAATAAAATTGCCCATGTAGGTACAGTTTAGAGTTTTCATTCCGGGCTCAATTTTGGCAATTTGAAAAAAAAAAAAAACATTGAAATTAAGGCTTAAACAAAAGTTATAAATACTTAAGAACTCACCACATTATCAAGGTTCAAATAACGATTTTCTGACGATGCAAACAGAAGAAAGATTCGTTTAAAATGATGAGTACGAGATGATTTTTTGGGTTTTTCTCGTAATTCGGGTACCTATAACCTACACAACTTGAATCTTACCATTAAACGATTGTGAATACTTACTGTTTTTAACTTCTAGCAAACACACATTATCAGCGCAAACTTCACAACAGACTGTATGTTTCAAAACGAATTACAACCGTCAGTTATTATAAAAAGCAAAACATTCAAGATCGCGAAATAAATTTTGCTTGTCACATTAAACAAATATGGCTTCTAAGAAAAATATAATTGCTAATTTGTCGATAAGAAAACACTACCAAATATAATTGCATCACTGCATACCGTTTTAGCAGGATAATACTTTGTGGGCAGCCAATCAGTGGCCAGCTACACTCGCAGGAGTTACGCCCCTAATCTATCAATGATCTATACATGTGCACCGTTCATACATATGAAAATATGTACCAGTGTGCGTAAATTTATCAATGGAAACTAGGCTCGTCGTGATCCTGCCTAATAGTGAGTACGGAGCGCCGCGCCGGCGCCGTCGGACTGTGAGTTACGTCACACGGACGCGACAAGTTGCTATAAGTATTGTAACAGGAGTTTCAACTTTTTTAATATTTTGTATGATTTTATTACATAGTTATAATAAATGCACGGAACCAAAATTAATTTTCTAAAATAAAATTAGCTATGTTTGACATCAGTTAGTTATAACATCAGCTAGTAAAAGTCCTGTCGAAATCGGTTCAGCCGTTTTGAAGATTAGCCGGAACAAAAAGACAGAAAAAAAAAAAATCGTTCTAAGTAGGTACCGTATATATTTTCATATGCATTCAGTAAAAACCTGATGTTTCGATATTACAAACATACACTTTAATTTAATTTATTTGTATAGATATAGATGTTAAAGTGTGTGAGGATGGATGGATGCTTGTTACTCTTTCACGCGAAAACTACTGAACGGATTTGTATGAAATTTGGCACACAGATAGTTTATAACCTGGATTAACATGTAGGAAGATTTTTATACAGTTATATAATAAACAATGGGCGGAGTTAATAAACATGTTACATGGATAAAAAATGTAATCTGATCCAGTAACAATAACATCACTCACACCCCAATACCGCCGACTTATTTTAACATGGCTAAATGCTGTGAAAGTTTGAAGATGTAATAGTATTAAGTATTTCGTATAAACAGTTATACACACATATACTTTACATTCTAGTATTTATTTAAGATCTGGTTATTTACATTATTTACAAACTAAAAATCTATAATCTAGAATAGTAATAAAAATATGTACAAATATCAAAAGGGTTACAGAGCGTCAAAACATTCGCCCACATCGCTGTCAACAGGAAAAGTGATTTTAGAATTTTTATACCGATGGCATGATCCCGTGGGAGAATTATCGATCACCACGCGGGCGAAGCCGCAGGCATAAGTTAGGTAGTAAATAAATAAATAAACGTATAATTAACAGAACTATTAACTGTTCCCTCACCAAAATAAAGTAGTTTTCTAACTATTCACACGGCTGAACAAACTAATAAATTAGTAATTACTACTGAAATTGCAAACAAATACGTACAAAGGAATAGTAAAGTTGCGAAATTAACTTCGTATGTTTGTCTGTATGTTCACTTTTCTCGCTTCTTCGGCTAAACGGCTTTGAATGGGGCACAAAGATAGACCATGACCAGAGGTAAGACATAGGGTAATATTCCATGAGGACGTACCCTTGGAATAATTTTTGAACTACAAACGGTTTTAGGCGTAGGCTAAAGATAGTATTATAAATACGAAAGTACCTAACTCTGTCTGGAAACTTTTCACGCCTGAACAGCTGAGCGGATTTTAATAGGGATGCAGACAATTCATGAACTAAAAGATACTTTTCATCCTGCATCTTAGGGTGGAGCGTCATCGATTCGGAATAGGTCCGAAAAGTTGTATTCGAAATTGTTCGAAGAAAATATGTTATAGTATATTGTTGCATCGAGCGCAAAGTGAGTTATTAATGCACGAGTTTTATTTTACTAAACGATTTTATTTAGCCGATTTTTATTTTCAGCCTGTATCTTTTTGATCAAATGCATACATTTTTTAGTAAACTTAATGGGAGACAGTCAATTTCTGTGGTAAATTAATATCTAAATAAAAAATAAAAAAACAGTGCATTAATGAAAAACTGTGCAACAATGAGATTTCATATAACATTTCTGTACTGTTTTGGTTCTAAGCAAAAAAGACGTCCTTTGTGATCGGTTTTGTAGTGATTAATGATAACATTACTACGTAGTTGAAAGAAAAGTAATTTTCGTTTAATTATGATTTTCCAAGATCAGCTCTTTTTCTAAAATCTTTGATGAGTAGAAGTAGATTTGATGTTTTTTTTTCATGATCCTCATAATACCATAATATGCAATTTTCTGGACCTATTCAAATTAGAAAAACTAGAAAAAAAATGACACTCCACCCCTATCAACCTTCCGACCTTCCCGACCTTCACGCGGGTGAAGTCGTGCGCAAAAGTTAGTGTTTAATAACCTGGTCCTCCGGGAGCCGGGACGGCCTGTTGGCACATTATCAAATATTCTACTCCGACACTTATTGACGGTAACAGGTCACGGTTATTTTGGGCATTAGTAGTTTAGTACGACTTTTAACCGACTTTCTTCAAAAAGGAGGAGGTTCTCAATTCGGTTGTATTTTTTTTTGTTTGTTACCTCATAACTCCGTGATTTGTAAACCGATTTGAAAAATTATTTTTTCATCTGATAGGATATGCTTCTATAGAAATTTCAACAAAATCGGTTTAGGAATTTGGTTGTTTTCCTCACGTTCATTGTCACATCACGCGACGACGCGTGCGGGCGCTTTGATGTACATCACGCGGCGTCGCGTGATACTTGCTAGTTCAATTTGACACCCTTCCAGATTTCTGATTGAGCTGAAATTTTGCACGTGTGTATATCGCGAGGCAATGCAATATTACGATGACATGGAGCTGATCTGATGATGGAGCTGGAAGGTGGTAGGAACTCCCCAATAAAACGACGCAACGCCGTCGAGTTTTGACTCGTTTGATTCGTCTTGACAAGTACTTTAGTCCTAAATGGTACCCAGGGTCTGATGATGGATGTGGAAGGTGGCCATAGGCACTCCGTTATAAAACGACATAACCCCATCGAGTTTGGGTTTGTATAATCCATCTTTTCAAGTACTTTGTCTCTATATGGTATCCAGGGTCTGGTGATGGATCTGGCAGGTGGTCACAGGTAGTCCGTAATAAAATGACACAATCCCATCGAGTTTGGTCTCGTATGATTCGTCTTGATGAGTACTTTGGTCCTAAATGATATCCAGTGTCTGAGGATGGAGCTGGACGGTGGCCATAGTAACTCCTTTATAAAACGACAACACTTTCATCGAGTTTGGGCTCGTACTCGGTATGATTCGTCTTGACGAGTACTTTAACTAACTTCTAGTTACAATGTAAAAATTAATTCATGATAAGAATTTGTGCGGGGGATAAAGCTCATGTCACATAGTATGAAAGTATGGGAGAAAGTGATGGAGAAAAGAATAAGAGAGGAGAGTGAGATCACCCAAAACTAGTTTGGGTTTATGCCAGGTCGAGGAACTATGGACGCCACTTTTGCACTCCGCCAAATGTGTGAGAAGTACAGACGTGCACACAAGAACTTGCACATGGTGTTCATTGATCTGGAGAAAGCGTATGATAGGGTACCTCGGGATGTGTTGTGGTGGGCCTTGAAAGAGAAAGGTATACCTGGGAAGTATGTAGAGTTAATACGTGCTATGTACAGTCAATCTTGTACCTACGTCCGGTCTGCTGCTGGCAACACCGACGAGTTCAGTGTGGCTGTAGGCTTGCATCAAGGGTCGGCTTTAAGCCCTTACCTCTTCTTGTTGATCATGGGCGCTCTGACGTCGGACATACAGGAAGAGGCACCCTGGTGCATGTTGTTTGCCGACGACATTGTTCTTGTCGGTGAAGATGGACCTGAGATCCAGAGCAGATTGGAGAAATGGCAACAGAAACTGGAGAATGTTGGCTTGAAAATCAGCAGAAGCAAGACTGAGTACATGTTCTGCGATTTCGGCGGTCTCTCCAGTTCTGCAGCCATAGCGCTAGATGGCGCGCTCCTTCCAGTCTGCTCCGACTTTCGGTATCTCGGTTCACTCATGCAATGCGATGGCGAAATAGATCGGAGGAATTAACGCTGGATGGATGAAATGGCGGCAGGTCACGGGAACAATATGCGACTCCCGCATTCCCCTTAAACTCAAGGGAAAGATTTATAAAACCATGATTAGACCTGCTGTCTTGTATGGATCAGAATGTTGGGCCACAAAAGGGATGAATGAAAGGTATTTGCATGTGGCTGAGATGAGAATGCTAAGGGGGATGTGTGGTGTAACGCGAATGGATAAAATAAGGAATGAGTACATAAGAGGAAGTCTGAAAGTGGCGCCGGTGACTGAAAAATTGTGTGGTAATCGGTTATCGTGATATGGACATGTGATGCGGAGGAATGAGGAGAATGTATTGAGGAAAATGTTGAGTATGAATGTAGATGGCTATAAGAGTAGAGGAAGACCAAAGAAACGATGGATGGACTGTGTGAAGGATGATATGGCTAGAAAGGAAGTGACTGCTGAGATGACGAGTAATAGAGAAGTATGGAGGAAGAAGACATGCTGCGCCGACCCCAAGTAAGTTGGGATAAGGGCAGGAGAATGATGATGATAAGAATTTGTGCGGTATACTACCTACAACTAAAAAGAGTAAAATAAAAAAAAACTTTCTGCGAAAACAAAACCGACTTCCAAAAAAACACAAAAAAAATCTAAAATAACTTGACTTTCGGAAGTCGGTGGCAATAAAGATACAAACAAAGACACCGACTTCCGAAAGTCAAGTTATTTTAGTGTTTTTTTGGAAGTCGGTTTTGTTTTCGCAGAAAGTTTTCTATAACGATTTTATATATATTTTTTGCCTATCGACGTTTTTATGACTGGGCTCTTAAAGCCTGCAGGTGGCAGGAACATTGTATTGTTTGTATAATGTAAACAAGTATCACATTACCGTGTTGAGGTGATCCGTATTAGGTATATTTCATCATCTGCCTAGCCTTTTCCCAACTATGTTCGGGTCGGCTTCCAGTCTAACCGGATGCAGCTGAATACCCAATGATATTATAAAGAAAGATACGCTACGTTCATATTGAGAGGCGTTCAAATATGGTTACATTGTTACGACTGCGATAGATAATACGGAACGTATGATACAGAAAGAGATAGCTATCGCACTTGAAGTACTTAAATTACGACAATTAGCTTCCTTTGTCTGCAACAATTTGCGCGTGCTAGTGCCATATCTACTTCTTTTTTAATTTATAATATCATTGTGAACACCAGAATTTTACACCGAGCGATTGCTTATTTAAATGACCTCCACAACACAGTTAGTACTGGGTAATACATTCCTGTTGGTAAAACTGGGGCTTAGTCTGCTATTGCAATAGTGTCAGAATGGTCTATCATTGATTTAATAAGGCCCCGCGCAGACGAATTACCCTTTGTACGCACGTCAAACGAGTTTCGAACTCGCTTCAATACGCCGTGGGCTAGGGGCCTTATTAAATCAATTATAGACCATTCTGACAATATTGCAATAGCAGACTAAGGCCCCTGGTCGTCAGACTTTCGGGCCACTGCATAACTGTAACGAGTGTCAAAGAACTACAATTGACAACTGGGACCAACGGCTTAATGTGCTTTACGAGGCACGGAGGAAATATAATTGTAGCGACGTGATATAGCTACTTGGTATTTTATTTTTGGCTGCTACTTTGCCCAGATTATGATGGGGTATTTTAAATGAAAAAAACAATGTTGTCGTATGTGGTGTTCGTAAGCAAGTGTATTGGTAAAGATTTAGTACAGCAGTCGAGGAAAGGGGATATGGGAACAATGGTGGCCAATCAGAACACAGTATCGCGTCATTTTACTGTGCGCTGATTGGCTGGCGATGACGCGATGCGATCGCAAATTGGTCTATGATGATAACGAAGGATGAAGCCCAAACAATAATAATAAATAATAATAGTAATTTAATTCGAGCAACAAGACTCATTGCGTTAGTAACAATGTACTGACAAACTATGTTAGTAATACACTTACAAAGACAAAAACAAAAACAGATTGTGACATCATTGCTGCAAGGTTCAGGCCCAGCCGAAACCTTGCAGCAGTGGTTCACAAACTCACAATCAAGCCTGCTTGCTATCACAGATAGGTTGCTGTTTGCGCTGCCCCGCTCCCTAAGGACCAAGGATGATGATGTTCTTTATTAACCTAAAGATCGACACGAGCCGCTGTTATTATGTAGCCACCAACTTCTCCGTATACCAACTTGGAAAAAAATAAAAAAAAACCATTTACGTAAATTAAACTAGGCCTCGTCAAAGAGCGGATTTTTTGTACTCTATGACAATAATGCAACCATTGACTTTTTTAGGAATCTCGAAAATTCCATTTACGAAGTTTGAAAAGCCAAGAGCGTGTCGCGTCTTCTTGACAGTCAAGACTCCTTTCACGACACCTACAAAAGGACAGAGGGCAGAAAAATGACCTTACCGACCTTCTAAAGGGCAACAATGATACGCACCAAAAAACCCTTAATACCAAACAGCGATACAGTATTATTGCTTACAACAACAATAAAATTTGTTTTATCGTACCAATATCGTGCGTTTTATTTGTCGCTGATATTCGCCGGGTTAGTGCTGGGTTGCTAGCTTTAGATGTTCGACGTTGGTACAAATAAGGGGTAATTTGCGATTTTTGGGAACTGGGATAGGAAACTGGTAAGCCGCTGTTGGACGAAAGTGATCGGCTTTGAATAGGACAGCAATTTTATAAGTTAATCTTCTGTAAATCCTAATGATACTCATTGGAACCACTAATAATTATAAGAGGGATGATTCCGGAATAAAAAAAAAAAATGTTTAGTCCGTCAGTTATATTATCGAAAAATATTAGATATATATTTTTTGTTATATCAAATCAATAAAAAATGACGGAGATAAAACCCATCAAATAATCGAAGTGGGGGCTTGTGACGTCATTTGTCGGTAAAAAGTGTAGGTACATACAAGTGACGTCACGCAAGTTATCTACTCACTATATCGTCTTCATTTTTGGTTTACGTGAAAAAAGAAAAAATAAGTATCCTATATTTTTTGGAAATCTATCTGACTAAAAAACTTTTTTTTTTTTGTCTAAATGTTTCTACTCCTAACAACTAACCAATAAGGAACATTCACGAACTGATAGGAATCACGCGTGCATCTAAGCTGTTCCACCTCGATGATGTGTATTTTAACAAGGAGATTTTTAAACCACTTTTACTCGTCATTATTTTTAGGAGATGACTATACCTGTTTTCGGAAATTTTGAACCTTTTATCTGGCAACACCAGCTCAGCCATACAAAACGCGCGCGCTTTCGACATTTATAGCGGTAATTATGACTGATTTAGTGACTGACCAGCCTGCCTCAGTGTTGCCCGTTTATCGGAAATGAGCGAAAGCGATATTTATTACAGCCCTGTGTGTTATTGTCTTTTAGAATGTGTTTCTACCAATATTACGCCACATAATTCTGAATTGTTGACGTGTCGTTAAAAGTTACGCTTGAAATGGAAGTGAAAGTGTGTTTGAATAGGCATTGGAACAAATACTTTACAGCCAATTTGTTTTCTATCATATACAATTTTATTGATTATAAATTTTATAAATTATATTTGTCCATGTCAAATTGTTGTGATGTACCTATTATATCTGTATTTTTGATTTGTAAATATAATTATTTTAATCACAAATAATTACTAGTTAAAAAGGGTGTAACAAGACCCTTAACGAAGCCGAAAGGCACGTTTTCTCCCCGTCATTGCGATTATTTTTTTGGTCTAGACCAAACCTGGGAACCTTCTAGTTACAGAGATATTGGGCGTCAAAGTTCCAACTTTTTCACAAGTTTTTTTTTTAGTTACTTATTTTTAATGTATGATTTTGACTTTAGACACCTCCACGACCCCCGAACTATTCAGTCCATCCATCAGCACAATGTTTTGAGTGCTTTACATTGAGTAATTTTAACTTGATTTTTCAACAAAGTTACTTTGTTTGATGCACGTAATGCTTGGTCGACGGCTTCGTGAAGGGTCCTGTTACACCCTGTATATTCACATTGATACGGTAAGCCTGTCTCATCCCACTGCTAGGAAGAGCCCTCTCCATGACTTCCAGTTTTTTCGATTCGGGGCTAAGGTGGAGCACTGGTTGTTGGTTTTGTCCAGCTCATCCCGCCATCTGCTACGAGGTCTGCCGGCTTTAAGACCAATCATGAAATTAACGAACAAGAAAATAAGGAAACAGAGACCGAGATAAGGATGATAAAGAAATAAAAAATGACGATCTATTCCATTGACGTAATTTAATACGTTGAGCTTTGTAGAAATACGCCCAGCCTTTGTAACCAATTCCCACTTTCGGGCCCTCTGTACAGTATGACCACTTGAAGTTTGCTAGTTCTAGGTGGCGCTGCTTGTCAAGTAAAAATGCTTCGTAATTTCAAACTTGGTACATTTATTTTAGTTCCGTGTTTTCCCGCCTGCACAGATACGTTGGTTGAAGTGTACCTTTTAATCTAAAATCATCCGCTTACGTAAGGTCACTGCTCTCAAGTGCGAAAAAAACAGGCTGATAATATTACAAGAGAAAATTCGTCGAAACTTTATAATTATTAAGATGGGTAGGCGGACCCTGAAGAGATGATTACACTATAATTACTACCTAAACAATATTAAAAGTAAGACCACAAACTGAATGAATCCAGAAGGTTTTTTTTTTTTTTTAATCCGCTGCGTCTCTTACTTTGAGCTTATATAAAAAGCCTTTTCAGAAAGTTTTCAAGTTAAGTGTTGTCTGAATATTCAAGTATAGATTCAACAAGTAGGTTGCGTTCAAAATTTTTATCCTTCTTTAAGAAAGACCATTGATCCGTGTTGGGATTGGCATTTATATCAATACCAGTATCAACATCTAGTTTGACTGGAAGCTGATTTCAATATGGTAACGTTGGGAAAAAATAAAATGAAACCTTTTTAGTCCAGATACAACTTTCAATAAATGTACACATAAATACCGTAATAATCATAGACTAACATAAATATAACACAAAATATGCGCCCCAGATGCAGTGAATTAGGTAATCGGCGTGTGGTGGCACTGCCACCGCGGGAACCAAAGAATTGGGCGTACTATGCATGGCGGTGCGTGCGACGGCAGAGCGGCTCACAGCAGCGTCTGCCAGCAGGGCACGCCTGCGGCTAACATGGCGCATAGGCTAGGCAGAATAATTCATGATCTTCTTCTTCTTTATCGTGTGGTTAGTGCCTAACCTGGTGTCAGAGATTTTATGCCAATCATGGAGAAATGTCTCTCAGGCATGCTGGTTTCCTCCGGATGAGCAGCGGTGGCCCAGTGGTGGCGGCCCCGACTTACAAACAGTAAGTCGTGGGTTCGAACCCAAGCAGGCGCATTACTTTGTGTAATTTATTTCATCACCACTGCTCTCAAAACGGTGAACGAAAATATCGTGAGGAAACCGGCATGTCCTAGAACCAAAAATTTGAAGACATGTGACATCTACCAAACCGCACTGGGTGGTGGATTATAGCCCATTCCCTCTCATAGACAGGAGGCCCGGTGTCCTATAGCAGTGGGAACATTATAGGCTGATTATCCATGCTGGTTACCTCACGATGTTTTCCTACACCGAAGCAGGTGATAAATAATTATACAACACGCACATGAATCTGAAAAATCAGAGGTGCGTATTCCGGGTTCGAACTTGAGACGTGGCAGTCCGTCGGTCACACTACTAGACTAATTCATGATGACTTGCTTGCAGTGAATATTCTGAAATACTTGTTGGATGATTTCAAGCTACGTTTAACTTAGTACGTAGTAAGCACTAGAAAGTTGTACCCTAGGGTTGCGTAACAGTTTTGGATGTTGCAACTCGGAAACTTTGAGCACTAGTTATGTTGCCAACATAAACATAACTAACAATACGGTAAACTGTTGTGGCTAATCGATATAGTTGGTATCGAAGTTCGGATCATCCTGGAATACATTCTGAAACGTTTACAATAGCAGTTCATTTCGATAGATGGTTCATAATCTGCAGCCTGCGTACACGGTGGACAGGATATACCAACGCTAAAAAGGTTACCACGGCATTCAGTGTCATCAACTCATCACCCTGAAACTCTCAACATATACATTTTTCGTCGGTTATTTAAAAAAACCAGCCCAAGAGCATGTTCTAAAAAAAAAAAATACTTTTCTTGTATGGATACCCCTTAAATAAAATTAATTTTATTCTGTTTTTAGTATTTGTTGTTCATCTGTGAAATTTTCAACTGTCTAGCTATCACGATTCATGAGATACAGCCTGGTGACAGACAGCCAGACAGTCAGACGGACAGTGGAGTCTTAGTAATAAGGCAAAATTGCAATACCTCCGTCGAAATGCATGGAAAAGTTTTCTTTTTTAAATTACCGATGAAAAATTTCTATGTGTAGGAGTTCAGAATGATGTACCTACTGAATACGTGGTGGCTGGGTTATAGGTGGAAGCTAGCGTATATGATGGCAGAGGGTATATTTAGTTTCGGTTTTTTTATTTCTTATTTTTACTTTTCTTGCTGCTTTAAAATTAATTAATTAATTTTAAACTAGGTTATTTAGATGTTAAATTAATTCATTCAAATCAAACCAAAATATATTTATTGACATAAAAACATTGTACACGGTCTAAGGGTTTCTCTGACTCCTGCGATATTTGAAACTGTGTTGCAGGAGCCAGCGTCCTCCCCTAATAAAATGATACATTCGTTTTATGACACAAAAAGCCAACAAACGAAAATTTCTACTTTGAATAGAAAAATACAAATTAATTTTATACATAATTTTTCTCTCCTTGTATAATAATTATACAATTAAAGTAGTCACAGATTAATTCATAGTAAGTCTAAACATGATTGTGTTATAAACACAATCATGTCTAGACTAGTTTTATACACATGTTTTCCTTAAGAATTCATTAAGTAAATATTACAGTATTTTTTGTGAAAGGGCGCCGTTTATTTGTACCCAGAATTCCATACCTACTGACAAAACTAAATCACCAAATTCTTTAACAATTGCACAAAGATAAAAAAATAAACGTTTTTCCCTGTTTCACTTAACCGTGTTTATGTCACAGTTCGCCGGAATCCTTTTAAACAGGCTTTCCTGAAACACTTCATTTACTTTACCCTTTTTGTGTAAAAAAGAATTAAATTACAAACAAGTTTCTTTTAAGATAATTAACTGGATTCTGTCTTCATTGGAGACGGGTGAGTAGGATTCGAAGAAGCTAAGGAAAGCCGAATAATTATATAAACTTAAGGCATTTTGTTTATTTATTTATTTATGTACGGTCAGCAACAGAAGTAGCTTAAAATTTCGGATTTTTAATTATTTGATGTACAGGACTCCAGCTGTTATTTTTAATGTTTCAGAAGATTATTCTTAAAAATATTCCCAACTCTTCAATACCTTGTTAGTAACGAGTAATATCTAACAAGTTTTTATTAAAAAACCTGCTTTGAAACTTTGAGTAGTGTTAATCTACTTCTGATGCTGACTGCAGTATACACAAAATACCTTATAAAAATCTACTACATAGTATAAAACAAAGTCGCTTCCCGCTGTTTGTCCCTATGTATGCTTAGATCTTTAAAATACGCAACAGATTTTAATGCGGTTTTTTAGGGTTCCGTAGCCGAATGGCAAAAAACAGAACCCTTATAGATTCGCCAAGTCTATCTGTCCGTGTATGTCACAGCCACTTTATTCCGAAACTATTAGGACTACACAGTTGAAACTTAGTAGGTAGATGTATTCTGTGAACCACTTTACGGATTTTATACAAAAATAAAAAATAAAAATATTAAGAGGGGTCTCCCCATACAAGGAACTGAAACTAAAAAATGTTTTTTTTTTTATCAAACCTGTACGTGCGGGGGTGTCTAGAGATAGGTCTTTAAAAATGATATTGTGGTTACTAAAACCATTTTCTCTCAAAGTCAATCGTTTGAAAGATAGACACTTCCAAAGTGGTAAAATGTGTGCCCCCCCTCTAATTTATAAAGTAAGAGGAGGAAAATTCTGAAAAAAATATAGGATTATAGAACATAAAAAAAACTTTCAACCAGAATTAGTTTGAATAAGATTTGATGTTTATTTTTTGAGATATGGGACTTTTTCATCAAACTGCAGCAACAATTTTGTTTTTCATTAGCATAATATGAAAAACAAATTTAGTTTTGCTGTTGAATGTTAAACAATACAACATATGAATGAGCCTTCAAAATATTTTTATTATATTGTTTGGTGCTACGGAACCCTGTGTGCGTGTGACTACGAATCGCACATGGCCGGTTTTTTAATAGATATAGTGATTCAGGACGAAGGTTTATACGTATAACATTGCACCCGTGCGAAGCCGGGGCGGGTCGCTAGTATGAAATAACATTAAAATAGAACTGCCTCGTTGGTCTAGTGGCCGCAAGCGCGACTGCTGAAAATGTGGTTCTAGATTCGATTCCGGAGTCGGGCAAAGTGTTATTGGGTTGTTCCATCAGGAATTTCTCAACAGCAGCCACGGAGTCTAGATTTGTGACCAGTTGATGGCAATAGGTTTGCCCACTATTACATGTAATAGGGGCCAAACCTATTGACCCATGGGTCTTAAACATTACTGGCGAAATGTGAGGTGTACTATTAAGTACACCTCTGCCGATCCCTTCAGGGGTTACAGGCGTGTTGTTATTAAGACAGAAGTGCACAAAAGTACTGCTTATGTTATCGTTAGAGATTTATTTCAGCAGACTTGTGACAAGAGAATTGGATAAGAAATGGTTAGGAGGAATTGGACTTAAAATGTGAAGGAATAGAGTTCTTTTTTTGGAAAACATCTTTCAGGGTGATTTGGAACACACACAGTTTTTGTGAATCTCACGCTGTAATCCCCAGACGGTTAGGCAGAGGTATACCTAATATTACACCCACATTTCCCTAATTATGTTAAGTTCCAAGTAAAAGGGGCGAGCTAATTGATATCAGCCGGGCACAAATCCAGACATAGTTGCTGATACTGAGAAATCCCTGATAGAAAAATAAAATAATACTTTGCCTGACCTGGGAATCGAATCCAAAACCTCATGCTCAGCAGTTGCACTTGCGACCACTACAATCAAAGAGGCAGTAAAAATATCATGAATTGGAAAACCTAGTACCTATCTATTTGTTTACAAAGTTCTCCGTAGGATAATAAATACACACATCAAAAGTGTCTAGGGATCAACATATATTTTTGCAATAACTTTTCTCCTGATTGATATTAATTAAAATTTTCTTTAAGGATTCATCAAATAAAGTGTTTTCGTTTGTCACAGTAACGATAAACCAAGTCACCTTTGCATTAATAAAGAAATTTGCAATTTTCCTAATAAAGGGATTTTTGACATTTGAACCACTAACACAAAAGTTCGAAAAAAAGACTGAAATAACAGTTTTCTTTAAAATTTTATTGGGTAACTTAAACAATTAATAATCCGTGTTTCTACCGCGAACACTAACAACACAAGAACATCGGTTTGGCATACTCAAAATGAGTTCATCCAAATCACGCTGTGGAATGGCCGCCCATGTTCGTTGCAACAACAAAAAAAGGTCTTCTTGCGACTGGATACCCTCCATATTCGGCAGAGCTCTTCTCTGTAGCATATCCCATGCATGCTCAATCGGATTCAAGTCTGGCGACTGAGCAGGCCAGGGCAGGACATTGATGTTAGCTGCGGCGAGAGTCTGTCTTACAACTCTTGCGGTGTGCGGTCGTGCATTATCATGCATTAACTGAAATAAGGGACCGATTTGCACTTGTAGAGGAACGATGACGTCTGATACAATCGTCTCAGCATAAATTTGAGCGTTGAGGTTGCCTCTGATCCAAATCAACTCAGTTCTTCCGCCGATCCAAATACCCGCCCATACCATGATGGTTCCACCACTATAAGGATGGACTTCCTGGCAGGATTTTAATCGCTGTTGGCGTCCAGGGGTTCTCCAGTGTCGTATACGTCTTGTATCCGGTCTCATACCAAAACGAGACTCATCAGAAAAGCACACGAAACGCCATTGTTCTTCTGCCCAATTTCTGTGTTCAAGAGCCCATTGATATCGTATCCTACGATTGTGCATTGCTATAGGTGGTACCCGTAGCGGTCTTCGGGAATGAAGGTTCACTTCATGCAAGCGGTTTCTGACTGTTTGGTCGCTAATTAAGTTCCCTGAAGAGTGATGAAGCCTCACGGCTAACATCATGGCGGTTATTGTTGGAGCTCTTCGAGTTAAGATTTGAATGTATCGGTCTTGTCTCCGTGTGGTGCAGCGATACCGTCCTCCATGGCGCTCAGCCACGGTACCAGTGCTTCGGTAACGTGTCCAAAGTCGACTGATAACACTCTGACTTGTATTCAGAGCTAAAGCCACAGTACGTTGCCGGGAACCAGCTTCTATCATTCCCACGGCTCTGAGCATTTCTTCCCTGCTTAAATGACGTCGCCGCTCCATAATAACGTTGGTTTTAATCAGTAGTAGGGAAACAGTAGCACTAATAATGTCTTCAATGCGTTGTATGTTTTTATAGGGAAAATATTGACAGCTGATTTTCATCTTTTACTCGAATTTGATTCACAGTTCCTGATTCAAATTATGAAATGCACCAAAAAGGATCCATATAAATTTATAAAATCATAAATTTATTACAAAGCCACATCTCAATCTCAAGAAATCCACATAAAAATGCTTGATCCCTAGACACTTTTGATGTGTGTAGTACTTTTCTATACTAATTTCACGCGAACGAAGGTCGCGGGCAACAGCTAGTCCCCATTATAGAAGTCACGTTATGTTATGTTATGTTATGCGAAATCATAAATCGCTAACCTCTCTTCCCTCAAACCATACGAGTCCGAATATCAGTGCGGATTAAAAGCGGGCGTTCTGTAAATTTATTAAACGTTTCTGTGGTCCCCGATAGCGTCAGTCCAATACTGTTTGTAGTACTTTGATAATTCTGCTGTTAATTATAGAATGTTAATAATTTGTCTTTGCTTCAGAGAAGAGTTATTTATTTGTGTTGTGGGGAAATGGAAAGGGAAGATATTTTGCTTTAGTTTTTGAATTATTTAGTACTAGCTATTGCCCGCAGCTTCACTCGCGTTATGGTCGGAAATTATTTCACGGACACGTTGTACATTATAGGCTATACTTACAACGTGCCCGTGGAATAATTGCACTCGGGGATAATGTAGCTTCCTATTAGTGAAAGAATTTTCAAAATCGGTTCAGTAGATCCAGAGATTACTCCCTACAACTTCACAAACTGACAAACTTTACCTCTTTTTAATATTAGTTAAGATTATGTTTGCTTAGAGTAGATGTTTGTGGAAAAAGATGGTTCTTTATCGTCATAGAAGTAATAATTGCCTTATTATGTTGTCGATACTCTTATTACAATTTCAAAAATATTGCCCAAGTAATGCTATCTTGGCCTTTGGCGTGTGTCCAGCAGTGGACATCTTTCGGCGGTTATGATGATGATGCATTTATATAAAGTCTTTCTCGTTTTCTTAATAGGTATCATCATCATGTAGTGGGGTTGGGTTCCAATCTAACCGGATGCAGCTAAATACCAGTATTTTACATGGAGCGACTGCCTATCCGACCTCTAAAACCCAGTTAGTACTGGGTAATACGGTACCGCTTGTTAAGACTGGTTGTCAGTCTCGGGCCGCAGACTACCTGTAATGACTGTGAAAGTTAAATTACATCCGGGACCAATATGCTCGATATTTCTTTTGAGTTACGTATCCCTAATTCCAAAAAATATGAAAAACACTCGTTATTGTGTTGTTTTGTTATGTTGTAGTTAGCGACTCGACAAAATGGCCGACGATGTGATTCGCTCAATTGATTGGCTGTCGCACTTTTAGGGCTGCCACTACGTTGTTTAAGAAAATAATAACGACCCGAATTTTGACGACCCGAATGGCGCAGCGGTAGTGGGGCTGCCTTACGTTCTTAGGGTCCCGGGTTCGAATCCCGTAGGAGCAAATGTTTGTGTGATGAGCATGGACATTTGTTTCCGAGTCATGGATGTATGATGTATGCATGTATAATATAGGTATGTATTTACAAACAAAAAGTATCTATGTAGTATTATCAACTATCTGGTGTCCACGACACAAGCCTCGTTGCTTAGTGTGGCAGCTAGATGGCGCTGTGTGTAATGTCCAGCGATATTTATTTATTTATTTAACAAAATAATAATATGCTTTGATTTTGTTCACTAGTAGGGGGTTCGAACCATACCCTGGCGTACTGTAGTCACTAGTCGGCGGTGGGTCACCAGAGCCTTGTTGGTCGAAAGCAGGGTGTACCACGAGCAGGTGAGGTAGGCTTGAGTTCCTAGGCTGATATTGGAAGCCCCTTATACTCCAAATAAGACTGCTAAGTTGTCCAGAGTCCAGTGGCCAGAGTCGTCACGCAGTGGGTGCTAGAAAACGGGCTTCGTCGCCGAGGGAGGCCTAGGAAACGTTGGAGTGACGACTTAGAAGCGTTTGCGAGAGATTGGCCGGCGAGAACCGAATAAAGAGAAGAGTGGAAGGTTATGGGAGAGACCTTTGCTCAGCAGTGGGAATAAAGGTAAAAACATTGTCAGTCGTTATAATAAAATGTAGATTTAGGAATTTCTTTTCATCGTCGTTGAGTCTGAATTACCGAAAATGTAATGTTAACTAAGAAACGTTAATACTCGTTTTCAATAACGCTAAGCTAACGTCTAAATGAAAGCCGAATTATTTCTGCTCTGCTGGGATTTTAATTTCCAGCTCTAAGCCAGGCGTTGAAATTTTCAGAAAACCGTACCAATTTTTTCGGCATTCATTTATATGGGTTAAAATCACAAACTTATTTTAAAATACAAATCCATAATTCAAGTTTGTGAAATTATATTATAATAATTCAAATATTAAATATCCCAACGGAAGCAACAACCCTATTATATACTATATTGAATTAAGCAAAAAAAGAAGCAAATAACGTCTCCATATAATATTACGGGCATGATTCAGCCTGTATAAACGTAATATTAATATTTACTATACACAGAAACTGTCTACGCATTCCTACGATCATTTAAGTACAGTCAACTTATGAGACTAGTAAGCAGCTAGCTTACTCAAATTAAAACCTATTTTGGTTGAAAAACTCAAAATGTGTATTTTGAGTTTTTCAACCAAAATAGGTTTTAAGTTTACGTTATAAGCCGTACAAATTTGAAAATGTGAAATCATCAAATTACTCCTCCCGCTCTGGGCGGAGCAGGAGGAAGTGTCAGACTTTTACTGACTAAAACCCATCCATGTTCCTTCATCGCTCTTTGTGTTCCGGGGCCACAGTATCTCTTTTGGACAGTCCCGCAGCCCAGGACCCCTTCCCGTTTGCTGACATCTCTTGGTGGCGCGCGTGGAACACGAACGCGCCGTCGACACGGCTTGTCGTCATAAAACGGACGGACGGCGAGCTAGCCCATAGCTTACCGTCCACAGGCCCGCGTCTACGGTGGCCGGGGGCCACCACGTGGCCCCCGAGCGCAGCGCGCAGTGCGCAGTGCGCAGTGCGGACGGATGCAAAAATTACAAAACAGTAGTTCTTAATGATAAATGATGTTTATTTTGCAAATAGCTTTTTAATAACACTTTTACACGTCTCTTTTTTTAAACTAGATGGGGCCGGTGTTTCGTACCTGACTACTCTGAGAAGAAACAGCCAAAACAAACTCAGAGTAGGTCTCTTTTAAAATCCAGACATAATCTTGGTTAACTCACATGAGGACTATGCAGTTTAGTGTCTGAGATGGTCTCTTGAAGAAAGAACCACACAGATTTGAGTGGACCTGTCCAGTCAGTGCAAGCATTTGTCGGTTATCGTGTAGCTCGACTTATAACTCAAGGAGCTCAACGACACGACGAACAATACCAAAGAAAGGACATTTGGGTAGGTCGCTTATAGTACTCAAACTGCCAGACAATTGTGGAAAAAAATAAAAAACGAACAAACAAAAAGAAATTCCCCACATGGTCCTCACATTCACAATAATCAAATAAAATTAATACACAAAACTTTACAAAATAAATGTCAATAAAAGTCATTAGATGTGACCATTAACATAAAAAATAAAAATAAAATAATAATGTCTCTAACTCTTCATTAATGTCTTCTGTCGCACGTTGCAAATAGGACTAATGCGCGATAGTAATGATGCAGAAAAATGTGTGTACATCGCTTATTAGCAATTATCAGAGAATTGAAGAGAGAAATTACCGGGTATTGTATTTTCAAGAAGTTCATCTCGCACGCAATTGCGTACATTGAGTGAAGATATCTATTTTTCGCCTACATACCAAACTGTTTGGCCAACTGTACAGTGGTACCTATTTGTATTTTGGTAAGTAATGGAAGCTTATTATTAAACGTTGCTGTTCGTTCAGGTCATGAATTATTTAGAAATATTCTCGTACATTTGTTAAGCATTTTTCTGGGGAATAAGAAATTATTGAAATGTGTTTGGTAGTTTCGTCGAAATAAAATAAGTTTATTAGAAACGAAATTTTTTGCTCAATTAGCACATTCAACGCTAAAGGGCACAGCGCACATATCAAATCGGAAATGGATCGGCACCGTATCAACTCGAGCCGTTCAGTATTTTTTGTATGAAACTCCATATTGCAACGCACACTAATCGGAATCGTAATAACCTAATCGTCTCGCCTCGGGACAAGCTCACGAACCGCGGTGCGGTGCGTGGTCAACTCGCTTACGGCTCGTCGTCCCCGCGCTTACGTCTCTCCGGACCCGAGCTTACGTCTCTTCGTCCACGTGCGCACATGTGCTGTCATTCACAAACACACACACACACACACAGGGCAACTTCCAGTCGTGAGCGGCATCGGAGAACCGTAAGCGCAGTGTCCCCTAGCCGTAAGCGCAGCGTCGGCGTCGCCTAGCCGTAGCCGAGTTGACGTATCGGAGCAGCTGATCCGCTTGCTTACATTAGGTTGACGCCTGTTTGACGGCGAGGCGAAAGGCGATACGGTACCGATCCTTTTCTGATTTGATATGTATGCTGTGTCCTTATTGCGATTCTCAAACGACACCGCTCGTCCGCGCGGTCGGGCGGTGTATTTGTAGCCCTAATGAGCATCAACGAATTTCATATAGGCGTATGCGGCGTGAGATCCGCTTTACCGCCCGTCCGCGAGGTGTCGGATGAGGTGTCATCTTACCGAATTCCATCCGTCAATAAAAATCTCATTCATACGTAACCACACGCTTGTAATCCGTGAAGAGTTGGGTCGAGGTGTATCTATCAACAGAACAATCCAATTTCGCTAGCTATGTTCGAGTCCCATGAAATAAGGGGCGATTTTATTTGAATTACTCGGACATAAATTCAGACTTTGGCTACTAAGACATTAATTTCGTCTTTTTCAGTAAATACAAAAAGTTAAAACCTCTAGTAAATTATAGTACAGACGCCAGCATATCAAGCTACTGCAATCTGTCAAACTTTAATAGATTTTCAACTTTATCGCTAAAGCATTACATTCTAGATTGATTGGGAAAATTTGACGGTTTCGGGAAGCTTGATGTGCTGGTGTCCGTACCTACCTAACACCTTTACTAGAATTTTAAACGAATCTTTTTAATCAAAAAGCTCGACTTTAATTCATTTAAAACTGGCATGTTTGTACAAAACATTTTCTTTTAAAATAAAATACCAGAATTGAATTTTAATGTAACTTTCAAATCTTTTGCGAATCTATCCTTCACAGGTGTGTTTCAAACTTATGTGACATTTGTGAACGTGCATGAAATAATATTTCACATTTGTAAAGCTTTAAATAACATTTACAAAGTATTTGTTAAGCCGAAATAAATGTTTCGTTAAGATTTATTAGATTTATCCTTGTTTAGTTTTCTAATTGTAAATCAGCTGGTGTGTGTAAATATTTCTTTTGGTTTTGGTTTTGAAGTCTGATTCTAAAATTAAACTTTTGTAAAATCATTTGTCTCTGTAACATTCGCTGAATATTCTTTAGTTGTTTAAAAAAAGAATAGTATTCATAGATTTGAATCATTAGATTTGCCCGCGTCTTTTAATGGCCACAAAGCTCTTTCGTTGTCAAAATTATTTGAATAGTATTGACTCACTCATGAATAGAACAAATCAAATTACCGTTCCATGTAGGATGTATGAACTCACTATTCTCAGTGTGACCATATTATTATTTTCGCGGAACTGACACCTCTGACTACATAAATACAAAGTGTAGTTTTGCATTCTCGTCAAAATTCAGGAGCTTGCCACAAAAGACGTAAATGATCAATTTAAAATTACGGTCACTGGTCAATAATTAATAAAGCTGCTATTTTAAATTGTTTAAATTTGACAGTATTTCAGAATCATACGTAAGCAATTTTAGAATCACCCATCGCGCACACAGCGATATCGCTGTGTGCGTGAGTGTTGACGGTCTGTGCGAGTAATTAGAGAGCAGAAGCACACCATCGAGCGAAATATGGAAGGAATGCCCAAGAGTGGAACAATATGTGCTAACTAAAAAAAAAAGGTTGTAATATTTACGATATTTTACAACTTATTTGTCTTTTAAAGTTTTGTAGTACAGGGAAATCAACAAAAAAAAAATAATCAAGCCAAGCCAAGCCAAGTATTTAAAGCTTGTAACTAAGCCAGCAAACATAAAAAATATCACTTACAAAACATACCAAAACCCGAAAATATTCAAGCAGAAATTGTATTGTATTCCAGTATGTATCACCCGGTTATATTTACGGTTCGGATAAGCCAATCCGTGTTCCACTGACATGGGGTTTTACAAAAAGGGTGTGAAAAGGGTTCCTCAACACATCTACGGCGGGCGGCGTCAAATTATTGTCAACGTCATTATTTTCCACGTAATTTCCTTCAGGTTTCAGGTAAGATAAAATATTTATTTGTTTTTGTACATGATTTTAAAATAATGCTGGTCGGAAATGAATAGAATGTGGAGAAGATGGATGAAAAACGATTGCATGCGGATATGAAAATGTTGAGATGGAGGTGTGGAGTGACAAGAATGGATTATGAAATGAGTATATAAGGTCTATCTATTCAAACACGAAATCTCTTAAGGGGTCATTGTACTCATCATTATAAACAACTTCCACTATGGGACCAACCCCGTAATCTCAAAAAAAATATCTGCTGTTCAGTACATTTTGTCGAGTTTTGCGCCGAGAAATGTACTGAACAGCTGATTTTTTTTTGCAATAATTTTTGCGTAAAGTTACTTAGTTTGATGTACATAATGCTGTTTGACCAAGCATTGTGTACATCAAACTAAGTAACTTTACGCAAAAATTATTGCTGGGAAACGATTTTTTTTCGTGGGGTGAAAATCACGTTTTATAGTAAGACTCAATGTAACGCACTCAAAACATTGTGCTGATGGATGGATTGAATAGTACGGGAGTCGAGGAGGTGTTTAAAGTAAAAATCTTACGTTAAAAACATATTAAAAAAAAAAACTTGCGAAAAAGTTGAAACTTTGAACCCCAATATCTCCGTATCCAGAAGGTTCCTAGTACTTCCTAGGTAGGGTCAAGAACAAAAAAAAATCGCATTGACGGAGAGAACAAGTACCTTTCGGCTTCGTTAAGGGTCTTGTTACACCCTCCATTCGAGGAAGTTTGAAAGTGTCGCCTCTTACAGAAACATTGAAAGGGAGTCGTGTGTTTTGGTATGAGCATGTGATGAGGGATAACACACACATGACTAAAAGAGTGATGGATATGAATGCTGAAGGATGGAGAGGGAGAGGGCCTTCCTCTCCCTCTTCCATGAGAATGAAAGAGAAAAACGTGTTGCAAAGATCCCAAGTAGAATGGGGTAAGGGCAGCAAGACGATGACATGATTTTAAAATTTGTATCTAGTGATTGTGTATTTTATACACCAGTCAACATTGGCAGCACTATTCTAGATAAAACTTATGTGCGGTTGACTGTACTTTTGTTGCCATGATATTGAGATGGGTTTGGCACTGTGTCATATTCGGAGGATTTGAAAATCGCGTCTGATCAAGATTTATAAAAATATAGTGTTTTCTTAAATCGCCAAAAAATCTGCAGTAATAATAACATCAATCTTGCAACAATTCTATCAAAACAAGCCGGAATACCTCATCTTCAAAATTACGACAATCCTGTAAGTAATCTAACATTTCAGAACCCTCGGCGACATTTGCAGATATTTTGACAAAATCTCTTGTTATTATGACAAACTTCAAAGCCGACAAAATTAATTTCCAATGTTTCTTTTTCATCTCGTTCAAGTTTTTCATCAAGGGTCTTTGTCTGTTCCGTGATTACTTATTTCACAGCCAAATAATACTTCTTTTTCCTGTTTTAATCTTGTTTTAATTTAAAAATATCGTCCTGCCTCTACCTGGCTGCGTCTGTCGTTAATTTGATTTTTGTTTTGTATTTAACATTTACCCGCGCGCCGCCATTTTGTGCAGTAAGTGATTATGTTTACTGGATCGGTTTTCATTGTGTTTGTTTTAAATAAACGCAGTGTTTGCTAACAAAATATCATGTAGCGTAGAAATATGGTTGTCGCGTTTCAACAGCAGTCTAATAAATACATTAACAAGACAGTTTAATTCATTGTCACAGCCGAAATAACCTAATCTTCTGCTCCAAACATAGAGTACACATTACTAAATTTCTACATTACGCTCCCCATTTACGAAAACAAGAAATAACAAGGATCAGCTAAAACGTCTGCGAGTATAAACTTATTTCTCTCATAACCTAACAATTCCATTTCCCGCCAAGATGCGGCCGGCATCTAACGAACTGTCACATTTTCGCGCCAAAATGAGCGTCGCCATAATTAGGTTCAGGCCTCACTACCAAGATGGCGGAACGATACGCAATACCGGGATGCTCGGTTTTATTGGATGTCTTGTTAAGATATTTTTGGAATCGAGTCGGGTTTTGGTACCGTATGTTGTAAATATGTATGAACAATGTCCATCTATTTCGCGGGAAACCTTATTAGACGTCTGCAGAGGTTGACATTCACGTTCAATTCAATTCCGCTCGTTTACATTTGACTTTTTCCTTTCATTCTGCTCAAACTTTTGATCGAAAAAACACTAATTCAATATTATAGAAATGTCTGACATCGACTAATAGCAAACAACCTAAAAATGATTTTCAAAAGGTAGCTTTCTTATTCTCTGTATTTCTCGTCTATTGTAATATCAATAGCCCGAATACCTTGGTACAGGGTCGTAGAATTTCCATAATAAACATCAGGCTAGGCCGACGGATAAACAAAGTTCATTAGTTACATATGAAATTATTTAATTACCACTGTCTTTATTAGAACTTGCTACGTTTCTGAGAATTTTCTTTGATTGCGCTACGCTGTGTTTGCTCGGCTTGGAATATAATTAGGGATTTTCGTGATTGTGGTTTGCGTTTTATTTATCTATATCCATTACTATGTTTTCTCATTAATAAATTTTATCAGATTTTCGTGTGTTCCGTCAGTCTCCGCGATGTCCTAAAAACTTAGTTTACAGACTCTTATCAAAATTTGATTATGAAATATTTGCAAAACGTCAATGATTGCATTTACAAAAGTTAAATCAATGTAATCAGATCAAATCAAGGCTATCTGTTTATGAATTCCAGATTCCCGTTTATTTAATTTAGAATTTTGTCGTTTTTAGAAGGTACAAATACTTTGAATAGTATCCTCAGTTATCATTTAATTTCTGGCGATAAAACTATGCTAATAAAAACAGACTAATAACTAACTATTTCTATTCCATTGATGGACTGCCTCTTTGGTGCAGTAGTCGCAATCACGATTGCTGAGCATGACGTCCTGGGTTCAATTCCCGGGTCGGGCAAATTGTTATTGGGTTTTCCCATCGGGAATTTCTCAGTAGCAGCCATGGAGTCTGGATTTGTGCCCGGTTGATGGCAATAGGATCGCCCTCTTAAACATAACAGGCGAAATGCGGGTGTAGGTACTATTGGATACACCTCTACTTAACCCTTTGGAGATTACAGCCGTGATGTTATCTATTCCAGTGAAATTTATATTTTGTCTCAAGTTTAGATTGAAACTCAGACAGATCGAGTTGAAGTTTTACAAAGAGTTTTTAAGGCACTTGAGACGAATCATTTGGTTTTATGATTAGGTCTGGCTGGTCTCTTGAGGATAGCGATTTTCTGCAGACTGTGTCTATTGATTTAATTACTTGGCAAGTGCAGTTCATTACCCTTGCATTTTAAACTGTCGACCAAAGTCATAAAAGCTAGGTACAAGATGAGTAGTCCGAGTGGTAATGGTCTGAGATTTATCATTTATTTATCTTACTAAGGACCTTCCTTACATAGTTGATTTAAGGCTTTCCGCATGACGCAGGTCCTCACCGGACACGTGGTGGCCCCCGGCCACCGTAGGCGCGGGCCTGTGGACGGTGAGCTATGCGCTAGCTCGCCGTCCGTCCGTCTTATGACGACAGGCCGTGTCGACGGCGCGTTCGTGTACCACGAGCGCCTCAAAGAGATTTCAGCAAAAGGAAGGGGTTTCTAAAACCAAAACTCGGACTTTGCTCTCGGTAACGTTCTTTGCCCCAAATATTTTTTTATGAAACGACTCTAAACTCTATTTTAAAGACTGTAAAGTCCTTTCAAAACGCCTTTTAACCATAGTCTAATAGATTACATAACATTTGAAATCAATCAATTGATGAAATCCAGACGTTGAGTGCATGAAACTGGTTTGTAATTAATCCCTTTTTCAATTTTGCAAATATATTCATCACTTTCATCCTTCCGACAATCTATAGAAACGATCCTTGTTTTTATTTTACTAGCAGATGCTCCCTCAAATTAATTCTCTTTCATTCCGTATAGAGTTTAATGTTGAAATCTTTTATTTTTCTATTATCTACTTCTGAGGGAGTGTCTGGTCCTGATTACTGTTTCTGACTGATTTGAGGACTTCATTCATGTTATGAAAGAGGGTTTGTGATTGCACCGCTCTTTTGCGTTTATGTTTAGCAAGTGCGTTCTTCAAAAGGTTTTGATTACTTAGAAGTGCTTTGGGGATATGGGTCTATTATTATGGAGTAGGCATTTCTTTTTGATGGTTTGGAGCACAGGGATGCAATATTTTTTACATTTTGCAGTAAGAAAACTGTATTAGTTGATACTACTTTATCGTGTGGTTAATGCCTAACCTGGTATCAGTGTTTTTATGTCGCCCATGCGCCTCTAACTTGGCTTTACATGCCGTCGAGAAATATCTCTCAGGCATGCTGGTTTCCTCACGATGTTTTTCCTTCACCAAAGCAAGTGATAATTTAACAATACACACATGAATCCTAAAAATCAGAGGTGTCTTGGTTTCGAACTTGAGACATATGATTTGGCAGTCCAACGGTCACACTACTAGGCTATCATTGCGTAGTTTGACGTTGTTTTGATAGCAATTGTTTGTATTAGGAAAACGAGACATCTGTTGGTAATACCAATTATTAAAAAAAAAAACAAAATCAATATCTGACTTAAAATTGCGTATGCCGTGCTATTATATTCCCTTAGAATCCCTCATACACATAATAAGGGCAAGCTCTCACTGTGAAAATACTTAGATCACACAACAAAATTACCAAAGTCCTTGAAGCAATTCACCAAAAAATCTCCAAAATCTATTCCATACACCGACCAAAGTAGAGATAAATAACAAAAAAATACCTCAAAACACAAACAGGCTTCGATAATGCGGGTATTTGTGATGTACGGGGGAATTTACCCCGAATGACGTCACGGGGTAAAAAAGAGAGATTTACCCTGCTTACCGCGGCCAAGGAGACGTCGTGATTGATGACACTTGCTTCCTGGAGGCGTATGAGCAAATACTGGTTGGAGCTTACATTTATAAATACACGCCTTTATCACATGTGGGTAAGCAGAAACAACAGAAGGCCACCTGCTGCGATCCTTACATGCTCTATTCGGGTCGCCCACGTTAATACATTCATCATTCATCATTTCAGCCGAAACACGTCCACTGCTGGACATAGGCCTCCCCCAATTGTCGCCACACTGAACGGTCCCGTGCGACTCGCATCCAGCGGATTCCCGCAACCTTCATTATTTTGTGGTTGGAGTGATATAGAAATTATTAGGATTTCCGAGGTTCCAGGATGATTTTGGAATTGTTAGAAAAAAACCAACAATAAAAACATCAAACACAAAGAATAAAACAATAAACAACTATTACGTTTGCGTTGCGTTTACTATTGTGTTGAATAGTGACAACTTCTTTGAGGTCGTTTGGTCGTTAGGAGGAACAATTCATTTATTTGCAGAAAGCAATATGAATTAAGTGTACCTACCTATTTTATTTTAATAAAGTAGGTACCTATAAATAAAAATGCCTTGGCGGTCTTTTTAACAAACCTAACTACAGTACTTTTCCTAGTCTCCTCCGTAGTCGACAAGGAATCCTTATAGTTTTTTTGCTTTTATTTTAAGATTGAAAGCTTTGGGTCAGTGATATCGGCCCTACTACCGCTTCACGGACAGGCTAAGGGCTTATCACATGGCATATTTTTTGCGCGCGTTTTACGCGCTTTAAACGAGATCCAGAGACCAGTAACCATAAGCATGTTCAGAAATTCAGTGGCACCGTCAAACGCATCATGCTCGTGTTTAAAATAATACACTGTATGTACGCGCAGATGCGGCGATGCAGATGCGATTCACACGTAACGATTTGCTTTTACGGCGCGGCGCCGTGTATGCGTCGTAGGCGCGTATAAAATACGCTGTGTCAATACCCTTACACTGTTACCAGGGCATAAGTTTTTCTTGTAGGTATATAAGCCTGCCGATACAAAAGAAAATATCTTGAAAGTAGTTTTATAAAGAACTGTTGACTCACAACTCTCTGACTCTGTAGTTCGTAACCGATTTCAGCGTACCCCAACCAGTATTCATAACCGCGCAACCCCGAGCCATGGCTGTGACGCGAAATGAAAGGGTTAGGTGGCTAAAACGCAATCAATCTGCTTGTCAGTCAGTCCATCTTTTTGTCACTGTGTGATATTAATTTCTATTGACGTTTGGTTTTGATTTACATCATATTTGGGAAGTGTAGGAGACGGGAGATGAGAGAAAGGACGAAATATGTTCTGAGAAAAAAAGTACACCTCGTTTCTCCGACTCTTTCTGAAGTGAGCTTTGTTCTAAATATTTGATTGCTTCAGTGAATTGACTGACTGTGTATCTAAAGGGTGTAACGAGACCCTTCACGAAGCCGAAAAGCACTTGTTTTCCCCGTCATTGCGATATTTTTTTTGTTCTACATCATACCTGGGAACCTTTTAGTTACGGAGATATTGGGGGTCAAAGTTCCAACTATTTCACAAGTTTTTTTTTTAAATACATGTTTTTAATGTAAGATTTTTACTTAAGACACCTCCACGATCCCCGTATTAGTCAATTCACCCATCAGCACAATGTTTTGAGTGCGTTACATTGAGTCCTACCGTAAAACGTGATCTTTCACCCCAAAAAAAAAAGTCGTTTCCCAGCAATATTTTTTGTAAAGTTACTTAGTTTGATGTACATAATGCTTGGTTGACGTCTTCGTGAAGGGTCCTGTTACACACTGTAAATTAATAACATGTCGGATTGTCAGGATTTATTCTCTTATGCTCGTATATCATGTGGGCAGAAGACGGGTTTCATGCAATGAAAACCCACCCACACTGGGTGCGATACACTGTTTTTAATAAACTAACAAATTACTTAAAATTAAAATTTAACACAATAACACGTGGCACAATGAATCGGGTACAGTTCCAGGACGTCTTAACTCCGCTGCGATCAGACACTGAATGGCGTCCTCGCTGCGAGCTGTAAACATCATGACTCTGTTGAAGCACGCTGTGGTGTGGGTAGACTGAACATATGTTGTCTCACTGCTATGCAAAGGTCTCCCCCAGAACCTTCCGCTCTTCTCTTTCTTCAGTTCTCTCAGGCCAATCTCTCACAAACGCCTCCAAAAACTTTATTGTTCAAGAGAACATATTATATATATAGCCATACCAATTCGTGCCTAGAATGACAACCTGAGGTGAGCCTTGACTTACTCTTAAGGGCTGTACTCCATCGACACCGACGAATCACATTGGTAAAAATGTAAATAGCTTCTCTCGTCTATTCGGTGATTGGTCGCATCTTGCACATCTTCTTTCCACTCCGCTATTCTCCGCCTGGAGTCTGGGCCTTAGTATCTCCACACCAGCTGTGAAAGATGATTCTGAAATACGTGCGGTTTGAAATAAACATCACAAGATAATTTCTCGAAACCACATTTTAACCAACAAATCTTTGTTTTATTTTCCAACCTAACTCATCTTTAGTTTCAGCAACAGAGTGTGAAACTCCACATAAAATCGCGACGGCAACAGTCGCCAATATAAACGTTCTAAAACGTTCGTTGCGTACAATTGCAACAAAAACGAAACTCGTTCGTCCAGAAACTGCCGTCACATTTTTTAGTTTTAAACTTGGGGCTGTAAGAAAAGCGATTTATAGGAAAAATATTATAGTGGGTTAAGCATTTTTTTCACCCGAAAGCTATTTAAAATACTACAGAGAAGCTATAAGAAAGTAATATCATACAAAAATGTGATTCCGTGTCTCAGTGACGCCTTAAAGGAAAATGACATAAATGCCAAGTTTGACATGTTACACATTTATTTAAACCGTCAGCAGTTGGTTCTTGCAAGTACGTAAGAGCGGTTTCAGACTAGCGTATTTTGTAGTGCGTATAAACTGGAACCGGCTTACGCACGTACACACGTGCGCCACATTACGCATTTAAAACAATCGAACGCACATTCACGCGCGTATGCCGTGTTCGCGGAGGGTGAGCGGCACGCGCGGGGCATGTCTCGCGGCTCACACTTAAACGAGCTTATAAGCGCGTCAACGCTCGGCACGCGTGTAAAAAAGCGCGAGCATACGCTACGCACGTACCGGAAGATTCAATTAATTTTATTTATTGTCTGATTTTAATTCACAATTTTAATAAACGGACCTATTTGCTGCCGTCAGTACCTAAAACAAATAACAGTTTGATAGAAATACTAGAAAAAACATTGATATTGTAATAGGCAGTACATTTCGTGGCCTTTGGCGATAAAAACTGAAATGAACAGCATAAACAACAATGTCCTGCGCTGACCGCGAACAGACTACGGATTTATAATAGCTGGAACTGAAATAATAATAATAATAATAAACATTTATTTCAGACTAGGTCCATATTTTGTTAGTAACAATGTACTTAAAAAACTAATGTTAGTATAGGCAAAACAAAATTTAAATTACAACATGAAGCCGCACCCACCTTTGCAGCATGGGGGATTCCCACCGATCAGTGAAAACACTCAGTATAGTGTTGGTACTGCCACGAACGCGAGCGAGTATGGAGGCGCATCTTTTCCTAACGATAGCGGCAAAGCCATCCACCCGCGCCTCAGCAAACATCCCTGACGCACTGCAACGCCATGGCAGCCCCATCAATACCCTGAGTGCATTATTATATTGGACACGCAGGTCGCTGTATGCCCGCTGCGAATAACTGACCCACAGGTTGCAGGTGTAGAAAGATTGGCAATAAGCTTTAAAAAGCGTGATTTTAACTGAATTCGTACACCGTGCAAACCTGCGAGCCAGCATGTTACAACGGACAGCCAGCGACCTACGTTCCCTTTCTATGTCTATATTGTCACTTAAATCATCGGTGACCCAGTGACCCAAATATTTGAACTTAGACACCCTACACAGAGGAGTGCCACACAGTGACACGTTGGGAAATGCTGGGTAAGAAAAACCACGGGCCTTAAAGAGCATTAGTTCACTCTTCCCAACATTATATTTGAGCCCATGAGTCACCGCATATGACTCACATATAGACACTAACTTCCTCATAGCACTGATTGATGGACTCAGCAACACCATGTCGTCTGCGTAACTAAGATTATTGGTACACACTCCGTCAATATGACATCCGACCTTGGTGCTGCTGAGCTCAACAATCAGGCGGTTAATGTACAGGTTGAACAAGCGAGGCGAGCTTAATCCGCCCTGCCTCACCCCACACTCCAACCGGTACTCACTCGACAAGGAACCGTTCCACCTTACACAATTGCGTTGATTGCTATACCAATATTTGAAAATAGATACAACTTCAACTGGCACAGAAGTTTCAGATAGCAATTTTTTCCACATCACGTCATAACTGACAAGAACGAAAGCCTTCGATAGGTCCAAAAAACAGGCAAATACAGGCGTTTTTCTATCTTTGTAGTACTGCACAGTCTGCTTAAGACACAATATAGCGCTTTCAGTAGACAGCCCCGGCCTAAAGCCAAACTGAGCGTCATGCAGCATTAGATGCTTAGCCAATTGTGCGTCAAGCAGACTGTCCAGCACCTTGGCTGAAACAGTTGCCAAGGAAATAGGCCTGTAATTTGAGGCATCAGAGACATTCCCAGTTTTATTTTTAACAACAGGCACCACAACTGTAAACATGAAGCTATTTGGTAAATAACAGTGACTGATACACAAATTAAAAAACATGGCAAGTACACGTGGTAAGTGCACCCCGGCGTATTTCAGATGTTCGATACTGAGGCCATCGTGACCTGGTGACTTACCTCTTTTCATTGATTTTACTACCTTTGCAACGTCCTTAGGAGTAAAACGAACGTCAATGTCCCCAGAAACGGCCTCAGCATCGACAACCCGCGCCGTTCTCACAAGTGGTGACTCAACTTTAAAGTGCTGCTTAAATAAGTTTGCTATTTCTGTTGGCTCATGCACGCCCGCCACGCTCACAGGAAAACTCGACCGCGGATTCAATTTATTTGTTGCCTTCCAAAATGCACCAAATTGCTTGTCAGTCTGATTTTTAGCTATAATATCCATTTTTATTTGTTGCTCATTATCCTGGCAATATTTTAGCTTATCCTTGAAAACCTTCCTGGATTTACACATATTTGTGTAAATGCACCCCGATGCGGGTTTGTTATGCAGCAACCACGTCTGATAATGCATGCGAGCCTCCCTGTGAGCGTCACGTACATGCACATTCCAACCAGTCACATATTTTTTTTTACAACGCAGTACGCAATAGGCTGCTTTTTCAAATCAGAAGTGGGATAAACCTGGACTAGCTTATTATTAGTGTATATTCAAAAAACCTTCGTAGCAAGAAGTCGGTTGAACAGGCTCAATGAGTATACTGCTTTAATTTGTAGTACAAATTATACTTGATGGCAATGAGGTCGAATTGAAAATTTAATTAGACTGATAAATTTGGGCCACAGAATAGAATAGAATAGTAATGAACTTTATTGCACACTAAAATTGATCCACAACTGTTTTACAATATTGCTAATTCATATGCGATACCTGGGAACTTACTACTTTCGGTTGAATTGGAATTCTTTTCACAAGTTTTTGTTTTAAATATATGTTTTAATGTTTTAATTTTACTTTAAAAACCTCCATGAACCCTCTACTATTCAATGCGTCCGTCGGTACAATGTTTTGAATGCATTACATTGAGTCCTACCGTAAACCGTGCAACCGTCGTTTCCCAGAAATATTTTTTGTGTTATTTTGTTTAAATTGAAGGTTCTCGGTTCTCGTCTACACCTTGTATTTTGCTCCTTTAGTTTAATTTAATATCATCAAATTCATCACATTTATTCTCCTGCCCTTATCCCAATTTATTTGTAGTCGGCGCAGCATGTCTTCGTCTTCCATACTTCTCTATTACTCGTCATCTCAACAGTCACCTCCTTTCTAACCATATCATCCTTCACACACTCCATCAATCCTTTCTTTGGTTAAATAATTAATATATTAAACTACTAGTTAAACAGCACATCCAGTGCACCTCTACCTCTTTGTCCATCGTAAACTTGTCAACACAGTAACCACACTATTTTTCTTCGCTTTCAGGATTATTGTTGTCATATACTTTATTTATTCTTTGTTTGCCAATAAAATATGTTAATGACAGCTTTTTCTTACGCAATTTCCTTTAAAAGTTACATTGTAAAATTGTGTGTCATTGTGTGTTTCCTTTAAAAGTTAAAAGTAATATTGAATAAAGAGAAACTTGAATTCGTAGATAAAACGGTTTTCCTGGGGATTACGCTTGATTCAAGGCTACAATGGAGTTCTCATTTAACGTCTCTTGCCGGGCGGCTAAGTTCAGCAGCATATGCTATTAGAAAAATCCGTCAATTTACAGATGTTGATACCGCTAGACTGGTCTATTTTAGTTACTTTCATAGTATAATGTCTTATGGCATTTTGTTATGGGGACGAGCTGCAGACATTCAGTCAATATTTATTCTGCAAAAAAGAGCCATCAGAGCTATATATAATCTTCGTAGGTGCGATTCTCTAAGGGAACTGTTTAAGGACATTAACATCATGACGGTACATTGTCAATACATCTACGAAAACATAATGTACGTAAGAAAAAATCTGCATCTTTTTGGTAAAAGAGGTGACAGACACAGTTACAGTACTAGAAATAGAGACCAATTAGTTCAGCCGGGCTTCAGACTCGCTAAAGTAGATTCATCTTTCATGGGGTACTGTTTGAGATGCTATAATAAAATTCCACAAAGTATTCTTGAACTGAATGAGACGAAATTTAAAACATGCATTAAACGCACACTATGTAAGCAAGCATATTACAAGTTGGACGATTATATCGCTGACAAAAATGCTTGGCTCAATGCCGGTCCTGCTCCACAAGGACAGGGACGCATAAATTGATAACATTAAATAGTATTGTTGGAGCTGCTGAAGATTGTACAACTATCTTTGCATTGTATAGATTCAATATCTTTAGTATTATATAAAGCCCATATTGTGTGAGTGCTATGTACTAAAGAGCTATCGTTCACTGGAAACCTACGTCCTTTCCCGACTTGAATGTGCCCTGGCGGTTGAGAGTATGTCATGCTCACTCAATGTCTCGCTGATGGTGGCGCGTGTGTCGGATCATTTAGTTCCCTTCAAAATGGTTGAGTTGAATGGTGCTGATCCATGCGTCATGTTCGTGAACGGGCGCTGTCAGTTGTGACTGGTCATCTCTTAGTTGCCACGGCTTATTTGAATTAATTATTTTAATTTTTTTTTAATTGTCTTTTTTGTGTTTACTATGGATACTTTTAACGTGTACATCTTGCTACATCGTTCTCACATAATGTACCATCTCAATATGAATGATGTAACCAAGGTTTTGTAACAATATGCTGATTTAAAAGAGTGTCCATGGAGTTTCTTGCCCGTTCTTCTCCATAGAGATCTACGCTAGGGAATGGGCAACTACAGTACTTTCACAGTTTTTATGCCTTGTGACTGGGACTGTAGCTACATTTCATTGTTATCTTTGTTTCGACAGTTCAAAAGTGCCTGTAACTGGCCTACTTGAAATAAATGCTTTGATTTTGTTTTTGATTGTATTCTTTCTTACTTACTTTTTACCATCTTCATTTGAGACCCAATAATTAATACTAATAATAAAAAGAGGTAATCGACGAACATCTTTCGAGGCTCTCCTTAGGCAGTTGGATCAAGGGCCTGATTCAGAAGGCAGTACTCCTCGATACAGCTCGCATTGTGAGGAGGTTCCTGTCTCTGGAGCCCTAACCACCGGTAGCTTGGACCCTGCTCCCGACACCGGCGGAAACCTATTTGTTATATTTTTAAATGTTTTTTTTTTTTGTGTTTTGAAGAAATATGTAAAAATATAAAGAGTATGCATAAAAATGAATAAACGAGAAAAAAAAAGAGGTGAAATTTGTTTGTATGTTTGTATATAGGGGTAATCTCTGGACCAACTGAACCGATTTTGAAAATTCTTTCACTAGTACCAAGCTACCTTACCCTCGAGTGCTGTATGCTATATTTACAACGTGCTCGTGGAATAATTTCCGACAAAAACGCGAGCGAAGCCGCGGGCAACAGCAAGTAATAAATAATTCTATTAAGTACAATTTTTGTAGAGTAAACAGGTTTTAAAGCTGAATTAATTTGCAACATTATAAGGTTGAGTATTCCTCAATTTCCGCGAGTTGTGATTATTCATTTTCTTGCGTTTTCCTTCTTCATGTTCTGGGTGCTTTTGAAGTGTTTCTCTATAAAATCTGCTTATAAAAAGAAGAGAAGTTTCTATCATGACAAGTATGGTGATTCTTGGCCTGACCTAATTAAAATAACTATGTATTTGTAATACGTAAAGATATTAAAAATCATTGACAGTACGTGAAAATTTATTTATTTAAAACTTTAAGTGCTCAAAATTTAAGCGTTTGAAGTTTAATTAGATAAATTTAATGTAACTATAGAGAGATGTGTTGGCTATTTGCCACAGTAATTTTATACAAGTCAACCTTTTATGCCCTGGAGTAATTACGATTAATAATTAATTCTATTCGCCTATTTAGTTTAATTACTTGTGTTGACTTAACTGCCGTTTAATGTATGTAATTTTAATATTGACATGTCTGACATTTTTATGTAATGTAATTTGTTAATTGTAATTTGGTGATTATAATTATTTATTGAATCAAATTGTATTGTTGTGGAACATAGACAGTTTCTGATTTTTTACTTTACCAAGTTTAACACTTTTTTTTCTCTATTTTAAATGAATTTGAATTTAGATTCCATTTATTAAATGCAAACCGATGTTCAATGCGCAAGCCTGTTTGAGGAAACGCTTTCGTATGTCTTTTTTACATGCTGGTTTTGTCAACAAAATAACAGTGACTTGATTATGCTATCGGGGCAATCATTCTCACCGCTGATTATCACCCCCATGGGAAGCATGTTCAATCCCCATAACCAAAAACCCCATCAATAACAGTCGCACAAAATAAACCCATCGAGTGCAATAACCCTGATTCAATAATCGATTCCGCAGCAATCGAATTATTTCCCGCATCGATTATAGCCGCTTATGTAACGATTTCCCAGCGCAATAGCATATAGAGTAAATAGTTACAGAAGGACGGCTCAGAGTAAAAACAGGTGCACGCAAACATAAACGCGTACAGGAAAAGAACAAATGGTAAATATCTAATCAAGATCTATTATAGAGCTGTGATAACCGTGGAAGTACTTGCCTTTTTTGTATAACCAATTAACCATGGTTCGAAAAAAATCAATAACTAAATACAATTCCAAAAAAACTTTTGCGTGACAGATGACCTGGGTAGGGAAACCTGATAGAGAGTAAACTTCATACAACGTGTAATGATGGTTGCGACAGTTTATAACATAAAAACGTGGACTCTGTGTAACCCTGTGGAATCTTATAGAACCCTATGGAATCCTATGGAATCTTATGGGACCCTATGGAACCCTATGGAACCCCATAAAACCCTATGGAACCCTTTGGAACCCTATAAAACCCTATGGAGGCCAAGTACTCATTCGGAAGCACGAAGATTACCGAAGAACAAACCTTCCTGGTAAAGTTGCGCGTACGGCGATCTCGAAAATAATGTGAGTCGCGAGGCATTGTACGTGTAGCGTGTCTATGTAAGTGTGCGTTTTTGCTTGTTGTTTAGAGTTGTCCTTCTGTGACAATCTATTCCGTGGCTGTATACAGAGCTGTTTGTATCTAAACGTTAACAAACGGGACTGGGAAATAAGCTCATATGTAGTGTCGCTAGCATTCCCCCGGAGAGCGACCGAACTGGCTAGTGTGGGGAAAAGATTCGTAATTAGCTGCAGCTTGTTTTTATTGTTATCGATTATCGTTTAGCTTGACTTTTTTCAATCGCACGTGTATTGCTTGGGTATTGTTTATAGATTATGTTTTAATTTTAATACGCCATTAATTTGAATGTAGAATATACGCACAATACAGAGATACAGATTAAAATTTTGTATTTTAGGTGCTTACAAAGAGTGTTGCGAATTAATAGAATATATAGGTCAGTGAAATATGTAGAGAGGTGGATGGGGGTTCGTATAGGTCTTTTGGTATGGTTATGGTGTTTGAAATATAACTTTAAAGCTCTAGATTTTGACTTAAAGCTCGTTCCCGTATGTAAAACAAGAACATAAATGTATAAAACAGTTAATTAAGCCCAGCCTATTTATTTAAGTACATTTATTCGACAACTCATGATCAAAATTATTGTAAAAACTTCTCGATTCGATTCGTTTTTTTTTTCGATTAAAGCCTCAATTGTCCCATCCCTAATGCAAGTACGGCTATGTACTGAGCCTGTGTTCTTCAGGGACTAGCTTTGGCGCGGTTTAAATGAACATATTTTACTCTAATAAGATCTAGTACATCTAAATTGACCTGGTTTACATCGTCAAAACGAAGTGAGCATTCAAAATGGGGAAAACCTTTAATTTCTTAAGCATGTTAAGGGAATTATTGAGGGCAAGTTACGGTTTTAAATAATTTGGTTTTGAAGAAGTCTCCTGCTTTTTATTTATTTATGAACTCACAGTAAACACACAGGAAAACAGCATTTTAATATTGACACAGGTAATTAAAAAATATAGTAATGAATAAATGATAGCGTGACGGTTGACAGAGAAGAGTGGAAGAAAAAAACGTGTTGCGTCGACCCCAAGTGACATGGGACGAGGACAGGAAGAGAAGAGGGGAGAAGTAGATCCAAAGTGGTGAAATGTGTCCCCCCCTCTAATTTCGAGGAAAATTCTGAAAAAATGTAGGATTGTAGAACGTAGATAAAACATTCAACCAAAATTGGTTTGAATAAGATTTGATGTTTAGTTTTCGAAATATGGGACTTTTTTATCAAACTGCAGCATTAACTTTGTTTTTAATTAACTTAATATGAAAACAAATTTAGTTTTGCTGTTGAATGTAAAACAACACAACATATAATTAATGAGCCTTCAAATTATTTTTATTATATTGTTTGGTGCTACGGAATCCTGTGTGCGTGTGAGTACGACTCGCACTTGGCCGGCTTTTTTGTAGTTTTGCCTACCCCCAACGGGAAAATGCGTGAGTTTATTTATTTATTTATTGAAATCTCCCTTACAACTATCATGACAGGTGTATTCCTAATGCGATAGTGCGGTCTTTAAATTAACTTATTTACAATAAAACTATGCAAAACGTAAAAACAAAAACAAACTAGTAGTAAGTAATTAAAATAACATCTAACAATCCTAAGTTCTATACTAAGTTCCCTAAATATACTAAACACAATATTTAAATTACAAAACAACAACATTTAACCTACTCTAATCTACACTATAACATAAAATAAACAACAGTACTTTTGCGAATTCACTCAAATAGCATGTAAATACATCGATCTTGACGTGAAGATCGTTAATTATCCGAATTGTGCGGGTCAATGGTGTTTTAGCGAGAAGGTTGGTCCTGGCCACCGGCACGGCCAGCAGCGGCGGGCGGCGCCGCCTCCACACATAGCGGTCCGGTACACACAAACTCAGGTGCTGCAGCACTTCTGGGTTATGTTCAATGCCACGAAGTACCCTAACTAAATACACCAGCGTGAATTCCCATCGCACCCCCAGTTGGTTGTGCCCGACCATACCGAGCTCAAATAGAGTGGGGTACATCAACGGGTAGAACGGATAAACCCCATATAACTTCTTATACAAGTGGCGCGTGAACTTGTTCTGCACACGTTCTAACATTACCAGGTACTTGGCCTCTTGGTTTATGTATGTACCTGTGTCACTAGCTCGTGGCTAATTAATGAAAGCCACACAGGTCAATCTTCAGGTTAAGCTGCGCCTGCCAGGGTCGGTCCGTCGATGAGTGACATACCATTACATACCGAGTTTCCTCCGTCCTTCCCAAAACACGTGAAGTCATTGGTCGCGGCTGTTATTTGTAGATTTTGGGCAATCCTTACTCGTAGTCAGTGGCCCGAAAGTTTGACAACCAGTCTTACCAAGCGGTATCGTAAAACCCAGTACTAATTGGTTTGTGTATAGAGTTTGTCAGATGGGCAGTCGCTCCATATTAAATAGTGGTATTCAAGTGTATCGGTGGCCCAGTGATGGTGGCCCCGACTTACGAACAGTAGGTTGCGGATTCGAACCCCGCCAGGCGCATTACTTTGTGAAATTTATTTCATCACCACTGCTCTCAAAAACAGTGAAGGAAAACATCGTGCGGAAACAGGCATGTCCTAGAACCAAAAAATCGAAGACATGTGACATCTACCAACCCGCACTGGGCCCGCGTGTTCGATTATAGCCCATTCCCTCTAATAGAGAGGAGGCCGTGTGTCCCAGCAGTGGGAACATAGATTGATATTGACTAAATTATGAATACAGAATTTCATTTATAGGCTGATTATGCTTATTAAAGTGCATCCAGATAGACTGGAAGCGAACCCCAACATATTTGGGAAAAGACTAGACAGGTGATGATCTTGTATTTATGAATAACCAGGCTAACAGTATCTACTTTAATATGTACTATCTAATTTAACAATTAGATTAATTGAACGCATGATTATGTAGCAAATTATTTATTTTATTTTATTTTTAACTGAAGTCAATCTATTATTTAAAAATGTATTTTTGTTTATTTAATTATTGTTAAAATGCATGTTCAATTTTTACGAATGAATTTATTAGTTTTAAGAACCAAACGAATATTTTAATTATGATATTATTTACTAAATGAATTTGAAATGTAATTTTTTTTTTGGGAAATAAAGGCTTAAATAAATAAATAAATAAATCTAATTTAACAACATCTAAATAATCTATTCTCACTGTTTTTCCATTTCCATTCAATACAAGCAAGATCCCAACACATTTGTTCTGATTTCAATGACATTGGTCCGTTCGAACTTTAGCTCGTCTCGACATCAGTCGGTAGATCAATCATTTAGTTCAACTTGTTGTGCAGATGCATTGTGGGTTTTTCGAGCGCCGGGATTTGCAGTGTTTGTCTCTGGTTACGATTGAGGCTGTTTTCAAGTTTAAGTTTTTTTTTTAGCTTTATTCTAGAGAAGGTTTTGATTAAGAATTCGAATAATCAGAAGTTTAGCGCTTTTGTTAGTGAAAATTTGAGTCGTTGAGGCTTTTAAAGCTTATCTTCGGTTTTTTAATGTGAAATATGTATTTACATGGGCAATCGTTGGCAATTGTGGTTAAGACTGTCATTGGTGTAATACTCAGCAATTTAATATGTGTATTCGCGATACCAAGAATGAATAAGGTCGCAAGCGCGACTGCTGAGCATGAGGTCCCGGGTTCGAATCCCAGGTCGGGCAAAGCGTTATCAAGTTTTTCTAACAATGATTTTTCAGTAGCATCCACGGAGTTTGGATTTGTGCCCGGTTGATGTGAATAGGCTCGCTCCCTATTATATGGGACTTACTGGACTGTAGAATTAGATACACCTCTGCCTAACCCTTTGGGGACTATAGGCGTGATGTTAAATATTATTGCAAGTACAACTTCCTCTTTCCTATAAATAAGAGAACACTAATTTGTTATAAAGATACTTTAGCCGACATGTATTCCGCAATAGGGAACTCTTTTATGGTAGTCATAATGATATCCGCAACTTGCATTAAGGTGGATGCGCAAGGGTAGCCCGCGAAATTTAAATTTTCTTACGTTTATTGCAATTTGCAGGTCAGTGTCAGGTTGTCTATGTTGATGAAAATATGAATCGCGCCAGTAACACGTATGGAGTTACAGAATTATAATCATTCAAATCATCAATACAACCCTCCAAGTTCATGTAATCTCAAAAAGTGACTTTTTCATGAAATAGCTATTGATTATATGAACTTGGAGAGCTGTGATTATAATTCTGTGACTACATACGTGTTACTGGCGCGATTCATATTTTCATCAACATACAACTTGACACTGACCTGCAAATTGCAATAAACTTGAGAAAATTTAAATGTCGCGGGCTACCCTTGCGCTTCCACCTTAAATGCTTTATTAAAAAAAAAAAGTTTTTGATAGGGTTTATTTCGATTTGATTAATTACCCTGTATTGTATAGACATCAGCTATAGGTTATAGCTAAAGCTCTTCACTTATTGGATTAGATATATCTATCACTACAGAAACAGGAACCTTAAATATTTGACCACCAATTAACAGTCATTTGCAACTTAAACCTTCCAAGAAAGAAAAAAACCAAAGACAATGTTGATACTCACGCCTATCTCAACGAGACGTTTATGCTGATTTATTCACCCCCATAGGTATAACTGCTTGGCCATGAGCTACCACTTAAGCGACATTCGGGTTGCGTTAGCTTCTGCGGAAGACACAAATAAAAAATAAAAAATGCTTTGGGCCTATTCCCACGGCGTATTTTTTCTGCACAAATGACGCACTTTGAACGTGCCCTAGGCAAGATTCAGTCGCAGACAGTAAGCCTAGCATATCTTCAAAAATTCAGTGGTGCTGTAAACGCCCGTTCATGAAACGCACGTATAAAAATAATACACCATATTTACGCGCAGATGCGTCGATGCAGACGCGATGCGAAAGTGCTTCTTGCGCGCGTTTGCATCGTTCGTTTCGTATTTGCATTTGAATCGATACAAACGCAACAATCTCCTTTTACAGCGTCGTGAACACACTTGCAAAATGCGCCGTATGAATGCATTCTTAAAGCCAACGAGTCGCCCTGTTGCTTCGCGAACGAATCAATTGACACATGCGCGTATCGCTTGATTCAAGTCGCGTCGCAAGTAGCTGCGCCAAAGGTCGTGTAAGGGATCTTATGTTGATTTATTCACCCCCTTTAGATCTAAGGCTGTTTCGCCGTAAACTTCGATCCACCATCAACCATCCGTACTATGTAGTATTGAGATTTGTGCGTTCAGAAAATAAGGGAAAAACAAAATGTTCAAGAATTTTTCCAGATTGTGGTAACAGGAATGAGAAAAAGGTGATGAGGTTATTTGTTTCAGATAGCCAGTATCACCGAGTTATTGTGCCTAAAGAAAGAAAGAAAGAAAAAGTATTTATTAGACTCACACAGGTCGACTATACAAAAAAGAATAACAAGAAATGGTTGAAATAACATTAAAACAAAATTATATAAAAAAGTAAAAATTGGTAAAAGGAAAAACAAGTGAAATAGGTCCTGTGCGAGGCCAAAAGGCCCCTATCTGGTGGTATGGTACTGTAACTTAAAATAAAAAGTCACAGCGCTGGTATTCTGTTAGGGCCCAATCTGTCTGATGCCACACAATTCACAGAATTGAAATAGGACCTATTATAGGTATCGAAAATGCAAGATGACAAATAAGAATGCAAAAAGGGCAAAAGTGCCTAAGAAGAAAAGTAAAGATTTCAAGATTCCTGGAATGTACAATTACATACAAAAATACAATGTATTGGTTGATGGAACAATTAAAACGAAAAAAAAAACAGTTTGAACGAAAATAAATATTATGTTTATTTGACTCACGCAATAAGTGTCGCACACAAAAAAGAAAAGAGAAAAACTAAAAACCTCACGGCTCGCGGTCTCATGGATACGCCAAATAGTCCCAGTTCAAAATGCCGTGAAAATAGGGCCCAACGTCCCTAGTAGCACGCCATTTTACTGAACTGGTTTTCAACTGGGCTTGGAATGCGGTGACAATTCTGATGTCAATAAACCAAACATGACTAATCACACACTAAAGAAGGAGACACAAAATCTTTACGTAACGCATCTTACATACAAAACGAATACACAATATCAAAAACCAATTTTAAAAACACCCATCAAATCAGAATATAAGTCCCAATACTCCTTGAAATGTTTTCTTAGTAACTTTGCGCCACAGAATAAATACAACTATAGAAAGCCAGCTCCATTCGACGAGCGAAAATAGGCGCGCACAAACACAGAAGTGAACACAAGACAATAAAAAAAAAATTACTTCGGATTTTGTCTGATTCGCGACTATCTCTCTGACTATTAGAATGTGGGTAGAAAGAGTGTAGGCTCTTTAGAACCATAATATTTCCTATGTCACTGGCTAGTAACTATAAATATTATAATTTTGCGGAAAAATCTCACGATACGAAATTTTGCGTGACCTTAAGTACCGTGGGTAGTTCCTATATGACGTTGTAGATGGCGCCACATGTGGAGTTAACCTTCTGTTATCTATCTATTCTGTGACCCCTCGCCGGAAAGTAGAACTCTTTTCCCATGCAAATACGTCATTAGGTTGGAACGATAACAATTTGCTGTGCAGCCGAATTTTAATGCATGATAATGCCTCCTTCGATAAACGTCGCGATGTTCCTTAAATCTTTATCGAGAATTTCGGTACTGTTTGCTTGGCAGATTGAATTTAGGTTTATTTGGTACTAAGTTTTTTTATTAAGAAAAGTAACTTGCGATTTGTATTGAAAAGGTATAATAGAAAAGGAATCTGCCTCGTTGGTCTATTGGCGGCAAGCGACACTGCTGATCATGAGGTCCTTGGGTCGAGGAAAATTTCTGTGGGTTTTCCATCAGGTACTTCTTAGTTGCAGCCACGGAGTATGGATTTGTGCCGCTGCTGATTGCCGTGGGCTCATCCCCTATTACATGTGCCTTACCTGGTGGAATGTTGGTGTAATATCAGGAACACCTCTGCTAATCCTTTGAAGATACATAACAGACGTGATCTTATATTGTAAAAGAAAATAAAAGCAGAAAATATTCATTTGCACAAAAAGGAAAATGGATAGATGTTTGTTAGTCTTTAACGCAAAAACTACTGAACGGATTTTGAAGAATCTTTGATATTATACCTGCTTATTAAATGTAAAATGAGATTACTGTAAACATCGAAGAAAATCTACAAAAAGGCACTGCAACGCATACCGGGCACAACTAGTGATTTATAAAAAAACTAGCTGTTGCCCGCAGCTTCGCTCGCGTTTTGGTCGGAAATTATCCCACAGGCACGTTATAAATAGCCTATGGCACTCGAGGATAATGTAGCTTTCTATTAGTGAAAGAATTTTCGAAATCGGTTCAGTAGATCCAGAGATTACCCCCTAACAAACTTACAAATTTTACCTCTTTATAATATTAGTAAGATTAAAACAGTAGAGTAGTAGTAGAGCAGCGGTGGCCCAGTGGTGGCGGCCCCGACTTACGAACAGTAAGTCGCGGGTTCGAACCCAGGCAGGCGCATTACTTTGTGTAATTTATTTCATCACCACTGCTCTCAAAAACGGTGAAGGAAAACATCGTGAGGAAACTGGCATGTCCTAGAACCAAAAATTCGAAGACATGTGACATCTACCAACCCGCACTGGGCCCGCTTGGTGGATTATAGCCCATTCCCTCTCATATAGAGGAGGCCGAGTGTCCCAGCAGTGGGAACATTAAAGGCTGATTATATATTATGCTAAGATTAAAACATGGATATGACGCAGGCGAAGCCGCTGTCGGAAAAAATATTAATACTAAAAATACTTGTCGGTGATGATTTTAATGAGGAAATCTCAAATGATATGTGGAAGTAGTTACTCTCTTATTAAAAGGTCAATGCTTCTACGAGTCGATTGATAAAAAAGCTGGTCATGAACTCATCCAATATCGTGAAAATCTTTAAGTAGTTTTAACGCGAAGTTAAACAAACGAGGGGTTCTCAACAAATATTTTCCGCCAACAAAAGAATACAATGTTATTTTAACTTTAACCAGAAACCTTTTAAGGTTCTTTATAAAGATTTTAAATCTAATTTAGGAACAAAATACTAAACGGGTCTTGTTATTTTGGGAAATATTAGGTCAACGAACGTGTTAAGAGATTTTATTGTATATGTACTTATAATTTATAACTGCTTCGTAGTAATTAATTTTTGTTCGTAAATAATAAAATTTGAGTGTAATTTCATGTTAACTGCAGGAAAATATACAGCGTGTAACAGAAAGGGTATAATCATATGGAATACTGTGGTACGGACCATCAAACTGAACAACTTTCTCTATGGGACCAACATCGAAATCGTAAAAAAATAATCAGCTGTCCAATACAAAATTTCAATACCTACTCGATCCAAATATATGGGACAGCTGATTATTTTTTAAGATTTCGATGGTGGATAAAGGGTGTAACAAGACCCTAACGAAGCCAAAAGCCACTTGTTCTCCCCGTCATTGCGATCATTTTTTTGTTCTAGACCATACCTGGGAACCTTCTAGTTACGGAGATATTGGGGGTCAAAGTTCCAACTTTTTCACAAGTTTTTTTTTGAAATACGTGTTTTTTTTTTGTAAGATTTTTACTTTAATCACCTCCACGTCCCCCGTACTATTCAATCCATCCATCAGCACAATGTTATGAGTCCATTACATTGACTCCTACCGAAAAACAGGATTTTTCACCCTAAAAAAAAGTCGTTTACCAGCAATAATTTTTGCGTAAAGTTACTTAGTTTGATGTACATAATGCTTGGTTGACGGCTTCGTTAAGGGTCCTGTTACACCCTGAATAATATATAGGGTGACTGATAACTAGTGAACGATACTTAAACACGTGATTGTGCTCATGATAACAAACAATATTTATTTCGAAATCCCTACCGTTTTCCTTTTCAAATCCCCCAACTTAGCAAGACAAAGTCCCTCTCAAACAAAACACACTCGTATATTCTCGACGCCATCTTTCAAAAAGACACATCACACAAGTCAACTCAAGACCACACGAGCAAAGTGCAACTTTGAACTTGTTCATAAAGGGCTGACGTGGACGTCTCGACGAAATTTGACGACTTTTAACGAGAATACCCGAGTGAACTTTGTGCCGCGTACAGACATGAGGCATGTCCCGCAGACGGTTTACAGGACGTAAGATATGCTCGTTGTAGTGATAATGAAACCGAGAAAAGGCCAGTAGGTCATCATAGGGTTTCGTACCTCAGTGGGCAAAAACGGAACCGTCATAGGATCACTTTGTTGTCCGTCTGTCAAGACCCTTTTTCGCAGGAAAGCGTAGATGTATGAGCAGAAATTAATAAAAAGTGCTCAGGTGAAAAATTCAAACTTGTATGTCAACGCGATCAAAAGATATGACCGTTTGTTTCGCATATTTTGCGATTTCACAAGGGAATATCAAATTCTATAGGTTTTACTTCCCGAAGAATGAAAGAATCATGAAATTTGGTAAGAAACAATGTCAAACAGCTTATTTTTAGGAAAAAAACAGAAAAACCGTAAATATCCAGTTAAATAACAAAATGCCTACAAGTTTATACGGAACCCTCGATGCGCGAGTCCAACTCGCGCTTGGCCGGTTTTTCCAAGACAATTGTATTAATGTTTACTAAAAGAGTCGGCATGACAATGTCATTCAAGCGCCAAAAAACCAGCTGAACTATGTAACTGTGGCGAATTTGGTGGCCTTGAGTCTATGGCAAGGAATGTGGGTTGTTTGCCACATGAGACTTAGACTGCTTTGACGGTCTGCTTCCAGTGACCAGCCATCACTGCGATGAATTTGATTGGTGATGTGACGATTTGTTGAGCCAGTGGCATGCACTGAAAATAGTTCGCCAAATTTATGGTTTTCGGACGGAGTGCTCACTGCCAGCTTTCGTCGTCACAGCATACTTGACACTTATATAGCGTGTAACAGAAAGGGTATAATCATATGGAATACTGTGGCACGGACAATCAAACTAAACAACTTTCTCTATGGGACCACCATCGAAATCGTAAAAAAATAATCAGCTGTCCTATACAAAATTTCAATACCTACTCGACCCAAATATATGGGACAGCTGATTATATTTTTACGATTTCGATGGTGGTCCCATAGAGAAAGTTGTTTAGTTTGATTGTCCGTGCCACAGTATTCCATATGATTATACCCTTTCTGTTACACGCTGTATATATGGTGACTGGTAATTAGTGATCGATACTTAAACACGTGATTGTGCTCATGATAAGAAACAACTTTCCCAAAGAAACATTTTTTTTATACGCATTCACTTTTTTCACAATAAGAACAGCCGTATGAAATTCGCCGCGCGGGTGCTCTGCCTACGCACTGTTGCACGGTACGATAGTAATGAGATAGAACGGCGTCACGCAGCGAACAGCTGATAGGTCACAGACGCGCGCGAGCGAATTTCATACGGCTGTTGAGTTATTGTTATTGTGATAAAAGTGAATAGGTATAAAAAATATATATTTCTTTGGGAAAGTTGTTTGTTATCATGAGTATACAATCGCGTGTATAAGTATCGGTCACTAAATTACCAGTCACCTCATATATGACGGTTTGTTGAAACTTTGGCATGCATGGCCCACACGCGGTGTATGCCTCGACGTGTGTACACGGCTTAACAAGAATATCCGAGTGAACTTTGTGCAATTAGTGGCGGGAAACGAACGGTAATAACCCTATAGTTAATGATGGTGTCGTAATTAAAGCATATGGGATAGTTTTATGAAAGGAACGGCGGCATTCATAGAATAATGAGGGACAGGGTTGGGTTGTGAACATTTTAATGGTTTGCAAGTTTTGTTTCTGGTTTCGAAAGCTGTGATACTTCCGGGCAAAGTGGTCGCAGGCGTTGAGTATGAGGTTCTGGGTTCGATTCCCGGGTCTGAAAAAGTTTTTATGGGTTTTTCCATAAGGCATTTCTCAGTAGCAGCCATGAATTCCGGATTTGTGCCCGGTTGATCGCAATAGGCTAAAACATAACTGGAGAAATGTGGGTGTACTGTTACGTACACCCCTGCCTAACCCTTCGGGAATTACAGGCATGATGTTTTGTCTATTATATAGGTCTATAAATGGGTACTTGTGGTTCTGATTGCATACAGCTAAAACCCGAATATACTTACACAGGGGAATCCGTTTTTTTTTTCAAATAGTTTTTGTTGTCTGTACTATTTCAAAATTTTCAAAATTACTCCTTTAAAAAGAAATCCTTGTCAACATCGGTCCTGTAAAGGTTCGGTGGAACTGGTTCGGGCTAATTGCGGACCAGTTTCCGACATTTGACATCCACAGTTAGTATGGAGGTCCCCGTGGCTTTGTCCTGCAGGGCTATTGCGTATCTCTGTTGACAGTTCATAGTGATCATCATTTGGCGAGTTTTGATATACAATGACGGTTCTGAACAAGAACGGTCATTGTATATCAAAACTCTCAACAGAGACATATATACGCAATACCCCTGCAGAGCCACGTCCGCAATTTTTGCGTATTACTTTGACTATAAATGTTGCTTTTTCACTGTTTTATGAGTAATGCCAAGTATGAGTTCCCTAACCATCTTATTTCATTGTGAACCAGCTGTTGCCCGCGGCTTCGCTCGCGTTTGGGTCGGAAATTATTCCACGGGCACGTTGTATACCTATAGCACTCGGGGATAATGTAGCTTCCTATTAGTGAAAGAATTTTCAAAATCGGTTCAGTAGATCCAGAGATTACCCCCTACGTGCAAACTTACAAACAAATTTTACCTCTCTAAGATCAGCAAGCAAGTCATGGATGCAAGTATGGTTTCAGGAACTACGTCACAAGTGAGTTGTATTTTAATTACGCGATGGAGCAATATAACTGTAGAAGTTAGAAGTTTGCGTTTTGTCGCTTCCTTTGTTAACATTCGGAAAGTCCCGATTCACAGTTTCCTCTTGTGTGTTTCAGTTAATGTTTGTGCGTTTGATACTGAAATCCTAGAAGTTTAGACTCTCGTTTGAATTTTCTAGTAGGTATTACCAGCAAAGGTAGGGTGAGTATTTCCTATAACTAAAAAAAAGTTTATTGAAGACAGCTTCTACTTAGGCCTCTTATAAAATAAGAAATATCTTGATAGTATTGGAGTATCAGTGTTTCAATGGCATGCAAGCTACTTGCACACTTTTACTGAATAATGTGCTAAAGGATCAAAAATCATAATCATAGCTTTAGCCTTTAATGTTCCCACTGCTGGGACACACGGCCTCCTCTCTGTGAGAGGGAATGGGCTATAAACCACTACGCGGGTCCAGTGCGGGTTGGTAGATGTCACATGTTTTCAATTTTTTTGGTTCTAGGAGATACTGGTTTCCTCACGATATTTTCTTTCACCGTTTTGAGAGCAGTGGTGATGAAATAAATTACAAAAAGTAATCCGCCTGCCTGGATTCGAACCCACGACTTTCTGCTCATAAGTTAGGGCAGCCACCACAGGGCCACCGCTGTTCTCTGCCACAAAGACAAGGATCTAATGCCACAACAATACCGCGAATGAATCTTTTAAGCAGACTCGCATCGAGGCGGAATTGTTTCGCGGCTAAAGTTAACGAACACGGAATTTTGATGAACCCATACTCAGGCAGATATTTTTGTAATTACAACTTTAAATAGGAGACGGGTGTTAATGAGGCAACGCTATGCAGGTAATTGTGGGTGAGGCTTAAGATGTGTTGGGTAAAAGTTAACTTGTTTGTTTTTTGGATTCAGCTAGAAAAAATTGAGAATTTTCGGATGAGGTTTGTGTAACATCTATAGTAAACTACAGATGAGCTTGATCAGCTTAACGTTTCCATATTGCTGGGATACAGGACTCCTCACCGAGCTAGTGCGCGTTGTTGGATGTCTGATAGGAAAGACTAAAAACTTTTATGTTAAAAACTTGATCAAAATCGGTTCATTTATCAACTATTTATTTAACAATTTATGTACACACTAAATACAGAAAAGAAGAAAGGAACAGAAAATAGTACAAAGATGGTGCTTATTTCTAAAGAAATCTCTTCCAGCATACCTGCGAAAGGAGAATCTATAATAAAATACAGAGATGTAGACACAGTGTGTAAAAGAATATAATAAAATGGAATACAAAACATAAAGCAGAATATCTGTTCAGGAGCTATGATGCCACAGACAGACATACAGATACTTACTTGAAACTTATAACACCCCTCTTTTCTAGTCAGGGGTCAAAAAGTATGTCAACAACCTATATATATACCTATACATCTTATTTTGTAAGCTGTAGGTTCGTACCATTGGAAATTTTGTACAGAAAAAAAAATATGGCGTTTACTGGCAGATCACTTACTTAGAGCACAGCTCACGTATCCAATATTTAACCGTCAGAAAATCAGTATCTACTACTATAAAAAATCGCTTTTCAATATCCTTCGACATAATTCAAACATTAATATCTTCAATACGAATTCATGGTGTGATAAAGCCAGGATCAGACTGAAGTGTGGGGCTGAACACATAATCTATATTTTATGCCGCTGGTGCCGAGGTTCAAGCTTGCTATAATGTTTTATTGATAGCTCTGTATGGTTTTCGATTTTGTTTTAGGTGTTTTTGATTTTTGGAGAGATACTAGAAAAAAAAAATTGTACCCATATTTTGTGCTGTTCCAAAAGTAGCAATTTTTTCAGTAATTTGTACTTACCTACTACCTATGTTCATTATGTTTCAGGAGCACGGAGCAATGGTGTACATAATGGATGGGAAAAGCGGAGCTACGTATTGGGACTATTGGAAACACTACACACGGCTACACATCAAGTTATACATTTTCAGTTTATGCTGATCTCGCATTGTATAGGGATTCCGTACAATGCGAGGTCAGCTTATACTGGAAATGTATAGCTGTGTGTACAAAGGCTCGTGGTTTTACTACAGTAAATTCACTCTGATCTTTACAACACCCCATCCACCCATCATCTACCTAACCTTTTCCCAAATCCCAGCTATGTTGGGGTCGGCTTCCACCGGATGTAGCTGAATACCAGTATTTTACATGGAACGACTGCCTATCTGACCTTCACAACCCAGTTAGTACTGGGTAATACGATACCCCTTGGTAAGACTGGTTGTCAGACGTTTTGGCCCACTGCCTGTAACGACTGTCAAAGATCTACAAATGACAGCCGGTACCAACGGCTTAACGTGCTTTCCGAGGCACGGAGGAAACTCGGTATGTAATGGGCGGTCACCCATCCAAGGACCAACCTAGGCAAGCGCGGCTTAACCTATAGATCGAACCGAGCGGCTGTTATTATTTTGCCACGAGCTCTTTCTCTTTTCTTTTTCTATTTTTACAACACCCATAGGACAATCGACCACCCATGAACACCCACATAACTCGCCCCCTATTACACGGGACTTAAATGTGGGTGTACTATAATTGGGTACAACTCTGCCTAACCCTTCGGGAATTAAAGGTGGATCATTTTATTTATTTAATTACAACGGTTGTATTTAAAACCAATTACAGTAACTAAAATTATAAAATAGAAGAGACAATTTTAAAACATATTAAAATATACAAAATAACAAAGCAAAGCAAAATTTGAAGTGAAAATAAAAGAAAGAACAATACTTTCATAAATTCTTCTCGCAGTACTTCTAACATACCAAGAAAATCTTCGTCCATCCATCTGCAAACAGATCATCTGTTGGGTTAGAATCCAAGAGATCATTAAGCGTGGCCATAGTGCGAGGAATTGGTGACTTAGAACGTGCAACAGTACGAAATGAAGGCGCGGGTGATGTTATGTTATGTATGACAATAAATGCATGAAAATGTGGCTTATTATAGATTGGGTTGACATGTACCTGGTAAGATAAAATAAACACACTTTGTGTTACTAGTTTTCAGTAAAAAACATACAGCCAAACATCCACAAAGTTTTCAGAACTTAAACCGTGCACTTTGCCCAAAAGCTCGTTCATTTTCGCTGAATTAACGAATACTATCGACTAGTGAACTTCGATATTCAAAACGTCTGTAAATTGAAAAGACCGTTGAGTTCCCGCAATTATGTATAAGGAAAACTGACAGGTACGAGGGAGGCGGTGGTTACATCGTTTTTTAGCATTAGTGACGGAAAAAATATAGTAAGATATTTCGTTTCTGTCAGCATCTTATTAGTCCATCAGTACCATCCAGCAGCTTAGATAGCTTTTTCCAAGCTTCCTTATTTTGGGGTAGACGTGTTTTGATACACTAATAAAAAATAAAGGTTTATTGCAGAAACTTGCACAACTTTTACAGTAAATATATACAATATATACATAATAATATACCTGTGCTAGGAGATCAATGACAAATTTTGTAATGGTAAAAGTGGTGTACAGATAGAAAATATAATTCAAATAAAAAATCACAAGTAAAATCTAAAACTAAACAAGACAAGACTAATAGCTAGACATATTTAAGCTAGGAGAAAAATAAACATTTTTTCACACTAGGTTTGTATAATTATATTCCTTTGAACTGGACGTTTCATTTATCACAAAAAATAATTATTAGAATCTATTGCAATAGGATAAAATTGAACATCGATACTAACAATTTACCCTGGCGTTATAAAAAGATAATTACTTAAATTGACTATCCAACATTAGTAAAAAGATAAAAATGTAGGTTCTGTAAAAAAAGGTGAAAGCAATACTTTAAAAATTTATTGCAACATCTGGCGAAGAGAACGGACATAACAGTTAATAATGAACTAATTAAAAATGAAAAATGATTATCTTTTGAATGTTTGATGGCGTTTTAAAATGTTTTTATGTAATAAATGAATTTAGAAACAGATTAGTTTGAGTTTCTTAGATTAATTTAGTTGATATATTTATATTTTGAGAAGATGCGCAATTTTAGTCTTTTATTGATTATATTAGTAGATTTTCTCTCATTATGTAGCAAAACAATTGAAGTCTGGGTAGATATTCTTGTATATCTATGTACCTAATCCAATTGTTGTAAACATTATAAAACATTTCCGGGGACCATAATAAGTAGCAAAGACGCCATTATCAAACAGATTACAATCAACAACAAATTACAATCTTTTAACTGACGAATTTTGAAGAGTATCAAAATTAGTCAGTTAAAAGATTGTAATTTAATTTTAGACATATAGGGAACAAATTTTGTTTTTTTTTTTCGATTTTTTGCCTTATCAAATTTACTGTATGTACCTAGATTATAAGTGAATGATGTGGTCTCCTATAATTGGAAGCGCACACTTGTTTTTGTCCCTGTTCTATGTATATTTGCATGTAATTGTGTAGTTTCTGTTGGAGATCCAATAAATAAATAAATAAATAAAAACATAATGATACGCAACACCTCCACCTCCACGTCTTCCACCATAGTTAAAATTCGGTTTTACTGCACTAAAAGCCACCTTTCGAAAAACAGACAGTAAGTACTTATACCAGGCCGTTCAACACAAAAAAAAAACGATTACTATTGCTACTGTTATTTACTATCTCTGAAGAGGAAAAACAAAACCTAAACAAGTTTTCTTTTGTCCCTATAATTTAGGGTAATCTTATACAGTGTGTCAAATAGCAAAGTGGTCGCATTTGGAACGCATTTTTCCGCTGTATATATTCTGGAGGGAACCATTGGAATGCGGAACGATGTCCCACTGCGTGCTTTATTGCCTTCCACTCTGAGTTATAGACTGAAGATGAAAAAGCGATGAATTGTTTGAGAAAAAGCGAGCATTCAAAATTGTAGCGCAGTTTTATTGCAGATCTGCTACTCATCAGCAGCCTACCCTTTTCCCAACTATGTTGGGGCCGGCTTCCAGTCTAACTGGATATTTTATATGGAGCGACTGCCTATCACACCTCCACAACCCAGTTAGTACTAAGTAATACCACTACCTGTAACGACTGTCACAGATCTACAATTAGCAGCCGGGACCAACGGCTTAACGTGTTTTCTGAGACACGGATAGCAATCGATATGTAATGGATAGTCACCCATCCACTAATCACCCAGTCACACTAACCAAGTAACTCTGTGCAAAAAATATTGATGGGAAGTAACTTCTTTTTTGGGGCGCAGATTCACGTTTTACGGTAGGACTCAATGTAACGAACTCAAACATTGTGCTGGTGAATGCATTGAAAGTAAAGTTATTAGAACAAGTATCTTTTAGCTTCTTTAGGGGTTTTTTTACACCCATTTTTCGTTTTTCATCAGGAACTTCTCAGTAGCAGCATCTTGATTTGTGCCGTTTGATGGCAATAGGCAAGCTCCATATTACATGGGACGTAAACATAACTGGTGATATGTGGGTGTATTATTAGGTACACCTCTGCTTAATCCTTCGGAGATTACAGGCGTGATGTAATTCACATATTTTTTTTCAGATAAAAAAATCCATATTATTTTTATAGTGATAACAGTAAGTAGTATAACTTAGCCTAATGTTAGTACTAAATTAATAATAATAAACAACTAATGAACCATTGAACTGTTCGTTCAATGGTGCATCAGTCTATTTGGGTCTGAACTCTTACCCATCTTCGCAAGAGAGGAGAGTCCCACCGGTCTGAAAACACATTCAAGATGCCATTGGAGGAGAAGCAGTAGCGCGCCATCATGGAAGCGCATCCTTATGTTTTTTATGTGTTTGATCAGTCGCTATGCCCCATCACTTAGAGCATACCCCTAAGCTTGCATGACCCACTAACAAGAGAGAATTCCGAAACTATTTGGAGTCTTTAAAAAACAGTTTCCTAAAAGAAATGCAGTGTAGGAATTGGAGTTTTTTTTTACCTTTTCCACTTAAGTGTGGTGTGAAGTGTAAATGCTTGCAATATAATTAACATTTTCACACCTCAAAGAAAAGCCATGTAACTTACATTACTTTAGCCGAACAGGTGTTTAATCAAAATACTTTTACATAGGAAAGCGTTGCTTTATAAAGTTTTACAAAGAACGAGAAAGAAAGAGTAAGACACTAAGAATTTCATGCGATGATATAAATGTCAAAAATTTAAAAAGTTATTTTTTTGGATTGACATAAGCTATCGAAAAAACCGGCCTGTACAGCCCGCGTAGGATGACCAACGTAGAAACGGGTTTTGTCGACGAAGAGTCGAACTGAATTGTCATTTTATGACAGATTGTGGAAAGATTTCTATCGTCGCAAGCATGGCGATGTTAGAAATGTATGAAATGAATGACAAGACATGTCAAGTTGTATAGAAAGAGCTTTGTCGAGTCTTGGCAGACTAGAGATTCTGATAGTATTGTCATGCTAGGGGTGCCCCCCTAGCAAACCAAAAAGTCTACCGAAAGTGTGTGTACATTATCTGTACACGGGGAAAACACAGAACTAAAATAAATTTAACAAGTTTCACACATCGATGCAATCCCTTGAACTGTGGCGGCCATATTGCGCGTCATCGAACCTCCGCAACTAACAAGAGGATACATTAATCCTTTTGAAAGTCGCTGCAGAAACACGAAACATATTAAAAACGATTTTACCACTTGGTGCAAAGTTGTGTTTTTGAGGTACGTTAAGTTCAGCAGTAAATATATCCTAAAATGTCGTTTTGAATTAACTTAGTTAAGTCATGTTTGCTCTAAATACTGAAACATTTAAATTAATATAATGCATTACAAACTTTGTATAACTTAGACAAAGTCACCTTTGTCTTTTCGACCTTTTTTCCAATTTTACAGGTCACAAATTGCATTTAAATTGATGAATAGTTTAAAAGTTAAGTTAGCTATTAACTTTATCTGTTACGTGCCCTTAAAAGAGTTATTTCAATAGCTTGTCATAATATAAAAAGATTATTGAGCTCTTTAAAAAAAGGTTTACGAGGTTGCACGCTTAAAAAAATTGTTTTAGGTTATGTTTTATGCGAAAATATAAAAATGAATAGTAAAAATATCATAATCTCATGAAACTAAAAACATTAAGCTTTAATAAGTATTCATAAAACTTTAATAATGTCGCAAAAAACTTCTTTTCATAATAAAAACAACAATAGAACTTTTTCATAAACAAATCTTGCCGTCACAAAATGGCGGAGGCACAAAATGGCTGCCTAACAAAAGCATAGACAAAAGAATAAAGGTCTGGCTCTCCTCGCGGCCCTTTAATGAGGGTTTTGGTCATTTTACGCTCATTTCGATGCAAATTCAAGGGTTTCATGATATTTAGAGGGCTATGCAAATACGACCGAAAGATTTTGATTAAAATTTATCAAGATACTAGTTACATCGCACTGGTTTGCTCGGGTGGTATGTAGGTGAAAAGGGAATGGGAAATGCAGCTGGGTTAGTTTTCCATCGTGGACCTTATATCATATATTCGGACTGAATGAAAAATCATACCTACTGGTTTCCAGATTTGGTTTACTGGTTACTGTTAGCCCCGATTTTCCTACTACACTTGGCAAAGGGCTCTCGCCATGTTTTCCAATTATTTCAATCCAGGACTACTTTGGTTTACCCTAACAAATTCTTGCCGCCTTTCACCTATAAGAAAGCTTCTCACTAACCCGACATCTGACGGACATGTAGTTCCTTGTATGTTTGTTTGTATATAAAGGCAAAGTTAACAGTATGTTAAGTGGTGACCATACTAAATGTCGTTTTGTATTCTATGCTATACTTTAAAGGATCTTAACAATATATGGGAAGTATAACCGTTGGCTGTTAAAAGCTTTTAATAAGATTTAACACACTGTAGTTGAGAAAGATAATGTAACTGTTCTAATGTAAATTAAATGTTACATTATCATATTAAAATCTGGCTTATTATAGAGACGTATCTGCCTTTACCATCAAGAAAAACTGATGTGATATTATGTTCTTTTTCAATACACTTTCTCGAAAACTGGCTCTTATCGCACTACGATTAGGTTCAAAATGCAATGTATTTCACACCCTTTACACATATGTATTTCAAAAACATACAATGTATTTTGTTACACGTGGGCATTAATTTTTACTGCAGTTCTCGGTTAAATCGATTCCTCCTGTTGTTGAAGTCAGTTAAAATGGAGCCTATGTTACCCGGGCTATAATAAGGAATCGAAACCTCGGCTCGGGTATGAAATCCGCCTCGAATGCAAGAATAAAATTTAAAATAGAGCCTTTAAGTATTACGTTTTTTATCAATTGATTGGAAAGATTAAGCTGTCTGTTGACCAAAAGATAGATACTTTGACACCCTCCGTGCCTGCTCGTTCATTTTCATATCGTCGAGACCCCTCGGAGCCTTCGAAAGCAGGTTAAGCCGTTGGTCCCGACTCCCGAATGTCATACGTATGTATATCTATGGCAGTCTGAATCCCGAAAATCTGACAGCCCGTCGAATCGTAGGATATCTATCGGTTTTCCTTCATAATTGGGGGTTGAATGTGAAAATAAAATTGCTGTGTGGAAATTTAAAATACGATTTTTATTGTATGAAGATTCTAGCCTCTGTAGGTCTTTCATCAGGATGAACTACGTTTTACACTTTAGCTTATTGAAAACATAATTAGCCTATAATGTTCCCACTTCTGGGACAGAGACCTCCACTCTGTGAGAGAAACTGGGCTGTAAAAAAATATCCGTTCAGAAAGATGGTATACTGATGGAGGACGGGAGGTAATCTAGATAAGTGTGAATTACTTAAACAACGTTTCGTGTTTCTGTTACGACTTTCAACGGGATTATCATTAGTGTCCGACTGCCGCTTCGGCTTCGGCTCAGGCCACCTTCGGCTGCAAAAACTACGTTACCTTTGTGAAATAAAATATTTACATTTTTTGATTGACATAACATTTTTGACTTTTCCATCATTAATCAAGCTTATAGAATGCCACTTTGTAATTATAACTGTGTGCACCTGAAGTAAATTTGTACAAGTCCCTATGAAATTATTCTTAGATACTATTACCATCTTAAAAGTTTTGACATATTTAAAACGAATCCATTCTCCACAATAATCAGAGCACCTACACAGAATAACCATAGTTTCACTCATTCAACTAGAGTAAAAGTTTCATCAACGCGCTGCCAACATTGTTACTCGCAATATTATTATTTGTATCACCCCATTCTCTTAACACACTGCAAACAAACTTGGACTCGTTTTCAAATTAACTTTTGCGAAGTATCGGAGAGATCGCGTTAAAGAAAATGCGCCCTTATCTTGTTATAAAACCATTATTATTTACAACCCTATCGTTTGAGGTTCGATTTGTTTGTTATGGTGTTTGCGAAAAGTTTTGTTTTTATTTTGGTTCAAAATAAGTGCGACATGTTGGTGACATGTCATTGTGTCAGAACCGAGTTTGCATACCCGAATTATTTTGTCTGAAACTATACCATTGATTTGCTAAAGAATACAATAATGTACTAATATCAAAAAACAGACATATTATGAATTTAATGAACATCGTTCTAAATAACATAATAATACCAGCCTAACCATTACAAAAGCGAGATCTCAAAATTAATTTAAATCGATTAAAATCTTTGTTTGTCACTATCTCTCATAAGAGGTGTCGGGAAAGCCTCAAAAGAAAATGCAGCTGCGTGATCCTTCTTTTGGATAGAATCACCTTATCAAGCTTTCGAATTGAAGCAGTCACATAAAAACTATTAGTTTTTTTTACCATTTTATAAAGAGACAGAAATCGATCGCCGAGTCGAGAATGTCTGGAAGAGCTACTGGTCCATGAAGTCGCTGACGAAGTGTGACCTTCCTTTATCTCTGAAGCACAAATTCATCGACATGTGCATTCTGCCCATCCTAACCTACGATGCTCAAACTTGGTTCTGGACCATGTCTGGAATAAGTGATGTGGGCCATAAGACTGCTGCGTTGAAGAGGGCTGGTCGGGAGGCATCAGGACCGATAGGCCAAAGTCGTCACGCAGTGGGTGCCAGAAGACGGGCATCGTCGCCGAGAGATTTAGAAAACGCTGACATGATGATTTAGAGGCGTTTGTGAGAGATTGGCTGGAAAAAATCGCACGGAGAGAAGAGTGGAAGGCTATAGGGGAGGGTCTTTGCCCAGCCGTGGGACAATATAGACTAAGGAAAGAAGAAGAAAAATACCCACGATGAAATACTAGACAGTACACTCGCTAAGGCCCATCAAGTCAGAACGTCAAGCCTCCAAGAGGTACATATACCATCAACGTAAACATAAATATTCGATGGCTTCAAACAACTTGATCCCGTGTATAAAAAACATAATTATGCTCGATATTGAGTGGGTATAACATTGAAAGCGTAGATGTTTCGCAGCTAATGTTTCAGATAAAACAAATTGCCTCCGAAGTCTTTGCTAGAAATTGCTCTGTAATTTCTACATTTAGTAGGTACTTAGTTTGAGTGGGCCTAAAATGTATACAGTGCTTGTCTTGGAAATTGTTTTTTTTTTTGTGTTCGGGATTTCTTTCTGCTTACTTTTCTTGTTTTCTTTAGTTATCTGGAGTCTACAGAGTAGAAACTATTATTTTATTGGTCGCTGTTACGTGTCAAACTTCTCAATCTGCTATTATAGTCATTGTTTCAGACGTGAAACAAAAACAATATTCTAATTTTAAAAGTAATATAGCCTGGATGGTTATTGGTATATCTCTGCCCTACCCTTTAGGAAATACAGCCGTGACGTTAGGTCAGGATAACAAGCAATCTACTTATCAAATCACTGGATGACGCATTTTTTGAACGACTAGTGAACTGACAAAAATATAATCTTTGAGAATATCGAATGTGTATACAGTTCACAGTTTTTAAAGATGATATCTTACTTATATATTACCTAGTTATAACACAATTCACGTAAGTAAGTGTCCTACATAACAATAATCTCTTAATCCATCGATCCTAACATAATATCCTAATTCCTAAGCGCAGTTTTAGGCGCCCAAGACTAATAATCATGGGGCAAGGTCCAACCCCTTTTCACCCCGGATTTATATTAAATTCCTTAGTCCAAATTTGCCGAAACAATCCCTATGGGGCTACCTAGCCGCGATTTTATTATTTCTTACCCCTATTTGTATACCTAGGCGTGTATAGTTATAGGAAATTCTATTAGACTGTTTTATTGCCAGACGCCGAATTTTTATGTTCGAGTCCTAGGATTTAGGTACTAAATATTCAAATAGGTTTTCATAGAGAAGGGTGCTACGATCCAAGAAAAAGAAAACGGTTTTTTTTTGGTATTCAATAGGTAGAATTTCCATAACAATAATATTATAATTACGTCTGTTCGACCATTGTCATTCTGACCACAGAGCTGACGAACAAACAGAGCAGACAGCGGTTTACACCACCGCTCTTTTTCAACGAAACACAAAAGAATTTAACCCAAAACATTTATTCATGAAAGCTCAATACCACAAAAAAAGGAAATTCGAGAAATAAATTGTCATAACCGCGAAGGCTAGACCAAAGGCCAAAGAATATTGAATTATATCTGGAAACCGTTATTTAGTGAAAATATTCTGTTTTGTTTGTTTGTACCCGAATATAAATTGTATGAGTCGTAAGCCCCTGGACGAAAGGCCACACGTTAATAATAGAATGATCGTACAACGTGACTGATAGGGTTGCTAACGGACGCCGGACGTTTTGAAATAAGAACAGCATTTAGCTTTCTATCCAGCCAGACAGTTGAATCCTGACGATTTAAAAACAGAACAGGTTTTAGTTTTTGAAGAGTGACCGCAGTCAATAGTCTAGACAAAGTGACAGTATTAGCGGTAAGGATGATGAAGAAATCAAAAATATGGACATCATTATCTGCCTAGTCTTTTGCCAACTAAGTTGAGGTCGGTTGCCAGTCTGCCCGGATGCAGCTGAATACCAGTACCTATTTAAAAATAAACATATACAGTGTGTAACAAGACCCTTAGTGAAGACGTCAACCAAGCATTGTAATATACATCGAACTAAGAAGTAACTTTACCCAAAAATAATTGCTGGGAAATCGACCATTTTTTTGTGAAACCACGTTTTATGGCAGGACTCAATTTAACGCACCCAAAACATTGTGCTGATGGATGGATTGAATAGTACGGGAGTCGTGGAGGTGTTTACAGTAAAAATCTTGCATTAAAAACATGAATTAAAAAAAAAATACCTTGTGAAGAAGTTGGAACTTTGACCCCCTATATTTTGACGGATTGACGTTCTAGAGAACGAAGCTGCAATAAGTTGGAAACCATGTGTTTAATAATTACGAACCTCTAAACCAACCTGGTCAAATGGTGCTGGGCTGTGTACGAAAATAGTTTTTAGCTATAATGATAGTAGGTACTTTTTAACCGACTTTCTTCAAAAAGGAGGAGGTTCTCAATTCCGTTGTATTTTTTTTTCTTTATGTTTGTTACCTCAGAACGCCGTCATTTGTAAACCGATGTGAAAAATTATTTTTTCATCTGAAAGTATATGCTTCCCGATTGGTCCTATAGATATATAATTTCATCAAAATCGGTTTAGCGATTTGGTTCTTTTCCTCATGTTAATTGTCACATCACGCGACGTCGCGTGCTGGCGCTTTGATGTACATCACGCGACGTCGCGTGATACTTGTTAGTTAAATTTGACACACTTCCCGATTTCTGATTGAGCTGAAATTTTGCACGCATGTGGATATCGCAAGACAATGCAATATTATGATGACATGGAGCTGATCTGATGATGGAGCTGGAAGGTGGCCATACGAACTCTGTAATAAAACGACGCAACGCGGTCGAGTTTGGACTCGTTTGATTCGTCTTGACAAGTACTTTAGTCCTAAATGGTAACCAAGGTCTGATGATGGAGCTGGAAGGTGGCCATAGGAACTCCATTAAAACGACATAACCCAATCGAGTTTGGGTTCGTATAATCCATCTTGTCGAGTACTTTGTCTCTAGATGGTACCCAGTGTCTGATGATGGAGCTGGACGGTGGCCATAGGAACACCGTTATAAAACAACAAAACCTCATCGAGTTTGGGCTCGTATGATTCGTCTTGACGAGTACTTTAACTAACTTCTAGTTACAATGTAAAAACTAATTCATGACAAGAATTTGTGCGGTATACTACAACTAAAAAGGGTAAAATTTAAAAACTTTTACTTCTTTTTCCGAAAGTCAATTTCTTTTTTTGTGTTTTTTTAGTAGTCGGTTTTGTTTTTTTCTAACAAACTTTTTCACGAGAAGCTGTTTAAGTAACTAACAACAGTAACTTTGATGTTAAAGAGCCTTTAAAACCTACAAATTTTCAGAAAAGTTGTGTCAGACAACCCTAGTTAGGTATCATGATTACATGTAAAGTCCAGTAACATTATTCTAGAAATTTCACTTAAATATTTCAAAGGATTTCACAAAATTTGCCGACGTGAAATTGTCAAGTAGGTCAGAGGATCGAAACGCTACGTTTTGAAATTCAGTAACGTATCTAAGTGGTGGGTAATATGACTTATTATGTATGTGGGGAATTTGGATGGTCTGTGGTTATAAATAAGCTAGCATACGCTTTCAAGAATATTGTAACATGCAAAAAGCAAACAAGTTGCAAAAAACCGGTCAAGTACGAGTCGGACTCGCGCACTAAGGGTCCCGTACTTCTTACTCGTTATCTAAAAAAAAAACATGTTTGTTGTATGGGAGCCCCCATATTTATATTTATTTGATTCTGTTTTTAGTATTTGTTGTTATAGCGGCAACAGAAATACATCATCTGTGAAAATTTCATCTGTCTAGCTATCACGGTTCATGAGATACAGCCTGGTGACAGACAGACAACCAGACAAAAGACAGACAAACGGACAGTGGAGCCTTAGTAATAGGATTCTGTTTTTACCGCTTGGGTACAAACCCTAAAAAAATACTCAAAATAATAAAAACATGAACCCTGAAAACTTAACATTGTTATTTTTGGGTAGTCGTGTAAAAATACCAGATCATTGCATGCCCTTTTGCCAAAAATAATTTTCAAATAACCGAATATTTATATTTGGCCATAAAAATAACATGCAAAATTAAGTTCTCAACCCAAAAAATACTTAGAAATTACTTTAGATAAATACCGTACTTTACGGAACCCCAAGTTTATCAGGTAAGGTAAAGAAATAAATAATCACGCTTTCTCGTCACGTTCTATGTTTATGGGGTAACAAATTACTGCGTAAACACAAAATTATATTAATTTGGGAAAGAGCAAATTAGTGATAATTCGGAGTTTTGAATAAGAAGTGGTTCGCTGAATAATTTGAGATTTTTTCCTTCTTGATAAGTAAAGATTTTATGTGATTTTCTAAAGACCAAGCTTAGAGGTAATGAAAGGTCTGTATTCTGAAACATGATAACGTTACAAATAGTTGTCTGTTTTGATATTATGGATAACTTTATACAGAAATATTGATTCATATCAAAACAGCGACATGTTTGACAGTTATTTGCGACGTTGCCAACTTTCAAAATGAGTCCATTTTCTAAGGAGTTTATAACTAAGATTTTGATTTCGTTTCGCATCTTTATCCCCTCACGGTTTACACTCTAATGACTTGAAAAATCTAAAAGCCAATAGGCTGTATTCGACCTCAATAACTCTTCTCCGCTTAATCACAAGATGAAGCTTCCAACCGGACAATGTTCCAAACATTTTCCCAGAAAAACCTAGCCAAAAATCCAGACTTTTATCTCAGGTAACAGTGCCAAAAAAAAACCTTTAATTCCTTAAAATCACAGTTACATTCGACAAAAAGCGACGCCCAGCTTATGAGGACATTGCGTCCACATTTCACCGTGGATTTGAGCGGGTCCGTAATTTGGGGAAAAACCGAGTGTTCCGTGTGGGGTGTCCGTAGTCTCGGTCCAGTGGGATCAAGGAGAGGACACCTCTAGAGATTTGCTCCGAACAGGTTGATGAATGACGCTCAATGTTTAAGGTTGGGTCCTGCATCGGGAGTATTTTATTTGGGACGTTTAGCGCTTAGGTATGTTTTTGACAGTCTTGTCGACAGGGATTATAGGTGTTGTGTGGCATGCTACAGTCTAGTTTAAATCACCTTATTAGGAGCTTACGACATTAGGAGTTCAAGAACTTTAATAATTACCAGCAGTACGTCACCTGCTACGGTCATTACATACTCCTTCAGCTTTTGCTTACATCAATTCAAATACTCCTGACATGATCCCGTAGCACGATGCCTACTTTCGCGCTTTGACTACTTTTTATACTTTCAAGTAATCGGTAGCAAGTTATCTACAAATAACAAGACACCACTTGACAAGATCATTAGTTATGTAGACACCTAGATATTAGAGACCCTTAAACCAACCACAACAATTAAACAGTATCCTATCTACGCAGACGCCACAAAATTTATTTTCGGGATGCGACCTAATTTTAGCCGAAGACCGAATTAAAGATGGCCGACATAGGAACAAACTTGACCACAGCTCAAGTAAGCCGAACGTGAGGTGAATAAGTAGAATTCCTTTAAATTATGTAACGCGAAACTGTAATGTGCACTAAGTAAGCTTTATTTATGCGATTTAGTTATAAAACCTATTTTCTAGACCAGGGATCCCCAAACTATTTTGGACAAGTGACCCCTTTTCCAAAATGAACTGTTACCTCCGACCCCCATGGCCAAATTACCTACTTTTAAGATCAACCCCCTTATTCATAATGGTCCGCTAACTTAAAACAGCTGCTACAGTGTGTTATTTTTCATTCTGACTTAGGTCAATAGAAGAAGACAGAGTGAGAATTAGCAATGCTTTAAGTTAGCAGACTATTATGAATAAGGGGGCCTATCTTTAGTTTTTTCCTATTGACACAAAATACCTAGGTACTAAGGTACCAATTGGAAAACTTTGCACTTGGTTAAGTGAGTAAAATTGACTTCATTTTCGTATCAAAATTTAACAAAATAAAAAGACATACAATTCAGTAAATATCAAGTTTAATTTATAACGATTATTACAAATTAGGTACTTAAAGAATTTTAAGTAGGTAGGAAATTATATTTAAAAAAGTATTAATTCGCAAAGAGAAAATAAAACATTCAGTGTGATGGATGAACCTGGTGACTATCTACCAATCTAGCTACATCCGGTTCAATATTGGTGAGTTGCAGCCTTAAATCTCCACGTTCGTTGATTTTCAAACGGTTTCTTTGTTTCGTCAAAATGTTTGTTACCACACTGAAGCTTTTTTCAACTAGGTATGATGATGGAAAAGCGATAAGGTATTTTTCAGCAATGTTCCACAATGTAGGATACTGTGTTTCAATGTTGCGTTGCAACCAGAACTTCTGATAGCCTTGGTTGAACTTCTGCTTAAGCTCTTCGTCTGTGCTGATGGTAATCAACTCTTCTTGCATTATCACATTGGCTTCTTCTATGGCTGTGGTATTGTACGGATTTATTATCCATTGAGGAATTTGTAAATTTAAAAGATCCTCAAACCTCTCCGTAAAATCCTTGTGTAATGCGTCCAAGTGAGTGACATATAATAAAATGTCATCATCTTGAAGCGTTTCTGGTAATTTTGACAAATGCAGAAACTGCGAATATTCTTTTCTGCCTAAATTTTGTTTATAAAGGATTAGTTTACCCACGAAGGCCGATATTATTGATTTTGTTTTAATCAAGTTAAGATCGTCACCCTGCAGCTGCAAATTAACTTTGTTGAACATTCCAAAGATATCAGTCAAGTAATAAATATCTGTTTTACAATTGTTCAGATTTTCTTTCAAATTCGGATCTTTTTCTTGTAAAAACTCCAACACAGATTCAAAAACGGCTGAAAATCTTTCTAAGCAAGAGCCTCTTGATAGCCAGCGAACTTCAGTGTGAAGAAGTAATCGAGTAAAGACTTCGTCGTTTTCCTCACATAGCTGAGCAAATAACCGAGAGTTCAAAGAATTGCTTCGAATCTTGTTGATAGCATTTATTACATATTGTAAAGACTTATGCAATCTAGGACTCAGCTTTTTTGCTACTAAATGCTGCCTGTGAATCACGCAGTGAATGACCAGTACATCAGGCAGTTGTCGCTTTAAGTGAGCTATAAAACCACGATGACGACCAACCATAGACGGTGCACCATCAGTCGCAACAGAAACAATGTTCTTCCATGGAATAGCTTTGTCAGTAAAAAAATGTTCCACGGCCTGAAAAATTGATTCTCCTCTGGTATCAGTCTCTAAATATGTAGCAAAAAGCAGTTCTTGGCACATATTTTCATCTTTGATATATCGAACATATCCTAACAACAGAGCTTCATTGCCGGGTAATGTAGACTCGTCCAACTGGAGAGAGAATCTGTTGGTCTGTAAGAACTTGCATAAAATGTTTTCCACATCGCGTCCCATCTCGTCTATGCGTCTCTGAACGGTGTTATTGCTCAAAGGTATTCTCTTTAAAATATCATGTGCGGGTTTGTGCAATACATTGTTAAGGACCTCCGCAATGGCTGGTAAGATAAGCTGCTCTCCAATTGTGTGGGGTTTCCCCGACTTCGCTATTAGTAAAGATATATTATAGGACGCTCGTAAACCATCATCGTCTTTAATAGATGATGACGCAAACATCGATCTTATGGATGGTCTTTTGTCTAGTTTTTCTTTAAGTGCTTGAAAAAATGTCAAGGGCTTACTTTTTTTGTCAGCATGTACTCTCGATAAGTGGTCATCCATTTTTGAAGGCTTCATGGCATCGTTACTGAATACTTTTTCACATATGAGACACATCGGCAAGTGTTGATTTGATGGAGATGCAATAAATCCGAACTTCAAGTAGTCCAAACTGTATTGTCTGCATTTTTTTTTCGTGTCCGCCATCATAAAACTCTCAGTAATCCTGCAAATAAAAAAATAAGAAACTAAGTACCTAAATTAAAAACAATACCTAATAAACTGTTAAATTTACTGGTAAATTTTTAAAATTGAAACAACTGAGGCAACTGCAAACTGTTGCAAACAATCTACAGATAGCTCAACTGATCACTATCACACAGTGTGCAGTGGGGCAATGCTGATGCGCTGTGCCGGATAAAAACTGTTTGGTACTTACCCTGTTAATTTTTCATAAACTGCAGATATTGTGTGGTTACGCTATTAACTCGCGTAGGGAGCTCAGCATTTTGTAAATTCTTTTTCAGTCACTTTACTTCACTTAATTTAGCTATGTAATAACTTTGTAATCTCTTGAAATAAATGAGTACTTATATGAGTTATTATCGTTCAAACTCCAACGAATTTCAAAACGCAAATGAACTTTCAACCTAAGTGCAACCTCGTTAAATAGTAAAATATCAGGAACATGTTTGGACTTGCAACTTGATCATGAATTCGTTCGTGTTAAATCGCGCAAGCGTCAAATAGAGAGCAAGTCAAAACGCGCCTGAAAGACGTACGCTCGAACTCATTATCTTGCACAAACTTGTCCACACTGACTTGCCGAGTTTTTCATCTTGTACGAACTTGAGGCTTTATATTACTACAACAATGCTATTTCCTACATAAATATTAATTATTCTTAGTACACGTAACACAACATAAACAATACAGTACCTACCTACCTATCTTGAAAGTTTTAAATAAGAACTTGTGTTAATTTAATAGGGGTCGATTTTTAGACCTCGTCGACCCCCATAATCAGTTTTCGTTTATGTCGACCCCTAGGAAACCGATCTTTGGGAATCCCTGTTCTAGACTATTATGGAGTAAGGTTTAAGATGTTGTGATCGGTACTTTAGCTATTTAGGTAAAAATCTGGCTTCTCAAGTAACAAAAGCTTCTATAACCAAGGCGTTTTATCACCAAATAGTGATAGATATAGTAGACCTAAAATGGTAACCATTGTGACGGCTTGTACTGTAAAGGTTTTTAACTGAGCGTTTTGGTTCTATACGAATAAAGAGCATTTAAATTCTAAAATCTAGATCTTAGAACGCTTACAGGACCATACAAAATAATCTTTAAAGTGTTTCACTGTAAAAGATATAGATAAAAGCGATTATGGTACTATCTAGTAGGTACTATAGACGACTTTATTGACACTTTCATGTATCTATTTTGCACTTGTAATGCGTCAAAATAACTTTTACAGTACTAGTATTGTAGCAGTATCGATAACACTATTACAGGATCAATCTGCACGCTTCGTGCAGGTCGGCAATGGAACATTCTAGTTGGCATATAGTCTCATAATTTTTCAATACAAAGATTTTACCTGACACGTTTCTAGCACGGTGATGTCTTCGTTTAATTAAATTAGTTGACGTCGCATTAACGCTGCGCTTGCGTTGCATAGACTTCATGTCACGTCAATGTCACATGAGGAGGTGAAGAACAAAACCTCACTTTTCCATATATAAATAAAAAAAAAATAAAAAAAATCTATGTGCAAAAAAATGTTAAATTGATTAAAGCAAATAAACTCTAACCAAAAATTAAAGTAAGTAAAACCTTATCAAAAACACCCCTTTTCTTATAAGTTTTCACTTGAAATTCAGAGTTTCGAACAAAACCACACTTTATACTCGAAAAAAATCAGTCTCCCTTGATTATTTTTAAAATCTCACTTTATTTGGAGTAAAATTGAATGGTATCATTAAGACTTCGTCGAAACCACATAAAAACATTGAGTTTAGTCTAAAGGTGCTAAACTTCCAATGCCTGGTCTTTTTTCTAAAATTTGGTAATAATCAAATACTAAACAAACGTACGTAAAAGTACTGTTTTACTTGTCCTTTGCTTGGCACCATTTTTCAATTATTTGACGTTTTTTCAGTTATTTGACCTCTCTTTACCAGAAGTCTCTATCAAAACCACATTTTACCAAAAATGTTTAATCAAAACCTCACGTTTCCAAATATAATTTCAAAATATTAGCTAAGATTTTTGGGTTAGTCACCAACTGGACACGAGAGACTGGACACACGTGTGTCCAGTTGGTGAAACTAAAAATTAGTTTCACTTATTATTTCGTCATCTGGACACGCCAAGATTTTGACGTGTGTCCACACAGTGAAACTCAAATTAAATCACTTTTATGTTTTCGCCGTTTTTTTTGTGAAAAAAGGGTACAGTCAGGTTATTATATCAAAAACACACAAACATGAAAAACCTGCCTTACTTTTTTACTTGGCAAACCTTATTAGCCTTATTACCTTATTATTATTTCCTTTATTCATTTTCTTAACATATTTTATTTACATTTTTAAATATTTCTTGAAAAAAAAACTTATACAAAAACATTTAAAAATATAAAAAATAGTGGTCCGCCGGTGTCGGGAGCAGGGTCCAAGCTACCGGTGGTTAGGTTACCTTATTATTATTATTGTAAAAAAATAAAAGTATTACAAATACTAAAATAAAAAAAAAAGTGAAGAATTTTGTAAAATTATTTAGCAGATTTTGAAAATAACTCATAATAAAATAATTTTAAAAGTCGAGAAGTATGGAAGAAGAAGACATGCTGCGCCGACCCCAAATAAGTTGGGATAAGGGCAGGTGAATGATGATGACTCGAAAAGTCGAGAGTACCTCAACGTTGCCATTCAATATTAACAAAGCACATAACAGGAAAATAAACTCATACTGGGCCTAAAATGTGAAATATTGGTAACTTACCGTAACTTAAAATGTAATTCATCATTATTATTTTTTATGTTTTCTTATCCATAAATAGAATTATTTCTAATTGAATTAATAGTTTAGTTCCCAAAGTACTTAGTTGAGTATACTATCAGTGTAACTTTGTTAAGGGTTTCTGAATAGAAAAGTTTTTTAAATAAAACGAAGGAAGCTTAAATATGGGTATAGATTTTTATTACGCTAGTAACTTTATGTCATAGTCAACGCCAATTTGATTGACATAAATTTGTGTTGTTATAATTTGAATATAGTTCTTTTGTGCGAGTCATTTAAAAAAAAATCTCTTTGTGCAAAAGCAAAGAGATTGAATACGAACAATATTTTTTAATATCAATAAATATAGGACAATAAAAAAAAGAAGATGTTATAGTCACGTTTTAAAAATTAACTAGAATTTTGTAAAACGCTGGTAATTCGGGACAAAACTTATGCCTTTTAACGCCAATGACGCTGGTCAATATGACCCAGCGTCAACGCTCAAACGGTGAGGTGATTTCAAACGGCCATACTTTGTATTTTACGTGCTTTGTGGTTTTGATCGTTTTAGTAGCTGGAGATGCAGTATCCTTCCACCCACACCGCTAGTGAATTCAGTGCTTCGCCACCAGTGCAGGGAGATACACGTGCGTCAAGCAAACACGAGTAAATATGACCCAACGTCATCAATGTCTCACTGTTTTCGTGACATATTTTGTTTTGTTCTTTTGTGTTTATTGATCATTTTTCGTGTTTGCTTTCAGAAATTTGACAAATATGTCTTTCACAGACCGCTCTGAAAGATTATTAGAGATCTTAGAGGACTTTAGCCTCATTCAGGACCATTTGCAGGAATGAAGAACCCGTGTGAATTTGCCTCGGCAATTGCGCAAAAGAATCGCAGATTTCGCGGGGCACCCTCTGAAGAACCTCCGCGGAAGGTTCCTGGAGCTCGTAGGAGATTTATTGTCAGGTGTAAGGAAAGATAAGAAAACTAGCCACACTTGCAATGCTTGCCAGATGTATATTGATCATTACATCCCAAACTGCGAAAGAGGAGGAGCGAGGAGCTCATGGAAAAAATATTATCTTTAGGTTAAGCCGCGCTTGCCTAGGTTGGTCTGTGGATGGGTGACCACCCATTACATACCGAGTTTTCTCCGTGCCTCGGAAAACACGCTAAGCCGTTGGTAACGGCTGTCAATTGTAGATCTTTGGCAGTCGTTACAGGTAGTCATGGGCCAAAAAGTCTGACAACCAGTCTTACCAAGGGGTATCGTATTACCCAGTACTAACTGGGTTGTGGAGGTCAGATAGGCGTCGCTCCATGTAAACTACTTGTATCCAGCTTCATCCGGTCAGATTGGAAGCCGACCCCAACATAGTTGGGAAAAGGCTAGGTAGATGATGATGACATCCCATACTGCGAACATTGTAGCAGTTCCATGGTATGAGGAAACTGAACACTGATTATACAGCCGCTAACAGAAAGGGTATAATCATATGGAATACTGTGGTACGGACCATCAAACTGAACAACTTTCTCTATGGGACCACCATCGTAATCGTAAAAAAATAATCAGCCGTCCCATACATTTGGGTCGAGTAAGTATTGAAAATTTGTATAGGACAGCTGATTATTTTTTTACGATTTCGATGGTGGTCCCATAGAGGAAGTTGTTCAGTTTGATGGTCCATACCACAGTATTGCATATGATTATACCCTTTCTGTTACACGCTGTATAATTGAAGTTCCTAAGTGCGTGATCTTTATATTAGTAAATAAACATGTTGTTTTGTTATTTTAGTAAGTTTTCTATATGAAAATTTAAATAATCACTCAAATTGTGTTTTCAAAGTTGATTTTGCATGAGTTCTGAAAAAAACTTAATAAAAGTTGATTCTATGAATATAATGGCATTTTTGTTATTTTACCCAGTAGACAATAACACAACTAATACATGAATCATTAAAATAAGCTGTAATCATTACATACCATTTTGAAAAATGCTGACAAACTTCGGGTCACCATGACCCGGTGTCACAGTCCGCGTTATTATTTTCACGTCATTGGCGACGGGTTAAAATTCATAAATATTTTCACTTTCATGAATATTTTTTGTGTCTTATTATATTTGGTAATACCATTGATATACCTTTTAGCCCCTTTTGGATCGTCCAGATTTTTTAAAATAAATTTTGTATTTGTTTTATTTTAAAATTTGTTAAAAAGAGAAGCTAATTAGACTTTTCAAGCAAAACAGTGCGGCAGCTTTTTCACGAAATTGCTTCGTTCACTAATTTAATGAAAGACGATTATTAACCGATTATTAAAAAACTGGGTGTGACCAGTTGGTGAAAACGTAAAAGTGATTTCATTTAAGTTTCACTATCTGGACACGCGTAAAAATTTTGGTGTGTCCAGATGACGAAATAATAAGTGAAACTAATTTTGAGTTTCACCAACTGGACACACGTGTGTCCAGTCTCTTGTGTCCAGTTGGTGACTAACCCAGATTTTTTATCATTTCTGTCAGCCATTTGGTACGTCAGATTGACTGAAACACTAGTTTAAATGACACAATTAAAACAAAATGGAGATGTTGTAGTCAGTTATTTACGTTTTACTGTTTTCTCTAAAATTAGAATAAGTGGAAAAGTGAGGTTTTGTTCTTCATCCCCTCGCATACATGTGCGTTTGACAACCGCTTATCGGAGCTCATCCTGTAGATAGACAATTCCTATAACTTTAATATCCCTGTAACGGCCTTTGTAGATACGAAGTCTAAGTTAGTCCTGGGAAGGAAACCATAGTGAGAAATGAATAGTGTCAAATTAAAAGACCAAAGATAAGGCGAAAGTGTTTTACATTAGATCCATATGGATGAAGTAGGTAGCTAGATTATTAATTATATTGTGTATATCTACTATGTACATTATATACAGACTACAAATATTACTAAAATAATGCTAAAAAGAAGACTAAAGCTAAGCTAAGCGTCCAAGTCGTCAAAGTACTCCTCCCCATCGATGTCATCCGGAAACGTGCCCAGAAGACTGGCAGCATTGCCACGTTGGATGGCAATGCTAATTCTTTGACCAAAGAAAGGGCCAGCTTTCTGGTCACGCAAAGTGTCGACCAGTCGGCGAGATATTTCCTTAAAAAGGAGACGAGCACTCGGGCCCCATGACCCGAGCGTTTCGACCCCAAACGGCTCAAAACTGTACCGTTATGGTTACAGTATATTATGTTATGTTACAAAGATGATTTCAACTTGCTTGTCTGTTTCTTTTTGCCAAGCGGTCGAAAGAAGTACGAAATCAGTCCAAAGCGAAATAACATTCCACATTTACTTCATAAAAGTAAAACTTCAAAAATCCTTTCCCTGTTTACAGAATAGGGTAATAACTTTCAGGGGTATACCCTAAACCCTTTAAGATGTAGGTACAGTCGTAGGCAGTTAACTTTCCTCTTTAGAACTTCAAAAGCCATGTTTTTAATTTCCAAACGAGTGAACACGTGGGGAAGTTGGGGCACTTTTCTAACTGATTGTACATACTGTCGTTACGGTTCACTTGCTGGAATATTTTGAGTATTGGGCTTATTGAACCGTTCAAGAAGGCTGTTGGATGTCAGGAGAGGATGCAAGAGAGGAGCTCGTGGCTAAGTAATACCAGCCGCTCGGGTCGATCTTCAGGTTAAGCCGTGCTTGCCTAGGTTGGTCCGTGGATGGGTGACCCATTACATATCGAATTTCCTCCGTTTTTCGGAAAGCACGTTAAGCCGTTGGTCCCGACAGTCATTTGTAGATATTTGACAGTCGTTACAGGTAGTCAGTGACCCAAAATTCTGACAGGCCTGTCTTACGTATCTCTTGGTAAAACTAAACTGAATTACCAAGTACTAACTGCGTTGTGAAGGTCAGATAAGCAGTCGGTCCATGTAAAACACTGGTGCGTCCGGTTGGACTGGAAGCTGACTCCAACAAAGTTGGGAAAAGGCTAAGCTGATGATGGGGCTGGACGTTAGAGGACTCTACTGTATACAATGACCGGCGATAACAATTTGACGAACTTGAACATTCGAGTATTCAGACCTTCCAATGTCTTATGTCCTTATCTTTCATTCGTAAATTGAACTCAGTTGAAATGGAATTAAGTCTACTGTTGTTCTTGCGTAGCTGGTGTAGTTAAAAAGGACGTAGTGCCAGTTTAGCTTGTCAACTCTAAGTATTCCTACCATAAATTCGCTCCTGTTTATTTTTTAATTTT